>CP139772.1:9615000-10865000 GCA_034370585.1 Fragaria x ananassa | reverse complement strand
ATTCTAACTTAATAATTCGCCAAAAATACCAAACTTCAACAATTCTCAAACCTATCCAAAACTCCTCCAAAAATTCTAAAACTTATTCCATTAAACTCCTCACATTTTTCCCCACCAAAAACATTTTCTCGGCGGCGGCGGCCGGCGGCCAACTCCGGCAGCCTCCGATGATCACCAAAATTTGGCAACATCTTCCTCTCAACCTCCTCTACAACATTCCTAACTATCACAAACTCCAATTATATACCTAACCAAGCCAATCGAACGAAAACACACATAAAAGCCCTAGAATTTCAAATACCGATTTCTCCTTACCTAGCTCGAGATGGAGCGAGCCCTTTGGAGGGATTGAAGCATGAGATGAGGACTTTCTTTTGAGCTACGGCTCGCCGGCTATAGCGGCCAGAGGAAGGAGTTTCGGCGAAAGGAACCCGGGAACTGCCAGAGCTTCCGGCGGGCTTTTCTCCCGATCGGCGGCGCTAGAGGGGTTGCCACCGATCTAGAATGGAAGCTGGGACGGAGACTGATTGATTGGGACCGGTACGGCGGTCTGGGGCGGCCAGACGGCGGCGGTCGGGCTCGGGCAATTTTTGGGTAGAAACGGGTCGGGGGAGAGAGAGAGAGCGGGGCGCGCGGAAAGAAAAGAAGAAGAAAATTGGGCTTGGCCCGATCCAGGTCCAAGTCCTCTAATAAACCCAAATCCAAAATTCAACACCCCAAAATAATACCCCAATAAAATTACCATTTTTTACCGTCGTCAAAATTTCTTCCTTAGAATAATCCCATAAAATAATCGCCCCTACACCTTTCTGGGGATCAATTATATTCTACACTTAATGACGAACACGATAAAATTCTTATTACCACTATGCCAGTAATAAAGGTAAAAATTATGGGTCGGGGCGTGACAATTCTCCCCTCCTTATAAAAATTTCGTCCTCGAAATTTACAAACTCGTTACTCAAAGAGATAAGGATACTGCTGCCTCATTTGCTCCTCTGACTCCCAAGTAGCTTCCTCTACTTGGTGGATTCTCCAAAGCACTTTGACGAGCGGAAATGACTTGCTCCTAAGCACTTGCTCCTTTCGGTCTAGAATCTGAACCGACTCCTCTTCATAGGAAAAATCATTCTGCAAACTAATCGGCTGCTCTTCCAGCACATGAGAAGGATCAGCAATATATTTGCGAAGCATGGATACATGGAACACATTATGTATCCTGGACAACTTCGAAGGCAAAGCTAACCATAGGCAAGAGTGTTTACTCGCTCTATTATCTCATAAGGCCCAAATATACCTCAGACTAAGCTTCCCACGCTTGCTAAAACGTACTACCCATTTCCAAGGAGATAGTTTCAGGAACACCCAATCACCTACTTGAAACTCAAGGTCCTTCTTGCGGACATCTGCATAACTCTTTTGTCTACTCTGAGCGGCCTTGAGTCTATCTCTGACCACCTTGATCTTCTCATTTGTGTCATGGATAATCTCAGGACCACAAAGCTCTCTTTCTCCAACTTCATTCCAACATAATGGCGTACGACACTGCCTCCCATAAAGTGCCTCAAAGGGAGACATACCGATACTCGAATGGAAGCTGTTGTTATAGGCAAACTCCATCAAAGAAAGGTTTTTATCCCAACTCCCCCTAAACTGCAAGGCACAAGCTCTCAGCATATCCTCCAAAGTTTAGATAGTCTTCTCTGATTGCCCATCAGTCTGAGGATGAAAACCAGTGCTGAAGTGTAGTCGGGTACCTAAAGCTGCCTGAAGAGCTCCCTAAAATTTAGAAGCAAATCTATGATCCCGATCTGACACTATAGATTCAGGTACGCCATGAAGTCTGACAATCTTATTCACATACAGCTCAGCCAATTTATCCAGCGAATACTTCTTTCCCATCGGCAAGAAATGAGCAGATTTAGTGAGTCTATCCACGATTACCCAAATACCGTCATGCCCTTCACGTGTACGAGATAAACTGAAGACAAAATCCATGGTGATGTGGTCCCACTTCCACACTGGAATAGGCAACGGCTCAAGCAACCCTGAAGGTTTCTGCCTTTCAGCTTTCACCTGCTGACAAATCAGACACCTACTCACAAAAGCTGCAATTTCTCTCTTCATGTTTGGCCACCAATAATAATCCTTCAGAGTCTGATACATCTTTGTACTCCCCGGGTGAGCAGCATAAGCGGAACTATGAGGTTCCTCCATTAACTCAATCTTTAACTCTTCGTTCGTCTTTGGCACACAAAGCCAACTTTTGAACGACAATGACCTATCTCTTCTTATCGAAAAATTTACGGCGGCTCCATTCGCTGCTCTTTCTATCAACCGAACTATGGAATGATAATTATACTGTGCCTCTCGCACTTTATCAACCAAAAATGGCCTCACATGGAAACTAGCTACCAAGACACCCATTTCATTCATCGCTAAATCCACCCCTGTAGCTCACAGCTCACAAAGAAGTGGAACTCGAACCATCCTTAAGTGAAACAAAGACACGGAGGGATTGCGACTAAGAGCATCAGCTATTACATTAGCCTTTCTTGGATGATACTCTATAGTGCAATCATAATCACTGATCAACTTCATCCACCTTCTTTGCCTCATATTCAACTCCCTTTGTGTGAACACATACCGAAGACTCTTGTGATCGGTAAAAATATGACACTTGGCTCCATAAAGATTCGTGAAAACTTTGCTCACACTGATCTGACCACTCAGACTTCACTCCCTTCTTGGTCAATCCAGTTAGTGGAGCTGCAATCTTTGAAAAGTCTTGCACAAAACGCCGATAATAACCTGCTAACCCCAAGAAACTACGAATCTCAGTCACAGTTGTGGGTCTTTTCTAATTGGACACTGCTTTCACCTTCTGGGGATCCACACTAACACCTTCAGCTGAAACTACATGACCTAGAAATCCCACTTTATCCAGCCAAAACTCACACTTGATGAACTTGGCAAACAACTGAGCATTACTCAAAGTCCGCAATATCAATCTTAGATGTTTAGCATGCTCCTTCTCACTTTTCGAGTACACCAAAATATCATATATGAACACGATAACGAAGCGGTCAAGATATGGACTAAACACCCTATTCATGAGATCCATTAACGCCGCAGGTGCATTAGTAAGTCCAAAAGGCATCACCACAAACTCATAATGACCATCGCGTGATCGAAAGACAATCTTGGCTACGTCACTATCTCGAATCCGCAACAAATGATAACTAGATCTCAAATCAATCTTTGAGAACACTGAGGCACCTCTCAACTGATCAAACAAATCATCAATGCGAGGCAACAAGTACTTATTCTTCACTGTGACTTGATTCAGCTTCCTATAATCAATGCATAGTCTCATGGTGCCGTCTTTCTTCTTAACAAACAACACCGGAGCACCCCATGGAGACATGCTAGGCCGAATAAAACCCTTATCTACCAACTCCTGCAATTGAGTCTTCAACTCTTTCAATTCCGCTGGAGCCATTCTGTAAGGTGCCTGAGAGATAGGCATAGTTCCAGGAAGCAACTCGATAGAAAAGTCTATCTCCCTTACAGGAGGCAAACCAGGCAAATCCTCAAGAAACACGTCCAGAAATTCTCTTACTACAGGAATATCCCCCACTTCCAACACTCATATACTTGTATCCAAAACATGAGCTAAGAATGCCTGACAGCCTTTATTTAACAATTTCCTAGCGGCCACAGCTGATATTAGGCAACTTGAAATCACATCTCTTTCCCCCTGAAAAACAACCTCAAAACCATCCAGACTTTGAAGCACTACTTTCTTTCGGAAACAATCTATCATAGCTCTATAAGTCTCCAAGAAGTCCATCCCCAAGATCACATCAAACTCCACCATATTTAGAGGAATCAAATCGGCCTTGAAATTAAATCCCTCTACTAGCACTTCACAATCACCAAATACCCAATCTATCCTCATCACCTCACCAGAGGGTAGAGATATATGCCACTCGCCTGGAAGAGACGATGATGGCACATTGGCATGAAGGGTGAATCTACTAGACATAAATGAATGCGTGGCTTCGGGATCAATTAAAGTAAAAGCTGGTTGACCAAAAATTAACAACGTACCAATAATGACATATGGAGAAGTACGACCATCCTGCTGGGTCATAGCATGCAGTCTAGCGCGAGTCATGGGACGTCCACGCTGACCACTCCCCTGCTGAGAACCACCCCTGGCTGCTGAACCATCACTAGAGCCTCTAGCTGAAGACTGACCGCCTTGCTGAGAAGGGGCGGTCCTCTGTGCCAACAAAGGACAGTCTCTCCTGAAATGATCCAGACCACCACACTCAAAGCATCCAGATGACTGCTGCTGACCAAAAGAAAAAGTCTGACCACCAGATGATCCCCCTTGGGAACTACCACCAGCACTAAATTGACCGGCCTGCTGCCTACCCAACTGGATCCTACAGGGTCTCCTGAAATGCCCTTTATTCCTGCTTCGAGGACTATAACCCAATCCGCCACTACTGCCACTGCCCGCTGAAGATCCATAAGCGGACGATGAAGCAGCCTTCTTAGATGGTCCTTGGCTGGGACCACTGAAATCTCGAGGCCCAACACTATAAGTCCCCCTGGTCTCGATGGCCATAGCTGCTCCAACTGCATCAAGGAATGTCGAATAGACAACACCGACCATCTTGTCTGCAAACACTCCTCCAAGTGAGTCAACAAACATACCAATCTTGGTCCTCTCATCAGGAATCAAATGGGGCACATGGTAGCTCAAAGTAGTGAACCTCTGCTCAAACTCAATGACTCCCTCATCGTTTCTCTTCTTCATATTCAGAAAGTCTGACTGGATCCTACTACGATGAGAGTGGTTGAAATACTGACCTAAGAAGAGCGCCTTAAACTGCTCCCAAGTCATAGTCTAAGCACCATCATTATTTCCCTTAGCGAGAGTCCACCAATGATGAGCTGAATCGTCTATAAAAGAAACTGTCATCTTCACTTTCTTTTCTTCTGGCAGTTATGTGCTCTCGAAAGCGATCTCCATCTTGTCCACCCAAGAGTAAGCATCAAGGGGTCCCTTGGCACCCTTGAACTCTACTGCCCCTACATCAGCAACATCTCTTTTCTTCACCGATCGAGGGGGCTGAACCCTATCCAGAACACCTCTCAACATAGCCCTAATAGAATCCACTAAACCTCTCACTTCCTCACCCTCATTGGCATTGGTCGAGGTAGCCACACGGGGTCGGCGTCTAGGAGGCATAGTACCTGAGGAGGAAGATATTTAGTAGTCTATAAACAAGACTAACAGAACTACCACACATACCCAATAACACATAGTATCAAAAGCAGAAAACTGCAGATGAATCCGTCACGGTTGGATCATCACTCTATAGACACTATGACTACTTAGGAAAATACGATAGTGAATAGGAGATAGAAAATGAAACCTAAAGCTCTGATACCAACTGTCAAGACACACCCCGAATTTCACCCCGAAACCCGAGATGAGTCCTGCGGGGACCACCTCCAAGGAAAATTTACCGAAGACTTGGCAAACCTCCCTCGAAAATGGACAACCCTAACTTATAAGAATTTAAGAACCACCTTTTTACTCCAAAATAAATCCTCCGCTACAACCCAAAAGTAGCCAGAATATAATACACAAGAATTCCAACAGTATTCAGAGCTACTAAAAATAAAATAATACACAACGAAAGCTAACAAACCCCTAGTAGATTAAACAGGTAACCTACTGGCGAAATGTAGCAGATAGATGAGTGACTATGCCTCGACGTCTCCTTCTAGACCTCACACTAACTCTGCAGACTGGACATTTTTAAAAACGAAGAGTCCAGGGGAAAATATTCAACACGTCAGAGTGAGTGGACAAAACGATTCAGACAACAAATAAATATTTCCCCAAAAATGCTTTCAAAGAAAACGCTTCATCAGCGGCAAAAACAAAAGCTCCACTGGAAAGATTCTGAACTGGGGTCCAGCCTGATTAAACTCTTAAACTTTAAGAAATTGCTTATCAGGCTAGGATATTATATATTTTTGTATGTATGTACACTCACCTAACTCTTTGTACGATATCTATGAAAGACTTGAAAAATAGATACCATACAAAGCTACTACGCTTGCGTCTAACGCTCACGTCACCCTATACTGGAATTGTACCTCAGGCTGGGGGAAGCACCCGAGTGGTATATATATGTGCTTACTCCTTGTACAAAAGCTATGAGTAAATACGAAAATAGAAAGTCACTACATAAATGATAAAATACTTCCTTGTGCATTCTAAATTCATTATAACACCGACTTGGATGACCTTGTTGTTTTGACCACGAACCTCAGCGTGCAGAGCATAGGGATGGTAGTAGTCAATGCTTCTAGTGATGTGGGCGTGCCACCTCGCGGATGAGGAAAGAGGGACGGATGTGAGTGCGAGATCTAAACTTCTTAGTCAGGCGGGGGGTTCCAGGTGCCACCTCAGATGAGGAATTTACTAGCACAAGACAGTCGATACTCACGACGGCGCAAGTAGAGCAACTATAGGGAAATCAAAGGGGTTGTGTGTGTTTTGCTTCAACAGGGAAGCGAAGGCAAAGCTCCGAGGAGCGTTGGAGATTCGACTGGGTCAAGGGTTTCAACTAGGTTGAAGGTTTGTATTTGAGTTTGAGTAATTGTGTAGAGAGAGAGTTTGTAGATTCGTTTCAACGAGGAAGTGGAAACAAAGCTCCTGGGAGCGTCTGGAGGTTTCAACTGGGTTGAAGATTGTATTTTATTTTGTTTGAATAATTTGTGAGAGGGAGCTTTCTGTAAGCCTTTGAGCCTCTTTATATAGTGGAGCTCGACTTGCCGCAGAAGAAAGATAATCAGAATCCAAGTCGGACTCTGCAACGTAAAGCATAAGGACACTATTCCACCCATGTAGACCAATCTTCTTGTGAGACATGTCCAGTTCACACACTCCAGTTAGAATAGGTCACTGCTTCAGGCGTGCCGCTTAACTGTAAAATCCTATGCGGACTGAAATTAAGAGCATCCTTATCCCGCGGGGTGTCACAGTCCATGTAGAAAACCAATCTCGCGCGGTCCGCTTACCTTTCTAGCTCCCGAGCTTTATATATCAAAAGGGCCACATGGATTGGCCCGAAGCATGTCAAACACTGGTGAAAATCTTTAACAATTAATTAGTGGGCGCGGAATCTGCATGTGTCTTCCGCGCGAGGTCTTTCACGCGAGCTAGCGAACCAGTTCGCCAGCTCGCCTAGATGCACTCCGCCTCGCCTCAGCGAAATATCCATAAGTGATTCCGCGCGCGAGCTGTGTGTTCCGCGCGAAGCGCGTGAGATCCTTACTCAGCGCGAAGTCATTCCGCGCAAGAGCTTTGTTTTGTGCCTGAAGGCGCGCGAGATCTGTAGTCCGCGCGGACCATGTAATTAATCTCGCGTGGTCTTGCTGGCGGGCCATTATTTATAAACTTAAAGAACTTGGGCTCGCCGGTATGACATAGACCAAGAATTTAATTAATATTCACATAGACATTTACTGTTCAGTAAAATATTAATTTGGGTGTAAACACTTGTAATACTTCCATTACCCATCTATTACCTGTTTGAGACGATTTCATGCAAGGATTTTTATGAACATAGCTCTCATAATAATGTTGAATGAGGAGAGTATTAACTTGTACGATTCATATGTATATCTCATCCTCAACATCATCTTTCTCTGACATTGTTCATATATTCAATCAAACCTGCAAACATAAATTCTAATTCGTAAATGATGTATTAGTTGTGATGTAAGCAATGAATAAATAGTAAAATAATAATAATAATAATTTAAAATTAATAAAAAATAAAATAAAATAACAAATAAAGCTCATATAAGTGAATATTAAACAGTAAAAATATAAAATAACAAATTCATAATCATGTCGAATATTGTATAGTGAACTGATACATAAACTTGTCCAACATAATAATACTTCAATAACATCTTAACAAAATCACAAAAACAAAACTCAAGCACAACATAAACTTAATTTTCAGCCATCTCAAATTTCAGATATTCCAACTTCATGTCAGGACCTTCTATACAGCAAAACAGCTCCCTCTTCTCTTTATTTAGGAACAACCAACTTGCAAAAAAAAACATCTTAGTACCCTGCTCGGCCCCAGGCAAAGAACCGACCACCTTCATCACTTCTTTAATACTAGTGCCATCACTTGTTCATATACTCTTACTAATCATAGAACTTGCTGAACTTCTACTCTTAATAGCCTCACACATTCGGTAAATTTTTTGTGTTAAAAGAGCAGCACCTCCTGTCCTTCCAGGTTTTGTGACAACACATTTGCCTTTCCCAACAACATTTCATTTTCTTCTTTTAGTAGGGTGTGATGTATCATCAGAATCAGAACTCTCTTCAAGGTTTTGTTGATTGTCCCCTTGTTTTGGACTTTCAGGCAAATGTAGTGATGCACTTGGTATATAATCATACATACCCGTGGCTGAAGTCCCCTTGATCATTCTGTCCAATTTCTCTTCAAAATTAGGGTGAATACTTTTTTTTCGTAACTTTGCATATTCATTATTGTCCTGCACAATTGAGTTAAAAAAAATTCCAAACATGTTAGTGAATGATAGATGAAATTAATGGTTTTCAGAAATTGACAAATAGTTTTACATACCTTAATTTTTCCACTCCACCACTCCTCAGATGCGTCAATGGTTTGAAACCTATGATCCCATCCAAGACCAGTCTCTTTCTCCTAAAAATCTTTCCATAATTTCCATTGCTCTTTAAGTGCATCCCATTTATTTTTAGTTTTTTGTTGGTATAATTTTTACATGTTTCTTTATGAAAATTACTTAGCACATTTTCCCATCCATCTTTGCTAAGATAGGTATTTGGACGATTATTTTTTTCCACCTCCTTGATACATAAGTCACAAAATACATATACTAATGTCTCATACCAAACGGCCGAGCCCATCTATACATTTTTCAAAAACAATCCACAACATTGCAAACACACGAGATTAGAACTCAAGTTTACAATGTTTCATCTATTAATATGACTACTAACCTTAAGCACTCACAGGTGACCACCATAAATAATATATAAGTAATATTTAGATCATGATTTCAATAACATCATAAAAAAACTGATTGATACACTATAAAGTACTTGGCCTTTAGCCATATTTATTAAAAAGGAGTAACTAAACTTTGCCACGTTCTGGTAAGATTCACAGGGTTAAAAAGACTTGTGTGTTGGTATGCTAGTTAAATTATATAGGTTCAGTATTTGTATTCAACTAACCCAAGTCTCAAATCTAGAGGCATAGAAAATTAAACAAGCCTCAAAATGAACAATGAACTTGCACTGCAAAGTGCAAACTGATAGCCTCAGGGTTCAATGAAAATAATCCTTTTAAATCTAGAAGTAGGGCTCCCAAGAAACATACAATCAATGCATGACAAAATACTGAAGCAAACAAGCAAACAAGCAAACAATAAAACAATAGAACAAGCAACACATACACAGACCAACACAAAACTAGATAAAGGATTCAATTTAGCCAACTAACTAACTGCAAAGTAGTCATAACTTTATATTTAAACAACTTACAAGGTTATGGCATTTAGTTTTCACCTTTCCTCTTACATGATGCAATCAGTCAAGTAGCACATAGATAGTTTGTAATATGGACATGTACAAATTGAAGCATGCAAATGAAAATGGTGACTATTTTAGAGCCTGCAAATGACAAATAGAGTTTCCTGACTTTCTTTAAGTTGTTCAAATGAAAATGTGGTTGATGAAAAGCCAACTGTCATTTGGTAGTCACAAACAATGACACTCACTTGAAGTGAAAGATGAATTTGAGGGTCCATATATTTTTCGGTTTATTAAACATGATAACTATACATCAAAACATAGGGCATACAAGCAAAACAAGTTACATTGAAGAACTTTGAAATTGAAAATTACCGAGAATATCAAATTGACATTGCTACAAATGACTTTCTCCATACATGTATAACCAAAGGGCAACCTCAGAAAAACATGCAATCAAAACTAAAACTTGGCTATCAACAAGAAGCGAAAACAGAGATGAAAGATTCAGCAATCCTAACAGAAATTTCACATCAACATACACTCATTTTAATAAAATCAAAGAGAGATCCTGAAAGAACTTGGACTCCTAGAGATAATATTAAAACTTGGTAACTGATGAATAAACCAGAGCAAGTTCACAAATTTGACTAGGTCAAACACTAAGCACCTACAACAAACAAATTGAGGCATATTTCTAATTCTTCTTTTCAGCTTCATCCCACAAGACAAGTATTTCATGGAGACAGTAAAGTCTAGTTATAAGAAAACTTCATGGTACTAGGCAAGAGTATCTGCAGTGTGTGTGACGTCTTAACTCTGCTGAGTGTTTGTGACATCTTATGCTAGAAGAATTGAAATGCCTGAGCCTCTTGGCTATTGGAAGTTGCAATCATTTTGTAGAACAACAATGTTTTATTACACTATGTTTCTAATATCAAGTTAGTTTGAAGTCGGTAGAGGAACATCAATTTGATTGTATATGTTTTTAGTATGATCAGATGCGGAGGAGAAGAGGAGAAACTGCATATATTCCCAAAAAACATTTACAAATACCAACAAAACATTCAAAGGCCAACAAATCATTCAATGGGCAGCCAAGAAAGTATCATGAATTCAGAAATTGAGATGCAAAACAAACAAGAGGAAAATGATTCATCAAAACCCAGAAAAACATAACAAGAAGGCATATAAATATTGATAAATTCCAAGCTTAGAGATGAACAAGAGGGAGAATTGAAATTGTTTACCTTTGAACCCTACTTTCTCAGATACGCTAGGCAGTAGATTTCCAGGAGACGCAACAAGACGATAGAGGTGCCACAGAAACCCACACAAAGGCCTCCAACATATGCAAAACGATGGAGGAGAGTGGAGGCGAAGGCGCAGTGTATTTCTCAGAATTGGAAGAGAATGGAGGCGCATGTCTCGCGTCTCACTTGGGTATTCTTAGTTCAATCATGTAATTTGTTGAAACTTTGAAGGGTACCCAACGTCATTAGAAAAATTTCATTAACTCCCACGAAAGAAAAACACGCTAGCTTATAAAGGCCTCCAACATATGCAAAACGATCCGCAGCAAAACGATCGAGGAGAATGGAGGCGAAGGCGCAGTGTATTTCTCAGAATTGGAAGAGAATGGAGGCGCATGTCTGGCGTCTCACTTGGGTATTCTTAGTTCAATCATGTAATTTGTTGAAACTCTGAATAATACCCAACGTCATTAGAAAAATTTCATTAACTCTCACGAAAGAAAAACACGCTAGCTTATAAAGAAAATGAAGGGGATACTAGCTTCTCCTTGTTCTTTAAAAACACCTTTTATTTTTTTTTTAAAAAAACCTATTTTAAATTTACCAAACATTAAAAGTAGAGTCTTTATAAGCCATAAGAATTTATAAGTTGCACCAAAACAGCCTGCGTGGTGCTTTCATTTTACCCCAGCTGCTTACCGTCAGCAAGGGACCCTGACAAAAGCTCACGTCCCAGCTCTCGCTTTGTTGCCTCTTTTCCCCTAAATTCAAAATAAACGTACAGAATTAGCAAAGATGCCGCCGTGACTTGACAATCCATGTCACTATTTCCTTTCATTTTGTTTTCATCAATAAACAAACCCAATGCCAATGCCAACGCACAAGATTAGACTGATTGACTTACACAGCACGTCCCATCGATCTCTGTAAGAATGTGATAAGAAGTGCATCGTTTTATTCAGCACGGTAAAATTATGCACACAGTAAATGGGTTTGTTTGGTTGCTTCTGTTTTTATTTAATTACTGTAAAGTAGTATATGGGTTGGTAAATAGTTGAATGATCAATCATCTGAAGTTCTGAACAGTCCCACTAAGTGTGCAACAAAAGCAGAGAACATTTACATGCATTGAAGATCGATAACTCTCAACTATGAAGTCAAGAAATGACTGCCAACAACCATAGAACAATGCCCAGTTGCCGACCACCATAATAGCTACTACCAATTGAAACATGAGGGCGGGCAGGCAGCTATAGGCACTCTCGGTTTTACTGGCAGTCGTGAATGTGGTGTTAGAAATTCCTTCATTATCCACAACCATGGACTCACTGATTTTCATGCTTCCAGCTGAAAAAAATTTCACTAGACATGCCAGATTGGTACCAATCACCCTCAAAGCGACTAGCACTTTTACAAAGGATATGATATATCATAACAAATTCAGCAGCGGAGGAGATTGTGATGTTATATGTCTCCTACGATAAAAATAATTCCAAAACCCTAGCATCCTATGGTAGAATGATTGTAAGGAATATCATATACGATACAATGGTGACATTCTATTTTTCTATTTTTTTACGAGAATTTGTTGTTGTGGAGTTTCAGTTTAGACATTGATATCGAAATCGATCATTCATCTTTCTAAAATTATTGTACAAACGGCGACAAAAGGCTCTTGCCCATGTACGTGGTATTTCCTCAAACTCTCTTCACATCTTTAATCCAAAGAAGGAGACACGTCTATATGTTCGATCATCTTTCATTTCCATTCTCCTTGTTATTATTTGATTCGACTTTACATGATTTCTTTAGCAGTTATTTATACATATATATGTCTTGCATGCATATGATATCTAATACTAATTATATGCTTCGATCTATTGCTAAATGAAACCGATGAACGACTAGGATAATTCTCAAACACAACGGAAGTTCGATTCTGGAAACAGAGCCATATATGCAGTTCAAGTAAATCAAGAAACATGATCAATGTAACTAGCTGAGAGTGCAATAGAAGCATCCTAAATTAATTTCTAGGTTTTTACACAAATCTCCATAGGGATCTGAGTGACAGGATTTTTAGCCTTTGAACTTAATTGATTAATCTGTATACAAAGTAGGTTAAAAGGTAAAAGGAACCTCTGATGAAACCAAACCCACCTCCTCACCTGCCCACACTCGCATTTATAAACTATAAGCCATGCTCTAATTTTCTCAATTCTCAGAATCTCAGTGCCAATTAACTAAACAAGAAGTCAGGTAGAAGTTGACATGAGAGTAACTCAGATCATTTCGTTCTAAGCTGAGCAACAAACACAACAGTACAAAAAAGTTTGGTGTCAACTCGTGTGTGTGTGTGTAGCACAGAAATATAGATGGACTGGTGGAGAGAAAACCCTAGTTAGTAGTTACTATTTAACAAAATTCATGAAACCCTATTTTCGATCATTGCGAAATGATTTTGGATATTATTTCGGATGAATTCCCTCATAAAAATCGTATCGCATCACATTTATATAACACCAAACAAAGAGGACAAAATTAATTGGTTCCAGCATACCATTAACCATGTCGAGGTTTCAAACATAGGTATAGATTTAAAGTTCTGGAGAGCAAGTTTGGCCCCAAAATGACAAACAACTTTAACAGAAATCTAATTAGAGCATGGGAGTCCACTCCTACATTCTTTAATTTGTCTTGGCAAATCGATCGAGTCGATCAATCTGTTCCTCTCTGTTCCAATTTTGCAGAAATGAAAAATTACCAGAATTATGCAGAGTCCTTAATAATAGGGTTAGATTCTTCAATTCGAATCTTGATATTGTTCCACTATATTTATTTGTTTGTCTCATGCTAAGCCTTTTGCGGTGATAAGACAAAAGATCGTTATGTAATTGCATTAGAAAACGCACGGAATTAAGAAAAGTTGTCTGTCTCCCATTTTAATTTGTAGCCACTCTGCTCTTTATTAGGGTGCCATTATTGATCAATCAATTCTTCCAGTAGTCAATTAAGAAGTTTATCTCCTGCAGTACGAGTTGACGATGATTCACAATGTTCCCTGTACGTGAATCTCTCAGCCGCTCACAAGTTCTTTATTTCCAAAGAATGAGACTAAAACGACCAAGACATGATGCCATAATTAACACCAACACTTACGACCTCCATTTTAAGAATAAACATCGTAGCTGATTGTATTGGTGATGTTACTAATTAGTAATTACCCAGCAATCTCTTTGCGAAATTGTGTCCAAATTACTAGAAATTTACAAATATTTTATAAAAAAATATGAATGAAGAATAGAAGAAATTGATATGATGTGTGTAATAATTAAGTGATGCATGCACCTCTGATCAGCTGGGAGCGAGGAAGATCTGGTATGTGTAATAAAAGCAGAAATTGATATCAGAAAGACTGGAAGAGATCGAAGGGAAGTAGAACTACAGCAAGTCCACGAAGTAGATAGCAATGGCTCAGCTAGTCTTATTAATTCAAATCTCTTCAGAGTTCTCAGCCCACATGGACATGCATGTAACCCTAATTTATTGTAAATCGCCATCCTCAATCTGCTTCTTTGACTTCATTCAATATTGTGGACCTGATGATGAATTGAAGTTGATGAAATTGTTAATGATGATGATAACGTGAGACCAGAAATGCACGATGAAGAGAAGAACCGAAAATCATATACCGGCCGGCCAACAGGGTTAATGAGATTTCTTTCGTAGTGTCCGTCACGCACTGTAACTAGCTTCTTGAAACACTACAAATAAAGAGATGAAAAAGATAAGATGAAGAAGAGGGAAGACACCGTCCAACAGTTATTCGTGAGACAAAAACCTCACCAAAAGAACATGCCGTTTTAGACATCTAAATTCAAAGATGATTCAAAACACCAAAGTATACTATAACCGACTTGAGTAGCGGTTTGATTGCATTTATCAAACTATTTGATTATTCTAATAAAAGTTCACTATAAATATATATATAGTCCGGATCTAGAGAAAACCTCTTTAAACTCTTAAAATGAGAATGTTTTTAGTTCTACCATGTATTTTAATAATCAAAGCCATCCATTTCATAGTTACGTACTCACATATGAATCATACAAAATTAGCCAAAATGAAAAACGTTTAACCATTTGATTAACACAATATTCATTTTAATTTTATCTAACGGCCTACAATTGTTTACATCAATTTGAATGATGACCAAATGATTATGAAATTAGTTAAAATTTTGTAGACATGTTTCTTGCATATATATGAATTTAGATGATCAACGGTTGAAATTGTTATATATATATATATATATATATTTCGTTTCTGTGATGTCGTCCAATTTTTACGAAATTTATTTCGGGAATAAAATTTGTTTGGTTCAAAGTTTCTTTTATAAGGTGTAAATTTTTGGTTGGAATGATATGGAATAAATTTATTAAATTTATTGCTTGCCTTTTTTCTCCTTGTTGTCAAAAGAAATGAAAGCATAAATAAAACATTTTATTTTATTGATGAACTTGAATAAAGAGTTTACAACTTACTGATTTAAATCAATGCATGAGTAAGAGCGAGGGCTCTCTATACTAAGGTTTACTAGAGAGAGTGAGAAGAGGAAGAGAAAAGAGGAAAAATAAAAACCTTGCTACAATGAAGCTGGAGGCTTCTATAAATAGAGGTTACAAAAGTAGTGAATAGTAAAAAGTTACTATTCATAAATAGTTATCTGTCTGCCACGGGTTTACTGTTGATGAATAGTAGTCTGTCTGCCATTGATTTTACTGTTGATATTTTTCTAGACTTGTCTTCACTAGAGATCAGCATACGAGTCTTGACTATCTTCATAATCAGTCCACCTGATTGGTTGATTGAGAGAACTTTGATGACTATGAGTTGATGATTCTGATGGAGAATGTTCGCTTTCTTCATCTGAGGATAAACTTGCTACTTGTTTTAATAATTGTTTGGCCAATTCTTTTAATTCTTCTGTTTTGGAGGATGAAGATGAACTAGAAGCTTTGTTCTTAGATGAAGATGATAACTGAGGAGCTTGAGGCTTTAACTGAGAGATCGGGGATATTGACTGAATAGGAACTGGAGCTCCAGATTTGGATGGGATAACTGAATTTTTTTTACTGAATTGGGATAAAACTCTTTCAGAATTGAATTTATCCCACCATTTGACTAAGAATTGTCTGAGGACCATATAGTCTTCAGATTCAATTTTATATTGCCATTTGAAGATCCAAAGAATTTTATATTTAGCCATGAATTGGAGAGTGAGGGAGAATCTCTTTTCATAGACTGTAAAGACTATGACTGAATGAAATTTAGTAACTGTATTCTGGAGTTCTGAGGGAAAAAGGTCATAAGGGCAACCGTGATTATTCCACCAATCGCCGAACCACATGGGGAATTGGCGATTGAATTTTCGATCAAAATTTAGAAACCATGAATGGGAAAAATCTTCTGTTTGGTAGAGAAAGATTTTACTCCATGCTTCCATATAATCATGATAAGTAAATGTAATGGATTCTAATTTGTGAGGAGTAGAGGGGGAATCACCCAATTGGGATATTGAAATGATACGGATTATGTAAAGATAATGGTATAATAATTTGGATGAGTCTTTTGGATTATGGATTGATTTAATAGAATTGGTGTAGAAAACAAATTGGTGTAGATGTTTCCAATGTTGGTCGATTGATTGAGAAAAGATCAAGACATCATTAATGTAGACAATGAAAAAATGACTATAAGGATTGAAAATATCGTTCATTATATTTTGGAATTCACTAGGTGCATTCTTTAGGCCAAATGACATAACATTCCATTCATAATGACCAAAGGAGTGACAAATGTAGTTTTGTGTTTATCGGCTTCACTGATTTGGATTTACCAGAATCCTGACTTCATATCAAATTTGCTAAAAATAACAGATTTGTTTAATCTGTTGATGAGATCTTGTTTGTTGGGAATATGATACCTTATCCATTCTAATACCATGTTAAGAGGTTTATAGTTAATGACTAATCGAGGAGTTCCTCTTTTGAGTACAACATTTTTTTGAACATAGAAAGCAGGGAAAAATCAAGAGGATTTACTATGACGGATAATGTCTTTCTTAAGTAGATCATTAATTTCGTTTTTGCAAAAATCCATAATTTCATGACTCATTTGGATAGGATGAGCTTTAGTACAAAATTTGATAGGCACAGAAGCACCTACAAAGATACCCTATTATCAAATCAATTATATCAATGTAGTAAACGGCAAATAGGGGTCATTACCCGCAGAGGATTGGTGATACTAAGACTTAAACACATAAGAAACACAAACAGACGCGAAAACCAGAAATCTGGCAGACTCGACCTAGGAGCAGAAACCTAATTAACTAGCTAATCTAAACTCAACCAAAAATTATGAAATTAAATACACAGTAACCAGACACGGTGGTGGACTACCACACAAATTTTGAGGGTATTCGGAGTTGTTTTGATTGATGAACAAAAATAGATAAAACAGAAGTACTGCTAAAAACAGAATATTAAAAAGTGAATATGGATGTAAATATGAGAGAAACAATAGCTAGGAACTTCTCTCCACCACTAGATATGCTTCAATCACCCCAAAACAATGTCAATGACTAAAGATGAATGCACTCACAGTTAAGCCAATGTCGTTAGGTCATTAACCGTATTACGTTCTCTTACTTGCCATGCTAAGTGAAATGTCGGTATCGACTTAACTATATTCCCAATTAATTGACCTATGAAATGTCGGTATCTAGATCAAAATAACTGAAATCATGAAGATCTAAGAACGTTTGAGTAGAAACAAAGAATCTAAGGTCAATGTCGGTAGCCTTAGATTACCAAAGAATTACTTCACACAAGTACCTGCAAAGAACTTGTTATCTCTTATAGAATATGCAATGATATGTCGGTCATAAACACATTCAAGATAATAAACCCTAAAACATGCATCAAAGTGTCGACCCAATGAAACATGCAATAGAATTATCAATGAAAAATCAGTGAAGAAATTCTCATCTAGAATTATATAAATCAATTAGGGTTCAAAATCGAAAACATATCTAGGGCTTTGATCAGCCCCTAACTATCAAGGAGTTTAGTTACACATAGTCTTGAATGAAAACATTAGAGAATCCATGGAAGATGAAATAAGGGTGAGAAGAAGAAAACTTGATTGAAGAAGATCTTTGCCGATCGAGTTCTTTTTCCTCTCCTTTCTTTCTTCTCCTTCTCTCTCTTTTTCTTCTCTTTCTTTCTTCCCTTTCTTTCTTCTCTTTTTCTCTCTGGTTCTTGTTCGGCCTCCTCTCTTGTTCGGCTGCTCCCTTGTATAAATAGGTTAGTTAACCTATATCTCACGTCCATCACCAATCCAACTAGGATTAGGGATCCTAATTAAGCCCAATTATCTCCTTTTTCTTTGTTTGACTTCAAAACACCTAAAAACAAATAAAGTTAATTAAAAATAGGAAAACATCACAAAATAACTAAGTAATAAGAATAATTAACATGATAAAAGTCGCATAAATATGCGACTATCATAGGGATATTTTTCTCATTAAATTCTTTGATACAAGGAAGAGAAACGATATTTTTTTTCTATGCCAAAAAGCAGTAGGGATATCAGAACATATTTCTTTGATAATTTTTTCTTCAAAGGTTTTTATTTTTTGCTGAAGAGAAAAATTTTGGAGTTGGTTTTCAATTCTCTTAAAATTAATTTCTTCTTGAAGAAAGAGCATTTGTTTATTTATTGCTTGAATGCAACTAACAGTTTTTGAAATATTATTTTCTTATAATGCTTTTAGAGTATGGATTTCAGGGTTAGAAAGAAAAATAAATGTGACTGGTTCATTAAAATGGTAGGTGATAATGCCATCATATTCGGTTTTGAAGGGATAAAGCAAGGTAATGAGAGGAAGTCCTAAAGTTATTTTATCAGTTAAATTTTTTACTAAGACAAACGGTGTTTTGAAATAGACATTGTTTTAGCATATATGTGCTTTCGGGATTTCGTATTTAATATCCATTTTTGTTCCATTGGCTGAACGTAGATATTCTTTTGTTTTTTCAAAATATTTTGAAGGTATTAAGCCTTCTTAAATGCAATTAAAATCTGCGCCGGAGTCAATAAGGGCTGATATTGTTAATTGGAAATCTTTTATTTTGAGTTGGACAGTAGTGTACCATTTTTTAAGTTGAATCTGGCGTATGATACTAATAGTATTGTTTAATGAAGTTTCGGCTTCATTATTTACTGGAGACTCATCTAGAAAAAGATTTTCAGGGGGATCATGTAATTGAAGAAATTGATTATTTATTTTAAGTAAATTTAATTCTTGCGAAATTTCATTATTTACAGAATTCATGATACTTCCGTATCATTTCATAGCATGGTATCATCTATGAAATGTGGGATAAGCGTTTTAATTTCTGTCCCTTAATTTCAAGGATTTTTGGTTTTATTCTCTTTCTCTTACCTTCTTTAAGATTGTTTTCCTCTACAACCAAACATTAAGTCCAGGTCCAAACAATAAGTCTCAAGCGAGGCATGAGCGGAAGTAGAGTGAGTCCTAGTGTTTAGGGTCTTAAGTTAAGGTTCTTAAAACCTCTTATCCTTTTGTTTTGGTCCAGTTATCTCTTCACTTCACAAAATGAGTCAACTTTTTAGATCCAACTCAGTCAATTCTATTTCTTCTAGATATAGTTAATGAAGAACAAATAGAATATCAGTCAAATGATAACATAGATATGAATGATTGGAATATTCCAAGAGTTCCTAGTCACGAAATTTACAAGAAAAAATGGAGTCTTTCTTCATTTAAAAGTGAACATCATATTAAGTCTATAGAGCAAATTTATGCCCTTAGTAAATAACATGAAACATGCCAACTTTTTAGTCTTGAATCAATTAAAAAACATAGAAAAGATGGCCATAACTTCCTCCATATTGGATTAGTCCAAATCGGTGTTAAACCTTTAACTAAAAAAGGTCTTAATGCCTCCATTCTTCTATGTTTAAGAGATGTAAGGTTTATTGACTTTAATGACAGTACCCTTGGATTAATTGAGTCAAGCTTGTTCAATGGCCCAGTTCATTTCAATTGTTTCCCAGATTTTACAATCAGCTTTAGTGACCCTCATATCTTAAAAGCATTAACCTTAAATGTTAAAACTTCACGTTACCATGTTCTTGAAGGAACCCAACCTTTAGCTTTAATATACATAATCTATTATAAAGTCACCGGCACAAATATGAATTTCTAAGCCATTAGCAAAAGTCCTAAAAATCATACTCTCTTGATTTAAAGCAGTCAAGAAAATGCCAATATTAGTGTTCTACACACAATTAGATGGTCAGACATCCATCTTTCTTTTGAACGGTCTCTCACTAGTGAGAATCACCTATCCAATGCACAACATAGTCTTGTTGATTTAGACTGTATTCAACATTTTAATGATGGCACAGTAAAAATTAATTTTCAAAACTCCAGAATAAGTCAAAATCCAAGAATTCAAGAAATATGAAATTCCTCTAGGCATTTTTTTACAACTGCTAGACATTCTTTTGCTGGTTCCACTACAGCAAAAACAATATCTAGATATGAAAATGATTTAGATAAAGAAATTAAAAATATTAGGATTAAAGAATTAGAAGAAGAATTGCAAAAACTTAAAATCAAAAACATCAAAACTACTTCCCAAGTTTGTTACCCAAATTATATAGAGTCTGAAACTCAACATACATGTATTCCTCTTCCCGACTCCTACAAGATAGTAGAAACCGATGCCTCTGAAATTGGTTATGGAGGTATCCTCAAACAACAAATTTCTCCCAATCACCTAGAACAAATTGTCCACTACCATTCTGGGATTTGGAATTCCGCTCAATCAAATTATAGTATTATCAAGACTATCTGAGATTCTATTAAGGGAGGACCTTGATGAACTAGAAGTGACTGAGTTGGATCTAAAAAGTCGACTCATTTTGTGAAAGGAAGAGATAATTGGACCAAAACTAAAAGGATAATAGGTTTTAAGAACATTGTTCTAAGACCCTAAAGACTAAAACTTACTCTACTCTGCTCACGCCGCATCCGCTCAAGCCTCACTTGGGACTTATTGTTTGGACCTGGACTTATTGTGTGGTGGTAGAGAATAACAATCTTAAAGGAGGTAAGAAAAAGAAAATAAAACCATAAGCCTTGAAATTAAGGGACATAAATTAAAACGCTTCACAAAATAAGGAGAGAGAATAAATCAACTCAAGATCCACTCCTTGGCGGTAGTCCGCCACTTGGGGATTGAGAAGTGTTAATGAAAGAACATTTAGTAATTTCCAGAGCCACTCCTGGGCGGCGGTAGTCCGCCACCTGGGGTTGGAGACTTGTAATGATTAACTATATCAGGTCGTTTTGGCCCAGTTAGATAAAATAGAAATAAAAGTTGACAACATATCTTCCAAAGTCAACATCCTACCCGAAGCCAAACCAGAAACTCCTTTAATACATTTCAGTGAACTAAATAAACCTACTCTTAGACCTACTTCTTCAATTCAAAAAATCGAACAAATGTTATAAAACTTAAAAACTAAAACACCAGAATCTAGTAAAATTGCAGTATTTCATACTCAACAAACCACTTCATCTGATAGCAATTCTAGTAACACTAGCCAAAATACAGATTTAAACAAAATATTTCAGTCCTTAAAACTAGACAGAATAGTTCATCCCAAGAAAAGACTTTTTAAAACTTGGACAGAACGTCATCTCCCTTTAGATATACAACCTAGTAATCATCTTATCAATCAATTTTCAGTTTCTTTTGATACAACTTATGAATGGAATATTGATAATTTATCAGAACAAGAAATCTTAAATAAATTACATCACATGTCTATGGTAGCCAATAGCTATGTCACTAATCACAATTTTAGCCAACCCGAAATCATTGACATACTTTCCACAGGATTTACAGGAATGCTTCATTCCTGGTGGGAAAAATATCTCACTCCTGATTCTAGATCTTTCATTAAACATGCCATTAAAGGTGATGAAGATGGCACTCCCATCTTCAACAAACGCACAAGAATGAGGATTTCTGATGCTGTTAACACATTATTTTACACAATTATCCAACATTTTATAGGCACCCCTAGTCATATTACTTACAGAATTCATGATCAACTAAGTAACCATAGGTGTCCTACTTTAAGTGATTTCAAATGGTACAAAGATGTATTCATTTCTCACGTTATGCCTAGAGATGATAGTAACCAACCATTTTAGAAAGAAAAATTTATAAATGGTCTCCCAAAATTATTTGCTCATAAAATCCGACAAGTCCTTAGTAATGAAACATGACATATTAACTATGATTCTTTAACTTATAGAAATATAATTACGGTTATCCAAAAAGAAGGATTAAAAATGTGTATTGATATGAAACTAAATGCTCAAGTAAAATCCGATAAGAAAACAGCTGAATATGAACTAGGCAATTTTTGTGAACAATATGGCTTACCTTGCATCCTTCAAGGAGAAAAAAGGCAAGCAATAAATTTGTCCCACATTATACAAAAAAAAGCTTTAGACCTTATAAAAGTCACTTTGAGCCAAACAACTTTTATTCCAAAAACAAATTTCGTAACAATTGGTCCAAAAGACCAAATCGTCAACCAAAAACTAAATCCTTTGACAAAAGCAAGACTAAATGTTTTAAATGCAATAAGACTGGCCATTTTGCAAATGATTGTCCAGTTAAAAGAACAATTAATCAATTAAAAATTTCTCAAGAAGACAAAGAAAAACTTCTCTAAACTCTAGAATTACGAAATACTGATTCCAAAAATAAGATAAGCGAGGATGTCATCATTTTGATAAAATCTTTTTCTGAATCAGAAGAACATATATTCTTCTCCAGACATTACTTTTGGATGTCAAGATGCCTGTAATTGTAAGTCCATAAATGTTCTTTCGAAACAGGAAGAGCAATAAGCATTATTAATCGACTTAATAAGTAAAATAGATAATCCTGGACTTAAAACAGAATACCTTAAAAAATTAAAAAAAACTAATCACCAAAGAAGATCTAATCAATCCTCCCTCACAAAAAATTAGTCTCACTACAACTTTTGATAAGTTTTCTACTAGTAAAAAAGAAATCATAATTCAAGATTTGCAATATGAAGTAAAAACAATCAAAAGTCAAATACATGTTTTACAACAAACACATTTAAAACTTACCAACGACAATAACGAAATAAAACAAGAATTAAACTTACTTAAAATAAATAATCAATTTCTTAAATTACAAGATCCTCCTGAAAATCTTTCCCCCACAAACAACGATGCAGAAACTTCGGAAAATAATACCATTAGTAAAATACGAAAAATTCAACTTAAAAAATGGTACACTACTATCCACCTCAAAATAAGAGATTTCCAACTCACAATAACCGCTCTTATTGATTCAGGTGCAGATCTCAATTGTATCCAAGAAGGCTTGATCCCTTCAAAGTATTTTGAAAAAACAAAAGAATCTTTAAGATCCGCCAATGACACCAAAATGGATATTAAATACGAAATCCCCAAAGCTCATGTATGCCAAAACAATGTTTGTTTCAAAACTTCATTTGTCCTAGTAAAAAATTTAACTGATAAAGTAATATTAGGACTTCCTTTTATTACTTTAATCTACCCATTCAAAACTGAATATGATGGTATCATTACATACCCTTTTGATGAACCAGTCAAATTTACTTTTCTTTCTAATCCTAAAATCCATACCTTAGAAGCATTCCAAGACAATAATATTTCCAAAACTCTTAATTGCATTCAAGCCAAAAATAAACAAATAGCCTTTCTTCAAGAAGAAATTAATTTAAAAAGAATTGAAGATCAACTTCAAAACCTTTTTCTTCAGCAAAAAAACAAAACTTTTGAAGAAAAAATTATTAACGAAATATATTCTGACATCCCTACTGCCTTTTGACATCAGAAAAAAATTATTGTTTCTCTTCCATATATCATAGGTTTTAATGAAATAAATATCCCAACTAAAGCTCATCCAATTCAAATGAGTCATGAGATCATGGATTTCTGTAAAACAGAAATTACTGATTTGCTAAACAAAGACATTATTTGCCCTAGTAAATCTTCCTGGTCCTGCCCTGCTTTCTATGTTCAGAAAAATGCTGAATTCGTAAGAAGAACCCCTCAGTTAGTTATTAACTATAAACCTCTTCACACAGTCTTGCAATGGATCAGGTATCCTATTCCTAATAAAAGAGATCTCATTAACAGATTAAATAAGTCCCTTATTTTTAGTAACTTTGATAAATACAAAACTGCATTTGTCACACCATTTGGTAATTATGAATGAAATGTAATGTCGTTTGGCCTAAAAATGCTCCTAGTGAATTCCAAAACATAATGAACGACGTATTCAATCCTTATAGTCATTTCTCCATCGTCTACATTGATGATGTTTTAATCTTTTCAGAATCAATTGATCAGCACTGGAAACAATTACACCAATTCTTTTCCATAATAAAGAATAATGGATTGGTTGTTTCTGCTTCAAAAATCAAATTATTCCAAACCAACATCTGATTTCTAGGATTTAACATTCACCAACTTCAAATTACACCAATTGACAGAGCAATACAATTTGCTGATAAATATCCGGATGTCATTTCAGATAAAAATTAATTACAAATATTCCTAGGATCTTTAAATTATGTCGTAGACTTTTACAAAAACTTTAGGAAACAATGCAAACCCCTATTTGATCGATTACAAAAGAACCCTCCTCCCTGGACTTCAGTCCATACCTTCTTAGTTAAAGAAATTAAGAGTCATGTTAAAACTCTACCATGCTTAGGTATCCCCCTTGATGATGTCTATAAGATAGTCGAAACTGATGCATCTGAAATAGGTTATGGAGGTATCCTCAAACAACAAATTTCTCCAAACCATTCAGAACAAATCGTCTGTTTTCATTCCGGAGCATGGAACCTAGCCTAGTCAAATTATAGTACTATCAAGAAAGAAATTGTATCAATCGTATTATGTATTAGTAAATTTCAAGATGATTTACTCAATCAAAAATATTTAGTCCGTGTTGATTGTAAAAGTGCAAAAGATGTTTTAGAAAAAGATGTTCAAAGCATTGCTAGTAAACAAATTTTTACCCGTTGGCAAGCAATCCTGAGTATTTTTGATTTTAAAATTGCATTTATTAAAGGAAGTGACAACCATATCCCAGATTTCCTAACCCATGAATTTCTCCAAGGAACCAAACCATGAAGCCCAGCTCGTCCAAAGAGAGAAATCCCGGAAAATCAATTACAGAATCTCTTTCTCCAATCAAAACAGAGTCACCTTCCACAATTAAAAAAGAGTCACCTTCCAGCCTAATTCCTCATCCAGGTCAGTCACCCATTTCAACAGATAATAGATATACTGCTCTTGGTAGCACCCTCAGTCAATTTAAACCTAATTACCAGTCAGCCTTAGTTAACCAATATGATCCCTACAAAACAGGGTACCCTCCAATCAATTATAAAAAATCATCCCCTTATATTACCAAGAATGAACAGTTCCTATTTTATATTGAACCCTCCCTAAGTCATCTCTAAAATCCTGCCTCTTTAGTAAAAAGTTATTTTGGCCCAAACACTCATTATCTTCCAGGTAAACCCTTAGCATTTTATAGAGACATTCTATTCAAATCTCAGTGACTATCTATTAAACAAATCCATGATCCTAAAGACCCATCAAAAATATTATACCATTCTCTTTACATAATCCGTATCATTTCATTATCCCATACTCCTCACAAATTAGAATCCATTACATTTTACTTATCATGATTACATCGAAGCATGGAGTAAAATATTTCTCTACCAAACAGAAGATTTTTCTCATTCATGATTTTTAAATTTTGATCGAAAATTCAATCGCCAATTCCCCATGTGGTTCGACGATTGGTTGAACAATCATGGTTGCCCTTATCACCTTTTACCCTTAGAACTCCAAAATGCAGTTACTAAATTTCATTCAGTAATGACCTTTACACCCTATGAAAAGAGATTCTCCCCCACTCTCCAATTTATGGCTAAATATAAAATTGAATCGGAAGATTATATGATCCTCAGACAATTCTCAGTCAAATGGTGGGATAAATTTAAAACTGAAAGAGTTTTATACCAATTTAGTGAAGAATTCTCAATTATCCCATTCAAATTAGGCACTCCAATTTCTATTCAGCCAATATCTCTGATCTCTCAGTTACAGCCTTAAGCTCCTCAGTTACCATCCTCATCTATGAACAAAGCCTCATCCAAGAACAAAGCCTCCAGTTCATCCTCATCCTCCAAAGTAGATGAGTTAAAAGAATTAGCCAAACAGTTACTACAACAAGCATCCAATTTATCAGCTGAAGATGAAGAAGAAGAACATTCACCTTCAAAATCATCATCAACCCATAGTTCAGCCCATAGTTACCAAGGTTCTCCCAGACGACCAGCTAGGTGGGCCGATTATGAAGATAGTCAAGATCCGGCATATGCTGATCTTGAGTAAAATATCAACAAAAACCAGTGGCACACAGTTCACTATTCATCAATAGTGAATCCAGTGGCCGACAAGCTACTATTCACCAACAGTAAACCCGTGGCAGACAAATAACTATTCACGAATAATAATTTTTACTATTCACTACTTTTGTAACTCCTATTTATAGAAGCCTCGAGCTTCATTGTAGTCAGGCTTTAATTTTTCTCTTCTCTTTCTCTTCTGATTTAAATCGCAAGTTTGTAAGTTTGTAAACTCTGTATTAAATTTCAAAGTTCATCAATCAAATGTTTTACTCCTATTCAATGCATAAATATATATATATATATATATATATATATATATATATGTATATACACACACACATACATATACAACCCTTCTCAGCTGTGGATATCTGCACCAATGGTTTTGGTGCGGACTTCCATTTTTACATCACTTTTCGATCGAATTTCTTCATCTCCACTGTCTAGTATCGAGATAATATTGTATAGATCATCTCTGCAAAATTTCAGCCAATTTGGTAATCGTTAAGGCCCTCAAAATTGCGTTTTTCTGTTATAAACATGAACAGTTCATGTTTGACATAATTCAGTCCGTCCATTTGTTTTTCGAATTTGAGGACCTTAACGATTACTAAATTGGCTGAAATTTTGCAGAGATGATCTACACAATATTATCTAGATATTAGAAGGTGAAGATGTGAAAATTCGATCGAAAAGTGGTGTAAAAATGGAAATCCGCACCAAAACCATTGGTGCGGACGTCCGCAACAGAGAAAAACTGTATATATATACACGAAAACGATAGAGAGCGCACGTGCGCACTCTCTTTAAAGTGCGCACGTCCCTCCGTTCGCCACCGTTTGGCGCCGATGATGGCGCGCCTCCACCCAAAATACTCCAACAGCGTCCCTAACCACTTTCCCTTCCCGGTGAGTTCGTTCTTTCCCAGTTTTCTGTTGAGATCACCCAAAACTTCAAATAAAATTAATCTCGCCAGAAAACTGGAATTTGACGTACTCGTCGGGGAGGGAAAGTGATCGGGGACGCTACTGAAGTCCGCTCGGGAGGAGGCGCGCCGTAGTCGACTTCGGACGGTGGTGAACGGAGGGACATGCGCACTTTAAGCCAGTGTGCACGTGCGCTCCACATCCAACATGTGTGTGTGTATAAGTGATCGGGGACGTTGCTTAAGTCTGTTTGGGTGGAGGCGCGCCGTCGTCGGCGCTGGACGGTGTCGAACGGAGGGACGTATGCACTTTTAGGACAATGCGGACGTCCGCTTCATATCTGGCCTATATATATATATATATATATATATATATATATCGGATCAGAGGCGGACGTCCACACCGCCATTAAAGTGCAGACGTCTCTCCGTTCCCCACCGTCTGGCGCCGACATCGGCGTTTCTCTTACCGCCTGACAACATAGGCATCCTCGACGACTTTACCATGAATATGAAGGCCATGGAGATCAGATTTGAAGGTTTGGGCAACAACCTCCACCCACAACATCAAACAAGAACAGTGACCACTACAAACTGGTATATGACGAGTCCACCGACAAGAGGAAGGTCACAATCAAGGTCTGATGTCCACTTAGCAAGAGGAAATACATCGTCAGCGCCGAACGGTGGATAATGGAGAAACGTCCGCACTTTAAGGGCGATGCAGACATCCTATTCTAACGGTGTGTGTGTGCGCGCGCGCGCCTAATAAATGTTGGGACACTTTCGTTAAACTCAATGATAAAAACAACACATACAAAAGAGGTACCACAAAAGCCTTTTACAGAGAATAATAAGTCTATAAAAAAGAAATAAAAGTTATATATGAATATACTTCTCTAGTTAAATACCTCTCAATTTTTGCCGATGAAATTCGAACTGATTTGAAAAGAACATGAATGTCACAAGTTAAAGTCGTTACTAGAGATCTGGTGGGGGAAACTATGATCTTCTTGTCATACGAAGAGACAATAAAAAGGCTTGTCAAAAAAAAAAAGAAGAGACAATAAAAAGAAGCATACAGTTCATATTATATGTACACACAGAGACGGGCAGCTGCATTATTAGGGTTTAGGCCAGTCGTACGTAGAACATGGACAGACATATAGAGACACGAAAGGAAACGTTGGCAAAAAGGGTTCGATCGAACTAGGGAGGGACGTTATCGACTATTGTATATGCCTCCGATTCCACGTTCAGAACAATTGAAACTTCATTGTGATAAACTGATAATCAGAAATAGGTATGGTAGGCCAACAACAGAGAACACATACAAATCAATAAAGCTGTAAAGGTGGTGAGTGAAATTTTCTTTGGCCATTAAGTTAGTTTTACCAGAAAGTACGTCGCCCAATTATTCAGGCAGAAAGTGGAAGGTAGTATAAATATATTATACCAAATGCAAGTGATATATCTTTAACTTTTATGCGATGAGAAAGAAGTGGTCCGAGAAACTTACGAATTTAGTTAATCTTAATTTTTGTAGTACTTGTTTCTTTTGATGTGAACTTTGGTAGTTTTGAAGTAAACTTGCATATCGTATATTGAAATCAATAGTAACTAAACTAAACGTGATTTAGGTGCGCAGTATGTTAAGCAAGGTTGGTATTAGATGTTGTAGTGCATGTTAGAATGTCGGGATTGATTCGGTAGCGAGCAAGCAAGAGGTTGAGAAAGAGATTGATCGATCAGGGAATGACAAATTGATGGATGTCTATAGATACAAAACATGGTGGGATCGATCTCTCACAAGCCTATTTAGAATTGAGATAAGGGCAGTTCCTGCTTTAATAATGGAATTATCTAGCTCTCTCTTTCACGGGCCCTTGTTCTTCATAATTTTTCAACCAATCTTACCACTACTGTTTTGTGCCCTATCAATCCGGGGATATAGTCAAATTAATTCAAAGATCCAATTGTACATGTATGCTTTGGTCTTAGAAATCGATCACATCCAATGTTCTTCATGCATCCACCACCAACCAACAAACAAAGATCGAGCATTACATTTTTGTTCTTATGTTTTGTGATAAACGTTAAATGCAAAGAATATGTATTTCATAAAAATGAAGCACGTACGCCTTGTTTGATTTATGAACTTGTTTTTATTAATTGTTTCAATAACATCAGTAACTCATCGTATAGTAACTCAACAATTGTTTGTCCTTACGTCAAATTCACGATTTATCACTTGTTATATGTTAGTGGCTAGACTAAATAATATCATAAGTTGTAATATGAATAATTGTGATCATAATTTTAGATTGAACGATGTAATAGAGAATATAGAATGATTATGAATGTCGGAACGAGAATATAGCCAATATTAGTGTTTATGTATAAAATGCACGAGCAAGTAAACACTTATGATAAAAACAATCATATATGTATTAGTCAAACTCAATCAATCACGATAGTAGCTTTGTAGCTAGATTGTCCACAAAATCTATAGTTTCAACGTACACTAACAACAAGACAATCAAATTTTAGATTGTTGCGGTCTAAACTCTAGAGAATGTCCAAAACAAGCTGTTTGTCTAAACCTCAGAATCTTGTCCTGTAATTTGCAAAGCGAATCACGAGCCCTAGTGCTGCTTCAGCAAAACAGTAACACAATAACCAACCATAAATTCTTTCCAGTATAGAGAAAAAGGTCCTACCGGGAGTCGAACCCAGGTCGCTGGATTCAAAGTCCAGAGTGCTAACCACTACACCATAGAACCGCAGATGTTCACTTTTTGATATCATATAATTCATCAACTGCGCCTTTTATTATTACTCGGGAACAGACCTACTGACCCAATATCCAGGTCCATCCAAAGTTGGGCCGGCCTTGATCTCGTCCACAAGTGTAGCAATTTTACATTTTATAAGGGAAATAGAAAGGATTAATTGTGGCTTGCTTTCCTTTATGGTTTAGGAATTTTTGCTTTCCTTGAGGCTTTAGGATTGTTGGCGTTTCCCTATACGCTGAAGGATTTGTGTTTCCTTCTAGATTACGGATACTGATCTATTATAAGGTAGCATTCTCCTTATTCTCAAGTACCCCAAAACCCAATTGCTTACCTCCTCGCTACTTTGGTCTCTCCCAAAATCCTTCTTCCCACATCAATCAACAACCTACTTACTATGGCCCCTGAGTATCGCTACCACCCCTACGCCCTTCCCTGCCGGTCCTCCTGTTCCTCCTCAAGCCGACGCTCTTGGTGCAACTTACAGAAAGCACACTCAGAGAAGAACGGTTGATTACACTAGCTCTGTTGTCCAATATATCCAGAATCAGAGGTCGCAGCCTGATGCATGGGATAGCCAAGTTTTGCAACCTAAACCTGCAGCAGCAATCGACATGTCGACGCCTGCTGCCTATTCACACAACCCGTCAAATAGCTTTGCTGCAAAGTTTGTGCATAGTTGTACAAATTACAAAGGCCGGGCCTCTTCGATTAATCGGGTTTTATGGACACCTTCTGGGGGGCGTCTCATCACAAGCTCCCAAAATGCAGAGTTCACTCTTTGGAATGGTCAGTCGTTCTACCATGAATTGACTCTTCAGGCTCATGATCAAGCAATCAGGTCTATGGAGTGGAGTTATGATGATGAGAATTGGATCTCTGGTGATGATGGGGGTGCAATAAAGTATTGGACTAGTAACATGAAGAATGTGCTAGTCAATAACTCTGCTCACCAAGAATCGGTTCAGGATTTGAGCTTCTCCAGGACTAATTTGAAGTTCTGTTCATGTTCGGATGATACTACTATTAAGATTTGGGATTTCAAGAGGTGCGAAGAGGAGCACAGATTGACTGGCCATGGTTGGAATGTGAAGAGTGTTGATTGGCACCCTACAAAGTCTCTAGTAGCTTCAGGTGGGAAAGACAGTGTCGTCAAGCTGTGGGATCCTAGGACAGGAAGAGAGCTTTGCTCATTTTATGATCACAAAAATTGGGTGAATTCTGTTAAGTGGAACCAAAATGGTAACTGGCTGCTAACTGCCTCCAAGGATCAAGTTATTAAGCTTTATGACATGAGGGCTATGAAGGAACTCGATTCGTTCCACGGGCATCGGATTGAGGTGACTGCTCTAGCTTGGCATCCAATTCATGAAGATTATTTTGTTAGTGGGAGTAGAGATGGATCAATTTTCCATTGGCTTGTTGGGCATGAAACTGCCCAGGTTGAAGTTCCTAATGCACACAATAGCAATCACAATAACAGTGTGTGGGATCTGCAATGGCATCCTATCGGTCATATGCTTTGCAGTGGCAGCAATGATCGCACAACTAAGTTTTGGTGTAGAAATAGGCCAGGAGATAAATCTAATATCAATGTGAATCAAAGTTTTGGTGTTCTGAATTCTGCTTTTGCTGGTCAAATGATCTGTAATGCTCCTATTCCATTTCGTGAAGTACCACCAACACTAACACTTGCTACTCGAAAAGAAGGAACCACTATTCCAGGTGTTGGAACTGCCATTTAAGCAAACCAAATTAATCTTTACCATTAAAACCAAAAACCAAAAACAAAATCAATCACATTGGCTACTTCAAACAGGAAAAAGGAAAAAAAACACACAAAAAAAAAAACAAAACGAAAGAACAGACCAACAATGTCTGATCAAGAGGGAAAAGAAGAAGAAGAAAAAAAGGAAAAGAAAGAAAGAAGAAGCAAAAGACCCCAAATAATACAAACGAACAGTTTTCAACCAAAGAGACCAACTTCATTCTCCTCACCACATGAAAACTGGTTGCGAATCAATGCTAATTCAACTCACTGAATTGGGAAGGAACAGCAATTCTTCTGCCAATGATCTGAAGAAAATTATCAGATCAATTGCTGAGGTTGATGGAGACAAAATCGAGTTGTTCGTGTCCCAAGTCAATGGAAAAATATCTCCAAGATAGTTATTGCATCCAGAAAAGTGAGAAAACAAAAGCTGGCGCTTATGCCTTCCGGCGTGACACTAATGCTGCAACTGCTTCAGTTGTTTCTGAGGAGAAAGAGGAAGTGAAGGCTGAAGAGTAGGACGATGACTTTGATGAACCTCTTTGTGATCTCTTTGTCACTGAATGACAAACATTTGCATATTTGCTTTAGTAGTTTTGTGATTACTGTATGTTTCAAAATATGGGATAGTAGTTAATTTACTAGACTCCAAATGCCATGGTGGAAATGTTGCCATCAAAATGGATATTACGATGACCTTTGATACTCTCTCATGGGACTTCATTCTTCATGTATTGGAAGCTTTCGGTTTTCATCCGACATTTGTTTCATGGGTACGAGCTATTCTTCATTCCGCAAAGCTCTCTCTATTGGTTAACGGAAGAGCAGTGGGGTATTTTTCTTGTGGCAGGGGTATGCGTCCAGGGGACCCTTTGTCTCCTCTTCTATTCTGCTTAGTGGAGGAAGTTCTATGCCGTGGTATTTCTGAGCTTTTAAATAATGGCAGACTGAAACCTATCTCTTCCCCGTGGGGAGTTGTGGCACCTTCACATGTTTTATTTGTAGATGATGTGATTGTTTTCTGTTGAGGGGATCAACGTAACATAGCTTTGGTTATGTCTCTATTTGATGAGTATGGGCAAAATTCAGGGTAAATAATTAACAAGGCCAAGTCACAGGTTTTTGTCAGTAAACATATTTATTACCGCCGGCAATCCATTGAAAACTCTCTGGGTATTCCCATTGGAAGAATTCCATTTACTTACTTGGGTGTGCCAATTTTCGTGGGAGGCCTCGAGCATCTTACTTGTAGCCAATTGTTGATAAAATTCAAGTTCGTCTATCTAGTTGGATGGGTTCTATTCTTTCCATAGCTGGAAGGCTTCAATTGCTCATGTCTGTTTTTAATAGCATGTTGGTATATAGTTTTCAAGTTTATGAATGACCCCCATTTATCTGCTGCAGCGTTTGGAGGTATGGTGTAGGAACTACTTGTGGTCTGGCTCCATTGATAAGAGAGGTGTTCCTTTGGTAGCATGGAAGAATTGTTGTACTTCATTGGAGGAGGGTGGGCTAGGCTTAAAACAACCTGCTCTCTAGAATAAGTCTCTTCTTCTAAAGAGGAGCTGGGAAGTTTTTTCTTCTTCTTCAGTTGGTAGCTCTTTCCTTTGAGCTCACTTTTAGAGTAATGGGGTCTTGCATCGTTCGTATGCAAGCTCTTCTATTTGGCCAGGGGTGAAACGTTTTTGGGATCAAGTTCACGAAAACTCAAGATGGCTCATTGGTTGTGGGAGATCAATACATTTCTGGAGAGATAATTTCTTGGGTAGGCCTCTTCTCGAATATTTTGGGAATGATAATGTAGGTTTGGCTGCTCTCATGGATGGGTTGGTAGTTGATTACATTCGTAATGGTGCTTGGAATTTTCCCTCATTGCTTCAACTACATTTTCCAGGCCTCTGTGATTTAATTAGTGGTGTTCCTATTGCTCTGTCCCCTAATATGCTTGATAAATTGATATGGGTTATATCTGCATCTGGTGAGCTCACTGCAAAGGATGCTTTTCACTTTATACGTCCGCGACTTCCTCAGACAAATTAGGTAAGCTTATATGGTCTAAATATATTATTCCTCATATCTCTATTCATTCATGGAAAGTGTTACGAGGTAGGGTATTGTCGGAAGATGTGTTGCAACCACGGGGATTTTCCTTGGCATCTCGTTGTGTCCTTTGTGGCTTGGAGGGTGAATCATTGCTTCATATTTTTTTCTCATGATCTTTCTTATGCTTATTCCTTGTGGGGATGCTGGGTATCTTGGTTTGAGTTGGGTGTTATGCCATCGTCTATTATGGATTTGTTACTCTATGGTTTGAATGGCCGTAGCCAACAACTTAGATAATTGTGGCTGATTTGTTTTACTACTACCCTATGGTTTATTTGGAAGGCAAGGACCATAATGAAGCATGATGGTCGTTTCATTGGTGTGGATGTTTTACGTAGGCTTATTTTGGGGCACATACAAGCTGCTAGTAGATTAGCTACATGTTGTATGTTCAACTCTTTGGTGGAGTTACGAGTCCTGAAAAGTTATAATATTTCATGTCGTCCACGTAGAGCTCCTCGTATTATTGAGGTTAATTGACATCCTCCAATCCTTGGGTGGGTGAAAATTAATACTGATGGTGCGTGGCAGCGTGCTTCAGGACGAGCCGGATATGGTGGTATTTTTCGTGACTTCCGTGGTTCTTTTCTTGGTGCTTTTGCGTCTAATCTTAATATTCCTTGCTCAGTTGAGGCTGAGGTCATGGCAGTAATTCAAGCTATTGAGTTAGCTTGGGTTAGAGAATGGAAACATATATGGCTTGAGGTGGACTCGACTCTTGTCCTTCATTATCTTCGGGATCCTCATCTTGTTCCTTGGCGGTTACGGGTGGCTTGGAGTAATTGCTTGCACCATATATCACATATACATTTTCGGTCCTCTCATATATTCAGAGAAGGTAATCAAGTGGCGGATGCGCTTGCTAATATTGGGTTGTCATTGACTAGCATGTCATGGAGGGATGATCCTCCTCCTTCCATCGTTGATCTTTGCCGGCGAGATGCACTTGGTCTCCTGAATTTTCGTATTTGTTAATGTCTTTGTCATGTGCTCATTGTTGTTTTTTTATGGGATTACTTGTTTATCTACAAAAGAGGTTATTTGTACTTTATGACTGTCATTGGTCTAGTCCTCTAGCTTCTTGTATCTTTTTTTTATCAATAAATTTTCGTGGAGAGACGGTGAGTTAGTCCCTTTACGCTTACCAAAAAAAAAATATATGGGATAGTAGTCAAAGTACTATAGCACATCTCCTTCGTTCGTAATTCAGGTACATAGTAATCAAACTTAAAATCCAAAATTTGTAGAAATTTTTGTTGTACATCGATCTCTTGTTGTTCTAGCGCTACACAAAATCTGTTGGGTTATCTCCATTATAGCCTTGTTATTGTAGTCGGTAGCAGGTAAATACCTCCTCGGCCCACGATGCTACCAGAATCCCAACACGTTGCAAACCGAGCAGGCCTCGTCCTGGAGGTCGTTGTAGTCTGGGCCAGGCAAGAGGCATTCCACAAAGGGCAAAAGATGCAAACCACAACAACATGTTTGTCCCATATCGTATAACAGGCGAGAAAGAAGTCCACACAGGCCTCGAAATGCAGTGTCACAGTCAACCAAGAAGGTAAGAAATCTCCTAGCATTAAATATTATACCAACCTCATAACTGACTTAATCATCGGAGAGAGAAAGACCGGAAAGTCCCGGTCAATCTCCTCTTGTAGGTAACCAGTCAACAACAACCGAGGGCAGAGATCACGCTAAAAGCTTCTACGAGGTCTACGAGATCTTGCAGAAACAATTGGCGCCGTCTGTGGAAAATCTTTACAAAAGGTCAACGTGATTCGATAGCTGAGTTGAGCAGGCAGATTGAACTGAGCATATCGACATTGGAGGACCAACAGGGTCCCGGCGAGGAGAGAACGCCGAGGACTACAGCGCGAAGTGAGGTATTGGTGAGAGGCATGACTGCACGCCCGTAGGGAAAGACTGGGAAAGGACCCTGGACGGGACAATGCATGACCTCACGTAAAAGGAAGTGGAAGACATGGTTGAAAGGTTGAGAGCAGACGTGGCGCGTTTGGAAAGAGAAAGAACTCGGGACTCCCTGGAGGCAGTAACCCGGGAGAAAAAGTTGGAGCTGGACAATGCCACTATAATGAGTGCGTTGGCGCAAAGGTTAGAAAGTGACAAGGCAATCGAGCAAGTAGCTTCCGCCCTACGAGAGCAGTAGGCAGATGGTCGGGGATGCCGATAACACCGTTGCCAGCAACTCGGAGAACTGTCCACGTTGGAGTAAATCTGTTTCCGGAAGGCATGAAGGGCGAGGGTCTGCCACCGCTCCCAACACCTGTCGAGGGGAGGGTGCAAGAGCCAACGGGGGTAGAGGCAGTTTTGATGGCCATACGGGATAGTGTGGTAAACCTAACCACAAGAGTGAACGAAGCGGAAAGATAGGCGGTTCACAACCTGCTAGAGATGAGATTCGAAGAAAGAGGGAGACCGTTCATGAAGGTCATCACGCAGACCTTGCGCTCTCACGCAGCTAAGCCTCTGAAGTTGAGCAACGGGGGCGAAAGGGACCCGCATCTCTTTCTCGATAGCTTCAAGTCCCACACCAATGCAAAGGGTTACACGGATGTTGTGTGTTCCAACATGTTTCAAGAGACATTATCATGAGAATTGTTGAGTTGGTTTTATGAGCTCCTGGCCGGCTCGATAGACAACTTCAGGCAACTGGCAGATAGGTTTGTGAACCGTTTCATATTGCGTACGAAAGGGCAGAGCATAGCCCAGCTGTTCAAGGTGAAGCAGGGGCACGGTGAAGGACTAAAAGCCTTCGTAAACTGCTGGCAGGGAGCCACGGCCAAGGTTAGGAATTTCGACAAGAAAGTGGTAGAAGAGGCGTTCGTCCAAGCCATGTTGCCCGGAAAGTTCTTATATGCCGTAAAAATTGAAAACCCGCGGGTTTACGATGAATTGATGGAAATGGTAACTAGGCATGCTCAAGTAGACCACAATATGTACGAGGATCAGTCCACGGGCAAGACAAAGGAGGATAAGAGGGCAAAGTCCCAGGAGCAAACAATCCAAGAAGTAAGAACATGGAAAGGGGACTAGGAGGGACAAGCTTTCACCCCCAACAAGAGGTACAAAGAGGGAGGTAGGAAGCCCACCAAGCAAGTGGGAGGCCCGCAGGGGAAAAACAAAGGGGGTTACAAAGATGGCGGGTTCACAAAAGCGACTCCCGCAGCCAGAGAAAATTTCACAACTCTGACGGTAACCCATGAGGTAGTGTGGAACGAGAACAAGGGTGCAATCACAGGGCCCCCAATAAGGAAGTTCCTACCATCGAGATTGACCAGGGAAGATACTAGGAAGTACTACGGGTATCATGGGGAATTCACGCATGCAGTAAACAATTGTGTAGAGCTCAAGAGGACGATAGAGGGCCAGATAAAAGCAGGCAAACTACAGCAGTATGTATCAGGTTAGCGATAGGGGGAGGGGGTTCCCGTGTACGGGAATATCAACACTATTCGTGGGGGAGCACAATTAGACCAGAGGAGTAACAAGACAAAGAAGCAATGCACATGGATTAGAGAAGGGCGAGAGATATTCACCTTCGGAAGCTGCAACAATCAGCATATCAACGTGAGCTAGAGATCGGTGACATTTGTAGAAAGAGAAGAGCAAGGAATCAGGCAGTCTCACGATGACCTATTCCTTGTCACCTCGCAGTTGGAACATTATTTATGCAAGAAGATCATAATTGATACCGGGGCATTGGTGAATGTGTTGTTCAGAAACGCATGGCAAGCGTTGAGGAGAGGGAGTAAGCTTATGCAAGAAAATGAGCCGTTGATAAGCTTCTCCGGAGACGTGGTGCAACCTTTAGGCTCAAATCACATTCCCGTGATCCTGGAAGGTGTAGAGGGGAACACGTTGAAGGTAGGGATAGACTTCATAGTGGTTGACTACAACTCATCATACAACGGGATATTGGGAAGGCCGGCCCTGTGGAAGATAAAAGCCTTCATTGTTGGGCACATGCTATTGATGAAGTTGTCATCCCCTGCGTGAATAGTGACAATCTGAGGCGATTAGCTGGCAGCGAGAGGTTGCTATGCCATTGACCATGATAATGGAAGGAGGAGGGCGGAAGTGTTAGTCTCAGGGAACCCTAAGGCCCTTGTGACGGATGCTTACGAGGACCTAAGATTCAATGTTGTGGCATAAGGTAGTTTGCATCTCGGACTAGTTCCCCGCGAGGAAAGCAAGGATAGGGATGGGGTTGCCCCCCGGAGTGAGAGAGGAACTTACACGCTTCTTGAAGGACAACAACAAAGCATTTGCCTGCTCATATGCAGATGTCCCCGGGATCTCTAGGGAGATAGTGATGCACCGGCTGGGAATTCGAAAAGGCGTGCCCCTGGTGAGGCAAAATCGCAGGTCATTCGATTCGGCCAAGTACGAAGTCATCAAGGGAGAAGTGTAGAGGCTGCTAGAAATCCAGTTTATCAGAGAAGGCAAATACCCAAAGTGGTTGGCCAATGTGGTCATGGTTCTTAAGAAAGCAGTGGGACAATGGCGAATGTGTGTAGACTACACCAACCTTAACATGGCATGTCCCAAAAACAGCTTCTTGTTGCCACGAATAGACCAACTCGTTGACTCCACCTTCGGGTTCGAAATGATGAGCTTCATGGACGCATACGCAGGAAACAATCAGATAATGATGGACGCGGCAGATGAAGAGCACACCGCATTCACCACTAACAAAGGAGTGTACTATTACAAGAGGATGTCGTTCGGTCAGAAGCTTCATGTACGCGTATGCAGGATACAATCAGATAATGATGGACACGATAGATGAAGAGCACACCGCATTCACCACTAACAAGGGAGTGTACTATTATAAGAGGATGTCGTTCGGTTAGAAGAATGCGGGAGCAATCTACCAGCACCTAATGAACAAGATGTTTGCTAAACAACTAAGAGTAACCATGGAAGTGTATGTAGATGACATGTTGGTGAAAAGTCTTACCACAGTCAAACATGTAGGCGACTCACAGGCAGTTTTTGACATTGTCCTCGCGTACGGTATGAGGCTGAACCCGGACAAGTGTTTGTTTGGAGTCACTAAGGGAAAATTCCTGGGCAATGTAATAAGCAGGCAAGGAATTGAAGCAAACCCGGAGAAGGTCCAGGCCATATTAGATATAGAGGTCCTTAAGATAAGAATCGAGGTGCAGTCCCTAACAGGAAAGATAGCAGCCCTCGCTAGGTTTGTTTCCAGGCTCACAGACAAGTGTGCGTCATTCTTTAAGATGCTAAAGAGTCAGCACTTCAAGCTAATCAATTAAGGGCTCAAGCAGGAGAAGGCCTTAGGAGAATCAAATAGTATCTAGCTTCGGTCCCTATGTTGTCAAAGCCGGTTCTCGGAGAAATGTTATACCTGTACTTAGCAGCGTCCGACACAGCAGTGAGTTCAGCCTTAGTCAGGACAGATAATACCATCGAGCTCCTAGTGTATTATGTGGGAAAGGGTTACACCTTGGCGGAAAGTAGGTACCCAAACATCGAGAAGCTGGCTCTGGCACTCATCGTGATGGCTCGGAAGCTAAGACATTACTTCCAAGCACATTCCATTACTTTGTTCACCAATTGCCCGCTCCGGTAGGTTTTGTAGAAGCCGAAAACGAGCGGCAGCCTGGCCAAATGGGCGATCGAGTTAGGTGAGTCTGATACACACTACGTGCCAAGGGTAGCCATCAAGGGGCAAGCGGCTGCTGACTTCATCTCGGAGCTTACGCTAATGAAGAACGATGAGGGGCTTCCTGAGAGTAATCAGTTTGAGGTAAAGAAGGCTCTTCTAAAGGTAGAGCCAAGTTGGAAGTTGTCTGTGGATGGCTTTGTAACCAAAGCCAAAAGTGGAGCGGGAATAATATTAGTCAGCCTGGATGGGTTCAAGTACAAGTACGCTTTGGAATTCAATTTTGCCACATCCAACAATGCTGATGAATACGAAGCGTTGATCGGGGGACTACAGTTGGCTCAAGAAATAGGAGTAAGGAGAGTACATGTGTTCAGTGACTCGCAGATGGGGGTGAACCAGGTCAGTGAGACCTTTGAGGCCAAGGAGCCTCATCTAAATTCCTATCAGGCACTGGCAAAGGCTCTCTTGCACATGTTCGAATCGGCAACGGTCACCCAAGTGCCCAGAAAGGAGAACAGTAAAGTTGATGCTTTGGCAAGACTAGCCACCGGCACCTGTCAGAAAGGGCGCAAGAAAGTCAAGATCAAGATCCTAGATCGGCCTAGCATTAGCAAGACAATCTTAGAGATATTTTCCATCTCTGTTGGCCCCAGGGAGCCCACGTGGATGGACCTAATTATTGAGTTCATAAAGGAAGGAGTTCGCTCGGAGAATAGGCAACATGGGAGGAAGTTGTAGTCGCGGTGTGCCAGATACATTCTGATAAAGATAAGTTGTACCACAGAGATTATTGCTTCCCCAACCTTAAATGTGTGTCCATAGAGAAAGGTGAGACCATTTTCCGGGATATCGATGAAGGAGTCTACCGTAACCATTCTGGATCGAGGTCACTGTCCCACAAGGCACTGAGAACGGGATACTTCTGGCCTAACATGGGAAAGATGGCAGATAGAATATCAGCGGGATGTTATAAATGCCACCAACATGCTAACAAAGTACATTCCTCATCCATCGCCCTCTCAATCCTAATGTCCCCATGGTCGTTCGCACAGTGGGCGTTAGATCTAGTCAGGAAGCTCCCCATGGCTCCCGGGCAGTTCAAGTATGTTATCGTGGCGGTGGATTATTATACGAAGTGGGTTGAGGCAGAGCCGATGGGTCGAATAACCACCGATAGCGTAAAAAATTTCCTCATGAAGAATATCTATTACAGGTTTGGAGTCCCGGAGACTATCATTACTAACAACGGCACCCAGTTCAACAACCCAAATCTCATACAGTTCATTGAGGACATGGGGACTCAGATAGTATTCGCATCGGTAGCTCACCCAAAAACCAACGGGTAAATAAAGGCCGTCAACAAGATCATCAAAAAGTTACTGAAGAAGAAGTTGGACGATGTCAAAGGGTTATGGGCACAGAAGCTCCCGAAAGCATTGTGGGCCATCCGGACCACCGTGATAGAGTCAACGGGGAGAAATGCCTTTCAACATGGCATTTGGCACATAGGCTGTCATCCTGATTGAACTGACAATGTCTGTCATCCTGATTGAACTGACAATGTCATCGGGAAGAGTTGAAAACTATAATGAAGAGACCAATGTAGAAGGGCTCCGGTTGAACATGGATCTCATCGAGGAGAAAAGGGAAAAAGCCGATCTATACAACCAAGTGTACAAACAACGGGTTGCCCAACACTACGACAGTAAGGTTAGGCCCCGACCCTTGGGCTTGGGAGACTGGGTGATGAAGCGGGTAATGACAAAACTGATCGCCCTTGATCCAACATGGGAGGGACCCTATGAAATACTATAGGAGGTTGCCCAACAACGTTCTACCTGAGGGACCGTGATGGCATTGTCACTGGGCACCAGTGGAACACTGAGCACCTTAGATTTTACCATATTTAGTCGAAGTTGGGTATGGAAATTGTAAATCATGCCCACCGAGTTAGCTAGTCAATCTGGGAGGATGCATTCATTTGTTTTGACAACAACTAATACAGAAACGAGGAAGTTAAATTCATCCCACCCGGAGCAAACTAAAATTTGAATACACCAAGAGGACCCACCGAGTTCAAGAGGCAATTGAAAAAAAAACCACCAAGAGGGGAAGTAAATGAGACCCACCAAGAGGCAATCGAACAAAAACAAAAACCATCATGAACCGATAAATAATAGGGTAGATATCAATCGCACTACCGGGTAAAAATTTACATCACCAAGAGACGGCTCGAGGCCATTGTTCAAAAATGAGGATTCCAAAAATTACATAGTCCGGCAGCATACAAAAGAAACAAAAAACCTAAGCTTGGTCTTTCTCGACCGAGTCCACCAGTTCTTCTTCGTCCTCGCTCCTAGACTCATTATCATCCTCCTGCCCGGTCATGGTTTGAGTCCCGGGAGCAACCTCAGTGAGGACAAGTTGGGCGTCCTTCAGAGCCTGAGCCTTGACAGCAAGCAGGTCGGCTACCATCCGAGGACGGTCAATGTACCCGTGCTCGCTCCATTCATTAAACTTCTTCGTGATGGCCCCATCCCGGGTAGCCTACAGTAAGTCCTTAAACACCCTGGGATGCCTTGTACTCGGCCACCGCATGATCGTAGCGCTCGGGGACTAGGCGCTTAAGCTCCGCAATCTCAGACTCCCTCTCTCATAGCTTACTCTCCAAGGGGCGCAACTTCTCGAGCGACAGACGCAAAGACTCTACATCAGCCTCAAGCTTCGGGACCCGGTCGGCTTTGTTCTCCAGCTCCTGGACATGCAGCTGCAGCAATGCCAACTTCTCGGCCAGTGAGTTCTTGTCCTTCTCCAAGGACCCCTTCTCGGACTGAAGAAAGCTCACGTGATCGTTCAGTTTGGCCACCTGTTGCTTCAGCTCAGAGGTATCCTCGCTGGCTTCAATTGAGTATACCGCGAAGAGGGCCTGCAAAATAAATAAATAAAACAGTTAAGCTGAGAAAGCAATGTGAACGTTTAAAAAAAAAAAAGACCCGGGCACTAACCTTCATCAGGTGCTCCCGAGAAATCTGTCGGCACTCAACAGAGGAGCCTTCCTTGAATCTCACTCGGATCATATCACACACAGGGGAGCCTTCCTTGACCTAGAGTAGCACCAGAAATACCCTTCAGGTCCCGAATCATAGCACACACAAACTTTTCGTCTGCACAGCTGTACTCATCGAGGACTTGCCTGATTAGGGTCTTCAATATGGTAGGAACTGGAAGGGCAAGCAAAGACAGCGAGGGAGCAGAACCTCCTGGCTCTACTCTAGGTCTCTTTGGGTTTGGGGCAAAGTCCCTCAAGACGTCCTTCCATCCCTCCCCCCCCCCCCTAGTGCCATCTCTGGCGAACATGCATTTAATGTTCTGACAGACCCCCACCAACCCCGCAACACTCCGGGACTGGCAGCAACCAAAAAAAAAAAACTATTCCAATTAAACCAATGGCGTCCTTTAGATCCCGGGGAATCACTATTGAGAGGAAATCCAATAAATTGTCGTCTCAAAACAACATAAACCCACCGAGAGGCAAGCAAGCCTGCATGTATCCATCGGGTTACTGTACATTCCAACTAAACGGTTCACGCGAAAAGCAGGTCAGTAACTAGGCCTGAAGAGACACAAATTTAGACTAAGCACCAATGGACCATAAGAATCTCGATCCTCGGATACCAACTGACGAGGTAGTGCCAAATTATTTCATTATTACTACACCCCGAAAACCTATCACCGAGAAGCATGGCCGAACCAACTAGAGCCATGTGAAACGTAAGTCCCTCGTACAGCTCCCGGAGGAGGTGAGTTGGGCAATTTATATCGTTCCCTTCACACGGAGAATAATGACATGATAACCCACACGGGGATCATACCCTGCGCTTGAGTAGAAACACATAATATGGAAATGCTCGCTACCTTCGTCCATCACCAACCTGTTTAAACATGTCTTGAGTACGAACTTGGGAGGACTGAGATCGGGTACTCGTTGGTATTTTGCCAAATCGTGGGCCATTACTTCAAGTCCCCACTCAAGACGTGTCTTGAAAAAGAACTTTGAAGGATTTGTAGTCGGTAGCAGGTAAATATCTTGAAAAGGAACTTTGAGGGACTTGTAGTCGGAAGCAGGTAAATACCTCAGCGGCCCACGATGCTACCAAAAGCCCAACACGTTGTAGACCGAGCAAGCCTCGTTCTGGAGGTCGTTATAGTCTGGGCCGAGCAGGAGGCATGCAACAAAGAGCCAAACATGCAAACCACAACATCATGTTTGTCCCACATCGTATAACAAGTAAGAAAGAAGTCCACGCAGGCCTATAAATGCAGTGTCAAAGTCAACCAAGAAGGTAAGAAATCTCCTAGCATTAAATATTATACCAACCTCGTAACTGACTTAATCATTAAAAAGAGAAAGACCGGAAAATCCCGGTCAATCTCCTCTTGCAGGTAACTAGAGAGATCACACCAAAAACTTCTACAAGGTCTACAGGATCTTGCAGAAACAGTTATAACGTCAAGTTCCTTTCTTTTAGTTTGTTTTTGATTGTTTAATTGGAGGCTAATATGAACTGGTTCAGGTCCTTCAAAAAAAGCTTCCTGGGAATTTGGGAGCACAAATGCTTCAAATGGTTATGGTGAATATATATGATTGCAGACAAAGCGTCTTAGTTAGCATTGAGCTAGCTTCACTCAACTGCATCTCTAGTTTCTCTTGTTCTATGATCTAAATGTAGAATATTTCACAAGCACGACTCTTGCCTCTACTATCCACTGTAATCTTAATACTTTTCCTATTTTGTAGCTCCTTTCATCGATACAACGACCTTACCGAACAAAAACAGAAACATTACAAAGATAGAAAATTCATACATTCAAGAAAGCTTACCATTCCACCCGAAAAAAAAAAAAAAGAAAAAAAAAACACTTTACCATTCCAAGTTTCTGAAAGTGAGGAACTACTAGTTGCTAAACACCTTTGTTAGGAAACTTTTCTGATTGACGTTGGAGGAAGAGATGAGAGAAATAAAATGTGCATCTATTTATCTTCAGGAAAAAGAAGGAAAAAAAAAAACAGAAATTTCTGATAGAATAGTGTAAATTATAGAAAAGAAAAAAAAAATCCTGCCTTCATCTATTTTTATTTCAAGGAATTCGTTCTAGTACCATACAAGCTACAGCACAATTCAAAACCTCTTGTCATGCTCTTTTTACATCAAGGTGTTGTAGAGAAGTTTTGCAGCAGTTTATCCTCTGTTTATTTCAAGTCACCGTATTCTAGAGAAAAGAGTATGAATGGGTCCATCTCTATTGTATAAGCACCAGCAGTACCTGATCATTTTCTGATGAAAGAAACCCCCTTCTGAATGCTTGTTGCTAGTTCGTTCTTTGCCTTCTCCAAGCCAGCCCTGTCTCATACCCAGAAAAATTTCAATTTTGTTGTACAGAAAGAAGACAAGTCAAATACAAGGGCTTTTAACAGATACAGTTACAGACCTCTCATACTCATTCAGGGGGCCAAGGGGGTGTATTTCCTCAACTCCAGTAAGGCCAAGCCGTACTTTGGATGCAAAGAAGGGAAGTTCAGTCACCTATGGAAAAGCAAAGCCATTACTTGTTAGATCCAGGACAACCGACACCAATTCAATATCTTAAAAGAACTTGATTACACAAAGAGAATAACATGATTGTAACATGCCTGAGAAGCAACATATGCACATTCAACAACACCTGCATCCCCTCTTAAGCCACGAAGGCATGCATCTGCAAATTTAACAGCAGCATATGCCTGCATTTTTCACTCACTGTAAGGAAATAGACGATTCAACTAGCTTTGAAGAATGGGTTAATGAATAAGTAATAAAAAAGAGTAACCTGAGAGAAACTGAGACCTGTTAAAGAAAACTAACCATTGATAATGTTGCAGAACCAGCTCCAGCTTTTGCCTGTAAATAAGTCAAGATTGCCTAGTCAACTACCATTCTTGACTGTCAATCACATTATGGAGACACAAGATAGCTAACGGTTTTAAAACGAGTCATCACTTATTAGACTAACTTCCATCTAACTTCCTAGTGGATCATAATAAAGAAGACTTTACTTCTCTAAGACGAACTATCAACAAGTAAGTAGTAATGAATTTAACACGATATTCAGAATCTCTTAAACAGGGCGCTAAGGAAATTCACATTTTTGGAGCACAGATGCTAGCCTAGAGACAATAAAGCACATTGCTAGCATCTATGAGACATACAGGAGTGCTAAAACTACTTAACCCCTTACATAAGATGATTAAGAATTGACTCTCACTTCAGAAAAACCTTCACAAATGTTGACAGAATTGCAAAAAGCAACAAATAACACCTGCGTCCTTTTACAAGAGCAGTGCTTCTTTTGTTCTTGAGACCCCTGTTAATTAGTGTAGTGTCTCTTTTATTGGACAGATTGTGCATAAATCTCACCTTACTGAAAGCAACTCTTACATCCCTGATTTGTAACTGTTCCTAATGCCAATGTAAGCCTGATCTTCAAATATAAACACTTCTTGATAAAACAGCGTCTGAAGCATATTTCCCTTTCCAGACAATTAGTTCAAATTACTCTCAGACTAGACTTTAGCATACTGCACAGAAATTGTAATACTCTCAACCAATGAAAACCGGAAGATGATAACCGTAAAACTGCTGCACATCTTTCTTTTGACTTGCATCACACAAAATAAGCCAAGAATAATTCTCTCAACTGAGTAACATATATAGTCATGAAATAGTACGCAAAACTGTACAGCTGCTCAACAAGAGAGACACTGGACTCACCTCAACAACCTCAGTTCCACCATTCTGAATGCGATCAGTTAGATAATCAACTTCCTTCGGGGTGAAAGAGCATGGGGGCTTAACCTACATAAAACAACAATTCCAACGTCTAAATTACTCTATGGTACAAAAACATGGTCACTAATTCTAAAACAAGTTGTTTCGAACCTGAGACAGAAGTGGCAAAATGGTAACCCCTGCATGACCACCAACAACAGGAACATCAACTTCCCTAGGATCAAGTCCCAGAACCTCTGCCTGCAGTTAAATTAACTTTGTTGATTGTTTTAACAGCTTATAACCAAAATGATCAACCAGCTAATGGGATTACGAAATTAAAATGCGTACCACAAAAGTATTGGCCCTAACAACATCAAGCATAGTAACTCCCAAAAGCCGCTTCGGGTCGAAAGTCCCGGCTTTCTTGAACACCTCAGCTGCAATAGGAACCGTAGAGTTCACCGGATTGCTGATCAGGTTAACCACAGCATGAGGACAGCACTTTGCGATTCCTTCACAAATCGTCCTCACAATTCCGGCATTGATGTTAAACAAATCATCCCTAGTCATCCCCGGTTTCCGAGGCACACCGGCCGGAATTATCACCAGCTCCATTCCGGTCAAAGCCTCCTCCAGCTGCTGCTGCCCTAGAAACCCTCGCACCTGTGAAAATTCCAATCACTCAATCAATTCTGAACTCAAAAGAATCGAAATCGGGAGCTTGAATTTTAGGGTTTGAGATTTACCACGGCGCCGGTGTCCATGTGGCTGACGTCAGAGGTGACGCCGGGGGTGTTAACGACGTCGTATAGATGGAGGACGGAGACGAGAGGGTTCATCTTCATCAACATAGCCAGAGGCTGACCTATACCACCGGCCGCGCCGAGAATCGCGACTTTGAAACCCGACGCGCCGCCCTTGGCGCGGCAGCTCAGTGGCCGGAGAGCTCCGGCGTCGTCCATCTGGAGATTTTGGGGGTCGAGATGGGCGGAGATTCGAGCAATGCGTTGGGTGGCGTCTGAGCTCAACTGTGCCATTTTTTATTTTGGAGGGGAAGGTTGATCTGATCGGAGGTAGATAAAGGAAGAGAAGGATGGAGAAGAAGAGGGACGTCAGTGATGACGTGAGGGAATTGGGAAGCGTGAAAAATGGAAACTTGAGCTATATCTTCTTATCCCGAAGCCCAAGGGTTTCTATTTTGGAACTTTTGCAGGTCCCTGTTCTTATTTAGGAAAGGATCATATTTCTGATAACTAATTATTGTAAAACTGAGTTGTATGGGAAATTAGAGTTACAATTAGTTCACTAATCCGTGATAGAACCCTTTCTTTTTTTTCTTTTTTATCTGGAAATCGAATTAAACGAGTAAGCTGGTTACCAAGTGCAGCGTTACAAGAATTAGAAAGACGAACACATAAACGATAGAGGGAGACTAAGAATCGTACAAATAACATTTTGATCCAAACTCAATGTTAAGCTAACAATGTCTAATAAATCTCGACGTTGAACCACTTGTCTGATTATTTGGGGTGACCTCCTCTTCGGATTTCGTCCCGCCTACCAAGATCACCTTCTCATCGTTCGCTAGTCTGAACTCTAGAGGCATGAATTGCCAGCAAGCAGAGATCGATCAGATCTAATTTTTGAAGAAGATGCTGAAGTCGAAATATTGTTTGTCTTATATCTTTCTATACTTCGTTGGTTTAACATCTTCACAGTTTTAGTATGTGTAGAACCTTAATTTTCGTCATTGGCTATTGTTTATATTTATTTATTTTATCAAACAAACAACTAAAATGTTACATCGAGTCTGTTGTGAATTAAACTCATGACCTCTCACTTATATAGGATAGACTAATGTCACTAGACCAAATGGTTCTTAATTATTGTTTTAGTAAATACAAATTTGACAAAGTTAATGTAAAATCAAGTTAATTGCGTTCATATAGATTGATTAGTATCTCTGTTAGATATCAATATGCAAATGGTTTGTTGTAAATTTTGTTATCAAACGTTACAACTTGATTTACCATCTGATAATCTATTTTTCACATACACGAACACTGACACGATACGGCGCGACACACCGACATGGCAAATCTAAAATCCGACACGGCATGGATACAGCAGATAATTAATACATTTATGTATTTTAATACATAAAAAAATTACTAAAAACATAAACTCGAGATCATATGCGGTTATCAGCAAAGAGACGCTACAATTGAATGGAGATTAGGAAACCTGGTGACTAATTTGTGTTGATACCAAAAAGAAAGGATTACAAAAGAAAATAAAAAATAATAATAAAAATAATGATAATCTTTTTCTTGTGCTACATGCACAAAGCTTTTGAGTTCAATTGTAACTCTTGTAAAAAAAGGTGTTTGGATAGGAATACAATTCGGGCATCAAAGTCCAATTGCAAATCAATCTTCTGAGCCAAACACTCTATATAAAGAGGCCAAAGCCTCCAAAAGGGGGGAGGATGAGACATACGAAGAGGGAAGCAGAGGCAAGTGAAGGTAGAAGCAGGTGAAGGCAGAAGAAGGAGAAGAGAACAACCGAAGCAAAAAAGTAGAAGAAGAGAGGAAAAGAAGCGGCGAGCAAGCAAGAAGGTGGAGCTCTCATTCTAACTCTCTTTATTTCTTTTGCAGCATCTCTATCTTTCTGTCTCGTCCCTTGCTCCGCCGGAAGCCCCAAAAACATGTCTTCAGCGAACCATCTCTTCCTTCCCAAGAAGGCCACGATGTCGTTCAAACTTCAAAGCCCTAAGGCGCAGTGAAACAACTTCACATAGAAGCAGAAGCCCTAAGGCGCGGCGAGGTGTCCTTGCATCAAAGCAGAAGCCCTAAGGCGAGGCGAGGCGAGGTGACTTCGCGTCCAAGCAGAAGCCCTAAGGCGCAGCGAGGTGACCTTGCATCTAAGCAGAGGGGTGAGACGACCTCGCATAAGGTGAGATGACCTCGCATAAGGCAAGATGACATCGCCCCCTCCTCTTGTTACAACAAATATATGGCCTTGCACCTCACATAACAAGCCATACAAGGGGAAGCGCGGATAGACGACTTCGAGTGGAAGCAGAAGCCTTAAGCAGGGGGCAGGATGACCTCGCCCCCTCCTCTTGTTACAACAAATATATGGTCTTGCACCTCGCATAACAAGTCATACAAGGGGAAGAGAACAAACAAGCAACGTGAATTTGAATAGGAACTTACCCTTGACGACTTGGAGAATCCCTGAGCAGATCTAAGTAAGCCTAAGTATTCGATACACACTCTCGATCAAAGCAAAGGGGGGCGACATATCTCCATTTATATAGGAGCAGTTTCCTCAAGTCCGACTTCTAACCACATTCGATTTTCATCTGCAAAAAGGATTCTCTCCTTAAGATAATAATCATCGAGGTGGTGTTAAGCGACTGGAATTGGGAAAGATGTCTCTGAGAAGTTATGTGGTTCATACGATCTCATCAACCTCATCAAGACAAAGACAACAAGGTCTTGTTAAGCAGAGTTCGTGTGTAAAGACGACCTCGCGTGGAGGCTAAAGCACTAAAGCAAGGGTGAGACGACCTCGCGCGTGGAGACTGAAGCCCTGAAGCAAAGGCGAGAAGACCTCGCGCGGAGATTGAAGCTCTAAAGCCCTAAGGCGAGATGACCTCACGTCGAAGCAGAAGCTCTCAGGCAAAGGCGAGATGACTTCACGACAAAGCAAAGCCTTAAGGCGAGATGACCTTCACGTCAAAGCAGAAGCCTTAAGGCGAGGCGAGGTGATTTCGCGCCAGAGCAGAAATCCAGACAACATGGCCTCGCACAAAATTGGAAGTCCGGATGGCGAGATGATCTCACGTAAAGGTAGAAGTCCAGGCGAGGCAAGATGTCTTCAAAAAATTGGAAGTCCAGGCAAGGTGTGATGGTTTCACAAAAATTGGAAGTCTAGGCAAGACAATGACGTCACGGCGAGGTGAGATTGCGCACCTCGCGAGGAAGCAAGTCGCGGAGCAAGGAAGCAAGTCGCGGAGCACGCGAGGTCAGCATGCCCACGGAGTCCGCTTACACTCGGAGACTGGAGTTGCAGGAATCACCTATGCCCCCACCAAGGACTGTGGCTAAGACAATTCAAGTCTCTTAGTCACACTGATGCATCACCCATTTTGGGTGCCTAACTCAAATCAACGGACACTCTACCAAATTGGGTGTCCACAAGAAATACAGTTGACTGATTCAAAAATATATCTGTCAAACTCAAAGCTGACACTAAGCCGCAAAGCCTACAAACCTCAATGAACTACGGTCGGTTTGATCCCTTAAGAGGGTACGTAAGCAATCTAGCAGCCCACTAGATGCAACCACAATTCTAAACAGAATCTCTGACACCAACAGTCAAATTCGGCCAGTCCAAATGACTCCAGTCAAATTCTTAAAGCACCATAAATATCAAGTGCTCAAACCAAATTCAAGGGCTTTAAACCCTCACAAATATCCCAAACACAAATTCAAAATAAATGGGTCATTCACCCATTTAAATCTCAAATGTTTCGAACTATATTGGTTTGATCTCTTCACAGGGTATGTAGGCAGTCTGGATTTAAATCTAGATGCAACTGCCAATCTAAATAAATTCTCTGATCGCCTGAAGCCAGAATCTCGCTCCCAAGCTCAAATGTCTTCAGACACAAATTCAAACACATTTCCAAACACTACTCTCACTCCAAAATCAAAGCCCTCCAACGAGTTATTCACTTGTTGGAACTCTTGAACTACGAGTGACTTGATCCCCTCCGGGGTACATAGGCAACCCATTCCCAAATGCGAGTGCAGTCGTAAAAACAAACAAACCTACAATGGTCTCTTGATAAACGAAATCAAAAGGTGTTCCCTTATAACAAGGGATTGTAATTAAAAGACATGTTCTGTCTTGAATAGGTCGAACCAGACATAATTAAGAAACTCTATTCTATTAATGAATATGAGTGAAATTATGTTGGGTGACGTTTACACTTCGTGCATATTTTTACCCAACAATTTGAAGTGGAAAAGGGAGATGATGGAAGAGGGCAAGAGTGTAAAAAGGAGAATAAGTTGCAGTTTACGAACTATATCAGACTATATATTAGAGTTTAAATATTGGCTAGGAGGGATATATAATATATCATCACTTTTATTATTCTTTTGTTTTTTGTTTTTTTGTTGCTTAGAGGTTGTGATCATTTCTTTTGGTTTTATGTTATTTTTTTTAAATTTTGAAAATGCTGACGTGGCATGTCGGAAAAGTCAACATTACCCCGTCGGGACGTGTAGTGTAGTGTCGTGTAGGTGTGTCGGACACTCTACCCTCAGAACTGTCTGAAGTGCCCGTGCAACATACATGACTTCCAAAATGTAGTATTCATTGTTGGGCAATCATTATTCCAAACCTTTTGGGTCTTAAGGCCCATTGACATAATGGATTCTCTGTTACAAGATCATTGAGTCCAACAAGATTGGATCGGATTATCTGTCAAATGTGAAATACAAAAAAGAAAATAAAACATAAAATAAAATACAAATTAACTCCTTTTTAGTCCTTTAGACCTAATGGAAGGGCTGCCCGAGTTTTGAGATTCTGCTGTGCATATTTGCATAGCATACATAACTGCCTTATCAGTTTCTTTCCCTTTTAGTTGTATGTATGACATACAAATACGTGATAGACAAATCGCAAAGGAATAGTCTGTTTTTTTCCAACAACAAAAAAAGAAATAGTCTGTTTACACCTCAAACATCTTATAGGATTACACTATTTTGATTGATAGAATAACACAGTACTGGACCGAAACTAGTGGGTCGTAATATCAAAGCACTGCGTATTGATATATATATATATATATATATATATATATATATATATATATATATATATATATGATCACATTGAATTCAATATGAGCAGGCAAAAAGACAAGAAACCATTGAACAATCCTTGTTGTATAAGTTGGGATCCAAGTCATCGATCTGTTTTCGAACACGAACTCCCTTCATTTTGTACGGTTGTTGGAACTTAACATAGTTAAGATTTTTTATCCATGCCCTTCAAATCAAGTTTTAAGTTAATTTGAATCTTCTCTTCCACAAGAATCCAAGTACGTTAAATAGCTTACATAAAAACATCCTTCATAAGGATCATGTTTGTTTTTGTCTGACCCTAGATTCTTCATCCGGATTAAGAAAGAGCATAATATCTATCTTGATCGATTGACCTTTTCAACTCAAGAATTGGAGGTAAATTTAGTTTTACTAGCCTGAAAACTACAGGGAGAATGCTCAAGGATCTAAAGGGAGAGGAAATAATGCTCAAAGGATGTGGAACTGCTTTGTCGGCCTTTTTGGTTTTGCATTGCTAGTAGAGAGAAGCACCGAAATGAAAAAGGCACTAAAAACCTAAAATAATGAGGTTCTAGATAACTGCACGTCGCTTTTGGTGTCTTATATTGTGGAGAACGCTCTGATGGATGTCTTTGAAAAATGTTGGTAGAGAATCATTGACGTTTAAGGCACAACACCACCTCCACTTCCACCACCACCCCCTTCATTGTCCATAAGGTCTATAGATAATTAAACATATAATTTCTTCAGCCAAAATTTACACCAAAGCAAATCCAAAATGAACAATATTGGATAATTTTATCCCATGGTATTTTCTTCATTCACATTTTCATATCAATATATAAGATTTGCAGCAATATAAGAGGCAGTTTAAAACGTAGTAATCTACCAAGTACACTATATAAGAACACATTGATTTGTAATACAAGGGTTAACGTAGTGTCTTCATCTCTTTATTATGTGAGTTATCGCTCCAATAATTCAAAGAAAAGATAAAACATCGATCTCTTCGAGTCTTCTGTAAAGAAAACCACATTGGCATATTGTTCTTTCATGAAAGAAGTATATATCCAACATTTGCCATGATGAACTAATCAATAAAGGGTGAAACAAACAACATCACGCAAGTTATCTATGGACTTAATTAACCCATTTTGATGATCCGTCATTGTGCATTTCGGAATTCTTGCACCAAGAATCTCTATCAGCAGTCTATTCCAAAACTCAATCAGTGATCATGTACTCATATATTTCTTTTAAAGGAAAACTCCCAACCATATAATCGACCTCCTTGGGTCTTCCTTACCAAATCAAGTTAATTAAGTTTGAGTAATTGAGAAAACATTACTCATTAGAGCAGCTTAGTGTGACGAAGGATTCGAATTAAAAATAAACAAATAAGTGAATGGAGCAAGAAAGGCACATATATTTCTGTCTTACCAGCTGAAAACGGACCAGAGGGTAAGTTGAAAAGGGTGTTTCACCGGCCACCAAATGACACTAGGTCCATAAATAATACAAATGCTTTGCCAAACATGGCCGCATGGCTAAAACAAAACCCAAAATCCAAATGCTTCTTCATTTTTCTTCCATCCTACATATCTTTGGCCCCTAGCTTTTCTATAAAACCCTATCTCCCTCTCTCTCACTTCTCTCTCTCTATCTTTCTCAAACACAGTAAGGAAAGGGAAGAAGAACAAAAATGGTGGGTTCCAGTTGTTGGTAACAAAGTCATATCAAGCACTAATGGCTCGGGAGAAGAAGAAGAAGAAGCACTACTTGTTTCTCAACCACCCAATTCTTTCGTCGAGCGAATTGGCCTATCTGTCCTTGCCAATCATGGCTTACCCTACTACATTAGATGACATTCATTCCTTTGGGCATTATGAGAGCGAGTCACTGTCGTCGTGCAATGACACGAAAATGAAGAGTAGATCATCATCGTTTTATGTAACTGATCATCTTTGGTGGTGTTAGTACAACCAAGAAGATCAAACATCATCCGTTAACAGAAACTGTAGAGGCAGACAGAATGGAGCCAGGCAATTCTAGTTTTAGTTTTCAGAATTACTGTTACCGTCTTCTATTCGGTGATCAAATTCCGAAAACCCTTTTCGTTTGTGAGTAAGTACTCTTCTAACTTTTATGAATCTTAAGGGAGGTGATCGAAGGAGGAATAAGATATCATGTTCAAAGGGTTCGTGGGAAGTATATACAATATATGGATCTGAACTTTATATATATAGTTCGTGTCCTTAAATGGGATCATGAATTTTCGCTTTCTTGTAATAGCATGAAGTTGCTGTTGTTTTTGCTGCAGTATCTCTTAATAACTTTCGTTGCTTACATCTTTCGATATGATCTGCTATGGCTTCTATTGCATTTCATCTTTTGTAATGAAATATAGTACGTTGAAGTGTAATGAAATCCCCAGGATATATGATATTTTGAATTTTTCCATTTCTAGTTTTCTACTGATATATATAATTTTCCAGGAAGGTTTGCTTAACTTGATCAATCCCATCTTTCTCCAGCTAACTTGAAAGTTTTAACAATAGTAGGTTTGGATTATCATTTGGACTCGTTTCCTTGTATTATTCCAGTTTCCAAAAGCTGTTTTGAGTCAGGACAACTTCTGTAAGAGGAAGTTCTATGTTCAAACCTGTTCTCCATTGCTCATCATCGTTTTATCTTTTTGGAATCGAATTGATCCCACCGACACTTTTGGGATTGTTAATCGTCGACTTAATCTCGATTGAATGTGCATGTCTTAGGGTACAGGGAATAATCAGAAAATCAGAATTCAAGTTTCTTGTTTCTCACGTGAGTTAATTTGTGATATATTATATTACATTATTCGCCATGAATGATCATATACATATATAATAGTACTTTGCACTGCTTGGTCAAGAACTCGATCATGATGCCATTGTATATACGGTAAGAAAATGATTTCTTCTCTGCAGGTTTCCAGAATAATTTTACATCGTTCAAATATTTCTGCTGTGCCTTAGACATTTGATTCTTTTAGTCTCTCTATTAATTATTGTATCTTGGTTCTTGTTAATGTTAAACTTGAGGGAATTGGAAACTAAACAATGCTGGGACAATTCTTATCTGCTCCATGCATCCCAGATTCTTTTTCAATTAGTACATTATAATGACCAATACATATGCTGTAATGATCTATTGCAAAATTCACTTTGCATGCAGCGGTGAAGATCATATGCGTTTTTCTTCAAGTAAGAATAAACTGGCAAAAAATTTACTTGTTTTGCTGCTTAACTAGTATTATGTATACCACAAATCCACAATCAATCTGATATAACTCATATAAGTATGACAAATCAACTCTTTTTTCTCTCTCGACCCTAGCACTCTGCTAGGGTTTGTTTATCGTCGACCTCAGCCTTCTTCGACCATAATTATGATGAGAGCTCTCGCTCTCTCACTTTGGTGGCGACCCTTTCTAGGGTTTGCCAGTCCGGATCTCTTGAACAGGGTCACTTCTGATCCTAGTTCTTGGCTGACGAACCTCTCAGTCTCGTGAATCTCTCCAAGGCAAGCCTCAGCCTGCTGCAACTCTCTATGTTCCTCATGGCGACGCTTTGTTGTTGTTTCTTTGCTCAGGGATGATGGGAGAGAACGACGGCTTTCTCAGGTAGATCCGATTCAAATATGGGATCCTGGGTCCATCAAGATGCACGTCTCTGGTATCGCTCCACCCATCTTAGTGGAGGTCCAATGTGTCGCTTGTTGGAGGAGGAGGGTTTCAGTTTTTCCTCTACGACAGTGTTGCTCTTGGTGGAAAAAGATGTTGGTCATCCCGCTGAATCTCTTGAAGCTAAATGGAAAAGGTACTCTTGTTGTGGTCGACCATGTATGCGCGCGACGGTTCACATTGGTGCGCGGGCGACGAAACCCCTGTTGGATTAAGCGGCGGCTCATTTGGGACAAAGTTGTGGTTGCACTAATGGCGGCTGCGCAGACGTGGTGTTTGCTTGGGGAAACCCTAGGGGGAACTGGGCTCAAGGTGTTTCTTTGAATTTGGGCCTAAGTCTTTTGGGACCTAGAGTAAATATATCCAAGTCTTTAAAGTTTTGGATTCATATTTAAGATCCATGTGGTTTTAAAATAAAAATTTGGGACCCAGGACTTCTGTTAGTTCGGTACCAATTTTTTTCTTGTGATCAATATCTACGAGGAACTGCCGGGATTATTGATCGAATGTTGTCAGCGAGTATTCTAATCGATGTTGCGGAAAAATATATTGTCAATACTTTATTAGTTTACTTCCCCATGAGCTTCACTCAATAGGTGAGTTAGTATTACGTTTTAGCGGTGTTTCTTTTTAACGGTCCTGCAAGACATGTTATTATGTAATATGGCTTGTGCTTATTGAATAAAATCGTCTGACCTCCTTCTATTCAAAAAAAAAAAACTCATACAAGTATGCATGTACCATGTACGTAATATGTAGCATACTCTTCACCCTTCGCTTATAAGGTAAATAGCAAAGAAAGTAGACATTTAAGTTAAGGGGCGGGTGTGGTGCATGTCTGCATGAGTACTTGTGTGGATGAGAAGGAAAATGACGATGTCACTTGGGTTTGAGATTGTGATTTGGCTTTAAGATTGTTGATGAGAAAGGCATGCCCTGCTTGATCAGTATTTTAAATTTTGTAATAAAGATTTATATTGCGATTAGAAAACATGATAAAACACAAACTAGCTAATTACACAACTAAGGTGTGTCAAAGCCAGGAAATTAGAACAACAATAACATAAAATGAAGGGCAAACGTGCACATTAGTCTCCCTTAAGGTAGCTAGATATATACATGGATATCCCTCCATTATATATATATTTGGTAGCTAGCTAGCTGGTTGCTCTTTGATTTGTAGCGTGTGTTCTAGGGCAGTGCATACATGTTTTTATGTCTGGCATCTTTCAAGCTATGTTCGTATCGACGTCCATGGTCAAAACTTGCGGCAGCCGGCCGTACGTAGGTAATCTTTTTACCTAACTGCACAGAAGTTGCCTCAGACACTATGCAATAATGCAAATCAATCATCTTAAGTTTTTTACCATGCAATCACTGAATGTCTCCGGCACCTCCGCAGACTACGGTGAAGCTGGTGTGAGCTAAAGTTTGTTAACCTTGTTGCATGGTTTAACAAGGTTAGGAGTCCACTTCATTCTGGGTACTAACGAGATAAGTTCAGTCTCCTTAACTTCTGTTTTTATTGATTTGTTTTATAATGTAGTTTGATGTCTTTTACTAGGGTTATAGTTTTTTTTAATCCAAAAACGTTAATAATTATTAATCACAACTTGAGAGTAAGTATAAGAACACGAACCTAATTCGTCAACTGGGGCTTAATAGTTAGTACCATCAAACTTAATTGTAATCTTTTTTTTTATTTGGGGGGCGGATCTGTGGCACCTAGCAGAATTATAATTAATATTATAACCTGAATTTCATCCATTAGATCTAATCGTAATTAACGGTTGAGATAAGTCTTTAAAACTAAACCATTTGTTTTTCTTTTCTTTTAATTTAAATCAATTTAGGTTATCTTTTTATGAATTTGAAATACAATTAATAGGGATTAAGAGGGTGTTAATTGACTTCCTATTGAAACTCATCATCCTCTTTTGTTTTCTTATCTAAACTCATTTACTTAAGAGAAAATGAGACAAAAATATATACCAGATCACATTCGAAAATTGGTCAAGTTTCAATCTTATCTACCTCTTTCTCATTTTTTTTTCCATCAAGATGACAAAACTCAATTAAAATTCAGCATCTTCTAATTGAAATTAATCGCTATAGATGGTTGAGTACTTTGATATATAAATTGACTCTCATTTTAATGGTTTCTCTGCTCATGATTACCTTTGTTTTTTTTTTTTTTTACTAATCCTTACTTATGACTATCAATGACAAACCACTAAGGCATTAACTCTCTCTTAATCGTATTCCAAATAATAACCCATTTTTATTGTGTATTTAATAGAAAGATGGAAAAATATCCTAAATTGATTTAAAGAAAAAGAAAATGATTTAATTTTTTATGACTTATCTGAACTATTAATTACTTGATATTCTGGTTATAATATTGATTATGATTTTAGATGTCACGGATCCGTCTTTTTTTATTTATAAATTTAGGATGAGAGAGCACTCTACTCTACCTAGTTCCTGTTAATTATATAAAAAAAAAAAAAAAAAAACTACCTAGCTCCTGTTAATTAAAAAAGAAAAAAGAAAAGAGGGTTAGGAGTGCACTGTGAAGCTCAAGTTCTGACGTTGTGGTGTCGAACTTACAGTGGCGGTGTTTGTCTGGAGCGGTTTTGTGAGCTAAGTTTAATAGCGGTACTGATCCAGCCGGTTGGCTTGTGTTCTGCTCTCATAATTAAAGTTTTTGTATTAGGTCTGCGTCGTCGTCCCAAGAATTATTTGATCAACTAATTGCTTGTGTTAGAGTTCGAAGTGTATCTGTTTACGCCAATTTATTGAATTAGGGGACTTCAAATCATTCAGGCCCAAGAAAGGAACTCAAAATGGGCCGAAAGACTACATATTACCTGTGTATATTGTTGTCTTATGATGAAGGCTGTCTACGATACGTGATAATTGGTGTTCAACTTGTTGGCTCCATTCTACTCTGAAACTTCTGTTTGTTCTAAAGGTCTGTAGCCAACGGCTCCGTTCATGAAGTCCACTCATGACAAAACAAGTGAAATTTAAAATCAGCAAAAAATATATTATGTTCACGGTGAAATTGAGAGAATATCAGTCATTTCTTTTACCTGGTGAAATTATAGTGCATATGTATTTGTTGAGACTAAATGAGACTGTGTTAAAGTGCTAAAGGAGTCCAATTTAGTTAGTACTGTGTTTGGTATTAATGAGTACAAAAATAAATGAGCTTACGTAGCACATTATTTTCATTCGATGTTATATTTTAAAATTATAAACTAAACAAACTACCCTATAATCTCATGCAACACCAAACATGAATTAATATATTAGTACAACTTAAGACACCCCACATGAGTCCAAGACAATCCTAAAAAATAAGAATGTATAATGTAATCTTGAGTACCAAATGTGCACATAATGTCCTGTTTTTTGGGATAGTCAATTGTCACATAAGCCTCCCAAAGTGGGTCTATTAATTGAAACTTATATAAGAAAATATAAAAAAACAAGTAATAGCAAGTGAAATCCATCGTTAGACAGTGAATCAATGTCGTTGACAAACACCGCATCGATATATTTGCATTGGCTCACTTAGTTCGCTGTTAATGATTAGAACCAAGCACGAGCAGTTTGTTGACAATTAGTTCATCGACTATGATCATTGCCAAACGGCATCTAAGAACGAATGCATATTAAAAATGCAGGAACATACATTTGTCATTTCGGCAGATATTGACCGTAATATTATCATAGCTACATTCTTCTTCTAAGTGCTAAGTAGCTCAGCAGAAACTTCTCAGTAGAAAGGAGTCAAAAGAAATTGCACACGAGGACGACTACAAAGGCACAAATCGATCATAAACAAATGCTCTACGTACGTCTGCCGAAATTTCCAGTCAAAGATATGATTTTAATTTAGGGCATAGAACACGATGGGCCGAAAGAAATACAACAAAGTATGAATTATGTTACCATAAGTCAAAAATGGTCATTATGATCGGCTACTTCTTCACTTTTGAGTCCAACTCTTGCTTTCTTCTTAGTCGCAGCAATGATACGCCCTGAGAATTCAGAAAGGAAGAGGAAGAAGAAGACAATATTCTTATTATCATCCATATGTTTTAATAATTCGATGGAATGGGATACATCCCAAGTGGGTTACAACCTTGGCTTGGTGTCTTCACGAATAGCATTACTGGGTAAAAAGATCAGATTATATAGATAATTAACAAATTAAAGTTGGTCCACCTATATAGAGGAAAATATAAATCTTCTTTTACGTAATTTCCAGTTAAAAGTCTGACTATCAATCTGGATCAGGGCTTGGAGTAAAGCTTAAGCTATAAAATCTAAGCTGGGTTGGATGAGGAGCATCAACATTAGTGGCATCTGGATGTAAACAAGGAAAACCTACGACAAATTATAAAACAACACGTGTACAAAGAATAATATAATTTTATTGATATGAATGCGGGTTACAAATCTTTGTGAACTCCTCTGATTCTATCTCCGAATATGGATTTGACTCAACGGTGACAAACACTTGTTCCTGAGACATAAGGGGTCACGAGAGTTGATCACGTGACGAGTGTATGAGATTTGGATTTGGTGAAGAACTGGCTATTTGGGAGTTTGATAGTTCTTCGAGGGATTTTGGGACTTCTGAGTTCTTGGGAGTGAATTTTCTCTCTTCTGTCGGAAGTCCTCCTCTTGATATGAGAGAGGGTATTTATAGTGTCAACATACCTCTGTTTATGACATGTAATGAAGACAACGAATTAATTGTATTTTTTAACGGTAATAATTAAATCAATCAATTTTGATTAATTGATTTAACTATTAATTTTAACATAATCAAATCACTCAGTCTTAATTGATTGATTTAGTTACAACCAATAAGGTATAATCGCTTTGAATTGGATTAAATGTTCTGCTTTGGCCACGATCCTCAGTAAGGGGCATGCCACCTCGTAGACGGAGAAAGAAGGTGCGCAGAATCTTGACTTTCAAACAAACGGGGAGTTTCGTTACCACCTCGTGAATGAGGAATTACAACTCAACATACACCTCTGCATGCATGCGGACTCCGCCTCTCACTTCTTCGTGAAGTCTCCTACGCTTAGCCATCTCGCCCCGCGTTAGGCCTCCACTTCTACGCAAAGTCTATTTCGCCTCGCCTCGCGAAGTCCATTTCGCCTCGCCTCGCGAAGTCCATTTCGCCTCGCCTCGCCTCGCGAAGTCCACTATCCAGCTCGCATGATGTGACGTGGATCACAAATTTAATTAATATTCCTTTAGACATTTACTGTCCAGTAAAATATTAATTTGGGTGTAAACATGTCCAACTTTTTTTTTCGATAATCAATTTAATGTAATTAATATATGATTATCAATCGACATTTAATTGATTTCAATCAGGATTTAAGGTTTTATTGTTGACCAACCATTCGCATATCGCCATGTATCATTTCTGGCGACTTTCCAACTTTGCCGACTCATAAGTCACGTATGCAATTTGTCGGGCCTACGTGTTGCTTGAAGAATTCAACGATTATTATTATCGTTAAATTTTATATGTCTACAAATGCCCGCACTTCAAGGTGCGTCGTAGCCATGTTGTTGTCATGTGCCAGAGGCGCGACTTGAAGTCCATGCTTTTGTTGTGGATGGTTCTAGGTCGACTCCTAGGGCTTCAATGTGTGGGGAATTATTTAATTTTGTGGGAGCTCCCGAATTTATAGGGATTCTTAAATTTGTAAGGATTCCCTATTGTTGTAGAGACTCCCTGAAATTTGTAAAGATTCCTACTTATTTTATTTGATTTGATAAAGATTTCTGAACACCGAACATAAACGGAAGGAAACCTTTGATGTATTTCTTCCTTGATTTGCTTGATTCTCCGTAATCAATGATTTCTGACATCAAATAATTTGGTGCCATATGGCGGGCAATCTTTGATTCCCTCCATAATTTTCCAGTCTCAATGAGGAAATTACTTGTGTAACAAACCCTAAGACTGCAGTATAAATTAGGGCTTCCGGTTTGAGCATTCTTCATCCAAAGTCGCAGCCATCTTACTGCGAGATCCCTACTACGAGATCCCAGCAGTACACTCTCTCTTTTTGTCCTGTTCTTTTTTGGTCTAACTGCTATGGCGCAGAGTGCACTGACCTTTTTTATGAATCTTGTATGTGTGTAGGTCGCAAAGTATTTCTGAGTTGCCCATCCTCATCAGTAACAACAAAAACCCTACTCGGTGAGGCGCAACAGAAACTTAAGGCAGCGAGGTAGCACTTCTTTCGACAAATCAAATCTTTCTAACGCCTAGGTCGCCGGTCCAGTTGATTAGCCCCCCGAGACCTAAGTTGTAAATTCGGTTAATCTCGTCACATACATCAGGGAGAAGAGAATTGAGGTGGTGCCCCAAGTTACAGTTTGACTGATTTTCATCAAAGACAAGTGGGATAAGGACGTCTAGCTCTGATATGCCTATATATCTCTTTGCAAAGAGATCAATGAATGATTTTTTTTTTTACGATAACATGTCTCTTTGAATGCTACTGAATTTTTTTTTTCATTTTTTTATTACAGAATTTCGTTGGTGATTGAAGAACGTGAACACCTAACCGTTTGATTTCTTCCACCTCTTGGACATAGGATTAATCGCTCAAAGCGTTTAGGCTTTGCGTACCTTGAAGACAATCTGAAGAATGCGAACATCTAACCGCTTGATTTCTTCCACCTCTTGGACGTGGGATTAATCGCTTAAAGCGTTAGTCTTTGCGTAGACGTACATCGCTCCACATGACATTTTTCAAAAGTTTCAAGAAGGGCATAATCACTATCTTTGAAGACGTTGACGATGTTCAAAGCGATGGCACCACCTTATATACCTATCCTTCATTGACTGGGCCACACGCCCTCGAGTCTCCCTCCTACGATGGTTCAGGTCATATTCCCAAGTGGACTTTCCAACAATCACGTCAGCTGACCACCTTTCAACTAGCCAAATCCACTAGTGAGAAGCAAAGCGCAGATGTATGGATGTTGAAGTCTGCCCATCATGATCATAATGCTCCTTAGACACCGTTTGTACTTCTCAACGACCACATGCTCAATGGTTCAGTGCAATGGAGCAGGTTTCGTGCCAACATGGTCTTCTCCTACACGGAACGTTACTGGGAGTGGTTAGAAGACATCTGAAGTCGAAATGGAGATCTCATCCATAAAACTAGCCTCTACCGAGCGGTGTTTGCATCGCTCTTCAGCTATTACCATGTCGCGCCTGTGGTGCGGGCCTTCTGTGAGTATTGGTGTCCCAACAGGAATACTCTTCACACATCATGTGGCGAAATGTCCATTTCTTTGAGGGACTTGACATATATTTATGGCTTGCCCATCATCAGAAGGTTTTGCGACGAAGTTGTTCCGTCTAACGAAGAATTTTCAACCAAGGGTAAAGGAGGTGAGCCAATCATTCCCAAGAGTTGCAGGTTTTTATTTCTCGCATACCATAAGCTTTGCAAGGACGATAAAGGGCAAAAGGTGAAGATTGAGTCATAGGTCCAGTAATGGTACAAAGGAAGCATGAGATACAAGAGGCCATCTGCCAAGAGTGTATGGAACAAGAAAGAAGCACCTCAGAACACGTACAACCCATCTGGTGAAATCCATGAGGTTCAGGCCCGAACTGATAACGACTCTGCACCGTTTGATGACTTGGGTGTAGATGATGAAGACATAGAGTCCACTTACGTGGCTGCATTTTACGCGTGCTGGTTGTGTTTATTCGTCTTTCCTATGGACGACACAGGCTTAATCCGACCCAGTGTGTTTAAAGTTGCCAGCCAAATGTCCCAAGGTTCTCAATTATGTCTAGCGATACCTGTGTTGGCCAACATTTATCAAGACTTGAACGAGATTTCGGCTTTCAAGGACCCAGGGAACTACTCGGCCACATTACCCTTTCACTACGTTTATGCGTGGTTAGCAGAGTACTTCGGCACCCATTTTTATTCTCCTCTTCCTGACAACTTTAAACCGAGCATGGTTCATTTTTCAGGGGCATTTTCGGCCAAGCACTTTGGAGATGCACAAGCTCGTTCTTTATTCAACACATGTGGTAATGCGGGAATGGACACTTTAGCCATGATCCATAAAGAACACAAAGTGACCGTTGACCGTGAGAATATTAGCCACCCATACATCGTCTACCTCACCTGCCTTCGATCTGGATTTCTTACTCTTAGGCAGGACAACCGGCGAGTCGTTCAACCCTACAGTCCTTACTGTTTTAGCCGACAATTTGGCATGTTCAAGATGTTCTAGGAAGCCTTAAAAAAGACACTCGCATTGGCGCATTATCCTTGATGTACTGGCATTGGGAAAGCCTTACTAAACGTGAGACAGGAAGCACATCGATGTTGCCGCCGGAAAGTGCTCTAACAGAGTACATGGTGACTTGTAGTTATGTTGAATGGTGGTCTAAAATATATCGTTCCATGCCCAAGATGACTACAACAACAATACCAGTTCTTGGGTCACAACACAAGCCTCTGAAAGTGAAAGAAGACAAGATTGCCGCTCTCAAGGCACCGCCTCGTCAGAAAACAGTTCCTCGTGAAGTTGAACTTGACAACAACCCTCATGCATCTTCCATCAAGGCGTTGCCTCAAGTAGTAGCCCTCTGAATGAACCGCACCAAGCTTTAGAAGGTAATGGGGAATCATCCAATCATCGTCTTGCCCAGAGTCATCTTAAGCTGAAGGGGACCGACACCCAAGCAAAAAGGCTTAGTGGAAGTAGTAACAGCTCTAGGGACGTGAACTTCAAACGTCGAAGAATTGAACCTGACCTTGGCTCCGTTTATTTTAATCCCAACGATGAATTTCTCCTCAATAGCAATTTTCTTGGAGACATTCCGGGTCCCTCGCAACAAACACCGAATTATGTCGAGGTATGTTCTCCCTGTCTCTAATTAGTTAATTAAATTCTGGTGAGACCAAAAGAAGAACACAAAACATATCTTTCTCTGACACCACCATCACCGTGCATGCCCTTTTGACATTATATGCATGATCTAAACTCACTTCTTATTTACATTCGTGTTTTCAGCTAGAAGGACACCCACTTTTTGAAGATGAAGCTTGTTCGAAAGAGGTTTGTGTCTCTTCAATAGAACCAATAAAGATCGGCTCTTTTCACGAGAATGATGCGTGCATTATCAAACAAAATAAATTGCAACAAGTTAATCGTGAAGGTATCTTTGGACTAATATATATACATATATATATATATATATTATTTTTTTATAACTTGTGCAATTCATGTGTAGATGCAACTGCAAAGGTGAACCCTCCGAGGCTTTTAAACAATATGGCATTCTCCGAAGTCACCCGTGGTGAAGTTGATGTCATGAACACCAACCAGGGGCTCCGAAAGATTCGTATGTAGGCTGCCACTCTAATTTGTGAACAAATTGAAGACATCATAATGAAGCACTCGTCAAGGATCATTCTTTCTAAGAAGAAAGACCTTGACAAGATGGTGGCTGAACTTCAGTGTTATGGGTTTGATCGTTCATCAGCAACAGACAAGTTAGAAAGCTTGATGACTTGTGTTACTCAATACAACGCGGCAAGGCTTGCATGCACTCATAAAGCTACTCCAGGCACATGTGATCAGCGTTTGTCTCATATGGAAGCTGAAATTGCAAAGTCGATCGAACTTCGTCAAACTGACCTTGGTCAACGTCAAGTTGCAATTGAGTCCTTAGAAAACTTGAAGGAGGAGCAACAAAGGTTGGAGCAGAAAATAACCTCCCTAGATGCGAGTCTTCTACTTCACGACAAAAAACTTGCCGATTTAGAGAAGCAGAAAGTCCAGATCAAGGAGATAACAGAGTTGACTGCTGAAGAACTTGAGGAAGTAAAAAAGTTCAGAGATGATTTTGAAAATCAACGCAACAGCTTCAAAGGCCTAACTTGGAAGTGAAAGGCCAGTCGTCCCTAGCAGCTGATGATTTACTTTGTTCTTTTTTTCTCCCTCGGTGCATGTAATAAGTCAATTTTGACAATAGAACTTATTATGCAATAAAGAATTTTTTTTTGATGTGACTGAACTAAAGAATATAATTCTCTAGCTGCCTACGTATCATTCCAAAGAAGAAATCAAGTTATCACGTAGTTCAAGGATGATGATTTTTTTTAGGTCCTTATTTTGCTTGAGCCGCCTTTTTGGGTTTTCAACTCAACGGACTCTTTTGTTTTGAGTGCCTTGTGCAGTTTAGGCTCATGCAGGCTAGGAGCGGTCTTCACTTATTTCAAGCATAGCATTTCTTCAAGAACTTGCCGTTGATTGGGCCAATTCTCATGTCATCTTCAGCCATGATTTTGTAGGCTCCGTTGGTGTAGACTTCGCTGACAACAGAAGGACCATCCCACTTTGATTTGAACTTAGAACCGGTCTTGTGTGTCATGATGATGAGTCTGCGTACAACAAGGATCATGTGGCCAATTTGAAAGGATCGAGGCCGAACCCCTTTGTTGAAGGCATGCGACATCTAGGCTTGGTAGAATTCCAAATATTGTTGCGCATCGAGTCTTTTCTCGTCCAAGGCTTCCAACTCTTGAAGTAGTAACTTGATATTTTCTTCATTTGTGAGGCCCTCTTGCAAAGCAATCCTCAATGAAGGAATTTGTTTCTCTAATGGCAATACGGCTTGAACACCATACACCATAGAATAAGGTGTGGCCTTTGTGGCAGTTCAATACGTCGTTCTGTATGCCCACAATACATCGCTCATCTTCTCATGTCAGTCTCTTTGTGATTTGCTGACGGTCTTCTTCAAGATGTTGCAGGGCGTCTTATTAAATGTCTCTGCCAAACCATTAGGTGGTGCATTGTACATCGAAGAAAAGTGTAGCTTGAAGTGATACTTCTCGCTAAGTTTTTGCATAGCACTATTCGAGAAGTATTTGGCGTTATCTGTGTTGATGCAACGTGGCACACCATATCGTTGGATGATGCATTTCTTGATAAAGTCCACGATAGTTTCTTTCTTTATCTCTTTAAGTTGTACCGCCTCTGACCACTTTGAGAAGGAATCTGTGCCTGCCAAAATGTACATGTGGCCTCCAGATGATTTCAGAGTTATGGGTCCCACAACATCCAACCCCCAGACATCAAACGGGTGTGAAGCGATTGTAGGATGCAATAGCTTGGGTGGTTGATGGATGAAGTTTGCATAGAATTGAAAAGCTTGACATTTCTGTGTGTACTCCATACAATCTTTGACCATTGTGGGCTAGTAGTAACCCATTCGTCTTACTTAGAAATGCAACTTAGGACTTGATTCTCCACATATTCCTAAATGAACCTCTTTCATGGCTATGGACGCCTCTTCTTTTTACAAACACCTAAGGAGTAACCCATCAAATGATCGTCGATAAAGAGTCTCCTTGTAGTAGAAAAAAACGTAGGGTTCGTCTTTTAATATTCGTTCGTTGTTTTAGATCATCAGGTAGCTTGTTATGCTCAATGTAGTTGATCAAAGGATGCCTCCAATCTTCAACGTCAATAACATAGACAGAGACTACATTGGAATTTTCGCACAATAGAATAATTTATGTTGATACAACCCATCGTTGGCAAATTGGAAGGTCCACAATTTCATCATTTGATAACGCGAAAGTTGCTACTAAGTTGGCCAAGGTATCCGCAATTTGATTTTCTTTCCTTGGCACATGTACTAGTGTCACAACATCGAAACCTTTCAAGAGTTGTGTAGCGAGACTGAAGTAAGGAATCAAATCCTCTTTCTTGACTTCATAATTAGTTAGCAGTTGATCAATTACTAACTTCGAATCTCCATACACTTCTAGATTTGTAATTTTTATTTCTAAGGCTGTTTGCAACCTCATGATGAGAGCTTGGTATTCCGCAACGTTGTTGGAACACAATTCACCAAGAGTGAAGGCATATGGCAATATTTGCTTTTGTGGGGTGACGAAGACAGCGCCAGCACCTGCTCCATCTACTCTTGAAGATCCATCGAAGAACATCTTCCAAGTGGGGAGCACCTCTGCAAGAAAGACTTCGTCCGGCAGGTCATCTGAAATCTCCCAATCCACAGGAATTGGGTGGTCCGCTAGAAAGTCAGCCACAGCTTGGCCTTTAACTGCCCTGGCAGGTACATAAACGATGTCGTATTGATTGAGGAGCAGAGCCCATTTTGTCATTCGTCCTGATAAGACTGGTTTAGACATGACAAACTTGACTGGGTCAGCTCGTGCTACTAAATGCACTATGTAAGCTTGCATGTAATGCCTCAACTTTTAGATGACGAAGATAAGAGCGAGACATGTCTTCCCTATTGGAGAATAATTTAATTATGCTCCTGTGAGAGTTCGACTTAAATAGTACAAAGCCATCTCCCTTTTTTCCTCGGTTTCTTGGGCTAGAAGTGCTCCAAGTGATCTTTCTTGAGCTGTGATGTAGAGGATAAGAGGTTTCCCAGGAATGGGTGCACCCAACACCGGAGGATTAGCCAAGTACTTTTTAATGCTCTCGAAAGCATTGTGAAATGCTTCATCCCACACGTAAGGCACATTCTTCTTAATGAGTCAACTAAAAGGTTGGCATCGACCCGCGAGGTTCGAGATGAACCGTCTGATAAACGCGAGTTTTCCTTGAAGGCTTCTCAATTCTTTTAAATTTGTTGGCTCTGGCATTTATTAAATGGCCTTAACCTTCGATTGATCTACCTCAATACCCCGATGTTTCACAATGAATCCAAGGAACTTGCCTGAACTCACACCAAAAGCGCACTTCAATGGGTTCATTTTGAGTTGGTACTTGCGTAATCTATTGAACACTTTTCGTAGGTCCTGCAAGTGATCATTTCTTTTTCTTGACTTGACAACCAAATCATCAACATAGCATTCGACGTACTTGTGAAGCATATCTCCAAAGATTTTCTGCATGGCGCTTTGCTGGTACGTTGCACCAGCATTCTTTATTCCAAATTGCATGACTTTATAACAATAAATGTCTTTGGGAGTGCGAAAGGCAGTTAACTCCTTGTCTTCTAACGCCATCCTTATTTGGTTGTAGCAAGATGATCCATCCATGAAAGATAAAGCTTCATGACCTATGATTGCATCCATCATGAGTTTGATGATAGGCAAAGGGAAATCGTCTTTTGGACATGCGTCATTCAAGTTGTGAAAGTCTACACACGCACACGCAATTGTCCATTCTTCTTTTCCACTAGAACAATGTTCGCAATCCACTTGGGATATTGAATCTGTATAATGAAGCCTGCAGCGATCAACTTGTCAAACTCTTCTTCAATTTGGGTTTGTACCTTTGTTCGAAAACGTCGTGTCAGCTGTTTGATGGGTTGAGCCTCCGGTTTAACAGCTGATCGATGAACTGCTACCTTAGGGTCAAGACCGGGCATTTCTTTGTAAGTCCAAGCGAATACATCCTTGTATTCGAGCAACAAGTCATAGTACTCCTTCTCCTCTTGGGGGCTTAGCGACGCGCTTACAAATATCGGTCTTGGGTCTTCCTCTGTCCCTAAATTGAGTTTCTTAAGTTCATCAACCATAGCTTTCACCCCATCTTCAAGTTCTGGAGGAGCTGCCTCCATTTCATATTCGGAGCCCTCGTGGTCATCCTCTTCATAAGCTTCCACCTCCGCTACTGTAATGTGATAAGCACATCGAATAATATCATCCTCATTGTCACTAGTACCATCACCTTCTTTATCTTGACTAGTGAGTATGATGGTATGCTGCTTCACTTTAAGTTGGTCAGTTGAATTTACCTCCACCACGCAACGTCTTTTCATGCATGATGGGATGAGACTTCGGATTTCTTTATTTTCTGATTGACCAACTTCTTCTTTTCTTTTGTTCCTTTGTTGTTTTTAGGAGCTTGGATCCTCTCAAGTGCCGAATTTCGAGGAGTTGGCTTCAACTGCTTGTTTTCTTCATTTGACGATGACAACCTTTTGAATACAGAAGTTCGTGTAGCTAAGGCATTAAGACAGATGAAGACTAAGTTTCGACTTATTGACCTATCAACACGCTCAAACACTGAAACTCTGCTTGTTGATTCAGTAGTAATACTTTGGGAACTTGGGCAGATGCGATCGAACGCTAAAGCACGAGAGACGAATTGGGTTTGTGGAGTTTCATCTTCTACTTCTTCAATGCTTATGTACTGCATACTTGCCTTCTTTGCTTTTCTTCTACTTGAGATTTTGATTGGCTTTCTTGGGACAAAACCAAGGCCCGTCTAAGCCGAATCACTTGTTTTTCCCTGCTCTCTTAACTTCTTTTGAGACTCATTGAGCTCATGTGCTTTCTTATTGACAACTTGACCATCCTCTTTACTCGATGAACCGAAGTTGAATACAACCTTTGCCAACAATTTGCAAGCATTGGGGTCAAACCCTTCATTTGTTCTTTTCTCGGGTAAGGGCCCGTGCTCTACTCTTCCTTGGGCTGGATTGACAAATTCTTTCAATGGTTGCTAGGTAGGAGTTTGGTCGTTCAACTTCGTCAATGGCAGTATCGACGCTTCCTTCAATAATTTTATGTCCTCTTCACCCAACCTCCGAGGACTCATTTGCCGCTTTTCTCCCACAAATGGAGACTCTCCTTCCTTGTGCTTGGACTTCGGCACATATCGAAGAACTGGGACAATTGGACTGGACTTGTCTTTTGTAGCTGATGTCACAGTTTCAGATAGAGATTTATATGACTCTTCATTTCTCTTGCAATTTGCTTCAACTTCTTTCCTCGTCACCTCTGTAGCCCTCCCTGTTAAGGGTACTTCAACTGGAAGAACTTCTATTACTGATTCCTCGTTTGAATAGAACTTGGAATCTACGAAGTAGTACTTAGCTTCGGTGAATGGTTTGGTATCACTTACCACTGTTTTCATACCTTCACGATAGAACTTGAAGCATTGATGCAGAGATGAAGGTACGACACCATTTTCATGAACCCATGGTTGCCCTAACAATATGTTGTATGCAGTCTTTGCATCGATCATGTGAACAAAGTGTTTGACTTCAATTCGCCAATAACCATGTCTAGCCGAATCATGCCTATTGCTCTTTGCCTTCGTTGGTTAAAACCTTGGATCATGAGACGACTCTTAGATAACTCATCGATACTGATGCCGAGTTGAGACATTGTTGATTTTGTCATAATGTTCACAGCAAACCCTCCATCTATAAGCATGCGATTTAATTTTTGCTCTCGCATGTAACCTGTCACAAAAAGAGGTCGGTTGTGCAGCTTTGAACCCAATTGTAAATCTTCATCCGCAAAGTGAATGACGTCGCAATATGCTACGCATGTTGCACATTCATTGATGTTCGAAAAATGTTTGCCCACATCAAGCAGCAATTGGATTAACGCACGTCTTGTCGATTTGGGCAGCTGCAACAGGTTAGAGAGGTTAAATTTTAGAGGTAAGTCTTCCAATTGTTTCAACACTTCATTTTCTTCAACCTTCTCAAAACCTTAGAACCACCTTTCAAAACTTCTTGTCATTGAACTAGCTCTCAGACTCATTCGCGCCTTAGGCACGCACTTTGTTGGCGGGTTTTGATTGTGGGACCTTTGTACCCAGGGAGCAAACTTCTCCTTTATACACCTTGTCTCACTCTTCTTGAGCCATTGACGACTCCCATGTGGTTGTTTGCGATTGGGCCGCGAGGGTGGTGGACTTGACAACACACTTTTGCCCGTTTTTCTTCGAGTGACAAGTATCCATCCCTCACCATTGTCACATGGGGCAACTTTAAGAGCGAGGTTCACTTGCTGGATTGGTTTTACTTCCTCCAACTTTTTACCATTGCTAGTCTCATTTGAGAAATGGTATGGCGCTTTCATTAGCATGGAAGGTACTTGAACTAGCTCAAAAGATCCAAATGAAATGGTAGTGCAATTGACCTTAGCAACCTCGTCGACATCAAGCTCGATTCTTCCTTGTCTGGCGAGTTTCATGATCAAATCCTTCAAAACAAAGCACTTCTTGACTGGGTGGCTGATGATGCAATAAAACTTGTAATACTTTGGATTGTTCATGACCCGATGCATTTCATCTAGACGTTTGCACTCTGAAAGTTCTATCACCTTGTTCTCAAGCAAATCTTACAGCATGCTTGCTACATCAGAATCTAAGAACGGGTAAGTCTTTTTCTCCAACTCAGTCAATGAACGCTTCTTCCTCTCCTAAGCTGGAACTAGTTCTGCTTTCTTAACCTCCCTCTTGTCTCGTGTTGAGATTTTCATGGGAGCGACATTCACAGTCATCAACTCCTTTGTAGGCCTTTTCACAATCTTATCAACCTTGCTGCTAAAAGCCTTATCCTTTTGTTGGTCACTGACGAACTCTTTCTTACCCTTGTGGCTAGCTATGCTCAACTCCATATCATGTGATCGCGTAGCCAGGTCTTCAAAGGTTCGAGGCTTAATACCTTGAAGAATGTACAACAAATCAAAGTGCATGCCTTGGATGCACATTTCAACTGCAGATGCTTCTGACAAGCGATCTTTACAATTGAGACTGAGTGAGCGCCACCTGTTGATAAAGTCAACTGTTGGTTCGTCTCTCCATTGTTTTGTGTTGGTGAGTTCCATTATGCTCATAGTACGCCTCGTACTGTAGAAGCGGTATAGGAACTCGTGTTCCATTTGATCCCAATTGTCGATGGACTCGGGCTATAAGTCCATGTACCACTCAAAGGCATTGCCTTTTAAAGAGTGAATGAATTGTTTGACAAGGTGGTCATCCTCTGTCCCAGCGTTATTGCAGGTTTTAATGAAATGAGCAACATGCTGCTTTGGATTGCCTTTCCCTTCGAATTGTTGGAACTTTGGCGGCTGGTATCCCAACAACATCCTTAGACTATTAATTCTTTTGGTGTAAGGTTTGAAGTAGGTGAGAGAATCACGAGAAGGATCTCCATATTGAGCCCTAATGGAGTTAGTGATGATGTCCTGTAATTGCTAGAAGGACATAGATCCAAGCGAGCCATCATCATCTTTGTCATCGTTCTTGGAATTCTCACATACTTTGTCCTTCTTTTTTTCATCTTGATTTTCAAGCCTGCTATAAAGCTCGACAATTTGCATGTCTTTTTCTTCCACCGTTTTAGTGAGCTTCTCAACCACTTCTATCAGATTAGCTATTTGCTCTTCAATGGTGGACGCGCCTGTCACCATGACTTGCATGGGGATAGGTTGTGATGAATCATCCGTCGGCATGATGTACGTGTTGTTTTCATCACCATTTAGACTCCCATGGTATGAAGCTGCGCTTGATTCATCATCCAATGCAGGTGAGAACGATCACACCCCTGATTTTTTTGGAGTTTCCCTCTCTTCACTTCACGAGACATGCTTGCTTTCCCCAAGTTTCTCTCCAAAGTGATGATTGGTTTGCGAGGATTGGAAGGCAACGCCACGAATGTCGTGGGTTGATTCCTTGCTATGCTACAGGTGACATGACCAGAGGATTCGTTGCTGGACCTCGAGGTTGTTGGTTTAGATTTCTTCGTTGAGATGGCTTGGGTGTTCTTGGAGGCCATTGCTCGAACGGATTTGAACTTCCTCACGGAGAAGGAGATGAGAGGCAAAGAGGTCCCACCAGGTGTGCCACTTTTGTAAACATGGAAAATCTACGACAAATTACAGAACAACACGTGAACAAAGAATAATATAATTTTATTGATATGAATGCGGGTTACAAATCTTTGTGAACTTCTCTGATTCTATCTCCGAATATGGATTTGACTCAAGGGTGACAAGCACTTGTTCCTAAGACGTAAGGGGTCACGAGAGTTGATCACGTGACGAGTGTTTGAGATTTGGATTTGGTGAAGAACTAGTTATTTGGGAGTTTGATAATTCTTCAAGAGATTTTGGGACTTTTAAGTTCTCGGGAGTGAATTTTCTCTCTTCTATCGGAAGTCTTCCTCTTGATATGAGAGAGGGTATTTATAGTGTCAACATACCTCTGTTTATAACATGTAATGAAGACACCGAATTAATTGTATTTCTTTAACGGTAATAATTAAATCAATCAATTTTGATTAATTGATTTAACTATTAATTTTAACATAATCAAATCAATCAGTCTTAATTGATTGATTTAGTTACAACCAATAAGGTATATATAATCACTTTGGATTAAATGTTCTGCTTTGGCCATGATCCTCAGTAAGGGGCGTGCCACCTCGCGGACGGAGAAAGAAGGTGCGCAGAATCTTGACTTCCAAACAAACGGGGAGTTCCGTTACCACCTCGCGAATGAGGAATTACAACTCAACATACACCTCTACATACATGCGGACTCCGCCTCTCACTTCTTCGTGAAATCCCCTATGTGGAGCCATCTCGCCCCACGTTAGGACTCCACTTCTACGTGAAGTCCATTTCGCCTTGCCTCGAGAAGTCCATTTCGCCTCGCCTCGCGAAGAGCATTTCGCCTCGCGAAGTCCACTATCCAGCTCGCATGATCTCTGGCGGGCCATCACTTGAAAACCCAATTATTTTGGGCTAGCCGATGTGACGTGGATCAAGAATTTAATTAATATTCCCTTTGACATTTACTATCAAGTAAAATATTAGTTTGGGTGTAAACATGTCCAACTTCCTTTTTTTCGATAATCAATTTAATTTAATTAATATCTGAATATTAATCGACATTTAATTGATTTCAATCGGGATTTAAGGTTTTATTATTGACCGACCATTCACACATCGCCACGTGTCATTTATGGCGACTTTTTAACTTTGTCGACTCATGAGTCACGTATGCAATTTGTCAGGCCTACGTGTTGCTTGAATCATTCAACGATTATTATTATCGTTTAAATTTTATATGTCTACACAGGAGCATCAACATTCGTGGCATAAAGGTACTAATTCACTCCGAATAACCTTAGAGCGCAAGGAAGATCAGAGTGGAAGTTGTATGTCATGTTGAGTGTTTGGTCTGTTAATGAAATTCTTTTATGCCGAAATTTAATACCTAAGTTGTCCGTAATTTTCACCTCAATATTGCTGATAACTCTTGCGCTGCTTTTAAATTTGTACAACAGTGGCTCTCTGGCTTTCCGGTGTTGACATTTCCGGGCAAACTATTGCATCCATTAGATATACATTTGTCTCTTTTTATTAATATGCTTGACTATAAATCAACCAATGTAAGTGGCGGTAGAAATCTTCAACCCAGTCCAATTCATGAAGCTGCAACAACACATATAGTTAGAACATTTCACTTGCCGAGCAATTAAGAACCGAGTGTAGGACACCCAAAGTGGATTCTTTTGGCTCGAGCTAAGCAGGTGGATGATGAAACTAAACGTACCAAAACTAGAGAGCTAGCTTCTTCTTTTTTGGTTTCTTAATGAACGACACATAGACGAATTCCAAAATTTAGGTTGAGTTTCATCTAATCTACAGATTAGGTTTCACATTCCGGGATATATACCCTAGCAAATTAAGGGACACATTTGCTCTACTCTAGGCACATTCTAGGGCACAGACTGTTTTAAAGCTGGCATGATATCGAAATGGCTTTGAACAATCTGATATATTCATATGTATGAAGTCAACATATATGGCCGGGAAGCAGCTGAAGCTTCGGGGAACATAAAGGTTTCGACAGCTTCGAACTCAAACAACCGAGTCTTCACGGAGACGCACAGGCCTCATGTTTTGCCTGCTGGATGCTCTCTGCAACTTCCCATGCAGCAACCATATAAGAGTATATATCTCTCTATATTCAAAGCCCGATTTGGTCTATTTATGCTCCCTGAAAAGCAAGTTGTTTGGAACCCTAATTTGTTTATTTGACCACTTCCTGACAATATGTGCAATTTACTATCTCCAAATTGCAACTATTTTGGCTTTGAGAGTAGAGCAGATATGTCGGGTTCCATTCTGGCCTCCTCCAGAAAATTTTGATCCTCATCTCATCTGCCTTTAGTTAAGCTTCTTATACTGGCCGGTTCGACTAACAAACATTACATGCCTTTAATCAAGTATCCATCGCGTCTCTCATCATGGAAAAAATTTAGGTAAGAGTTATGCCGTATGTTAGACCAAATGGTTTTAGAACATTATAGTTTTAATGTGCATCAATCTAAAATAAAATATTGATTTCAAAATCAAAACAAGAATATCGTAATAGATAGAGTCACATCAGCTTGATAAAATGACGTCTTAATTAGTAACTCGACTATTAATGCACATTGAGTATGAAAATATCTATGTTTCAAAAGGAGTTTGGAACTCAGCCTAATTAAGAGGTTCATCCCCCTGTAGTTAGATAATATGTGTGTCTAAATTGTAATTCAAGTAGGATTACTTTAGCTGGTTTATGAATTGGGACGTCTCCTTCCTTCAACATGTAAATATATCTTATGTATGAATCAATGAAAGAAGCTACTCTAGCCAAAATATCAACTTTTCACGTTACCTTTGTAAATCATTAATGTACAAGAATGTTAATTACCGTACGGTGATAAATATGAGAATATAAATTGATGCAAGCACATACTATACAAATTAAAAAAAAAAGTTGGGCTCAAAATATAAAACGAGTTTGTCTTTCATATCATATGGTATATTACAAACGTGTCTAATTATCTGACATACGTGAGCTTTTAAAAAGATAAATGGTTATTACATGGTCATTTAGTGGTTTATTCAATTAATGATAGCCACACATTTTATGAGGCATGTTATATCATATGATATACTCGAATTTTCCATATAAAACATTCATATTTTATGTTCAAAAAAGAAAAATAGAGAAAATGAAATGAGGAAAAAAGTGGCTATTGTTCTCAAATCGAGAGTTCTTCAGTGCACCAAGGTTCAAGTGAACTAATAGTCACTCACCAATCACAACTATTCATTTATCAATTCACCCATCAACGTTATCAATTATTTCTCAAAACTATATTTTTCAAAAGCCTATCACTGCTGGTCTTCTTCTTCTTTAAACACTTGTGTAAGAACCAATAGATCCACTCTCCTCCTCGTAAAAATCCAAATCGAATCACGTTCCATTCGCTAACCAAAGCAATAATTTTGCTCCATATAATTATTAGAAAAACTTTCTGACCTGCAACTAATCCCAAAACCAGAGAGATTTAAGCCATCTAAGCACTTTCCATGTAATCCACCATTATCACAAAACCCTCGTTCTTGTTTTGCTCCTCTACTTTGTTTTGTCATCTTAAACCCTTCAAAAATGTTCCTTCTTCCATCTCTCTAATCACACCTTTTGTGCCTCTGTAATTACTAGAAACAAATTATGACACTTTCAGCTCCAAAACCGCTGCTGATTCTGTGTACTCTATCATTTTACTTCTTTTATGGCATGGCCTTTTCGGCCGGAGACCCCCAGATCCTGCTGCGTGTGAAAGCCCAACTCGACGACCAGGATGGAAACCTCAACGACTGGGTTCCCAGCAGCAACCACAGTCCATGCAACTGGACAGGTATCACTTGTGAGCACAAAAACTTCTCCATTGTTTCAATAGACATGTCGGGGTTCAATATTCGCGGCCGGTTTCCGGTCGAGCTGTGCCGGATTCGGACGCTACAGAACCTCACTTTGAACAGCAACAGCATCAACGGTACTCTCTTAACTACACCCCTCTCTCTGTGTTCACACCTTCAAGTTTTGGAGATCGAGGAAAACGAAATCGTCGGACACTTGCCGGAATTTCCACCGGGCTTTGATGATTTACGGGTCCTGAATCTCCAAAACAACAACTTCACTGGAGATATCCCGGAGAGTTTCGGCCAGTTTCCGCAACTTAGTGTACTGAAGCTTTCAGGGAACTTGCTCACCGGTCCGTTCCCTAAGTTCTTGACAAACCTGAGTCAGTTGACTCGTTTGGAAATGGCTTATAATCCAGCAATGAAGCCTAGTGTGTTGCCTCTAGAAATCGGAAACATGACCAATCTCGACTGGCTGTTTCTCTCTCAGATCAATCTCACAGGCCCTATTCCAGAAACGATCGGAAACTTGGTCTCGCTAAGAAACCTGGACTTGTCCCGGAATTCATTATCCGGTACTGTTCCAGAGAGCATTGGGAGATTGAGAAGCGCAGTGCAAATTGAGCTTTTCTTGAACCAATTGTACGGCGAATTGCCGGAGAGTCTTGCAAATTTGACGTGTCTGCAGAACTTGGATTTGTCACAGAACGGATTCACAGGTACATTCTCTGAAACAATCGCAGGAATTCCATTTGTTTCTCTGCGACTCGCCGACAACTTACTAGAAGGCTCTGTTCCGGAGATCATTGCCAACAATCCTGATCTGGTTCAGCTGCATCTCTTCAACAACAGCTTCTCCGGTACTCTCCCGGAAAATCTCGGTCGAAATTCAGCTCTGCAAGAATTGGATGTTTCGACTAACAATTTCACCGGCGAGCTGCCTAGCTCTCTCTGCTACGGTAAAAATCTCAGCAGTCTGGTCATATTCGGGAATCAATTCACTGGAAATATATCAGATACGTTGAGCCAGTGTCAATCTCTTGAATATGTACGATTCGAGTACAATGAACTCTCCGGTGAAGTACCGGCCAAGTTTTGGGGTCTGCCTCTGCTCACTCATCTACGAATGCATAACAACAGACTCAGTGGATCAGTTTCGTCCTCCATTTCCTCTGCCAATGGTCTCCAAGTACTTACAATCTCCGGCAACATCTTCTCCGGCGAGCTTCCACCCCAGATTTGCAAGTTGTCCGAGCTGATAGAGCTGGACATGAGCGACAATCAGTTTTCCGGTGCAGTTCCATCTTGTATAACAGAGCTGAAGAATCTGCAGGAGCTTAGGATGCAGCACAACTTGTTCACAGGTGAGATTCCAAGACAGTTGAGTCCATGGACCCAGTTGACTGAGTTAAACCTATCGAAAAATGGATTCTCTGGTACAATTCCTCCCGAGCTAGGTGATTTGCTGGTTCTGAATTACTTGGACCTCTCTGATAACTCACTCACCGGTGAGATTCCGGTGGAATTGACCAGGCTTAAGCTTGGACAGTTCAATCTCTCAGACAACAAACTGTACGGTAAGATACCTACTGGGCTGGACTACGAGCTTTTCGTACCGGGTCTACTTGGCAACCCGGGTCTATGCAGTTTGAATTTGAAGCCGATTCATCCATGTCAGATACGTAAATCTCATACTGCTTTATTGGCTGTTGTTCTCTCCGTTTGCATTGTTCTTCTTGTTGGGTTAGTTGTTTGGTATCTGAAAATCACAGCAAAAGTGTTTGGCAGTAAATCAAAAAGGCTTTACAGTGTGACCTCATTTCAACGGGTCGGGTTCAATGAAGACGATGTGTTACCTTCGTTAACCAATGATAATCTGATTGCGACAGGCGGGTCGGGTCATGTTTATAAGGTGAAGCTGAAGTCGGGTCAAGTTTTGGCGGTTAAGAAGCTATGGGGAGGAAGCAGAAGGAAGCCGGAGAGTGAGTTGGTCTTTAGATCCGAGGTTGAGACGCTGGGTCGGGTCCGGCATGGCAATATTGTAAAATTGGTGTTTTGTTGTAGTGGGGAGGATTGTAGGATATTGGCCTACGAGTACATGGAGAATGGGAGCTTGGGTGATGTTATGCATGGAGAGAAGCTTGGGCCGTTGGTGGACTGGGCCGCGAGGTTCAGCATTGCATTGGGCTCGGCCCACGGGCTGGCCTATCTTCATCACGACTGCGTCCCGGCTGTCGTTCACCGGGATGTGAAGAGTAACAACATATTGCTTGATGAGGAGTGGACGCCATGCGTGGCGGATTTCGGTCTTGCCAAGACGTTGGAGCGTGATGTGGCATCCGAACACGGTGCCATGTCACGAATAGCTGGATCCTACGGATATATTGCGCCAGGTACATTCGGTTTCGAATCCTAACCTCTAAATCTTGTTTTTGAATTTTTATGTCTTATGTGGATCTTTTAGATTAACATCCAAAAATTAAAAATTTGTGAAGGATTTGGCTCAATCTAATGTCTTGATTAGTGTGTGGTCTTATATGCGGACATGTATGTATTATTGACATCAATTTGCGTCCAATTAATATACTGTTGATAAATGTGACATTGTGCCTAAATCTCTAGAAGCAACAAATGCTCTGTTCTAACATCTTTCACTGTCTCACTGTTATGGTGGGTGACCGACCTCATAGTCTACATTTTTTTGATGATGATGTAGTACTAGTTGGTGTACATTATTAGATTATTTCTCTACTTGGATTAATATGTAAATGCTTTCTCCCACTAGGATCATGATTCATGACAATGTCTCTACTTTGATATCATGAATAGTTACTTATGTATTTGATTATTGCCGCAGTATGATTGTTAGTCGTTGACGTATATGTAGTTCAAAGATTTAGATACGTATACATATTCCATAAGTTATCGATCATGCTACTCATGTAGCATAACATTCGGACTTAACAGTTTTGAACTTTTGATTTCTCATCATATAGAACAAGCAACTGATCATACTTCTGTAATTTACTGCGCAGAATATGCATACACACTAAAAGTTACAGAGAAGAGCGACGTCTACAGCTTCGGTGTGGTCTTACTGGAACTGATCACCGGTAAGAGGCCAAACGACGTATCCTTTGGGGAGAACAAGGACATAGTGAAGTGGGTTACTGAGGCTGCATTGTGTTCTCCTTCCTCTTCGGATGGTGATGGTGAAAGTGACAAATGTTGTGGGATTGATCTTATCCAGATTGTTGATCCGAGAATGAACCCAACCACAAGGGATTTCGAAGAGATTGAAAAGGTTCTGAGTGTGGCTCTTCTTTGCACCTCTGCATTCCCAACTAACAGGCCATCCATGAGAAGAGTGGTTGAATTGCTAAAAGATCAGAAACCTTCTAGTCAAAAATGTTAAATTTCTTGTATCGTTTCACTACATTGTGGAAATTTTAGGGCAGGAGTTTTCACTAGTACTAGTTTGGTGGTGGCGCAATATTTAATCAGCTAGCTTAGATTGTTGGGGCTTTTCTTGGTTATAATTAAGAACTATGTACAGAAGTTGTCAATATTATGGAAATGAGGTTTATTTCTCCTTGTTATTTGAAGGCAGGCGCAGAAGTGTTTGTTTATGAATCATAACCAAAATATATTTAGTGCAACTTGTTTTTTGTTAAATCTGGATTCGGAAGTGTTTTGGCCCACGTCCTCAGCAAGGGGGGTGATGAGGGAACAAAAGTAAAACGGTGTATGCGGGGCGTGCCACCTCACGGATGAGGAAAGAGAACGGTGCGCGTCCTGACTTCTGACCAGGCGAAAGAGGGCTCCGGTGTCACCTGACGAGGAAATATTTACGAGCTTACTCTTCTAATCACCTGTCGATCGATACTCACTGTAAGAGCGAGCAGAGCAACAATTGGGAAATCGGAGACGAGTCCTGACGGGCTCTGGGATCTAAGGCGGGGTGCGCTTAGAACGTGAGGGTTTCGAGGAGGCTCGAGGGTTTCGACTGTGTTTGTCTGTTTGATTTTTTTGTATTTTCTTTTTTCAATGTGAGAAATAAAGAAAATGAAAGAAACGGAAGTAAAATTTGAATTAAAAGCTAGGAGCAAAGAAAAGAAGGGATCATAGTATGATTAGTTACCCTTTGTAAGGCCATCGGGTGGCCACCGATGCTTCACTACAAGCCTCGTCGCCGTTATGTTCTCGACGTGAGACTCCTGTCGTCGAGAATTTCCAAGTGTTGAGCAGGGCTGCTTCGTGTCAACAACTTGAAAATTTGGGCAAGGTAGCTCGTAGGGACTGCCTTGTTGCCCCCCAAGCATCTTTGTCATTCGGCAAAGCCTGATCTTCAATTGCATCCTTAAAGGAAAAATGGTGTAAAGATCTGCCTTGTCGCCGACTATCATGTCATAATGCATGGTCTTATCAAGTATAGCCACGCATTGCTTATGGAAGAGGATCATATCAAGAGCTTCACTGGGACTGAACTCTTGTGGAATATGATTATGAGACAGATGCACCAACATATAGTCTTCATCATATTCATCACAAATTGGCTCTGTGTCAAAATCACATGCCAAATTATCAAAGGTCGGTAGCTCGACCTTCCTTGCAACCAGAGACATGCACGGGACATGTACGTACTCGCATAAACCAAAGTCACCTCTTGGCCTTTGATCTTGCATGTAAAAATTCCAATGGCATTGGACAAAGAAGCCACGTATTGGCTTTGCAAGAACACATGTTGGTTGGTAATCAAGTTGGCCACTATTTTGGCCATACTTGAAAGAACATCCATAAGCTAGTTGACAAAGTAGGCTCTCACCTATTCCTTCACCCAGACGTCCAGTAGCTTCATGAACTTGCTTCTCTAGGATAATTAAAGAATGTAGGTGAACTACACCTTGCCCCCCATGCGCTTGACCTGTGTCCACATATACGTCTCGCATAGGAAAGCTGGCTCCTTGGTCACCTTTCATGCGAAATTGGGGACTGCCATCATCAGTGTTCAACCCAATTTCTTCTTCCAGGATGGACTGTTCTGTCCAACCTTCGCGTTCATCTTTCTGAGGAACAACGTCAACTTTTGAGATATGATTATTATCCATTATCTCGCCGGCCTCAACCTCAGGTTCTTTGTCATTGATTGACAAAACAGTCTCTTCTTTGGATGTAGGTTCATCCAAAGGAAAATCTTCACCATTAGATTGGCTGCTAGGCAGTTCAATCTTTTTGGCAAGGACATGTTGATTGAAGTCCTCACTGAGTATGGCAAGGTTATGCTGGTCAGCTTTCCAGAGGACCCTGTCCCCTTTGGCCTGTTCAACGAGGTCTGTGACGCTCTGTTGAATGGCGTCGACTTTTGGGCTGAGCGAGCCGATGTTTTGCTGGGTGGCGTTGACTTTCAAGCCGAGCTCCTTCCTGAGCGAGCCGATCTCATTCTTGAAATCGCTCCTTAATTCCTCAAACATCTTGCGGACTTCATCTGTGGACAGAGTAAGTCCTGCGTCTGGGGTTGGTCGTGAATCTGTCATTGTAGTCTTGGTATGGTCGGGGTTGCCGAACCGAGCGAGAATCTCTTCTTTGGTGAGAGATCTGCAAGCCGCGCTGTTATGGGGCTTGTATTGCGGAGACTTATGCTTTAAACAAGAAATCGAAGGTCTCCGGTATGGGGAGTCGTCTTACTTCCCTATGATTACGAGAAAACTAAACTCCCTGTCCCACCGGGTGTGCCAATGTTTTGGCCACACCAGTAATGTCTGGGCGTGCAAAGTCTCTTTTAGTTGTTGCGGGCGTGCCACCGCGCGGACGCGGAATGTAGTGGTTGTAGTAGCGGGGTGCGCTTAGCCTTCTGCTTCTAATCAAGCGACTGAGGATGGAGAGAGCACCAACTCCACCGCAAGGTTCTTCAGATTCGCCTTGCGTACTGGGCAAGGACTTACAGTAGTCCGCCTGAGCGTCACAATATCGATACTCGACGTAGGATCGAGCAGAGCTTCAATCGGGAAGGAGAGAAAAAAACAAAGAGAAAGCTCCGGAGAGCGTACGGGGAAACGAAAGGGAAGCTCCGGGGAGCGTCTGAGGTTCGACTAGGTCGAGAATTTCAACAAGGTTGAAGGTTGTATTTGTGTTTGAGTAATTGTTGAGTAATTGTGTAGTTGTGTCCTTAAACCAGATCCTCGAACTCTCTTATATAGAGCTATTTAGGGCCACAGGTATTGGCCCAAAGCATGTCAAAGACTTGTAGGAGTCTTCAACGATAAACGTGGTGCATGCGATGTTAATCACTTGCTGGACATGATTATCCTTTGGCGAAGTGACTAACTGCCTTTGTCTAGAAGAGTTAAGTTAGAACATCTCATGATGACTTTGACGTGCACCACTGTTCACCCATGCAAATACAATTAAGGAGTAGAGTCCTTAACCACCAAGACAACCAAACTCATGAAGATGTGGACGTGAGCTCCCCATGCAAACATGCTTGAATAAAGATAAGGATCCTTGATGAACCCCTCCCCATGCAATCATGCTTAACTAAGGATATATATTGCTTCTTATCCAATAGAGGTATTGTAGGGATAGATATCACTGTATTGTTATTATCCCAAAAGCATCAAAATTGCCTTAGAATGCTAACCCTTGAACGTGAATGTCATGCAGGCATAATGATTGCCTTCTAACACGACTCTCTGGACGTGGACGTATGCCCATGCAACCATATATGATAACTTGACAAGGACAAAGAACCTCACTAACCACATACTCTCTAGCATGCATGTTCACGTACTGGCTCGAGAATGCAATTAAACACTGCTCCATTCTTTATTTAAGGGAGCGGCGGGATGCTGTCGAGATGCTTCCAAGTCGTAGCGAGATTCCATCAAGATGCCGTCGAGATGCTTATGTAATTAAAGGACCACAAGCCATGCACGTGCTCTTGTATATACAAGTTGGGGTACGATGCTAAGTCGGGGCGAGGTGTTCCCCCAGCAATTAAACTCCTCTTGTACGCAAAGTCTGTTACACGGAGTCCATTCGTACGCGGACTGTCCAGCTCGCATGACTTTCTGGCGGGCCATCACTTGTAAACCCATTATTTCGGGCTCGCCGGTATGACGCGGATCATTAATTTAATTAATATTCACTAAGACAATTACTGTCCAGTAAAATATTAATTTGTGTTCGTCTGTCCAGAGGATTTTACGGTTCGTCATTTCGCCATTCCTGGAGAGAGTTATGGCAGTTTGAATGCAGGAGGGTCAGGATGCCGGACAGTCCACCTCGCCGATTCAGCTGGGATGATCCAGGAAGAACTTCGCCGGTTCAGCTGGAATGATCCAGGACGACCTAGAAGGCGAGCCATATATCAATGGAAAGATCTGGATGTCTACTTTCCAGAGGAGTTTACGGTTCGTCATTTCGCCATTCTTGGAGAGAGTTATGGCAGATTGAATGCAGGCGGGTCAGGATACCAGACAGTCCACCTCGCCGATTCAGGAAGAACTTCGCCGGTTCAGCTGGAATGATCCAGGACGACCTAGAAGGCGAGCCATATATCAATGGAAATATCTGGATGTCTACTTTCCAGAGGAGTTTACGGTTCGTCATTTCGCCATTCCTGGAGAGAGTTATGGCAGATTGAATGCAGGCGGGTCAGGATACCAGACAGTCCACCTCGCCGATTCAGGAAGAACTTCGCCGGTTAAACTGGAATGATCCAGGAGGAACCAGCAGGCGAGCCCTATATCAATGGAAAGCTCTGGATGTCTACTTTCCAGAGGATTTTACGGTTCGTCATTTCGCCATTCCTGGAGAGAGTTATGGCAGATTGAATGCAGACGGGTCAGGATACCGGACAGTCCACCTCGCCGATCAACCTGGAATGATCTAAGAAGAACCAGCAGGCGAGCCCTATATCAATGGAAAGCTCTGGATGTCTACTTTCCAGAGGATTTTACGGTTTGTCATTCCGACATTCCTGGAGGGTGTTATGGCAGTTTGAATGCAGACAGGTCAGGATACGCGCGAAGTTGCAATGTGTTTTTTCAATGTGTTTCATGACCTTGCAGCGAGCTTTCCTTTACTGGGGGGCATCCATACAAGTTTTGTGTACCTTTATTCATACACCAGGATCTACTTAAGGCCGATCCACGACCTTGTCCAGTGTTTGCTAACTTCAATGATGCATGGTACTACAACTCCTTCACAGGGGGGCATACTAAAGTTTTGATGTCCTTTATTCGTCGAACAGACATCAAAACTGGGGGGCACATTAGGGTAGATATGTTTCCAAATATTTCAGACTTTAGACCATTCTTGAGGCGTCTTGGTCATTATTTAGGCCAACACCTGTGGCCTCTAAAAAAAAAAAAATTCAAGGCTATGCGATCGTTCGCCGACATGGTCTTTTTGTTTGACTCTCATTGGTTCGCACTGGGGGGCAGCGAAGTCACTCCATGATCTGAATATCAAAAAGTTGGTTCGCCATCGCCAAGAGCTCAAGCGGAGGTCATTTTTTGAATCCAGTCAAAGTGCACGTTTACTCAAGGTACATCCCTTCGCGGTACATCCATGGCGAGTCAACAAGTCCATGGCGAGTCAACAAGTTTTGGCCGCAAGGCGCATCCATGCGAGGAACATCCTCTCGAGGATATTATCTAGTCGAGGTGCATGCATGGTACTATGTTCTCTGAGTGGAGCAGGCGAAGCGCACGGCATCATTCATAGTCATTCAAGTCCAAGGTACCTATGTTAAGTTCATGATCATCAGTTTAATATGGTACTAGCTGAATCGTACAGTGGTTTCGCTGCGATGCTTTGTTGTTAAATACTTGAGTTTTAGAGCCTATTCACAGGCTTGTTTACTCACAGTTATTTTGTGTATGAACCGAGCCAATACCAGTGGCTTTGGGGCAGCATGAAACATATATAAACCTCTTCAGTCATTCTTGACATTCATGACTTCGAGGCTGGGGGGCAATGTTTACACCCAAATTAATATTTTACTGGACAGTAATTGTCTTAGTGAAAATTAATTAAATTAATGATCCGCGTCATACCGGCGAGCCCGAAATAATGGGTTTACAAGTGATGGCCCGCCAGAAAGTCATGCGAGCTGGACAGTCCGCGTACGAATGGACTCCGTGTAACAGACTTTGCGTACAAGAGGAGTTTAATTGCTGGGGGAACACCTCGCCCCGACTTAGCATCGTACCCCAACTTGTATATACAAGAGCACGTGCATGGCTTGTGGTCCTTTAATTACATAAGCATCTCGACGGCATCTTGATGGAATCTCGCTACGACTTGGAAGCATCTCGCCAGCATCCCGCCGCTCCCTTAAATAAAGAATGGAGCAGTGTTTAATTGCATTCTCGAGCCAGTACGTGAACATGCATGCTAGAGAGTATGTGGTTAATGAGGTTCTTTGTCCTTGTCAAGTTATCATATATGGTTGCATGGGCATACGTCCACGTCCAGAGAGTCGTGTTAGAAGGCAATCATTATGCCTGCATGACATTCACGTTCAAGGGTTAGCATTCTAAGGCAATTTTGATGCTTTTGGGATAATAACAATACAGTGATATCTATCCCTACAATACCTCTATTGGATAAGAAGCAATATATATCCTTAGTTAAGCATGATTGCATGGGGAGGGGTTCATCAAGGATCCTTATCTTTATTCAAGCATGTTTGCATGGGGAGCTCACGTCCACATCTTCATGAGTTTGGTTGTCTTGGTGGTTAAGGACTCTACTCCTTAATTGTATTTGCATGGGTGAACAGTGGTGCACGTCAAAGTCATCATGAGATGTTCTAACTCAACTCTTCTAGACAAAGGCAGTTAGTCACTTCGCCAAAGGATAATCATGTCCAGCAAGTGATTAACATCGCCTGCACCACGTTTATCGTTGAAGACTCCTACAAGTCTTTGACATGTTTTGGGCCAATACCTGTGGCCCTAAATAGCTCTATATAAGAGAGTTCGAGGATCTGGTTTAAGGACACAACTACACAATTACTCAACAATTACTCAAACACAAATACAACCTTCAACCTTGTTGAAATTCTCGACCTAGTCGAACCTCAGACGCTCCCCGGAGCTTCCCTTTCGTTTCCCCGTACGCTCTCCGGAGCTTTCTCTTTGTTTTTTTCTCTCCTTCCCGATTGAAGCTCTGCTCGATCCTACGTCGAGTATCGATATTGTGACGCTCAGGCGGACTACTGTAAGTCCTTGCCCAGTACGCAAGGCGAATCTGAAGAACCCTGCGGTGGAGTTGGTGCTCTCTCCATCCTCAGTCGCTTGATTAGAAGCAGAAGGCTAAGCGCACCCCGCTACTACAACCACTACATTCCGCGTCCGCGCGGTGGCACGCCCGCAACAACTAAAAGAGACTTTGCACACCCAGACATTACTGGTGTGGCCAAAACAGGAAGAGCAGCACCATATTAAACATGAAGGTTGTAAGACTCAGATAGCAAGGAGAAGCTTTGAGGTGCCTGCAGTTCAGCACCGCGATTTAAGAAATACATGGCAATCATAACTCATAAGAACAAAATAGAGAATGCACAGAACACCAAATTCTCTGAGAAACAATAAAAGAAAATACTGATCTGCTCTGGTTCAGACCTCAGAGTACAATACAAAACCAAGTGCTAGAAGAGCAGTTCTAACATCACCCTCATAAATGTTACAGCAAAATGCAGGTGCTAAAGGGCTTTGTTGCTTGCCGCTTGTAGGCCAATGCCATGCCTTCATGCCACCGTAACGAGCGGAGTCTTACTTCATGTCTGTCTTCTCTGATACTAATTAACATACTTGTGAGAGACAAAGATACAATATGATAGAGTTCCTTGAACATTATCACTCTTTATGATTGCTTCCTCAAGTTCAACCAGTCTTCAACATCATTTGTAAAGGTTGGGGATTCTGAATAGCAAATACATAATGACAATAAATAAAAGTTGCAATAAAATAACAATGAACACCAAGATGTTTGTACTCGCAGAAACTCTGCAACCATGGAGAAAACTGTGTGTGCCTAACTCTTAAGGGACAAACATTTTCATTATGTAAAACTCACTTCTTACAAGATTATAGTATAGGGATACATGAACGACTTGCTATCTTACCTAAACTACTCACTAATCTAGATCTATACTTTCTCTCTTGTTTTTGAGTACCTCACTCCTTACAAGATTACAGTATATGATACAACAACGACTTGTTATCCTATTTAGTCCTAAACTAGTCTAGATCTACCTCTCTTGTCTCTAAGTGGCTACACATGAAGGTATAAAAAGTTTCAATTTAGAACTCAGCTATCACTTAATTGATTCTTCTTGAACACTTCTCAGAAGTTTCACTCTCAGAAACTCAGCTATCCTAAACTGATTCTTTCATGAATCCAGCTACCTCAGCGGGATACATCAGAACTCAGCTATCCTCAACTACTTCTTTCATGAACACTTCTGGGGTTGCTACACTACCAATTGATTTCATGGTATGCAGAATGTCATGAGTTTATGAGAAAAATGTTTTGTTCAGCTCTAAGATTTATAATCACAAGAGGAAGACTTAGAGATTAATGAACAATACAAAGGAAAACCAAAACCTAACAATGCAAATGTAAAAACTACATTTTGACAGCTATTGAGCAAATGCAGCATTGCTCAATATATATAGGCTGATGGAGTGCTTTAACAAGAGAGAGACACAAGCCAAAGATGTGCCACAAGGAGGCAGACACGAGGGCCAAAGAAAAGGAAGGGTTTTGAACTTTTGTCCTTGGCCAAACTCTGAAAGGGAAAAGACATACAAAAACAGCTGCTATATTGGTTTGTGTATCACAAACACAGCTATAGCCTTAGACCTCTTAAACCATGAGTCACAAGTTGAAACAAAGGCATCAAACCCAAAACTAAATTAACCACAAAGTCAAGATCTTTATATATTCTAGTTGTCAATTTGAAATTCAAATTAGGATCTCCCATAGACATAAGATTAATGTCATAAGAGTAAAGAAACTTAAACATAAGACAACAGAACAAAAGATCAAAAAGCTGGAAACCCAGGTTTTTAGGATGATAAGTGATACTGCTATCTTTTGTGAAAAACCATGAAATACACATGCATGATTTTACCTGAGTTCCATGAGATCATGTTGGTTCTTTTACTTCTTCAACTTGTTTTCAGCTGTGAAAGACCAATAACTCAATTGCTTTAGGCTTAATAAGATGTGTTTTGTTCCACATAAGGATTGTCAACAACCTTGTACCTTCAATTTGCAATCCCCACAGCTTGTTTGATGGAAAGTATCTATGATATACACTTGAGAGAGATATATGGTAAGCAAGCTAAAGAATGAAATTTTGCTTTTTGAAAACATTTAAACTTGCATACGTAATTCAGCATTCTCTCCACAATTGCCTCCAACGAGGATCATTTGGTACGCGCTTCAGCATCTGATTCTGCTGCGCGCCTTGGACTTAAATCTGTTATACTCATCTATAGCTTTAGCTGAAAGAGGAGCAAACTACAATACATGTCACATGAGTACAGTCAGGATATGCACTCTCAAATTTCATATTACAAGTTCACTTCTAACAATACTAATTAAATAAGAACTTATGTTATTCATTAGTAATGACAAATAACCAAAATCTCAGTAACAGCTAATGCATTACAGTGTGCTTTGTAGTACTGTTAATAACATGAGAATGTTGAACATAGTACAAACCCTGGGGACATTTGTAGGAGCATAAACATATTCAAAATCTTATATCTTGAAGGTGCATGAGCATTGTAAAGGTTAGTGAGGCACACTAGCAGAACTAATCTTTCGACAAACTAAGCTAGTAGTGACAACCCAGAAATAACATTTCCCTCCATCTGTTAAATGCATATCAACCTGGTTAGCGACGAGAGAGCAAGTAGAGTACACGGTGGTGGAGATCTGCTCAAAACTCGTTAACTAATTTGTTCGGCATGGCAAGTAGAGGAAGAGCTTGCTCAAGTCGCCATTGCTGTGCTGCACTGGATTGTATGATCGAGTTGTAGTATGAAAAGACAAGGATCTGGAATCCAAGAGTTTAAATTTCTTCAAAAACGAAAAAAAATAAATTGAAATTGATGGCTTCGCCCGGGTTCGAACCGGAGACCTTCAGTGTGTTAGACTGACGTGATAACCAACTACACCACGAAACCATTTATCCAAAGGTGTATCTATTTATTTAGTTTATTCACTTTTTCTTTGTAAACTTTATATTTCTCAATGCACCTGCTTCCACGTGCAGCCTACAGACACCCTATTCCACGTCGCTTTGAAGCTTCTTTTTTTCTTTTTTTTCTTTTTCATTTCCGTCGTTTGGTTCAGACTTTCAAATAAAACGGCATCCAAAATTCAAATTAGCTCGAAAATTAAAACCGTCCCGTCAAACGAGGAGCGCGGTTAAATCCAGAGTTAGTAAAAAGGCAACAACGACCGCCCCACCTCCCAATCGGCAGCGAAAGAATTAACTATTCACCGCTGTAGTTAAAAAAACCGTTGCCGCTCCTAATCCCTCTCCCCCCAACTATAAAACCCAACCCCCAAATATCGCCCCATCATTGCCTTCTCTTCCACCTCAGGCGTCTTAATAAACGCCCCGTTTTGGATTCTCTCTCCTATCCCGGCCCTCTTTTCTCCGTCGAATCTCCGCCGTCTCTTCAACCGGAAATGAGGGAGTGCATTTCGATCCACATCGGTCAGGCTGGTATTCAGGTCGGAAACGCCTGCTGGGAGCTTTACTGCCTCGAGCATGGAATTCAGGTACTCCTTCTCTCCGATTTGGCTAGATCTAGGCCTTTCATGCGTTTTTGTATGCGAAATCGGACTCGTGGTTTGTAGATCTGCTTCATTTTGTGCTGGATCTAGGGTTTTCAGTAGTAATGTCGCTATTTGTTGTACATTGATGTAGAATTTTAGGTGATTTGACTTTTAGAGTTGAATTTTGTGATTCTGTGGACGGATCTAGGGTTTTATTTTTGTTTGGTTTGATTTTTGTTAGATCTGCTACGTTTTGTTTAATGTTGCTGCAAATTTTGCCTAGCTTGGTGCATTGCTTCTTGTATTCTGCGTTTAATTGAATATTGGATCTGTATGAGAACTGTGGAGTTGATAGAATGTTCTGCGTTCACAAATGCTAGCTTTGAAGTTTGAAATGCTTGCGTTAATTGTTGCTTGCAAATCTGGTAGAATTTATAGCGTGTTTTTGTCCATTATTCGTTATAGTGTGGTTTGCAGTCTACTATGGTCAAGCTGGAAATGAGTTTTAGTTATGTATTGGTTTATTTTTTTTGTATGAAATTGTAAAACCGCAAACCGTTAATTTATTGCAGAACAGGATAAATAGGTTTGTTTTTAATGTTTGAATACTTCCTTTCCTGGTAGAAGAGGGTTTTCACTCATTTGGCTTCAATGATATTGTTGCAATACTTTTTTTGTTCTTATGAATTGGTTTGGTTGGTTTGATGGAATGTGATGCTGATGATTGTATTCAATGTCTTCAACAGCCTGATGGCCAGATGCCAAGTGACAAGACCGTTGGTGGAGGTGATGATGCTTTCAACACCTTCTTCAGTGAGACTGGTGCTGGAAAGCATGTGCCCCGTGCAGTGTTTGTAGATTTGGAGCCCACTGTCATTGATGAAGTGAGGACTGGGACATACCGCCAACTCTTCCACCCTGAACAGCTCATCAGTGGCAAGGAAGACGCCGCTAACAACTTTGCTCGTGGCCACTATACCAGTTAGTATTTTACTCCACTGTTTGTTTGTTATTTTTACCACTTGACATTTTGTTGTTAAGCATCAAATTGCTTATGTTTCTATTTCTTCTTTATCAGTTGGGAAAGAGATTGTTGACCTGTGCCTGGACCGCATCCGAAAGCTTGCTGACAACTGCACTGGTCTCCAAGGGTTCCTGGTTTTCAATGCTGTGGGTGGAGGCACGGGTTCAGGTCTTGGCTCCCTCTTGTTGGAACGTCTCTCTGTGGACTATGGCAAGAAGTCCAAGCTTGGATTCACTGTGTACCCCTCTCCACAAGTATCTACCTCTGTGGTTGAGCCCTACAACAGTGTTCTATCAACCCACTCCCTTCTGGAACACACTGATGTTGCTGTGCTGTTGGATAATGAGGCCATTTATGACATCTGCAGGCGCTCCCTTGACATTGAACGCCCTACCTACACCAACCTCAACCGCCTCGTTTCACAGGTACTGTTCTGCCTTCTCTTTTTAGTGTAGCCCTTGGCTTATTTGTCATTTGAGGGGTATGGGTACTGTTCTGCCTTCTCTTTTTAGTGTAGCCCCTGGCTTATTTGTCATTTGAGGGGTATGGATACTAATTTTCTTCTGCTGTCTGTTATAGGTGATCTCATCTCTGACTGCATCTCTGAGGTTTGATGGTGCGTTGAATGTGGATGTGACTGAATTCCAGACCAATCTTGTCCCATACCCCAGAATCCACTTCATGCTTTCATCTTATGCTCCCGTTATCTCAGCTGAGAAGGCCTATCATGAGCAGCTTTCAGTTGCAGAGATCACCAACAGCGCATTTGAGCCTTCCTCCATGATGGCCAAGTGTGATCCTCGCCATGGTAAATACATGGCCTGCTGTCTCATGTACAGAGGTGATGTGGTGCCCAAGGATGTCAACGCGGCTGTTGCCACCATCAAGACCAAGCGCACCATCCAATTCGTTGACTGGTGCCCCACAGGATTCAAATGTGGTATCAACTACCAACCCCCAACTGTTGTTCCAGGTGGTGATCTTGCCAAGGTTCAGAGGGCAGTGTGCATGATCTCAAACTCCACCAGCGTTGCTGAGGTGTTCTTGCGCATTGACCACAAGTTCGACCTCATGTATGCCAAGAGGGCCTTCGTCCACTGGTATGTCGGTGAGGGAATGGAGGAAGGTGAGTTCTCTGAGGCTCGTGAGGATCTCGCTGCCCTGGAGAAGGACTACGAGGAGGTCGGCGCTGAGGGCGAGGAGGGCGATGAAGGTGATGAGGGAGATGAGTACTGAGTACCTATATCATCAATGCCTACCCAGTTAGATTGTTGTTCCTAAAACTGCCATATGCTTGTGGTGTGTTTCTATCATTTTAGTATGAAAACTTGAAGCAACTGTGATGTGACTTACTTTGTTTCTGTTCCAGACTTGTGTGAAATGTAGCTTTGTTGTTATATTCAGAGCTTTAATGTCGAGTGCTCGTCTTTGTGCTATTATTTTACGATCTAGAATCCGACTTCTTTCCGTTACCGGAAGAAAAAGAATAACAAGTATGTTAGCTCCACACAACACACGTGCAGTGGAGGCACTTAACCAGAGGAGCCATTAGCGAAGGGCGTAGCTTTGGTTTTCTTTACCCAAAATGCAGTTTGACCAGATCAGTAGAAGAGGAGTGGTCTTCCATCTTATATATGTTTTGTTTATCACATAACAACCAAAATATAATATCTGGATTTGAATTCTTAACATACTCCTAGTTGAGCTTCTTGATGAAACTAATGTTTTGGTTTTAAGCATAATGCCTCAAAGTTTTTCTTATTTTTTATTTTGTGAAACTTGGAGAAATGCACTCGTATTCAACATTGTTGATCTCTGTACCCTCTGAACCTTATTTTTTATTTTGTGGAACTTGGAGAAATGCACTCGTGTTCAACATTGTTGGGTATAGAGAAAAAAATTAATCTCTATAAAACAGTTAGTCCTTCAAACCAAAACATCTTATATATTGGTGCCTGCCACATTCTAATTGAAAAATAAAAATTATTTAGGTTTCTTAATATCTTGTTGCCATTTAGGCAAGCTGAAGTGGTGAGACAGAAAACAATTTGTTCGAAATTATTTAAGGTAGTATTTTCTGTTTTCGTTAATGTAATATAAAACTGATTTTCTCTAGGGAGAAACCTCTTTGATATGGCCACTAAAGACTAGTTTCAGACTTCCCTGATTATTTCTGGCAGAAAATTGCTAGAATAAATGAAGAGATTACACTAAACACAAATTTCCTCAACTATCATGCCCCTTGTGGTGTTCGCTTTCATGCCCCGTGGCGATACATGGATTAGTCCGGCTGTGCTGGGATACCCTGCATGGGTGTGTGTGTTACCTAATCTAACAAAGGCTAACCCCCTAATCAAAAAAAAAAAAAAACTATCACTCTTTGACTAGAATTGCAAAGTACACCCAGTATAATATTAGTTGGTCCAAGAACCAATAGGACAAATCTGCTACAAGAACCAGAAAAGCCTGTGAAAAATTCCTTCACAATATTCTCTGGGGTTGAAGACATTTGGGCCCTTTCTTCCTGCTCCTTCCTCAATAGCTTTGACCCCCTTTGTTTTTTCCCACAGCATTTAGCAACTTTACTCTGCTCGAGTATCAGTAAGCTTCTCAGAGTAGATAAAGGAGGGATCTTTGCTTACATGCAAATGGAGAAGAAGAGGAAGCAGGATCACAAAGTTTCTTGCACCAGTACTAGTCAAGAACCAGAGACAGACCACCGTATCTTGGTATGAACTATCTTTCCCCTTTTCTCATATTTCTACAATGGTTTGTAAAAATTGTGGGTTTAAGACTTGAATCTAAAGTTTTGTAATGGCAAAAGCAAATTGTTGAGCTTGACCTCTGTGGGGTTTCACTGTTTGTTCTCTTTTGGGTATTTTTGTTCTTTTCTCTTGTGGGTTTTCATCTGATTTGTAGTGTATTTGGCCTAAAGTAAGAGAAATACCCAAAGATGCTGTCTTTGAGGGTTTCTTTCAACTCTTTTTATTTAGGGTTCTGATTCTTACAGCTCTTTAATTTGGTAGTTTAGTTCGTCTGTTGCAAAAGACAATAACTCATCCTTCTTTTGTTTCATCTGTCATATTCTGTTGGTTAATCTAATTGTTACTGTTTACATGCTTCCATTGTCTGAGAAATTGTGAATTCTGAAGAATCGAAATGCATGCTCTAGTAAACGAGACTCACAATTTGAAAACTTCCACTTTCTTCAACTTACCACATGGTCAATTTTAACTATACAGAACAAGGATGACCAAAACCAAGACAATGCTGAACCTCTAACAAAGAGCACAAATACTGATAGTCCTTCAAATGGCAATGTACCTTCCTTAAGTCACCAATACCCAGTACCTTTTCCATGGCCATACACGCCTCACCATGGAGGGGAGCAATCTCCTTTGGTGTCTAGACCTTTTGTTGCAACTCAATCACCACTGCCTGGGGCTTTGAGCCAATGGCCGCAGTTTCCACATCAGGTCCAGTACGGCCAGCCACCGAGGACTTATCCCCAACCAGCTGCTCCCTTTTGGCTTCCACAGCCACGTGGTTATCCATTGCCTGCCTCCAATGCACCATCAACTTTGCAGCCGTTTGTTGCTGTTGGAGCAACAGATGTTAGTGGTGGAAGTTCAACAACAAACCAACCTCAGGTTCCCAATTTCTATTACCATGTTGGATACCCGTATCCAGGCTTTCCAGGTAAACATGTGACTTTAGTCATTTCCATGTTCTGCATCTTGACATACTTCTTTGAGGCACTATAACTGACTTATCCACAAATATTATATCATTAATGTCTGAGTAGAAAATAATCAAAAACAATTGTTCAGTACTATATGAGTGATCACTGAACGTTTGTGTAATTATGTGACCTCATTTCTATCTTGTATAGTGCAAGTTTGGTTGCAAAGTTTTTAGCTTGATATTTAAAATATCAACCAGCTGCTAAAATTTGAGTGATATCACATATGAAGGTGAAGCGTTATTGTTTACAGGTACATGTGATTCCTCGTCTTGGTGGAATCAAGCACAAGCACAAGCACAAGCACCACAACCTCTGTGTACATATGCTTTTCCAGGTTCTTCACCACCTGCATCGCTGCCTAGTTGTTCTACTGCACTTGGACAAGCAATTGGAAAAGGAACCTCACCAGCAGCAAAACTCTCTAATAAGCACCAGCAGCTTTGGGATGCTCAAGTATGAACCTCACTTTTTCCTTAAAAGCACACGTATTCTATATCATGATCTTGCCAATGTGATATAAACAAAGTATTTTCTGGTTCCGAGATTGTAGTTTGCAGAAAATGTTCAGCTATGGAGTGCTGTCAACCACTTGCAATCAGAAGTATCTGATTACAAAAATTGCTTCGCAAGACTCGAAGCAGAACTGTCTTCTTTGAAAGCAGTAGGAGAAGTGACCACTACTCAAGTTAGTGAGGCTGTTTTATATGCAAAACCGTCAAAGAGAGGGAGACCAAAGAGATCAGTTGCTTCAGCTGATGCAGTGCAATCTCCAAATAAGCCTCATCGTCGAGCTCGCGGCAGAAAACCTCCAGTACCTGCAGTATGTAGTGCTCAACAGTTTGATAGTAAATCACACTTGTTTGAGAAAGTAATCCTCAACAAGGTGGAAGACAAACAAAAAGCTCTTCACCTAGCAGCCGCTGTTGAGCAAGGAAACAATGCCTCACATGTTGTCACACATTCTTGTGGCAATATGGAGATTAACAGAACCAGTTTGACAATGCCTGCAGTCCACTATCAATTTCAGCAGGAACTTCGCGGTGTCCAAACATGTGGAAACGGGAGTTCGTCTTCGGAAATGAAAGGTACTGATGTCAAGGCTAACAACTGTAACACTACCTACCCCATCTTTCCTCAGAACATGCCATGGCCTTACAACAATACCTCTGAAATCGAGGGAAATGACCCAAACATAGGCACCAATGGTTTGTACAATAGCGGTATTGTTATCTCACAAGGAGGACAGGTCATCCCTGGATGGAGCTTTGTAAATGAAAAGGATTCTTCAGATAGGCTGGAAGATACAGTGTTAGGATCAGGAAAGAATGACAATGAGGAGATTATGGGAGATGATGAATCTAGCTCAGGAGCTGAAAAAATTGCTCGAATAAACAATGACGGTGGCTTCAACATGGAAGACAGAGAAGGAAGAAGCAATAACAGTCTCGCTCCACCCAATAACTAGTGAGTTTATTTTACTAGTCTGCATCTGGAGTTTATATGATAATATTTTGATGTATATCCTGCAACATGGGGGTCTTGCTTTTCTCTGCAGAAACGTTGGCCCAAATTTTGTAGCGCAGGATAGTATAATCATGGAATATGTAGTAAACACAAAAAGGGCATTTTGACTCTCTCTCTCTCTCTCTCTCTCTCTCAGATGTGGCAAAGTCTATGTACGAACTCTAATTTAGGCATTCCTATTTGTTATGGACTCTCTATTGTCTTTCGTCTTCAATCTGTCCACTAAACTAAACTCCACAGAGTGCACACTATAGATAGTTGGGACTCCTTACAAGATAAATCAGTGTCAGTGACAAAATTTGCTCAAATAAGCAGGCCGGCGGTAGTCTATACGATAAGGTTCTCGATAACTAGAACACAAGAAATATGACTTCAGAAATCAGAAGTGTCAATCTTGACCCCTAGAACTGAAACCTCCACCGTTCCTCAGAACCAAAACCAAATAGTGCCAGAAATTAGTCAAGGAACATTTCCCATATAATCATATTTCATACTCATAATTAACCAACAAAGGGTCATCAAACTTGGACGTCATACTCATCATACTCGCACTTGAATTTGTCTAGGGTTCGTACATGGTCCTCATCCCTGAAAATATGTTGTTGCTAATCAAACCGCAAGTCTATGTGATTGGTCAGGTCTAACTCTAAGTCGCATTCTGATGAACAAAGAAAAGGAACAGTTGAGATTCAATGATTCATGCCCTACGACCAACGGTATCGCGTCATATTCTTCTTATTAAGGTCCAGGAATCTGGAAGGTTAAGCATGAGACGAACTGCCAGGCGTTCACTGAAACCCTAAATCCTGGAGGCAGAAGAAAATACTGACCGAAAGGGTCGATGAATTATTGGACACCTTTGTGTCACTTTCGAGACTTGAAACCAAGCTATGAACCTCAACCTGGGTTTAGGTTATAGTGAGACTAATATATGATCTTGCTAGCTTCATAACTACTCTTTACCATGATATTTACTCATTTGCTCGATCATTCATCTCGAATCTGCATGATGGTGATAATATAAAAAGAAACAATTTACATAGAATTTTGTTATCACATCAATTTTGAATATACCCCCATCGAAAAGATTAAATTTTGAATATATTGTATCATTAATTTGTATCTAGAGTTTTAGCTAAATTGGCCGAAATGTATATAACATTTCACCGGTAGTATGTTTCTGTAAATCTTGACCAGAGAAGTATAAACTTGACACTGTTTAAGAAAAATATTTTTCTGTCTTTCTGTTATGTGTATTGACCTAATCGTTTCCTTATTAGAATAGATTATAATATTGATAGATGTTCTAGATCTTTCGGGAGACTCTGTGTAATGCCTAAAAATAGGCATTTCTATCAATAAATAAGTAGACCGTTATTCTCGTTATATGTTCTCCTTCAACATGTCATCAGCCTGTTGTTCTAACATGAGTTCATAGCCAAAAGAAAACCCTAACCCTAAAAAACCAAAACTCAATATCGACCGACAAAACTTTCAGTACTTGGCCGAACCCAAAACCCATCATATAGTCCTTGTTCCCAGGATTCCAAAACCGCCGGCCTCATCCCAAGAACCGGCCGGAAAGTACCGAACCGGCCACCAGAAAACTCGAACCTTCTGTCTCAATAATGCCGCCGGTTCACCTCCTTCCCGAAGTCCGATCGCCTTCAAATTTTGTCACCAGTAGCACATCGTTGTTAGGATTCTTGTATCAAAATTGCACTGCAAGAACCGGTCCAGAACTAGGTGAACCGCTCAACATACCGACGATAACGCGAAGAAGAATGAAAAAGTTCTCAAAACCCTAACATCGCAACGCCACAATTGCGTGCCTCCGTACACGCCGTTTTAGGCGGCCTTCTGCAACACCTTGTCAACAACAAATCCCCACAGTTCCAAGCACTTTCACACCCGTCTATGAAAGCGAATTCTCCGACAATCCAACCGAGGTAATCTTTTCTAAAAGTTACTGCTTTCGAGTTTTGAATTTTATAGTCGGGCGTTGTAGCCTTCTTCTCCATCCCACCTTTCTTTATAACGTGAGACGATATTGAGGGATTGGGACCCCCATATCAAATTTGATTAGTGATGGCTTTGTCACAGTACAACTAAAAAAAAACAAAGGGAAGAAATCAATTGTGATGGTCTCACAGTCACAGTTTTTCGCATCGATATTGTGACCAATACATCTTGGTTCACGTTCTAATTTCAAATACTTGATTTTAGTATTCGAATTCTCAATACTAACTATCTCCCTTGTCTTTTGTAGATGACCGAGCTATCTAGGCCAGAGTTTGAAATCCATGATGCTCAAGGAAAAGAATATCATAGGTAGGTGTCGGACGTGACTCACACGTTCGTCGGTAAACGATACACCACCACAATTTTCCCTTTGGATGTTCCCAATACTCCTCCTCCTCCTAGTTTGGAGACCAAAGCTCAATCCCTCATGTTTTTGAGACGTCATATCCACCCAATTCTGAAGAAGCAGTATTTAAAAAAAGAGGATCCCAAGGATTAATGGGACTTTTAGAGCAACGCTTCAACAATGTACATGACGTATAACTCCCAGAATTGACTGCGCGATGGGAAACCATTCGTTTGTTGGATTTGCCAAAGTTGAGGACTACAACCAAGCTATGTTAGACCTCTAGGCAGAGCTTAGTTTTTGTGGAGTCGATAAATCCAAGCAAGACATGATCGAGAAGACCTTGAACACCTTTCCTTCCTCCATGAGCTTACTTGCTCATCAATACCGCCTTGAGTATGAAAACGAAAGAGTTAAGACTTTCAGTGACCTCATGAATATACTTCAAAAAAAAGAGAGGCATCATTAGATTATTCTCAACAACAATGCAAGGCTGGTTGGGACCAAGAAAATCCCTGAAACTTATCAGGCTAGTGGTGGGAAAGCTCCAAGACAAAAGAAAACCGATCGGGTCACACCTTATACACGTAGGCAATCTGCCCGACGTGGGGGTGGCAAAGGAAACCAGCAACGTGGTCCAAACCATAGCCTCACATGGAAGAGGGACAACGCTACCACAGCCAACAACCAAGGAGGGGGCCAGTCCAGCCCTGGCCCTAGTAGAGGTGGAAATCCTCCACCTAACTCTGTCAAACACGGTCGATCTTCTTGCTTCAAATGCGGTTCAACTATACATATACACAAACAATGTCGTGCAAGCAAGGACATTCAAGATATCTACAAGAGGCATAAGCAGAATTTGGCTCAAGAGGCTAATTTTACTGGCGGAGATTATAAGATGGATAACGGAGACGCAGAGCTCACCACTAATCTCACTATAGCAGATTTTGAAACCAAGAAGAGTGTCTCTTCAAAGAGTGTTGAAACTCCGGATTTTGATTAGTCTATGTATTAGATGGTTCTTCTGCTATGTTATTCAAGTTTTTTTTTTGGCAATGACCATGTTTTAAGACTTTGGTTTTTCTTAGTCTTTTTGGAATTAGAACATCCTTGATGTATTAAGTTGGCATTAATGAAATTTCTCTTAGTTTTCTGGTTTAAAGAATGGCTGAGAATTTTATTTCCCTTAATAATGCATGAATTGTTCGAATTGCAAAAGCTACTTTGCGCAAACAACAATCTATCCGCCAACTTATTACAAGCTTTGTGAACAGCTCAGGACGCACTAGAATGTGAGTGACACATGTCTGGAAAGCTCTATGAGTCTAGTTTCCAGATCTTCTCACGGTTCGTCTATATCTATTTTTATGACGAAGTTATGACTGTTTTAGTAAGTACAAGTCATTCTGCGCGGAAATTCTTATGCACTCAATAATGGATCACAACTTGATCACAATTCCTTGAAATTCCTCTATGTTATTTAGAGTGTTCACCATGTCTTGAGTTCAAGTCTAATTGATTTACATTCTTTTGTAGATGTCTCGCGGAGAAATTGAGTGCTTGGCTGACAGTGAGATTACCCACACTATTCTACGGAATAGGCAATTGTTTACGGATTTTGTGCCTTACAAATCTTCAGTGAAAACCATGATTGGTTCATCGCCGGTTATACAAGGGTGATGTATTGCACAATTCTTGTTGCCAAATGGCACAAAGATTCATGTCACTGATGCCTTATATGCGCCAAAGGCCAATCGAACCTTGCTAAGTTTTAAGGACATTCGTGCCAACGGTTTCCATTTGGAAACTCAACGTGAGAATAATAAAGAGTTTTTGTGTATTATCTCTAATGAATGTGGCCTAAGTGCATCTTAGAGAAAATTCTGAGTCAAAGTAGTGGTTTATATCTTACTACAGTTCAGATTATTGAATCATATGTAGTTGCTCGCAACTTCTGCGAATCAGACTCATATAAGCTTTGGCATGATCTTCTAGGATATCCTGGACGTGATATGATGATTCATATTCTTAAAAATTCACACGGTCATCCGGTTTTTAGAGAACAGAGACGTATGAGAACACACATAGCCACCAAAAATGATGGCAGTGTCGTGAGCACCACTCATGGTCAGGGCTCGGCCTTAATGTCGTCCCAAATGTTGTCACAGCCTTCACAGGCTTCTGTGCTGCATGGTTCCACTCTTGATGCCTCTACAGCGATCCCCAATGATCACCGCTTATTTTGCAAAGCTTGTTCATTAGCAAAGTTGTAGGCACGACCCTCTTTTGTTGTAGACACAAAACAAACCATTTCATTCTTACAGAGGATCCAAGGTGATATTTGTGAACCTATCAAACCAGAATGCGGACCATTTCGATACTGTATGGTTTTGGTTGATGCATCAACGCGTTGGTCACACGTCGCTTTGCTATCCACAAGGAATGCTGCATTTGTTAAACTCTTGGCTTAAATTATAAAACTCAGGGCTCACTACCCTGACCATCTGATCAAGTCTATTCGATTGGATAATGCAGGAGAGTTTACATCAAAATCTTTTGATGATTATTGCATGTCTATTGGGATTGATGTCGAACATCCCGTTCCCTATGTTCATTCACAGAACGATCTTGCAGAAACAACAATCAAGAGATTACAGCTTGTGGCTAGGGCTTTAGTGATATGCACCAATTTACCCGTCTCTGCATGGGGTTATGCAATTTTACATGCAGCTGTACTTATTCGTTTCAGACCCACCGCCAACCAACCATTTAGTGCGTACCAGTTGGTAACTGGATATGAGCCTAACATTTCACATTTATGCATATTTGGTTGCGCGGTTTATGTGCCTATTATTCCTTCACTGCGTACTAAAATGAGTCCTCAGAGATGATTGGGTATATATGTTGGCTTTGAAGCACCAACGATTGTTCGCTATTTAGAACCTTTGACATGAGATCTCTTTACTGCAAGATTTGCAGATTGTCACTTTGATGAGACATACTTCCCGTCGTTAGGGGGAGAAAAGAACGATAATGTTCCGATTGAACGATAAGAATTGTCGTGGTCTGTCCCTACTATGTCTCATTATAATCCCCGCACATCTCAGAGCGATATTGAAGTGCAAAAAATTCTAGATCTTCAGAAAGTTGTAGATTCGATGTCTGACTCCTTTACTAATATCGCAAAAGTGACAAGATCAACTATCCCTGCTGCAAACGTTCCTGCAAGGTTGGAAGTCCCGAAAGCTGGGCAAGTTAATGCCACACCCGGGCTAGGCACCACCGGCGTCGCCAGCGTACCTAATGCCCATGGTGGAAGGGTGGCTACGGCCTCGGCTCCCACCCGGAAGAGGGGGAGACCAAAGAAAGGTTCAATCGATATCTTGCCGCGGAAAAATAAGATATCGAGCCACAAAATGATTCTCTCATTATCAATACTGTGAATCCATCACATGAGATAGTCTCTGACAATAGCTATGTCCATGAATCAATATTGAAACCTATAGGGGATGCCTCAGAATCAATGTTGATGTCAGAGAACAAAGAAATCTAGTTAAATTACACAAGTGTGTGCGTTCTTATGGATAGGTCTTCCATGTTTATTGATGATGCTTTTGCTTATTCCGTTTCTCAAGAGATTTTTGACGACGATGAAATAGAACCCTGCTCTGTTGCAGAATGCCAACGTAGAGCAGATTGGCCGAAATGAAAAAATGCAATCCATACTGAACTAGACTCCTTATCGAAAAGGCAAGTTTTTGGTCTGGTTGTGCCATGCCCACCAAATGTTAAGCCGGTTGGACATAAATGGGTCTTTGTTCGGAAGCGTAATGAGAAGAATGAAGTCATGCGATATAAAGCTAGACTTGTGGCGCAAGGATTCTCGCAACGCCCTGGTATTGATTATGATGAGACGTATTCTCTTGTTATGGACGTCATTACCTTCCACTACTTGGTCAGTTTAGTAGTGTCTGAAAAACTGAATATGCAGCTTATGGATGTGGTTACCGCATATCTCTATGGGGATCTTGATACAGATATATATATTAAAGTGTCTGATGGCCTTTCGTTGCCCAATTCAAGTGACTCTAAACTACGGAGTGATTATGCCATCAGATTGAGGTGTTCACTATATGGATTGAAACAATCCGGACGAATGTGGTGTACTCGTCTAATTGATTACTTGATTGGGAAGGGATACAAGAACGATGATTTGTGCCCATGCGTGTTCATAAAAAGAACAAGTTCCGGATTTGCAATTGTAGCAGTCTATGTTGATGATATGAATATCATCGGCAATCTCAATGAAATCAATGAGATGGTTAGCTACTTGAAATCCGAGTTTGAGATGAAAGATCTTGGGAAGACTCGATTTTGCCTAGGCATTGAACTAGAGCATCGAGAGACTGTAATCTTAATACACCAGTCAGTTTATTTCCAAAAGATGCTCAGGCGATTCAATATGGACAAAGCACATCCTCTTGGCACTCCCATGATTACCCGAAGTCTGGATATTAAAAAGGATCTATTACATCCGAAAGATGACGATGAAGAGATCCTGGGAGCTGAAACTCCATATCTTAGTGCGATTGGAGCTCTGTTATATTTGGCTCAGTGCACTAGACCAGACATTGCATTCTCTATGAACTTGTTAGCTAGATTTAGCTCTGCGCCAACGCATCATCATTGGAATGGTGTTAAGCACATCTTCAGATTTTTGAAAGGTTCCATTGATTTAGGCCTGTTCTTTCCCTACAGTGAAACAAGAGAGCAAAAGATCCTGTCTGGGATCAGTGGATCACAGCCCTCGGCCTCCCAACAAGAGACTGTGTCCGACGCTGCCATAGTCGCAATTCATGCGCATGGTAGATTAGTCCCCTATCCTGAAACACCAAATAATGTATTAGTTGGATTTGCTGATGTTGGGTATCTCTCTGACCCACATAAAAGACGTTCTCAAACTGGATATGTGTTCACAATTGGGAATACGACGATATCTTGGAGATTAACCAAGAAAACCCGTGTTGTTACTTTCTCGAATCATGCTGAGATTATTGCACTACATGAAGCAGTTAAAGAATGTGTTTGGCTTCGGTCTGTAATGTCTCATATTCGAGAGTCTAGTAGATTACCATCTACTATGGCTGAACCAACTTACATCTATGAGAATAATGCGGCTTGCATTGAACAGATGAAGTTAGGTTACATTAAGGGTGATAACACTAAACATATCTCGCCGAATTTCTTTTACAATCAGCAGCAACAACAGTTTTTGAATATCCATGTGAACCAGGTGAGTTCTGAGGATAATGTAGCAGATTTGTTCACCAAGTCTCTACCTAAATCTACTTTTGAGAAACATGTGAAGAGCATCGGCATGCGTCATTTATCTGAACTCTAAGATTGAGTTACCAATCAGGAGGAGTCGTTATGTAGACATCAGGAAGAGTCTACATCACATGTTATCTTCAATTGTAATTGTTGTGTTGTGCTCTTTTTCCCTTCATCCAAGTCTTTTGTTTTGCCCACAAGGTTTTTGTTTTACTTGGCAAGGTTTTTAACGAGGCAACATCTTATGTACTATGTCATATTAGACACGTGACACAAGGGGGAGTGTTTAAGGAAATTATTTTCCTGTCCTTCTTTTATGTGTTTTGACCTAATCATTTTCTTATTAGAATAGATTATAATATTGATAGATGTTCTAGATCTTTCGGGAGACTCTATGTAATGCCTATAAATAGACATTTCTATTAATAAATGAGTAGACCGTTATTCTCGTTATATGTTCTCCTTTAACATACACAAATTTGAATAATATTGTTACCAAATTGAATCTAATGAAAGATAGGAAGATAAAATTACCACAGAATTTGGTCAAATCGAAGGACCACTAATCAACCATAAAATAGAAGTTTGTTGGTGTGTTCAACATCTATCTTTGGAACTTACATTGGATAAGCTAGAATAGTTAAACAACAAATGACCTCATAATTCCCAACTTCAACCAATTTTTATCTCTTCCTCTCCAAAACAGGAAACTTGTTTACACACAGATGAACATCTTGAATACATTACGAATACGATACGTAGTCAAACTAATATCTTCACAACGAAGAAAATCGCATGTTTCATACAAAAGATATTTTCTCCACTTAAGAGATCATACTTGTAACTAAGACTAGAAAAGCTTAATCAGCAAATGACTTTTCTCCTCATGCATGTTCCATCACACACGCTCGCTCACACCCAGTTTTCCTGATTAAGCAAGGCAAAACCCGTGCTACTATCCAAAATAGACGTGTTAACATATATAACTCTCTCCATCTCAGTCAAACACGTACTCTCTTCATTTCAATCGTTTATATTTCTCAATATTCCTCCTCCAAATCTTCCGCTATACAGTTAACAAATCCAAATCCACATTTCATAGTCTTCCATATTCTTCATCACCATTTTCGATTCGATTCATTTTCCCCATTCTCAATAATCTCCGATGGCCAAAAACATTTCTCAGTCGAATGTCAAGAAACACATGGTGTGCTTCTCCTACGCAGCCTACGCCAAAATCCTCATCAACCACTTGAAATCTACGGATATTCCGATCGAGAGGGGCCTCAGTCACGCGGAGCTCGCATCGATTGAGGCCACCTTCAGCTTCACTTTTCCTCCTGACCTCCGGTACATTTTGCAAGAGGGCCTTCCTGTTGGGCCGGGATTCCCGAACTGGCGGGCATCCTCCGCCCAACAGCTCAACGTTATCCTCAACCTCCCGGCCCTCGGCATCTTCAAGCAGGTCTCCGAGGGGAGCCTCTGGTGCCTGAGTTGGGGCCCGAGGCCTGGACGCCGGGGAGTCAACGCGGGGTTGGAGAAAGTCAAAGCTCTGTTGAGGAAAGCGCCGGTTTTGGTTCCGGTGTATAGGAACTGTTACATTCCCTGCGAGCCGAATTTGGCGGGAAATCCAGTGTTTTATATAGATTCGGAGAGCACGAGGGTCTTGAGTTTCGACGTCACCGGATTTTTCAGGGAGTTTGGAATGGCGCACGCGCCGGCGTGGGCGCCGAAGGAGGCGAGGATGGTGGAGTTTTGGAGCGACGTGGCGGCGCGTGGTGAAACGCGCGGATGGTGGAGCGGGAAGCTTGGTGGGGGTTGCTTGGATGAGGTGTGTTGGAGGCTGAGGGAGGGAGGGTGGAAGGAGGAGGAAGTGAGGGAGATGATGATGATGGATGGTTGTGGTGGAGAAATGGAAAGTGGGAACCAGGTGATTGGGTGGAGGAGGGAGGAGGATATGGGGTGGCGCGTGGGGTTGTTGTCGTTGGTTTTGTTGCGTGGGGGTTGGACCAGGGAAGATGTGGTGTACTCGCTTGGCCTTCATGACCAGAACGAGGTTGTTGATGAGAACGTAACGTATTTGGGGTGTCAGCTTTGTAATTAGACCATCTGATTAGATGATTTTTTGGGCTAATCATGATTGATAAATGGATCTAAAATGTGTAACCAATTTTTTATGAAACGGTTCATAATTTAGATTTATCTGATTTTTTTTTTCTTGAGATAGTAGATTTATTGTGATTCTTACCAGCTCATTTAATTAATATCGGAAATATTAACATTTAGTTTGAAATGATATTATTAAGAGTGTTTCTTTTAAAAAAAAAAAAGGTTACTGTTGTTTATTATGACCTCTAAATTTGTTTTAGGTCACCTTAGTTAGCCTAGAACAAGAAAAGTTGGGCAAAAATTGACTATCTGTACGTATTTGGTACCATGCACAACAACAAAAAAGACAAAATTAAAGGTATATATTCCTGATCGATATCAATTGTGGTCCATTTTCGTGTTGAAAAAAATAATATTCTGCATGAAAATTTGCTAGAATACATCTTAAAGAGGACACCTTGTGCTTTGTCGTGGACAATGAAGTTTTCTGTGATGCAACCCTTGACAAACATAAGTGGTTTGCATCTTAGAAGTTAAATATTATGGCTAGCTAGTCCCATTAAGCTTGTCTCTGTTAATTCCATTAGTTGACAAATGACTTGCGGAGAGTAATAGGCCTAGGAGCTTAAAAATAGAATAGATGTTCCACCCATTGTAAACACGGCATTTTCTGAAAATTTTAGGTTTTTTTTTTAATTTTTTTTTTTAAGGGAGATCGTCAACCATTTAAGAAGGTGAAAAAATCAGGGGCGGATCCAGGATTTAAAGATGGGGTGGGCTCGAACTTTGGCCAAAGGGCAAATTTTTTTTTTCCAATACAACCATGCAAAGTGTAGGAGCTCAACCAGAACTTACAATTTCAGATTCTATATAAGAAGGAGATTATGCCTAATTTCTGTATGTGAGTGGAGGCGGAGGGCCGGAGGCAAGTCGTCACTATCAGGGAGGACCGGAGGAGGTCGGGAAGAAGGAGATTATGGTGGAGCCGTGGAGGACTAGAAGGGAGTGGAGGCGGAGCCGCGGAGGGGAAGAGGGATAGCCAGATAGGTGAGTGGAGGGCTAGAGGCGGAGGGGAACAGCAGGTGAGGTCATACATGTTTTAGACTATTAGTGTTTAAGTTGAAGGACTCCTTCGGTGAAGGAAGTTGACTTGGTGGATGAGTGATGATTGTGGATTTGTGGACTTAGGTTGTTGGGTAATGGGTTGGGTAGTTGGGTGGATTAGGTTTGGTCACTTGATGGCTGGGCATATATGATATATCACCTAAAAATATATATATATATATATATATCTATATATACCTAGTTTTTTTTTCTTCCCCAATTTCTTTGGTTGGGCTTGAGCCCTACCCACAAGTGGCTGGATCCGCCCCTGGAAAAAATTACAACTTACAAAGCTCACCACATCCGGGGCTATGAAAAAAATGAGCCAAGATTAAGGCATTGAAATGGTTTTAGAAACCAAAAGTAAACAACTCTAAACTGATACCCTAAACGTTGTAACCTATTCTAGGAAGTAAAAGAAGAGAACCCAGAGCAATTCTCTGACGATACTAGGAACTCAAATCAGAACGAAACCAAATTAGAACCTAGTCTGATTTACAAAAAGCTAAAAACATTGGGCCGGGTCGAAACCCTAGCCCATTTAGGACCCAACATCCCAAAAGAGGATAGCCCAACTCAAGGCTCAAATCAGAATAGCTGGAGCATGCCCAGAATCCATCTCGTCATCGCCACCAGCCGATTGGGACCCAGCGGCTAAAGCCTGGTCGATCTTCCGTGACAAACGTACCTCTAGCCCCATTCGACGGAGAGATAAGCTAACTAGTTGACCGCGGCCGCCAAAACTGTGAATTTAGTGCCGAAATCAGACCACCTTCGCAACCCAGTCACCACGCACGCAAAAGCCTACACCTGGAACTTCAAAACCCAGCAATCCATCAGCCCTTGAGCCAAACCTCTTCTCTAGAGCACGTTGGGCATCGTCGCCGGCAAAATCCCGTTTGGCAGCAACTCATTCACATCAAGGAGAAGTCTTGCTGATTGAGAGTGCCGCCAGACGAGCAGAAAGATCCGGGTTTTATGGTTTGTTTAAAAAAGAAGAAGTTATTTTGTCTTTTTATTGTGTATATTATCTTAGAAAGAACGAGGCTAAGACGTCGTATAATGTTGTTTTTGTGATAGTATTTGCCTTTTGTTTTTTTTAGTCAATAAATCAGGTGTATGTAACATATTCATATCTTCATCGTGAGTAAACATCTCAATATCACGTACGTGGTAGTATGTGACCATAGAATGATTAAACATGAGTCAGTTTTGGGACCAAAATCCACAAGGGTATCTAGTAAATAAAACCACAAGCGCATGAATTCGAACACCCTCAAACTTGTGGTAATTGAGATTCAAACGATAGACATAGAATCCCATGCTAGGTCACTACACAAATCTTATCACACAAAGGTACCTAAATTATTGTGGAGTTAAAGAATGAGTAGTTTAGTTATTGTCCAATATTCTTGATCCATTATGTTAATGTGTGAGTTGAAATCATATCTTATAAAGTAATACACAATCTTGTGGCTTTTGCTCTGTTACGGCTTCCTCCCTTAGTTGAACAACTGGTCATGTTTCTGCGACAGGATGACAAAGGCGGCGACGATTGCTTCTGTGACATCTGATGATGTTTCTAATAAGGCAAGAAAGTCTTCTCTTTCTTCCTCCGCTAGCTTAGCACTAATGGAATCATGGGCTTCTCTGCAGTCCCTACATCAACTTATGAAATGGGGTTGCAGACCTGAGGTGGTGTGTCATCAAAGGCGGCGGGAGCTAACTAAATAACTTCCTCCTCGGGATTGGTGTAATCCACAATTTCATCTACGTATTCCATGGTCACGAATTTGTCATAGGCTTCTCATTCTGCCTAGTATGAGAGGAGTCTTTCATACAAGGATTCGCTAGCCTCGCGTGCCTCTTCTGTGAAGGCATTATCCATCGGAAAGGTGTAGTGGATTCGCGATGGTGTGAGGACATTGTAAGTCGTTTCTCGCCTGGGTAAGTCTCCATCGCGTTAAGTTGGAGGCCGTGAACCCATAAGGGCGGCCTTTGGAATCGACGCCTTGAACGTCTAATGGGCCCAAGTCGATATTATAATAGCGGGCGTCATTGAAGTTGGTTGAGATAGAGAACGGACGCGGATCAGCTTTAATGATGACCACTTCGCGTTTCTCAGTATACCAGATCATGAGTTCTTGGTGCATGGAAGAGGGCACACAAAAATTTCTGTGGATCCAATTGCTGCTTAGAATCATGTTGTATGAGGAAGAGCATTCGACCATGAAAAAGGTATAAACCCGTGATGCCGGCCCTACCTTGACTCGTAAAAATAATAGGCATAGGGTTCGAGAAACCTGCCCGGTGAAGTTCTTGACTATCAAGGATGTGGTTTGGATCATCGAGCGTTGGTTGCCGAGGAGTCTCATGGTTCAGGTTGTTACGACATTGACTGCAGCTCTGGTGTCGACCATGACTTTGTTGACTAATATCCCTTCAACCTCGGCCGTAATGTATAACGGTCTCATGTGAGTGGCCATGTCCAGAGTTGGTGTCTAAAAGGTCAGAGTCTACATATGTGTGATGTTGCTCGTGATTTCCACTTGCGGGGAGCCCTCGGGCTTTGCCAGGGTTGGACCCATTTCGCTGCTATAAGGCGGGGATATATCGCAGATGTTTTCACTGCTGTATGGGATATCCGCCGCATTGCATGTTGTGTTTGGTGGTAAGGCATATCTCAGATATGAAGAATATCATCCCTACCTGAAAAGAGAATGGTTTGTAAATTGGGTTCAGCGGAGTCTTATTGACCCTATGCTCCCTTTCGAGCACAGCGAATGCGCCTTCTTCATGGTTGACCTCTTCGTCTTTAGCCCATCCTGAGACCTCTACCATATTGCAGGTGAATGATTCCCCCTGCTCTTCTTCTTGGTCCTTATCTAAGTTAACACGAGGCTTAGAGTGGGCCTCATTGTCTGATGAGTTCTCACGCAGAAGCTGTGCCATCTGCTGGGCGACGTTAAGGCTAGCAGGAGCACTTTCGGCAATTGGTGTTACGCTAGTCTCTATCTGCCGCGGGCGCCATACTAATTTGGTTGACTGTTTGTCCATGGCTGACTGTTTATTTGTGGCTAGAAGGGCCTTTTTGTTGTCGTTCTCTTTCGACCGCAGCAGGGCGGAGACTTGAGGCGCCCTCTTGACCTCCGTTTTCCGGTTGGGTTGTGTCCGGGGCCGCTGTGGTTGTGGAGTTTTCCTCTTAGTTTTGGGTTCCTGGTGTTGAGGTTCTCGACACCATGATGGCTGAGGTGGTTCATGCCTTGGCTCTAGCTTCGGGGTCACGAACAACTTACGCCTTGTCAGAGGGGGCGGTTCCCTTCTTCGCTCATGCTTCGGTGATGGCCTGGGCCTCGAAGGTTGTGGATCCCTTATTCTCTCATGCTCTGATGATGGCCAACGCCTGGAAGGTTGTGGATCCATTCTTTTCTCAGGCTCCGGAGATGGTATGCACCTTGGCGGTTGAGGATCCCTTCTTTGCTCAGGCTCTAGAGTCGTTGACGGCCCACTCATGGAAGGTCGAGGATCCTGTCTTGGTGGAACAGTAAGTTAGTAGAAGACGTTTGCTTTTGAGGCAGGATCTCCTACGACTTGTTCACACACCCTTGGGGGCATTACATGTGGCCTTTGAAGTATTGCACGCAAGCCCTCTGCCTCTCTCCACATCCGCTCAGGTGTCTGTACGAGCTGTGAGGGACATACAATGCCATCATCGACAGCACGTCAAGCACGCATGATGCTTCCATACCTTTTATGTAGCTTTCACTTTTTGGACTTGGTGATGGTAACTGGCCTGCCCCCTTGCTGCGTGTACCATACCCCCTTCTTGATTGCCGACTTGGACGTCGGGGGAATGTAAAGGTCGGTCAAGATACATTGACAAGGGCTGAAGGCCTCATTTTCCCGATATTCGCTGCTGGAATCCGAGACGTCCATCTCACTTGTGGTTGGAGACGAAGGTACTTTCTCCGTCCAGTGTGATTAGACGAACGTTTCGAGGTGTTTGATCCTCTGTTCCAGCTCTTCTCGAGTCTTGGGACTCGTAGGCTGGTAATTTTTAGCGAGGGACGGTTCATCATCCCTTATGATTGCCTTGCCCTTATCTTTCCGTGAAGGGCGATCTCAATCAAGTCTAGCGACCAACCTACTTGCAGGGTCATCATGATTTCCCCTTTGGTTAGCTGGAACGGTATAGTTGTTCGCCGGTCACTTCCGATTTCGTCCTGGCGGTTTCCGCGGACCCTCGTTTGGAGATATGTCCAGCGTTATTTTGCGCTGGCCGATACGAGGCCAAGCGATGTCAGCTATTGCGATCATGAAGTTGCCCTTATTATCAAAGCAAATGTACCCGAGGTCGAGCCAATCCTGGACCTAGTCTCTAAGCTGATGACAGTCTCACGTTCTGTGTCCCCAGCTATTGTGGAACTTGTAACGTATGCGGCCCTCCTTGTATTCAATGTAGGGTAAGGCTCTAGCCATTGTGACGAGTCCGTCATCAATAAGATCGTCCAAGACCTCGTATGCGAGGTTGACGTTATAAGTGTATTGGCAAGATGGCCAACGAGCGTTGTCATTGCCCTTTTCGCGGGCTCTCTTGGGTGCCCGACGTCGGTCGTCATCCTCCAGGTTTTCAGATAGGTCTAGTGTGATCCTACGTTGGCCTGGCTTAGGTGCCCGGCGCCAGTTGTCATCTTCTGGCTGATCGGCCCAGTTCACTTCGACCATGCCAACTACAGGCGGGAAAGGGTCTACATCCACCAACGAGGCTGTGCTACCCGGCGTCTTTAGTTTTAGTGCGCCAGAGTTCAGCCATGTTTGCAGTTGGTCTCGGAGCTTGACACAATCTTTAGTGTCATGATTATAGACATAGTGGATGGTACATTATTTCTTGTCCTTCAGCTCCTCCTTGGATGAGATCTTATGATCCAAGCGTACGTACTTCGCCTCGATCAGGTCATTAAAGACCAGATGGGCGTTCCTTGCGTCATAAGTGTATGACTCATACTCCGGCTTGGTCCATGCAAAGGACTGGATGGTGATTGGCTCTCTTGTCATTTTCAGATTCTTCAACTTATGGGCTAGTGGCTTCCCAGTCAGTTCAACCACTCCAACGTCCTCATGGTCTTGATCAACATCAGTTTCCTCATGCCTCTGATAATAGGGGTCATAAGTTGGGGATTGGAGGCTTAGTGCCCCCACAGTCCTATTCTTTCCTGGCATGTAGGTCCCTTTAGAGGCATTCGCCTTCTCATCCATCTCATTGAGAATCAGCTCATAGCTTCCAACCTTGTTAATGAGGTCACCCATCAATGTGAAGCGTTCCCCGTAGTGCTTCAGCCGCTGGCGATGCTTAAGGCCTCGAATAGCCAACTTAATGGCTTCCTTTTCAGGTAGCAGGTAATCGCACTTGGCCTGCTGGATTTTGAAGCGTTGGAGGAATAAGACTTCAAACTCCATGTTTTGCTGGCTCATTTGGGTGAGAGAGTCGAGGCCGACTTCTGGCTTAATGGTGTCATATGTCTCCCGGAACAGCCTCTTTATAGTTGGCCAATCTGCAATTGATCCAGGCTTTAACCTAGAGTACCAGCTGAAAGCAACTCCGAATAGAGAAGTCCCAAAGAGCTTGAGTTTAAGAATATCATTATTCTCATACTGACCGCATTGGACCTTGAAACGAGCCATATGGGTTGTTGCGTCCTCCCTGGTCTCCCTAGAGAAAGTTGTAAAGACAATGTTCTTGAAACCGTGGGGGAAAGAGTACTGTGCCACACTATCAGGTATGGGTCGTAATATTGCAAGTCAGCATCACATTTTCCGGTTTGCTCCTTGACTATGCTGGAGATGAGTTAGTGCCAGTTGGCTGCCGTCACAGGTATGGATTCAGCTCCCTCCTCATGGTTTGGCCATGTAGAGAAGCTGGCAGCTTGTCCAACATTTTTAGGGGCTGGACTGGAATGGGCTATAACCGGGTCATCTGGTATCTTGGCCCCCTAATGTCGTGAGCCATTAGTTCCCCTTAATCCGGCACTAGAGTTGCGCAGAGGAGGTGTCTTTGAAGTCCCGGCTCCCAACACAAACTGCGGGGTCTTCTAAGCCCCAACCTTGGGATTAGCCCTAGGGCGTTCATTGGGCGGGATATATTTGGATGAACTTTCATTCGCGCTCGTGCCAGTAAGGTCAAGGGTAGGATTCTTCGGTGCCTGAGACCTCATCCAATCTTCCACCTACAGGACCCTTAAGCTCAGCCTATCATGTTGCTCCTTGAAGTCTTCGAGCTTTTCCAGGTTGTTCTTGCTTCCGAAGAAAGAAGCATTTTGCTGATCGAGCAGCTTGGTATCGTGTTCGTCCAAGAAGCGAGTTTGCTCGTTCACCGTTGCGCGCGTGAGCTTTAAGGTATCCGAGTTCTGGTCTAGGTCATTTTGGATCTGCTGGAAGGACCCATCAACCATACCCTTGGTCTCCATGAATTGGCCTGCAAGGTGGCCATAGTCCTCGTTGACCACGATGAGGTTTTCATGGTTGGCCTCCCAAAGGACTCTATCCTTTTTGGCCTATTCAGCTAGGTCTGAGATGCTCTGTTGAGTGGCCGAGACCTGGGTTGTCAAACCCTCGATTCGACCTTTGAGCGCCTCGAGCATCTAGAGGATTTGCTTCGTAGTCAGAGAAGATCCTGAGTCTTGAGTTGGCTGTGAGCCTACCATTGTGGTCTCGCTAAAGTCTGTGTTACCAAATTGAGCAAGAACTTGTTCCTTGGTAAGAGATCGGAAAGCCGCGCTATTATGGGGCTTAAGACAAGAAATTTGGGGTTTCTTGTGCGGTGAGTCTCTTGATTTCCCAATGGTGAATTGCTTGTACTCCCGTCCCATTAGGCATGCAAATGTTTTGGCCACGATCTTCAATAGGGAATAGAGAGGTACTTAGTGGTACCAAAAATAACTAATGGGGTGTGGGGCGTGCCACCACGCGGACGCGGACTAAGAATGCGCTGATGCTGAACTTCTAATCAAGCGGAGGGCTCCGGTGCCACCTCGCAGACGAGGGATTACGAGTAGCTCGCGTCTCCACCTGCAGTCGATACTCACTGTTTGTAGCGAGCAGAGCAACAAATCGGGATAGTAACCAAGGGCGAGACCGAAAGGACTCAAACTAAGGGCAAGATGCGCTTAACGTTAGGGTTTTGAGAAGCTCAAAGAGTTTTGTAGTTTGTAAGATTTGATTGTGTGTGTTTATTATCCCTCGAGCTTTTCTTATATAGTGACTTGCACCCTGCCAGAAGAGATGCAATCAAAGTCCAATTCGGACTCGCAATCAGAATGCCACAAGGACACTGCTTCACTCACGCGAACCAACTATCTGCACAGCACGTGTCGAACCGCACAACGGACTTCGCTTAGGTTACTGCCTCCGCGCTATCCAACTGTAGATTCCTATGCGAACTCAACCATGAGCATCTCTATCTCGTGAGGTACTACAGTCCTTGTGGAAACCTATCTCGCATGCCTCCGAAGCTCGAAATACTAAAAAGGCTTTATATTAAAAAATGCCACAGGTATTGATCCAAATGTTGTCCAAAACTTATTATGCAGTCATGGACCAAAATATCCACTAGGCTCAAACAGTTTCAGTCATTGTGGGAAAGACCAGCCATGTTTGTATTGTGCTACGATGTTTGTAGTCTAGCGATTTTAAAAAATCGACCGCAGCCCAGACTCATAGATTGCAGAAAGAATGAACATGCCCAAGTGTCTTTCTTGGGCCTCCTAAGGATGTTGGACACCTAAATAGTCAAATACTATTGGCACTCAAATCTCTAGTACTAGGGCTGGGCATGGGACGGGATTAGGCTAATCCCGGGTCCCGTCCCATACATTGAACGCGCGACGGGTTCAGGACGGGGCTTACGTTTTTCAGATTTAATCCCGGCCAATCCCGTCCCGGACGAGATTGGAACAGAACGGGCCCAATCCCGTGACTAAAACAACAAAAACTGAAGGAAAACAAAAAAAAGAGTTTCTCAATTTTTTATTTGCAAGCTGCAAACTGTAACCTGTAAATGCAAACTAATGAAAATTATGACATTCCTTGCAGCATGTCTATGCCATTTCCTTATTCATCATTAATTAGACAGCATGATCAGAAGATTAACAAACATACAAGCAAGGAAACACTATAATGAACCTTTTATAGTACGAGTACAAACACCCCAGCAGGAAAACAAATGAGTAACTTCAACATATGCACAAACATTACAAGGAATACAAGCTGCTCCATATATTTAATATCCAGTGCATCGTTAGATTCAATACAAATATTAAATATCCATCTTCTTAATCTCCTTACCCATGCGCCATAGCAAGTACCTGATATAAGAGGGATAAAATTTGTAAACACTTGCATCAACAAAAAGACTAAGCTCAATTTAGATTGCTTCTTGCTTTCATAGGTTTTAATTTCTTATTTAGCATTAGAAAATGGCAATGTCTGACAATCAAAGATTGCTTCTTGCTTTCATAGGGATAAGTATAACCATGAACTGAAATCTCTATCCAAATTCCTAAGCAATCAAAATCTAATAATCAATGAAACTAATTAGTCAAAGCTAAGCAAATGGAACAACAAGAGCATAAAAAACAAAATTAAGAAGAATGAAAAAACAGACCGTCATAAAAAGACAAGGCATTGAGTGGATGCCCGTTTGAGGAATTGAGATGAAATTGATTACTAGGTGAATCTGAGAGACCCATCTGGAGGAATGACCTTCTCTTAACAAAGTGATGAATGATGAGGGTGTGAATGAGGTTGAAGAAGACGAACAAGGACTCAGGTGGGCAGCCATGCGATAGGGTCAGTCAAGATGAAGCTCAAAATTGAAAGTTCACTACTTTCTCTCTTCTAGCCATCGTTTTGGGGAGATGATGAAGACCAGAAGCAGAGAGATTTGGGTTGAAGACCAGAAGCAGAGCGATTTCTGATTTGCATCTTCGATTACCTAAGGAAGCAATTTGTCGGATTTGGGTTTTGGCTGAGATCAATTTGGGTTTGGGATGAGAGAGAATGACAGAATCAACTCATGAAGTTTGCCTGGCTTCAATTGTTTGTATTTAGGTTTACAGAATCAATGGCTAAGATGAAAAATGAACAGTTGTGATCACATCGTATTTAAACACGGGACGAGACAGACCTTACGAGCTTCAAACTTTCAGTCTCACGTCTCGTCTCGTCCCGTCGTTTGTCTACAGGACGGGATGAGACGGACCTAGTGTTTTTAGATTCAAATCCCGTCTATCCCGTCAAATTTCAGGACAAAACCGGGACGAGATCGAGATTTCAGTTTTTTATGCCCACCCCTGTCTAGTACCCAGAAACCATCACAAGTCTGCAACGCCGTCACCACGACACCACCCCTTCTCCTCCGCCATATTCTTCAACCAGATTTGAGCCACGACTTCACCAATCACCACCGACTAGCGCCACGCCACCTTCCTCAGCCAGAATGTTGGACACCCCAAGTACAACGGGCACCCGAAAGTGGTTAATATGGAGATTAATGACTGATCAGCTACTAAATTGTTACTCATCATCAAGCTTTTAGTTCAATTTTTTTATTTTTTGGTATATTGAGAAGGTAGGTTTTCAGTTCCGTACCTACTGCCTAGCCGATCAGCTGCTTATTTTGGTAAACAAACAAAAAAGAAGTTTTATCAAACTATCAGAAAGATTGATATTAGTCATTTTATTTCATACATAAAATGCAACTAGATGAAGCAGTAACACTGTAACAGCATAATAAATTACAGAACAAAAGCAGCTGACACATTATTTGGTTACAATATATATTATTCATGCTGTTACAATGCTTCAATTAGTACCACCAAGAAGAGCCTTAAGTTTCTTAATCTCAGCAGCGTCAAGGAGAGTAGTCTTTGCTATCAATTCAGTTTGGAAATCGTTTTGAAACAGCGCATTCTGCAGAATCTGCACACCTGGGTCGTCACTACTGAAGACAGCATACACAAGGGCTGGAGTACTACCTGCATTTACTTGGAAGTGAAGCAAACTTCGAGGTAACACCATAAAATCACCCTTCTTCAGATTTTTCACATAAGCTTTGTTATCCGAGGCGATGAACCCCGCTATAACTTTGCCTTCCGCCACAAATATGGCCTCTGAAGCTCGGTGAGTATGCAGTGGAACAACTCCACCAACCTCCAAATCGGCGCGAACCATCGAAAGACCAAGGCCATTCAGGCCAGGAACTTGCGCAACAAATGCAGCTGAGATTCCCACTTTGCTCAGATTTGAGCTGTTACCAGGAACTCCTAGGCCAGAGTACACGAAATCGTCTACTTTAACATCTGAGGGGTTTTTGCAAGCGTATCCTGCAGGGCTTGTAGGAGCTTTGTAGTCTGCTACACAGAAATCTTGCACAGCAGCATAGGAAGAGGAGAGAATGAGAGAAAACATGAAGAAGATGGAAATCATCGTGATCATGTTCTGGGATTAGAGTCAGGATGACTTGCCAAAACAGTAGGACTTATCCAAGATTGCTTACAAAGGAGACTAGCCAAAAGAGTAGACTACATATGAACCCAACAACAAGCACATAGTCAAGATTAGGTGCCAGACATCAAGACCGCTACTTAATGCAATATTTCTTATACCAAGAAGATTATAGTTGGGAAATATATTGGTCAAATATTATTTTTATGGGCTATCCTTGGCTGCATAACCTACTGTAGTGCATTTTCTCTATGTCTATCAACCCTATGTAGGGTAGAGAGCGTATTCGGCGCACTTGGGTGCGCCGCGCACCTAGAAATTGAACGGTGAGATCGCCGGGGTGGGGCCGGGCACGGGTGAGTGGACGGTAAGGTCACCCGGATGCGTTGTATAATTTTCAATGTAGGGTATATATACATTATCAGTCTCTATTATTGCTACAAAGTAATAAAATATATATATGTCACTGGCTAGGCTGTCCATCGCATTCTTTGATTTGTTCAAAGACACGACAACACGAAAATAACTTATCACTGATTCAACACTTAATATATAACTTTTCAAATAAGTTATTATTCAATTAGGTTTGGGTGTTCAATCTCTGTTGTATAAAATTATATATTGCAAGGAAGCAAGCAGCAAGCCAGCAATGACAATATTGTAAAGATGACAGGGATGACCAATTTTGTGAGGAGAAACAACAATTTTTAACCTTATTTTAAGTATTTCATGACGTGAAAGTGACATTCATAGCGTCGGTTAATTTAAAAATAAAAATAAAAATAATAGACCATAGTATTGGAATTGAAGACAGATTCAAAGTTGGTGACTGATGCAATTACTAGTTTGATAGGCCCTCTTTGAAGAATTTTAAGTCTAGTTGAAGACATAGCATACATAGAGATTTTGAAGCTGTAACTTTTACTCATGTTTGTTTAGAGATGTCAATTACAAGGCTGATGCTCTAACTAATCTTGGCCGCTCTTATTCTTTTTTGGGAGACCTAGTGATTCTTCAAAAGCCTTATATGCTTCACATTGTAAATATCGATTGCCCTACAGACCTCAGTTTATAGATTTCCTTTTTCGTTAAAGAAAGGTTGTTATTAGCTTTTTTGGGAGCATAGTTTGTGGATTGTTAGTGTAATGAAGCTAGACCCATTTCCAGAGGCCCATATTGTAACATGTCAGGCCCATTGGTCATTCGCGTCTGAAAAATAAGAATGGGATCCATAGACGAAATAGTGAAACGCGAGCTTCTCAGAGAAAAATGGCGATGGCGATGCTCCGATCTGGTGCCTTCCGGACCGCCCTGCGCGGTGGCTCTCGCTCCTCTGCCCAGCCCAAGCGCTCCTTCTCCTCCTCCGCCGCTCACGACGATGCTTGTAATTTCCAATCTCTATCTCTCTCTAATAATCACAGCTCCACAACGCACATATACATGCTCATTCGAATTCGATACTATGCGAGTTTTGATTTTTATTTTGAATTGTGAAAATTTGTGAATCTGTGAGTTCGATTTAACGTTTTGGAGCTAGGATCAATATTAGGGTTTTCTCTCCAATTTGTTCGATACGAATAGAGTGAATATGTTTGACTACAATCCCAGTCTTTGATTGAATTGAAAGCATTTTTTTTTTTAAAGGGCTTGAATTTGAGTTGCATATGGACTGGCATCTGAAACTTTGAGATGGATTAGGTGTTCTTTGTTTAGCGAAAAGATATCGAAAGAAGGTTGTATTGCATTTTGCTTTTGTTGATGTATTTGTTTTATTTTGACAGACGAGACAGCCAAGTGGGAGAAGATTACATACTTGGGCATTGTTTCGTGCACTGGGCTAGCCGTTTACATCCTGTCAAAGGGTCATCATCACTACGAAACGCCTCCTGTGAGCTTCCTTCTCTAGCGTAAAATGTTTGCTTCCGTAGGCAGTGCCATCTATGTTTAGATTATTGTTGCAATTTGGATTTTTTTTTTGGTATGCTTTTTACCTTTACCTTTAGATTTTGGTGATAATCTGTGTTTTGTGTTGTCATAATTGCAGCCATACCCATATTTGCATATCCGCAACAAGGAGTTCCCATGGGGTATGCTTCTGAACATCATTATGGCCCTTTATTTATTATTAGCTTCGATTCACCTAATGGACTCCCTTTGTTTTCCTTATTGTTAACATTTAGTTGGATTTAAATTGTTGTCTCATTTAATAGACAACATACACGATATCTGTCTTCTCCTAAGATAGATTCTGTGTTTGATTGGGGTTTTCAGGGGCTCTTGTTTTGTTTAAAGTTTCCTTTAAACTATTTGTGAGATAATTGACATTTCAAAACTATATGGGATTTTCCCTTAGCTAGCAATTGTTTTGGGTTTTCACGTACCATTATCATTATGTCTAGTGAAGGACATCAAGACTGAATGTTGTTTAGGTACGCATTGGAATGACATGTCTGAACTGTTTCATGACCTCTCTACGATTTTTGTTATCTGAATGGAGGTCAGCATGTGATTTGGCCCCTATTACTGAGATTTTCAAATAATTTCAGGATTGGTGAATCGGTGCATTGGCAATAGAAGTTATATGATATATTCCGTTTTAACTATTGGGATGACTCAGATATCGCATATATCTTTATTAATCCCAAATAGATGGACACCATATGAACCCTGAACCAAAACCAATAATATGTTAAATTGCTCCTTTTGTCAGTATTGTTAGCTAAACTGCTGCACTTTCGTCTGCAATTTTGTGACGTTGATTGTTGCATTTCAAACTCTCAAAATGCAGAGCAAGTAAAAAATTAATGCTTTTAGCAATTTTCATGTGCTAAAAGGTTCACATGCTGCTTTGGTTCTGTTCTGTTTTTCTTTTTCCTAAGATTGTCTTGAGTGTGTTGTTATCTAATGTGTTTTGTCTCTGGTATACAGGTCCTGATGGCCTCTTTGAAATCAAGAATGAAGACCACCATTAAGCTGCATTGGGGCACATTTCATTGAGATTCTGTTTGGTATAATTCCCGTTTCATATTTTTCATGTCAAAACAGAGTTAGGCTTGCTCTTTTGGAAATTTGTTGGATATCAATGCCTGCAATTATTTTGCATTATGAAATCTGGATCAAGACCTTTTGTCAAGTTGATCAGTCTTTTGTAATCAACCACACAAAATAAGATGGTTTTGATGGGTTTTCTCCTTTCAGTCTGCTTATCTCACTTGATGGGAATGTTGTGCGACTTATTAATATGTTCCACATACCCTGCATTGGTCACCATGTCATTCCCCCAAGTATTAAAGTCATGAATCAAACCAGAATCAGAATCTTGATTACAAGTGGTGAAGATAAAAATAAGACAAATTACTGTTGCTGAAGGTAAAATTGCTTAACGACCTTAAAAAGAGGAAGGAAGAATGGTCCGCATCTTTGACACTTTCATCTTCGTCTTTTGTTTGCATATCCACATTCAAGTATATTCTCCCTCCCTATCTCAGCATTGTCTTACAATCCAAGTAATTTCTCCTTCCCGAACTTTGTTCGGACATTATAGTCATGTTAAGTTAGTTGGATGTGCTGCTGCGTCAATTTTCTCAGTCTTTTTCAGTTTTTCAGGGTCGTAGGGATCAGTCAGTTCTACTGCACAACAGCCGAACAAAGATCTTGAGAGTGAGAGGTCAGCCTTTAGGCCATAAAGCAAGACTGTGATGATGCATTGATCTTGAAAGTTATTAGTACCAAACTGAGGAACCAGATATTGAAATGAAAACCTTAAGACAATCGTCACTAGATAGAACAGGGAAAATAGCATCCAAATTGTACATTCTCATTTAGTAGAAGTTACAACTCAAACAGCATCTTGAAAGTTGATTGATATTTAATCTTTAGCACTATAATCACAATGAAATATAATGAACAAAGAACGTTACAGTTATGCCTAATTACCTTAAAAGATGAAAGACAAAATGACATAAAGGCGTGCTCAATAAACTGTCACCAAGAGTGTTACTCTGCAGCATCATTGGTATGCACCTCAACTTTGCTATCTGGCAAAGTGTCCAGGTCTATACGAGCCTCTTTTTCTTCTTCAGGGATTGTAGTATTTGTAGAATCAACAATGACATTCTGCGCCTCAGTGTTGTCATTTGTACTTGAGGAAGCTTCGTTCTCCTTAGCATTACCAGATTCTTCTCCTCCTGCACCCTCGTTCTCTTTTGTGTTGCTCTGAACAACATTCTCATTTGTGTTGCTCTGAACATCGTTCTCATTTGCGTTGCTCTGACCAACATTCTCATTTGCGTTGCTCTGAGCGACATTCTCATTTTGATTATTCCCAGTTTCAGCATTGGTGTCTGAGTAGACTGATGTATTAGCCAATTCCTTTTGGCCCGCATCTGCATTGTCATCGGTATTGCTTTGAACAACAATCTCATTCTCTTTCTGTTTAGAATCAGCATTGCTATCTGTGTTCCGAGATGCCTCTTTCTCTTGTGATACAGAAGAATTGGAAGAGTTAACTGACTCTCCTTGGTTTGCATCTGTATTCCCATTGCCATTTGTGCTGTTCTGAACAGCACTGTCATTTTCATTCTGGCCAGCACCAGTTTTGTTATCTGTGCTCGAGGATGCATCTTTATCCTGCTGCTCTGTGGAATTAGAAGAATCAACTTGTTGCTCTGCTCCAGTATCAGTATTGTCATTTGTTTTCTGAGATAGTATACTTTCTTGTGTTCCTTCTTCCACAGTGTCACTGTTTGTCTTTTGAACGATCTTCAAGTCTGAAGATGCAGAACCATTCTCTTTTTCAGTAGATGTATTGGAGTTGACAATCTGATTATCTGTCACAACTGATTCAGAATTACTAGAAGCATCTGTGGATTCTCCATTAGTTGCATCTCCCTTCTCAGTTGTGGTGGAAACTGTTGAGCCAGGGTCTTGTTGCTCAGTGTTAGCAGCTACATCAGATCTCTCAGTTTGCTCTGTGACAACATTTTGCTGAACAGAGTCATCTTTTTTGGTGTCCCCTTGCTGCTGGTCTGATGATTCTGTTGAACTAGATTTGGAACCATTCTCTGTTTCAGAAGGATTAATCTCCTCAGAAACCACTTTGGATATGGTAGCATTTTCAGCATCATTCTTTTCAATGCTTTCAATTGCTCCCTCGTTTGAGACCAACTTGTTTTGGTCATCATACACTACAGTGCTATTTGCATTGTTCTCCTGCTGAAACTCCTTCTCTTTGTCAACTGACTGTTCTGATTCATTAGTGTTTCCTGAACCACCTTGTTCATTATCAGTTGATCCACTTTGAGTTTCATGAGCCACAGCACTGGAAGCATCATCAGCCTTGTAATGCTCTTCTCTTGCCTCCTCATTGTGTTTTTCACCTCTCTTTTGAACCTGGTCATCAGATAAAATCACCTGTTCAATCTTATCAGCTTCCTTCTCCTCTGCCTCCTTTTCTTTATCTGTCTCATTGTGCTCTTCCCCCTCCTCCTTATCGACCTCCCCCTGACTCTCCTCTGATGTTCCTTCCTCCTTGGTCTCTTCATTCTCCTTCACCTCTTCACCTTGTTGGGTCACTTCAGTCTCCTTCACCTCCTCACTGTCTTTCTCTTTGACCTCTTCAGTTACCTTTGCATTGCTTTCCTCAGTCTCCTTCACCTCCTCACTTTCTTTCTCTTTAACCTCTTCAGTTACCTTTTCATTGCTTTCCTCAGTCTCCTTCACCTCCTCACTTTCTTTTTCTTTAACTTCTTCAGTTACCTTTTCATTGCTCTCCTCAGTCTCATTCTCTTTGACATCATCATTCTTCGTGTTTCCATCAACATCATCCTTGATCTCTTCATTTTCATTCCCAGTGCCATCCTCATTTATAGTCTCCCTTGTCACTTCTGTTGTTTTATCTTCTACCGAATCAACATGTTCGTCCCTTGTCTCCTCAACTTTTGACTGGTCATTCTCATTTATCTGGTCTTCTCCACTGCCTCCTCCTACATTACCGATCTCTTCAGGCTTATTTGGTTCTTCCAGATTCCTGTTTTCTTCTTCCTCATCCTCCTCCTTGTGCCTTGCATCTTCAACCACAGTCTCCTCCCGAAGAGGGTTGAGGTCCTTTCTTCCCAACTTTACAATTCCTTCCCCATCCTTCATGCTTGCAGCTAACTGTGATTTCTTGGCTCCAGACTGCTTGACTTGGTAAACAAGCCAGATGCAAACACCCGCCAAAATACATATTTGTAGTACATGCTTCACTTTGAAACCTTTAGATCTCGGGCTCCTGCGAGGAGATAGCTTGAACATCCTGAATATCTTCAAGGTTCAACCTTCCTCCTTATAACACCTGCTAAAAGTTCAATGCTCGTATTCAGAAAACAGAAACAAAATACAATCTTCCAATCGAATCAAAACACATACATCATAAATTTTCTTAGTTTCACAAATCAACATTCCTGGAACCAAATACATGTTCACTCAAGCTGATCTACATACCATGGCAGAAGGAAGAAAGAAAGAGAATCGTGTTATATAACAGAAACTATACTAATCAAACTTCAGCCAGTCATCATGATATTCAACTAAACCATAACCGAGACCCAAAATATAAACCCCATAACAATATCCCTTCCATGTTCACATAGCAGACTATTTGACATCACTGAAAATCCTTAACAAGTTCACCTACACTCTCCAACTAAACCAATCCAAAACAAAGTACACTTCAAGTAACTGCCATGGAAGCACTAAACAATAGCAGACATCAACAACATCAACTCAGATCTAAACATGCACAACACCAATCCAATTCCACCAATTCTAACTTCAGCAAACATTTGGCAAAATATTACAATGTCGAAGAAAAGAGTGAAACATTATCAGAAAGAAAGACATACCAGAAGAAGCTGCAGGCCTTTTGATTCTTCCAACCCCAAAAAGTTGACCCTTTTTCGGTTTCTGTTTGGGAACTGGGGAAGTTACCAAAACTGTAAATATTACCTAGTATGTGAAAAAATGGCACTACTAAAAACTATAAAGACTCCACCTTTACCACCAAACACAAAGTGGGTTTTGAAGAGACGAAAGATTTAGAGCATATGGGTTTTGGTTAGTGTATCCTCTTCAATCTTCTTCTTCTGCTTCCCCCCACCTAAATTTTGGATCTGAAATCTGGGTAACACTCATAACGAGAAGTGAAAAGGAAGGGGTGTCTTGTTGTTATTTAAAGCAAACTAGAACGTGTCCCCAATACGCCGTCGTTTCACAACCCAGGGCTCACACCCTCCCACGTGTCTCCTTCATCTTCAAGAAGTCGGTGACCTTTGAGCGCCTTAGACCCAACTCCACTTTGCCGCATAGCAACGAAACCCCAAAATGGCCTCGAAGCTTCTAGCTTCCTCTCTCCGCAAAACCCTAACCCGGAAACCCTCATCCTCCTTCTTCCGCCCCCTCTCCACCGCCGCCGAGGTCTACGACGACCCCGCCGGGGTCTCCATGAAGGGGGTCAAAATCTCCGGCCGGCCGCTCTACCTCGACATGCAGGCGACGTCTCCGGTGGACCCCAGAGTCGTCGACGCCATGCTCCCTTATTACCTCACCCGCTACGGCAACCCCCACTCCCGGACCCACATGTACGGCTGGGAGTCCGACTCCGCCGTCGAAACCGCCCGCGCGCAAGTCGCCGACTTAATCGGCGCCTCCCCGAAAGAAATCGTCTTCACCTCCGGGGCCACCGAGTGCAACAACATCTCCGTGAAAGGCGTCATGCACTTCTACCGAGACAAGAAGCGCCACGTCATCACCACCCAGACGGAGCACAAGTGCGTCTTGGACTCCTGCCGCCATCTCCAGCAGGAGGGTTTGGAGATCACTTATCTTCCGGTGAAGCCCGATGGGCTTATCGACTTGGATCAGCTCCGGGCCGCGATCCGACCCGATACCGGGTTAGTCTCTGTAATGGCGGTCAACAATGAGATTGGAGTGATACAACCGATGGAAGAAATCGGAGAGATATGCAAGGAGTTCAAGATTCCGTTTCATACCGATGCGGCTCAAGCTTTGGGGAAGATTCCGATTGAGGTTGACAAATGGAATGTGAGCTTGATGTCGTTGAGTGGGCATAAAGTTTACGGGCCGAAGGGGATTGGTGCATTGTACATGAGGCGCCGGCCGAGGATTCGAGTGGAGCCTCAGATGAATGGAGGGGGGCAGGAGAGGGGGATTCGGAGCGGGACGGTTCCGACTCCATTGGCTGTGGGGATGGGGGCTGCTTGCGAGATTGCGAAGAAGGAGATGGAGTATGATCAGAAGAGGATTAGTTATTTGCAGGAGAGGATGCTGAAGGGGATTAAGGCGCAGCTGGATGAGGTGGTGGTGAATGGGAGTGTTGAGAGGAGGTATCCGGGGAATTTGAACTTGTCGTTTGCATATGTGGAGGGGGAGAGCTTGCTGATGGGGCTCAAGGAGGTGGCGGTGTCGAGTGGGAGTGCTTGTACTAGTGCGAGTTTGGAGCCGTCGTATGTGTTGAGGGCGTTGGGGGTGGATGAGGACATGGCGCATACTTCGATTAGGTTTGGGATTGGGAGGTTTACGACTGAGGAGGAGATTGACAGGGCCGTGAAACTTACGGTGGAGCAGGTGAAGAAGCTGAGGGAGTTGAGTCCGCTTTATGAGATGGTGAAGGAAGGGATTAATATTAAGGATATTCAGTGGTCGCAGCATTGAGGAGTTGTGTGAGAGGGAGGTGTGGAGCCGTTCGTATACATATCCACTGGTGAGCTGCAACTGATCAAGTGGAGATGGATAATTCAAGGTTCAGTTTGCTATCCTTGTTTATAAATGCCTTTGACGCCTCTTTATAGTTACTCGTATCACTAAATTTTGCAGACACAGTAGTTGTTCTGTTCATTTCTTTGGTATGGAATATGGGCAAGATAGGTGAAGATGGAATTTTAGGTCTAATGTTTTATTTTCTTTATTTGGCTTTATGTATCATGTTGGATAGAATACCCTTTTACTGCATAAGTCATTGTATGTGGACAATGATACTGTGGTGAATGCGTGAATAAAGGTTGGTAGTTGAATTTCTCCTTTTCATAATCATTTCATATGTGTTTGGATGTGTTGAATGTGGATTTTTTCTTTTTTTTCCTGGGATGCTAATAAAGCTACTTTTACAATATATTTTCACATCTAAGTCTGCTTACGTATGGCTAGAAGACTCAAGTAACCAATCTACTCACTGTTCTCATTACAAATCTATTTCATATCAAAACATGCATATTTAAAGTTTTGAGCACCTTCCGTTGTTCAACCAAGACATAAGAAAGGATAGTTCTTTATAAATTGAATGATGTTTGGATGACTAGGTATCATTACCAAGTTTTTCTGGTCTGAGACCTCAACTAAAGCTCCTCTAACCCTGAATACCGTATAAAAGAAAATGGGGTGCTTCAACTTGCAACCTATATTGGCACTGGAAACAACCTAGAAAATACTCTGGGTTTTTTGAATAGCTTACTTTGTTCATTTCAGTATTGATTTTGAATTGCTAGATTTTGAAAAATATTTGATTCTTTGCATTTGCAGTTAATTGGCATATTGCATTTTGTGTTTACAAATATGAATCTCATCACATTTCGGTTTCTGTGCCTATTGGAAATGATCATGTCGAGGTTTGGGCTGGCATGCTAGATTGTTGGGTGATTTAGAGCAGCACCGGTTGATGTTCAAGTCTCCTTAGGCCTCTTCATGAATCATGGTCTAAATCAGCTTCCTCATTTGTATAAATATTGAAATTCATCCTCAAATCTTATTCATTTATTTTCTGAAGTTGCTAATGTGATATGGGAGATATAGGTGATGATGGAGTTCTAACTCCGATATTTTATATCCTTTATTCGGCTTCTTTGTATCCTAAGGATTCGATTTTGTGCAGCATTAGTTAACCTCTGTAACATGTTATAGGTGTAGTGATACAAATAGGTAGTTGAAATTCCTTGCATTATCATTCGTATGTAAGTGGCATTAGTTATTCTCTGTAACATGTGATAACTGTAGTGAAGGAGTAATAAAAATAGATAGTTGAGATTCCATGCATTATCATTCATATTAACAAAATAACACGCACATTCGAGTGAATTCTCACCGTTCTATCAAGGTATTCATATTTTTGTCTGATTTAGTACTTACCTTTTTTTATTTTTTTGGATCTAGTACTCGATCTGAACTTTGAAATGGAGTGGAGAACTACATACAACATGTACATAAAACCATCTTCATAATAAAAGTAGCCTGTTTACTCATCCTTTGTTAGTCACTTTGAATTGTCTCTGTATGCTGCCACTATTAGATACTGTACAAAGCCTTGTTGCTTAAATATTTGAGAAATAATATAGTAGAGGTGATTTGGATTTTCCTATTAACTAGAGTAGCTTTATTTCTAAGGATTTATCTATGCCTTTGTATCACGGGAAATAGGCAGGGTGTGTGTGTGTGTGTGTGTATATATATATATATATATATTTCTAAGGATTGCTCTATGCCTTTGTATCACAGGAAATAGGCAGGGTTTATATACACACACACACACACACACACACCCAGTTTCTCAGGTGCGGAGGTCCGCATCAATATATATATATATATATATATATACATATTTCTAAGGATTGCTCTATGCCTTTGTATCACAGGAAATAGGCAGGGTTTATATATACACACACACACACACACACCCAGTTTCTCAGGTGCGGAGGTCCGCACCAATGGTTTTGGTGCGGATTTCCATTTTTGCAGCACTTTTCTATCGAATTTTCTCATCTCCACCGTTAGTATCTAGATAATATTGTGTAAATCATCTCTGCAAAATTTTAGCCAATTTGGTAATCGTTAAGGCCCTCAAATTCAAAAAACAAATGGACGGACTGAATTCTGTCAAACATGAACGTTCATGTTTATAACATAAAGATGCAATTTTGAGGGCCTTAACGATTACTAAATTGGCTGAAATTTTGCATATATGATCTACACAATATTATCTAAATACTAGACGGTGGAGATGAGAAAATTCGATCAAAAAGTGGTGCAAAAATGAAAATCCGCACCAAAACCATTGTGGTGTGGACATTTGTAGCTGAGAAAAATCCTATATATATATATATATATATATTTCTGCATTGCACACTGCGTAGCTTAGTGAATTGGCAAGGGTCTTCTAGAGGCATCTGCCTTTTCTTTGATCACATTGTTGCAGTCGTCGAATTATATTAGATGTACTTAATTATCTTTGTATTGGTATTATATGCATACTCTAGGGTGAATTATATTATTCAGCTTCAGATATGTTGCTACCCTATGTTGGAAATGCCTCCTAGATATATTTTGTAGTCTGTATTGCGTCTCACTCGCCTACCATCTTTGTTTGATCTCTTCTTGCTTTCTATATGCTACTATATAACTTCCTAACAGCTCTAAACTTGTATTGCTCGGAAGCATGTGTTGATTCAGATAGTCTTTGATCTTTTCTTTTTATCTGTGAGTGTGGATTATACTTCCGACTCAGACATAAACATAGGTACTACCATTCGAATTTATTGAATGAGAAGACTACTTGGAAAGTTATACATAAAAGAAAGATCTCGTATGTGATCCTTGGACTTTGTCTACAATACAGGGCACCCAGGAGGCTGGGATATTGGGCTTCGAAAAGAAAGCACCAAAATAGAGTTGTTGGCGAAACTTCTCACCGTCAAACAATGCGAGAACGAAACCAGTGTCGAGTCAGGATCTGGCGCTTGGTTGGTAAGGCGATAAAATATTTCTTTCTGATGATGATGAAGCATAAACCGCTGCATATTAGAACAACCAGAATGCCGAGTGGACTATACTTTGGTAGCACCACAAACAAACCGGAAGCAAATGCTAACGCCATTGCTGCAATGGAATAGCGAATGCACACCGTAGGTGTAGAAGGTGCGAGTAGAGTGATTCGTGTCACAGTCGATACCATGAAATAATTAAACACCACAAACAGAGACAAGATGAAGGAGATGGTGTCAAATAGCACAAACAGATTGAAAAATATCCTTCGGTGTTGAATCGCCATGCCATCGTCATTGAATCCCCCGGGCATGGTTAAAGCTGCTGAAAAGGTGACAGTAGCAATAAGCATGGCAACCAGTAGGTTTGTGTCGAATTTTTTCGAGTCATCAAACAAGGTTGTCTCTGAATAGTCGTTGGCGATGGTCGCTGTTGTGGATGTAACCTCTTCCTCTGATGGTTGCACGTCACGGCGGACATATCGCTGGAACATCGGCACACCAATCGTCCTCCCAAAAGGGCGAAGAAAATTATTTAGACCTAGGGATAGCTGCAGTAAAACAATAAATTCTAGGTATCAAGGTTAATGGGTAAGTGAAAACGACCAAGTGATGGCTTTTGAGTGATGATTCTATCTGGGCGCTTATGTTTCTTACCACTTCAATTGTGTCACCAACGAAAATATCAACGGCTTTTGAGTGATGATTATTGGTTGCACTCTTGTCAACTTTGAGATCTCTTGTCAAGATTCTCAAAATATTACCATTCCTTTTAAAGGCAGCAAGATGCAAAGGAGTATTTCCGTCATTGTCAGCTTCGTTCACAAGCCCTGCTAGCTCGGGCGTCTTCAAAATGTACTTGATAACTAGTAGTTTCTCACCCAAAACTGCAGCATGAAGAATAGTTTGACCTTTGTGATTGAGTAGATCACAAGTATCAGGTCGCAGTCGAATCAACTCTTTCATTACTTTTATCGAACCTGCATTCGCCGCAACATGAAGAGCAGACATTCCACATTTGTCTAAGATGTAAACCACAGAAGTATCACGTTTCATCAGCAATCTAATTGCTTCAACATTCCCTTTGAATGCTGCATAGTGCAAGGGAGTCCAACCAAGTTCATCAACTGCTTTGACTATTTCACGATTTCTGGACACCATCATTTTCACGATGTCTAACATGTATGAACAAAATAGTTCAGGTATTGGGGATCCTTCAGTAACATCATTTTCGCATTGTATGCATACATTTTCAATCAAACTAGAAATATGAGACAAAAATATGTAATACTACTAAAAGGCTCTATCAGTATAGCGGTTTAGCCCCGTTTTGAACTTGTGATTAATACTTCAATAGTTAAGCAGCTTGATTTAAATTTTAGGATGCTTAAATTTAAGTTGGACGACTTGTTTGGTGAACAGAAGTTATTAATGAATAATTTCTTCTTAGGGATTCTTGCATTTTTGCTTTAAAATGGTTGTAATGTGTGTATTTCAATTATTTTTTTGAGGTAAATGAATAACTTCATTAGCATTAAGACATACGACCAACTATTGCTAAGTCAGGCAGGAATGAACTCCAATACAAGATAAAAAGTAAACTTTTTATTCTCCTACACTAAAATTGAAAGGGAAAACCACAAAAAGTCATCTAAAAAGGTAGACGAATATGACTAGAAAGCAATGAACCTACATGAACACATCGAAAGACCTAAACATTAACTTGAGGCATAGAGACCCAACGGTGTACATGTCCGTCAACAAAAAGGGGAACCCTATGATCATATCATGTATGGGTCTTTGTCCTCATGAGAGGAGAAATGGCTTAAACAAAACCGCCGTTACCAACCACCCATCTCCAATGGCCGGCCTCGTACCTCGCACCTCCGCCATCACCAACCCTGACTTCCTTTGACCAAAGGCCATAAATCAATTACCTCTCTGCCTCCTAGCTAGGGCAACCCTGCCTTGATCCAAGTTAAAGTCTAACAAACTGAGAATGGATATGATTCAAACTCAAAAACAACCGAAACAAATCTCGGCATCGCTAGATCCTCCTAACGAGGATAACCAAAACCGGAAGACGAATCTGAGTTTGCCGCTGATTGTCGCCCCTACACCAAACCAGCCACAACCCCTCCTCCGTCCGCTTGACCAACTCTACAGCCTCTTCGCCATGAGTCACCGCCACCAAACCCAGAAGACCAACGCCGTCTCAAGCCACCTACGCGCTTTCCCTCACCATCACCCAAGCATGAGCAAGACGACTCCTCAAAAAGAGGTCGTCACTGCCTGTGAAACCCTAGGGTTTCCTATTGCTCCAAAAGTTGCGGAGCCCTAAAGAGAGGGAGTGTGTAGTACAATTATTTTATGTGTTCACCGTACTTTGATATTATAATCTACCAAACACCTTCACGTATGTTAATTTTTAAACTTACATCGATTTACAAGTAAATTTTATCAAACAATAAACACTTTATTTTCACATCCAATTTTTTCCACTGCTTACAATAACAGCTTATTTAATTGCACAACTATATATCCAAGTAGGGGTGGACTCGATCCCAACAGTTCGGTTTTTAGGCACTAACCGAAAACCGAAACTGAAGCTTCAGTTTTCTATTTTCTAGAACCGAAACCGATAAAAATATATAAAAGACCGCACTCGTCGGTTAACCAAACATCGGTTCGGTTTTGGTTACAAAATATTATTTGTAATATTTTTTTACACTTAACCAAATAACATAAAAATAAAAATATCAAAGTTGTAAACTATCAACACTTCAAATAAGTTAATCTAATGAGTTCAAATAAGTAATCCAAATGAAAAGAGAAGCTAAAATTTATACATAATTTATTTGAAGCCTCAAATATTCATATATAACAAAAGATAAAACTACATGGGAAGAATTTCGGTTAGACTTAAACACTTAAAGACATAATCATGTGTGTGAAAGCTTACTATTTGTAACTCATAACCGATAAGAACATGATACGTAATGTAGAATTAAGTATTAATAATAAATATATGTAGAATGAATATATGTCGGTTCGGTTTGGTTTAATCGGTTTTTAGGATGCATGGAACCGCAAACCGACACCTCACTACTTGGTTTATGTTGTTTCCGGAACCGATTGTCTCGGTTTCATACGGTTTCGGTTACTCGGTATTTGTTCGGTACGGTTTTAACCGGTTTCGGTTATTTCGGTGCCTAAAAGTCCACCCCTATATCGAAGGACTAAAATATCCATAATATCCTCGATATTTCTTCGAAATTTTGATTTTTTAAAAACACCGATATTAGTTTTCATATATTTCGGCTATTTTATATTTAGTTTATTTTTGGTCTAATATACAAGTTTTATATAAAAGTTTTGTAAAATTTTTATCGATATTCGATATTTTCACAATATATTAATTGAAATTTCTTTTTTTCGAACCACCAATATTTTCATGATCGTCGATATTTTAGTCTTTGTATATAATATGGGACTAAGAAAAGTTTAGCATCTACTAATTTCTTAGACGCAAGTCTGCAAAAATTGCAAATAGCTAGTATATTTAAATAAGAGGTTATGTAATTTACCTTTGCAGGTTGAATTGCGGGTCACTGCCGCATGCAAAGCTGTGACACCTCTAACCCCCTCGAAAGAAAGAGATGCCGGAGACTTATCCAAGATACAAGAACCAATTTTCGGAAACCCCTTGGAGATAGCTAAGAACAGAGGAGATTCGTTGGCGTTATTGGTAAAACATGACAATTCTGGATCGGCATCCATCAACAAAACCACAACATCATGGTGCCCGCATTTCACAGCAACATGCAAAGCTGTATCTTTATCCGAGTTAGACATTCGAAGTAACTCTTTATAAGCTTCAGCATCGGCTGGTCCGGTCTCCACATCTGCTGCATCAGTCTGTAGCTCTCTTGCGTGATCGATGAGGAACTCAACTAATTCAACACAACCTACCCTAGCAGCAATGTGCCAGGGAGTGTCATCCTTGATGTTGGTGGCCCAAAACAACGAAGAGTGAAGGTGCTTTGGGAATTGCTTGAAGAAATTTGTATGCTTGAACTGAGCAGCTATATGAAGAGCGTTGTTGCCTTTTGGGGTCTTCAGCAAGAGAATGTCAACTGGTCTATTCCCAGCTCTAAGTTCTTTGAGAAAACGAATATCACCAGATGCGGCTGCCTTATACAACGAAGGATCCATGGCATTAATGATTTCCATGTCTCAACTTTAGAAGAGGACGTGCTCTGTGAACAATTGCAATTATAGATCTCGAATTTGTTAACACTAAACACAATTGTGATCGGAGTAGTTTCTAAGAGGTTAAGGGGAGATAATATATATATGGCGCTTGAGTTTTCTGACTTGGTGTAAGTTAATATTCTCTGGCTTTGTTTATTCTCACAAGGAGACAAAGATGCTTATATAAGAGATAGTCTTTCGTTATTCTCAAAAGGAGACGACAAAGATGCAGTTGTCCGTTTATTTTATTTTTCTTTTGATTGAAAGGTGCAGTTGTTCTTTTCTACAGCCAGATGATAAAGAGTCATTCAAAAGAAGACATGGATACTTATTTTTCTCACAAGAAGACATGGATACTTATTTTTCTCACAATTAGTACGTAGTTTCAGCGAAGTCTTCATATGCTTAACCTATACACTTGCCGGGTCTAACCGTCTAACCTTCTGTTCAAATTGATGATGGAGAATGAAGATGAAGTAAATACTTAATTAATAGTTTATTTTAAGATAAAATATTGTATACTCATTCTAGTTTGAAATCGAAGTACGTTTAGTTCTTATGATTTTATTTTAATCTGAATAGTTTTTAAAGTCACGATTTTTCATCCAAATGGTTCTTCCATCAATTTTCTCAGTTAAATTGTTGACGTGGCCGTTAAAAATTACAATGTTTTTAACGGTCACGTCAGCAATTTAACTGTTAAAATTGATAGAATAACTATTTAGATGAAAAATCGTGATTTTAAGGACTATTCAGATTAAAATAAAACAATAAAGACTGAACAGACGTCGACTTCAATTCTTTATTATTACATTTACGTTATCTACATTTAATAATTTATATATTTTAGTTACATTAGAAACAAAAAACAAATTGTGACTCTTGCTCTGGTAGGGTTTCTTCCCTAGTCGAACAACTTATTGTGCTTATATAATCATATAATGGGATAAAGGAGTTGGTGTTATCTTATCCGCTCTGGATACAAATTTGTTCTACATCCTTACTTTCCCACCTTCATCCTCATCCACCTAAATGTATGACACATGTTTATTTTCTTTAACTCACCTAATCATGGTTAACAATATAAATTATATATTTAATTTAAATTTGAGAGGTTGAACATTTAGGGTTTAAGGTTTAGACCTTTAGGGTTTGGGGTTTGAGGTTTGGGATTTAGAGTTTAGGGTTTTAGGGTTTAGAGTTTTACTTAAGTATGTCTAATCATGATAAAACTCATAAAAGAATAGGCCTTAAAACCTTAAACCTTAAAACCCTAAACATTACACCTTAAAACCTAATACTCAATCTTACAAATTTAAATTAAATAAATAATTTTAGATTTATATTATTAACTATGATTAGATAAGTTAAAGAAAATTAGACATATGTCATACGTCTAGATATGTGGGGACCAAGGTGGGAAAATAAGATGAAAAGCAAATTTATAGTTGTGCCATATGATGAGGCTTTGTGAATATTCATGTAGGTGAGGATGCGATTGGTGACAATTAATTCAACACAACCTACCCTAGCAGCAATGTGCATAGGAGTGTCATCTTTGATGTTGATGGCCCAAAACAACGAAGATCGAAGGTGCTTGGGAGTTGCTTGAAGAAATTTGTATGCTTGAACTGAGGAGCTATATGAAGAGCGTTGTTGCCTTTTGGGGTCTTCAGCAAGAGAATGTCAACTGGTCTATTCCCAGCTCTAAGTTCTTTGAGAAAACGAATATCACCGGATGCGGCTGCCTTATACAACGAAGGATCCATGGCATTAATGATTTCCATGTCTCAACTTTAGAAGAGGACGTGCTCTGTGAACAATTGCAATTATAGATCTCGAATTTGTTAACACTAAACACAATTGTGATTGGAGTAGTTTCTAAGAGGTTAAGGGGAGATAATATATATCTGGCGCTTGAGTTTTCTGACTTGGTGTAAATTAATATTCTCTGGCTTTGTTTATTGTCACAAGGAGACAAATATACGCTTGTTGCATGTTTTTGTTTCTCCAATTACATACGGTTGTTCTTTTCAAAATTACTGGCCTTCATGCGCCCGCGCGTGGTGCAGAAAGAATTCCACCAAATTTTATTGATTCGAATTTGAATCAGAAATCAAACGATCAACTACTGACAGTATAACTCAGGTCCTTAACCAAAACTCAAAAACACAAAATTTCAAGACAAACTAAAAAGTAGGTCGGAAGATATGTCAAAACAATGTTTTAATTTGATTCATCAAAGAGAATTCTTTCATGGTAGCTATAACTAATAATCGCTAATGGTAGAATTCGGGATATTAATGTATAAAACAACAGTCTTCCACAAAACTGAAGTTTTCGATCAAACTAACATTAACTTTATTCCTAACTTCATGAAAAATACATGGTACTCAAAAGTGTGAGAAAATTATATATCGTCAATACACTTTACAATCATTATAGTTCTATACATGTACATGTACATCCATCATCCAATATCCTCATTTCAACACCAAACGTAACAAAAGCAGCATATTGAAAATTATAAAATACAAAAAATGCTGAGTTTGCTATGGGTTGGTCAAATTTCTCCATGCAGGTTAGCTAAAACAAAGAATTGTAGTATTTGCACATAAGTACATTACATTCTAGGCTCTGAAGAAATGACAGTTGCTTGGGGAAAACGTAAGGAAGTTCAATTGCAACCTGAAGGAAAAAAAAAAATAATACACCGCATAAGACAAAAAAGAAATTCAATCAGTAAGATGTATTTACTCGTAGAACAACTATGATAGAAGTTTGTTTCATTTTTTTCTGCATTCATATATGCATCATAACTACTCTTCTGAAACATTAAGTATAAACAAGTCATTATTTAAAAGATATGACAATGTTATATAAATTGTCAAAGAAGCTTATGTAGCTTTTGTATCAATTAAGGTATCTAACTGTTTCTGCACAATCCCGGACGGGGTAAGCAGAAGCTGATGGCGGATCTGATAGGCTGAATGACCTCCCTTCCTAGTACCCTGCAAGTAAAAGGACGACTAGGAGCCTCCGGTTCTTCCTCCTCCGATGGTTAATGCTTGAGTGTAATTAATCGAGGTAATAATGATACCTAACAAGCTGGTGGTTGGGCTGTATTTATAGCCCAACGGGAGGGTGCTTCCTCTACCAAGAAACCGATGTGGGATTCCAGGTCCAGTTTCAAGGTGGATTTCTCTCATGCATGTAGTTGTTCTAAGCCCAGTATTATGACCGTGATTAAACCCGGCCCATCCAGCTTATGGGAGGGAACCTTAAATCGACCACGGCTGTGGTGAAATGTCTGCTGGTTTAGGGGTTAGAAAGGTTGTTTTATGCATAACCGACTACAAGTCCCCCTAAGTTCCCGTTCAAGACATATCTTAAGTAGGGACTTGCTAAAATAAGCCCGCAAACCACTACTTTCCCGCCAATAGTCCCCCCAAGATCGGACTCATGACGTGGGTTGAACTGGTGTTATACTTTCATGAACAAAGGTAGCGAGCTCTTTCCATATCCGGTGTTACTACTCAAATGACGGGGTGTTAATGTCATCCGTGGTTTAATTATCAAGCTATTTGCTCCGTTTTTAAAGGGAAGATGTATTTCATGTGTTGCGATCTCGGTGACACTCAGCCGAGATGGATCTTATGCCTAGATGTTACTATCTTGGTGACACCCGAGATGGATCTTCTGCCTGGGTTTCGCGCACAAGGGCGAAACGTATCGGGCGAGCTGAAGAGTTCGATGCGTGCACAAGGACTAAACTGATCATGTGAGCTGAGGAGTTCGCTTCGTGCACAAGGACTACCACGCCAACTGAACAGTTCCCTTCGCGTGCAAGGACTAAATTTATCGCGTGAGCTAAGGAGTTCGCTTTGCGTGCAGTGACTACCACGCAAGCTAAAGAATTCGCTCCGTGTGAAATGACTACCACATAAGCTGAAGAATTCGCTCTGCGTGCAAAGACTACCACGCGAGCTGAAGAATTCGCTCCGCATGCAATGACTACCACGTGAGCTGAAGAATTCGCTCCGCGTGTAAGGACTAAACTTATCGCCCGAGCTCAAGAGTTCGCTTCGCGCGCAATGACTACCACGCGAGCTGAAGAATTCACTCCACGCACAATGACTACCATGCGAGCTGAAGAGTTCGCTCCGCGTGCAACGATTGCCACATGAGCTGAAGAATTCGCTCCGCATACAAGTACTAAACTTATCGCGTGAGCTAAGGAGTTCGCTTTGCTTACAGTGACTACCACGCGAGCTGAAGAATTCGCTCCACGTGCAATAACTATCACGCGAGCTGAAGAATTCGCTACGCGTGAAATGTCTACCACGCAAGCTGAAGAATTCGCTCCGCGTGCAAGGACTAAACTTATCGTGCGAGCTAAAGAGTTTGCTTCGCGCACAATGACTACCATGCGAGCTGAAGAATTCGCTCCGTCCACAAGGACTACCACGCGAGCGGAAGAGATCACTTCGCAAGCAAGGATTGCCACGCGTTGAAGAATTTGCTCCGCGTGTGAGGACTACCACACGATCTGAAGAATTCGCTCCGCGTGCAATGACTACCACGCAAGCTGAAGAATTCGCTCCGCGTGTAATGACTAAATTTATCGCACGAGCTAGGGAGTTCGCTTCGCGCCCAATGACTACCACGCGAGCTGAAGAATTCGCTCCATGTGAAATGACTAAACTTATCGCGTGAGCTAAAGAGTTCATTTCACCCCCAATAATTACCACGTGAGCTGAAGAATTCGCTCCGCGCATGCTTTGCTTACTTTACGAGAACTGTGGCAAATGCATTAAATGTCTATCGCCACATTTATGGTGATTTGACGGGCAATTAATGCCCATCGCTTCTGTCTTGCCTTCTCCAAGAAGTTATGGTCATGCGAGCCACGTGGCATCATCCTGCGGTGTGATCCGATGGGTAGGGGTGCCTCATGAACTATTGTCGTGGTTCAATTAGTCAGCTCGTGGATCGAGGCATGCGCTCACCGTGCATGTATACAGACCGTCCCGCTTTCCCGTTTTCATTCCCATTTCTGATGAACCACACTTACACTTCAGAGAAACCACTTCCCTCTTTGGTTTTTCTCTGCTTCTCACTTGACTCCGCTTCTGCTTCGCACTGTGCTTCTCTTTGCTCTGTTGATTCGATTTCTGCAGCTGTTTCTTATCGTTTCCATTTCTGCTAGCTTCTTTTCTTGTGCTCATCTCCTGTGTTCATACTTGCTTTTTGTGTTCTTCCTCCCTTGGTTGCTCTCTGCTTCGCGTTCTTACACCGCGTCGGCGTCTACCTCTGCGATTGCGAGGTGTTTCCGGACGTCTGAGTTTCCGGCGTTGCTTCTGCGTCAAGAATCTAGTAAGTCTGGCTTGCTTATGCCATTCTTTCTGCCATTGTTCGTATTTCTATGTTTTTGCGTTGTTTGGTTATGCTAGATGAAACTTGAGTTAAGGATTTCTAGGTTGAGGTTGTGCACTACACGCATGCTTTCAGTGGTGATTACTGATAGGTGCTAGGATTTTATTCTAGGGTAGATGGATTCCCAAAGTACAACAGACTCGAGTTGGGCTATCACATCTTCTCGGCCGAGAGCTAATGACGACGAAAGGATGGAGGAGTACATTAGCTGGCCATCGTGTCAGAGAAAAAGGCATTCGGCGAGGCCAGGAGAAGTAACGTATGGCTTGTCAGCCCATGAGGTAGATTGGTCTGCTAGGGTTTTCCACGGTGTCCCGATGACCAATGTCGCTGGTTCTTCCACATCTAGAAGATACATCATGGAATATGGAACCGTGTTCAATGGAACCGTGTTCGACGAACCCGAGAACAGCATGACCCTGGCCGAGATAGAACAATTCCAGGAGGACTGGGGAATCCCGCCGACAGTTTCCCTCCGGGGTCTGTACGAAGACGAGCTAGCCTGCTGCCCAAGGGATGGCTTTGTCGCAGTACACGACAATATGTTTAAGAACGGCTTCTCCCTCCTGCTTCCTCAGTGTGTGTAATACCTGCTAAGCATGCTTCAGCTAGCGCCCGGGCAGATTTCCTCAAACCAGTGGCGCCAGTTGCTGTCACTTTGTTGCCTGTACTACCTGTCGGACATGGGGTGGCAACTGTCAATGAGTTTCGAGCCTTATATCGCCTCTCATAATTGAAGAAGCAGAATTACGGAGGATGTGTTTCTTTTACTGCTCGGGACCTACCTCCCGTTACCGACCTTCCAACATCCGTGAACAACTGGCGTTCGAAGGTCGTGCTTGCAAGCGGTCGATGGCAGAGGAACTGCCCGACGTATATGGTGCCTAGCAGGTTTAAGCATGTGCGAGACCAATCTTTCTCGCTCTCGGAGCTCGAGAAGCAACATATCGCGCTGCTGTTCGTGGCCTGGCCGTCAAACGCAGATCGTATGTAACAGCCCAGCCCAGTCCATTGAGATATTGTCCGTTTTGGGCCCAACGACCCTCACAAGCATCTTTCTTTGAAACTTGCACGGGTTGGATTACGCGCCCCCTTCTCTCAGCGTCTGTGACCCTTTCGGCTAAATTCGTCACACTGTTCCTGATTGCTCTTAGGGTTTCTTCCATCTCTCCCAATCTTCCAGCATGGACATCTGGGATCGGCTCAGACACAGGAGGCGGCCAATCATTTCTCATTTTGTCCGGGAACAGGTTCATCTCTATATGCATGGTCCTGAGGTTCGCTCTCGGTCGAGCGCCCTTCAATCTTGACGTGGTCGCCCGGTCTGACATGGCCGCCCTATCCAGCGCTTCCCGTTGACTTATTCCTCGGGATAGCGCGCTCATTAGCGTGGCGTTTTCTTTTTTTAGCCTGCGCTCCCTCCCGGAAGCTTCTTCCTAATCTTTGACTCTCTGCTGCTCCAATCGAGCAATTTGAGCCCTCATCCCCTCCATTGCCTCCGCTATCTCTTGAGCGTTGAGGTATCGCTGCTCTCCTCCCAGATGTCTCTTCCTGCTGCTAGCGAACTTCCTCTTACTTCCGGGGTTCTTGCAATTATCGGTTCTCTTTGTTCTTCTCTTCCTGCCTCTTGCTCTTAATGCTCGCTCGATTCGGCCATCGAGTCAAGTCGACTTTTAGTACGGATTCCCACAGACGGCGCCAAATATTTTTGCACAATCCCAAACGGGATAAGCAAAAGCTTATGGCCAATCTGACATGCTGAATGACCTCCCTTCCTAGTACCCTGCAAGTGAAAGGACGACCGGGAGTCTCCGGTCATTCCTCCTCCGATGGTTAAGTCAGTATATGATATGCTTGAGTGTAATTAATGGGGGTAGTAATGATACCTGACAAGCTGGTGATTGGGTTGTATTTATAGCCCAACGGGAGGGTGCTTCATCTGCCAAGAAACCGATGTGGGATTCCAGGTCCAGTTTCAAGGTGGATTTCTCTCATATCTGTAGTCGTTCTAAGCCTAGTATTACGACCGTGATTAAACCTGGCTCATCCAACTTATGGGCGGGAACCTTAAATCGGTCACGACTGTGGTGGAATGTCTACTGGTTTACGGGGTAAGGAGGTTGTTTTATGCACAACCAACTACACTAACAATCAACAATCATCTTCTCAAGCACAACTGAATTTAAAAACAAATATTTGATAAGTGCTAGTTTAGCTTTCATCGTGTGAATGTCACTTACCTTGACAACTCGCAGTTGGTTCAAATGCACAACAGTAGCTATCATCTAACCAAGAGCTGAAAGCTTCCCCAACTGCTCCATCTTGTTGCCACTTTTAGACAAAGGTGAAAGCTTCCACAGCATGAGAATTATGAAATTCATTATACAAAGGGGTTAGAAATCCACGTTCCCTAATCCTTTGTTATATCTGTACCAAAATTTCACCCTGAAAAATCAATACGGCTCAAATGACCGGATAAAAACAAAAGGATCGAATGAAGTCAGAGAATTAGAGAGAGAGCAACATTCAGAAGTATTGGCGAGATTGTGGAATTGAAAATACCTTGAGAAGTTATACCCAATTGTTCACTGGACTTTTTTCTTTTCCGTTGCCTGCCTTGATGGAGATGAAGTCGGGGAGGTATCATTGGAGGTGAAGTTCTGGAGTAAAGAGAGAGACTTGCTAACATCATAGCACCGTGTCTTGAGAGGAAATTGACTGAACATGGTAAGGAAGTTGAATCTTCTCCAATCATCCTCTCCGATGGCCCCTTTCTCACTATCTCTTCCCGATAGACTCGGTGGATCGGAAAGAAGCGGTGGGTGAGGGATATAATAACATAGACGCCAGAACAATAACCAAGGGTAAAAAAGTCATTCGGTGCCAATGGGTTGGACAAAATAACGACACAAATTTAAGGGCAAGACGGTCACATCACTGTTCACGTAAACAGTAACTCGGCCGCCACGCTTAATATATAGAGATCCATTTAACATTTTCTGCAATTAGATTATAAGATTGTCTTTCATTATTGTCAAGAAAATTTTTGCGGAAGAAAAACACTTGTTTCTCTTTAGGTGTAAATTAAATAAAGAAGTAACAAATATGATGGATGTGCTTGATTATGGACAAGTTGATTTCTTCTTCATGGCCATGTGGGCTGTGTGGTCTGAACGGTGGAAAGATGGGTCATTTTAGCCTATGCACATGTCCTATCACTTATTATTTGCCGATGATAGTTTTCTGTTTGGCTCTGCTAATGAAGAACAATTCAGAAATATTTTATACATGTATGAGATAGCTTATGGGCAGAGAATTAACCCTCAAAAGAGTCATGTTGCTTTTAGCAAGAATGTTAGCATGGAAAAGCAATTGTATTTGGCAAGTGTATTTGGAGTGCCAAGGGTGGATAAACATGAGAGGTATTTGGGCTTGCCGACTCATGTTGGAAGATCTAAGACAGCTGCTTTTAGCTACTTGAAACAGAAGCTTACAAAAAATGTAGTCAGCTGGAGAGCCAAATTGTTAAGTGGAGCAGGTAAAGAAAGTTTGATCAAAGTTGTTGCTCAAACTGTTCCAATGTATGTGATGAACTGTTATATGCTCCCTTTGGGTTGGTGCGATGATCTTCATAAGCTCTGTTCGGGTTTTTGGTGGGGTGACTCAGATGAGAAAAATAAAATTCACTGGAGATCTTGGGAACGATTGTGTGTTCCTAAAAAGGAGAGTGGAATGGGTTTTAAGAATTTACATTGGTTTGATATGGCAATGCTGGCAAAACAGAGTTGTCGATATGGAATCATAATTGGATTCCGGATACATACCCAAGGGGGGCCATCTTCACCACCTTCTCAGGACGCTCCTCGTTTTGTTGTGGAACTTGTTTATCAAGATACTTGCAGTTGGAATGTGGAATTACTTGAAAGGTACTTTACCCAAATTGATATTGATTTGATTTTGAGTATACCTTTAACAAGACAAGCTCATAGTGAGAGACAAATTTGGCACTTTCAAAAAAAGGGAATCTTCACTACAAATAGTGCTTACTTTGTTGCTCGTGATTTGGCTTTGGGAGTGATTCTAGCCCCATCACCACCTGTTGATCCATACAAAGCCGTGTGGAAGACAATTTGGGATGCAAAATTCCCTACTAAGGTAGCCATGCATTCATGGAAGGCAGCAGCTAGTATCCTTCCCACAAGAGTGGGTTTGAGTGCCCATATTTTGGAAAACAATTTGCATGTTTTTGCTGATTGCCCTTATGCAAAAGAAGTCAATTATGGGAGCAGAAGAGCCAGCACGCATCTGAGGCTGTGTTGCTCACTCTGGATTGGTATGAGGAATTTAAAATAGTCAATGTGCAGCCTACAGAGCAAAGAAGAAAATCTGTGAAGTGGACAAGACCACCAGAAAGTTAATTGTGATGGTGCTTTCCAACCAGCAACAAAAAAAAGCCGGTGCTGGAGTTGTAATCCGAGATGCAAATGGTGATTTTCAAGCTGGCACAAGCAGACTTCTTCCTCTAATAACATCACCATTCCATGCCGAATTGATGGCATTAAGAGAGGGAATTTATCTGGCAGCATCACTTCAATATGACCAGGTTCTTCTTGAATCTGATTGTTCTTTATTGGTCCAAGCTATTCATGCAACTGATCCTGATCTATCTACAATGAGTCTGATGGTTGATGAAGTTAGACAACTGCTACAAAATCATGTTGGTTATAGAATTCAATATGTTCCAAGGGAAGCAAATTCAATAGCTCATGGATTTGCTTCTCATGCTTTAAGAAATAGTGATAGCGAAGCTTGGTTTGTCATTACTCCCGATTTCATAAGGGCTGCCCTTCGAAACGATTGTAATCGTTAGTTTGTTTCAATGAATTGCTTTTCAAAAAAAAAATGTCCTAGTGGTGTATGAAGCCACCAGAAGGCTACAACTTTGCAAGCTATTGACCAAATGGCAATTCCCCCTATAGGGTCGGCTGAAAATAGACATTGACGGAGCTTTCAAACTGCAGTTGGTAGAGGAGGAATTAGGATGGTAGTCAATGATATAGGTAAGGGAGTTGACTCTATTGCAAGACATTTCCGGTGCATGTTTATTTCTCAGTTCTTACAGAAATGTGCTAAATAATAAGAAGTCCAAGTTAGCTAATCCTACGATATACTAAAATAAATGAGCTTAAATTTCGCCTGTTTTTTCATTTGGTCTTAACATGGGTACTCATTTATGAGACCCCAAGATAACACCTCTCCTCCTCCTTTCTCCTTTCTTCTCTTTGTCTTCCTCCTTCCAGATCCGTTGTTCCTTTCCCTCTTTCGTCTCTTTCTCTCTCAAGTGTTCTCCGGATCCATTGTTGCCAGACAATTGAACACAGCTTTGTGATGCTCATGAGCCCGATACTCATAACTTAGAGCTGGTTGGTGAAAAATCTGACAAGTTTGAAGCAGCTGATGAGAATTGGGAAGGAAAAAGTCGTTGCAATAGTTCATGAGTTCTTGAATCTAACATTTGAGCAGACCAAGTTCGAATTTGTAAACCCCCAATTTCGTTTTCCCCCAATTTCAATACGGGTCTGTATTTTTGTTTTTTTACAGAAACTCTTGGTATTTGATGAGATTTCAGTCATCATAACCTTTTGATCCTAATTTTCAACCCTGAAATTGATTTTTTTTAGCTTGTGATGATGTGGGTATGGTGCCCTGAAACCCTAACCAGATTTGGATTAGGAAATTTGATTGGGTTGTAGTTCTAGGTTCTGTGTTTTTTTTTTCTTTTCTGGGTTCTGTAGTTTAGGAAGATGGTTTGGTGATTGTTCTACACATTGTCCTTCCTTACACAAGTATACAGGACTTTGTCACCAAATATGGTTCAAACTAGTGTTGGGAAAACCTAAGTAGGGCAAATATTAATAATAGAGTGACCCAGAACCGGTAAACCAAACATGCACACTCAACGATCAATATGGAGGTTGAGGCATGTAGGGCATGGCTTTTACTTACTATTCAATCACCGTGGCTGGGAGAATATTATTATTGAGAGCGATTCATCCATTATAATTACGTTTGAGAAGTGGGAACAAAATTTCTTGAATGTAAATCGGATTTTGATGATTATAAATAGTACATGTCTGTCTTTCGGTAAATAAAAATCTGACATATTTTTCGTAAAACAAATAGTGTTGCACATATCACTTAGTTGTAGCATAGGGTTAAGCGTCTCAGTTAAGCTGAGTTTCAAACCATTTTCTAGCTAGGTTCCAAACCATTTTTAAAAAACAAACATTTACTTATTTGTTTTAAAACCTCAACGTAGAGAATAGTTGGATTGCTCAAGCACTAGGAGGATCGGTGAATACATTAGTAGTGTAAATGGGTATTCCCCTTAGGGAGGATAAAGATTAAGGACCTTCGTTATTCAAAAGAGGTCTGCTTGATTTAGCAAACCTTTGATGATAGAGAAATTCAATCAAACTATATACGAAGTTTTGCTTCTTATAAATTTTGGTATATCAAATTTTGAAAATATCATAACGGTATCTCATATTTCCATTCCGACCTAAAATTATTATATATAACCATTAAGATGACCAATTTACCCTTAAGTTCTCTTTTTTACTTAGTTTTTTTTATTTTTTTCATATTCCATAAATATTAGAAGAGGTTTTGAAATTTTATGATTTGGGTTATAGCCTTTATAAACTTGAAGAAGATTGAAGAAAGGAAATATACAGAAGTTCAATCCTTGTTGTTTCCGCTGACACTCATAAATCTTGTTATTACCGTTAACATTTAAGGATAATTGAGATGAAAAACTGATTATTAGTAAGGAGAAAGTGACAAAGAATTTTTTCCTCTACGTTTCTAAAAATATAAAAAACCAAAAAAGAAAATTAGAATATGAAAACAAAGAATAAAAATTAAGAAAAAAAAGGTAAGGATAAATTTGTCCTTTTTTTGTCTGAAGATAAATTTGTTATCTTAATGGCTATGTATCAATCTTACATCATAAAAACATGAGATACCAATATGTGTTGTAAATAGTTTATTTAATGGGCATTCTTATAATTAGCTTACTAGAGATATTTATGTAATTTACATACTGATTACATCTTTATATAAGAGATGGTTTCATACTCAATAATACATAGATATTCCCTAATTCTTATTCTATAAGTGTCGTTCCTCTTCTCTCTCAGTCTCTTATATTTTATGTTTTACAACACGTTATCAGCACGAATAGTTCTAACGTACATTATCTTGTTTTCTATTGCATATGAAGCTCTAAAAACAAAGGATGATCTTTCAATTTGATTCATCGAATTCGCTCTACGTACGTTGATATGGAAAGCTCTGAAATCGGTGATCAACCATATGAGGATCATTATTTAACCAAGTTTTTAGATTGGCTGAGTAGCTCAACAATTGGCCTTCACAGTTCTACACATAAAAGATGAAGATTATCCGTTCTGCAATGAGTAACGTTTTCTTATCTTAATTCTAATTCATATTTGCTAGCCTTTGATTATATGATGAACAAATCACCATGAAGCATGAACCCATTGCCTTTGGTTGCATATTGAAAAATCTGCCTACGACACATGAACACCAAATTTATTTTATTAGTTTATTTGGTTGATACATATAGATCTCTAATATAAACATATTCATATTTTGTGAGTGATAACGGAGACATCGTAAATCACTGGAGCGGCCAGTAGCCATTAGGATTAGTTATCGCCACCTGCCTAGTAGTGCAGACAAGAAGGCAAAATGGATTAGCACAAAAGTTTTGTCGCTCATGAGTCATGATATATAAACTATAATCCTCATGCATTCCGGAAGTAATGATCGTAACCATCATGGTACCATTAATTTGGTAATTGGTAAGAAATGTTACAAGTATGGAATATACATTATGCTCGAAGCATTTCATGTCATTTAGTAATACAAATGAATTAATATTGCTCTTAATGGAGTTTGAATAAAATCCGTTTAGAAATGTAACGTCATTTGAATAATGACGCATAGCACTGATGATGTTATTTGCGTATAAATTAACATATACGTTTTATCAGTTACTGATTTGAATTGGGTCAAATTCAATGTCATTTAATGACATGTAATTAATGTCAGAAGCATTTACCAAGTTATAACTCATACATTATGGTACAAGCATTATGGGTTAAATTATTGTGCAAATTATGATAGAGACGTTATGAGTTTAATCTTTGGTTACACCAATTTGAATAATAATCAATTATGCTAGAAGCATGAATTTTGGTTTTAATTACACGATTATTACATAAACGTTATGCCAGAAGAACTTATCCAATTTAATACTTATGTGTAATGCTAGAAGCATTAATGAAATTTGTACTCATTGCCTTTGGTGTGTACTTAACCGCTGCATAAATGATATTTATTTAGCAATTTATGTCATATATTAAATGTCGGTTACAAAATTCATTATTACGTCAGTTTTATTTAATTAATTCTCAATTATGTTATCATATATATGAATTGTTATGGGTATAATGACGCATTTTGCCGAAGCAATTAATGATGCAAATGAATTTAATTTGCACGTAACCGCTACGTGGTTTACAATTATTGGTTCAGTAATTACCAATGTTAAGGCATATACTTTATGTCAATTAAATTGTTTCCATTATGTTTAGTTTATTTCGATTTAATTGAAAATTACTTTCACTTTAAGTTGTGTAAGTAATGAATTAACAACATATGTTGATTTGTTTTATTAATGATGAATATTAAATACGGCTGAGTCAGAAGCTCAAATCAAGCCTATGTGAAAACAATAAGCCCAAGCCAGGAGCTCAACCTAAGCTGCAAGGCTAGCACAGAAGCTCGTTAACATGTCGCCTTGAGTCCATGCAATGATTATAAATCTTCTCAAACTAGGCTCACCCAATTAGATGCAATGTTTAGGCAAGTTCTTTTGAGGATGTGTACTTAAGTGAGTCTCACTCCATCATCTCATCATTGTTTACCTAGTTGTCTACAATTGGAGTTACCGAAAGGGTTGACTAATAACATTGTATTTCTTGGCAGACTATTCTGAGCCTAATAGGCCCACTCTCCTACTACGGGACCTAGCAGCTCATCATACCTCTCAGATTGTGCCATGTAGGCTTGTATTAATGATGAATGTTAAATACGGTTGAGTCTGAAGCTCAAATCAAGCCTATGTGATAACAATAAGCCCAAGCCAGGAGCTCAACCTAAGCTGCAAGGTTAGCACAGAAGCTCATTAACATGTCGCCTTGAGTCCATGACAATGATTATAATTCCTCTCAAACTAGGCTCACCCAGTTGGATGCGATGTTTAGGCAAGTTCTTTTGAGGATGTATACTTAAGTGAGCCTCGCTCCACCATTTCATCATTGTTTACCTAGTCGTATACAATTGGAGTTACCGAAATAGTTGACTAATAACATTGTATTTCTTAGCAGACTATTCTGAGTCCAATAGGCCCACTCTCCTACTACGAGGCCTAGCAGCTCATCATACCTCTCAGATTGTGCCATGTAGGCTTGTATTAATGATGAATATTAAATACGGCTGAGTCAGAAGCTCAAATCAAGCCTATGTGATAACAATAAGCTCAAGCCAGGAGCTCAACCTAAGCAGCAAGGCAAGCACAGAAGCTCATCAACATGTCGCCTTAAGTCCATGACAATGATTATAACTCTTCTCAAATTAGGCTCACTCAGTTAGATGCGATGTTTAGGCAAGTTCTTTTGAGGATGTGTACTTAAGTGAGCCTCGTTGTCACGCCCCAACCCATAGTTTTTACTTTTATTACTGGCATAGTGGTAATAAGAATTTTACCGTATTCGTCATTAAGTGTAAAATATCATTGATCCTCAGAGAGGTGTAGGGGACGATTATTTTGTGGGATTATTCTAAGGAAGAAATTTTTGACGACGGTAAAAATCGTAATTTTTGCTATTAAAAGGTAATTTTATTAGGGTATTATTTTAGGGTGTTGAATTTTAGATTTGGGTATATTTGGGGTGTTGGACCCGGAGTGGGCCAAGCTCAAATATTTTTCTCTCTCGCTCGCGCCCTCTCTCTCTCTTCCCCGACCCGTTTCTGCTCGGAACTTTCTAGACGCCGTTCGCCACCGTCCGGCCCCCCTAGCCCGCCGTACCGGTCTCAAACGGTCGTCTCTAACCCAGCTGCCGTTCTAGACCGGTGGCAGCCTCCCTAGCGCCGCTGTGAAGGAGGAATCAACGCCGAAAGCCCCGACTGCCGGAAGTTAGTTTTTGCCAGAACTCCTTCCTCCGGCCGCCATAGCTGGCGAGCCTTGGCTCAAAAGGAAGTCCTCCTCCCGTGCTTCAATCCCTCCAAAGGACTCGCTCCATCTCCAGCTAGGTAAGGAGAAATCAGTAATGGAAATTTTAGGGTTTTATTGTGTGTTTGTGTTCGATTGGCTTGGTTAGGCTTAGAATTGGAGTTTGTGATAGTTAGGAATGTTGTAGAGGAGGTTGAGAGGAAGATGCTGCCAAATTTTAGTAAGCATCGGAGGTCGCCGGAGTTGGTAGCCGGCCGCCACTGCCGGCGCCGCTGCCGAGAAATTGTTTTTGGTGGGGAAAATGTGAGGAGTTTAATGGAATAAGTTTTAAAATTTTTGGAGGAGTTTTGGATAGGTTTGAGAATTGTTGAAGTTTGGTATTTTTGGCGGATTATTAATTTAGAATCCAGCCATTTGATTTTATTTGGTGGAAGGTGATTTTGAGGATGTCGGTAAAATTTGTGGAGTTTTAAGGTTAGCAGTGGATTTAAGATTTTGGAGCATTAGGCTTGGTTGAGCGCTCGAAGCATATTTATTTATGCATGTTTTACTGTAAGCGTCGGTGTTTTATTTAAAGTGTTATTTTATTTAGAACAGGACGTGAGGAGGCTCGAGCGGAAGAGACCTCCGACCGACATCAGGCTTAGGCCTAACCTGTGAGTGGACCTTTGTTTTAATTAGTGTGTTCGAAATGTTTTATCGTTTTGAATGATTTTCTGTTGTTGGATATTTCCCGAAATTGAGAATTTCGGTGATTATACTGTTATATGAGAATAGTATGTATATGATTAAATGCTAGCTAGCTATATGTGATTTCCCCCATACCGAGGTACAATTCCGGTATGGGTGACGTGAGTGTTAGACGCGAGCGTTGTAGCCCTATGCGACTTTCTAATTTCGTATTTAATTATTCATAGATTTCGTACAAGGAGTAAGCACGTATATATATACCACTCGGCCGCTTTCCCCCAGCCTGAGGTACAATTCCAGTGTAGGGTGACGTGAGCGTTAAACGCAAGCGTGGTAGCTTTGTATGATATCTACTTTATTCAAGTTGTTCATAGATATCGTACAAAAGGTTAGACGAGTGTGCATACATACTATATATATAATATCCTGGCCTGAGAGACAATTTCTTAAAGTTTGGGAGTCTAGCCAGGCTGGACCCCAATTCAGAATTTTTCCAGTGGAGCTCTTGTTTTTGCCGCTGATGAAGCGTTTTCTTGGAAAGCATTTTTTGGGGAAATATTTATTTGTTGTCGGAATCGTTTTGTCCACTCACTCTGACGTGTTGGAATATTTTCCTCTGGGCTCTTCGTTTTTTTAAAATTACCCAGTCTGCAGAGTTCGCGTGAGGTCTAGCAGTAGACGTCGAGGCATAGTCACCCATCTATCAGCTACATTTCGCCAGTAGGTTACCTTTTTAATCAACTAGGGGTTTGTTAGCTTTCGATGTGTATCATTTTATTTTATTTTTTTAGTAGCTCTGAATACTTTTGGAATTCTCTGTGTAATTTGTATTCTGGCTACTTTTGGGTTGTAGCGGAGGATTTATTTTGGAATAAAAAGGTGGTTCTTAAATTCTTATAAGTTAGGATTGTCCATTTTCGAGGGAGGTTTGCCGAGTCTTCGGTAAATTTTCCTTGGAGGTGGTCCCCGCATGACTCATCTCGGGTTTCGAGGTGAAATTCGGGGCAGGTCTTGATACTCGCTCAACCATCTTATCATTGCTTACCTAGTCGTATACAATTGGAGTTACCGAAAGGGTTGACTAATAACATTGTATTTCTTGGCAGACCATTCTGAGCCCAATAGTCCCACTCTCCTACTACGGGACCTAACAGCTCATCATACCTCTCAGATTGTGCCATGTAGGCTTGTAAAGTATGTAGAGGTTTATTTCTTTCACTTTAATTAAAATCAATTTCTTTGGTCCAGCAGAATCAAACAAAAAGAAAATAATTCAATGACACTAGTTCTTCGTACCTAGTCATTATGCATGTCTATAAAACATTCCAAATATTTTCTCATAATAGTTGTTGTTAATATATTCACCATACTTAATTTGTAGTTAATTGCCAGAAGCATTTACACATAATTACGTGACATATTCATTATGCTAAATTAGTAGCGTGGAATTAATAGCATCAATTGTTACATGATTATAATTTGAAAATTCATGTACATAATGAACCGGTAGTTTAGAAATGAACCAGTAGTTCATGTATAAATCGAACTTGTAGTTACGATAATAATCTCCTTAAGAAATTTGAAGTTTCATTCCAACATTCACCAAACATAATAAAATCGGTAACTTTTATCATGTTAATTAGTAGTCTCCATAAGAAACTATTTGAAGTCATTTTCCTTGCCTGAAGCAAATCATAATTAGAGAATATTGAAATAAAATGGCTTGATGCACTAGAATCTAAATCAAAATTGATATGTGTTATCAATATTAAGAAACTGAGCATTCTCGTCTGGCTAATGAGGCAAAATACCTCTACATTTCAGAAGAACGTTATAGGAAGATAAGTTCATTGAAACCAATTCTTAAAACGTTGAAATCACCAGAAAAATGGTGTAATATATTTGCATAACTTTCGAATGTGTGGCCAAAGTGTACATTAAAGATATTAAAATTTATTAGCTAGAAGTTAAATGATTCGAGAAAATACTAGCTATAGTTTTGGTGTTTGATGCATCCGGGAAAAATACATGATGCATCCAAGAAAAATATACGATGCACAGTATCCTCAACTCAATTATCACACATATATACCTTTCAGAATAAGGGTCTTATCTTTAATGACATATTATGTCAAGTTGCTCCTTAAGGATGTTGAATACTAAACCATCATATGCAAATACTAGAATGTACACTATCTCTTTATGCACAGAACGCAAGGAAAAATTCGTGGAACTATCCAACCACCATACAGACCAGTTAAATATTAATGATTTTGGTTGATGCATCGACAAAAGTGATCATATGTCACATCACTGCCCATAAGAAAATGATATGTTTGCTAAACTCTCACCCATAAAATTTAGGGTACACCACTTGGATTATCTTATAAAGTCTATAAGGCTTGATAATGCCAGAAAATTTACATTGATGGCTTCCGATGATTATTGCATATCCTTTGGGATCTGTTGAACATATAGTTTCCTATGTTCACATCCAAGATGGTCTCACAAGTAGAACCTTGGTAATGCGCACCAAGCTTCTAGTGTTTGCGTTGGGCTATGTAATCTTGCATGCAGCCATGTCGGTCCGGTTGAGACCCACTGTTACCCACCTTAGTTTGTGTTACAGTTGGTGACTGGTTACGAACCTAGTGTTTTGCACTTACATAGTGCAGTTCCCATGCCAATTATGTCACCATAACATACAAAATCGGGTCCTCAATAAAAGATGGGCATATATGTCGATTATGAACCCTATCCATTATGTGCTCCTTAGATCCCTTCACAGGAGATCTCTATACTGTTAGATTTGCGGTCGTCACGTTAGGGGGAGATAAAAACGTCATTGTTCCTCATGAACTACGTGTAGAATGTCTCATGTTCATCCCCAAACTGCACATGTGATATTACAGTGCGAAGTATTCTACTTCCAGTTGAAGTGCAAAGAATTATAGATCTACGTAGTGTAGCCCATAATATGCCAGACATTTCATTAGATCTAGTTAAAGTGACGAGATCATATATACCTGCTACAAACCTACAAAGATAAACGTCCCCGTAGGATGTATCGTCCTAGTTGGACGAGGTAAGGCCATGGCGGCTAACCAGTCATATGTCCCTACCTAGAAGCAAGGTAGACCATTAGGTTCGAACAATTTTTATCCCTAGAAGAGGGTAAACTTGGCACAAATGAATCTTCTTGCCATCGCAATCTCAAACCAATTCAACTCACGAGATTAATCCGGATTATGGGTTCGTCCTAGAAGAGATGAAGTTAGGGGACGCTCCAACATGTAAACCCACTTCCAAGAATAGAAAATCTCGGTAAATTTAGTGAGATATTGAATTGGAATGAGATTTCATCGATGATATATTTATATTTGCGGTGGCCACCGAAATTATAATATGTGATGATGTCGAACCTTGCTTCGTTGATAGATCTCAACGAAGAGACGACTGGCTAAAAAGGAAAGAAACAATCCAGGTCAAATCAGATTCCTTAACTAAGAAAAATGTGTTATAGGCATGTTGTTCCCACACCTACCCATGTTAAACCTATATTGTTTAGATGAGTATTTGTAAGGAAGCATAATAAGAAAAAACGAGATTGTGATATAAGTCTTGTTTAGTAGCGCAAGGATTTTCTCAACACCCTGTGATTGATTACGAGGAGATGTACTTTCCCGTAATGGACGTCATAACGTTCCACTACTTTATCAGTTTGGTAGTTTCCGAATAACTGAATAAGCAGTCTATGAATGTGGTAACAACTTATCTCTATGGGGATCTAATATGAAGTTTCTTGAATGACTTTTGTTACCCAATGCAAATAATTGTAGACCACAGAACATGCTCTATATTTGCTAGAGTAGTTCATTTTAGGGGTTTAAACAATCCAAACGGAGTTGACATAACCGTCTAAGTGAATATTTGCTTGGGATGAGATATATGAACAATGGACTATGCCCATGCATGTTTATTAAGAAAATAAACTTCGGGTTTGCAATTTGTGGTGATCTATGTCAATAGCATGAATTTGATTGATACTCTTGAAGAGATCAAGAAAACCACAAAACACATGCAGTCGAAGTTTGAGATAAAAGACTTTCAGAGACCAAATCATTTTCTTGACCTGGAGTCGTGCAAAGTGCAAATGAATTTTTGGTCCATCAATCAAATTACATCTAGAAGATGTTAAGATGTTTTAATGAGGATAAAGCAAAATCTTCAACTCACTCATAATCGTCTGAAATCTAGTGAAACTCGTATCATCGTGCAGATGATAACGAAGAGGTATTGGGACCAGAAGACTCATATCTAAGTATAATAGGCGTATTATTATACTTGGCTAAATGTTGTAGATCAGACATCTCACCTGATATGAATTTGTTAGCTAGATATAGCTCTGCGCCTACACACCGCCTCCAGAAATAGCATAAAAGATAATTTTCCGTTACTTTAATGTATGACGGAAAATTGCTCATTTTATTCCTAGGCAAATCATGGAATGGATCAACCGTCTATAATCATTGGAATGATGTTTGCCTTGTTAAATATGGTGACATGTGTTATGTAAACCGACATAAGGCTTATTCCTGACTAGTTTGTCTTTATTATAGGGAATACAATAATCTTAGATGTATATGAAACAAAAAAAAATTGAAGTCATGTTGACTATTAATTATTCAAGAAACATGATTAATGTAGCAGTTTTACCTAGTGTATAGTTTTCAGGGGGTTCAATATTAGGGGGAGTATCCTGAAGCATACTCTTGACCATTGTGTACTCGTTTGTCCTTCGTCTAGGGTTATTTTGTCCCATTGGGTTTTGTTACCTGGCAAGGTTTTAACGAGACACACATTAAATTGGTCACCCTACTCATACTTCATCTTGAAGATGTCTTTATTTGAAATATATGCAATTGGTCATCTTTTCCCTTCGACCACGAGTTTTCCCATTGGGTTTACCGGGTAAGGTTTTGGTGTAGTAACTATTATGCATTTATCTCCCACGGACTCATATCTTATGATCCAGACTAAACTGCTTCACCAAAATCAAGGGTTTTGGCTACCACCGCTACGTGTGCGTTGTACTCTTTTCTCTTTCGACCAGGATTGTTTTTGTTCTATATGGTTTTTATTATGTGGTAAAATTTTGACGAGGCAGCACTGAAACACATATCAGAGGAAGCTAATAACAAAGAATACCCAAATGAGAGTATTGTAAATAGTTTATTTAATGGGCATTCTTGTAATTAGCTTACTAGAGATATTCTTGTAATTTACATACTGATTACATCTTTATACAAGAAATGATTTCTACTCAATAATACATATATATTCTCTCATTCTTATTGAGTCGCTTGTTCTCTCTCAATCTCTTGTATTATTTTATGTTTTATACTTCATAATATATTGATATTTGACAAGAATTATCAGTCACCGGGTTCAATAACATCAAACCACAGTGTTAGTGACAACATTGACGTCTGTTACTGAATACACGGCTTTCCGCACAAAGTTGCTCTGGATTTGATCACTCAGCCGCTGCAAACTTCGAGAAGATCGACCTTAACGGTGGCTGTTAACCCTGTTGTACTCTATCAGATTCTGGTTCACAGAGTCCCCCCCCCCCCCCCCCCTCCCCCATCTCTATCAAACAGCACCCCATAGTCCCATTACTCCCATACAAACTAGTACAATTTGTCCATGGCGCTGGGATGGAGAAGTTTCAATGCCATTTGTTATTTGTGGCTGAGAAAATGAAACTGGAATGCACAAAAAACTGGAGAGAAATAGGCATGGAGAATCAGAATCTGTTGCTTTCACTGTCCCCAGCTTCTGCTTTTTTCTGTTTTGCATGTCCAGGACTTCTGAACCAACATTCCCATTTTAGGCTCAGGAATTTAGCTTCACTCTGTAACCGGAAAAAAAAAATTTAGCTTCACTCTCGCACGTGACTTCTTCACCCAAGTGAAAGAGGGGGAGACTAGCCCTGTAATGTTTAGTCTTACTACTCTCATTGATCGTGTAAAATTTAATCGTTAACTGGTTAAACTTACATAGTTATCGACTACAAATAACGGTTCATATCTAGCATGATTGAAACGCTTATAGAATGATAGACAACTCTAAAACTTTCAATTTCATAGAAGCTCCCTTTGCGCTCAAATATGCATTTGCATTGGACATGATGTGAAACTTGAGCAGTGACGTAAAAAAAGTCTTGAAGATAACGAAGTGATAAAGCTAGCTAGTTTACTATTGGAAACAATAAAATGGTGACTTGGTTACGTTACCTATCTTTCTCAATGCAAATGCAAACGGATTCTCATCTTGGGAAAACGGAACGGTGGCGTGATGAACAAGTTATAAGTCTCACAGACTACCAAGTTTTCAACTATTTTCTCTCATCTACTTTCTCAGTGAGCTGTGAAATCAGTACTTTCATCACAAAAACAAATTCTAATAATTGTCTTTTCCAAAGCTCACAGATCAAGGAAAAGATGACAAACAAAATCAGGAATTCAGGGTCCAAGCAAACCCCTAAGTAATATAAGCAATAATATTTGCTCTAGTATATTATATATGATAATCACTAAGATTACAGACGAATGCATCAGAGGTTAATGGGGACAGCTAGCTGGATTGCAGGGATTCAAGAACCAAAATTTGATTATTCTTGGCTACTAGTATCATCCATTTACAATATCCAAAAAATTGGTATGCTCCAAATTCCAAATCCCACCTAAAAATCAAGTGGTCATAGTGAAGATGAATCAGTAGTCTTGATCAGGGGTTGAAGATGATGGTGCCACATTTGCATTTCCAGCTCATGGGTTTGTAGTTGCTTGAGTACTCGTTTCCTCTTGCATAAGCAATGGCGGATACAACTGAGGAAGAGTTCCTCTTTCCTGGTTTGGCTTGAAAATTGTTAGGAACTTGAATTGCCTCACAAGGGCCACATGAACTGCACATTCCTTCACACTTCGGAGGCCTTGAACCAATTTGTGCTCTCACTCTTGCCTTATTGTCTTCATTCACTATCTATTGAATACATACAAATACCAAATAAATACAAATGATCCAAAAGTTTGCCAATGCAACGATGTTGTTCAACATGAGTTTCAATCTCATCGGTTTGGTTTTCGTATTCTCAATTCTATGGTTTATAAACGCATTCAACACTAATGTTTGCAAAACATAGTAGACAAAGACGAAGTGCAAAACAGAAACTAAAGAATGTAGTATAGGAAGTTTGGCATTAACAAACACCCACCTGAGAAGTGTCATCCTTCTTGAGAAGTGATCTGCCTTCAGCCATGAATCTTATTTGGGTAGAGCTCAAAATCACCAGAAAGATGATAGAACTGGTGGTGTGTCGAAAACCCATTTGAGAGAATAGAGAGATGGACTAAATGAAAATATGTGTTGCCAAATATATAACCGGACACAGGGGATTGAGTTATGTAGTATTGTTTAAAGAAGCCAAGAGAAGGAGTCAAATCAGTAACAGAGTGATTGACACAGCTAAATATATATACAGTTTGATTTGGGTAGAGCTCAAAATCACCAGAAAGATGATAGAACTGGTGGTGTGTCGAAAACCCATTTGAGAGAATAGAGAGAAGGACTAAATGAAAATATGTGTTGCCAAATATATAACCGGACACAGGGGATTGAGTTATGTAGTATTGTTTAAAGAAGCCAAGAGAAGGAGTCAAATCAGTAACAGAGTGATTGACACAGCTAAATATATATACAGTTTGATTTTATTCCGTGGGATTTTTGAGGTGATGGAACGTGGACAAATGAGAAATGCAGAGGCAAAAGCAAAAGGAGGTATGTATTTTCGAAAAGAGGAGTAAGTTGAACCTCGATTAGAGAATTGGAGAGAGTAGAGTCCCAAACAGCAAAACAGAAGATGGGATAAAAAGGACAAGGAACCCAAACAGCAAAAGGCCACGGAGGAAAATTAACCCCACAAGTTATGGGGATGATGATGGCCAGGGATTGTTTCCAAGGCTAAAAGACATGCATTCACAGCTGTGGAGTTTTGGGTTTTCGCTTTCCTCTGTGATCTTTATACTTTCTGGAAAAATATTTGAATTTTGGTGCTCTGGGATTTCTTGTGAAGGTTGGTCTGAGCAGTCCTGCGTGATCAGACGCCATATCTGTATGTCTATAATGTTGTGGGTGGGGAAAAAGAAAGGACATACATTGTACCCTCCATCATGATAGTGTAATCACATTCACATGTCATGCAACCAGATCGAAAAAAGTGTCGTGTATCCATTCATGATCTCATATCATGAGTAGCAAATAGCAATGTAGCATGAAACAATTGAAGATATAATACCTCCTCAATCCTCTCACTAAACAATACTTGGGCAACTTTTAGGATTGTCATGTTTTCATTCATATGGCTACTCAAAGAAAAAAAAATCACATACCAAATCTATATAAAAACATCTCTAACAATTTTTCAAAATTTCTTTAAAATGGGAAAACAAAATCCAAAATCTCTAAAAAAAAAAATTATGCTTAAACTTTAATAGTTTCTCTATTTTAAAGATTTTAACATTTATTATAACAATAAAATATACAACATCAATAATTTAATTTTTGAGAATGAAGACTTGGCTGTAAATTTGAGGAATGAATCATTTTCTTTCTTCTCTATCTCCATTTAAGAAACAAGATAGGGAATTTGTAGGACCTAAAAAAGACTCAATATTCTCCAAACTTAAGAAAATCGAGAAAATGAGAAAGTTGTTAGAGATGCTCTAAGAAAGCAAAAATATCACTTTGATCATGACACTTTAATAATTTTCTATTCTTGGTCATACAATTATATCATTGAATATTATTTTAGTCTCTCAGTATGTTTTCTCTGTTTAATTGTGACAATTGAATAGAACACAATTGTTAAGCAGTGATATATTTATCAACCCGGCCGGCAGTAATGTCTTATGTTTGTAAGTATTGCTCGTGTATTTTGTAGCCTGATTATGTAGTCTAGAACTTCAACAATGGTTTGGACAAAAAAAGTCATCAAATTTAAACAATGCAAGCAGCACAAAGATACCAAACTGTTTACATCCAAATTAATATTTTACTGGACAGTAATTGTCTATGTGAATATTAGTTAAATTTATGGTCCACGTCATACCGGCGAGCCCGAAATAATGGGTTTACAAGTAATGGCCCGCCAGAAAGTCATGCAAGCTGGACAGTCCGCGTACGAATGGACTCCGCATAATGGACTTCGCGGGACAGAAGCAATACTTATCCTATATGCATGCGAAGAGGTTGCATGCGAGATGGTTGGCGGGCGAGCTGGACCAGGGGACGCGAGGTTGCATGCGAAGAAGTTTGTATGCGAAGGAGTTCGCCTAAGAGATAAATATCAAGGGCCGCGAGCTGATTTGATGTTAATTAAAGGATGGCTCCATGCATGCCAAGGAGTTTGCATTGGTTAAGAATGTTATCCATTAATCACATATGTTAACTATGCTTACATGCGAAGGCAGTTCGCGTGAAAGAAGGGGAGAGGCGGGCTCCGCTTGGTATATATATAAACATATTGAGCTAGCAAGAGAAGACCCCGCCTGCAATACCTCAAATGGATAAGGAAGCAATATATACTCCTTGATTACTTAAAGGGCTATCATGCATGTGCACACGTCCACGTCCATGCATGATTGCATGGGGAGGGGTTCATTAAGGATCCTTATCTTGGTTTAAGCATGGGGAGCTTACGTCTACATCTTCTTGAGTTTGGTTGTATTGGTGGTTAAGGACTCTACTCCTTAATTGGATTTGCATGCATCGCCTACATCCATATCTTCATGAGATTGGTTCTACTCCTCTACATAGTAGGCAGTTAGTGACTTCGCCAAAGGATAATCACATCACGAAGTGATTAACATCGTCTACACCACATTTATCGTTGAAGACTCCTACAAGTCTTTGACATGCTTTGGGCCAATACCTGTGGCCCTGGGTAATTCTATATAAAGAAGCTCCACGGCTTACAGAAGATCACACACAACAACAATTACTCAAATACAACACAAAACAATTTTCAACCTAGTTGAAAACTCTCTCGACCTCGTCGAAACCTTCAGCGCTCCCAGGAGCCGATATCCCTTCGAAGCCCTATTTCTAAGCGCCTCGCCGCCTAGAACCCTTCAGAGCTCTCCGGAACTCACCCCGATCCTCGGAAACTTCCCTATTGTTGCTCTGCTCACCCCGCCGTGAGTATCGATCGCTTGTGCTGTAAATTCCTCATCTGAGGTGGCACCTGGAACTCCGCTCGCCTGATCAAGAAGTCAAGCTTGCGCACTCGATCAACCTTTTCCTCGTCCGCGAGGTGGCACGCCCGCAACTCTCCATCCTCTTTGGATCGCTATTTACCTCGGCTCAGCACGCTGAGGATCGTGGGCCAAAACATTGGCACACCCGGTGGGACCAGGAGCATAAGCGAGACACCATAGGGAAACCAGGGTGGTCTCTGACGTCACCTTCGTTGGGATCGACGAACGGAGATGCCATTTGATTTCCAAGATTTCCAAGAAAAATCAAGAGCCATCGAGAGAAAATATGTCGAACTAAGAGATGCTAGCCGCAAAAAACATGCCGAACGAATGGCTGCCATCCTCAAGCAACACGCAGAGGAAACGGCTGCTAGAGAGGCTGCTAAAGAAAAACAAAGGGCTGCTATAAAAGCTGCTGAAGAAAAGGCAAAAGCTGGTTGGGTTGCCTTTACAGAGAAATGGGATGCTATCCTCAAGCGACTTTGTGAGCCTGAGGTTGCTGAAAAAAACGAAAAGGCTTTACAATGCCTAAATGTGAAGCTTACAGTTGACGAGCATGTCCCTGCCAAAAAGATTGAACTGCCTAGCAGCCATTCTAATGGCGAAGATTTTCCTTTGGACGAGCCCACGTTGAAAGAAGAAATTCCTTTGTCAATCAATGACAAAGAACCTGAGGTTGAGGCCGCAAAGATTTTGGATAATAATCCTGACCCGAAGACTGACGTTGTTCCTCAGGAAACGGAGCTTGAAGATAGGACAGAACAGTCCATCTTAGAAGATGAAATTGGTTCGAACATTGATGATGGCGAACCACAAATTCATATGAAAGGTGTCCAAGAAGCCAGCTTCCCTATGCAAGACATATATGTGGACACAGGTCAGATGCATGGGGGGCACGGCGTAACTCGCCTTCTTTCTTTAATCCACCACCATGATCAAGGGCATGATCAACTCAAGTTTTGTCCTATTACTGGACATTATCAAGAAGCTGCCCCAGGTCATGACAAAATTAATTATACATGGTGTAGTGGTATACCTAGGCCAATCCGAGGCTTCACACTCCAATACAATTGGAGTCTATGCATGCAAGTTCAAAGGCCAAACTATGGCTTTAGTATTGTATGTGGAAAACGTTTTTACACCCAGAATTGCAAGTTTATTATACATGGGTGTAAAGTCGAATATTCTCAGGGTCATCTCACTCTAGTCTGCAGCAGGGACTTGGTGGCATCTAAACATGATGCTCATGGATTTCATATATTTGCATTAGAGGCAGAGGTGGATTCGCTGGGTTGTGGTGAATCCAGAATTGATTTTGACACAGCGCCAATTTATGATGAATATGATGAAGACTATATGTTGGTGCGTCTGTCTCATAATCATATTCCACAAGAGTTCAATCCCAGTGAAGCTCTTGATATGGTCCTCTTCCATAAGCAATGTGTGGCTATACCTGATAAGACCATGCATTCTGACATGATAGTCGGTGACAAGGCAGATCTTTACACCATTTTGTCCGCAAGAATGCAATTGAAGATCATGCTTTGCCAAATAACAAAGATGCTTGGGGGGCAGCAAGGCAGTCCCTACGAGCTATTTTCTTCAAATTTTCAGGTGGTTGACGCACAACATCTCTGCTCAACACTTGAAAATTCTCAACAGCGAGGTTCTCATGCCGGAAACATAACGGCGTCAAGGCTTGGAGTGAAGCATTGGTGGCCTCCCCCGTGACCTTACGAAGGGTAACTAGCCATGCTATACTTTCTTCTTTTCTTTACTCTTAGTTTTACCTCAGTTTTTACTTTTGTTTGCTTTCATTTTTCTTTCTTTCTCGCATTGAAAAAAGAAAATACAAAAAAAAATCAAATAGCAGAAAACAGCAAAAAGAGATCCTTGGTTTTGCTGAAATGCAAGACAACGTTTTTGCCTCCAAAAGGCTTGAACTTTATTTGAGGCCTATCCCTGAGGCCTGGAAACAATACCGCAGGCATTCCATATGCCTTGAATTGCTGCCAGCGAAGTCAAGTCAGAGAAGAAATTCCAATAGTTGCTGAAAGTTGCAACATCCACTACCGAACAGTCAACTTCGCCGATTAAATTGGAATGCTCCAGGAAGCACCAACAGGCGAGCCATATATCAATGGAAAGCTCTGGATGTCTACTTTTCAGAGGATTTTACGGTTCGTCATTTCGCCATTCCTGGAGCGAGTAATGGCAATTTGAATGCAGGCGGGTCAGGATACCAGATAGTCTACCTCGCCGATTCAGGAAGAACTTCGCCAATTCAGCTGGAACGATCCAGGACGACCTAGAAGGCGAGCCATATATCAATGGAAAGCTCTGGATGTCTACTTTCCAGAGGAGTTTACGGTTCGTCATTTCGCCATTCCTGGAGCGAGTTATGGCAGATTGAATGCAGGCGGGTCAGGATACCAGACAGTCCACCTCGCCGATTCAGGAAGAACTTCGCCGGTTCAGCTGGAACGATCCAGGACGACCTAGAAGGCGAGCCCTATATCAATGGAAAGCTCTGGATGTCTAATTTCCAGATGATTTTACGGTTCGTCATTTCGCCATTCCTGAAGAGAGTTATGGCAGTTTGAATGCAGACAGGTCAGGATACGCGCGAAGTTGCAATGTGCTTTTTCAATGTGTTTCATGACCTTGCAGCGAGCTTTCCTTCACTGGGGGCATACTAACAACTCCTTCACTGGGGGGGCATACTAAAGTTTTGATGTCCTTTATTCGTCGAACAGACATCAAAACTGGGGGGCACATTAGGGTAGATATGTGTTCCAGATATTTCAGACTTTAGACCCTTCTTGAGGTGTCTTGGTCATTATTTAGGCCAACACCTGTGGCCTCTAAAAAAAAAAATTTTAAGGCTATGCGATCGTTCGCCGACATGGTCTTTTTGTTTGACTCTCATTGGTTCGCACTGGGGGGGCAGCGAAGTCACTCCATGATCTGAATATCAAAAGTTGGTTCGCCATCGCCAAGAGCTCAAGCGGAGGTCATTTTTTGAATCCAGTCAAAGTGCACGTTTACTCAAGGTACATCCATGGCGAGTCAACAAGTCCATGGCGAGTCAACAAGTTTTGGCCGCAAGGCGCATCCATGCGAGGAACATCCTCTAGAGGATATTATCTAGTCGAGGTGCATGCATGGTACTATGCTCTCTGAGTGGAGCAGGCGAAGCGCACGGCATCATTCATAGTCATTCAAGTCCAAGGTACCTATGTTAAGTTCATGATCATCAGTTTAATATGGTACTAGCTGAATCGTACAGTGGTTTCGCTGCGATGCTTTGTTGTTAAATACTTGAGTTTTAGAGCCTATTCACAGGCTTGTTTACTCACAGTTATTTTGTGTATGAACCGAGCCAATACCAGTGGCTTTGGGGCAGCATGAAACATAAACCTCTTCAGTCATTCTTGACATTCATGACTTCGAGGCTGGGGGGCAATGTTTACACCCAAATTAATATTTTACTGGACAGTAATTGTCTATGTGAATATTAGTTAAATTTATGGTCCACGTCATACCGGCGAGCCCGAAATAATGGGTTTACAAGTAATGGCCCGCCAGAAAGTCATGCAAGCTGGACAGTCCGCGTACGAATGGACTCCGCATAATGGACTTCGCGGGACAGAAGCAATACTTATCCTATATGCATGCGAAGAGGTTGCATGCGAGATGGTTGGCGGGCGAGCTGGACCAGGGGACGCGAGGTTGCATGCGAAGAAGTTTGTATGCGAAGGAGTTCGCCTAAGAGATAAATATCAAGGGCCGCGAGCTGATTTGATGTTAATTAAAGGATGGCTCCATGCATGCCAAGGAGTTTGCATTGGTTAAGAATGTTATCCATTAATCACATATGTTAACTATGCTTACATGCGAAGGCAGTTCGCGTGAAAGAAGGGGAGAGGCGGGCTCCGCTTGGTATATATATAAACATATTGAGCTAGCAAGAGAAGACCCCGCCTGCAATACCTCAAATGGATAAGGAAGCAATATATACTCCTTGATTACTTAAAGGGCTATCATGCATGTGCACACGTCCACGTCCATGCATGATTGCATGGGGAGGGGTTCATTAAGGATCCTTATCTTGGTTTAAGCATGGGGAGCTTACGTCTACATCTTCTTGAGTTTGGTTGTATTGGTGGTTAAGGACTCTACTCCTTAATTGGATTTGCATGCATCGCCTACATCCATATCTTCATGAGATTGGTTCTACTCCTCTACATAGTAGGCAGTTAGTGACTTCGCCAAAGGATAATCACATCACGAAGTGATTAACATCGTCTACACCACATTTATCGTTGAAGACTCCTACAAGTCTTTGACATGCTTTGGGCCAATACCTGTGGCCCTGGGTAATTCTATATAAAGAAGCTCCACGGCTTACAGAAGATCACACACAACAACAATTACTCAAATACAACACAAAACAATTTTCAACCTAGTTGAAAACTCTCTCGACCTCGTCGAAACCTTCAGCGCTCCCAGGAGCCGATATCCCTTCGAAGCCCTATTTCTAAGCGCCTCGCCGCCTAGAACCCTTCAGAGCTCTCCGGAACTCACCCCGATCCTCGGAAACTTCCCTATTGTTGCTCTGCTCACCCCGCCGTGAGTATCGATCGCTTGTGCTGTAAATTCCTCATCTGAGGTGGCACCTGGAACTCCGCTCGCCTGATCAAGAAGTCAAGCTTGCGCACTCGATCAACCTTTTCCTCGTCCGCGAGGTGGCACGCCCGCAACTCTCCATCCTCTTTGGATCGCTATTTACCTCGGCTCAGCACGCTGAGGATCGTGGGCCAAAACACAAACAAATCAACAAATGAAATTTGATCAAATACTACTATCCAAGTAGAAGGCGATGGGAACGTGATTCTCACTGTTGCAAAGAGATTAGGAAGAACCACTATCCCAACAACTAAAGTCATGGCTCTTAGAGATAGTCTTGTTAAAGCTAGAGACCGAGGCTACATGAATATCCAAGTAAAAGGCGACTCGAAGCTTGTGATTGATGCCATCAATGAGAAATCATCCCTCCATGGAGATTGCGGAAGATTGTCCAAGATATTCAGACTATTACTACCTCCTTTTCCTCAGTTTGCCTTAACCATGTATACAGAGATGCAAACTTTGTGACAGATGCTTTTGCAAATGAAGGCTATCAACTCCCCATCGGTCGTGTGTGGCAAGATGGATACCCAGCAGTTGCTTCTAGAGCCCTGCTATTTGATATTATTTACTCGTGTTGTTCGAGAGGCTTTTCTTTATAATGTTTTAATTTCGTATAAAAAAAAACAAATATAATTTGATCAAAGAAGGAAGCAGATTTAGACGAAGCATCATGGCTGCTTTAGTTTAACAACCTTAACACACAAGCAACTGTAGGAAGTTATATATATGAAAAATCGTCTTATAAATCAAAATTAGGACAAAAGAACTAAAGTGAACCTCATGAACTTGGACAGACAATCTCAAATTCACAATTAATAATCTTTTCATGAAGAAAATGAGAACTGGAAAACGAGGGTCGACCCATGTCTAAAACATAAAACTCAAATGGCCGGGAACTGATCCGTCATCCCAAGTACGTCAAACCCTCAAACTCTCTTCTCTGAGCCTCAATCAAGTCCTCCAGGGCCTTCAAAGTCTGAGCATTGCCAGAAGTCACATTGGGAGCCTCTGTAATTTTGGCGCTCTCATTATTCATGCGATCAATCTTCATGTCATGATCCTTGATCTGCAAATCAACTTGATCAATCTCCCCCTCCAGCAGTTCTTGCTCTCTTTTCAACTTCTTTAAACTCTCATCCAAAGACTCCTTTTTCAGTAACAAATCCTTACGGTTAGACGAAGCCTTCGCCATGCGAGATTCTATGGCTGCTAAGCCTGGTTTACATGCAGACCGTGCAGACTTATATTTAGCAATGCTTTCATTAAGCTTCTCAACCTGGGCTTCTATCTTCGAAGAATCAAAGCCAAGATCGGTAATAGCTTTGACAAACTTGTTGAGTTCTCGCAGCTCGATTGAAAGGAGGCCCTCTGTGGAATTGTTTGCTACCACCCTCTCAATCTCTTTGCAGATCATCATAGCTGTTTGACGACGAATGTTTAGGAGCTGTTGATCCACCTCGGTTGGTTCTGACGAACCTGCACACACAAAATGCTTGTACTTGATCCAAATCTAAATAAACGTATAAGATTGCAACAATATGCTATGTTAGTTAATCAGGCTTCCTTCAGATTGTTACATAGATCAACATAGATAAAATTCATGAATGATATACAATGGCATATGTTTCTATTCTTAAACAAGATGCGGAAGCAAACTAGACACGTATGGGATGGAAACCTAATGCATATATATAACAAAATAAATGGGATGAATACAACTCACACCTTATACAACCGATCACTTTAATGTCATGTTTAGTTACAAACCATGCTACAAGACTCGGCAATGATAATGGGATATAAAGTATAAGAGTTGTGGACTTACCAAGTGATTTTCCTGACGATGAAGATCTAATGCAATTCATTTTGCTCTTGAGGGAGCGAGGCATGGAGCTTGAATGAATTGAATTGATCGAAGGGTGAGTTTCTGTTTTTTTTTTTTTTTCGCAAAACCCTAACAGCCTTGTACCAAAGGGGTAGAAAATTGCTCGTAGGAATACGTTAGACACTTGCCAAATCAAAATCAAGAATATAAGCTGGCAGATCTTTAAGTTTTATGACTTACCCATTTGTCATTTATAGTGGCCTCTTAACTTCCAAAATTAAGCATTGCCAATTTACCTAAAACCCCCGAAGAATTCATTAACACAACCCATGAACCTCTTATAATTTTTTAAGGCACTCCACATTTGTACTTCATTAAGGTTTAAATAAGAAATTTCATTTCATTCGTAAGATTTTATTTCACGCTTTTATTATAAAGAAAATCGATCAGACACATACAAACAGTCTTGCTCACGAAATAATCAGTTATATGAGATTGTGTGTGAGGGATAAAAGCTAAAATTATAACAACCTTAGAACTGTGAATCGATTTTCAACTGTTATGTCAATTCGTCTCTTACAATCCCTTAAATACTATCTCGTGAGCAAACATTTACTAAAACATATACAAAGTGGAAGTTCATGGGAATAGAATCGAATTTGGGTTGTCAGCCCAACACAAATCATTCAAGGCTCAAACCCAGTAACTTCTGTTGATAAAACTAACCCCAAAAGGCCCATAATCGACCTCTATACCACCGCTACAAATTCTTTTACCCGCCAAAACCGCCGGCATTACCCACCAAAACCCAAACCAGGGGCTCAACAAAACCCAACAGCCCAGCTTAAAAAGCTTTGACTCCACCACCAAACAAAATATGGAAAACGGAATAGAATTTCACAGCGCAGCAGAAGAAAGAAACACAGAGACACAAACAGAGTCCATTGTTTTCATTCCCTTCCCTTTCTTCTCTTCCTTGTCAGTTTTCCCCATACACAGTTTTTCCAGATTCCGAAAACCTTTTTCGTTCTCATCCACCCCCACCCACCCTTTATATTATAAAACCAATAAACAAAAAGCCAAACCCAAACCCGCGTCGTCTTCGCTTTTGGCTTTATTATAGACTCTCCCCCAGATTGGTTTTGGGTCCAGAACAACCAAGATAAAAAACCCTTCAAGCTCTTAGCGATTATGGGATCGTCGTCTGCTCAGCTCCGGCTCATGTCCGATCTCAAAACCATCAGTAACGAGCCCCCGGAGGTGAATAAGCAATACCCTTTTCATTTCCGATCAGGTTTGATCTGAGTGAGTTTGATCTGAGTTTTCTTGATTTGGTCTTGTAGGGTTGCAGCGCGAGTCCTATGTCCGATGATAACCTGTTCGTGTGGAGCGCGACTATATTTGGACCTGATGAGACTCCATGGGAAGGTAGATCTGTTTCGGGTTTTGTTCTTTGTGTTAGTTTGGTTGGAAAGATTTTGTTTTTGATGTGTTTGGAGTTCAATTCAGGTGGTGTGTTCAGTTTGCGGTTGACATTTAGTGAGCGCTATCCCGAAAAGCCGCCGCGTGTCCGGTTCACGTCTGAGATGTTCCATCCGAATGGTTAGTTTTAAACTGATCACTGTTGTATTTGATGAGTTCTTTGATATGTGTATGTTTTTATTTGAGATTTGATAGGGATGGGATTGAATTAGTGGTTGTTAGTTTTAGAGTTCACCATTAGAATTGTTGAAGTGTCAGTGTTGCTAGTAAACTGATGTGTGGGAATGGGGATCGAAGATTTCAAATGAGCACCAACCTAGATTTATTACAAAGGAAACATTGATTTCATGTTAGTGGAACCATCAGATCCAATAACACTTAAGCTGTGAGGGAACGGGACATGTATATATTAATATATATCAAAGTAACACTAGTGAGGAACCAAGTTTGATTGGATTGGAGTTGATTAGAGTTGAAGTCATTGTCCTTTTCATGTGAGACGAACCGATTTTGAATTTGGGTGCCATCAAACAGGATCCTGATTTACATATTCTTGTTCCAAGTGTTGAAAGTGCATGTACAAATGTATACTTAAAGTAGGCTGAGACAATAAGTTTATCGCCAGTCCAGTTGTCCAAATACCATTGGAATTTGCTATCCTCAGGATCTTATGAAATCCTTGGAGGTGTTGTTAAACATCAGTGGGAGTTAGTATTTCTAAGATGAAGTATACGGGCTGGTGTATCCAGTTCTAATCCAGATTTGATGTCCACCTTCTACTGTAATATCACTCACACCCTTTCTAGTTATATACAATTTCATAGACGCTAGGAAGATGAGGGCTAAGTTTATGAATTGAAACCGCATGACTATGTGACCACACTAATCAAGGTTTACAGTCGGCTTATTCTATGCTTCTCTTTGGTCTTACTAAATCTGGGCACAATGATATTGCTGTTTGAGTAGTTCACAGTATATACCCACACATTTCTATCAGTAAAATTGTGATGAGTACATTATATAGGCAGTATTTTGTTGCAAGGTATTGATACTGTCATTCTAGTAAGCAGAATGGTGGTAATAGGATAGAAATTTGATATTTATCTGTATTTTCTTTCTTTCTTTCGAACAATTCAATCCACATTAGAATTTGCTTTTGGTTTTAAATGTGTGTGTGTGTGTGTGGGGGGGTGGGGGGGGGGGGGGGGGGGTGGGACTGAATGGAAAAAGGGGTTCTCCTCACTGTCCTGCTGCAGTTCATTCTATTGCAAACTCTTCATGTTAAAAGAAGGGATTCGGGGTTTTTGTGCTGTAAATGTGATGGGAATTGGGATTAGTAGAGAAAAGGATGGGAGTGAATGAGAGGACAGAGGATTGATTGTGAGTGAAAAGGTTAGAGAAATAATGAACCAATTTGAAGTTCACCTATTGAACTATGATCGTGTTTGATGACCACATCATCTTGGCTTCTCATATTTTTGATAACTTTGGTTACAGGTTGTTGATAGTATTTGATCAAGTCTTGACTTCAAAGTTTTTACTCTGCATGCAGTTCATGTGGCTGACACTGAAATACTTCTGCGTTTTTTCTGTTATTTGTTAAAAACTGAAGGAACAACTACTCATCAGTTAGGTGGCTTGTGCAGTTTACCATGATGGCGCACTGTGCATGGATATAATTCAGGATGCATGGTCACCGTGCCACAACGTATCGACAATTTTAACATCTGTTCAAGTAATTTTCTAGCCTCACGACCCCTTTTCTTCACCATTTTTTGTTGATTTACCGAGTTAACAAATTGTTGCAGTCGCTTCTCACTGATCCAAATCCTTCAAGTCCTGCAAACCCTGAGGCTGCTCAACTGTATCAGCATGACATAAAAGCTTACAACAAGTGTGTACACTTTTTGATCATGAGGACTTTCTGTTTATGTTTCTGATAAAGTATCATCTCTCCACCTTTGTCTATTAAGCTGACTTTTCTGTGGGAATTTGTAGGAGGGTACGCCGCTGTGCTCGCGATTCCATCGAATCTTAGTACCTGTTTACAATTTGCTCTGATATTTTTTAACTCCTATTTAGGAGAGAAGGCTTTAGTTTGGCTCAATGCCCATCTACAGCTAGTGTATCTCCCTCTTCTGAAATGTAATCACATAGACAAGTTATGTCAATATTACACAGAAAAAACATGATTCGGTTTCATTTGTGGAACTCAAAGAGTTCCAAAGATAATAATGCAATCTCTAATGTTGGCGTATGGGGCAAGTATATCTCTCTGCTTATAAATCGTAATGGGACCAAACTTTGGATTGGCAATACCACAAAATCGAAATCAATAGAAAGGTCTATTCTACTGGGATAATTACGCCCTTTGTAATGATAGGATGCCCCATGCGTCATGCCCTTACAACCTAGAAATCAAACTCTTCGGTTCTACTGCATCTCTCTATGTAGTTGGAGATGTACACTATGCTTGTTCTTGACATTTCTACGGTTGAGTTGTATTTCTCAATTAAGAAATCAATTAGGTTAAAATTTTGCGAAATTTGATCTATACACGTGGACCACATTAGTCTTATATAATTTCTTTTTCCAACAAAAGTGAGGATGTTCTCACCCCCAACCCAGTTGCAGACTTGCAATGTGCTCATCTTTTAGGTTTCAATTTCATTGGGAGAACTGTTACAAAATACAAAAGATCAGCTAAATTAATTCATTTGGTCCAACCATAGTATTCAGACAAACTAAAAGGATGATTATAAGTTATAACAATCAAATGACTAAGCTATTTTCAATCTGAATAATCTTTTGTCGTCAAAATGAAATCCCCGACCGATATGACATGAAAGATTACATTTCCTTTTTCTTATCTCAATGGATGAATGGATGATATCATTATTGAGTTAATTATTTAACTAAGTTAAGAAGCTTAATTAGAGCTCTCTTATGAGTAATTAATAATCAAGGGAATTGAATATGCAAGTACATACAGCTAATACTGGTGATTAATAAGGAGAACATGAACCCTAAAAGTCCAGAGGCTATTAGGGTTTGGGTGGTTATCCCATGCACATCACAATAATGGAAAATTAATTAGAACATGTTAAGCTTGCTGCAGCTGTTTCTTTAAGAAAATGTTGATGATCGAACTTGCTAGCGACTAGTTGCTAGCTTTCTTATCCATATTTGTACGAAGACGATGATCCGATATTAATAGAAGACGATCAAATTTACAGATAGAGAATATTAAGCTGCAGCCTCAGAAAATACAAATGGCTCAGATCGTTCTTATCCGTGACTATATTATATGTGGGGTATCCATGCATATATGCTCTTCAGAAATATTGAAGTACATACACAATATAAATACTTCACGTTGCAAATTATGCAAGATCCATCGTATTGAAGGAGTTGTTCATCTTCATAATGAGACAGCAATACGTGGGGACAGTTCTATACGTGAATAATTCATATTGTGTCATGTTTATACGTGTGTTGGGTGGAAACTGATCGATCCTCATAAGAAACATACAGATATTTCTTTGAAAATTTAGTAACACATACATTCATATCTGATTGTATTCATCGTTTTTGCTTTCTAGCATATGATGAAACTAATTAATTGGACCATATATAGCTAGAAATTATGATCTTGAAGTATTGTGTTAAATCTAAGTTGAGGTGGAGGTAGGATGGAAGAAAGTATTTTGATCAAGGGAACTTTTGATTATATTCAAAACGAATAATGCATATACGCATTCCAAATAGCTATTTGTGTTTCTATATATGTATAATTCACTTGCAAGTAGTAACAAAAATTCAGAAGGTGGTGCAAAAGGAACAATTAAAAGGAAAGCTAAAAACTATGTTTATGTCATTAGCAGCCCTATAGCCAATTAGATAAGTGTTAATGTTGTTGGTTAGTCAAATCCAGACACCACAGTACCGGCAAAACTAGAACATATGCATGGGAAGGCTGTTTCACTACCTAAAGGCAAGGATCAAAATAATACAATGTTTGATTTGATTTCCTTGATAAGTATACCAAGAGAGCTACTTATAGTTGCTAATCCATTCCATTAATAATTAATTGGGATTTGATCTACCTCCAAAGTGCTTGATTATTAGCTAAAGAAGCTACAAAACTTGATTAATCGACTTTGAAAAGGGGACGTTTGGACTTCATTGGAACTAGTTCTCGCCTCGGGTATTGATATTATTGTGATGCATATATGTTATCATTTTCAACTAGTTAACTTGCGTAATGGGGCATAAGTCTTGTAATTAATCATCTTTTCAGATGCGTGTGTGGGTGGGTGTGTGTGTTAAAGATATATATTAGCTGCCATTGATGAAGAGATCAGGTCTCTTTTCGTTAAAGCTTGGATCCAACCTAAACTAAATTAGGTTATGTTCATCAAGTTCTAAGTATATACTTAGAGATCAATTAATCAAATCAGAAATCATTTTAGTTATTCATTATCATGAATTGTCATAACAATAATCGTTATTTTTCTTGACTATAACTTTGCTTAGTTAATAGTATACGTGAATCAAAGTGAATGCCTAAAATTTGGACGGTTAAAATCATCGAAAATTAATATATTGCATGTTACAAGAAAATTACATCGATCGCTAACGATATGCCGGGAAAAAGAATGCAATTATTTTCTATTTGTTATCCTCTTTACAAAACGATAAAAACTTAATGCACTCTCTCATAATGCAGACACTACACACCAATCTATTATTTTCATACACAAGCACAGGTGAAACGTCAACCATCTTATAGCCAAAAATTGTTGGGTAGCACAGGAGAGGTTGTGATCCATCACTGCATTCTATTCGATGTGATCTATCTATATATTGAAAACGACCATTCACATATGCAATGGCTTTTCTCATACAGTGCATGGCTTTCCATACAATCTGCTTTCATTTTGATAGATCATAGATGTTTACCTTCTTCTCATTACCAGAAATGGCAACTTCAAGTAATCGACGAATCGAATCTGTTAATTGCAAGACTGCTTTCACTCTTCACTTTTATCTTCAATCGAATAAATGTTAATTTTACAGCACAGACCACGAAATATACTTAAGAGTGGAAATAAAAACCATAGTGTTGGGTCTTATATTGAGATTATGGACCAAAAGTATAAAAGTATATATCGGATGAGGTACTGATCAATACGTACTTAAGAAAGTAGGTTTTGAATGTGATGGGAGTTTATCTTTTTCATCATTAATTACATTTCGTTTTCAAGTTTAAAATGTAGGTCATGATATATATGGCTTGAATGCATGAGGGTCATACCAATTCATGTACTGCAGAACCATGCCATATTATTAAAAGTTAATCAACAGCACCATCAAGTAGTTCTATTTTTCTTCATCATCCTCATGTGAAGCGAGTTACGTGATTTAGTTTCGTAAGTGATCGATTATATCTGATAGGTACCCCACGAAAACGATGAGCAATTATAATTATGGAAACACGCACTTTGGTCACCTGGGATTCGAGACCATGCAGATAATGCCCTCGTGAATTCTGTAGTTGTCAAATTGGGGTAAAGTTCTTGTAGCAATACAATCGTTTTCCAAAACCTTACGAGATACTAGAAAGTGTGCTATACGACTGCAACACTCTTACAATTTCTCTCATAGTCTTTAGTTTGCTGGAAAGATATTAACAGGTTCTCAAATTCATTAATTTATCCTAAACAGTAAATAATGCAAGCAAAAACATAAAGAAGCTACGATCGACTTCGATTCATATTTGGTAGATTATAGGAATTGATTTATGTACCAATCGTTCCTCCTGACCCGACCTGAGCACCTCATGATTGTGTTTTTCACCTACATTAAATTCCGAGCTACTATTTTCCGGTGACTAGAAATCCGATCGACTACTGGGTAAATAGCTTTGGAACTTGTGACTAAAGAGAAGACGAAGTTTTAGACGTAGGACCGCAAAGAGGAAAAGTGATTTGTGTGTCCTCTAGTGCCACAATTGTCATATCACTAATGGAAGATTTCTGTTCAATCCTAATCTTCGCACATCATTTTCCGAAACCCTACTGTTTTGGCGGCAAACACATATCCAGAACCACAAATGCTTCTCATTGGTGCTTGATTTGCCACGACTGCACATAATCTCCAGATCTTACGTTGCATGCAATTTCGTAAAGATATCAAAATAAGGTTTAGGGTTTAGGGTAGTCTATCAAACTCGATCAACTCTAACACGTCGGTGAGAGCTCATGTGGTTCGAGTACGTCGGAGATCTGAGATATTATTACCAAAGACTTTCCGATCAATATGACTCTATCATGTTTAATGTATAAAAACTCAAATAATTGGTTTTTGATCTTAGGTTTAGGGTTGAAGTCGATCAGTAAGTTAAGTTTTTAGGTTGTAGCTAGAACTACGACCAATTATATAGTTGGTTCTTCATGTAGAACCTGATGTGTTTAAGAACAAATCACAGCCTGTAATATGAGAGCAACTTCAAATCGGGGGTCCATACATTAGAGGGAGGAAAGGCCATGCCAGTCAGCAATTCAATATCAATCAACTTCCGTTGGCTGTATGCACTGATATAGGACGAATTTTCGATTGGATTGCTAGCTTTAACTTTAGGGATTGTTGACCAAGAAACTAACCAGAAGCCAGGGCTGTATATGCAACAGTGATTGGGGATGATGGCCTAGGCCATGTAGTTTGGTGCATTAGTAAAGATGATCTTATAGCAATATTCCCCACTATTCGATCCTGTAAACTCACAATCACCAACCTTCCTCACTATCTTTTAAGAATGTCACAATAGCAAAATGCATTATGGATAATGCTCGGTTTGATATCTGAATCACCAAACGAGTTAGCCTAGCTAGCTTCCACATTCAACCCGACTTGATCATCACACTATAGCTAATTAGGGTTGGCTGTGCCAATCGATACATCGATGATCATGGATCGTACGTATGTGAGGTTAGTTATTGTAGATTATCAAGACGTGAATATATGGACTCTAATCAATCTTTTTGTCACTATTTTTTGGGTGCGATTGCATTTTGCCTCAAGTAGTGCTAAGTTCTTATGAGGAATAATCATTGTGTTTGGTTAAGTTGCTCATATATGTCTATCGAGCCACAGTTTATAATATGAAGACGATAATGAAGCTAGTCTAGGTCAAATTAAGATGTGCGATTGATAAAGAAAGTAGCGAAAGAAGAGTACAAACTGTTGGGTACGTAGGACCTAAACCTAAGCCATAGCCTAGCTTGCGATTAGCTGGATGGAAAGCAAAGCTACTGATGATGATGGCCTTTTCCATTAGGAAGCAACAGTCCTAATCACTAATCTCTAGCTTCTCGATCGATCATCACTACTCTCCCAACTATATGCGTACATGTATAAATAGCCCACACCCTCTCTCATCTATATCACACACTCATGCAAATTAATCCCATAATAACTTAGCATATAGCACTCTCTCATTTTCTGAGACAGAGAATCATAGCCATGTATCCCTCTTTGAGGAGTAGTAGTAGTGTTATTGCTTCTATTTCCCTATGTTTTCTTTCACTATTTTCTCTCTCAGCCTTTGCACGACCAGCCACTTTTCTTCAGGATTTCCAAGTCACATGGTCTGATTCTCATATCAGGCAAATCGATGGAGGCAGGGCCATCCAGCTCGTTCTTGACCAAAATTCTGGTAATATTTTACCCCTGTTCAGGTCAAGATATACTATATTTTTATCTATGAATAAATATTATTGATTCTGACTTCTAACGATATTTCACAGGTTGTGGCTTTTCCTCTAAACACAAGTACTTGTTTGGCCGTGTGAGCATGAAGATCAAGCTCATTCCCGGTGACTCTGCCGGAACTGTCACCGCTTTCTATGTAAGTATATATACACCCCGGCCTTATCAACATCCAAATAATATTTGGGTTTAATTTCCTGGGTTTCTTTTATGTATTGTTTTCCTTATTTGTTTCACTATTTTGTTGTTGGCAGATGAACTCGGACACAGATGCAGTACGTGATGAGCTTGATTTTGAGTTCTTGGGGAACAGGACCGGACAGCCTTACACAGTCCAGACCAACATCTATGCTCATGGACAGGGTAATAGGGAGGAAAGGGTCAACCTCTGGTTTGACCCTGCTGCAGATTTCCACACTTACACAATTCTCTGGAACCATCACCATATTGTGTAAGTGACAAGAACCGATTCGACAAATGGTTTCTTATAGATATGTGTCATGTTAAACTCTAGATGAAGAGCGTGGCATAAAAAAAAATATTACCACATTATAGATGGTATGATTTTGTTTTAGTTTTATATTTCTGGTAATCTAAGTGGTCTTCATGTCATTTTTGGTGGTGCAGCTTCTATGTGGATGATGTGCCTATCAGGTTGTACAAGAACAATGAAGCCAAAGGAATCCCATACCCGAAGCTCCAACCCATGGGGGTGTTCTCAACATTGTGGGAAGCTGATGATTGGGCAACAAGAGGAGGGCTTGAGAAGATAAACTGGAGCAAAGCTCCCTTCTATGCTTACTACAAGGACTTCGATATTGAAGGATGCTCTGTACCAGGACCAGCCAATTGTGTCTCAAACACCCAAAACTGGTGGGAAGGCACTGCCTACCAAGCACTCAATGCCCTAGAATATAGAAGATACAAGTGGGTTCGTATGAACCACATGATCTACGATTACTGCTCCGACAGGTCTCGGTACCCAAAACCCCCACCGGAGTGTGTCGCTGGCCTCTAAATTCCAGCCAATTACCGATTACTAAACTGTTCATACGGATTCTGGATGAAGAGGTCCAGAATATTACATGATGTCATTCAAGGCCAAAAAAATTCCCTATGTGGAATTCTATTCTGAACCATAAACGTACGTACGTTCGTTCGTGTGAATCAAAGAGTCGATGCTTAAGCAACGTAAGGTGTCCTTTTGCATAGTGAAAGGGTGTATAGGGGAATATGGAAATTGTTGTTGTTGTTGTTGTTGTGTATATGTGGATGAAGAAGGCCTAATAAGTCTGTTTACAAGTGAGCAAATGTCTATTCCTACTTGTCTGTATTAAGCTCCCATAATTGTACCAATAAAGCTTTCCTGCGTTTATTTTGAAAATGATATACTTTCAAACTCTATTATCAATTTACAAATGTGAAGCAAAAATCTCATTTGTCTTCAACTGCTGAAGAGGAAGAAATCGGTCCATTCGAACACGAGCCAAACAAAAGAAAGAAAAGAGTGGAAGCAAACCATTTGAGGTTGATTTGCTTCAGTAGCTTGAGTCGGTAGCATTGTTCTTCTATAATGACCATTAGGGTCTGAGAATTTAACCACAAATATGTAATGTATGGTCTCTATTTCGTTTACTTTTTCTCCTTTTTTTTTTTGGAAATAAATTTACTTTTTCTCCTATTTTAACGTTCCAAGAACAATGATATATCAAATGACTAGCATAAGCTATAAGTACCAAACTTGTGGTCCCTGGTTGACGGAGGTCGGCGACCTGTGTTGCATGCACTCGTGTTGCTCATATGAATTCATGTAAGATAGTTTTAGATACGTATAGCTAGTGACAGAGATAGACACATAGTTATAAATGTTGATTGAAAATTACGTGTCTTGTAAAAACAAGGTTCATTTGGTTATACACAGTCACTCAATAACACGAAATCTAATACATGATAGAAAGTGTAAACTTTATAAAGATGTGAGGTAACATCCAAATGAGTGTTGCCTCACATCTCAATGATTTTATAGTCCGATAAATTATATGGAAAATTGATAAAATAAAATAAAAATCGACCGCATGCGCATTGATTCGACTACAGAGAAAGAAGGGTGAAACTCACAAACGGTTTGGTTTTACACCCACTGACCACTGTTCTGAGGGCAATGCGCGGGTGTGAAGGAATTTTTCCATGTTAAAGGCACATATTGAATGAAATTCAAAACATATCATAATGGCATTGGCAGCCCTAAATAACTAGGGACCTCCAATTCAACAGGGTCGATAAGAGCCATTAAACCGAGGGACCCTAATCATTGAAATGGTTCGACTTGAGCAGTTGAAACAATGGACCATGACCAACATATTCAGAAAACCATGGGGTGAATCTGCTTGGGAATTTGTATAGCACATCTTCACAGCTCGAGTGACTTAAGTAGCATTAGGTCCACAACAATAAACTGCCGATGTAACTCAAGGAAAATGTGGTTGGCTCCATTCCGCAATGGTTCAACTTCAACCCAATGGTTATGGTCTACTGGTCTGCCTCTGTCTCAATATAAAAGGTACTCGGGCACAAGACTTGGTGCCATATACAGATATGAATGCAGTGGCAACGAAAGCATGACAAATCAATTTATCACGAGGGTAACTCGAAATCACTCTTTAGAGGTAAAATGAAATGTGAAACATGCAACTATCAAAGTCTCTGTGCCAATGGAAGATACGATTTAGACAGAACATATAGTGGATTGACAACAACTTCTCAATATTTGATAGGTCTTAGATGTGAGGCAACAGAGTTCTACAAATTTGTGTACGAAGCTTGGATGAGATGCAGTGCTAGAAATGATTCGAGGACTAGACTAATTCGGGTGTAAACTACTAATGAGCTATAGAACTGTAAAGGAACACACACATAAAAGAGCAGGGACCATGGGGGAGCATTAAAGGACATTCATTGTAGCATTGGCAAAACCAAAGTTCAATAAAATATATATTCCAGGATTTAGTCTTTACATTTTCTTAGTGCTAAAAAATTTATCACAAAAAGCGCACTAATCCAAGTATGGGCAAGGTACTCTGGAATTGACCAGATCAGAAGATCTTTGATTAGCAGGTGTGGAAGACCTAGCTTACTTCTTCACACTATTGATTTTCACTGCAACTGGTTCTGAACAGTATGGACAACTTCCAAATAAAACATTAAATGACCTGTAATGCCAATAAAAAATAAATCAAATAAAATCACTGAGTTACCCTAAAAGTAATCCGATGTTCACCACTGTAGGTTATGACTTGACATGACTGACAAATGCAACCCAAACAATTCCCAGTGTCAATATGTTCATCTCATTACACTAATTGTGATGGTTGCTTTAAAAGATTGATTGAAGCAGCCTGAGGAGTAATGGAGTCACTACCAATGAGAGCAAGGAAGCTATTCTTGATACTACAGAACCATATATATATATATATATATTCCTTTATAGTTCATCTTAGGATATCTGTATGTTTTTCCTTTTTGATATTGTGGAAATGCACCAAGTCATTTAATGTTGAGGTCCAGTTCAAGCCATGACTTGTAAGTATATACATTCAAAACCTACAGTTTCTGTTGAAAAATATTAAAGGCAAGCTAGTATGACTATATTATATTCAGTGCAATAATCAGCGGAAATATGACAGTAACACAAGAGCCTTAACATACTGTCTTGTTGTGGTAATGGAACGCAACCAGTCCACGAGACATATGCTATGAAATGTCCTCTTGCAGCTGGTATTGTCGCACATATAGTCAGTCCCAGTTCCACTCTTATCTCTGAGCTCATCATCTACATGAACATTACTATGTCAGGGACTGAAATTTTGTAAACATTTAAGGAAGTATTTAAAGAATTACCAACTGGAAGACTGTGAGCATAACAAATTCCGCGTTCCAGTTCCTGATCATTCTTCTCAACGTCTGCAGGACTTGGCAACTGAGTCTCCAGAATACGTTCGAGATTATCCAGAAATTTTGTGTCTCGTCCCCCCTATGAAATTAGAGTAAGCAAATGACATTTTAACATGTATCAGTTGGCTAATCATGTATCAGCCCAGCAAATGAAAAGGTTGATCATGTATCAGTAAAGCAAGTGAAAAAGTTGAGCACTCGTTTAAGACCATTGCAAAATTTCTCCTCATTACTTTAAAAGAGAACAGAATTTTAACAAATTGATCCCTAATCTAGCAAAAGTTATTTTCATTCCAAACCTCTAGCTTGAAACTGATGACCAGAATCTTCCTAAAGAAAAATACATACAAAAAAAAAAAGAAAAGGTGCATGATAAATAAAAGCTGAGAAGCAGCTGTTAAAATCGAGTGTACGAGTGAGATTCAATTAATGCAAAAGGATGACTCTATAGTAACAACACCAGAAAATTTATATTTAGAAATTTACAATACCTTTAAAATACAGTACGAAAGACAGAATAAAAATCCAAGGGAAACTTTATTCAATTAGTTTTATTTCCAATAACAAATGAAAGAGATAATATACCATCTATTGCTATTTCTCCGCCATCTGTCTCTTAAAAGGTTTACGATTTGACCTGCACCAATAAAACGACACCTAACACAACTTCATATCACAATGGAATGAAAAGAAAATGCTACAGAAGGTAGCTGGACTAGTGACCGATTTAAGATGAAATCTCACTCTGGTAAAGATTTAGGATCAGTGGCATTTATAGACAACATGATGAAACAATCATTTCCTGAAAACCAATTACCACAGAAGAGTTAACATCAACAGACAGAGGGAATAAGTCGATCAATGTTACAAACAAGAAGAGTCACCAATACTGATTTGGCTATTGGATCCAGCAGGAGATGCTTGTTTATGTTCAACAACACAAAGGGACCTATCAATATCATCCAAAGTAGACCAAAATGTCTGAAGCTTCTCTAAATGCTGAATACAAAAATAAATTGTTGATATCCTTAGCAGAAGCGACAATCAACTGATACAACATCTCAAATGAATTTTCATAGAAAATTAAATACCTTTCTAAACTGCTGCACCACATCTTTTAATCTTGAGTTTGATGACCATTTTATATTAAACAAATAAGGTACATCCTGAGGACAAAACTTGTGTATTACTTATGCATCAAATTGAAGAATTTAAGCATCAGTGATATTATAGAAGACATACTGCTGAAACTGAAGGAGGAGAGGTAGGATGGGTTTTGTCCAACTGAATTTCCATAACATGCACTCTTCCCTTACTATCTCTGATAATCAGGTGTACAAAAAGCATAGTCCACGAATTATTAAGACTGCATAACTATGTCAGCAACAGTAAATGAATGCCAAGTTATAATTTTCTTTGTTTTTTATTCCAAAAAATAAAAAGAGAAAATGCAATGATCTAGTAATCACATAATAAAATAGAAACGTCTACTAAACAATGACTGCAACAAAAGCCTTAGGTTTTTTTCATTATTCTATTAGAAGGTAAACTAAGAAATGTTTACTTGGCAAGTTGAACAAATTAAATTTCAGAACCTGATACTCCACAAGCACCTAGTGTAAACAGTTTAGCATTTCCTGATTTTCACATAATTTATGAATGAAGATTTAGGACTGTGGAATGACAGAAGTTTAGATTTGGTCAAGTATGCAAAGCTTGTAGACAAAGACGAACCTAGTTCTGAACTATGTAACCCGGGAAATTATCCAACACTTGCACTCAATCCGATAAAGAAGGTTTAGTCTACTTGACACTAACTGGATTTCCAGTCTATGTCATATATACATTCTTGCAACTTCTTACAAGTGAACAGTAGTACAATGGGATGGGATTACCGAAATACTGGGGGCATAAGGTATGTTTGGCAGCTATATTTTATTTCTCACAACTAGAATTTCCACAACCTTCTGATACTGAAAATCAGTATATTGTGTCAGCAAATATCATTGGCCAATAGAAGAGTTCTTAATTTGAGGCACAAACTAAATTGTATACAACAATGGATTCTTTTTCCCTTTCAACACATGATAAGTGAACCAAACAAAAAATAGTACGTAGATAACAATTGGGAAACACTTACAAGATCCGAAAGCTGAGAGATGTTAGATCTGCACCAAATCTCACAAGATGCTCCCACCCAACTTCCTCTATCTAAATTCACATTATCATCAAGTCAAGGCTCCACCCAAACAAGTATTACTAGCAGTAGTAAAGCTAATGTGACAATGCTAAAACGGTGCTTAAGCTTCCAGCTCTTATACAGTTAGTAATCAATAACTAACACCATTACATAATTACTTCTAAATTTCTACAGATGCAAAAACTGTTTGATCCTTGGAGTGAACATAATGCAAACCTATAACATTGTAGGAACCTCATTTGGGGAAACAATATTCCAGAGTTCGTGTACATAAAAATACGGAGAAACCTGAAGATGCTAAACAAGATGCGATAGCTATACAGCATAGTTAAAATCATACTTGACGGGGGATGATGCCAACCAAAGATGCTGCATTCATATACATTTTTTGACGAAATTTAACAGAAGAAAATGAGTTCACATTCACACCTCAGAATACACTATACGGTAAAAATAGAGGCTTTGGCCAGCTCTCTGCATCTACTCTGTTCACTACAATCCTGCAGCCTCAGCAGTTTGGTATACATCACTCCATGCATCATTGCATATTCACATCATAATAATACGACGAAATTTTGGTTCAATTGACGAATACATTATATTAAATTTGGGTTTGTTACGATTATAATCCCTAATTCAAGTTCATCAACTTTAACAACCAGCCACATTTCTGTAAAAATTAACAATGAATATGATGCAAACGTTTGAAATTTCCGGCAAAACTTGGTGGGCTTTATTTGTTATTCATTTTCAGAGAACTGCACATACCCATAAACCAAAACTGAGAAGAAGAAGGAGTCTTACCATTTTGGTTCGAATCTGGGGAGGAAGCTGGTAACAGGAGTCGTCGTAGAGCAGTGAAGGTTGAGTCTTGGACAGTTGATGGCTTCATATAGTTCATACCAATGACCTTGACCCATCAACCAGATTAATTCCCGGCCTGCGTAGAGAACTTGGTTGATCCAGTGGGCTTGCTTAGCATATGACGACGCTTTTAGAGGTTTATAGGCCTATCGGCCGCATTCCAAAATTATATATGGTTTCTAAATTTGTCGCTTAATGCAATTTTTTTTTCAAACTTTATATAATAAAATCTATAATTACAACCATGAGAGCCATTATTGGTGGACATAAATCCCCCACTTATTCCTATCTAAAACACTAGTGATTACAGTGGACAAGAACTGGTAAGGATTCAACTGTAACCTAACATATTTTAGAAGCCTATGTACATCGTTACAGTCAACTTCGAGAAGAAACAATATTTTCAAAACATTATATGTCAAAATTACTAGAATATATGCCTAAGTAACATTTTTATTATGTTAGTTATATATTAGGTTTATAACAATTAAGTCACAACGTATTTACGTCATTCTCATTTTAAGCCGTATATGTAATTATTTTGTAACGCAAATTCTCATCTATCACACAATAGTCTCATAGCCTTCTTTCTCTTTACATTCAATAAATCTATGATGTTGCCATGGTCACGTTCTTGTGGCTATGTGCTTCTGAATCTCCTTGCTTCCGCATCTTTCATTTCGTTTAGTATGAGAATCGTGTTTCCCCAATTTCAGAAACTCTAACCCAATTTCAGGTGCAATCTCAAATCAATTCCTTTTCCTCGGTCTTTAATCAGTGAAGCCCAGCCGTTCTCCGTCACCGGCAAGGCCCGATTCGTTGCCTTCCATCCTCGACCTGTTTCTCCTCCGACTGAGTTTGAGTCTGTGTTCATTTTGGGTGCCGAAAGTTATGGCCTCCATAGTGATAACTTTGAGGTGATCAATCGCGAGGTGGTTTTGGAAGTCTGTGGTTTTCGAATTGGTTTGCATCCTGTTTCAATTTCTGCCACTCCTATCAGCCAGCATCAAAATCTTCATATTTCAGTTTCTTATTGTAATCTCTTTTCCGATTTGGTCATCTCTATCTGTTGGAATCATGCTATCAAGGTTGTGATCTCGATTACTCTGCCTAGCATCATCATTTGTCCGGTGCTTTTGTTAATTGAAGTTTAAGTTGAAGTTTAAAGTTTGAAGAAGAATTTTCTTATTTATTTTGGACTGGTGATTCTGGCTAGATGACTTGGTTTGCAGCTTGATTGTGTGGCTTCATGTGCTAGTTGTGCCTATTTTGGGAGATGTTTACTATCTAGAATTGAAGAATAGGTGGTGTTTACTATCTAGAATTGATGTCCAGTAAGTGATGATATGGTGATATGGGAACTTACTGCTTATTATGTGTGAGAGTAGAGAAAGTTGAAGACAGAGATTATGAGGTGAATATACTGAGATTGGAGATCAGTAGTTTGAGTGTTATGTTGTGTTCCTATTTTGATGTTACATTCCTTTATCATGCTTCACTCAAATTAGTGAAATTACATAGACATTGGAGAGCTCTTTTCTGATTCAGTCAGCTCTCTCGCTTGACTCATGAAATCCTTCTGTGGTCTCAATTATTGTGCTTCAATTCATTAGTTTTCCAGTTTTATTTTTCTTTATCAAAGTTTGTTTGCCATCAACCAAGAGAAAAGGTGACGAACCAGTTTATATCTTTTTGTTTGTGGACTGGTGAGTGCGGCTTGATGATTTGGATTACTGATTGGTTCTATAACTAGTGTGCAGTGCATGTCTAAATTTGATGAAGATATTTCTGGTTTCTCTTTCATTTGGTGTTGGTTGCCTTTGGTTGGTGTTTGCATCAGAGAACTTTGCAGTAGTCTGTTCAAGACATGTGTGATTACACTGCCAATGGTTGATTCAGTTTACTTCCATTGAAGTTAATTAGAAGTGTAGAGAGCAGTTAAGTTGGTTATGAGCTGCTGGAGTGCATATGGAGTTTCAGATTAAGGGAAAATTCTTGGTGGTGCTTTTCCATGTTTGTTGGAAGTGTGCAAATGAATATCAGAAAATTTGTGGCAATCATAGGCAGTTTTCAATCTTTCTATATATCAGAATTTAGTCAAATTTGAAGAGATTTTTCAGTTTATATCATTACTGCAATGCTGCTGAAGTTGCATTACATATTGCTGTTCTACTGCCTTTGCTATCACCATGTGAACTATGAGATTCTTCCAGCAAGCTCTCTATCCTCTTTTGTAATTCTGCTGCAAATCAAGATGGAGGCTAGTCTTTATCATATCATGTTGGGTTTATGAATTGGGTGTTATCTTGTAATAGGCTATAGTCGTGTCTTTTTCAACCATTATGCTTGTTGTATACCAAGCATATGGTTGAGGGAGGGTGATAGCTATATGCTAGGTTTATAACAATTAAGTCGCAAGAGCATTTGCATCATTCTCATTTTAAGCATGTATTTGTTGTAACCTTCATTCTCATCTATCAATACAGACACAATGTAGCCTCTATAGCTTTCTTTCTCTCCTTTACTGTTTTCAGCATTTACATTCAATAAATCTATGATTTCTAACACATTATATTGATAACAAGAACAAATTGACGTTAAAATAGTCCCTGGAAATGACATTGTAACCATGACACGCCAACGAAACGAACCCGACACCAACCTAGCAAAGCCCTAAATCCTGGCTCAAAGAGGAGGGACATCTTTCGCTTAATGTCATTTGAAAGAGTATCTCTGTAAAATAGAAAGCGACAAATTTTAATTATGAGTCGAATGCAACTTCTCTACGTGGATCAGATTTGATCTATAGCTCTTAATTTCTTGGAGCTCAGTATACGTACAAAACTTAGGGTTTCGTGCCACAAGTATTGGCGGCGGTGAAGATCTCGTCTTTGCATAAATTGTTTAATTATAAATGGTATGTACTTCTTCAAAAACTGATGCAATTGCCTTCAATTTTTTTTGATAAAACTGATGAATACAAAAACTAGACATTGAGCCTAAACTTCAGGTTACAATTAGCATCTAGAGTGTATATTGTCACGGGATGAGAATTTCGCTTCTCTACCAACCGTGCGGCCTTAGAGTTGTTCACCTTCTCGAACTCTCTAAGTTAGTCTCACTTCTACGCAACAGAAACAAGAGCAACACAAGAGAGCAAGAATACTATAAATATACTAAGTATGCAAAGATAAGCAAAGCAAACACTTAGAGAATGTGAGAGAAAAGAACTTTGTATTAACTTGAGAACTCTTTACAAGGCTTTCAAGGATGGTTTGGCTAAGAGCCTTCACCACTTATTTATAGCCTAGCACCTCCTCAATGAATAACTAGGATTAATTCAATCCAATGGCTATAATTACAAGTTCTAGAATATACACAAAGTTTCTACAAGAAAATGTCTAAGCTAGAGAATTCTAAGGTGTCCTAGAATTCTCTAGAAATATCCACCATGCTCTTGAATGTCAAAGTGCTCCTCTTTGGGCTTGGACCTTACATGATGGATTTGGACTTGTGTCATTGACTTCCTTCACTCAAACTTAGTCCATGACATTCTCCCCCACTCATGTCGGCGACGTCCTCGTCGCCTTTGCGAGCTCTTCTTGCTCGAACTCGATGATTTTGTCTTTGAATTGCCACAAGAACTCCTTTTTCTCCCAACTAGCCTAGGATGTGGGCAGCCCCTTCCATTTGACAAAGTATTTGGTATACCTCGGTATCCGCTTCTTCCGCACCTCGCGCTTGGCTTTAATGTTATCCACTTCTTTGTTAAATGAAGTAGTCATATAAGTGGGAGCTCGATGAGACTTACCTCGTTCGGGTGCTTCGGCATCCTCATGATAGGGCTTCAAGTGACTCACATGAAACACCGAATGAAGCTTGGTGTTAGAAGGTAGTTCCACTAGATATGTCACTTTGCCTACCTTCTTGAGGATCAGAAAGGGACCTTCATACTTTCTTAGCAAACTCTTGTGAAGTCCCTTATTCGCCTTGTGTTGTGTTGGAATTACCTTCACAAACACTAGGTCGCCGGCTTGGAACTCCATGTGTCGCCTTTTTCGATCCGCATACTTTTTCATCTTCTTTGAAGCCTTCTCTAGTTGCGAACGAGCAAGCTCATTGGCTTGCTGCCACTCCTTGGCTGTTTTATATGCAGCGGGGCTACTTCCCGTGTAGCCGGTCACCAACATGCTTGGAGTCAAGGGTTGTTGTCCGATTGCTAGCTCGAACGAACTTGCTCCCGTTGACTCGGACCGCTGCAAGTTATAAGAGAATTGGGCAACATCAAGCAACTTTAAACAATCCTTTTGGTTGGCACTCACGTAATGCCTTAAATAGAGCTCCAACAAGGCATTCATGCGCTCTGTTTGCCCATCAGTTTACGGATGAAAGGCCGTGGAGAAGTTTAACTTTGCCCCAAGTAACTTGAAAAGTTCTGTCCAAAACCTTCCGGTGAATCGAGCATCTCGATCGCTAACTATGCTCCTTGGAACTCCCCAATATTTCACCACATACTTAAGGAATAAGCATACCGCTACCTTCGCAGTACACTCCAAGGGTGCCGGGATGAAAGTAGTATACTTGGTGAATCGATCTACCACAACGAAGATGGATCCGCAACCATCGGACTTGGGTAGATTGGTGATGAAGTCCATGCTTAAGCTCTCCCACGGTCTTGATGGAATGGGGAGGGGTTCCAACAACCCTCCCGGATGCTTTTGTTCCACCTTGTCTTGTTGGCACACAATGTAGTACCCTAAAACTTAGTACTAATTATATAGCACGCTAAGGCTCCTTAACCTTAGATAGTAATCCAAATATCTTCTAAAGTATTCCTTTTATAAGCCAATGACTCCAAATATCATACTTACAAGATATATATTTTTATTAAGTATTAGAATTTAAGTAAACTACTTAAATACCTGAACCCGTATTTCTTACATATAATCAATACTCGTGATCGAATTTAAGACTCGAGTTAGTATTGTTTTTATCATGCATACTATTCTAATCTTAAATATTACTAACACATTTACAAGATCTTAAGAAAGGAAAACATCATATTCATTTACTTATTAGCTTGAGTAGATATATATCCATATACGCATATATAAATATTTGTATATCTATAGATTCATGTCAATACATATATAAGGTATACCTCATATATAGATTCATGTACTAGCTGATTTTTCTTTTACTCCTCATACTATTTGGTTTTCTTTGTGAACAATCACCCTAATTAGCTAGACTATCACTCAAACTTAATGTTTGGTCTTTTAAGTCAAATAAAATTGGTGGAAATTAATTTAAATTCATGCTTCATGGCCTATTTATACTTGAGAGCTGCAACATCTTTTCTTCACACTCCAAAATCAAATGTCAAGATGATCACAAACTTCCTTAGTTGATTATAAAGCTCCCACACCAAAATCATACCTTCACTCTTTTTCTCTTGAGAAGTTCTCTCTTTGTCAAAGAAGCCCAACCTTGTATCAACACCAAAACCCTCACTTCACTTCTGAAAATTCAAGTGTAAGTACATAGTTACATTCATATACTCTTTTGTCTTTAAGATTATCAAAATGCATAACTAAGGATAAAATGGAAAATAGTATGTTTTATAGAAACTTATATTTTCGTATATAATTAAGTATCACTTTGTAAAATTTGATCACAAAATTAGATTCTTCATGAAAAATTCTTTAGTTTAGGCTTTTGAATCACTTTGAAAAGTTTAGAAATGAATAAGTTATGGCTAATCAAATTTCTAAACTAATAAACTTGCTGAAAATCCATTACAACCACCACAACTTCAAAAATTCATATCTCGCTCATTTCTTAACCTTTTCTACAAACTTTATATCAAATTGAAGCTTAGGACCTCAATTTTTTTTTAAATCTGGAAAGTTTTAGAAGTAATGGTAAAATATAAAGCACGTAAAAACTTAGACATCAAAGGTAATATAAAAGATATCAGCTTTCTGCACTGCTACTGTTTTTCACCATTTCTGGACTCTATGACTTCGAACTGGATTATATGACTTATCCTATTGGATTCCTTACGAAAAATCCTTTGACATAGACTCTTCACTTGCCTAATTTGGACATAAATTGAATGAGATATGAAAATGATAAGTTGACGATTCTTTGGAAAAGGATTTCCCTCACTATGGAAAATATGACTACTAATTCTTTGACTACTAATTAATATTTTTTGTTTATGTAATTTAAAGTACATTTATTTTATTGCACATTTACTTTCAGGTTTATTAAATTGCTTAACTTGTGCATACCTTAAGTTATTGACAATTTTTAAAGCATATTGATGTACGCTTATATACTCTGTTGGTCTTGAAGTAATTGTCTTACTTACTAAAATTTGCTATATTTTATTGACGTAATTATATTTGGAGATGTGAAGCCGGGTGATTAGTACTACCCTGTGCTTAAGTGAGTTACTGGTAAAAGTGTTTTGTGATTTGTGGAGTTAGCCTGGGCCTTAGTCCCTACAGATAGTGCACTATTATACTCATAGGAAGAAAGTGTCGATCTTGAGTATACATACTCTGGTATTGTCCTTAGTATGCTGCGGCTTAATTGTGCTTTGGTATAGTGGACCTAGCACGTGATCTTTATGATTTATTACCAGTTTCCTAAATATTCACATGGATAAATTTATTCACGCTTGTGTGTGTGTGCGCGCGCGCATAAATAAGAATCGGTATGAACAAACAAAAATGATTCTTGGTACATTTTTACTTAGTTGTATTTATTTCAGGTTTCTTATAAGACACATTATTATAAGAATGTAAGCTGTACATACTGGATATGTGTTACTCATGCTGTTACACATTCTTGTTTTCAGGTAACGAATAGATGTTTGGGGAATGGGATGAACCTACTAAATAAAAGAATGTTTTCTATTGCTATTTTGAGAATAAATGTAATGTCTTATATACTTTTACTAAAACTCTTGTATTATAAAATATTAATGCTTTCGCTTTCTAATAAAAGTATTATTCAGACATATATATATATATATATATATATATATATATATTCTTCTAATAAATTATTCGAGAAAATTTTACTTGTTTTAACTCACGCCGCAAATTCCGGTACCATATTTCCTTATAATATTAGTCTCAGTTTGGGGGGGGGGGTGACACACAAGGCAAGTCTTCACATACGAATCCACATCGTCCCGCATATGTGGACAATAGTAGGTGTCGCTAAGCAATGCCAAAGTGCGATGAGTGCCGGGATGACCCACCCACTTTGAGTCATGGCACTCCTTTAATATCTCTTTCCTCAAGTTGTCCCATTTCGGAACATAGAGTCGTTTCCCCGTTGTGTAAAGCATCTCGTCTTCAAGCCAAAATCACCTTGTCGTTCCACTCTTGACAAGCTCCACCAAGTTCTTGGCTTGAGAGTCATGGGACAATCCCTCATTGATTCTTCCCATGAGATTGTTTTGAGGTGTGAGCACGACAGGTGCTAGTTCGGCTTTTCGGCTTAGGGCATCCGCTACCACGTTCTCCTTGCCTTGCTTGTATTCCAACTTGTAGTCGAACTCGGCAAGGAACTCTTGCCATCTCGCCTGCTTATGGGTGAGCTTTTGCTGCGTTTGAAAGTAGCTTGTGGCGACAATGTTGGTTCGAACTGTGAAATGGGAACTAAGCAAGTAATGCCTCCAAGTGTGCAAGCAATGAACCACGACAGTCATCTCCTTCTCATGCACCGAGTATCGCCTTTCGGTGTCATTGAGCTTGCGGCTTTCATATGCTATCGGATGTCCCTCTTGCATAAGTACACCACCAATGGCAAAGTCTGATGCATCGGTGTGTACCTCAAATGACTTGCTAAGGTCCGACAGCCTTAGCACGGGTTCCTCCATCAAAGTCTTCTTCAAGTCTTCAAAGGCTTGTTGGCATCGGTCTGTCCACTCCCATGTCTTGTTCTTCTTCAAGAGATCCATCAAAGGTGTTGCAATGATGGATTATCCTTTGATGAACCTCCGATAATAATTAACCAAGTCAACGAAAGATCAAAGTGCGGGTACCTTGGTTGGCGGGTCCCAATCTTGGATGGCCTTCACCTTGCTTTCCTCCATCAAGAGCTTTCCATCCTTGATCTTGTGGCCTAAGAAATCCACTTCCTCCTTGGCAAAGGAACATTTCTCCTTTTTCACATAGAGTTCGTTCTCCCTAAGGGTTTGGAACACTATGCAAAGGTGTTTGACCTGCTCCTCCAAGGTTTTGCTATAGACCACAATGCCATCGATATAAACTACCACAAACTTATCAAGGTAAGGATGGAATACCTTGTTCATCAAGGTGCAAAATGTTGCCGGGGCATTGGTGAGACCGAATGGCATGACCAAGAACTGGAACGATCCGTATTTTGTTACACATGCGGTCTTTGGTTCATCTCCGGGTGCAATCCTCACTTGATAGTATCCCGAGCGAAGATCTAGCTTGGTGAAATATCTTGCTCATCCCAATTGATCAAATAAGTCGGTAATCAAAGGGATGGGATACTTGTTCTTGATGGTGATCTTGTTAAGCGCCCGGTAGTCGATGTACATCCTTAATGAGCTTTCCTTCTTCCTTTGGAACAAGATGGGGCACCATACGGACTCTTGGATGACTGAATGTAGCCGGCATCAAGCAACTCCTTAAGTTTCTTTCGGAGCTCCTCTAACTCGGGTGGCGTCATTCTATAGGGCGACCTTGATGGCGGTTTTGCTTCGGGTTCCAACTCGATGGCATAATCCACCTCCCTCCTTGGTGGCAACATCTTCAGCAATTTCTTGGGCATTACATCTCCAAACTCCCAAAGGATGGCCTCTATTGCCTTCGGCAAAGGCTCGAACTTTCCTCCATCCTCCTCGTCCACCTTGGGGGTTGCTAGGAAAGTAGGCTCGCCCTTCTTCCAAGCTTTGGTGAGATGCATGGCGGATAGAGCATTTGTCTTCTCCCTTGCTTGCCTTACCACGACCACCATGTAAGACAATTCTCCATCCGCGACAATGCAAAATATGTTGTAGAATGGAATGGGAAATGCCCGTACCTTGTCCATGAATTCAAGGCCGATCACTATCACTATGCCATAGTCATCCATCTTGACTATGGTGAAATCAATTTTCCCCTTCCAAGCACCGATGTGAACCTCTACATCGCGTGCTACCCCAACAATGGGTGTGGCAGGTGTATTCACCATCTTCACACTGCCCGACTCCTTCGTGACTCGGAGGCCAGGCTTCCTTGCTTCTTCCGATGTCATGAAGTTATGGGTTGCTCCGTAATCCACCAAGACACGAATCATCGTGTCTTTTGCCTTGACATCGATGTAAAGCGATCCACCTTACGCTTGTCGCATTGGTTGAGGGATGCTAGCCTTCACGGCATTGAGCAACCGGATGCATCCCATCCTTGCTGCATCCTCTTCCTCATCCTCGATCTTAGACCCTTGCAAGGTCATGGCTTTAAGTGCCTTATTTTGAGGGCAGTCGCGCATCATGTGAGGGCTGTCACATAAGTAGCACTTCACTTCCCAAGTCTTGCTTGCAGACTTGTCGTGCTTCTCGAACTTCTTCGCCTTCGGCTTGTAACTTGACTCGGGCTTTTCCTTCGGCTTTGGCACGTCTCCCCCACTCTTCTCATAGTTAGCCTTCTTACCCTTGAACTTGGTGTCGCCTTGGTTGCTAACCTTGAATTCAATGAGGGACTCGGCATCGACTATGGCTTGTGACAAGTTATGCACTTGTCTTCATTGCAACTCAAGCTTTGCCCAATTTTGTAATCCACTTATGAAGTACATGAGCTTGTCCTCCTCCGGCATGTTGGGCACTTCAAATAGCAAGTTGACAAAGGTGTTGACATAATCCTTGACGCTACCCGTTTTCTTTAGCCACCTAAGTTTCTCCTTGGCTTCATATTGAGCATTTTGAGGATAGAAATGTAACTTGAGATCATTCTTGAATTCTTCCCAAGTATTGAGCGAGAACGTACCTTACTCGATTTCCATGCACCTTCGACGCCACCACATAAGGGCACTGTCGGTGAGGAACAAGGTAGCCATTGAAATTTTGGACTCGTCATCTTCAAGCTTTAGATACTTGAAGTACATTTCCATGTTCCATAGAAATGTGTCAAGCTCTTTAGCTTCCCTCTTCCCATTGAAGGATTTGAGTTTGAAAGAGTCCAATGCCTTCGTCTCCTTTGGCCCTTGCGACTTGTTCAACGCAGCCTCCTTGCATAACGCCCAATCTCCCTTGACCTCTTTCACTTCCTCCCGGAGGGTTGTGAGCTCAGCGGACATTCGGTCAAGCTTGTCTCGGACCTCCCCGCGGATTTTATCTGCCATAATGTTGAGAGCGTCATGCATTTTCTCTCGCCACTCTTCCACCATGGCTGCGAGATCCCCCTTTGTCACGACGTCATCGTCAAGTCGAGTGTCAAACTCAACCACGTCCGATTCCGCCTTTTCGAGCCGTGCATCTAAGGCAGCAAACACCTCTTTGTGGCTCCTCTTGGTGCCAGCGACAGCTTGCTCCACCGAAACTCCTTCTCCGGACATCTCCCTTCTCTTTGTGTTGTGCACGAGCAGCCTTTGCTCTGATACCACTTGTCACGGGATGAGAACTTCGCTTCTCTACCAACCGTGCTGCCCTAGAGTTGTTCACCTCCTCAAACTCTCTAAGTCAGTCTCACCTCTATGCAGCGGAACAAGAGCAACACAAGAGAGCAAGAATGCTAGAAATGTACTAAGTATGCAAAGCTAAGCAAAGCAAACACTTAAGGAATGTGAGAGAAAAGAACTTTGTATTAACTTGAGAACTCTTTATAAGGCTTTCAAGGATGGTTTGACCAAGAGCTTTCACCACCTATTTATAGCCTAGCACCTCCTCAATGAATGGCTAGGTTTAATTCAATCTAATGGCTATAATTACAAGTTCTAAAATGTACACAAAGTTTCTACAAGAAAATGTCTAAGCTAGAGAATTCTAAAGTATCCTAGAATTCTCTAGAAATCTCCACCATGCTCTTGAATGTCAAAGTGCTCCTCTTTGGGTTTGAACCTTGTATGATGGATTTGGACTTGTGTCATGAATTTTCTTCACTCAAACTTAGTCCATGACAATATGTCTCATGCACATGCACTGCCTAGGTTATATGCGTGTGAAATTAGTCAAGCAAAAAAATTATCATTTGAATTATAAACATCAACGATGTCAACAACTAAATATTTATTTCGTGACATTAAGTTTTTGTGCAGTCTAACCTAATACTTGGAGGCAACCTTGACCGCAAGCAAAGTTTTCGAGATTTTAAAAACTAATTTGTGTGAAAATCTATAAACTCCAAGTGTGTTCGAACTTGCTGTGTTGTATAGTTGTATATTAATGTATATATATTCACTATCAGCCTCAACCCATTTACGACTTCTTATCAAAACAAACAAAAGAAAACAAAATATCCGGTTACGACTAAGTCAGCTTCCAAATTTAGAACAGAACCAATTCCTGGCTATCCATATTGAAACATGTCGCCAAAAGTCTTATCCTCATTGAGCTACACATATCACCTGCTCCGTCAAACTCAATCTTCCATTTTTCTGTCTTCTAATTCAGGCACCAACCAAAGTCTTACTCACGAGTCGCAAGAACAGTACGTAAAATACGTAATGCCCTAGCTAGCAGCCTACAGATACCAAACCCAGAGACCAAGTCTGGGTTACCAGTCAATTCAAATTCTCGAAGCTTATTTCATCGATGTGTTTGAAGCTTGACTAGCTAACTGCCACAGTTGTGGCACAGATGACTCATTCACACCTGTATAATGCTACTTAGTCACAAGCAGCACCCCATGAATAATAATCCATGATTGTTGATGATGGATGATGACGATGATTCATAGAACCTAATTTTTTTTTTGTTTCTCTTTTTCGTTGGTGCTGAGTCATATGATTGGCACCATATGTAGTTCGTGTTTGCTACCATAAGCATGTTTTTAGCTTTTTGATATGAAACACATAGATCAACCCAGAGCGAGTTGCTGTCGAGGATGATTGATTAGACTATATGTAATAAAGTATTAGATTGACTCAGTTGAGAAAAAGACTGCAATAAATACAAACTCATATGATCCGTGTAATTCTTAGGTCTTCAAACGTGGTGTTAACTTGTGTGTTTGTGTCTAATCGTATGAATTAAACCTGAAAAATAAAGCACGTATTACTCATTTTGTACTCGTATGCAATCCACGTATATAGTGCAGAAATGTAAATGATGATCACAATTTTTGTTGTTTCTAGAGTTAAATAGTCTCGTATATAATAACATAACTAACCACTAACATGTACATATATAATTTGTGCATGCATTTTCTAGATTCCCCGTAAGAACCTAACAAATGAAATCTATCAATCTGTTATCTTAATTTGATATGACAATGAAATAGCATAATATTTTTTTTTGTATCTTGAAATGATTATATAAGAACAATTAGATTGTTATTATATTCCATTTCAGGCTTAGACGTTAGAATAATCGTAAATGTGTACTATTTAAGCAACATATTACCTTCTTCCTTCATATTCTCTCTTGCTTTTCGTTTTTCAGAGCCTTGAATTCTTCGTTAACCTAATTTTCTCTCGCCCATCGAATATGAAGTTGTAGCTTCTTAAGAAGCTTTTTCTAAAATACTCTCATTAGAATTCAACGTTTATGTAATGGTCGACTTGATCTCTAATAACATCGTGAATACCTTTCTAGTTAGACTGAGTTTCGAATCCTATTAAAGAAAATAAGAATATTTTATTATATGTATACACTGCTCATGCATAAGACATGATAAACTTTTATTTGTAAATAAGAAGTTCGAACTCGGATACACTCATTTTAACATTTTAATTGATTATTTGATCGAGATATGCAAAACTAAGAAACAGCAGAAATTATTAAAATTAATTATCTAGAAATTTATCCTAATGATCTTTGATCAAAACAAATCAGCCGACAAAGTAGTTAATAGAAGACATGTGTTTTCTGATCCCATTTGTTTACACAACTTACGTATGTGCTCACGTAGATTGGATCGGAATCTATGATTAGGGCAAAGATTAAGCATTCACGACTCTACACTTTTTGCCTTGAAAAATTATTTACTTGCATAAATAAAAAGGTTGTCCCCTTATTATCCCCTGTTCACTAGACAACAAATTATCATCCTTAAAATAGGATTGACAAATCAGAGAAATATCCTAATGTAGCAAAAAGATAGATAGATGAAAAAAATAAGGGAACCCAACCCAACAAACGCAAATAGGACTATAGGGCAAAATAAATCAAACGCAAAACCAAAAAAAAAAAACCAAAATGAAAATAATTCAAGGTTGGAATTCAAAGGTATGGTTGAAGGGAATTTCATATACGAATATGATGATGATGGTGACGGAAAATATGGGTGATGAAAGTGATGATGAGATTATAAGACAAAAGGCCCCGAAAGCTCATCTCTTTTCCTGGAAAGTTCGCCTCATGATTTATTTGGTCCATGCTCCACACCATCCATTATGAGTGATGTGTGGACTATTTCAGAACAACCTTTTTCTCTTTTGTTAATGATTGCGTCTCGTTAACGTAAACATGTCATTTTGCTAGCTTCCCTTCAATCAAGATCACTATGCTCTTCGAGTGATTATAGGTAAACTCCACACAACCATTTCAAAGATGTCCACCAAGACCATCATTTCTGCGCTAACTTTTTTTGTTTGTTTTTATTATCAGTTAAACGACTTAAATTAATACTTAAACTTCTTTTCTGTATCATTTAAATGTTTTATACGTTGATTTTAATTCTTCTTGTGTTTTTTTATTCTTTATTTTTTTTTTTCAGATTTCTTGTTTTGAGAAATATAAAACATGTGAGTCGGTTGAAAGTAACACACTTCTTGTATATAAACTGATATGATTTAATTAGTAGAAGTACATACATCGATATGTTGATATTGAAGAAAACATCAATTTGTAAAGCACTAGTATTTGAGAGATGTTTTGAAAGTTATACGCTCGATATGTTGATATTGAAGAAAACATCAATTTGTAAAGCACTAGTATTTGAGAGATGTTTTGAAAGTTATACGCTCCGTAAGTTAAACAAATTACAAGAAATTCATGAATAAGGTTACTTGTTTTGTAGTGTGTATTGTAATTTTAATATCGTTTAAGACCCCTTGTCGAGTTCATAGATCAATCCGTTTTCATTTGAACTACAAAAATTGTTAATTTGTCTAAAATTATATAATATGTGAAAACACAAAAAAATGAGCGGATATTTTATGGGACTAATGTCCATCGATCATGTTATGTATATGTTGATTATTGTAAAGGTAATAAGAATATATGTATGTATCTGGCTTTTTCCAAGATGGGATTTTAGGAATTTTAACAAATGGTGCGTCGGGGTCCCATCTGGATCAAATTGGAGGAAGAAGGCTTGTCTGACTTTGATACAAAATCTAAATGATAAGATTTTGCAGAGGAAGAAGAGGCTTCTAGGGCCATTGGCACATCACGTGGGATGAGGGTCCTCTCATAGCCATAGCACGTCAAGTGACCGTAATCCCCCTCACCATCTTCTTCTATTTTTCTTTTTCTTTTTTCTGACTAAATCGTATCATCTATTCCTTCCTTTCTCCTCACGCTCAAGGTTAAAATTTCTGCGATATATCCGATATATCCTCCGATGTCTCCTTTTTTTGAATGACCGATATATCTATAGGGGTCAATATTTTATCTTCCACCGTATCTACGATATTTCCCCGATATTTAGGAAATATCGTCAAATATCACCGATATTTAGGAAATATCTCCGACATTTATGATATTTTTGATATATCACCGACATATTAAAAAAAATATCTGTAAAAAAATTGAAATGATATCCGGAAGAGAAGTAATTCCCTCGACGTGTATCCCAATGAAGAGTGGTGGTCTCAACTCACGAGAAGAGCATGATTCCTTTCGAGATATATCTGGATGCAGATCAATCTATTACACAATTATCAAACTTGGAGATGAGTGAACAGTGGATGAATATTTACACTTGAGAAAGAGAATAAGTATATGGACAATCTTCTACAGTTGGTGGATGTGGATTAAATAATTTTTCATCTGAAGAATATTACGATCATGCATCCCATGAACATGGCTATAGAAGTACTAGGTATGGAGCGCAAGAGGATACCATGTATGGAATGAGGACAAGAGGTCCAAATGATGATCAAGATGTTGCTTCAGTTGCGCTAAGTTTTGATTTTATCAGTTTATGTAGTGGGACTGAAACCTCAAATGAATCCTAAGAAGACAACAATCAATATGGCTATAATGTTTATGGCTATAATCATTGTGTGGAAGTCAGTGATCAGTCATCCAGTTGGATTCATCCTTACTATCCACTTATAGGGGAAACAGTCGGTAGCTCCAAAGACATATATGATTATCATATTCAACACTACAATTTGTACTATATGAGTCATATGTCTTGGTCTGATTATTGTACTTTTGTGGACCAGCGTGTGTCTTATGACTCTTATCAACAACCTAGATTCTCATTCTAGATGTAGATGAAGTTGATGTTTGTAATATTTATATATAAATCCAATAAATTAAATATTTCAGAAAAAAAAATTTCTTCCCAAAATACCGATATTTTTTTTCGGGTTTCCCCGATATATCCGAAATCTTCCTTTTTCAAAGGACCGATATATCCACCGATACCGATATTTTAATCCTTGCTCACGTTTTCTCACCACCCGTTTTAGAAGTAATAGTAGTTTTAGAAGAAGTAGACCCCCTCCTCCCTCACCCTCGATCTGTCCCCGAGCAACTGAATTAGAGACAGAAACATGTGAGCTAACGAACCATTTCTTAATCCCACTCTTACTTCTTGTGCAATCATCAACTCTCCAATTATATTGTTTCTCTCGTCAAACATGTCATCATTTCATTGACAAGATATTTATTCTAATAATTAACTACATTAATTAACAGCTCTTAATCTTTTTTTATTTTCATCCACATCCACGTATCGTGTGAAAAGTTAGATACTTTTTAGTCTAGTGTCATAGAATTTCATTCCTAAAAAAGAGATTATAACTTATAAGTTCGACTCACGAAATATATCATTTGAGTCGTTGTGCGATACAAAAACGAAAGATACAAAAAGAGGGGAGGAGGACAACGTAAGGCGCGGGCTGCATGTAAATTAAGAGGTGATGAGCTTAGTTCACGAGATTTGAAGAGTGATTGGTGGGAGTGGAACAATACAAAAGCGATGACCTAGTTTCACGGTTATTGTTTCTTCATGAGCCATTTGTGGTAGATATTTTTGATATTCAGATAATGAATTATCCAAATACCCAACTCTTGTTTGGTCCAGATGATTGAATCCCATATGATATTGCACTAGAAATTATCTGTTTTTGCGCGTATATACAATGCAATTTCTATCTTTCCGTTTCAACCAATTGTCATGCATGAGTACGTGTTGTCGTTTGTATCGACTTTACGTACGTATGAAAGTTATCATATGCTCTTTATAAGCTATGCAAGAAACTTTACAAAAGATAAATAGTAATATTCCCTTCATATATATTGTTCATCGATTTACAAACATAATAAACATAAAAATCAAAAATCAAAACCAAAATTTAAAGGTAACGATCCGTACGTAATTACTATAATTTTCTACAATATTAATTACAATAAACCCTTTTGACTACAAGCCCTTAACCAAAAGAAAAATAGGGGTTACGGGAGGGGGGTTGGATATCGACCTCTTTTTCGTTTTTCCAAATCTAATTCATTATCCTAATTAATATAGTATTTAGTTAATTAATACCCTAATTATATACGTAATTAACAAGCTGCAGAAGAATTGGTGAAATGATTATAGAAGTGAGGCTTTGGATGAGCAATTGAAAACGGGCTCTTATTTGAATTAGCACCTTCGCTTCCTCCGATCCTTTCACAGGAAGGACACACGGTGAGAGTCGCCGCCGGCATGTGCATGAACAACGGTTTTTGTTGGCTGAGCTTCAGAGCCTTGAGTTCTTGTACCTCTTTCTGTAGCCTCCTGTTCTCATCTGTCAGAGTTTCACAGCATTTCTTCAAGAACTCACAGTCTACCTCTGTTTGCTTAAGCTTTGTCCTGAAACCAGAAATAACATCTTATTAGTTTTAACCTATATGGCTAAAAGTTGGTTAGTCGGTCGATATAAAGCTGTAAAAAATCACAATCACACAGGAACCACCTGCTTTACCCTATTTTGGGATACGTGGTTCACACAAAAATACCCATTATTGGGTTTCTTTTTTCTTTTCAGTTTAAAGAAAGCAGTAAGGAAATTTTGCCAGAAGAAATTTTTAATCTGAGTTGTGTTTTTGAAGATGATTAGGGATAAGAATTTTGATTACCTGGCCCTCCTGTTTTGGAACCAAACTTCTACTTGTCGAGGCCTCAAACTTAACTGCCTGGCTAAAGCTTGCTTTTGCTTCTGTAATTAAACCCAGTAATAACAATATTAGTTTTCAGTTTTCATATAAACAAATAAAGATTGATGGAGAGGGAGAGATGAATTACAGGGTTGAGAGTGCTGTGTTGTTTGAAGCTTTCTTCTAAGAGCGCAGACTGTTCTTTGGTGAGCCTGAGCTTCTTTCTTGCATTAGGACCATCTTCATCTTCATCACTAATCACTCTGCAAGAGACCTGCTTCTCAACCTCAACCTCCTCACTGCTGATGTCTCTCTCCCTCTTGACCACTCTACCGCTCGAGAAGGAATTCGAAACTGCGCTATGACTATTATGAGGAGACCCTTGCCTATACAAATCAAGACTATTATTCCCTTGATGATGATCATCCTCATGAAAACTATTTCCAAACAGACCCAAAGTTAAAGATGGCTCGAAGGAATCAGGCTTCTTATTCGGCATGGGATGTTGAGCCTTTTGTGGAGTTGGAGTACTGGTGCTGTATTGGGAAGCTGTGAGACCTAAACCTAAGACAAGGCCAGTGTTGCAAGCATGCTGATCATCAAAACCCATCTGGGAGCTGTTCTTTCTTTTGCTTTGTTGTGTTGAAATGGGGAATTGGGTGGGCGGGTGAAGTCGATATATATATGAGAAGGGAGAAGGGAGGAGAGGTTGAAGCAAGCAGAGAGAATTAGGAATGAGACTTTTGGGTGGGTGGGTGGGTGGCTATGATTATTAATCAAACCAGAGAATGAGTATAGAAACGAATCTGGGGCATTGGGAAATTATGAAGGGTACCTCAAATGCAACCTCTCTCTCTCTACATAGGTTGACCATTTGAGCCCCACTACCAAATTATTATACACAAATAATAACAAACCAAACAAAGACAATCCCTCTCTTCATATCATATGCTAGAATATATCATGGCAGTGGGAAACACATCAAGAAGATGATTCGCTTGAGCTTGGCCACCCATTAACATGCCAAATTTAACTAATTGCTACCACTTTAAATTTCTTTTCATGTATTACATATATATTAGGTTCCTACCCTTTATATGTATCAATTATTGGGCACACTTTTGCTATGCTTTACTTGTGTTGTGTTCCCATAACTACTAGTTTGTGTGTGTGAGATTATTTTAATTTTGGGTCATTCTTGAAGAATTATTGTTAATAATAATATCCAATTAGGGTGTGGGTTTTTGCTCATTCAAAGATTGCTTTAGCTGATTGGCAAAAAAGAAGTTAAAATTTATGATCAGTCCATGATTGGATACTAATAAGTTCCTTTTAGAAAACACACCCACATTCTTGACCAAAAAAAAAAAAAAGAAAACACACCCACATGAACTGTCTCCCACTCCATGCCTGCTACAACTTGCTAGAGATATGGGACATGCATCATCATGCTTATGTGTCACGCTTCTTACTTACCGATATTGCATTTTCAGCTTACTTTTTTATTAGTATTGTATAATGAGTGAAGGGCTGCATGGATATTTATGCTGAAATTTTTTATTTTTTAATTAAATTTTTTTTAACCGTCTTATTTATTTATATATCAATAAGATTTGAACTTATGAAATTTAATGTTTTTAGATTTCTAACCAACCTCAACGTTGTGAATTTGATACACTATATATATAGTGTTAGACCGTTTGATTTACATATTGTTCTTCATTGAACTGACTTTCATGATAACATAGATATGTAATTTAAATTTTGTTATAAAAGTTAATAAATAAACGTGTGATCAATGTAGAAGTATATATAATGACCCATTGCATCAACAATATACGTATTGAATACTAGATAAATATTCATATTTGTGGATGATTATTAATTTAGTTTCTTCTTGCTTATGAATTAGAAAGAGATGTGCACGATCTTGCATTGCATATATGTAGTTTATGTGCCATATATATATTGGCTAATTAAGCTTCCTTGTTGTGCCATGTTTGTTTTTTGTAGGAAAGGCAAAGAGAGAAAGAGAGAGGGGAAAAGGAGGTTAGGTAGAAGACAGACATAGGCACCATTGGAGAGTTACTTGAATTGAATTCAAAAGAGTTATAATGGTGCCAATGAGAATATGATTCATCAACAAGAATACGGATCAATAATATCTTTGCTTAACTAGAAAGTTGATGTGAAGTAGCAGTAGTGCGTAGTAGAGTGTGTGTGTGTGTTTGGGACCCTACTGTTCGATCTCTATGTGTACATGATCATGTACAATAATAAGCACTTCCAATAATAGTTGCTTTGTCGGCGAAGCTGATGAGTAGTCAGGTCACCCATAAAACATGATAAACCTAAAATAATGGCACAGCCAAGAAGACACCAAAAGCTTCAATTGCATGCTTACAATTAACTCCGACCATAATCTTTCTAAGGCTAGGCAGCTAATTATTCATCAAGTAATAGCTAGTTTGAGAGAAAACTAATACTGTTTGATTAATCAGAAAGGTTCCGACGACAAGTCATTGATCAAAGTTGTGTGGCGCATGCAGTTCGCGATCGAGCTGGTACTATTCCACGCATCATAAAATTAGATGGCAACAATTATTTATGAGATTATTGAAGTGCTTATAGCTGTTCAAGTTGGAAACGGGATCGATCGGAACCTAGCTAAACTAGTACTTTCTTACTTAATCAACAATAATTATTCCTAATTACATTAGCACAGGACTACAGGAGTGTGTTTTGGGTCACCATGCAGATCATCGAATCAGTTGTATATATATGTTCTTAAATATATGACGTATGAACGCACTTTTCGTTATGAGCTACGGATACAAACCAATTTATAGTGACTATTACAACTTTCAAGCTAAGCAGCCTAATAATTAAGCTAAACTAGTTTGTAGTCCAGCCTAATTCAAGTGCTTTACCTGCATTTCACCTGCTAATTAAACTCAAATCTTGTGAAAGCTAAATCTTTTTCTTAATTTTCCGGCTAATTAACATATATTGAATTGTTAAAGTGATATTATTGAAATAATTACAGGATGAGGCGTAACATAATAGTTCGGCACTGCTCGGCTAACGTAGGTTCAGCTTAATTCTAGTAGTGATGATCCAAAAATTTCAATATCATTTTTTTTAGAATCACTTTTGATATTAATATCTAGCTATAGTTATTTAGTTAATCTAATTCGCCGCCTACGTACGTTATGTTTATTGATATTAATACCCTAGCTAGTTATTTTGTTTAAAAGTTTCAGTACGTCTCCGCGTATGTCATGTTCACATCAATTAATAATGTGATCAATTATTAGAACGTATAAAATCAATTGTTGATATATCATTTTGAAATTGACAATGAAATTTCAGTAATTTCAATCGAGTGTGGTTATTGAGACTTTTAAATTTGTTCGCTATAACCTCTTATTTTTTCTACACCTCTCTTTTACTTTTAAATATAAGTATTTACTCACTAGACCTCGTTTCAAATTTCTAACATAACCTTAGTTATTTATTGACATATATTTCAATAAATTAATTACCTCTTATTTACTTAATAGACCTCTCATTCTTTGTTTTTGTTTTTCATTATCCATTATCCCTATCTTTTTTTTTCATGCAATAAAATGTTCTATCATGAACTATTCTATATATCTTTTTAATTGTTTTTCTCTTTTGTACGTGTTATTTTTTCTCTATTTTTTTCTTTTGAATAATTTGATCTCTATTTTGCACCTCATAATAAATTTTTCAATAAATATATATTTTCTATAATCGATATATATTAATTTTTTTTCAAAAATATTTATACATCTTGCAAGTATATATATGTGTTCAACATGTATGATAATACAAAATTTTATATCACATTATCGATATTGATTATTTTTTTTAGCTCTTATAAATTATATATATGCTAATAAAGTAGTCTGAGGTTCACATCCAAAACCAATTGACATTGAGTAGAGTGGCTCAAACCCTTATTAACCCACAGGCAAGGCCTCATATTCCCAATATGGGATTTATATCTCAACACGTCTCCGCATGTGTGACAAATTTTCAAGCCTAACACGTGGACAACATTAGGTGATGTGAAGTGCGTGTGGTCATTGGGCTTCACAAGTGGACATGGGTAACCCGATCAGATACCATGATAAAGTAGCTTGGGGTTCACATCCAAAACCAATTGGCAACGGGTGGAGTGGCCTAAACTTTTATTAACCTATAAGTAAGGTTTCATATTCTCGATATAGAATTTATATCTCAACATATGTTTTAATAAAAATAAATTATAAAACAAAATGTATAAAAAAAATAATAAAGAATGAAATCAATTATTATTGAATTAGAAAGTCTAAAGAGAATAAATATAATATTTCTTTTTGTATAATTATTGTCCTTAATAATTATTGTGTATGAGGATGTATATGTTATTTAATAATTCACAATATAATAAGGTCTGGTGAGCAAATTTGAAAGTCATAATAACCGCACTCATTTCAATCATGTGATCGGGAAGTATCATAAGATTTTACTTAATTTCTCAACAATTAGCTAGCTATTTACTTAGGTATGATCGATTTGCACTAGGCAAGAGATGCAGGGCCGTTTGCGCCGCCACGAGGCAGATCCAAGTCGGTTGCTAACGCTGCGGGGGAGGATTATTGATGGAAAGCCGCCGTGCATATGTTCCTTAATTGTCTACAAATTTACAACGCCCGAAACCCTAGAGGTGCCGCCATGCCCATTTATGTTCCGTTTGATATATTCGCAAACATCGTATATAGTGGAGAAAATTTGACTTCCTATACATGAAGCTCGATCATTTGGAAAACGGGAAGAAAAAGGGATAGAGAACATATTGAACCGCTATATATCCAAACGTTCAAACAACGTGCAAAAGATCTTTAGTTCCCACTATTGACCCATAATATTCAAAACTCACTTTTATGTACCTAGACAAAATGAATTCACATTACCAATTGATAAGATACTTATTCTAGAGTTTGAGAAAAATTCTAGACGATACAAGCGGATGGAAGAAATGATTGTTATTCTAATGAGAAAGCATACATGCATATACACTAATTTTCTCTTTTTTTTTCTTTGTACGGAATTAGGAACGACCATTATTATTCTTGTCACGATTATATTGTTTGAAAGAATTATTATATATATTTTTTTGTTTCTACAAAAAAAATTTATACATGCATGACGTGTGAATACATGATGTAATTTTAACCATTTATTATAATTTATATATAATAACCACCGTATATCATATAATCTTAATCATTAAATTAAATACGTGACTATGCGTAGATACACGCCATTTAACATGATAAAATCAAAAAGTTTACGGTCTTAATTTTGAACCCAAAGTTGATAGGCATCGACTCTGACATGTTGGGAGAGCAACAAATTAGTCTTTGAGGTCCAATAATACACTGTTAATACCAAAAAAAAAAAAAAAGAAGAAGTGACAAACGATAATAATAATAATAATAATAATAACAAAAAAAATTATTATTAAAATTATTATTCTTTTCTTGTGCTACATGCACAAGGCTTTTGAGTTTAATTGTAACTCATGCAAAGGGAGGTGTTTGGATAAGAATACAATTCGGGTGTCAAAGTCCAATTATAAATCAGCCAAGCGCTCTATATAAAGAGACAAAAGCCTCCAACGAAAAAAAGGCAGAGACAGAAAAAGGGAGCGAAGAAGAGACAGAAAGAGGGAGTGAAGCAGAAGCAAGAAGAAAACAGGCGAAGCAAAAGCAAGAAGAAAACAGGCGAAGCAGAAAGCAGAGGAAGACCGGCGAGCCAACAACAAAGGTGGAGCTCTCGTTCTAACTCTATTTTTTTTGCATCGACTTTATTTTTCTGTCTCATCCCTTGTTTCCGGAGGAGCCCCAATACCATTCAAGCCTCAAAACCCTAAGGCGCGAAGCACAAGCCCTGAGCGGTGGCGAGACCACCTAGCATAAGGTGAGACGACCTCGCCCTCCCTCCTCTTGTCATAACAAAAACATGACCTTGCACCTCGCATAGAAGAGGAGGACCTAAGGCGCGGCAGAAGGCAGAACCCCTAAGGCGCGGGTAGATGACTTCAGTTGGGAGCAAAAGCCTTAAGTAGGGGGGCGGGACGACCTCGCATAGGGCGAGATGACCTCGCCTCCCCCTCTTGTTACAACAAACATATGGCCTTGCATCTCGCATAACAAGTCATGCAAGGGGAAGGAAACAAATAAGTAACGCGAATCTGAAGAACATGAACTTACTCTTGACAACTTGGAGAATCCTTGGGCAGATCAAAGAAAAGGAGACGACATATCTCAATTTATAGAGGAGCAGTTTCCTCAAGTCCAACTCCCAACCAGACAGGGATAGACATCTGGAGTTATGTGGTTCATACGATCTCATCAACTTCATCAAGGAAAAGACGACGAAGTCCTGCCAAGCAGAGTTCGTGTGTAAAGAAGACCTCGCGAGATGGCTAAAGCCCTAAAGCAAAGGCGAGGTCACATTCGCGTCGAAGCAAAAACCCTAAGGGGTGGCGAGGTGACTTCACACCAAAGCAGAAGCCCTAAGGGGTGGCGAGGTCACATTCGCGTCAAAGTAGAAACCCTAAGGGGTGACGAGGTCACATTCGCGTCAAAAACATATGCCCTAAGGCGTGGCGTGATGGCTTCACAAAATTAAAAGTCCAGGCAAGGCGAGATGACGTCACAGGCGGGGCGAGATCCCTCATGCAGAAGATGAAGCATACACGCGGAGTCCGCTCACAAGCATATATCCGCGGAGTCCGCTCACAAGCATATACGCGTGGAGTCCGCACACAACCATACACACGGAGTCCGCTTGCAAAGCATACAAGCGGAGTCCGCGTGAAGGGGGAGGCCGCTTACACGCGGAGACTGGATTTGTAGATCACCTACGCCACTATCAAGAACTGTGGCTAAGGAAATTCAAGCCTCTTGGTCACACTGATACATCACCCATTTCGGGTGCACAACTCAAATCAACTGACATTCTACCAAATTGGGTGTCCACAAGAAATACAATATTGACATATTCAAAAATACATCTGTCAAACCAAAAACTGGCAATAAGCCACAAAGCCTACAAACCCCAATAAACTACGATCGGTTTGATCCCTCAAGGGGGTACGTAGGCAATCTAGCAACTTACTAGATGCAACCAAAATTCTAAACAGAATCCTTGACACCAACAGCCAAATCCGGCCAGTCCAAATGACTCCAGTCAAATTCTTAAAACCAAATTTACGGGCTTTAAACCCTCACAAATATCCCAAACACAAATTCAAAATAAATGGGTCATTCACCCATTTAAATCCCAAATTTTTGAACTACAACGGTTTGATCCCTTTACAGGGTATATAGGTAGTCTGGATTTAAATCTGGACACAACCACACCTAAAATCAAATCCTTGGTTCCTTCCAAGCCAAATTCCCCTCCAAACACACACATGCTCCGTTTGTCACTTTATATTTAGAATCAAAGGGTCTTCCCTTAGAAACAAGAGTTGTAATTAAGGAATTTACTTTATTTTGAATGGGTTGAATCAGACATAATTAAAAGCTCTATCTTAATTAATAAGATAAATGTGAAGTTATGTTGGATACATACTTATTTACAATTTTTGCACAACATAGTTTTTGGCGACTTCACTGGGGACCCATTTTCCTTTTCATCTATTTTATGAAGTCACTTAACTTGTTGTGTGTGTTTCAGGGAAAACAAAAACAAAACATTGGCACCACAGGTAACCGTTTTCTTCCACAAGCTCCCAGCAACTGCTGCTCACTCGAACCAAACCGGTCATCGGATGTCATTCGTGATTGGCGGTGTTCCGGTCACTTGTACAAAGGCGAAGCTTGAAGCAAAACAAGACAAGCTAGGCGTAAGTACCGGGAAGACTCAGACTTTCAAAGATGCCTCCAAGAATGCTTTGAGAAATCAGAGGAAGCGAGTTGCAAGAGCTCAGAGGAAGAGAAATGCCCAAGCTAAGGCAGTCGAGGCTATCTTGGCAGAGCTTGCCCAGCCAAGACTTAATAAGGAAGGAGTAAAGATTCATTCAAAAGAGGTGAAGACTCCCATGCAACCTTATATTATGGTTGGTACCATGCGGGTCAATCTACCAAGTGTAGATATCGTGATGGTGACTTCCACCAAGGGAGGGGACGAGCATGAACCTCAACTTCCCCTCCAAGGCTCACAAAGCTCCACAACGTCCTCACAGCCAACAACAGCTAGTCAAGAACTTTACCCAAAAAAGATGGCGGAGGAAATTTCAAAAGCTCTTGATACACTAGCAAGAGGACCAGCGAGGCCAAGGGGATCCAAGACGAAAGAGTATCCTGTTTATGGAGATGATTCCTACACGGGACCAATTACCCGCAATATGGCCAGAAGGATGATGTTCGGAGCATCGTCAGCAAGTACTATGGCAGAAGAGGGATATTCGTCTCTAAAAGATAATCATTCAATTGTCTTATGGAAGGGTAATCCCTTATATGAGACCTCGGCCCCAACTGAAGGTTCTTTACATGCATCAGCCGCCAAGTCTAGCGAGGGCTGTGACTCCGATTCTGACAATGTTCAGGTTCTCATGGCAAGCTCGACAAGTCCAGAAAAGCAGTAAAAGCAGTGGATGGAGGAGCTGACAAACAAATTAGCTCAACTTGAACGCGATGCTCTACAAAGACAAATAGAAAGAGAGATGAAAGCCAAGAGGATATCAGATATTGAGAATGAGTCGAGAAGAAGAGTGGCTGAAAAAGAGGCCGAGGTTGCTAAGCTTGTAGCAAAATGCGCTGCACTCATGGAAAATAGAGCACATGGAGGTCCGGGTTCTTCATTTGTTAAAAATAATGAGGAGTCGCTCTCGCCTGAAGGGATTAGGAACATGATCGCCGAAGGGATCAGAGACTTCCAGTTGTCTCTATCTACACCGGTCCTTAGATACCGCAAGCCATATCCAGATCACTATGACGCAATACCTTTCCCTAAAGGATATTAGAGGCCAACATTCAACAAGTTTGATGGAATAAATAGCTCCTCACAGGAGCATTTAGCTCACTTTTATTTAGCTTGTGGTGAGACCTCACAAATTGATGCCTTCTTGGTCAGACAGTTTGTGCAATCCCTCAAAGGTGCTGCATTTACATGGTACACCTAGCTAGAGCCAGGTTCCATTCAGACGTGGGATGATATGCAAAAAGCATTTTTGGCACAATTTGTCAGCTCTAAGAAGAAAGTCTCCATTATTGACTTGGCAGACACTAGATAAAAAGTTGGAGAAAGTTCCACCGAATTCATCACAAGGTGGAGAAGTCTCAATCACCAATGTCCTGACAAGTTATCCGAGATCTCTGCTGTTCAAATGTGTGCTAATAACCTCCTCCCAGAGGTCGCGACATATGTTGGCACAGCAGAGCCCTAAACTTTCGATGCTCTGGTCTCAAAGGCAAGCAATGTGGAAAGGCAAGTTGCTTGCCAAAAGTCATCTGCAAAAATTCAAATTGCGGATAAGAAGAACGATTCCAAGAAGTCGGTCACCAAGAAAGGAGAGACAATGGCGACATTCGTCAGGAATGAAAGGAAAAACGACACTGTCCAAAATAACCAAAGGAAAAATGACAGTGTCAAAAGCAAAAATAACAACAACAGGGTGCAGAGTGATCGACCTCGCAAACTCACACTTGATGAAAGGAAAAACATCACTTATTCATTTGATGATAAGGATGTTGAAGTGATTTTCGATGAACTCATTGCATCAAAAAGTATTAAGCTTCCTGAATCAAAACGTCCAGCCGAAATGAACAAGACCAACGATCCAAAATACTGTCGGTACCACCGCCTAGTGGGTCATACATTGAAGGATTGCTACGTTCTTAAGGACAAAATTTAAGATATGATTAACAAAAATGAGATCGTGACAACAACCGCAAATGTAACAACCACTGGTTCATCTAGACCAGATGGTGCCATATCGATTGCGCTCAAGGTCGATGACGAGGTCACAATTGTCGAGGCACATCCAGACATGCCTCGCCCTGGAAACCCTAATATTCCATCCTTATACGAGCTCATGAGAACACTAAGTTTTGATGTATGGGAGGATTCAGACGGGTTGGAAGAATCAGATGAAGAATGAAGCATAGTAGAGAATAATACAAGGCAACTTCGCCCCTCTACTGTGAAGACCCCTCCGCCTCCCTCAAACAAATATCGTCGGAGGTCATTTTCAAAGAATAAGAAGAAAGGGAGAGCCGCAAGGAAAACTCAAGACCAAAACATGGAGGAATACAGGCAGTCTCTGGTAACTCTAATTACCCTCGCGAAATTCTTGCCCAAAAAGTTTTTTGAAAAGGGCGCGGACCCCACATGCACGCGGAGTCCACATCCGCACGGGGTCCGCACTAATGGGAACGACGAGGAGGAGGACACGCTTCAATGCTGTATAGTGACCATTAATACCATCTCGCCACCTAATTCAGATGCAGAAGTTGAAAGTGCACATGAAGTTCAGCTACATTCTGGCTTGGTTCTTCCACCACCAGTTCAAAAAGAGGGAGGATCACTACCCATAAAGTATAGGGTAAAAGACGACACAAAAAATGTGTCTGATAAGGTAAAAGCTGCATCAAAGGAACCTCCTCAGAAGACTAAAGAAGCTCACCAAAAGAGTAAATATGATGTCTTATCACATCTGAAACGTATCCCTCCACTTATAAGCGCGTATGACATTTTATGCATGACAAGGGAGTTAAGGGAAGCATTAATTGAGGCATTGCTAAGTCCAGAGTTGTATAAAGAAGACGTTGTCAAAGTTAATACAACTACTACAAGAGTTTGTCCTCATTGCAGGAATTGCATCTCGTTCCTGGAGAAGGATTTGCTGTTAAAAGGAGAACACCATAACAGACCTCTCTATGTCACAGGGCTTGTGGGTAAAATGACGATCAATAGAATATTACTTGACTGTGGCTCGGCTGTGAATTTGTTACCTCTCAAAACGCTACATATCATGGGAATGAACGCTAAACAGCTCACCCCATCCATGCTCACCATCCAAGGTTTCAACCAAGCTGGTTAAAAAGCAATGGGCACAATTGTCCTACAAATGGAGATTGGAGAACTGTTCTCAACCGTTTTGTTTCATGTGATTGATGCTCCTACCTCTTTCAATGTATTGTTAGGGCGCCCATGGCTTCATAATTATGGTATCATCCCTTCCACACTACACCAATGCTTTAAGTGGTTGGAAAATGGAGAGGTCAAAACGGTCGTAGCAGACACAGATATTTTACAAGTCATCGGATAGCCCTGGCATAAAAGAAGCTCCCAGACCCGTACTAGAAGCAAGAAAGCAGGAAGTGCCAAAGCCATTAAGATCCCGGGTCAGCTTAACTCCCCCGGCATTGTCCTCAAAATAAAAGGCTTCAAGCTCAGAAGTATCAAAGCCAAAGATGGGAGAACCTGGGCAAAAAGCAATAACGCCTATCAAGGACACAATGGAGACGCTCATGACGAGCTATGCACGGCCTCTTCTTAAAATCGACTAATCTATCCCAAAGAGTGACATTGTGATCTCTACAACACTCGATAATGGGCAAAGTAGGCATAAGTGGGTTGTTTCCTTCAAAAACAGGAATATGAGGCTAGCATCATCGGGCCCTTTGAAGATTAACCTCAGGAGTAGAAAATCAGTTTCAAAAGCCACTCCCTTAAAAGTCATAGTGAAGCAGGTAAATGGTATGCTTAAGGTAAAAGTTCCTGAGTCAAATGCCTCTGAGTCAATTGTCCTCATGGATCTCGAGAAGACCATGTTTCATGAGGAAGACACAAAACAAGATCTGCCTCGTGTGTCTGTGTTTCGACGTCTTTCAAAAGATCCCCAACCTCGAGTTTCGGTGTTCCAACGACTGGGCGAAAATCATCCCAATCCTCAAAAGAACAAAAAGTGGAAGCTCAAGGATAAGCAACAAAGAGTACTGATTGCTAAACAAGTGAACGCGAGCATAGAGGAATCCGCATCAGCAAATTACCTCTCAATTGAGGAAGATCAAAGTGAAGTCGAAGAAGAATATGAATTCGTCGATAGCTCTCAACCTGCCCCGTCCCAGATAGAAGACGACGGACAAGTGACAGTTGATGAACTCTAAGAAATAAATTTAGGCACCAATGAAGACCCAAAACCTATATTTGTGAGCGCTCTTTTGACTCCAGAAGAATTTCAAGACTACAAGAATCTTCTAGAAGAATACAAAGACATCTTTGCATGGGGCTATCAAGACATGCCTGGCTTGGACCCTAGTTTAGCTGTCTATAAGCTTGCCGTTTCAAAGGGAAAACCATGGGTGAAACAAGCTCCCCGACGCTTCCGCTCAGAGCTTGCTGTTCAAATCGAATCTGAGGTCAACAAACTCATCGATGTCGGTTTCATTTAAGAAGTTAAATATCCCACGTGGCTCGCTAGCATCATACCCATTAAAAAAAAGAACGGGAAAATTCATATTTGTGTCGACTATAGGGACCTCAATGATGCTTGTCCAAAAGATGAGTTCCATCTTCCCATCACGGAGTTATTGGTTGACGCCACAACAAGATTCGGTGCTTTGTCCTTCATGTATGGTTTCTCAGGTAACAATCAAATTAAGATGGCACCCGAGGACGAGGAGCTTACAGCCTTTCATACACCAAAAGGAGTATACTTCTACACAGTAATGTCATTCGGCTTGAAAAATGCAGGTGCAACTTATCAGAGAACAATGACTCACGTCTTCAACGATATGCTACACAACACCGTTGAATGTTATGTCGATGACTTGGTGGTCAAAACAAGGAAGAGGCAACACCATCTAGTTGATCTGAGGAGAGTTTTTGAAAGGCTTCGAAAATACCAACTGAAGATGAACCCTTTAAAATGTGCCTTCGGGGTCACGTCTGGAAAATTCCTTGGCTTTGTTGTAAGGTACCAAGGGATCGAGGTAGACCTTACCAAAATCATGGCAATAAGGGAAATGCCAGCACCAAAAAATCTTCGAGAGTTGAGAGGACTGCAAGGAAGACTCGCTTATATAAGGAGATTCATATCAAATCTCTCTGGAAGGTGTCAGCCATTTTCAAGACTGATGAAGAAAGACGTGCCTTTGGTCTGAGATCAAGCATGTCAAAGTGCGTTCGATAGCATCAAGGAAGATTTGCTCAACCCACCAGTCCTAATGGGGCCTATAAATGGGAAACATTTAATCATCTACATAGCCGCTCTTAATCGCTCCTTGGGGGCATTGCTGGCACAAAATAATGATGAGGGGAAAGAAAACACTCTCTACTACTTCAATCGAACATTGGTAGGAGCTGAACACAATTATACTCCAATAGAGAAGATTTGCTTGGCTTTAGTCTTTGCCGTTCAAAAATTACGGCATTATATGCTTGCTCATAATGTCACCTTGATATCTAGAGCTGATCCTTTAAAGTATTTGATGACAAAAACCACGCCCTTGGGTAGACTTACTAAATGGTCTCTCATCCTCTCAGAGTTTGAAATAAAGTATGTACCCCAAAAAATAATAAAAGGGCAGGCACTTGCAGACTTCTTAGCGGCACACCCAGTACCAGATGATCATGAATTACCCGAAGACTTGACAAATGAAAACGTCTTCTCAACCGAGACTCCCTCATGGCAGTTGTACTTTGACGGGGCAGCTAGAAAACAAGGAGCTGGAGCTGGCATCGTGTTCATCATGCCTTTTGGCGGTATAATCCCCTACTCATTCTTTCTAATGGCTTTATGTTCAAATAATGTTGCAGAATATGAAGCACTCATGATTGGCCTCGAGATCGCCTTAGAGATGAGGATTGACTCCTTACAAGTGTTCGGCAACTCCCAACTAATCGTCAGACAAGTGAATGACGAATATGCGGTCAAAAATGAGAGCCTTGTCCCATACCATCAACAGGTCAAGTACCTTATGGGACAATTTCAAAACATAAATGTTAGCCACATTCCTAGATCAAAGAATGATAAACCAGATGCATTGGCTAACCTGACAGCTTCTTTAATCCAACGTAAAGAAAGGGACATCCAGATTACGGTTGGGGAACGACGATTGCTGCCTACATTACTTGAACGAATGGAGGACGTCAACGAAGTACATATGGTTTATGTGTTCGAAGTCGAAGAAGAATCCGATTGGCGAATGGACATGATCAAGTATTGTCAGTCAGGCATGCTACCTACAGATCCAAAGAAAAGAGTACGTCAGATGGACTGCACCTCGATACGCATACCTTAGTAACACTCTGTATAGGATGTCCTTCAATGGGATACTCTTACGGTGTCTTTCAAAAGAAGAGGGAGCGGAAGCTCTTAAAGAAGCCCATATTGGAATATGCGGAGCCTACCAAGCTGGTCCAAAATTAACAGCTCAGTTAAAGAGAATAGGCTATTACTGGCCATCAATGGTACAAGACTCGATAAATTATGCACGGTCATGCAAGGCCTGCTAGCTACATGGGGATTTTATACACCAACCTCCATTACCTCTTCATCCGACGTCTCTCTCATACCCCTTCGAAACATGGGAGTTGGACGTTGTGGGAATCATAGCTCCTAAATCCTCACGCCTGCATCAGTACATATTGGCTGCAACATACTACTTTTTAAATGGAGCGAGGCAATTCCTCTCAAAGCGGTAAAAACAGAGGATGTGGCAAAATTCATTAAGACTCACATCATCTATCGCTCCAGAGTTCCCTCCAAAATAATATCTGACAACGCCTCGTACTTCAAGTGTAGAGCCATGGTTACGATGTATGAAAAGTATAAAATTCAACATGCATTTTCATCTAGCTATAACCCGACAGCTAATGGCCAAGTAGATGTCTTCAATAAGGTGCTTTGCAACATCCTAAAGAAGATGGTCTTAACAAACAAGAGAGACTGGCATGATCGCCTCCCTGAGGCATTATGGGCATATCGGATCACTGTTCGTACAGCAACCGGTTGTACTTCATTCAACCTGGTTTATGGCTCTGAAGCAGTACTGCCATTAGAAGTCCAATTGCCTTCTTTGAGAATAGCTACAAGGTTGACAAGTCCAGATGAAAACACACAAGTCAGGCTTGCAGAGCTTGAAGCCCTCGATGAGAAGAGACTTGCAGTGCAACAAAGACTTGAGATTTACCAGGCTCAAATTGCAGGGGCTTTCAACAAGAGAGTTAAGTTCAGGTCATTCAAAATAGGCGAATTGATCTTAACAGTCCGAAGGCCCATCATCGTTACCAGGAAGTCAAAGGGAAAGTTTGAGCCCAAATGGGAAGGTCCATATGTAGTCACCAAAGTCTTCACCAAAGGCGCATACGAGCTTTCAAACGCAGACGAAGGCTGCATCTACCCCTGTGTCAATGGGAAGTTTGTGAAAAAGTTCTACGCCTTCTAAACCTAGCTGGACTGATAAGCCGAGAGGGCGGTCCAGGCAAAAGTTAGAGCACAAAACCTCCTGAACTACGACGGCTTGATTCCCTAAAAGGGGTACGTAGGCAGTCTAGCCCTAAAAAACTAGATGCAGCCGCTCGACAAAAAAAAATCATCCTGAATCAATCAGGCGAACTACGTGTAGCTTGATCTCTTCATAGGGTACGTAGGCAATCTAGTTTTAAAACTGGATCCAGCTGCAAAAAAATTAATAAGTTTTCAAAAAATCTTTGCCTAAAATCAAGTGGGTGAACTACGTTTGGCTTGATTCCTTCACATGATACGTAGGCAGTCTGGTGACAAACTAGATCCAGTCATATTTTCAAACTAATAATTTTCTCTCTTATGATTGTAAACAGGTAAAAGAGGATAGTTTGACAAAAAATTCATTATCGTTGGATAATGGTATCAAAAGTTGAGCATACATCAAGGTATGCGAGCTCAGATGACAGCCCAAGTGTTCGTTTCATCAATCAGAACAACCAACAGTCTACAAAAGCACTATGTGTTTTGTATTACAAGTCTACAAATCAAAAAAAAGGGGGAGAATACTGGCAGCAGGACACGCGGGCTCAAATATCCCGCCCCGCCAAGACGTATTCCTTGTATACGTGTACACATGATAAATAAAAATTAATAGTTGATGTTCAAAACAAATTCTTTTACATCTTACCAAATCTTCCAAGCGAAGTAACAAAGAAATAACAAAGCAAGCCAGGAAGGAAAATAATACATAAAGGCAATGACTTCGCATATCTAAAGGCAAGGCGAAATAGCTGTGCGAAGGGAAAGCAAGAAGGCGAGACGCGGAGTCCACATACGCGTGGACTCAGACTTACACTTCGCCAAAAGACTTCAAAGAATTGACTAGCCGTTTGAACTTCTCTTCTTGGGCTTCGTGGGAACTTTTGAGGAGCTCGAATTCTATAAGCTGGTTCTCTTTGGCCTCAATCCTTGCATGTCGAAGTTCTTCATCTCGCTTGTTTTGTTGATCAGCTGAGTCCTTCAAGAAGGCGATTCTCTCCTCAAGATGGCTCTTCGCGTCCTCATACTGCTAGCGCAATTGTTGCGCTTGTTGCTCCGCCTTTATAATGTGCTCTTCTCTAGCCCTCAAAACCTCAAATTCTTGGTTAAGGCCCGACAGTTCTAAATCTAAAATTGCCTTGGTGGGGTGACACTCTTCATGGCTACGTATCAAGTCACGGATGTGTTCAGCATCTATTTTGGAACACTCCTCAACAACACGCGAGCTCTTGGAAATCATATATGCCAATTCAAAGGTTTTGCTTACATTTTCAACAAACCTTTCAAATCTGTCCTGACCAGATCCATAGGACCTAATCACTGGTCCCAACATCTCAAGTGACTTTCGGACCTCACCGCGACAATCAGTAATGAGTTGGTTCTTTCCATTTTAGCAGAAGTAATCCCGGTCCTAAACTGTTTACTGCCGGCTTTGTTCCAATCAATGACAGCTCCACATCATGCTGAGTCTTCTCACAGATTAATTCCAAGTTTTCAGGTTCAGGGGATGGTAACCTCGATGCCAAATCCTTCATAAGCGGCTATGGTATGTTTTGAGGAAACCACAAAGCATTCTCCTACGAAGTGGACTTGCTCGGATTCTCCTGCGAAGTGGACTTATGGGGTTTTGATCTACTTCTTTTAAGGAGGGTCTAGTGCTATGCTCTTTCTGCAATAGTTTCTTCCTCCTTGATTCAGGAACATATGGCTTGCATCCCGCATCCTTGCGCTCGGTTTTAACTTGCTTCGACGTAAACCTTGGCTTCTGCAAGTCCTTTAAACTTGGTTGGGACTTCGCGGCCTTGAAATCAGGTCATGTACTACCACTGATTTCAACTTCGAGACAACGGTCTTGTCGCCATTACGCGAAACATGATTAGTTGGTGGTGATCCAATTTCATCTGAGATCATCGTACCGAGCTCGCTTGTTGCCCCGACTTTCCTCATCAAGGTTTGTTCTATGAATTTTCTTGCTCATGAAAGGAAAAATACTTCCGGGATAAACAGCTGGATCTCTTTCCTCAAAGTCAGAAAAAATTATTTTTCCTGGTCCGCCAACGGATAAACCTTTAAGGGATTCTGGCGGGAAAATGTTATTCTGGTTGGCGAGAACACGTTTCTTCAGGGTCAGGTAAACAAAAGACACGGACCGACCAAGATAGGGGGCACATGCTGACATCCACCACCTGCAATAAGTCCAGGTACACATCCCCTCATAAGAATAAATGGGAATGTAAAAACGGGTACCGGTGTTAGCTATAAGAAGTTTAAATTGAGCTTTTGCTAAGTCTTCAACGACACACTTACCACTCTTCTCAATCTTGAAGAGAAGTTTGTTCGCTGGAATCCCTTGATCAAAGTCAAACTGACGAGCGAATCTTTTGGGATAGTATGGTTCTAACCAGAGCTCATCACCAATTCGTACAGGAAGTAATGAAGAACGTAGACAAATCAGCAAGTCAAAGTGTTCTTCAGACAAGTTCCTATCGTCAATCAAAAAGTAACTCTTTGATTCAATAAAGGGACTAGGACGATACTCTACAAAGCCTTTGATCCTAAAAACAAACCAAGCTCTAGTGATATTGAAATATTGAGCTTTAATGCCGGCATATCTCTTTAGCTGGAGATATTTTTTAGGAAACTCACTGTCAGCATGACATTCTATATAAACAGTCGAAGTGTTCTCCCAACCAACCAATCACATAATGAACAGGGAAGCAACTTCACGACCCTCCAGGTCCCCGCGGATCGGTCACGATTTTCCCAAGACCATGATAAATATGGCCCAACACTGCCGGCGCAAGAGATACCCTGATTCCTTGAGCCATTAAGCATGCCATATGGAAAGTTTCAGGTCTGACTACATAGTGATGAGTGGGGAAGACAAACCTACTAAGCTAGTAAGCTAAGAATGCAGTCAATTCTCCTTCTTTCGAAATTACCAAAGTAGGCCGGAAACCCATAAGTTTCTCACGCTGCATATGGTTTATGTACTGTGTGTCTTCTCCATAACCTGCGTATAGCAGTTGCCCTCTATAAAAATGTCTAACCCAATCTCCCCAACGGACAAATTTATGTTTACTCGCAACACATAGTCGAGAATGTACGCACAAAAGCTCAGAAAGCGTAGCAGGGTATGGTCCGTCTCGCTGCAGCCTTTTGTTTTCAGGAATAAATTCTTCATACGGAATCCCTGAAATCGGCAAACCACCAAGCATCTTCAGATCCCACAATGATATACTCATTTCCCCATTACCATGGTGTAAAGTGTTCGTTAAAGGACTCCACAATTCCAAGAATGCTTTCCATACGTTGAGACAATAATGGTAAGGATATTGAGAGACGCCAAGGACACCATATATTCCAGCCTGGCTCAATATACCTTCAAATTTGGCTAAAATGAGTTCTGTCCACTCCATTATACCTATCTCGGTGTAAAGTATTCATTAAAGGACTCCACAATTCCAAGAATGCTTTCCATACGTTGGGACAGTAATGGTAAGGATATTGAGAGACGCCAACGACACCATATATTCCAGCCTGGCTTAATATACCTTCAAATTTGGCTAAAATGACTTCTGTCCACTCCATTATACCTACACTATGCCATATATATCATCAGACGACGGTCCAAGTCCGTCGTCTGACGTTTTTTTTTTATGTCGTCTGAGGAGCTGTCGGGTGATGGTCTATCAGACAACGGAGAATAGCCGTCGTCTGATAGGACATCACACGACATATCTTATGTCGTCTGAGAAGAAAATCACACGACATATCTTATGTCGTCTGAGAAGAGAGAAGATTGAAAAATTTCAGTAAACGCACCACAGTTAAGTGTGGACTGAATCAGCATCAAAAAATTGTAAAATCATATCACAAGACACATCAAATGTCGTCTGTTTTGTATACTTACCACATATAAGTGTGGACTGATTGGAGAATAATTTGATTTATTTGATTTTTCTATCTAATCACACTTCAATAAAGTGTCGAGTCTGTGAGCTTACAACGTCAAAAATTTGTAATATATGTGGTTATATAGAAGATCTAATGTCACTTATCTGTCGTCTAACTTTATAAACTATTATATATTTTGCTAGTTGTTCTGTCAGACGACATTTAATTGTACTTTCAATTCTATTCCTACCACAAACTTTTAACTTTTCCGCTTAGACTCTACAATGTAACCACATTTAAATGTTGTCTGAAAGAAGCATTATCATAGTTTATCATGGTTTTTGTCGTGCCGAGGTGCTTCACTCAACATATAAGTGTCGTGTGATTGAAAAATAAAAAACGTTCAATCAACATTTTGTCTTGTGACTCCAGCTCACACTGCATATTTGTGTTGAGGTTATGTTGCTTGTTATAAACACATATATTGTCTCTATAAATTGAACTTCATATATAAAGAAAAACCAAGAATAAAAGAACAAAAGAAACACTTCATTGAACTTTGATAATCCACTTCAATTACAAAATCATTTGAAGTGTAGGAATCCATGAAAATAGCTTCCAAGAGATCCATGAAAACACTCCATTTTTCAACAAGTACTCATAAATGTACTGGCAACACAAGAGATCCTAAAGTGAATTACAAATTAAAGGATACGGCCAATAGTCCAATCCAGCACGCTTTAATTTTGCATCATCAATTTGAAAGCCCATCGGCTAATGAAGAACAAAAACATGTTAGTCGAGGATAAACATTCATATTCTTGCTCAATAAATGAATTATCTAAAATGAGAAATGCCTACCCGAACCAGATGAAGGCCAATTGCTGATGCTGCACATGTTCTGGCAATGCAACCTGTATTTCCAGGAATCTGCCAAGAAATTGAGGGATTCACGACCCAATGGAAAATATACCCAATTTACCAAGTTGAGCAATGTTAACTTGTATAGCTCGAAAGCCAAAGAAGAGACAATAATAAAATACAAGTGGTTGAGATACTATGAAGTAGATTAAACTTGTTGTATACCTGAGGAGATACGAGAACGACTTGAAGAATGTTAGTTCGTGAGACTTGGTTGAGTGCCACCCCTGACCCATGAGCCAAAGAACACTCTTTGCCCCTGTCGTCAGCTGCAACCATTTCATTCACTTCATTATTGAACACTCAAACATATAGAGATAGAGAGATATATAAGAGAACTAGAGAGAGAGTGAGTACAGAGTGAGCAGAGGGGAGAGAAGCGAGTGGAGGAAAGAGAGAGGCGGAATTTGCGGTTGAGATGAGACAAGAGAGGGCAGTTTCACAGAGTCCATGTTGTCCGGGTCGGAGACGACGAACTCGAGCGGCTCGTTCCAGACCGGGTTGAGGTCCTTGTACTTGGTCGCCGTCTGGTTGGGGTTGGGGTTGGGATTGGGGAGGTGGGGGTTGCTGAAACGACACAGTCATGGTGTCATTGTGAAAGGAATCGAGGGTTGGGAGAGAAAAGGGGGGAAGGGTTTGAGTTGATAGCGGGGAAGGAGTGAAGGGAGTAGTAGTAGTACTATGTGATAGGGTTTTGTGAAGAGAAGAGAGACGGCTAAGAGGAAGAGGGAGAGAAGAATGAGATTGAGGTGACCAAGTATTTTTGATGAAAAAAAAAGTGTGGGAAGTTTAAGTTTTGGTGAAAAAACTGAGCGGGAGCCGAAAAGAAAAATTCGAGATTGAGGTGTTCATTAGACAACATACATATGTTGCCTGAGTTGACCAACATAGGGTTTTCGTTTAGATAAAAGTGTTGACTTTTAAAAGTATTTTTCAGACAACATATATATGTTGTCTGAAGTTACTAAGTAAGATTCCATTCACGTTGACCGCATCGACTGAGATCCGAACTTTATCGAAAATGCTTGAATTTTGTTCTACACCCATAATTCACTATCATGTTGACATCTGACACTCAAACTTAAAAAAAAATTATTTCCGTCATTTGAATCACAACGTGCGTACTAATGTGCTATAACATGTTTACTAAGTTCTTTGTAAACATACATCTTTATAAGACAACTATATGCAAGAAACAAAATTTACCTAATTTGACCGTTGGATATGATCGCAGTACTTAAATATGTATGTGGAAGAAAATTTACCCATTTTCGATAACTTATAGGTCTTGATCATTAGAGTCAACTTCAATTATATATAAAACGTTCCTATTCTTCCTCATGAGGAGTGATATGATCGGTCGATAAACGTGTCTAAATGTTCACATAAAATAGTTTCGTTGACACTAAATGAGGGTATAAGAATTGACGAATCTCAACTTTAAGTATTAGTCGGTCTAGATAAAAGGGTTTTCGTTTAGATAAAAGTGTTAACTTTTAAAAGTATTTTTCAGACAATATATATATGTTGTCTGAAGTTACTAAGCAAGATTCCATTCACGTTGACCGCATCGACTGAGATCCGAACTTTATCGAAAATGCTTGAATTTTGTTCTACACCCATAATTCACTATCATGTTGACATCTGACACTCAAACTTAAAAAAAAATTATTTCCGTCATTTGAATTACAACGTGCGTACTAATGTGCTATAACATGTTTACTAAGTTCTTTGTAAACATACATCTTTATAAGACAACTATATGCAAGAAACAAAATTTACTTAATTTGACCGTTGGATATGATCGCAGTACTTAAATATGTATGTGGAAGAACATTTATCCATTTTCGATAAATTATAGGTCTCGATCATTAGAGTCAACTTCATATATACATAAACTTTCTTATAGCTTCCATAAGGAGAAGTACATAATCGTTTCATCAAAGTGTCCAAACTATTACATATATCTGTTTTCCTACTCTTAACAAGAGTTTGAGTACCGGCTAATCAAAAATATAAGTTTTGGTCGGATGAGATAAGAGCGTTTCCGTTTGGAAAATATGCACAATTTATGTTGACCACTTATTTACAACCTTAGACGACATATAATCGCCGTCTCACATTGAAGAAAAGCGAGGGAAAATTTCGGCGCCCAAATTCAAATATTTCAGGTCCAGACGACATTTTTATGTTGTGCGATGAATACATTAAGGTTGGCGCCCTCTCCCAAACTCAAATGAATTTGAATATTTCAAGTTCATACAAACGACATATTAACCTCGTCTGATGAATAGATTAATAGGTTGAGCCATTTTTCAAACTTATATATCAGGTTCCCACAGACGACATTTATATGTCGTCTTATTAAATACAATAAAAGGTAACCAAACTCAATATTTAATTATAAATTGAGTATTTTAGGGTCAGAGAGACCACTTTCATATGTCGTCTGAAGTTATATCGCATATGATCGGTCGATAAACGGGTCTGAATGTTCGCATAAAATAGTTTCGTTGACACCAGATGATGGTATAAGAATTGATGAATCCCAACTTTAAGTATTGGTCGGTCTAGATAAGAGCGTTTTCGTTTAGATAAAAGTGTTGACTTTTAAAAGTATTGCTCAGACGACATATATATGTCGTCTGAAGTTACTAAGGAATATTGGATTAACGTTGACCGCATCGACCGAGACACGAACTTTATCGAAAATGCATAAATTTTGTTCTACATCCATAATTCACTATCATGATGGCATCTGACACTCAAACTTGAAAAAAATATATTTCCGTCATTTGAATCACAACATGCATACTAATGTGCTATAACATGTTTACTAAGTTCTTTGTAAACATACATCTTTATAAGGCAACTATATACATGAGACAAAATTTACCTAATCTGACCGTTGGATATGATCGCAGTACTTAAATATGTATGTGGATGAAAATTTACCCATTTTCAATAACTTATAGGTCTCGATCATTAGAGTCAATTTCATATATAGATAAACTTTCTTATAGCTTCCACAATGAGAAGTACATCATCGTTTCATCAAAGTGTCCAAACTATTACATAGAACTGTTTTCCTACTCTTAACGGGAGTTTGAAAACCGATTAATCAAAAATATAAGTTTTGGTCGGAGGAGATAAGGGCGTTTCCGTTTGGAAAATATGCACATTTTATGTTGACCACTTATTTACAACCTCAGACGACATATAATCGCCGTCTCACATTGAAAAAAAGTGAGGGAAAACTCTAGCGCCCAAATTCAAATATTTCAGGTCCAGACGACATTTTTATGTTGTGCGATGAATACATTAAGGTTGGCGCCCTCTCCCAAACTCAAATGAATTGACTATTTTAAGTTCATACAGACGACATATTAACCTCGTCTGATGAATAGATTAAAAGGTTGAGCCATTTTGAAAACTTATATTTCAGGTTCCCTCAGACGACATTTATATGTCATCTTATTAAATACAATAAAAGGTAACCAAACTCAATATTTAATTATAAATTGAGTATTTTAGGGTCAGAGAGACCACTTTCATATGTCGTCTGAAGTTATACATTACAAGGTTCGTACACTCAATTTTATGGGTTTGTTATACGTCATTTGTTTGTCGTCTGAATAAGTGAATTTAAGGGTTCAAAATGGAGGTATAAATCAAAGATTTATGGTTGTGTCAGATGACATTAATATGTTGTTGGACGAAGTATATAGAAAGGGGATTAAAAGTAGATTTCGCATTCTTTCACAGACAACTTTTATATGTTGTCTGACGTATTACCATAAAGTTGCTAAATGTTGTTTTTTTACACTGCATATATATGCCGTCTGAAATTTTGCATATGACAGACAAATTGAGCAACATCCAAAAGTATGAAGGGAGCATGGCACTCATACGACTTATACTTTACAAATGTCGTCTGAAGGGTCGAAAAATTAATCAGACGACACAAACTCAAAATTGTCCAAAATATGTCGTCTGAAAAGTGTCGTCTGATGATATATATGGCATAGTGCTATCTCGGTGTAAAGTGTTCGTTAAAGGACTCCACAATTCCAAGAATGTTTTCCATACGTTGGGACAATAATGGTAAGGATATTGAGAGATGCCAACGGCACCATATATTTCAACCTGGCTCAATATACCTTCAAATTTGGCTAAAATGAGTTATGTACACTCCATTATACCTATCTCAAATGTGGCACAACCCCCGAAACAAAGACTTACGGAGCAATCTTGTTTGGTACTTAACATCTTGTGAAGTAATGGGTAGAAGTTCTCTTCAAGAACGAAATGAACTCCCTCACTTTGATTATTCACCTTTTCTAAAGAGTGCCCTTTAAATATAGGAGAAAAGTTGCGGGTTGTCCTTATCACTTGATCCTCCAGATCTTGACGAAATGTGATGGAGCCTGAATTTTCTTCGACCTTTTTCACCAAGGTAATGATTTCTTTTGGAGGATCATCAATGTGAATGGAATTTAAAGGCTTTGACCGCATATACTCTATGCCTTGTCCGATTACCCGGCCGTGTTTGTACAAAGCTGTGTTTTGCGAAATCGGGCCATATGCATCCATTACTTGAGATTGCGACACGAAGAAATGATTAGAAGTAAGCAATAGCAGGTCACGCTTTCCACATGAAAAGCAAGTTTCAAGTACAAAGCTTGAGGGGGCACTGTTGATACCAAAAAAAAGTGACAAACGATAATAATAATAATAATAATAATAACAAAAAAAATATTATTAAAATTATTATTCTTTTCTTGTGCTACATACACAAGGCTTTTGAGTTCAATTGTAACTCGTGCAGAGGGAGGTGTTTGGATAGGAATACAATTCGGGTGTCAAAGTCCAATTGTAAATCAACCAAGCACTCTATATAAAGAGACAAAAGCCTCCAACGAAAAAAAGGCAGAGACAGAAAAAGGGAGCGAAGAAGAGACAGAAAGAGGGAGCGAAGCAGAAGCAAGAAGAAAACAGGCGAAGCAGAAAGCAGAGGAAGACCGGCGAGCCAACAACAAAGGTGGAGCTCTCGTTCTAATCTATTTTTTTTGCAGCGACTTTATTTTTCTGTCTCATCCCTTGTTTCCGGCGAAGCCCCAATACCATTCAAGCCTCAAAGCCCTAAGGCGCGAAGCACAAGCCCTGAGCGGTGGTGAGACAACCTCGCATAAGGTGAGACGACCTCACCCTCCCTCCTCTTGTCATAACAAAAATATGACCATGCACCTCGCATAGAAGAGGAGATCCTAAGGCGCGGCGGAAGGCAGAACCCCTAAGGAGCCGGTAGATGACTTTGGTTGGGAGCAAAAGCCCTAAGCAGGGGGGCGGGACGACCTCGCATAGGGCGAGATGACCTCGCCTCCCCCTCTTGTTACAACAAACATATGGCCTTGCATCTCGCATAACAAGCCATGCAAGGGGAAGGAAACAAACAAGTAACGCGAATCTGAAGAACATGAACTTACCTTTGACGACTTGGAGAATCCTTGGGCAGATCAAAGAAAAGGAGACGACATATCTCAATTTATAGAGGAACAGTTTCCTCAAGTCCAACTCCCAACCAGACAGGGATAGACATCTGGAGTTATGTGGTTCATACGATCTCATGAACTTCATCAAGGAAAAGACGACAAAGTCCTGCCAAGCAGAGTTCGTGTGTAAAGAAGACCTCACGAGATGGCTAAAGCCCTAAATTAAAGGCGAGGTCACATTCGCGTCAAAGCAAAAACCCTAAGGAGTGGCGAGGTGACTTCACGCCAAAGCAAAAGCCCTAAGGGATGGCGATGTCACATTCGCGTCAAAGTAGAAACCCTAAGAGGTGGTCACGTTCGCGTCAAAAACATAAGCCCTAAGGCGTGGCGTGATGACTTCACAAAATTAAAAGTCCAGGCGAGGTGAGATGATGTCACAGGCGGGGCGAGATCCCTCATGCAGAAGATGAAGCATACACGCAGAGTCCGCTCACAAGCATATACCCGCGGAGTTCGCTCACAAGCATATACGCATGGAGTCCGCACACAACCATACACACGGAGTTCGCTTACAAATCATACATGCGGAGTCCGCTTGCAAAGCATACACGCGGAGTCCGCATGAAGGGGGAGGCCGCTTACACGCAGAGACTGGATTTGCAGATCACCTACGCCACTATCAAGAACTGTGGCTAAGGCAATTCAAGCCTCTTATCACCCATTTCGGCTGCACAACTCAAATCAACTGACACTCTACCAAATGGGGTGTCCACAAGAAATACAGTTGATGAATTCAAAAATACATCTGTCAAACCAAAAACTGGCACTGAGCCACAAAGCCTACAAACCCCAATGAACTACGATCGGTTTGATCCCTCAAGGGGGTACGTAGGCAATCTAGCAACGCATTAGATGCAACCAAAATTCTAAACAGAATCCTTGACACCAACAGTCAAATCCGGCCAGTCCAAATGACTGAAGTCAAATTCTTAAAACCAAATTCACGGGCTTTAAACCCTCACAAATATCACAAATACAAATTCAAAATAAATGGATCATTCACCCATTTAAATCCCAAATTTTCGAACTACAACGGTTTGATCCATTTACAGGGTTTGTAGGTAGTCTGGATTTAAACCTGGACACAACCACACCTAAAATCAAATTCTTGGTTCTTTCCATGCCAAATTCCCCTCCAAACACACACATGCTCCGTTTGCCACTTTATATTTAGAATCAAATGGTCTTTCCTTACTTCAAGGAATTTATTTTATTCTGAATGAGTTGAAACAGACATAATAATTAAAAGCTCTAACTTAATTAATAAGATAATGATGAAATTATGTTGGGTATATATTTATTTATAATTTTTACCTAACATACACAAATAAGCGTACGAATAGCTTTCACTTTAAAAGGCATGATAGGGGAAGATTGACAAATTCCATTATATAATCCTTTTTTTCTTCACTTTAATTAATTAAAATCATAAAAACAAACTTGGTGTTTAAATTAATCAACGGATTAATACGTGACATAAAACCAAACAAACTAGTGGTGGATCTCGATCTGTGTCATATATTCACCACTCTTATCCGGCCATCCCTATCTTTTAAGGGTTTTAAAATTAGGGCACAGAATTTATAAATAAGAATGAAGCTTGGATTAGTGTGAAGATGAGAGAGTGACACGTGGAGAATAGGGTAAGGAGAGAAATAGTAGTTTTGAGGAGGCGATCTAGGGTTAGAGACAGGTAGGAGCCCACCATTGATTTGGTATGATAGGGCATTTGATTCTGTGAGATATAGATTATAGAGGTCTTTGATGATTATGGAGCGCAGAAGCTGGCACTGATGGAGGGCCGGGAGAGAATTTGGGATAAGGTTTTTTTGTTGGTGTTCTTTCTATGTCTCTCGTATTCCTCCTGTTCATCACCTTTAAAGCCCAGCCGACCAGGTTGCTCTTTGTAAGCTAGCTCGATCTCTTGCTTTTGTGTCAGCATATATGATATATGTGTGCGTGCGCACAGTGATGAACACTGTTATGTTATGGTTAGGGTTCTTCATTCTGTGTATCTCCGCGGCCGCACAGGCATATCTGCGCGCCATAGTCCCCGTGTTTGTATCCATCATGTTGTCACACGGCCTTCCATATGTGTATGTCTCAAAGCCTAGTAACGATCACCTTATGCACAACTCGAAGAAGAAGATGTACGGAGTTGTGTATAAGGTTTAAGAGTTTAACCTTATTATGTCTAACTGTTTAAGTTATGTTTTCGTTATGTGTAACGATCATCTCACTCGAAGAAGAAGATGTACAGAGTTGTGCATAAAATTTAAGGGTTTAACTTTATTATGTCTAATTGTTTAAGTTATGTTTTCGTTATGTGTAACGATCACCTCACGATGGCATCAAGAGTTTAACCTCATCATCTCTCACCTCATCACAGGTGAGATGATCTAAGTTTCTCATCTGAACAGAGTAGGGAGGGGTGGGATGAGATGGCCTCGACGCTAGCTCTGTCATATATATTAAGTCCTCTTGATTATTTGGTCTTTGCGACAATAGTCTTCGATTCTTAGTTTCCCTGATGACTAGGAAGCAAATTCCTCTAACTAGCTTTTAGTAAGTTGTGATTGAGATTGAGTTATTCTTGTTATTGCGAGAGGACTGAGGGATTCGAAATGGGATTCTTATGGTAGCATGGATTATCTTCGTTCCTGATTCATAAATCATTGGTGGTTCTTACTACAGTTGACAATACAAATTATACTGTCTAGCTTCTGCAGCAAGTTCTCCATACATTTTAACTACCCAACAGAAAGAAAAGGATAAAAGCAAATTATTGATAGCAACTTGAACAGTGGATTTAAGATGTATTCATGTATCTGTTTTTATCAAAATAACAAACGTGATCAGTCAGTATCATCAGGACTCACTAGTACTTCTGCAGAAAAAGATATTTGAAAAGTTGAAGCTGTTCTGGTGTCATCATCTAATCATCTATATGGTGGTAAAATTTTAGTGCTGCAATACCCTAGCTGACTCACAAAAGCGAATTATACGATGTACAAGAATATTACATTGACACAAAAAGGTCGAATACCCTAGTGGATACGTACTCGTGCTTAGTTAAAAGAAGTATAATGTTGTATTTGATGTGAGATCGATCTAGAGGGGATTTGAATCCAAATTGTTGAAAGGATAAATCTTTAGGAATATGATGTGTACTTGTACATATTTTGAGATGGAGACTATCCAACAAACGCACCGACTTTTTATAAAGCAAAAGCCAAAAAATAGGCTCTGGCTTGCCCCACTGGAACTCTCTTCACCAAGCTTTAAGACTTGTTGGTTGAGGCTTTTCCCGCATAGCCATCATGCTTGAGTTGAAAGGTAGTGAAGAAAGCATTGAGACCCATGTCACCCCCACACACTAGATTTTTACCTTCAAATCATGTATAGGAGAGGTGCGACAATTAGATATCTTTCAAACGTTGATCTTAGTATGTAACTAAGGAAACTCAAGTCATAGTGATATATATAGAAAACAATATCAGAACTAGGCTTTTACCCGTGGATATTTACACAGAACCATGATCATCTAAAAATAAACGTGAATAGTTAAATAAGTTTACCGTATTATATAGTTATATGTTTTACTAACTGGTTTTTTATGATTATCTATTTATTTAATTTTGTTTTTATTTTTATTTATTTTTTATTATAACAACATTTATTTTTATTTGTGATAATTATAAAAATTCATAGTTTAATGAAGCTTTTGAAGGTCTGGCTTTATAGTAGTAGAGATAAGTTCTCGTTGAGAACTAGAACTTCTACCGATAGAATTCATGTTTAACTAGTAAATTTTAAACTACCGGTAGCCCGGTAGGGTTTTAACACGAGTAGGTGATTGTACTTATGCCACGGGCATGAATTAAAAGTTTGTTTGTCTCATATAGCTAGGATGTTATTGTCCTTAATTGTAACTATGATGACACTCTATAATAGTTTAAGTAGGTTCAACAATGAAACTATACACTTTCGTGTCTTTTAAAATGTAAATACGTAAGTAGAGTGCAGTAAAAATAAGACAAACATTTATAGAAAGCAGATTTCTAACAACAAATCATGACAAGAGCTGCAGTGACAAAATCATCATAAATTTAAATCACAATAAATCTTGTGATGATAGAACTTTATATATGTTTGTGTATTTATTAGGAATTAATAAGAGATAAATTGATAAGCAATTACATATTTTATTAAGAATAATGGACCTGCAGGAGACACTTGGGGTTGAGGAAGCATTGCCAAATTGACCTAGGTGGGTGCCGGTAAGAAGCAAAAAACGGTTGGAACGATTGAACTTGCCTGCCAAAGAGGGGCACAAGGTTAAGGCCATATGGTCCTACAACACAAGGATTGTTTTCTGTACAAATACGATAGACTGATGATCTCTCATATTTGGGGTACGGTGTGCATAAGCTAGCTTCTTTTTCCTTTTCTGTTTTGGTAAACTACATGATATGGGGTTGCTGCTCCTGCTGCTGTTACCGGAGGAGCATGCTTCATGCTTGCCTGGGTACCTTTGAGCAGTGCTGCATGTCGTGGTACTGACTACTGTGCTTATACATGATCCAAAGGCAGCATTGTCGTGGTACTGACTCAATAGCTTTAAAATTTGTATAATTTTAATGAATATATACGTGTATTTATCAATGGATATATATATATATATGAATATATACGTGTATTTATCAATGAATATATATATATAGCTACATTTGTCAATCATGGGACATAGAAGATATGTTCATATTTACTATATACTAAAGCTTGGTCGACTGTTCACAAGCACTGTTCATAGGCTTATGAATAGTGGTTTTGTGTGTTGTGCGGACTGCTCGCGTGCACTGTTCATAAGCTTATGAACAGTGATTTTGTGCACAGCGATTTTGTATGTTGTAAGCGACTGTTCGCAAGCAAGTGAACAGTGATGGAGTAAAAAACACCCAGCGGACTCCGCGCAAGAGAAGGGCGCAGAGTCCGATCACTCTTTTTTTAGAGTCCGCTGGGGGTTCGCTTTTTTTTTTTTCTTTTTTTTTCTTTTGCCAACTCTCTCTGTCTCTCTAGATTTTTCTATTTCTCCGCCCTAGAGAAGGGTGCGGGGTCTGATTTTTTTTGTTTTTTTTCGAACTCTCTGTCTCTTTAGATTTTTCTATTTCTCAACTCATAGGCTTATAAACAGTGGTTTTGTGTGTTGTGCGGCTGTTCGCGGGCACTGTTCATAAGCTTATGAACAGTGATTTGTGTACAGTGATTTTATGTGTTGTAAGCGACTGTTCGCAAGCAAGTGAACAGTGGCGGAATAAAAACCCCCAACGGACTCGGAGCCAGTCTCGCAGGCGGACTCTGCGCCCTTCTCTGGGGCGGAAAAATAGAAAAATCTAGAGAGACAGAGAGAGTTCGCAAAGGAAAAAAAAACGAACCCCCATCTCTTTAGATTTTTCTATTTCTCAACTCATAGGCTTATAAACAGTGGTTTTGTGTGTTGTGCGGCTGTTCGCGGGCACTGTTCATAAGTTTATGAACAGTGATTTGTGCACAGCGATTTTGTGTGTTGTAAGCGACTGTTCGCAAGCAAGTGAACAGTGGCGGAATAAAAACCCCCAGCGGACTCGAAGCCAGTCTCGCAGGCGGAGTCCGCGCCCTTCTCTTGTGCGAAGAGAGAGAGTTCGCCAAAAAAAAAGCGAACACCCAGCGGACTCCGCCCAAGAGAAGGGCACGGAGTCCAATCACTCTTTTTTTAGAGTCCGCTGGGGGTTCGCTTTTTTTTTTTCCTTTGCGAACTCTCTCTGTCTCTCTAGATTTTTCTATTTTTCAGCCCCAGAGAAGGGCGTGGAGGCCGCCGGCCGATTTTTTAATTTTTTTTATTTTGGCGAACTCTCTCTCAATCTCTATAGATTTTTTTCGCTTTCTCAAGATTTCTCTATATGTAGAAAGGCTCTTCTCATATTCTGTCGCCCAAGATTTCTCTATGTTCTCTCGCTCATAATCCATTGATCTAGCTCGAAAGTATATACTCAGTAACCGAATCCAAATCCTTTCCAGATTTGATCTCAGTACCTTCCTCAACTATACAAAACCGCCAACTATAATCTTCGCTATTGACAACAATCAGGTGAGTTGTGATTTTTTTTTATCTGTTAACTTACACGTATAGATTGGATGTTTGGGCTAAAACTTCATCCATGATTTTTTAAATTCGGTACATTTTTTCTTTTTCATGCAATAGATATTAGATTACAGAGAACAGTTGTTGGATAATTTTTCTAATATTTACCCATCCTTTCCTGCAGATATTACAGTTGTTTTTGCAATCAAGTTATAATCTTGAGCAGATATTGGCGCGATATTGGGCGATATCGCGGGCGGAGTCTGCGCCATTCTCTAGGCGTCCGCTGTCAGATCGCTTTTTATTTTTTGGACGAACCCTCTCTGTCTCTCTAGATTTTTCTATTTCTCCGCCCCAGAGAAGGGCGCGGAGTCCGCTGGCAGATATTTTTTTACTGACTGTCTCTCATCGCCCTAGAGAAGGGCGCGGACTCCGCCCGCGGTATTGGGGTGGAGTCCGCTGGCTGATAGTTTTTTTTTTTTTTTACTTTTTGGACGAACCCTCTATGTCTCTCTAGATTTTTCTATTTCTCCGCCCAAGAGAAGAGCGCGGAGTCCGCCCGTGAGATGGGCCCCGAGTCCGCTGGTAGATCTTTTACAAACTCTCTCTCACTCTCATTCCCAGAGATGGGCGTGGAGTTCGCTGGGGTTTTTTTTTTTTGCTTGTGAACGCTCTCTGTCTCTCTAGATTTTTCTATTTTTCCCCCCCAGAGGAGGGCGCGGACTCTGCCCGCGAGATTGGCGCGGAGTCCGCTGGCAGATCGTTTTTTTTAACCCTCTATGTCTCTCTAGATTTTTCTATTTCTCCGCTCTAGAGATTTTGTGCGGAGTCCGCTGGCAGATCTTTTTTTTTGTGTGGACGAAATCTCTCTGTCTCCCAAGAGAAGGGCGTAGAGTCCGATCACTTTTGTTTAGCACTGTTCATAAGCTTATGAACATTGATTTGTGTGTTTTATAAGCGATTGTTCGCAAGTAAGTGAATAGTGGCGGAGTAAAAAACCGCCAGCGAACTCGGAGTCAATCTCGCAGGCGGAGTCCGCGCACTTCTCTCGGGCAAAGAGAGAGAGTTTGCAAAAAAAAAAAACGAACCCCCAGCGGACTCCGCCCTCGAGTCCGCTGGCCGATCTTTTACAAACTCTCTCACTCTCATTCCCAGAGATGGGCGCGGAGTCCGCTGTGGTGTTTTTTTTTTTTTTGCAAACGCTCTCTGTCTCTCTAGATTTTTCTATTTCTCCCCCCAGAGGAGGGCGCGGAGTCCGCTGGCAGATCGCTTTATTTATTTATTTATTTTTGAACAAACCCTCTATGTGTCTCTAGATTTTTATATTTCTCCACTCCAGAGAAGGGCGCGGAGTCCGCTGACAGATATTTTTTTACTGACTGTCTCTCATCGCCCTAGAGGAGGGCGCGGAGTCCGCTGGCGGATCGCTTTTTTTTTTGAACTTTTTTTTTGAATAAACCCTCTATGTCTCTCTAGATTTTTATATTTCTCCGCCCAAAAGAAGGGCCCGGAGTCCGATCACTTTTTTTCTGTCCTCTTCATCCCAGAGATGGACGCGGAGTCCGCTGGGGGATCACTATTAGTCTCTAGATTTTTCTATTTTTTCACCCAAGAGAAGGACGCGGAGTCCGCTGGAGATTTTTTTTTTTTTAAGATATTAGCTATAACTATACAATTGTTTTCCATGCACTATATACACCGCGACAAGACGCGGGTATTTTCCTAGTATAATACATGCTATGATGAGTGGAGTGGGTTCTGGCTTGACTCCAGAGCAAATGTGATTTGGTAGAGGGCATGTGGCTTGTTGTTAAAGAGTCATAGTCGACTGATCGATGATGGATTTTGATACACTAGCTAGGGCCATGCATAGAGCTCGAGTGGATCATATGAGATTGATCAAGTGCCTTAAGGTATTGGCTTAGTACGACTTCTCATATCTGTGATAGCTAAACTAATGATGAAGGATTTAAGGGTTTTGTTAAGGATGCATAATTGCTACTTTGACATGCATGGTCTATTATTGCAATAATAAGCTGAAGAGTGCAAGACCGTTTGACCTTTGAACCTACTGCCGACAAGTATAAGTTGCTATGCTTTTCATATAGAACAGACGAAGGTGGATGTTCTTGTTTCGAACTCTGTTCAGTGGGATGTAATAATATTTCTGCCTTCTTTTTCGTCCCCTGTTGGTGAAACGATACGTCTAGTTCTTGTCGTTTCGTTATAGTTACATTTGGTAGCAGACTAGCAGAGAGGAGTAAAGTTGATACCTAGCTTGTACATCAGAAGATCCTAAATTCTGAAGTGTCTTATTCACAAATGAATTATTAAAACTCAAGTGTCCATGATCGATCAAGTTTAAGGTCCAACATTACACTGCATGTCTGCATTTCATTCTCAATGAGGGAGAAGTCGAGTTGCAGGGGTTAGTGGTAATGGAGCAAAACTCCAAAGCAGGAAAATGGTTGTAAGCCTTTCGGCTTTCGCTACGGATGATGCTGTGGAGAAAATGAAAGATTTCAATCACATATATAAGAAGTTTTGATAGCATCGGTAACCCAACTCTTGTAGCACGGTCAAAGTGGTACGTACTCAGACTTTAAAAATTATCAATATATACTCAAACTTTGTTTTTACTACCAAGGAAAAGGAAAAGCCTACGACCAATTTCCGTCACCAACATCGGGTCTATAAATAAGGGCAAAAATGACATTTTACACAGATACCCTAATCGAGTCAAAACTCGACCTTCTCCCTCCCTTCCCTCCCTTCCCTTAATCGACTAAAATCACAATAAACCTGTGGTGGAAGGTCAGAGCAAAGAAGGAGAGAAGGTGGTTACCTCGCCGATCGGGTTTTCAATCCCGGTCACCGCGGCAAGCGAAACTGGTGCTGGTAGCTTTATCTTGCCATCCTTGTTCTGTCTTTGTGTCAGTTTCTTCGGATGTGCCTCCATGAGTGAGAATCGATTGAGTGACGCTTAAGGAGTTTTTCGGTGAATTTTTGCGTTTTACGGCGAATCGAGGTTCGACTCAGGTATAAAAGTTGGTCTATTCTTCAATCTCTACCTCTTTGTATAATCGAATTTGAGTATGGATTGAGTGTTGGAGGGGTTGGGATTTTAGGGCAGTGGGCACCACCGTGAGTTCTGCCGTGTACGGCGGAGGTGGTGACGTTTTGATCTTTGAATGGTGATTTCCAGTTTAAGTGAATCTCTAAGCATGATTTTGATTGTTAGATGTATTGGATTACAAAGTTGAGGATTTGAAAGGGTAGATGATCGGAAGGTTTCTGTCTAATTTCTTTTGTTGTTCTTGGAGACATTTTGGATGTTGGCAGCCTATTTGATTTGTAACAGATTCATAAGAACCTTAGTTGGTTGTTATTGATGCTTGAATTCGAGATTGTCAAGAGTTGAAACATATTGCTTACTCTAGTGCCCCCAAGTCTATGAAAAGTGAACTTCGAACTATATACAATCAATTGTGCCAAGATGATATGCCCATGGTTAGAAGATCTGCTGCAACTAACATGGGAAAATTTGCTGCGACTGTTGAAGCTTCCCACCTCAAAACTGAGGTCATGTCTATATTTGAGGATTTGACACAAGATGGTATCTCCTCATGAATATCTTGGTTTTGATCTTAAACTTTATTATTTTATGCTTGTTGTTTATAGACAATGTTGTTCATTTCTCATTGGCTTGAAGTATGAACTTGACTCTTATCACTTGTGTATTCAGATCAGGATTCTGTTCGATTATTGGCTGTCGAGAGTTGTGGATCTCTGGGGAAATTGTTGGAAGCTCAAGACTGTGTCGCCCATATTCTTCCTGTCATTGTCAATTTTTCCCAGGTAAAGCTTGTGTTTGGATTTTAGTACATGATAATGGGCAGATCATGTTTTCCTTCATTTGTTAATTTTTTTAACACATTCTTAAGTATAAATAGCAATCTGTTATGTACTTGGCAATACGTGTGATGCAAATATGTTACTTTTACCAGGATAAGTCTTGGCGTGTTCGTTACATGGTTGCAAAATAATATAGATCGAGCTGTGTGAAGCTGTTGGTCCAGAAGCCACCAGGTAATCAATTATGTCATTCGAAAGTCCTTTTCCATGTTTTGTTTCTTGAATGTGATAATTCTATAACTATGAGTATAATGCCTAATCTCTATGTAGATATTCCTGCTTTTTCTTTTTTTTTCAATGACTTCTTAAAATATACTATGCATGACTAGCTTTCTTATCTTACCATACCTTCCTTTTTATTTTCCTTAAATGAAAAGTTACCTTTTTTGTCTCTATATATATATATATATATATATATATATATATTCAAGTTCAACCATTACACAATATTATGGTTATCTCTATATTTCTGATTTGAGCCAAGATTTTCGTAATAGTTTGAGAACTTGTCACCTTGACTTCTAATTGGTTGTTTTTGTGATAACATTTTTTAGGTCTGATCTGGTGCCTGCCTATGTTTGTCTTCTTCGCGATAATGAGGCTGAAGTACGGATTGCTGCTGAACTGATGTTGGTTTATGATAGGCTAAATTAGAGAAACATAATGTGTAATTTATCATGTTGTGGAATGATTTTTTTGCAAAAAATTTGGTTCCATGAGTTTTTGTAAACCAATTAAGCTTGAATTATGATGTTTCAATGATGTTGGTTTTAATTCGGGATGGGTCCTGACATGAAAGATTTCTAACGAGCCAATGATCGCTAGCTATGGTGGCCGAAGGAGGGAGTCCCAGCGACTGGAAGTTTCTGGCAGTCGGAACTTTCGGGCTTGACTGCTTATTCTCGGCGGCGCTAGGGAAGCTGCCACCACCCCAGAAAGATGGCTGGGTCGACGACCGATCGATTGAGACCGGCGCGGCGGTGTGGGGTGGCCGGACGACGGCGAACGGGCTCGGGAAACTTTTCCGGGCAGAGGGAGAGGGAGAGAGAATCGGGAGGGAGGAGAGAGAAGAGAAAGAAGGGAAAAAGTTGGGCTTGGCCCAACTGGTACAACCCACCTTAAAACCCACTCCCAAATTTAACACCCAAAAAATAATACCATAATAAAAATTACTTTTTACTAGCTAAAATTTATCATTTTTACCGTTGTTACATTTTTCTCCTACGAATAATTCATTCGAAATAGTCGTCTCCCGTCACCTCTCTGGGGACCAATTAAACTATAAACTTAATGACGAAGACGATAAAACTCTTATTAACACCATGCTAGTAAATAAGGTAAAATTTAAGAGTCAGGGTGTGACAAAAATAATCAATTTAACAAAATATTATTAGGGAAGATGAAAAAAAATGTATCTATTTAGCAAAATGAAAAAAAAAACAATGAAGGTATTTAAAACATTTCGTTAAAAATGAGGGGATAAAGCTGAATTATGGGTCACATTGTTAGTTCCAACGGCTTTGGTGACGTCTTATTTCGAGGAGAATTCAAAAATTGGAACAAGTGATATGTTTACGAAAGTCGAAGGGGCGAACTGATTTAAAAAAAAAAGCGCAGGATTAAATTGATTTTAGTATCAAAGATTTTAGAGGTAAACTGAATTTTTTCTTCTTCTTACAATTAGCCAATTTGTTACATTTTATCATAAGATTTGATCCATTTCTCTATCTAAACATTGATATTTTTTAAAATTATCAGATAAGAAATGACTAAATTTGAATATGTAGGTAAATAAATTAGTCAATATTAAAAGTCTAGAGTTATAAATTTGATATTAGGGTAACAAAATGGTTAAAATAAAACATAGGGTAGTAAATTGATTAATTTTAGAAAACTAGGTTAAGAAATTGACAGAATTATAGTAACAAATTGATCTCGCACTCATTCAAAAAAAAAAAAAAAAAAAAACTCTACTCGGATTCACCTTAACACTCCACCCTCAGGTGACTTCTGCAATTCACTTTCTCAAACCTCAAACATGGCGAAACCCAGTCTTTTTATTATCCATCTCATCATCTTCGTCATCGTCATTTCATCTCTACCATCACTCCAATCCAAACCTCTCCCACGCTTCCTCGGAAAGTTCTCGCGTTCTTCACCGCACAATTCGGAACGACGTCACCAGCACTCAAAACCAATCCAATACGAAACCCGCTACTTCCCCCAGAACCTCGACCATTTCAGCTTCTCCGACACCCCGAAATTCCAGCAGCGCTACCTCGTCAACTCCGAGCACTGGGTCGGCCCACAACGCCACGGCCCGATCTTTCTCTACTGCGGCAATGAAGGCGACATCGTATGGTTTGCCGAGAACACCGGCTTCGTCTGGGACCTCGCGCCTCGTTTTGGCGCCATGGTTCTCTTTCCCGAAGTAAGCTTCTGTTTCTTTTTTTTTTGTCGAGAAAATGAAGAAATAAAAAAAATGTGAGACTAATTGTATTGATTGTTGAAAATGGCAGCATCGTTACTATGGAGAGTCGATGCCGTTTGGGAGTGAAGAAGAGTCGTACAAGAATGCCAGTACGCTGTCGTTTCTTACGGCGGAGCAAGCGCTGGCCGACTTTGCTGTGTTGATCACGGAGCTTAAGCGGAATTGGTCGGCAGAGGGCTGCCCTGTGGTGCTCTTTGGTGGTTCTTATGGCGGAAGTATGTACATTTTGAAAGCTCTAATTGATGTTGTGTTTGATTGTTGTATTGCATTAAACGTGTAATGATCCTGTTTGATTTTCGGAAACAGTGTTGGCAGCGTGGATGAGGCTTAAGTATCCCCACATTGCGATCGGTGCGCTTGCTTCTTCAGCGCCAATTCTTCAGTTTGAAGATATTGTGCCGACAGAGACGTTTTACGACATTGTTTCCAATGATTTCAGGGTATGTTAAGTGTGTTTTCACTGCCTTGTTTTAGGAATTATGAGATGATGTTGTTAACTGCAATTGGTATCTGCAGCGCGAAAGTAGCAGCTGCTTTAACACTATCAAGGAGTCATGGGATGCGTTAATGACCATAGGTCAGAAACAAAATGGCTTGCTTGAGTTGACAAAAACCTTCCATTTATGCAGGTAAGAAAAATATACCATATGATGCATTAGCTTTTGACATGGCCTTGTTTGTATTTCAATTCTTCTTCATTAGCCACTGGCTGTCAGCTGATTGTAAAGCCATTTGACAGAGAATTAAAGAAGACAGAAGATCTTGCAGATTGGTTGGAGTCTGCCTATAGTTATCTGGCAATGGTGAACTACCCATATGGGTCGGAGTTTATAATGCCTTTGCCCGGACACCCAATAAGAGAGGTTTGTTGGTCTAGCAAGTGTCTAATAACCTTATGAGCTTTTACTCTTCCATTTTGCGGCTGTGTTTCTCACATGTATCTGGATTCTCAGTCTAGTAGCTGTTAAAATTTTGTATTTCTGTTGCAAATCAAAGTAGTTACTTAGCTCTTGTGGTAGGTTTGCAGAAGGATTGATGGTTGTCCTGATGGGACTAGCACTTTGGAGCGTGTATTTGAAGGCATAAGCGTATACTACAATTACAGTGGAAATGCGGACTGCTTTGAGCTGGAAGACACTTCTGATGTTGGCACAGATGGTTGGAATTGGCAGGTCTATTGGCATTACTGTAGTATATCATCTTTTCACAACAATGACAGTCCATATAACTAAAATTTTACCCTATACAAGATATTAATTGCTCTTACAAATATAATGCATTTACTTCTATCATTCGTTTCTTTCTTCCGGCAGGCTTGCACAGAAATGGTTATGCCAATGTCTAGTAGCCGGGATAGAAGCATGTTTCAAACATATGGTTATAATTTCTCCTCTTTCCAAGATTGGTGCTGGAAGGAGCTCAATGCAAAACCAAGGCCTACATGGATAACAACAGAGTTTGGTGGACATGTAAGAAAATGATGCAGTAATTTCTACTAGATAAGGCATTCCTATTGTTACGATTCCAATAATGAATACTCAGCATCTATACCATACTAGTTCAGTGCTTCATGATCTTGCATCTCTCTCTCTCTCTCTCTCTCTCTCTCTCTCCCTCAGTGTTTGGTATATGTCTTACATATGGTACCCCTCATCTAATTATCTTGGTACCTCATACATTGCAATTGGATGTCCATGAAATACAAGGAGCCATGAAGGCTAATTTTTCTTTCATAATAAATTTTTGAGTTTTGTTATGTACTGGTCTTGCAAATATATTTTGAATCTTTAATCAACATATTGTAGTAACTTCGATTGATAAGTTGTCACTTACTGTACAGGAGGAAGCATTAGTTTACAACCTGCTATTGTTTTAAACAAGTTATTTTCACATTAATTACAGTTCTAAATTATTGACTATAGAAATCACAGTTAAAACTTGGTAGTTTCTTCAATTTCCTGGAATTTACCGTTAGAGGCTTAGAGCTAGTCTTTAATCTTATCTTTGCCAAAGTGCTTATCTGCTGTCTGAATATTATGGGTTGTTCCTGTACATGTTACTATTTCCCCTGTTCTATACTGCTGAGATTAGCTGTTAAATTTGATTTGATGGTAACTGGGTCTTATTGTCTGTTACACTTGAAGGATATTATGGCCACTTTGAAAAACTTTGGAAGTAACATCATCTTCTCCAATGGCTTATTGGATCCGTGGAGTGGTGGCAGGTAACTATTTTACGTATCACTTTATAAGGTTCAGTAACAAGTGTAGTCAATGTTCATAATCTGACTCCTAGTGGCTGTGAATAATATCAATTGCAGTGTTCTCCAGAATATATCTCAATCAATCGTTGCACTTGTTACAGAAGAAGGTAGCATCTACTATTGACACTTCTTCTAGCCATTAGCAGCTTAGAGCACCTAGCTACACCTTGGCTAGTATTTTCCTTCTGAAACTTGTTCATTGCTCATGCTTGTTGTTATCAGGTGCCCATCACATAGACTTGCGATTTTCAACTAAAGAGGATCCTGATTGGTTGGTGGAGCAAAGGGAAAGTGAGATTAAGTTGATACAAGGGTGGTTAGATGAATTCTATGAAGAAAAGAAAGCAGCTTTTGACATGTAGTTCTATAAAATGTAAATTCTAAGTCATCTTTTTTAATGTTTTTCTTGCACCAAAAGGAACCTCAGTCTTTGTGCATCAAACATGAAGCAGGACAATGTGGATATTACTTTCATGCCAATAAAGTTAGTCTTGCAAATTCAGATCAAACCTACTGTTGTGTCGTATTCAAGGAAGAAATTGCGGGAAATAGAGTACAGCAAACTTGAACAGAGATAGTGATACAGTTGTTTCGTATAGATAAATATATTTATCAATCCCTCCTCTTAACAGAATTAGGATTGATCGTCGGCGTTGCATTCCTATTGGAAATAGGATTGACTACGGATTCGAGCCATGGCACATGTCAGCATTTCGAGTAACTGCTCAACCTGGACTTCCACCTGAGGAAGCAGGCACTGCAGTGTAGCAATCGGAATGATGTCGTAGCTCATTAATTGGGCCGGCCCAAAACCCGACCCAAATTCCCACGGAACGGGGCATTTTGCCACACATAAACGACGTGCCGTAGTGCTGGCTACAAAGGAGAGTGGGGATCCGCTCCTGAAGTCACAATTCTACGCCGCTAATTAAAAGGCGGCCTTTTAAAAAAATCAAAAACAAATTACCACCCAAATGTCACCTGAACGACGTCGTCTAGTGCCCGTTCCCTTTTGAATAGCACCAATCTCACCCAACCGAGTCCAACCAGAGTAGAGCCAAAGACGACTCCAAGAAGCCAAAAGCAAAGACCGAAAAAGCCAGAAAGAAATATAAAGAGAGAGAAAGAAAAAGCAAGAGAGTATTATTATAGATCAGTACTACTGCAAATTCGGTAAAGGCGAAGAAGAAAGGAATCTAGGGTTTGTTATCCGACGTCGGAATGGCGAGTCCGCGGTCGGCGAGGACGACGACTCCGGGCTCCGGTAGAGGCTTGTCGATTACGCCGGGGGCGAGAGTATTGCAGAGCCCGGTGAGTGACGAAGCGATCTGGAAGCGGCTGAGAGAGGCTGGGTTTGATGAGGAGTCGATTAAGCGCAGAGATAAGGCTGCGCTCATTGCTTATATTTCTAAGCTTGAAGCTGAGGTAGAGCTCCTCTCTCGCTCTGTAAATTTTGAATTTTACTTTACTAATTATTATTATTTTTTACTTCTAGGTATTTTGGATTGTTTTTAGAGTTGTAATTTAATTTATTGGAGGATGTGAAAAGCAATGCAATTTGAATTTTGAGCTTTCGAAATCAATGAGTTGTGCTGTAAAGAATATTGATATGTGAATTTCTCGTTGTGCTTGGTTATCTGATAGGCGGGTTTTTAGTTTGTGGTTTTGGAGAGAGAGGCATGAAATAGTTAAGAAATCGTTTTTTACTATGTAAATTGTTCCGAAACGAGAAAGGGCATAAGTATGTGGCTTGGATATTCAGTTACATGTGTGTATCGAGTTTTGTTTGATAGGAATGAGGAATGAGTTTTGTTTGATACTAAATGAGTTTTGTTTTATCCTGAATAAGAAACAGCATAAGAGCATGGGTTCCATCGTTATAAGTTTCATCTTGTTTTATAAAAGCTATCATAGCTAGTGTGGAGAGAATTTCAGTTTCTTTGAATCTACATGCTAATATGTCATCGACAAAACTGCAACCATGTGTATGTTCTCTTATCTTTTGGTCTGTTTCCTTTCCGTTGTGCAATTTATCCCCAATATTGATGATCGTCTTAATGCTCGTATGGCTAAAGTGTCGTTTGTTAGTCTAACGAACTGTAACATGCAATTCATAATTTTCTGTGAAGGTGTTCGATTACTTTGCTAACCGGTTTTGCTTGATTTAGATTTTTGACCACCAGCACCACATGGGTCTTCTCATATTGGAAAAGAAGAGGTTGAATTCTGAGTATGAGAAACTTAAAGCCTCTTCTGAGACAGCTGAACTTAGGTATAACCGTGAACAAGCTGCACATGCATCTGCTTTGGCTGAAGCAAGGAAGCGGGAAGAGAGACTAAAGAAGGCAGTAGGAGTCAAGGAAGAGTGCATAGCAAGTGTAAGATGATCAATTGAATCTCTTTCATGTAAACACCCATATCCTTATATGTCATCATATCAATATTTGTTTCTTTTTTGTGCAGATTGAGAAGTCGATGCATGAGATGCGTGCAGAATCTGCTGAAACAAAGGTTGCAGCTGAGAGTAAATTGGTTGAAGCACGTAATATGTTGGAGGATGCTCAGAAGAAATTCACTGAAGCTGAGGGAAAGCTACTCCTTGCAGAATCTTTGCAAGCAGAAGCTTCTCGTTATCACCGTGTTGCTGAAAGAAAGATGGTAGAAGTTGAAGCTCGTGAAGATGATCTTAGGAGGAACATTCTATCATTCAAGACTGAGTAAGCATTCTAGTTACTTTTCTTCACGTTTTGTTTTCTTTCCATTCATACCTAATCTCAGCTTCACATAAGCTATTGGTAAGTGGAAAATGAAAATCCCATTGAAAGCACTTCACCCCTTGATCTCTTGTTGTATGGCGTAGTCTTCAGTTCCAACTATAAGCCATGGCAGTGGTACCAGGTCTCTTGTTGCATATATTCCTACAGCAGATCCTTCTTTGACCTTTTTCCAAAGAAGGGCCCAATACTGTGTTTCTAGACAAATGTAATTCATTGGCTTATAACTGCCCAAAGCTGATGCAAAGTTTGCTGATTTTCTTACTCATCCTTTGATATTGTAGTTGTGAGGAGAAAGAGAAGGAGATGAGCCTTGAGAGGAAATCTTTGAGTGAAAGGCAGAAATCCCTCCAGCAAGAACAGGATAGATTACTCGATGCACAAGCCTTGCTTAACCAAAGGGAGGATATTATATTTGGTCGATCTCAGGAACTGGATCGACTTGAAAAAGAGTTGGAAGACCTAAAACTGAATATTGACCAGGAGCGTAAAGCCCTAAATGATCACAAATTTAAAGTGGAGCTGGCTGAGACTTCTCTGGCTAATAGAGAGGAGGTTCATATTTAACACCTTTTAAACATCTGGATGCTTCTTATATGGCTTATTGAAGGCTTTACTAATGTGTTTTGGTAATTGTGTGTTTGCAGGCTTTAAATAGAAGAGAGGCTTTGCTGAATAAAAAAGAACAAGAACTTCTTGTGTTCCAGGAAAAACTGGCCAGCAAGGAATCTGTGAGTATATTTAATTTTGTTAGCACTAAACATTAGCTTTAGCTCTTTTGAATTATTTTCTTCTACTTCTGTTCATCTGCAACAAGTATTGTTCAATTCTTTCTCATCCTTGTTATTCATTTATTGGGGGTGTATTCAGGATGAGATTAAGAAAGTTGTTGCCATTCACAAAGTTGATTTGAGAAAGAAGAAGTCTGAATTTGAGGCAGAGTTGGAGGTGAAGCGCAAGCTGATTGAAGCTGAAATTGAAACCAAGAGACGAGCTTGGGAGTTAAGGGAGGTGGATCTCAATCAACGAGAGGATCTATTGCAGGAAAAGGAATATGACTTGGAAGTTCAGTTGAGGTCATTGGTGGAGAGGGAAAAAGAGGTGTCAGAGAGGTCAAATCTTGTTGATGAGAAAGAAAATAGTTTGAGAGCTGCTGAGAAGGAGCTTGAGCAGAATAATCTTCTTTTGCAAAAAGAAAAAGAAGAAAATATCAAACTGAAGCTAGAGCTGCAACATTCCCTAGATTCGCTTGAAGAGAAAAAGAAACAACTTGAATTTTCCAGGCAGGAGTTTGAGGTTTTGAAAACTGAAACAAGTGAGCTTTCAGATCTAGAGATGAAACTCAAGGAAGAGGTAGATTTGGTCAGGTCTCAAAAGCAAGAGCTGATGGCTGAGGCAGAAAAATTGGCTGCAGAGAAGGCCAAGTTTGAATCTGAGTGGGAATCACTTGATGACAAGAGGGAAATGCTGCGGAAGGAAGCAGAGTGTTTAGCAGAGGAAAGGTTGGCATTCTCCAAGTTTATCAAAGAAGAGCATGATAACCTGAAACAGGAGAAGGATGAAATGCGAGATCAGTACAAGCGTGATGCTGAATCACTTGTTGTTGAGCGGCAAGACTTCATGAATAACATGGCCCGTGAGCGGTCTGAGTTATTCAGCAAGCTACAGCAAGAACATGCTGAGTTCTTGCAGGAAATTGATATGAGGAGGAGGGAACTGGAGGACTGTATTGACAAAAAACATGAGGAGTTGGAATGTTCTTTGAAAGAAAAAGAGGTGGTGTTTGAGCAAGAAAAGAAGAATCAACTCGAGTATATTAGGTCTCTCAACGAAAAAGCTGCAAAAGAGATGGAAGAGATTGCTTCAGAAAGGAAAAGACTTGAAACTGAGAGACTGGAGATAAATGTAGATCGTGAGCAAAGGAATCAAGAATGGGCTGAGCTAACTAATTCGATTGAGGAACTAAAGGTTCAGAGGGAGAAGCTGAAGAAGCAGCGGGAATTATTGCATACAGATAGTGCAGAGATTCATCGTCAAATTGAACAGTTGAAGGAATTGGAGAGTTTGAAAGTTGCATTAGATGCTGAGGTGCAACAATCTGATTCCAAGCCCGGCGACCCAGAAACTTCTACAAGATATTTGAAGCAGGCAACATCAGTAAATGATGATCCTAATTCACATGGTAAAGAAAATGTTGCCAACTCTAGCAACCCGTCTGTGCTAAAGGCAGTGTCTTCTCCTCCTAGTTCTGCTCGTTTCACTTGGTTAAAACGCTGCACTGAATTGGTTTTCAAACAGTCTCCTGAGAAGCAACAATTGAAGTATGAAGAAAGTCCTGTGATCTCTCAAAGAGAAACAGGCTTGAAGGTAACTGACCAGATGAAGAGATCAAGTAAATCTAATGGGCATGGTAGGTACTTGGGAAATGGTCATTCATCTAGAGGTTTTAGCAAGAGGCTGAATGCTTTTGGTGAGCCAAAGGTGATAGTTGAAGTGCCTGTTGGTGAGAATGTAAAAGCAACAAATGATTCTGAGCATGAATCAACCCATGATTCTGAATCTACAGGTGAAAGGTGTGCCTCCTTAATATCTGATAAGGTTGTTCCAGGAGGAAGGAAAAGAAGAGTTGAAAAGTCTTCTTCCGATGACTGTTTTGATCCACTACTCGAGACTAGCCAGAATATTAAGAAAAGGAGGCAAGATGTTGACAATGTGGACTCATCAGAACATGCCATTACCCACTGGTAAAAACTCTTGTCATCTTGAAACTTGAAACTCAAACTTTTGCTAGTGTTGATATCGTAGTGATTGTCAATTGCATTCACTCTAATTTTTTGACCGATTTTCAACTGTGCAATTATGTATTTTGTTTCAGCATCGAGTCAACCCAGATGAAAGTTGTAGAGCAGCATCTTGTATCATTGCCATCTGATCAAATTTGTGAAGGTGCTTTAGAGGACAGTGTTTTAGTTGTAGATAAAGTCGTAAAAGTTTCAGAAGTGATTTGCGAAAGAAATGAGACACAAAGTTTTACCAACGAGGACAATATAGCCACACAGAATTCTGTTGGGGAACCACAACATGAATCGAATGGTGTCTTAACCTCTGACCCCAAGGCTCAGCAAAAGATGCTAGAGTTAGACTTGGGGAATGTTGGACTAGTTAATAACGATCATCAGGTAATCTTGCACCTGCCTTAAAGCTTTTGCGTGTAGATATGATCCTCTGAATTATACAATTTATTCCAGGATGTTTGCTGTTCTATCTTTATAGTTTTTGTGGCTTTGTTTTCTGTCGATTATTGCTGTTGATATGGGTTCCCTTGCTTTGTTGTTCAAGGAATTTTTTATTTTTCTATTTCGGATTTCCATTTTGTTTGAATATTCTCATTGCTGGAATTGTTTCCTCCATCTGCATGTGCCATTATTGGTATGTTTAAATTTATACTACCTTTATCTATGATTACATATTCCAGTCATGAATGGTGTCTCAGCCCTCTGAAATAGCCTACTGGCATCAAATTCATCTTGACTTCTCTTACCCCTTTATTATTTTTTGGCAATATGCTGATCAACTTGATTTCATGTCCTGTTTGAGGAGATATCCTTGATTTATGCAGAACATCTTTGTTGTGATTACAACATCCGTTTTTGAACATGTTTTGTAACTTTGTTGCATGCCTTTTCTAATTAAGAAATTAAAATGCTGCTTCATTACTACTGCTTTTTTTCTCGTCATGTCTATTATGGCCGAGTATCTAAACCAAGGATTCATATGCAGCTCCAAGAGAAAGATACATCTAAAAAGCACTTGCAGGCCGTATGAGATGATATCCAACATATGTACAGAAGCTTAGATATGAAAAGATCAGTTGGCAAGCAGGCATTGTCAGACGTGAGTATATTACTCATTTCACTGTTAATATGGTACTTGGTATTTGTTTGCTTGATCTTCGTATAGATTTCCAGGTTATTATCACTTTTATCTTTGTCCAAGATACATTCTTCTAGATTCAAAGTTAAGCTCACTAACGAGATCTATATCTTCAGGTGCATTACTCCAGCAACAGTTCTCAACATTGGTAGAGGCTCCGTTTGCATGGCTTGTATGCTGGATTGGTTAGTTATGTAATTGACTTAGCTTAAAGTAGTGATTTAGGAGGAATTTGTGTTTGTTTGGTTCACCGAGTATGACCTTTAAAAAGGGTTTCTTTTAGGGCAAACCCAGTGGAGTGGTGTGTTGGCATCTTTTGTATTGTTTGCTTATTTGAGATCCGGCGACATCTTTATTCTTGCAGAGGGCAAAGTTCGGTGATCTTGCGCTTGTGTCTCTTCTGTTAGTACAACAACTTCGGTTACTGACAAAGTATTACATCGTCTTTAATCATAACTAATTGGTGAGAAAAGTTTTGTAGCAAGACCTTGACTCCAGATCATATATTAGCAAAACAAACCTGCTGAAATCTATACAAAAATAATAATTAGTAATGATTTCAACTATAAAAACCAACTTAGAAAACAAAAACATCCAAACTTTAGCTGAACGTACACAAGCACCGAGCGATGGCCTTTCCCCAGAAACCCAACTCACGCATCACCTCACTCATCTTTCTGATGGCCTCTTGTCGAGCATACCCAAGTTGTTGCCTTGCTGAATCCAACTTTAAGATGCTAAACTCATCATTGGGATCAAAAGCCTTAAGTTGCTTCTCCACCTCACCAATTTTCTTGATCAAGCGCACTTGATTCTCCACGCGAAATTGGCGAATCTCATTAATATCTTGAAGCAAGCCTAAATTGCACGTCAAATAAAAGAGAAGCCTAGGTCTACTGTATGGACTCCTTTCCCCTTCATGAGAATACGTCCTCTCATGGCCTCATCAAGTTGTTCCACTTCGTGGAGGACGTTCATGACCGAGTTCATAACGTATGGCTTATCTTTAAGGAGATGTATTCTTTATGTATTCTGGTTACTGGTTAGAATTGTTGATTTTCTAGTGCGGGTTTGATGATCACCTTAGTTATGTAGAATCGAATAGTTCATATGAGAAGAGATCATATAGTTACTGTGAATGATTTTTTTTTTTTTTTTTTTTTTTTTTATCATGATCTGATATTGTATATTCAACTATCTTCCATCTAGAGAAGTACTTGTGAAACTTTTGGTAAGAATTGAGGGATAGGTTCTAATGAGGACCGTTTAGTTGAGGACCGGTTAAGAACTTTTTCATTAATGGTTTATTACTCACTTTTCAATTATATTTTTCTATCTCAACCGTTTAGTCTCTAGTTCTATATAAGTAGATTGTTGATACCAGAAAAATCATACACTTTGCCATGCTACAATTTGTTACACGGTTCATGCAAAAACCTAAAGTCTTAAGTTAAATCTTTGATTTTAACATGCCAAGCAAATATGCTTATACATTGAGGTGGGCCCAAGCCATATTTACGGATCTTTTTGGAGCTTTTAGAAGTGGGTGTGGTGTGGAAAGTTACGAAGACGCATGATGCTCGTTCATCGATTTAACGTTGTTAATAATTTTGGTCTTGGGCCCAAAATTCAAGTCTTATGAGTTAAATCGATAACGAATTTGTGAAAACAAGAGAATTGGACTAGTTTTCATAAACCCAAAACACTTTTAAATCCAAAAGCCCAACACCTTTTCTTTTAAGAGGCCCAAACCCTTTTCTTTATAAAAAAAGACCCAATCTCCTTTTGCATTCTCATTGCCGAACCAGATACTACTTCCCTCTTTTCTCCCCGCAGCAGTGTGGCGGGAGCTTTACATAACAGAGGAGTTCCTTTCACTCCTAATCTGAAGAAGAAGAAGGTTTATGACTGATGCCAAAGCAGCCCCTTCATCCTCAAATGACGAGATTATGAGATTCAAGCTACTTGGTCTGCCTCGTTCCGAGTTTTTCGTCTTCGCAGCCGCCCTTGCAATAAATTGTCTCTCCCGTTTCTTGAGGTCAACTTCTCTTTTCCAGTTTTTGGGGGCTAAAGTCATGTGCCTGAGGAGAGCAATCCTTTTACCGAGCAGAATGAAAGCATGGCAAAACCCACCAATTCGACTCTATAAAAAGGAGGTTTGGGAAGCTACAAAGGGATGAAGGAACCAACCTAGAAAAATCTCCAAACACTCAAGCTCTCATGCCTTCAAGCAATAATCCTTAATACTCATTCCCCTAATTTTTGTTCTTGAAACCCAACTTGTTCCATAAACCTAATCCCAAAACCCAGTCCAATTCCCATCACTGCGATGTGTCTTTAGCTCCCACACCAGGCTCACGCTACAAGCTCGTTTTGTTGTTTGAATCACATACAAGATTTCTCATTAATCAGATTATTGGGTTAATCTTGGCCTAGTCATGCTTAATTCAAAAAGAACCCTCACATAAATCACTTATACAAATTTTCAGCCAAATTGGTGATTGTTAAGGAATCGAACTAAATCAAATGGATGATCCAAATCTGTCAAATATGAGTCATTCAAGTTTATAATCGGTAAATCACATTTATGAATGTCTTAACGATTTTTAATTTTGATGAAAATTTTTAGAGATATATATCTACAAACTAGACGGTCGAGATGTAAATATGTGATTGAAAACGGGGTAAAAGAAAAAAAATCTTCAACTTAATAGTCCTCATTAGAACCACTTAAGAATCCTAATAAATAAATTTGATCATAAAACTACATTACAAAATACGATATAGAGAATTTTAAATCGTAAAAGTACACTACATTCAAAAGCATCCAAAAAAAGGGAAAATCTCAAACAAACCCTGCATCCACAAGTCAAACTCCTCATCAAATGTAACAAACCATATGCTTGGAATCTTTGTACTGAAAATAGACTTTTTCAAAGAAGAAACATAAAAGGATTTGGAGAATAGTAGAGAAACAAATATGATTCCATAACAAATTAGACAAATCACATGTAATGCTATAATAAGAGAAGAAAAATTGGACGAATCATATAAATTTGCTGCCATCTCATACTATAGACGTAACACAAGTGACAGGATCAAAGATTCAAATTGTAGATGTAATGGTCTCCTTCCCACAATCACCTCAATCCTGACTCATATTTATAATTTTTTACCAAATTTTCTTCATTTATCAGATAATTCAAACTAGAAAAACCCTCACGCTGACTCAGCCAAACTCTCTCTCTCTCTCTCTCTCCTCCCATCTTTCTCTCTCTCTCTCTCTGCTATACAAAGCCACCACAACAGTGAGAGGCAAAAGGGTTTTAGTTTGAGTACTTGAAACAGTATAGTCTTCAGAAGTTGAGTTGGGTTTCAGTTCGACATTTTGAGATGGAGAGCGCCAGCGCCGTCCTTGGGGGCCTTCAGCCAAATTACCTTCTTACCCCTTCCCGCAATCATTCTTCCTCCTCCTCCATCCTCCGCCCCTTCTCCGCCCACCATTCCTCTCTCTCTCCCTCTCTCAAGGTCTATACACACCACTTTCTCTCTCTACCCATTAGAAAAGGTTGGATTTTTAATTGGTGTAATTATCTGAATGTTGATTACTGGTTTTTTGTTGCAGCTCCAAAAGCAGCTCCCTTTGGCTTGTTACCAACCTGTTCCTCCCTCCCCTATTCGCCGATGTGCCACATTGTCTGATACTCTCCGGTAAAATCCCTCTTCTTTTTGTATTGGGTTTAGTTTTTATTTTATTTTTCTTTTGTGTTTGGATCAAACTTTGGATTAGTTGGTTATTTTAGTTATTGTAGTGAATGAATGTTATATTGTTTGGTTTGGTTTGATTGGTGTTGAAGTTTTTAGATTTTTATGTGATTTGTTGTTGTGTATTGACTTGGCTTTGTTGGACACAGCACTGAAACAAGTGAAATAGCTGACATAGAATGGGACAATCTTGGCTTTGGGTTTCTTCCTACCGATTATATGTATGTCATGAAGTGTGCTCAAGGCGGGAGCTTCTCTGATGGTGAATTGCAGCGTTTTGGGAACATTGAGTTGAACCCTTCGGCTGGAGTCTTGAATTATGGCCAGGTTGGATGTTTAAACTTTTATACTGTTGTTCTGTTTTGTTGTGTGAAAGTTATAATATCTTTTCGGATTCTGTTTTGGAATACTAGAGATGCAAACTTTATGAGTGGTAGAGTTTATATTCTCATGGAATTTGTAGTTCTGCTTTTCCTCTCGGGCTGTGTTTGTTAGATTCAGGAAGCATATATGAGTATATTCTGTGTTCTGTTTTTCCTCTTTGATTCCCATATGGAAGAAACTAATTGGGATTTCATCTGTAATTGGGCCTCTATTTTCTCCTGTTTGTTTTTTTTATCCATCTTCGTAGTACCCTACTGGACTACTAGATGAGAAATAAAGTCAAACTTCTACAATAAGTTTGGAAACAACATATTGGAATTAAGTCAATGAAAAGGCTGATCCCTATTCTCTTGCTCTTGTTCAACTATGTAGGGTTTGTTTGAAGGCATGAAGGCCTACAGGAAACAAGATGGTAAGATACTCTTGTTTCGACCTGAAGAAAATGCATCGCGGATGAGGTTGGGTGCTGAGCGGATGTGCATGCCCTCACCGACTGTTGAACAATTTGTGGAAGCTGTGAAGGCCACCGTTTTAGCAAATAAACGTTGGGTATGATGTATAACCATGATGCTGCGTGATAAAGTTTTACTGAATCTTTGTATATGTAATATACTAATATGCCAATATCTCGTTTCAGATTCCCCCTCCAGGCAAAGGTTCTCTATATATTAGACCATTGCTAATGGGAAGTGGTGCTGTTCTTGGTCTTGCTCCTGCTCCTGAATACACATTTCTGATCTATGTTTCACCAGTTGGAAATTACTTTAAGGTTTGTTAATTATTGGAAATTGCTAAGTTGTCCTACGAAGTGTGTATTTCTTTTTCAAGTTCCATGTCCATGTCACTACCCTTGGTTTGTGTGGTGCTCTTGTGTTTATTTCTTCCTTGTCTTTTCACAGGCTAAGCCCTACACTTCAACTATAAGCCTTTTTTTCTTTTTTCTTCCATATGTTCTCTGGCTCCTAACATCGCCAAATTTCTTGGAATCAACTTTAAGCTTGATGCATTTTTATTTTTGAGTAATTCTCTGAGCCATATGGATGTCCTTGAACACTAAGTTGGACATACCACCGTTCTTTTTGGTGCTTGGATGTCTGGCAAGTGGCAACAAATCTAAATGTTTAAAATGGTATATGGCTTTATCTATTTATTATTAACTTCAATGTTCTTACGAAATCCGTTTGTTTTATTAAATTATGGTCACTTGGATCTGGTGCACCCCATTCTGATATATATATTTTTGTTAGCTTAAGTGTTATTCTCACCTTTGATCATTCTGTATCTTATATCTATTCATATGGTGGCAGGAAGGCGTTGCACCTATAAACTTGATTGTCGAGCATGAATTGCATCGTGCAACTCCTGGTGGTACTGGAGGTGTCAAAACTATAGGGAATTATGCTGCGGTAAGCTTTTGTATTTGTAAATTGTTTAATTCTTATTTGTCTCGATAGATTCCAATTTCTTCTTGTAAATTGTTTATCTGCTACCCAGAATTTGTTGCAGGTATAATTTGTTGACTTGAGGTCGTGTAACTGTATGTTATAATTTTTACTTTTCCTGCTGCATATGGTTGTAATTTGTATAAACCACTGTAATTTTACCAACTAGAGGCAGAATTTGTTTATTTCGTGTTAATAGATTTAATATCACACAATGATCAAATATGATTTAATGCTGTCTTTTCAAGTATGAGGGTTTCCTTTGATGGGCTTCTTGAAAGAAACTATCTTTCTCTAGCATCGTTTGTACCAAAGTCAATGACCGATCAAAGCCTCATTCCAACTAGTTATCTATGCTCTTTTCTTATGAGAAATCATCTTTCTATGGGTCATTTTAAAATTTCTTGATTATCATATGCTGGCGCTGATGAGTTGATCTTTATCTGTTGATCTATTTGTAGGTTTTGAAGGCACAGTCTGCTGCAAAAGCGAAAGGCTACTCGGATGTTCTGTACCTTGACTGTGTTCACAAAAAATATTTAGAGGAGGTTTCCTCATGCAACATATTTGTTGTGAAGGTAATAATTTCACTTTAGTGTGTGGGTTTGATGATTACTGTTATTGTTGTTTGTGCTCAATACAGTATGGTTTATTGGTGTTGAACTGTTGGTGTGGGGGCTGGAAATTTTGATTGCAATGTGTTATCGTTAGAGGTGATCATAGCTAATTTATGTCCATTGTTATGTGTTTCCAGGGTGATGTTATCTCTACTCCTGCAATAAAAGGGACGATCTTACCTGGCATTACTCGAAAGAGTATTATTGATGTTGCCCGTAGCCAAGGATTCCAGGTACTTTTATTTGATGATTGGGACAATGTGTGTGTGGTGTGGGTTGTATGTGTTTCATACTTATTTATTCTTTTGAGTTTCTAGATGTGTCGAAAGATGGTTGCATTAGTCCTTTGTTATGCAACATGCAGTACCCCTTCTTTTTGCAGTAGCTTAAATATTTTTTTTAATACAATATAATGATATGCAGGTTGAGGAGCGCGCTGTGGATGTAGATGAATTACTTGAAGCTGATGAAGTCTTTTGTACCGGAACCGCTGTTGTCGTGTCACCTGTGGGCAGCATTACTTATATGGATAAAAGGTAAACTTTTATGTTTAGTAGTGTGAATCTGTGAAAGTGAGTTTTTCTTTGTGCATCAACACAATGAAAGTTTCCTCAACTGGGAAAAAAATGTTTTATAGAAGGATTAAATGGGGTGGACTGTTGAGCTAAAGCAAGCAAAAGCATACTGAAGTGAAAAGCCAGTATGCTCAAATTTAACTTGTCTTTGAGAAAGCAATCTTAATCGCATCTTTTTCCTGTTCACAGGGTGTCATATGGAGAGAGTGGCTTTGGTGCTGTGTCACAGAAGCTCTATTCTGTTCTTACCAGATTACAGATGGGGCTTATAGAGGACAAGATGGATTGGACTGTTGAGCTAAACCCAGCAAAAGCATACTGAATTGATATTTCTAGTTTGCACACCATTTCCGGGGTTGCAACCCATTATCCATTTAATTTCACGGTAGTTACGAATTGTTTTCCTATTTTGCATTCGAATTTTGTGTTTGTAGATAGTTATTGAATTGGTGTAACTTTTCGATAAAGTTATTCAGGTGCTATCGAAGTTCCTTGTTATCTTTCATAGTAGATTTAGATTCCATCTATATACATACGGCCACGTTTAGAGTGTGCATGCCTAAAACTAGTGTTGGGTGGTTGTATCATATGTTAATGTGATTTGACTATGCTAAAATGAATGGGATAATAGTGAGTTAATATCATTAATTGAACATTTCTGAGTGTGCAAGAAAGATATGGTATTACAATTACTTATTTATTTTCATCCAATATTGCATTTAATTTTAGTAGATTGGATGTAATTCTAGTATATTTCTCTCTACCATTTCCTAACCTCACTGGACAATTAAACAAGAGTCTTTAATCTTGAAACCGTAGTTTTTGCATTAGCACCCTATTTTTAGTTTTCATCAATTTCTCTACTAACTGAACTTTTGCAATTTCTAATACAATCTGTATCCAGCCATGATTTCGACGGCCAATATTTCATAGTTTTCATCACTCATTTTGGTGGATTCGTGAGACATTATATTGGCATATCTCTGGAAAGAACTCATGGATGCACCGTCTATACATAATCTCACTCTCACAACTTATATGTGATGTGAATCTTTCCGCAAAAACACGAACCAACTTATGCATACTTAAGACTCTCACAACTTACATGTTGATCTTGTCCCAAATACACAAAAAGTTAAACACAATCAATTTCACAGCATGCATAACAGTATGTTTCTGCAGGACGAGATATGTGCGCATCACTGCATCTGCTACTTTGTCGTTTCCGCAGGACTCTTGAGTTGCATTATTTTTGGGCAACAGCTCAAACTTTCGTTTTCATGCAATGGAAGATTTTGCTCCCCGAAACACAATCACCAGAAAATCCAGGCAAAGCTAATATGAATTTCTGGTTCCAATTTTATATCTCCATCTTTGTCTTATCTATGCTTCAATGGCCTTCTTCATCCTCCTTTCCTTCTTTTTCAATCAAAGAGCTTTCTGGACTTGAAAAAGCATCAGGAACAAGGAGAAACGCGTTGCTGACTTGCTTCTTTTTTAATGCAAAGCAAAGCAAAACTGGAGAGGAAAATTGAGCTCTCATTAGTGTAACAGGTTCGATTGCTTTCTTCTTAGAAAGATTATGTTGCAGTCAATTTTGGCAATGCTTTCCAGGGATCCGGCTCCTCTAAAGTGAGCAAGTCATAAAGTTCCTGAAGTTCATAAAATCTTAAGCCTTTATATAATCTAAAGGCTCAAAACTATCAAACATCAATAAATAGAATATTTCTAATTTCTTTTCCACATTGAGGTTAATTATTGACTTTTTTTTTTCTTTTTTTCCCTCTTTATTTATTCAACCTTCATCGATCCTTGTTCTTGCTTCTATGAAACATATATGTGCTTCCATAATTTCTCAGAAAATCCTCTGAAGATTCATGCGACATGAGTGCTAGCTCTCAGTCCTTCATACTGCACATATATACTATTATTGCAGTTCTTAAACAATTGGGATTACTCCAACATATTTATAAACCAAAATCCTGGAAAAATTTCGGGAACTGATCGATGCATCTATGGAAATCAATAGAGGATGAATTACAAAGCCTATAAATTAATGGAAGAGGGGTTTGATCCTAGTTAGTCTGCAATGATTTAATTTGATGGTTGCTACTGGACTTTGGAGTTTGAAGGCAACTTCCAGCCTAGGGTTTATGCAGCAATTCTTATTTGTAGATCAGATTTTTACCTTTTTGTTTCGGCTTTATCGGTCATGGCACTCGATCATCTCAATTTCTTATCAAACCTATTTTCTTATTTTCTACCTGCTAGAATTTCATGAAGATGAGCAATAATTTTATTTTCTTTCATTTTTGTTGACAGAGAAAAGAATAAAAATCATATATAAATACATAAATAATCTAAACACTACATATTTTTAACATAGATATTTTTCAGCCTTTAGATTATATAGAGGCTTGAGAGTATATGAATTTTACGAACTTTATGACTTGCTCACTTTAGAGGAGCTAGATCCGTTTTCCGGTACCTTTGGTCACATTATGCATATATGAATATCGACATCTGTCTCACTCACTCAGACTTAGTGATGTAATAGTTGCTCTCAAGCTTGAGCTATTTCGTGATTGAAACAAACCCTCTCAAGCTTTGTGAGTCTCGGGCAGCATAAGTTAGCTTAAGATTGGCATATTTCTGTTGAGGTTGGTAGAGTAAGAATGATATGAAATGATCGAGATGCCACATAAAAGAGTTTGAGCTAGCATTACGCTAAAAACCAAGGATTATTCTTCGTTTTTAAGCTTTTCATGCATCAAAATATGGAACCCTAGTATTGCTTTATGGAGTGAAATTTTCTAATAAAAAAACCGAATAAGTTAAACATCCAAAGTTTACTTGTTGAAATATGCTTTTCCAGGCCTTCCATTTGCTGGGTTAATTTAATCGGAGAGTGCGTTCGATCTAGATGATTGATCATATTCATACAAGTATGTTTCTAGATGCTCCTATTAATTTCTCATCAAGTCGCAACATCATTATTTGATTTCTTCGTAGTAGACACTTGTCGTCTTCATTTTAGATTTCCAGATATATAGATTTACTATATAAACAAATTAAAGTCTTTGAAATCGGGCATATTGAAGTACATACCTGCATGGTGTCTGGTCTGGACCGGCTGGACTGCAGTTAAACTTCAGTTGACTACACACAGAGAGAAAAAAAAAAGAGTGAAGAATATATCTAGAAGCAAAGAAGACGAAGGAAATTGGATAGAACCTTGTGATGATACCAGTCTTGTTCTTACTGCAATTTTCAGGTGGGAAACTTCCAATCACTTTCGATGGAAGCAAAATCTAATCTGCCAGACAAAAACTTCAAAGCAATAATAGATACATCAGCCCCTCGTTTATGTTCCATCATTTCTTGAATTAGTTTGTCAAAAATTATGTCTTCTAGGTCTTCCCTGCCCAGTGCCTGCTATGTAGTACCAAATAATAACGAAATAAAAACAAGATTTTCGACGGTCTAGATCGACAGAAAATCGTATCAAGAAACATCTGTAGGGTTTATATATCTTGGTCACCCTTTTATTATCTTCTGTAAACATGGTTATACTGATCTTGACATAATTTGCAAGCAATGTTACTAAGTTTACACTAGCTAATTTATGAAATGTTTGGCTCACTTGAAGAGTAGTTGCGTTTCCGCACTAGTAGTGTCAACGTAATCAAAAGGATATGAGTTAGAAAATGCCTGGAGAAGAAAGTGGATTTTGAGCTGTAAGGCTTTGAATGCAGTCTTAAGAAACTGTTTCAAACTAGGTACACTCGTACGCATTACAAGAGAAGTTTAAAAAACCGTAATAGGTTGCCTATCGATCAGGAAGATGATGAAGACCATTTCCTTCTTTACAATAGAAAGTAGTGTACTTCTATTTCACACTCACCTTAAATATTGTAAATTTCATAGAAACTTTAGGATCATCTTGTTCCTAACAAAGCTTTATAGACCTGGTGAGTGTGTGAGGCCATGAAAATATGTATACGACAATAAAACAACACTTAAAAAATGAAAAGACATCAAAACTTTGTAAAATTCAACAAACATTTTGTACAAGCTAGCACACCATTGACTTCTTGTTTTGGCCCACGTCCTCAGCGAGGGGTGATGAGGGAACAAAAAGTAAAATGGTGTGTGCGGGGCGTGCCACCTCACGGATGAGGAAAGAGAACGGTGCGCGTCCTGACTTCTGACCAGGCGAAAGAGGGCTCCGGTGTCACCTGATGAGGAAATATTTCCGAGCTTACTCTTCTAATCACCTGTTGATCGATACTCATTGTAAGAGCAAGCAGAGCAACAATTGGGAAATCAGAGACGAGTCCTGACGGGCTCTGGGATCTAAGGCAAGGTGCGCTTAGAACGTAAGGGTTTCGAGGAGACTCGAAGGTTTCGACTGAGTTCGTCTGTTTGAGAGAGTTGTTGATTGATTGATTGTGTGTCCTTGTGTAAGCCGTAAAGCTTCTTTATATAATCATCCGTAAGCACACTGAGGAAACCTAATCACAACCCACTCGGACTCTGCAATTAGAATCCCACAAGGATACGATTAACTCGCCAGTTGTGCGCTCCATGCAACACGTGTCAAACCTATCTCGCTTAGGTCTCTTTTGCCGCCTCGCTGCATTTCATTTGTCGTGTAGTAAGTGAACTCAAACACTAAGCGACCTTATCCCGAGGGCGTTATTAGTCATTTCCAACTCACCCTCGCCAGGAACTGTAGAGTCCCATGCGAACTGGAGATAAGGATCCCGCGAGAACACCGAATCTCGCGAGGTATCAGAATCTTCTGGATAAAATCCTTGTCACGTGCTGCCAGACCTCGCCACCCTTCGTGGGCTAAAAAGGCCACAGGCGTTGGCCCAAATGATATCCAAGCTTTTCTAGAGTCTTGGACTGAAAATGCCCACTGGGCTCAAACATTGCCCCCTAGGCCTTGAGCTTAATCCGTTTCGCAACGGATAAGCGAAAAGGCCTAATTAAGCTTTTTATGGGAACTCGTATTTCAAAAGGTGCTGACGCTTCGGCGCTATCGCTTCCCTTCATCATTACGGCTTTTTGAATTTTGAAACGCGCTTACGTTTCGGTCGTCATTGCGTCTTTTCGTTGCGACCATTGATTGAAAGGGACGTTACGGTTCGTCTCCTTTATAAACCTCGACGCGGGTCCCCACATCTTACCATCGCTTTCAGATCAAACTCTGCCTTCTGCAACCAAACAAAACTCCAGCACCGACCTTATTTCGACCGGAAACAATGCCTCCCAAACCTTTTGCCAATGACCCGAACCTCAGCCTTACGGCGGCGACCTCTTGGTCGACCAACCTTGCTCGTCGCTTCGCTACCAACCCGCCTCAAGGAACACCCATCTTCTTCCTTGACACAGGGGCAGCCCTGCTCGGTCCGACCCCTTCAAAGCCTCTGTCCGACGCCGATCTTAACCATTACAACGCCTCCGTGCGTCGACCAATCTTGGCCCAACGGCGCGAACCGGGAAACTTTTCTACCTGGCAAGCCCGCTCTCATACCAATGTCCGAGTCGGGGAGTGGCCCAACGCCACTGCAGAGGATCGAGCGTGGTACGAGGAGCGCCTCCAGACCGATCAAACGATCTGGGAAGCCACCGGCATCCATGAGGCCATTGCCTTGAGTTTCTCGCTGCCCCCTCACACCGATCGAGCGCCTATCGCTGCCGTGGCCTGTTTGTGGAACAACGCCACTAACACTTTCGACTTCCCCTTTGGGCAGATGGGCATTACTCTGCTGGACATCCTCGCCATCACCGGGCTGCCGATTCACGCAAAGCCGTATGCGCCAAGCGACTTTGCGTCGACCGAGTTCACATACGCCTGCAACTTGGGAGCCCGCCGTGCCCTGAGAAGTTCATATGGGGCGTGGAGGAAATTTTACATGGGCCACGCGGAGCCGCATGAAGGAGGCATCGCTTTCCTGGAGTACTGGCTCGACAAATTTGTCTTCTGCGGCAGTGCTCACAAACCAACCAGGAAATGGACCAAGCTGGCCGAAGCACTGTACAATGGGGTTGAAGTTGGGTTAGGGCAACCTGTATTAAGCGCACTCTACCGGACCCTGCACCTGCTGTCGCTGAGGCCTTTCCACCTATCTGGCGGCCCTCTGTGGATCCTGGACCTGTGGACGCAGCTATACTTTCCGCTCTTCCGACGAGCCCCGGTGGAATTCCTGCCCGAAGATCAGCTGCTTGGCTTTGCGGTATGCAAGAACGCCGCAAATCGGACTCCTCTGTCCTTCTTCGCCAGCCTGTCCATCCTCTACAACCACATCGAGCCGCCTCCGACCATGGATATGATGGTTCGCCGGCGCCACCCTGAGGTCCTATCGACGGGTTTCTTCCCCCGCCAAGATTCGGACAACGATGCGAGGACTGCCTTAGTGAGAGCAACCTCATGCTGCGACCTTCAGCTCGCCGAGGATGACCAAGGCTTCGAGCTGTATGCCCCCAATCACTTCGCGAGGCAACTTGGCTTCCATCAAGGGATTCCTTATCCGCTTCTCCATTCGGTCAACAAGTACACCTCGTGGAGAAAAGTTGGCGAGTCCGACCGGGTCACCCCGCTGCAAAATATCTACCCTCTTTCTCCCAACTTGCTGGAGATCGAGCCTTCGCAGGGTGTCGACCCCGCTTACCTCGCTTGGTGGCGGTCATTGTCCGACAACCATTGGGAGTTCCCGGACGATGCTATCTTCGCTGCCATCTTTCGCCCTTTGTACGACACTTTGGGCGAATCAGACCGCGTCATCCTCGATGGCCAGCGCGACCGTGCGGAGAGGGGTTCAGGGGCTGCGACAAGAACTAGGCTCTCGCTTCCGCCAGTCCCTGCTGTTCGCCGCCCGACGGGGATCGTCATTCGAGAACGCGATCCCGCACCCGAGGTATGTCACTAAGCGTGTAAATTTCGAACTTCCTTTGACATATTGATAAAATGCTTCTCTCTAATCCTCTTGTTTTCTTCTCAGTCTGCCCCCCGCCGGAGAACAATCGACAGGTCTGAAGTCGCCAGAGGAAAAGCACCTGTCTGGAGGGAAACTGTGGCGGGCCACGACAGCGAGACTGCTCCTGTCGTTCCTCGGCCAACGAGCGGCGAAAGCTCACGGAAGCGTCCTATCGAGGACGAAGAGGACTTGCTGGAGGATGCGTGGTACCAGCGAGAGTATGGCTTGGTAAGCAACCCGGTAAGCGAATCATCTTCGGATTAATTTTTCCTAAGTCAGAGCGACTTCGCTAACCTTGCTTTTGACAGGTCCGCCGCACTCGTCCTCGCCTTGCTGTTGTTGAAGAGGCGCCAGTGATGACGGAAGTCCCGTCTCCAGAACCGCTCTTAGGAGAAGTACCCTTGGCAATCAAGGAAGTCGCTGCGGAGCCAGTCCTTGAAGAAGTTGGTGGGGCCAACGAGGGGGTCGCCCTCGAAGAAAATGCTGAAGGCAGCGAGGAGATGATCTTTGAAGAAACTTTCGAAGCAGCCGCGGAGGAGGCCACCACGGTCCTCGAGGGAGCTGGCAAAGCTACTGAGGAAGTCGTGCAACCGTCCTCTCCAACCGCCGCTTCGAGCGAAACCGGTCCAATCCCAGAGCCAACCTTGGCTCCGGTTGAAAATGCAGCTCTCGACCAGTCCAACCAGGTCTCCGATCCTACTGCCCCCTTGGCGTCTCCGCCCGAAGGCCTCCAATTGATACTTTGGGTTCCTCCTCCGCGATTGGGCCGAGCGGGTCGTACCGGCGAAGTGCCTCCGGCAGTTCCAACAAAGGATCTCACTACCCCCTTGGTGGAGACAGAAACAGTTCGTGGCACTCCGCCACCCTCTCCAGAGATTGAGGCAGCTACCGAGGTTGAACCAACCACTCCGGCTCCAACGAGAACACCTGGCGAGGAGTCTTCTTCCTTCGGCACCCGGGCCGCTCGTCTTTGGGCCCGAACTACTCCGCCTGCTGATCCAGAACCCATCCGCCTAGCTCGGTCTTTCCTTCATGGGTTGCTTCATCACGGCTCTCGCTCGAACGTCTTTGACTTGGTAGGACGTATTCGCGAGGCTCATGAAGCTCTGGATCGACACCTCACTGGCGGCAATCCTGTTCTGGACCAAGCGCTGGAGTTGGCCGACGCTGTCGAGTCGCAGGCTCGCCGAGTCTTGGATATCGGTGCTCAATCAGCTTCCCATGATCAAGCTCGCCGAAATTTAGACAATCAGATGGCAAACCTCTTGGCCGAGCTTGGTGACGCTGGCATCCCGGGAGCGTCTTCAGAGAATCCAAGTGCTGGCCATGCTCGGCGAGTGGAGGCCCTGGAGGCTCAGATAGCAGAGCTGCAGGCTCAACTTGCTCGGGCTCGCCAAGACTTGGCCCGCGCTGTGGAAGTGGAGACCCGTTTGCGGGCCGCAGAGGAGACCCAAGAAGCTTTGGACTCGGCCCTCGCCGCTGCTGAGGAAGTTCAAGCCCAGGCCTATGAAGAAGAAATAGCCTTAGAAGGCATGCTCTTAAATTTGTATAGGGTTTGTAGGCGTGCTTAGGTTTAACTTGTATTTGCCCCCTTGTGTACGAACTTTAATGATAATGTCAAAATTGAATTTTTCCCTCTCTTTGCCAACTGTTCTGTAATAACTGTCAGGAAAAAATCTTTTTCCGAGATTTAGTGACGGTTTCCAATGTAACTACTCGCTCGGAACGCGAGCAATCATTATTGAAAAACGCGTCTGACCATATCTCCAAAACCCGTATCTCGGAGCAAATCTTGCATGAGGGACAACTGTCAAACGTACAAACGCCCCTTCCGCCTATAAAAAGAAACGCTTGGCCGGGGTGAAGTATCAGTGAAGTCTTTGCCCCCTCACCATGATTTCTTATTCCCTTCTGTTCATCCTCTTGTCCCTGCTTAGAGCAAAGCCCCCAACCATACATTCCCATTCTTTGCTGATTCTGAAAATCTACTCTCAGGCCGAGAGTGATTCTGGAAATCTACTCTCAGGCCAAGCCCTTGTTCGGCCTGACCAAAGGTTGGGTACCCTCTGCCTTGCACCTGCTGTTCTATCAGCGCGTGAGGCTCTGCCGGCCCTTCAAACGGAAGACCGGTGGTAGCATGAGGGATCCTGACCCGCTGGACCTCTAGCTTCTCAACACTTTCTCTTAGGTCCAGGCCGGCGTCAGGGTTTAGGCTGGTCTAAAGACGCGAGGCGTTTGTCAACTTTGAGCGAATGACGCGGCGGCAGACTTTTCTTCAGCCTTGCGAGCCATGCGGGACGAGGCTTCCAGTATCTGTAGATCTATGCTTTTTTGAAATGTAAACATAGTCTAATTGCACCTTTTCTGATCAATGTAATTGCTTTGGCCGCAAAGCCATAATTCGAAACGTGTATTGAACAAAGTCAAAAAGGCGAAAATAAATGAATTTATGTTTTAGGCCTCTGGAATAGGCCCCAATCTTGTACTAGTCTTTGTGTTTAGACTTTGCACGTTTACAGAGAATGAAGAAAATAATAGAACTTTTTAGGGCCTCTGGAATAGGCCCCAATCTAATACAGGCCTTTTTAGGCTGGTACGTTACAATGTATTCTATTAGTCTTCTGTCCCGAGTTGCCCCCTAGTGTTAGGCGGCGGAGCGAGTACGTGATGGCGCGTAGCACTATTGACTGTGGTGGCGGGATCTGGTGGAGGTGTAGGGTCCTCGCGCTCCTAGACCCCTGCGATGTGGCGCTTGAGGAAGCGGCCATTAATAGGGTTGCGATGAATAGTACCGTCCAAGTCGCGCAAGTGGTATGCCCCCTTGGGAAGGATTCGGTGAATAATAAATGGTCCATCCCAGCGAGCGGACCACTTGCCCCGACCATCTGTTTTGTCCCCAAGCGGGAGGACTGCACGCCACACTTTCTGGCCCTCAGCATAGCTCTGTCCGCACGTGATCTTATCATAAGAGCGGGCGATGCGTTGTTTCTCAAGGACTAGATTGTTGAAAGCGGCGACGCGGTGCTCGTCTAGATCTTCAAGCTCCTGCCACATGGCTTGGACGTAATCCTCGCCAAGTAGTTGATGCTGTTCTTGAACGCGGAGCGAAGCGATATTGATCTCAAGGGGAAGGACGGCGTCGTGACCGTACATGAGAGCGTACGGTGTGGTATCCGTCGGGCCTCGCTTGGAGGTGCGGTAGGCCCACAAAGTGTGGTAGAGCTCCTGGTGCCAAACGCGTGGGTTTAGCTCCAACATTTTGCGGAGGATGCCAAGGATGACCTTATTGCTGGCCTCCGCTTGGCCATTGGACTGTGCATAATATGGCGTAGAGTGGAGAAGCTTGATGCCGTAGTCGTTTAAGTATGTAACAACTGAATCGGCCATGAAAGCTGCCCCCCTGTTTGTAACGATGCACTCCGGGATGCCAAAGAGTGAGATGATATTGCGAAAAATGAAGTTGCGCACCGAGTTAGCGGAGGCGACTTTGAGAGGTTCGGCCTCGACCCATTTGGTAAAGAAGTCGGTGGCAACAATTATGAACTTATGCTGCTCAGAGGAATGGGGATGAATGATGCCCACGAAATCCATTGCCCATCCGCGATACGGCCAGGGTTTGATGATAGGCTGCAATGGGATGTTAGGAATATGTTGTACTGGTCCGTGAGCTTGGCAGTCTTGGCAACCTCTGGCGAAGGCAATACAGTCTTTCAGAATGGTTGGCCAGTAGTATCCATGGCGGCGGATCAGCCATCGCATTTTGGGCCCGGCCTGGTGCGAGCCGCAAACTCCGCAATGGACTTCGCGCATGAGACGTTTAGCTTCGTTTTCGTATACGCAGCGGAAGTCGTTACCGTCTTCCCCACACCGCCGGAGCTCACCATTGCGTAGAACAAAGTTTAAGGCGAGGAAGCGGATTTGCCTGGAATGAGCAGCGCAGCGTCGTTGGGGTTCTGGAGGTAGGCGATGAATGGTAGCCGCCAATCCTCGTCGATGGGGTCCAAGGCTGCAACCTCTGGGATGGCGTCCCGAAATTGCCCCCTGGCGATGAAAGAGGGAAGAGTACGGCGTTCGACCTTGAGCAGGCGTTCGCGCACTCCGTCTCTCAGGCTGAGGCCAGACGCTATCTGGGCGAGCTCGTTGGCAGCGAAGTTAAATTCACGTGGTATGTGCTCAATGTACACGTCATCAAATCGATCCAATGCCTCGAATGCTTTGCGTAGGTATGGCTCAATTGACAAGCTTAAACATTTGAACTTTTCCACAAGCTGGTTAACGACCAACAAAGAGTCGCCAAAGATCTGGACCTCGCGGACTCCTAAGTCCAACAAGATCTCTAGGCCGATGATTAGCGCCTCGTACTCGGCCTGGTTGTTAGTGCATTTGAAGTCGAGCTGGAACGAGTAGGAGAAACGATCTCCAGCGGGATTGGCTATGGCTATCCCGGCTCCGGCTGCGGTATCGGTCCGTGAACCATCAAAGTACAAGGTCCAGGGAGCGAGTGTTACTGTGGCGAAGTCCAACTCGCGAAACGCTGTGAGCTCTGATGGTGGGTGATGGGCAAGAAAATCCGCTATTGCCTGTCCTTTTACTGCCTTTTGCGGAACATATTGCAACGAGAATTCGGACATGGCGAGGATCCACTTGCCGATGCGTCCCCGCAAGATAGGACGAGAAAGCATGTATTTGACCAGGTCGGATTGAGCGATGACGACCGTGGTAAAGGCAAGCATGTAATGGCGCAGCTTGCACCCTGCAAAGTATAGGGCGAGACATAACTTCTCCATGGGCGAGTAGCGTGTCTCACAGTCCGTTAAAACTCTGCTGAGGTAATAGACGGCATGTTCTACCCCGTTCTCATCATACTGGGCCAGGAGTCCGCCGATGGATAGATCGGCAGCGGCGATATACAGTTTAAGCGGGGCGCCGTCGCGAGGCGGGATCAGGACAGGTGGGTTCGTAAGGTAGTCCTTGATTCGATCGAAGGCCTGTTGATGTTGCGGTTCCCATACGAACTTGGTTGCCCCCTGGAGCTTAAGGAGGGATGAAAAAGGTTGGACCTTCCCTGCCGTGTTTGATATGAAGCGGCGGAGGAAGTTGATTCGCCCTAGTAGCTGTTGTAGCTCCTTCTTGGTAGTGGGAGGCGAAGAGGTGATTACCGCTTGTGCTTTGTCCTTTGGGATCTCGATGCCTCGTTGATGCACTAGGAAACCGAGGAAGTCTCCGGCTTCCGCGAAGAAAACACACTTGGCGGGGTTCATCTTGAGGTTATGTCTGCGCATCCGTGTGAACACCTGCCGCAAGTCTTCCACGTGGGTTGCTCGCGACTTGGTTTTGACAACCACATCGTCGATGTATACTTCGATCAACTTGCCCAAGATGTCGTGGAAGATGAGGTTTATGGCGCGCTGGTACGTTGCTCCCGCGTTTTTAAGGACGAAGGGCATGACAACATACTCGAACGCGCCAGCAAAACCAGGGCAGCGGAAAGCGGTCTTGTGTCGATCCTCCTCGGCTACGGGAATCTGATGGTACCCGGCCGTGCCGTCCATAAAGGATAACACCTCATGCCCCGCGGCGGCATCAATGAGTAGGTCAGCCACAGGCATGGGGTATATGTCCTTTGGTGTTGCGTTGTTGAGATCTCGGTAATCAACACAGACACGCATCTTGCCATTTTTCTTGCGGACGGGGACGACGTTGGACAACCACTCGTTATATTTGGCCACGCGAATGATACCCGAACGGTGCATGCTTTCGATCTCTTCCTTAACCACGATCTGGGTTTCAGTTCGCATGAAGCGGCCGTCCTGCCGGACTGGACGCCGGTCGGGATAGGTTGGTAGCCGGTGGCAGACCAAGTCCGGGGACAAGCCTGGCATATCTTCGTACTTGTCGGCGAAGCAATCCCTGTACTCGCGTAGTAGGGCAAGAAGGGCTTCCTTTTCTTCCTCCGCCAATTTTGCGCTGATGGAAATGAGTAAGGGCTTTTCTGCAGTCCCTACGTCAACTTGTAAAGTGGGGTCGCGGACTTGAGGTGGAGTGTCGTCCAAGGCAGCAGGAGCTAACTGAATAACTTCTTCCTTGGTATCGGAATAATCCACCACTTCATCGACATATTCCATGGTCGCGACCTTGTCGTAGGCTTCGCGTTCTGCCCAATACGAAAGGAGTCTTTCGTACAAGGACTCGCCAGCCTCGCGTGCCTCCTCGGAAAAGGCACTATCCATCGAAATGGGGTGTGAGAGTCGCGATGGTGTGAGGACGTTGCAGATCGTCCTTCGCCTGGGTAAGTCCCCATCGCGTTAGATTGGAGGCCGTTACTCCATATGGGCGGCCCTTGTGATCGACGTCTTGAACATCCAACGGGCCCAAGTCCGTATTATAGTACCGGGCATCGTTGAGGTTGGCGGAAATAGAGAAAGGCCGCGGGTCGGCCTTGATGATGACTGCCTCACGTTTCTCGGTGTCCCAGATCATGAGCTCTTGGTGCATTGAGGAAGGCACGCAAAAACTTCTGTGGATCCAGTCTCGGCCGAGGATCATGCTGTAAGAGGAAACGCACTCGGCGACGAAAAAGGTGTAAACCCGCGATGCCGGCCCGACCTTGACCCGTAGAAACAGTAAGCCTAGGGTTCTGGACACTTGTCCTGTGAAGTTCTTCACCGTTAAGGACGTGGTCTGGACCATCGAGCGCGGGATGTCAAGGAGTCCCATGGTGCGGGTTGTGACGACATTAACCGCGGCACCGGTGTCGATCATGACCTTGTTGATCAGTTTCCCTTGGACTTCTGCCGTGATATATAGTGGTCGCATGTGGGTGGCCATGTCCAGAGTTGGCGTAGAAAAGGTCATAGTTGGCCTTTGTGCGAAGCTGTTCGAACTTTCTGCTTGTGGAGCGTCATCGGCTGGGACCAGTACTGGGCCCATTTCGCTACTACATGGCGGGGGTACGCTGTCATCCTCGCTGCTGATAGTGATGTCCGCCGCGCTGCAAGTTGTATTTGGTGGAAGAGCGTATCGTTCCGAAATGAAGAACACCATCTCGACCGGAAACGAGAATTGTTCAGGAACGGGGACCAAAGGTGTGTCAATGATCCCGTGCTCCCCTTCGAGCACTGCGAAGGCCTCTGCTTCGCGGCTAAACCCTTCAGCAGCATCCCAACCTGAGACCTCTAGCATATTGCAGGTGAATGACTCTGCTTGCTCTTCGTCCTGGTCTTCCTCGAGGTTGAGGCGAGGTTCTGAGTGTGCCTCATCGGCTTCCTCATTCTCGCGGAAACGTTGGGCCATTTGCTCGGCGAGGTTAGGACTGGAGGGTGCCGGTGTCGCTGCTGGTGGCTCTGAAGCCTCAGGTTGCCGCGGACGCCATACTGTCTTTGGTGAAGGCTGATGGTCCCTAGCTGGCTGTTTGTCTGCTGCCGCGGGAGCCTTACCGTTGTCTTCTTTTGCCAACCGCTGCAGGGCAGATACTCGGGGAACCATCCTGGTTTCGGGTTCCGGGGTGCGCCATGGCCGAGGCTGTTGTGGCGATGGCGGCTCCATTCCGGCGCCAGCCTCTGGATCTCGACGTTCTTGTCGTCGTGAGGGTTGAGACGGCTCACGTTTAGACTCTGAGTCCGGAGTCGTGAACAATTTACGCCTAGGGCCGGTAGGCGGAGCCTTGCTTTGGTCGGGCTCTGGTGACGACCTATGCCAGGAAAGCCGCTGATCCCTCCTCCTGTCAACTTCTGGTGACGGATTGGGCCTTGCAGGCTGTGGATCTCTCCTCCTGTCAGGTACGGGTGACGGCCTACGTCTGGAAGGTTGCGAGTCCCTTCTCCTTTCAGGTATTGGGGATGGCCTACGCCTAGGAGGCTGCGGATCCCTTCTTTGTTCAGGTGGTGGTGATTGCCTGTGCCTGGGAGGCTGCGAATCCGGCTTTGGTGGAACCGTGAGTCGGCAGAAAACGTTTGGCTTGGGCGCATGCTCGTCACTGAACTGCTCGCAGATTCTTGGGGGTGTGACTGGCGGCATTTGAAGGACAGCGCGCAAACCTTCTGCTTCTCGCCACATTCGCTCAGGCGTCTGTGCGAGCTGTGAGGGGCGTACAGCGCCCTCGTCGACAGCCCGTAAGGCGCGCAGGATGCTGCCGTATCGCTTCTGGAGCTTGCGCTTCTTGGACCTGCTGATGGTCACTGCCTTGCCCCCTTGCTGCGTGTACCAAACCCCTTCCTTGATCGCCGATTTGGACGTCGGGGGAATGTAAGGGTTGGTTAAGATGCCATCACGAGGGCTCGGGGAGGCGCTGCTACGACTTTCGCTGCTGGAGTCCGACATGTCCATCTCGCTTGCGGCAGGGGATGCAGGTATTGCTGCTGCCCAATGAGCGGCGACGTACGTCTCAAGACGCGCTACCCTTTTCTCCAGCTCTTCGTGAGTCTTGGGGCTCGTAGGCTGGGAACCTTTGGCGGGGAACGGTCTATCGTCCCTCATGATTGCTTTGCCCTTATCCTTGTAGGAGGGGCGGTCTGGTTCGAGCCTTGCGACCAACTGTCAAACTGGGTCGTCTGTGCTCCCCATCTGGTTATCTGGGAGCATGTAGTTGTTCGCCGGCCGTTTGCGATTTCGGCCGGGCGGCTCAGATGGTAATGCATTTGGTGACAGGTCTAATGTGATCATTCGCTGGCCGACGCGAGGCCAAGCGAAACCAGCAGTTGCGACTGTAAAGCCGCCCTCATCCTTAAAGCAAATGTATCCGAGGTCAAGCCAGTCTTGGATCTGGTCTCGGAGCTGGCGACATTCGCTGGTTCTGTGCCCCCAGCTGTCATGGAAACTGCAATGAACGCGTCCATCCTTGTACTCGCTGTAGGGCAAGGAGTTGAGTGTGACGAGCCCGGCCTCTCTGAGATCTTCTAAGACCTCATGTGCCAGACTTTCATTGTAGGTGTACTGGCGACGCGGCTGGCGGGCGCTGTCGTCTCCTTCCTCGCGTCCCCTTTTTGGCGCTCGACGTCACTCGTCGCCCTGGGCCCGATCAGCCCAGTTGACTTCGACCATGCCCACTACGGGCGGGAAAGGGTCTACATCGACCAATGAGGCCGTGCTGCCCGGTGCCTTCATCCTCAGCTCGCCTGAGTTTAACCAAGTCTGCAGCTGGTCTCGGAGCTTGACACAATCTTTGGTGTCATGATTGTATACGTTGTGGAAGGCACAGTATTTCTTGTCCTTCAGCTCCTCCTTAGACGGTATCTTGTGATCCAGGCGCACGTACTTCGCCTCGATTAGGTCATTAAAGACCAAATGGGCGTTTTTGGCGTCGTAAGTGTACGACTCGTACTCTGGCTTGGTCCAGGCAAAGGACTGGATGGTGATCGGCTCGCGGGTCATCTTCTGATTCTTCAGTTTATGAGCCACTTGCTTGCCAGTCAGTTCTACCGCGCCAATGTCATCCAAGTCCTGATCTGCGTGAGCTGGCTCCGGCCTTTGATAGTAGGGATCATGAGCGGGGGTTTGCATGCTGAGTGCCCCCACGATCCGGTTCTTCCCTGGTACATAGGTTCCCTTGGAAGCGTTGGCCTTGTCGTCCAGCTCGTTCAGGATGAGCTCGTAGCTGCCAACCTTGTTGATTAGGTCACCCATGGAACTGAAACGCTCTCCATGGTGCTTCAGCCGCTGGCGGTGCTCCAGACCCCGAATAGCCAACTTAATGGCTTCCTGCTCAGGCAGCAGGTAATCGCATTTGGCCTGCTGGATCTTGAAGCGCTGGAGGAAAGAAACTCCGGACTCCATGCTCTGCTGGCTCATCTGCGTGAGGGAGTCGAGGCCAACTTCGGGCTCAATTGTGCCATATGTCTCCCGGAAGAGACGTTCCATGGTGGGCCAATCTGCTATTGACCCTGGCTTCAGTCTGGAGTACCAGGTGAAAGCGGCTCCGGACAGAGAAGTCCCGAAGAGCTTGAGCTTAAGCATGTCATCATTCCCGTACTGGCCGCATTGGACCTTGAAGCGGGCCATGTGAGTCGCTGCATCTTCCCTTGTCTCCCCAGAGAATGTGGTGAAGACGATGTTCTTGAACCCGTGGGGGAAGGGATACTGTGCCACGCTATCTGGATAGGGGTCACGATAGTGCAAGCTAGCATCACCCTTTCCGGTGTGCTCCTTGACAATGCTTGAGATGAGTTGGCGCCAGTCGGCCGCCGTTACTGGTGCAGAATCTACCCCCTGGTCGTGGCCATGCCATGCAGAGAAACTAGGGGCCTGTCCGACGTTCTTATGGGTCGAACTGGAATAAGCCACGATCGGGTCATCTGGTGTCCCCATCCCTTGCGGCGCAAGAGCACCGGCGCTCCTGAGTGTGATCCTAGGGCTGCATGGCGAGGGTAGACGGGGCGGTGTCTTTGATGAACTGGCTCCCAATGAGAATTGGGGAGCCTTCTGGGCCCCGACCCTCGGATTTGCTCTAGGGCGCTCATTAGGCGGGATATACCTTGAGCCCTCCGCTGCGCTTGAACTGACATAGTTCATAGCGTGAGTCTTCGGCGCCTGGGCCCGAATCCAGTCTTCCATCTGCAGGACCCTTGTGTTCAGGGTATCATGGCGCTCTTTGTAGTCTTCGAGCTTTTCCATGCTATTCTTGCTCCCAAAAAAGGAAGCGTCCTGCTGTTGCTGCAGCTTAGTGTCATGGTCGTTCAGACGACAGGTTTGGACCTCCAAGGCCTTTGTAAAGGCCACCTTGCTCTGTTCCAGTTCTATCTGGATCCTTTGCAGAGAGCCGGTCATTATGTCTTTGTCCTCCCTGATCGTGCCAACCACATAGTTGAACTCCTCGCTGAGCCTAGCGTGGTTCTCCTGGTTTGCGAGCCAGATCTCCTTGTCCTTAGTGACCTGCGCAGAGAGGTCCTGGACAGTTTGCTGAGTTTCTTCGACTTTCAAGCCGAACTCTCTCCTGAGCGCGCCGATCTCACTCTTGAAATCGCTCCTTAGTTCTTCGAACATTTTGCGGACTTCCTCTGTGGACAGAGTAGGTCCTGCTTCTGGGATTGGTTGTGAGTTTGCCATTGTGGACTTAGTAAGGTCGGGGTTGCCGAACCGATTGAGAATCTCTTCTTTAGCGAGAGATCTGCAAGCCGCGCTGTTATGGGGCTTGTATTGCGGAGCCTTATGTTTCAAACAAGAAAGTGAATGTCTCCGGTATGGGGAGTTGTCGAACTTCCCAATGATTGCTAGAAAAAGTAAACTCCCGGTCCCACTGGGCGTGCCAATGTTTTGGCCCACGTCCTCAGCGAGGGGTGATGAGGGAACAAAAGTAAAAAGGGTGTGTGCGGGGCGTGCCACCTCACGGATGAGGAAAGAGAACGGTGCGCGTCCTGACTTCTGACCAGGCCAAAGAGGGCTCCGGTGTCACCTGATGAGGAAATATTTTCGAGCTTACTCTTCTAATCACCTGTCGATCGATACTCACTGTAAGAGCGAGCAGAGCAACAATTGGGAAATCGGAGACGAGTCCTGACGGGCTCTGGGATCTAAGGCAAGGTGCGCTTAGAACGTAAGGGTTTCGAGGAGACTCGAAGGTTTCGACTGAGTTCGTCTGTTTGAGAGAGTTGTTGATTGATTGATTGTGTGTCCTTGTGTAAGCCGTAAAACTTCTTTATATAATCATCCGTAAGCACACTGAGGAAACCTAATCACAACCCACTCGGACTCTGCAATTAGAATCCCACAAGGATACGATTAACTCGCCAGTTGTGCGCTCCATGCAACACGTGTCAAACCTATCTCGCTTAGGTCTCTTTTGCCGCCTCGCTGCATTTCATTTGTCGTGTAGTAAGCGAACTCAAACACTAAGCGACCTTATCCCGAGGGCGTTATTAGTCATTTCCAACTCACCCTCGCCAGGAACTGTAGAGTCTCATGCGAACTGGAGATAAGGATCCCGCGAGGACACCGAATCTCGCGAGGTATCAGAATCTTCTGGATAAAATCCTTGTCACGTGCTGCCAGACCTCGCCACCCTTCGTGGGCTAAAAAGGCCACAGGCGTTGGCCCAAATGATATCCAAGCCTTTCTCGAGTCTTGGACCGAAAATGCCCACTGGGCTCAAACACTTCTTACCCATTCATACGTAGATAGTCAAGTCAGCTTGTATTAGTTTCATCTTCAGAAACTAAATTAGGCACATTAATCTTCCAAATATACCAACATTGTAATAAGTTTTTTTTATTTTAATTTTTTTACCAAATGAATCATTCATATCATAGAGTAAAACTTACATCAATAGAGCATTATATGACCTCATTAAACCCGACATCATAAGGAAGAGTACCACACTCAAACCAATTACACAAATTGACTGATTCTAATAAGTTTGTTCAATGTAAAGAGAAACTATAGCTTGATACGGTATAGAACTTTGGACACAATTTAATTTACATATTAAAATTTTCATTAACCATGACTTAAAAATAATCGCACCAGCATTTTACCTCAAAACTTAAATATTTAATCAAACACTACATGATTTGTATATATAAGCGTATATGAATGGATCATAAATCTTTCCTTAATTTTAACTTCGTCTTCTTTCGAAATCAATCAAGAAAATTATTTTAGCAACGTGCGTGATCCTTTTGCTCCTTCATTTTGTAAGTGGAAAGCTAGGCAATAACGTCGAGAGCGAGAAAGGACAACCAAGAAGGGTCTAATTTGTGACATGACAGTGGGATTCCTCTTCTTCACTGGCTGACTGCTAGATTAAACAATTCAGAACTTACACCTTTGTGTTCCATCTTAAAGTCTTTGATGATAATAATATTTGGCTCCAAAAATGGCATCTGTCATTGGTTTCATTGGTTGTAGCCACCATTTTCTTCCTCCCAGAAAATGGTCCTGTTAATTGAATCCAAAACTTCTTAATCTCTTGCTTGGTATAATAATTTGAAAGTATTATTGTTAGCAAGTTTGGTTTGAGACTTCTCGATAAAATTGGTCGTAGTCTCATCGATATCTTACTGACTAGCTATCACATCACAGTACTTGCCGCTTTGATCTCGAGGTATGGTAGTTTCATGGTGAATGCTTCTTGATGGTGATTTGGTCACCTACCATAACGAAATTAAACCTCAGTATATTCCGCATACATGTATGAAAGCTCCTATCGACTTCTAGATCATCATCTTAATCTATAACAACATTGATCGAGTAATACTGAATTTCCCATTGATTTGGCCTATGTTTTTCTCTGGAACTATAATTAAATCACATGTTAGATCAGGTCAAGTGATGAGGAAGCTGAGGGAGATCGAAGGGAAGAATGATTAAGTTAAGGTTGAGATTTATCAAAGCTAACACGCAAAATTGCTCATGTAATAAAAAAGGAAAAAGAATTAACATGCATGTACGTATTGATTTATAATTTATAAATAATTCTTGTAACTAAAAACTTATGGTATCTTTCTCAAATCAACAATATAATCAAACCAGAATTTTGATATCAAATTTGAAAAACTCAATGACGTGACATCTAATGTATTATATGATTCTAATTTAGAACTAATTGCATGGCAAAACGCTATATTATTTAGTACTCAAACTTATTAATTAACACCCCCATTTGAGATTTCTAGTACACATGTATTATTTCTTTTACATTCTAATTGTGCATGCATTGTAACACGCATGGCATAGGGCCATACCACTACTGGGTACGTTACAAACGCGACCCCATCTATGTCGAGCAAATAACGTGTGAATGATGATGAAATATACTCATTTTGTTGCTCATGCAGTTTTCATCAAATTGTGGTGGACAAGTTGGTTTGAGGTGAACTAGTCATGTCGAGACGGGAGTACATCTTCTTCTACATTGCCCTTGAATTGTGGTTTTATGGAAATGAGTGTGCCTTTTATTTAATCCACTACCAGAAAATGGGTCTTGGGCGACGAAACAAAAAAAACCGGGCGACGATTTTTTTTTTCGTCGCCTAAGAGAAAACTTGGCCGACGAAAAAAAAAATCGTCGCCCAAGGAAAAAAAATCGTCGCCTAAAGTTCAACTTTAGGCGACGAAAATAAAATCGTCGCCTAAGGCTAAATTTCGTCGCCTAATATAGAAACTAGGGCGACGAAAAAATATTTCGTCGCTTAAGATATTTATATCGTCGCCTAAGTTTTTTAATCCTTAGCTAGGCGACGAAACTCAAATATATCGTCGCCTAAGTATTTTATTTTTTTATTTTTACTTGGCCGACGAAATAAAAGAATTTCGTCGGCCAAGAGTAATCCGAATAATTAAAATAAAATAAAACACATTTAAATTTCATTGTACAGGATTTTTTATTTTTACTCTTGGGCGACGAATTTAACAAATATCGTCGCCCAAGTATTATCTTGGCCGACGAATTACCCTACTTTCGTCGGCCAAGAGTAATCCGAATAATTAAAATAAAATAAAACACATTTAAATTTCATTGTACAGGATTTTTTATTTTTACTCTTGGGCGACGAATTTAACAAATATCATCGCCCAAGTATTATCTTGGCCGACGAATTACCCTAATTTCGTCGGCCAAGATAATCCGAATAATTAAAATAAATAAAGCACATTTAAATTGTAAGGTAATGTTTTTTATTTTTATAGCCCCGTCAGCGTCTCGTCGATTGGAAACTATTCTCAGTTGAAGGTCCGGCCAGATTACGTGATTTGGAGGGTCGAATAGCCGTTTCCGTCCGTTTAGGGGTTTGACTGCGCCGATTGACCGGACGGATCGAGCCCTTGTCGTTGTCCGATGGAGCTGAATTTTTTCCCACCCACGTAATTTGTTATGCTGGTCATATCTGACGGTCGGTTTTCAGTTCCTCTTCTCCGATCACCAAACTCACGTTATATATACTAATGTTGTATAACTTTTTTATATAAGTGTTGAGTTTAAGTTTCGTTTTGAAGACAACGTATACGTAGAGGCCTCAAACGCAAAAAAGTCATGAAATAAGATATGACCGGAACGGTGAAATACGTCAACCCGTGAAAAATGAAGATATTTCGGTAAAATTTCGGTGCCGGTTGTTCCGGTCAACGAATTTCTCTTATTTATACCTAGTGGTAGCCCTATCCCGGGTATTTATTTTTTACCAAATTTTTATAGCCCCGTAAGAGTCTCGTCGATTGGAAACTATTCTCAGTTGAAGGTCCGGCCAGATTACGTGATTTGGAGGGTCGAATAGCCGTTTCCGTTCGTTTAGGGGTTTGACCTCGCCGATTGACCGGACGGATCGAGCCCTTGTCGTTGTCCGATGGAGCTGAATTTTTTCCCACCCACGTAATTTGTTATGCTGGTCATATCTGACGGTCGGTTTTCAGTTCCTCTTCTCCGATCACCAAAATCACGATATTCTGAATTTTATGATAGAACTCTTGGCCGACGAAGAAGAAGACATCTTGGGCGACGAGATTTATAGTGAAGAACATCGTCGCCCAAGTAGAGTATCTTAGGCGACGACTTCAAAAATCGTCGCCCAAGATTATCTTGGCCGACGATTTTCAAAAAACAGGGCGACGATTTTTACAGAATCGTCGCCCAAGAACGCCAATATAAAAGGCAAAAATTGGGAACCCTAACCATTCGCGCAGCCGCTCACAAATCCAAGCCCTCTCTCTCTCTCTCCGAAAATCCACCGAAGCCCTCTCTCTCTCCCTCTCTCCGACCCCGACCCCGCAACCCGACGCCGACCCCGACCCCGGCCCCGACCCCGACCATGAAAGAGCTTCTTTTGGGGTTTTCTGGTTTTATTTTTACAACATCCCAACTGGGTTCACCTCTTTATAGAGATTGACGAAATTGTCTTGGTGTTTTGCTTCATGTACTATATTGTATGTTGTATATTACTCTTCCATAATGAAATATATATTAAAGGATAAAAATTGACTTGATATTTCATTTTGCAGACATTTTTTTCCCTTTGGTGATTAGAATTTGAGGGCTTACTTTTTTAAGAGCCGTTTCATAAAGATTACCACGTATAGGTCTGAGTAAGCATCTTCAGATTTCGTCTTAGAATAGATATGTTATTCCCTTCATAACATTATTGTAGAGTAGTAGTATGGAACTTATGATGCTTTTAATGTTACAGGAGCAAAAGGGAGGAGGCTTTGGGGGCAGCACAATGGTGGTTGGCAGCTCTAATTCCCACAACAAAAAGTCGGTGCAAGAATTCCACCGGCGCCGCCATTTGCGTGAATGAGAAGCACACATGAACAATGAGAGGGCACAACATAGAAGGGTCAGAGCAGCCAGGCCGACTTGAAGTATGCTTGGTAGGGGGTGTGATAGAAGAAGCTGCCGAGCCATGAGGAACTTGAAGATGTAGTATGCAAGAATGGAACCAGGGTTTATCTTTATAGTTTCAAAATTTCCTGTAGAAGTAGTTGAAGTTGGAGGATTTGTTACAGTTTATATAGTGTGGTTTTGGTAAAGCTTTGACCTCCATATAGTTCCATTTTATTAATGTACATTTTCCCTCGTTGGTTGTTAAGCTTTTGGTGAGTTTAGGTAATAAAACTCATCCACCACCGAAGGTTTATGAAATCTGAGTTGGTGTACTGAATGTTTTCTTGTTTTCCAGCGATCCTCATTGTAGTTTCCGACCCCCTAAAAAAAATTCCAGCAAAAATTAAAAAAACATTATTTATATATTTAAAAAAATTATTTAAATATTTTTAAAAAAAATTTAAATATATCTTAGGCGACGAAATTGCTAAATCATCGGGTAAAGACTTACCATATAAGACGACGAAAAAAAATTATCGTCGCCTAAGATGTAGTGATCTTAGGCGACGAAATATTTAGTTTCGTCGCCCCAGGTTATAACATCTTAAGCGACGAAAAAAATTTTCGTCGGCCAAGGTGTTAAATCTTGGGCGACGAATATTTTTGGGCGACGAGAAGTAGATTTTAGGCAACGAAATTCGTATCGTCGCCTAAGAATTACTCTTAGGCGACGACGGAATGAATTTTCGTCGCCCAAGTTCTTGGCCGACGCACTTCTGCCGACGACGTCTTGGCCGACGACATGTCGTCGCCTAAGTACTTAGGCGACGAAATTTTTTAACAGGGCGACGATTTTTTTTCGTCGGCCAAGTTGAAATTTCTGGTAGTGATCATTCTTTTTTCCCCATGGAGTAGTCTTGAAGATGTATTTTTGGGAGCTTGGGTGTCAGCCTTCTCTAAGCAGAAACAGAAGCTTTGGATTTTTATAGCTTGCACTCTAATCTGGTATATTTGGATCACTAGAAATCTGCTGCGTTTTGAAGGTAAGGTTTTTAATGCTTTAGATGTCTGGCGTCATCTTCTGGGTTTGTTCAAGGAATCGGTTATGCAATCTTTTCATACCTACAAAAACTATACAGTTGTTTCTGTTTACTCTATGCTTGGTATCTCATAATTATCGGTCAATGCTCCTAGTTTCTTTCCTCAGTATGGGCAATGACATGAAGCTACTAACTATATTCGTGAGACTGTATGCATGCAAGATTAAACATTTGTTTATCATCTCTAGTTAAAGAATTGCTTGATACATGAGGTCAGGTTTTTGTCCCCCTCCTTTTTTGTATTACCTTTATATTTTTTAATAAAATAAGGGGTTGATTAAAAAAAAAAAAACTAGTCGAACATAGTACTATGCTGGCAAATAGGAAAAGGTAATAGTTTCCTGACTAGGCCCTTGTGTTCTATGACGACGTCGATGGCTGCTGAAGGATGAATGGTTCTCACTCGTATTATTGAAGCCAGTTAAACTGGGATGATGATGATGATCGATGAGGAACCTTCACAGACATTATTATCGAAGGAACAATTCAACCCCAGCTGATGTCTCATCTGTTTGATATATGAGGTCAGGTTTTTGTCCCCCTCTTTTTTTGTATTACCTTTATATTTTTTAATAAAATAAAGGGTTGATTAAAAAAAAAAAAAACTAGTCGAACATAGTACTATGATGGCAAATAGGAAAAGGTAATAGTTTCCTGACTAGGCCCTTGTGTTCTATGACGACGTCGATGGCTGCTGAAGGATGAATGGTTCTCACTCGTATTATTGAAGCCAGTTAAACTGGGATGATGATGATGATCGATGAGGAACCTTCACAGACATTATTATCGAAGGAACAATTCAACCCCAGCTGATGTCTCATCTGTTTGCTTCACCCCTTTAACCTTCTAGTACTTGCGTCACTTGTGTCTTCACCATCATCATCATCCACTAATACACAGAAAGAAAGGAGAGAGAGTCAAGGTGGGATGGCTGAGATACGTTTTTACAGATTCCAGACTAAGAAGGAGAATAAGATAAAACCCTGGTCTCCTTTTCTGGCATTTCCATTTTCTCTCTTATAATATTTCTTTTGTTTACGCAAAAAATTGGGTAATCGTTTTTCCACTTCACCTTTTTGAATTTCTGTGACCATTTCCACTGTTTTCCATGTCCCCAGTCCCTTCCCTCTCCAGCTATTATACTACCTCTCTCTCTCTCTCTCTCTCTCTCTCTCTCTCAAATTATAGTATATATTATTAACAATATCATCGTTATCGTTATCATAAGTGGATCTTTCTTATACATATATAGAGGTAGCTGAGCTTACTTGAACCAGCTCCTCATTAGTTACTACAACATAGAGCAGCAACCCAGATCAGAAAAAACCATGGGGAGAGCTCCTTGCTGTGACAAAACCAAGGTCAAGAAAGGCCCATGGTCACCTGAAGAAGATGCCAAACTCAAGTCTTACATTGACAAGCATGGCACTGGTGGTAACTGGATTGCCTTGCCGCAGAAGATAGGTCAGTACCAATCTACGATCATCATATTACTAATCCACTAATGAATTAACAAAACTAATCTATTCTGTTAGCTTATCATCATCCATACTTCTGATCCCTAGGTCTTAAAAGATGCGGCAAGAGCTGTCGGCTGAGATGGTTGAATTATCTCCGGCCCAATATCAAGCACGGTGGGTTCTCTGAGGAAGAAGATAACATCATTTGCAGCCTCTATATCAATATTGGAAGCAGGTAATACTAAATTTTAACACTTTATCCAGTGATCATTTCGCTCCCTTCTCTCCCTAATTTTGATGCAAGAGGGTTGCAGATCTTTAGCTAGTTGTGTTGTTTCACTAGCCTAATCCAAACTAAGTTGCTCAAAAATCTAAAACACAAATGATTCTAAATTTCTAATTTGTTATGTACGTACGTCTATGTAGGTGGTCTATCATTGCAGCCCAATTACCAGGGCGAACTGACAATGATATTAAGAATTACTGGAACACAAGGCTGAAGAAGAAGCTTTTGGGCAAGCAACGCAAAGAACAACAAGCACAGAATCGTAGAGCTGCCGCCAGCCTGAAGCAAGAGGTCAAGAGATCAAGTACTACTACAACAAACTTTCATCTTCCTCCTGATGGCTTTGTGAATAACCAAGTAAACCCTTACTGGGCACCAGAGCTTCCTGTATTGCCAGTGATGAGTTATCAAACCCATGACGCTCAAGTACTTGATGACCACCAGGCATCCATTAAGAAGATGCTGATCAAACTTGGAGGAAGATTTTCTGACACCACAAGTTCTATGTATCCACCTATTGATCACATTTCCTCAACCTCATCAAATCAGTTCTATCAGAACTCCAGTATCGATCATTTGCTTACTACTTGTTCACCAGTAGCCAACACCAACTATGCTCAATTGGGTCCAAGTCCAAGTCCGACCATGTTTCATGGGGTTGATCATCAGAGTGATCTAGAGGCGGAGCTAAGCGAATTGGTTTACGGCGACAGCCAATTACCTCATCAACAATATGATGGTTTAGCTGGCTTTTATCAAATGGAGACTTTGAACAATGGTAGCACTGGAGGGACTTCTAGTACTTCTGCAGAGAGTGAAATTAGTTGGGGAGACATAAACTCCTTGGTTTACAGTACAACAACTCCGATGGTTTCTGACTACGAAAATAGTTGCCAACAAGTCGTGCGGCCATCAGATTCAGCATTTGCCGAGTCCAACTATTTTGCCATGAAATATCAACGTTAATGTACATGGTTTGGGTGGAGTGTGTAAATTTAGACCATGAGGGTTTTAGGTACCTGAATTTCAGAAAGCCATCATGGATTGAGGATCCATCAGTAGGATTTGCTTTAGACATCAATTCAACGATCTTTTAACAGCTTTAGTTTCTCTCAGTTGCTTCTTGTTTCCTTTCTATTCATGATGAAGTCCAGGAAAGTGTTTTCTTGTCAGACATTCTTCATGTTGTTTACATTAATTAATTAGACTGTCAATCTGAATTATTCTTTGAAGTGAATTTTTGTTTTAATTCGTGTATCATTCACATTACCAGTCGCAACAGAAAAGTGTAATCTCATATATGAACATGCATGACTTCTGAAGTTTCATACTTCAACTACTAAGACAACTTATGTTGTGCCTCTCAGTCTTAGTTTTTCCTAAAGAACAAGAATGGATCTGGGTCACTTAGGATCTTCAAAGCTTATGCATTTAGCTGTGCTCTTCTGCAGTTGCATGGGTCCGAGTCTGGGTGCAGTCATATTGGGAATCCCAATTTGGGATACCATATTCTATTGACTAGTCTCAGGTACTTTGAGGAATTACTTCTGTAATGTTGTGTATATCTCTCTCAGTTAGAGCTACAAGGTGAAAAGGTACTTTGAAATGGGTTGAATTTCATGTGTCAGAACAGAAGTACCTGTTGATGAACCCTCCATGATATAATAAAGTGGTGCAAAGTGCTTTGATATTTTGGCAATAACCTGTTCGGCTTTAGCATATAGGGCATCACAATGTGGCTGCATTCCTTTATAGTTTTCCTTGTGTCTGCACTGACAACAGGAGCTCTGGAAACACATTCTCTACTCTGATTTCAGTGATTTGTAATTGCAACTTTTAAGATCAACCCGAAGTTTAAATTGGGTAGGGGCTCCAGGCTACATTTATGTGTTTAAATGTATATAACAAGGTTATTATAAAATAAACAAATAGATCACTATTGTAGACTCGGCCATGCTTATGTGGAATATGAAATCAGCTATTAATGTCATTCAATCTTAGTCATCAAGGTTATGTGTAGATACACAGCCGTACTGAAGAAGATCAATATGTTTGATATAGAACGAGAATGGGCAAAATTTAGACAGAAAAAATAGTCAAAAAGCAGCGAATAATAAAAAAGAATAATTTGAAGATAGGTAATTCTCGTATCATGAGGTTGCTAGCCGCTGGAATATTCAAGAAAATGTTGTTTTGGACTTTTCGGGTTTGTCGCGCAAAATTTGTTAAATCTGATTTGGAGTAACTTTTGGTCAGAACTTTCGTTTAGGACGCATGGTATCTTTCCAGAATGGAAACGACGAGATCTATAAGACTCACTAAAGTAACTCCTGTCAGATTTATGCCAAAAGATATCGTTTTATATATCTAATTCGACATTTAGTATTATTTTAGGTTTTTAGTTTATTTTGGATTTTTGTTTTGTTTTAACCTATGGGCTTTTAGGCTTGGTTGTTAGTTGTCCTAAGGTTTAGTTTCTCATATATAAGGACCCTTAATTGGTTGTAGTTGTCAGTTTTTTGATATTAATAAAACCCTTGAGTTTATCTCAAATTTTCTGATGGATTCTAGGAACTTCTCGTGGATTCAAGAAAATAGACTTGTGGATTCAAGTCGCCATTAGTAGATTCTAATATTTTATTTTTTCGCTGCATCAATTGGCATCAGAGCAGGAATTTTTCCGCTGCATCATGGATTAGTGATCAAGTTCTTGTTTCCTGCCAACCTCAACGATGCTGGTTGTAGAGTATCTACCCAAAATTGAAGAGGAACATACTAAGGGATTTTCCCTAGGTTAGCCTCATCAATTCAATTCAAAAAAGAAGAAGAAGAAAGACGAAAGATAACATGGAACGTTGGGTATTCACATCGCTAGATTATGACGACTTTCGAACAACATGTTTCATCAAAGACAAGGTATGGTCAGCAATAATTGGCAGTAACCTGCAAGAGAATTTTATAGCAAGTAAGGTTGTTGATTACCTTCGATTACCGATAGTGAAGCTGAGCGATCCATATTGCATTGATGGTCATGCACATGTAACAAAGGTTTGTAAAGTTCCGATCTATATAAGAGAATTTTATAACGATGATGTTACTTGTCATGTGATTGACATGGACGACATTGATGTGCTTTTTGGAAAACCATGGCATGAAAACGTCAATGGTGGCTATTGCAAAGATGATACATATTTACTCAGGAAGGAGTTGTGCAAGATCAAAATCAAGTCTGCAAGAAGAAACATTAAGATTGATCATCTTGAGGTGTTTGAAAAGAATGATGAAAAAGTCACTTTGGAGATTAAAGAAGAAATTGCTCTTGTTGAAGAAACTTTGCAGCCTCTGATATATCAATCAAAAACAATTGTGATTCAAGGTTGCAATATTCTTGGGAGCCGAGAAGAATTTGTTCAAGTTGCATATGATAAACTCATCTATGGCATTGGGTTCATGGTTGTGCCATTCGAGTTCGCAGAAGAGCAGGCTTACAAACCACAAATTCAGTTGTACGTTTAATTTATTATCAAGTTTCTTTTCTACAAGTTCTTGTTTTGCATTCAAGATGAACAAGAGGTCAAGTTCTTTCATAGTGAAGGAGACTGATATAGAACGAGAATGAGTCAAATTTAGAAGAAAAAAATTAAAAATCAAGAAGCGGCGAAGAATAAAAAAGAATGATTTGAAGTAGATTCCAATGTTTTATTTTTCTGCTGCATCAATACTATTCTTTTGTTAGAATGCAATGTTGCATGCATGTTCTAGTCCTATATTTTGCGTTTTATGTCTCAAGCATACTCATCTGAAAGGTCTGCCTTTAATTTTGGTGCTATATAGCATTTGAGATGATCAAGATGAACGAATATATGAAACATGTATTTTACTTATCACCTTATTTATGGATAAAACATCGATCTCAAAAAAAGAAGAAAATTTGCTCACACCGTTGATAATTAGAATTGGAAAGCGAAAGTGCTTCACATGCATGTCAAAAGGAGATCATAAAAGAAAAGAGAGCACCAAGTTAAACAACATTGACAATTAAGCTATATATGAACAGCTAGCTAGCCTATCCAATCCCCAGAGTCAAGCTCAAAAGTTTAAAATCCAGTCAATCACTAATATCGAAAATATTTTACAACACTCGTCGGACATTAACATGTAATTGTTTTACGAGATCGAATGAACTGAGAAGCATTACAGTAGTAAAGCTTGTGTCCCAAAAATAAGTCAATCTTCGTAAAGAAAAGAAGAAGAAAGAAACACAAGGCAAGTAATGCAACTCATGATAAGTTCACCCCATCAAAACAAAACAAAAAAAAATCCTCATAATTCACCAGATTTATCAGCAAAAACCCAGAAACAACAGCAGACAGATAACCTTACACACACACACACACTACTGCTAGGCGATCTAGGGTTTTCTCGCACTATCCATATATTGCAGAAACTCTATCACTCTCAACTCTGAAAACAACAAAAACAATAATTCACTGAACGAATACTAGTTCCAAATTAAGCTGTCCTAAATATATTGTTAATTGTGCCATTTTTAACACTGGTCTATATATTCATGTTCTGCATAATTGTGAAATGATTGATTAATTTTGCCTGCTAGGATCCACCTGTTTTTACGCAGTCAAAAAGTAACTGTCATGTTTTGATTCTGGATCTCAATCCATGACATTTCCCAGATTTGGGTTTCATCACCATTTGATTTGATCCCACTTGGTGTTGTCTAAACCATCACGTCAAGGAAAGAAAATATGGGAAAATCCATAAATATAGATTTTGACTAGTTAATTTGTTTCTAAATCAAGACTGGAAGCAGCCTAAGAGCAAGTCCACCGGTGGGACAAAAATCCAACCTGGGTTGGATCCACATAAGCAAACTAACATAATCCAAATTTTGTTGCTTCCACCCATGAAATGGGTTCTCTCATTTTCTAGCCCAGGTTACTTTGTTGGGGAGAAAAGTAACCCAGGTGAGAGGAGAAGACTGACCCAGGCGAGAAGCAGCCAGCTCAGCCCAGCCCACGCTCGTGGCTTGCGTCAGCGGCCTGCTTCCCTGTCTGCAACGCGCCTGTATGGAGCGTCTCTCCCACGGACGAACGCCAGCCATTCATTTTCGCGCGTTCAGCGACATTTTGTCTCGACATGCGAGCTGCCGACCCCCCGCGACACGCGTCGTCCACTTGTGCGGCTTGGCTCTTTGTTTGAATGCAACGGTCCACAAATCTGGGCCGTCCAAAATGCAATCTAACGGCTCATAATAAGTAGCCGTTGGTGTGCAACTGATTTCTTTTTTTCTTTTTTTTTTGTAACCACCTTCCACCTTTTCCCAGTTACTATTATCTCTAACCACATTCCACCGATGAATCTACAAACCCCATCGATGGCAATGATCCTTCAAACACCAATTTCTTTTGTAATGAGGATAAAATCCCGATAATTAGATAGTTATTAAGAAATTTCAAATTATTGTAATTTCAATTAAATGTCATGGAATAAAAAATTTAATTTCATTAAGTCATATTGTTTAATTACTATTTATTTACAACTAAAATCATTATTCACACTTAAAAATCATTTTTTTAATTCAATAAACAGTCACTGCCACGTGGCAGCAATCTCACATTTCAAACGGGTGGAAACTGCTGCCCAGTCACAGTGACCCAGAGTGACCCAGGTCACTTAAGTGACCCAGGTTACTGTGTTCATTCTAACCCAATGGGTGGACTTGCTTTAAGAACGGGTCAATGTGTTCAAACCATGAATGGGAACATGATGCAAATTCATGAATGCTATTGTTGATATTCCATTCGAGTTACTTCAACCCATCACTCATAAAAATAAAAATAAAACTACTGTTCTCCAGTCTTTATATAGTACAAGTGGGTTTTTCTTATCTGTTTTCTTTTCTTAATATGTAACGATGATCATATGAATGATCATGATCACAAAATTATATTGTTTCTCCCCCGATGTTGGTTATTTTTCTTTAATCCAATTCTATCTATAGTTCCAAACATGATAATCTGATAGATATCTATCACACCCCACTTTCTTAATTTGTATGCAATTCATGCATATATATGGTTGTAATGAAATGTTATTGATCGTAACAACAAAACATGACTCATGAGATAAAAAGTTGCGAATAATTGATTTATATTCTACTTTTCATTCTAGACAAGGCTATATATGCCAACCTTTATTTTCCTTTTAAAGGTCAAACCGGCCCGCCCGACTCAAATAATCGATTGTTAATATAATGAACATGAAGTTGTTTAAAAGCTAAAACTAAGATCAGCTTGACTTCTGTTCTTAATATTGCTTGGTTGGCTAATAATATTTTCTTTTCATTTTCCTAATCCGAATCTGTTGACATCTTTTGAAAACTCTTTGGATGATTTGTCAATACATGGAGAAAATGAACAATCATTGATTATGAGCTTAAATTTAAGCCGACAACCACAAAAATATAATGCTCTCTATATATGACCATGCACAGCTAAGTTTTCTCTCGTGATCATGATAGTAGGCGGTTCCGTCAAGCGTCGAAAACTAATGGAGATAACGTTGGAATCTAGCAACGGCAGCCTTGAATCTATAAAACTAGGGTTTATCGAATCCACGGGAAGTTTCTGGAATCCACCAAGAATATAAGAAAACTCAAAAGTTTGATTAAGATGAAAACATTTTCCTAATACAAAGCATGATGGAGCTTATATAGGCATCCATACTAAGAATTACAATCATAATCTAACATTGAAACCTAAGAATCCAAATTAAAAAGGAAACAAATAAGCCTAAATAAAAGAATCCTAAAAAGAAAATAAAACTACCCTAAAAATACTAAATCGCAAATTGGACAGTTAAGACGACATCTTTTGGCTTAAATCTAAACGGGCTCACTTCAGTAAGTCTTGTAGATCTCGTCGTTCCTATTCCGAAAATGTATCATATGTCCCAGACAAACATTCTGGCCAAAAGTAACTCTAAATCAGATATAACAGATTTTGTGCGATAAACCCGAAAAATTCAAAACAACATCTTCTTGAATATTCCAGCAGTTAGCAACCTCATTATACAAGAATTAATGATCTTTAAATCATTCTTTTTGATTATTCGCCGTTTTCTTACTTTTACTTTTATTTTTTTCTACATCACTCTTGCTTGTTATATATATATTGGCGAGTGCCTTTTAGTTTAGTATCTATCGACGCTCATGACTTTCATAATTTTGAATGAATTTTTCATTGAAAATGAAATTTAACCCTTAACTGATTATAGAAAATACTGTTTTTCTAACCCATTATTGTTCGAAAATAAAGGTTTATTTGATGCGTATGCCTCAAAACCATAATAACGACTTTATAATCGTTGATGATGATGATCTAGGTGAAGACCAAGAAACCCTAGTTAAACCCTATACAGAAATCAAAAAAGTTTTCCAAAACGAGTTTGTGTGTAAGCAGTGACATCAAGCAAGAGCAAAAGGCAGATGGGCTGCTTCATGGTTCATGTCATACACACTACCATCTGAATGCAAAAAGTCAAAAGGACCTCTGCTACTGCTCCCTCTAAATAAAAATGAAAAAAAAAAAACACAAGAAAAAATTATCAAACTAATAGGGCCAATGATAACATCAGCTCGAAGTGTTGGAAAATCAACCTATCTAGCTACCCGATTCTAAATCCAAACGGTTACTGAAATCTAAACGATTCTTCAGTACAAGACGCATCAAGTTTAGCAACTTAATCTTGTCAATTTAGATGCCTCATCATATTGCTGCGGCCTGTGCAATACTTTGGCTGCACAAAGATTATACCAATTATTCTTCCAATATTGGAGAAGAAAGCACTTGAACTCCAAATGCTAACCAACTCGATCCACTGCCAGCTTAAATCAGCAGTTTCCTGCGAGTTGTATATAGGTGAACACATGCAAACAATATGCCAAATAACTAATTAGAATCAAGTACGCTAATTAGTGTTATAAAGTGATTACACTGATGAACAAGAATAATCCTCGACGAGAAGAAGCAGGAGAGAAAAGACTCTTAACATAAAAACAACCAAAAGCACTTCTAAGTATTAAAGCTACTAATTGCCAAAAAAAAAATAATTAAATCTACCTTTAAGAACATGCACCATCTAATCGATTTGATAAAGAAACAATTAGTACTTAACTAATAAACAAAACAAATGAACCTTGATTGAAGCCTTGTGCTGTCACCCATGAGAAGACAAAAACCCCCCGACGACCTTCTTGCAAGCTTTTCCTTATTCTATGAGACTATAATCACATTAACGATTGCTTAATTAAAACCCTACTTATTTAATTAATTATGTAGTGACATTGACACTCACTAACATGAGAATATGTATTTTAAATTACTCTAATTTGTTTTCATCCTTAAAGAGCTAAAAGATAGCAAACTTTGTCGATCGATCAGCTTAACTAAACAATCAATAATTTCTGGCGCAAAATCGATGTCCTCAAATGTCCTAGCTAACTCCAATATCGATCCTTTATTCTGTTTCCAAGGAAGAAGAGGCTACATAATTTTTGTTATTGAATGGATCATGGAAGGCAGGAGTTTGAAATCAATGATGGGAGTGCGATAGTTCATCAAATTACCTATTTTTATTGGTATGAAATTTCATTATTTCGTTTGTTTTGGAAAATATGTTGACTTCCTGGACAGCAAATGAAGTTTCAATTAGAGATGGTAAACACATTAAGTTAACAAGCGGCTATTTCATTTGTAAAGAAATAGATAACAGCCACTAATCTTTAACCTCACATTCGGCTTCTTCCTACATGCAGAAATTAAGAAGTTTGTAGTTCAACGAGATTATCACAGTGAAATACCGTAGAAATGACAACGACAATGCCCAACTATGCAAGAACGCTGAAATTTTTTCTTTAGAGGCAAGAATATGTTACAACACATAGCTATCAATATCTTAACTCTCGAGCAAGTAATCTTCGCTCAACAGTGATGAACAAAAGAAACTCTATTTTGCTAATGTAGTAATAAACCATCCAACATTCCAACAGCTACAACAATATTAGAGTACCAGCCCACTTCCCTTTTCCATTGTTATTAGGCTGCTAATCCTAATGTTGAGCCCAGAAAAGTTTGACATTTGACTGTTGGAGAGGAGTTTTGTTCGATTCTCTTCTCAAAGCCTTTGAAATTTGTCCGACCCAAAACTAGGGAGTTCTAGTTAATTATTAGGTTTAACCCAAACTAAGGGACTGTTTGGGTTTTGGGCCAATTACCGGTCAATTTGATTGGAATTAATTCACTTTAGGTTTAATTTAGTTGAAGTTTGTGAAAAGTCTCGTATACACGACCATGCATGTGTCTGATCAGTCATGCGAGTGCAGGGGCGGAGCTAAAAATGTAAGTCTAAGGGGGCCGAGATATAAAATATGAAAAAAAGTATATAAAATTTTAAATTGTCTGTTAAAATTATGTGTTAATTAAAATTGAACTTATTGTTTTTGTTAATGTATAGTTTTATTTATGTACATGTAAATGATTATATATTAAAAGTTTACATGTATATAAAATGATTAATTAATAACTAATCGATTATGGTGATGAATATGACAAGATGCAAAGAGAAAGGAAATTATATAGTCTAAAATATCAAACTAGTCATTATTACGTGACATATTATTACATGAAAAATGGGATAGTGGTGGAAATTGACCATCTTCACAAGGTTTGGGGGTGCCATGGCACCCCTTGGTCTTAGTGTGGCTCCGCCAGTGTGCGAGTGTAGCGTAAATGTGAGGTAAACGATTATTGTCATCCAATCTTAGCCATCCACTTGGTATGTGAACATATATGACGTGTACTAAATATCTTCTATATAGATGCATATGCTTAAGTAGCCATATTCAACAGCACCGTTATTTTGTAAACATAAATACATGTGTAGCCATATTCAACAGCAACGTTATTCTGTAAACATAAATACATTAACTGACTCGGGCATCAGAGTAGCGAAGACCGCCAGCTCTTTTGTTGATGACGCTTTGTATGTCCTTTGACAAAGTTCGGGTTCTGTTTGTAGTCCTTGAAAAGTTAAAGCCGAATTTATCCTCCAAAGATAGTAATTAAGCAGCGCTTAATCCATTGCACCAACATTAAAGTGTGAAGTCTGCAAGCTACTATCAATTTCATTGTTTTATTAGCTGCAACAAGTTGTCTTAAATCTATAATGATATCTCGTAGCACATTTGCATAGTGATATCTGGTAATGCAACTGCGTGCCTTAGTCAGTTTCTCTTTGAGTTTTGGAGAGTAATACTAATAACAACAATAAAAGCGCGTTAGCATCTTACATTATGTTAACTTTTCAGCTAAAAGAGTAAAAGTATCTCTACTCTAATGCATGTTTATTAGTTGTTAAACTTCTGCGCTGGCATAGTCTTTACCACATCAATTTGTGTATTGTAAAAGAGTTTAAATTCCGACGACTGAAGCGTCGTGTTCATTGAATTAACAAAGAAAAATAAGTATTAAAAAAACCAAAATACGTGTCCCTAGATTGCATAAGCACACTTCCATTTACTTTAACCTTCCATGATGTAGGACAAGAACAAACTCAAATTAGCGAGAAAAAGATCAAAGTAAGGAAGTGGTGTAGAATCAAGAAGAATAATTTTAATACAGGTAATTCACGTATTATGAGGTTGCTAGCCATTGAAATATATTCAACAAGACGTGGTTTTAGACTTTCTGGGTTGTTTGTGCAAAATATGATTTTACTATATATGTGATTCTGTTTTACAGTAACTTTTAGCCAGAACATGTGTTTGGAACACATAATACATTTTTATAATGAAAATGAAGAGATCTACAAGACTCACTTTATTACTAAACCGCCCTATCAGTTTTAGGCCAAAAAAATATCATTTTAATAATCTGATTCGTCATTTAATATTATTTTAAGTTTTCTAGTTCGTTTTGGATTTGATTTGTTATCAGCTCTTGGGCTTTCAAGCTTTGTTGTTGATTAGTTGGCCTAGAGTTTGTTTTGTCATTATATAACCATTCTTAAATGAATGTAGACTCATCTATCATATTATTATTAATCAAACATAAGAGTTTTCTCTTCAGAGTTCAATTAAAGAGTTTATCACTTGTAAACAATCAATCTTTTTAAAGGTTTAACGCTTGTTAACCCTCCATACTTTATAGTTCCTACTGCATCATTCTAAATAAGTCACTGTATTGAAGGATGAAGTGGCAGTCCTCCTGTAGGCTGTAGCATATGGCTTTTTAATACAAATTTGGAAGTTGATGCCATATACATCGACAATTGGGAACCGTCATACATAACTGTGACCCTCACTGTGCCACTAAACAGAAAGTTTAGCTAGCTTTAGTTTGGCCGTGCACTAATTAATTTCCTTTTAGTCTTAAATCAGCTTCGTGAAAAGCACATACTAGCTGTACTTAGCGGGATATCGGGGATATCTCTGCAACTTTTGGAAGCAATCTTACAGAAACTGAACAAAGCACAATTTGTGTTGGAAAAAGCAAACACTACACATTCCATGAGTCCATGGCAGATCAGTATGGAAATCTTTGATTTCCCTGCACCTTCTTAATTAGTAGACCTGGATTTTCTTGGAGATTTCCATGGTTGCTGAGAAAACCTGTTGAATCAAACATGGCCGGTCAGCAGTTATATGTTATAAGCAGCATGCATGTTCTTTCTGCAAAGGGAAACAAAGTCATGGTCGTCCAGTCCGACTTGGTTCGTTTTTGATAATGACCTCTACTGAACTCTCAAACAAATAGGTCATTGCCTCATTTGTCAAGGAGCATATCCTGCAAAGTGATCCCATTGATGAAAAAATAGGCCAGCTTTAGACCTTCATCAAATCCTGAATTCTGCAGAATTTATAAAGACTTGCAGGCCAAGACACTGAGTTTATTCGTCGGTTGTCTATAAGCTAGTCTTCATGTGAAAGTGTGATATATACAAGTTTAATACATTATGGAAATCTGTTGTTTCGTATTTACTGATACAAGTTTATGTTGGACATGAATGCGGTTTGTGCTTTTGCATGTTGATGTCCTGGGAAACCCTAGTGGATCAATATGCATAAATCTCTCGTGGATATTTATATCCCAGTTCTAACAAACACGCACAGAAGAAAATCGTTGAGTGGCTTGAGTCCTATTGTACCTTGTACCAGATGTCTAAGAATATATGTAAAGAGCAAAAGATATATAGCATCCAAGATGGCTTGTTTTGGTACGATCTTATTATTGATTAACGTTCTTGATGCTTATTTGAATTGGCCGTAAAAGTTGTTTTAAGTTTTTAATTGATTTTCTGTTCAAGCATTTAGAGAAAGTATTGCATGAACAACTGTACGTACAGGCCAGGAAACATACTTCAAAATATATGGTTGTCACTTTCAAGTTTCTGTTTCATATATACCCCATGATTTCTTGCTGATAAACTTCTCCGGCAGAAAATCAAAGGGAGACCGAGAGGCTTCAGCTCGGGAACAAAAACAGCTCAGAATTAGTGAAAAATTACAAAACATTTCCATCAGATGCCCTGTAAATGAAGACAATATCTCATTGTCCAATCATTATTTCACATAATGATTCCAAGAACAAAATTGATCTATCTATTCATATGTGGATCCTCATATATAAGACCTGGTAGCTCTAGTGTAGGTTGTATTCAAGATTTCTTGGCATGGGAAGTGGGTAAGGAGGCATTATAGTGCCATGAGAGATCAGTGAGCCATGTTCATGGTGACCCTCATTGTCTCCATCCAAGTGAGCATGGGCAAGGGGAGGGCATACCAGGTTGCTCCTTTCATTGAGCCTCAAAACAAAAACCCGAAAACCCTACCGTCTTCAATATTTACAGCTTAAATTTGCAGAATTGAAATTGATATAGCAGCAGGTGTTCTATGTTCCCCTACCATGTGCTTCCCCTGGCATGGCCTTTGCTCATGTGAAACCCACATGTCACCCATACGCACGTAATCTAAATTGTCATATCCTGATGTCAACTGAAAAAACTACCCCCAATTCATAATCCATTAGTTAAGATACTAACATCATCATCATCATCATCATATATATATATATATCCTTCTAATTAATATTAGTTTAGACAAGTCCTTTGCTAGTTTCTTCCTTAACTTTCTTGTCAATGTTCCCTTATGATAGCTTTAGAGGGGTAATCGTAATGTTTATGTCTGTTACTTTGTCGAGAAACAGCTTCATTTGCATGTCAAAGGTTTTCATGTCTGAAATTTATTTTTTCCATGTCTGCTTGAAAAACCATTGGGTTGCCTGTACTAGGTGACTTAACACTGCCTAACTCTGTTTATTTCAGCTTATAACTGAATGATTAAAGCGCATTTTTTTGTTAATTTTTTCTATTACAATTTCCTTCTTTAATTGAGTCAGAAAGAGGAATCCAGTAACAAATTATGAACGTATACGTATACGAAATTCTAATGTTCCGACGACTCTCAAACCTCGGAGAGAAGCACTGCCCACAGATTGGACACATGAACAGATCGAAGAACAGCGCTGTGTTTGAAACTTGACGTAAAGACTCTTCCGCCATTGCTGCACTTAATTACCTGCACCAAAGCTGGCCAATAAGCAAGATTAAAGACCTAAAGTGTATGTTTCTTTATGACCAAGTAATCAACTGGCCTGGATTAAAGGTCCTAATTAAAGAAAGTGATTTGATTGAATTAACATATTAGCTTTAGCTAGGGTTTTCTCAAACTTAAGAATATATAGAATATATACCCCCATCTGCCGCCCAGGATCAGATTGAATGTTCTCGTTGAAGAACATAGTTTAACGAAAACGCGTTGAAAGATCTTAATAATAGAGATTTCAAGGAATGGAGCTACTACATCAAAACTAATCAAAAATTGGATCCTAATGGGTAGACCTACCTGAGATTTTCCAGTTGATGATATATCCTCGGTTTTGTTTATAACAGAATTAGTTCACCAGAACTGAATTATATAAACCAATGTAGAATTATGCAACAAAAACCACATGCATATATATAGTCAACAAGAAGGGAGATTGAAATCGACAAAAATTCCGACTTTTATATTTTAGTTGATACCAAATTTCAGCTTACAAATATATTTTCTCACATTAGTTCCTTCCACATGCAAAGATCATGGACCGTTGGGGAGGTTATGTTTCTGAAACTACAAAGAATCCTCATAACCAAATTGTAATCTGGAAATAGAATATGCATATCACCATATGGTAGGTGAATTAGTTATTCTATAACATAAACATTATATTATTGGTAGGAACCATTTCTTTTGCATTATTATTTTTGTCATGCACTTTTATAATATGATATATCATCTATATCAACAAGGGGTGGCAACATTATACTATCTCTGTCACATGGGATCGAAGTGGTTGTTGTACTAAGAGAGGGTTAACTAAATTAGGAAGTAATTAATCATGTGATAGTCAAACTAAACAAGAATTCGGTAGTCCTTGAATCGATAATTTGGTTGTTATAAAATCTCAGGAATTGCGGGAATAAGAGTTGGTGCATGATACTTTTGTTTCGAAGGTAGTGATGCATATGATGTTTGAAACTGGCTCTATCATGCTGAATTTACTTTGACTAGTTTCTATGACTACCAAACCACTTACTTAATTTGCCCATATATTCTAATTCTTGTAATAAAACAACTCACACGGTAGTGACTAGTGTGGAACTTTCTTTTAGTAGTGAGGAAGTTATTTCCTGTAGCGCACCAACATTTACATTACCAATGTGCAAGTTAACATATTGGAGATCCGAAGATAGAATAATGTCTGGAAACCCTCAATTCCTTCCTCTAGCTTCTCATTTTTGATCCGATTAAATTTAACGCTAATAACATGAAATTATATTCTTCGTCCTCAGGTTCTCACCTCTTGTGTTTGAAACACTTGAACAAGTTTTTTTGGTTTCAATTTTGTTAAGGGCGTTCACACACACACACACACACACACACATATATATATATATATATATATATATTTATATGATAATGTTATGTGGTTGATTGAATCAAATAAAATGTTGATATCTCATATTAGTTAGTTACTTGGTTCACTTAAACCTTAGTGCGTACAATAATTTTCGCATACATTCATGCTTAAAAGCTGAAGACACTCTTAAAGTTTATTTTTACAGTTCTTCAATATTTTATACATGTAACATACCTAATTAACAGGGCCGGGTAAACTCAAAAGTGTCTTGTGATATCCGACCAAACACAAAAAATGTGACTTGTAATAATTATTTCATAGATCAAGCATACACCTCATTGAGCAAACCCGCGTATACTTCCCTACGTGCAAGACAAACTTTTGAAGCACACTAATATCCCTCCTTACCGGCCAGAAAGTTCACAAAGTCCTTTAATCCCGACCTTTTCTTTTTAACCTTTCTTGCTACCAACTCGATCTTCCTCATGCACCTCACTTACGTAGATGATCATCATCACATGCCACCTTTGAACATCCCCATTGAGCTTCAACTTTCTTCATTTGAACTCTCTCTTTCAGTTTTCAATATGAACACATATATGGAATCCAAGTGGAGGCACCTAAGTGGAACCCTAACCACATCTTTAGCCTCTAACGCACACAAACTATCACACCGTAAACTATAATTTATGAAAACGTACTGGGGCAAAGAGAAGGTATTAAAATTAAGTAAACTTTCCTACACAGACGGCTTCAAAATAGATAAGCTACGGCGGTCGACCAAGGATTAGTGGAGATCTGCCGGCCAACGTCGGCAGTGTGCGTCGACAGTCTTAATTCCGAAGCCGCAAACTACGATGGCGCCGTTACTTGTGTGCTATTTTATATGACACTTGGCTACTAAGCAACAGATTAAGTTCACACTGAAGTCACATGAATTTGGAATAAATATAATTGATCTGTGAGGCACAGTAGTACATTTAATCCCATTGTCTTGAATTAATACTAAACATAATACATCGTAATCACAATCCCAATAGGGTTTCGAAGGCACTACCAAAATCTGGTGCATGCCACGCAGAGTGACTCATCAAACTAGGTTTACAAATGAAGCTAAAGCCGGCCACTACAAATCCATAAGCTGGACCGAGTGCACTTTCCTACGTACATTTGAAAAAATGATAACAATAATGGCAAAAACCAACCAAAAAAATTTGGCTAAAAATACTTCAGCCAATAATGTAATCTAAGAATGTTTCCTTTCAACAATCTCCGCCTTTGACAGTCGAACCAGGCTATCTTTCAACGACCGGGGATAGGGCTGCGATCGTCGAAAGATAGCCGGAAAACCCACTTGGTGAGTGACCGTCTTCTCGAGTGGTTTAAGCGGATGGTTTGGTGGTGTCCTATCACCTCGGGGATATTGTAATATTCCGTTACAAAGGCCTTCAAGCGTTGCAATGCAAGGTCTAGGGTGTCCTCGGTCATGTTAGCAAAGCAAACTCGAAACCAACCGGGTTCTGTGCAATGGCACGAGGATCCGGGAGAGATGTTCAGGCGGACCTCGTAGACAATCTTTTTCCAAAGCTCCATTTCAGCTTCGAAGGTGTTGGACCGGAGCAAGTGCCTCATGTCCACCCAACAGAACAAACCGGCATTGCCCTTGAGGCAGCTTATGCCGGCTTTCTGAAGTCCCGATACAAGTTTCTTTTGCCGTTGTCGGAGCCTTTTGTGGTTCTCGGAGATGTAGTTCTTGGTGAGTTTCTTGTCCGATAACATGGCAGCGAGAAGGTACTGAGTTTGGGAAGAGATGAGTCCAAAACTCGACATTTTTGTTGCTGCAGACACAACCCTGTCATCGTTGGAGTAAATAGCACCAACTCGGAAACCCGGAAGGCCAAGATCCTTGGAGAGGCTGTAAACTACATGAACTCGGTTCCAAAGTTCGGAACAACCATAATCGTCGACACACTTTCTCTCCTTGAGAATTTCCATGACGCTGACAAAGCTTGGGGTACTGAAAGCAGTGCCGGAGTAAATCTCGTCGCTAACCAGATGAATGCCTTTGTCTTCAACGAAGTTAACGAGCATGTTGAGCTCGTTTCTGGTCATTGTTGTTCCTAATGGGTTTGATGGGTTGGTGACCAGAACGCCCTTGACTCGCAGATTACGCTTTTGGGCCTCTTGGTAGGCTTCTGTTAGAGCTGTTTCAGTAACTTGGAAGCCATTAGAGCTAGTGCAGTGAATGGGCACAATCTCAACTCCGGTACGCCACTTGAGGTCTCTATCAAATCTGAAAGATAATGCAAGTAACTAAGATCAGTAACTCTACGTTGAGTATATATAAAACATAATATTTTTTACGTAGTGTACACAAAAGTTAACGAGTGTACGTACCCTGGGTAGTATGGAGTAGGAAGAAGAAATGCTTCTCCGGGCTCGGCGAGGCAAAACATTAGAGTCTCGTTGGCTGAGGTTGCACCGGCGGTGAGGACCAAGTGGCTGGGATCAAAGCTCACTTTGTTTCCTCTGATTTCAGACATGAATTCCGCCAATGCCTTTTTGAATTCTGGAATGCCTTGGTAGTCTTGGAAAAGAGCAAGCTCACCGAAAATGGATTCTCCGTTTCTCTGGAATCCGGCTGCGTCTGGATTCTTCGCCAGCCACGACTTGAGAATATCGAAGCATAGCTGTAAGGGAAATTTTAAACGTACAAACGTCAGGAAGATTCAAGAGTGCACGTCAAGAAATAATAATTGGTGATTTTTGGCCAGAAATATTAATTACCTGATTCTCTGCAAGTCCCATCTGAATGATCCCGTTGGTGTTGCTGACCTCATGGAAGGGGTTCTTCTCATACTCCTGCCATCCTAGGAAGTAAGACGAGTCCTGGCCATGGGAGTTGCACGTGGCCTTTGTTGACAGCATGCACATTTTGCTATGTTGTGTCTAAAGTGCAAAATATCAAAGAGAAAGAGCGATAGATAGATAGAGAGAGAGAGAGTGGAGGCTTTGGTTTTGGTTTTGTGTTGTGGATTAGAAATTTAGAATGTTGAAGATGGTTATTGGGTTTTGGAGTGGAGACGAGGTCTATATATATAGCAAATTGTATTAAAATTATGTGATTTCATTTTGATTTTGCCTAATCAACATGATAATAATTGTACGCGCTTTCCTCCACCGTCCCCAAAACAAAGCAGAGATATGGAGAGCAGCTTTGACACTCCCCAAGTTTTACTCAAAATGAATGTACACTCTTTCAGGGAGTGTTGTGCACCATCTACGAGCTCGCGTGGACTTCGAATTGTTTATTGTCGAATTGATAGGATGATTAAAACTGTAATTAACCGTGAGAAAACAAAATTGAAGGCTAAGTTTGATTTCTAGTTTTGTTTGAGAAACTCTTTACCGACAAGCAAATATCGAAGAAAATGGGCGAAGTGACCCACAGGTCCGAGTGTATCCGACCCTAGACTTGGCCCCGGGTCCATATGCTGCTTGATTGTAGTAACCACAGCTAATATTGTCGGCCATTTTTCTCAACACTATCTAACCTTTTCTTATAAGCTGCTCTCTGTTTAGTAGTTTCGAAAATAAATTCTTGCATGCAGTGTAATTAAATTTTTATTAATCTACTTATTATGATCTATCATGCATTGGAATTTCAATTCTACAAACCCAAGTAAGAATTATTGATGGAAAATGCATGAAGAATTATTGATCATTTGGACTAAACGCAAAGTCTCAAACAATTAAAACGGTTTTAAATTAAAACTGTTGCAATCTTATGTGATCGGTTCATATTGTTTTTTATAGGAAGGTCTCTACCTACATGGCCGATTGATTGAAATACTAAAAATAGTTTAACAAATCTCTGATCGAACTGCCGAAATTGATCAGTTGCAAATCTTTCTAGTCGTATTTGTATCATAATGCTTTTGTCTCTAGGTCAGTGGGGACTGGTGTTTCCTTTTAGAATGAAAATGATAGAGCTACTAAAAAAATATGCAGCATAGCTAGGTTGAAAAAAAATAAATATTGAAGTGGGTGGATTAGGAAAAGGAAATTATTAAGGGAAGCAATAATGATTCTTAACAACTTGTAACCCACATTCCCGCCCTTAGTTAGTTTCTGCTACCTGATTTCTGAACTCATTCCCATCGTAATTGGCATAGATTATTATTCTTCATATAGCTGTTTCATTAAGGGATGAATTCGATCATTACAAATATATGCAGCTAGGTATCAGAAGCTACTGATTTTGTATATCTCATGGGACAAATTAAGTTGGTGATGTTTTAGCGCTTTCCCGATTCGCAAAAGTGAGTGACAGGTCAGTGTTATAATGTAGCTAGCTTTCTTCATCCTCTCTGGCGTTGATGTTGTCTTGCTATTCAGGGGTAGGTGGATCACTCAAAACTAGTATAATGTAACATTCCTAAAACTAGAAACAGATATGCACTTCTATAGTTGCCCTAGCTTTTTGAGTACGTGAAACAACAGCGAGTCAAGAATCATTTACATATAAAACTTTTGCTCTTTTCTGAACGAAGCTTATAACACAGTTTGACTGAGAGGTTCAACCTTGCGCTTGGTTTATTATGTTAAAATTTTGCCACATAGGACATAAACCCTGAGGACATGTAAAAAGATTGAATAGATTTGATATTTTGTTATCAAAGTTAATAATGCAATCCATACATTGATGACTAATCGTTCTCCAAACCAATTTAAAACAATGGATAATGATTTAAGTTTGGTCTCTCATTTGGTTTATGTAATTTGATTGATGCAATTTGTGACTAGTAACCAAAAAAAAAAGAGGGTCGGACCGCTTGCCGGATTCAAGCTGGGAATAGGACGACAAATAAGACATTTGATTAAACTTCCAATAGTGTGATTGAGGGCGTTATCCTTTTCATTTTATCATAATTAAGTAACTATCACATATTTGTATACCTTAACTATCACACATTTAGTTAAGGTATACAAATAGTGTGACTATCAGTAATAGATTTAAGATTTAACTTCATTCAATGTTGATAAGATTGGTAACTGAATGTGATCAAGATCTTACTTGTTAACCTTTTATATAATTATATAATTTTGATATAGCTTTCAGTTAACAACTTAATATAGCTTTCAATTAACAACTTAACAACCTAACATGTTAACTCGTCAACACAAAATTTTGTCACTCTACTTGGTACAGGTGACTAATCAAGTTGAGATATCAACTAGAACGAACGTACACCACGTGGTTTGTAGTATAGAGAAGCTATTAGGGCACGTGAAACCCTCGTTTACGTGCCCCGGCCCCCACCCCACATTCCAAGCACACATTAAGAAATTAGGGACCATGAGAGACTTAGTCCCTTGTGACAACTAACATGTTGCTCCACGTTAGTCCATTTCTAAGGAGACACTGCCATGGACCATTTGCTCCCTTTCTTCACCATCGTAGGGTCCCCTTCCTTAATCTAACCCTCCAATCCATTTCACTTGATACTTACAAATATAAATTCTAACTCATCTATAATATATATGTCAACGAAAGCTACACTATCCACTTGATTAGTAGAACCGGATTCCACAGACTTTAATTCAACAGAGCTCGATCAAAGTCTCCCTTATAGATCGATCCAAGAAAATCTCGTTTTCTTAGTTTTTGTTTTCGTTTGACTTTGAGTAAAAGTGGTGAAGAAGATGAAGTGGTTTGAAGTTATGTGCATTTTACTACTACTACTGCTACTTAATTATCCTTAGGCGTGTCTTGCTTGGAAAGCAAGGGATCGATCATTGTTTCTGATTTTAGATTTCGGATATACAAATAGGTGTAGCTGTGGAATTGTGCATGTATGTTCTAGTCGGTGTGTACTGATTTGCCTGGAAGAAGTTATGTAATGTTGAACTGGATTGATCAAGATGGTGACTAATAAAGGTTAATTTCTACGTATGTACGATTGACTTGTATGGATGTACTTGCACCAATTGGGTATATCTATGATTTGAATGAGCAATACACTTGTGTTGCCATAATCTTAGTAATGATAATTCGTTCAGCTATAGTTGATTGAACAAGTCGATCAGGATGACGAAGAAGTCGATCGACGACGTTTCTTAGCTTTGAAGAAGATAACCAAGATTCATTAATAGTCTTCGATGATATTGATATGGACTTGTATACATGCATGTACGATATTTGTAGAATTAGAGAAGCCAATTATTTTGTGTTTATATAGAGTGCTAGATAAGTATATATACCCTATTTTCATGCGTTGTTCAATTCTTCAATTTTTTTTTTTGAGAAGGTTTCGATTCTTCATGCATGATTGTCTATAGATATATCAAGCTATATATAGAGAGAGGAAAACTATAGCTATAGCCTGCATGTAACATCAAATCAGGTCAAATAATGCGTATTTACATGGTATACACGCCAACATTTTGTTAAAAACACGTTTGATAAGTGATATTATGAGCTAGCTCATCATGCTTTGATGAACAAAATTTGATAAAAAAAAAAACTTTGATACTGGCGTGAAAGTTTAATGCACTTGATAATCCATAACATATAGCTAGGATCTGGACAAAGATTCTCCAAACTTGATTTTCAAGCAAAGATTTCCTACTATGTGCATGCAGTGACTAATTTGTAGGTTCTGGATAACAAAAGACCGGAAGAAGTAAAAGGAAAGAACTGTAATTAAAACTTTTACGTATTTACTATAAGGTTTAGAAGTTGAACATAAAAAACACCTTGGCAAACTAGGTATATTGTACCAGTTATTCAACAACCAGCACCATTATTCTTTCGTTTCATCTGCAAAATGCATTATTGCAAGCTGTGTCTACTGAGATTTCTTTAATTAATTAGTTTCTTTATGTTAATGAAATACGTGATGAGATTAACCAAGAGTATTAGAAGACTAACATCAATCAAACACGTCCAAGAATACGATTTTCCTACAATTCACATGATCCTGACCAATGAAGTTCAACATGGAAAAAATATAGCTTGCAACTATGTTTGATACTCATATTTGCCAAGGTTCACTGTATACACTGCACACACTCAATTGAGACATGTTTGCTTTCCTTTCTTTGATCAAGAAGATTTGTTCGGTTGGAAACACTTATACCGATAAAGATGTCCAGAAACTACAGATGTAGAACATCAAGTCAACTTGCGTAATTAAAGAGGTGCACATATTTTAGGATGTTTAAATAGTAATTGTTTCATTTTTTCCATAACTAGGGTTACATATATTTTACCTGATCTCGGAGATGAGTCTCAAGTGTCACAAGATGGCAACTCCAACCGCTTGAACCAGCCTGAGCTTATCAAAATAGTCTCTCCATCTAGTGGGGGAAGTCTAGAGTCCTTAACATTGATCTTCATCCTGAGTGTGTGTGTGTGTTAAAAGCTGCCTAGAGAATCAAACTAATTTATTTGTTATATTCCACCTTCTTCTTTTTTTATGAGAATATTTGCTATATTCCACTCAAAAATGAAACAACGAAAAATTTATCTATGATAATTTATGTCTGCCATAATTCCACAAGTAAAAGCATATACATACATATTGATCTGTCCTTTACTGTATAGAATTTACTTCAGAACATGTTTGATGTCTGTTACGTCCCATTAGGTTTTCTATTCGGAATGGGATATTGTTTCTTCATTCTTTGAATTGAATTTAGTTTTTCCATTCCATCAAGTCTTTGTGTTCCTTTGGTTCATGCTATAATTTCGTGTGTAGTAAACATGCAGGACTTGCAACTTTAGTCAAATTAAGCACATTCTTCTCGTTCACCACCGCTAGAGTGGATCCGGCAAAACTGAAAACACCTGCAATATGTCAGAAAAACACATACCAGAAGATATTATAGTGAGAATCTTCTACAGATGCCGGTCAAATCTCTATTCCGATTCACCTGTCTTTCAAAAAAGTGGTGTTCCATTATATTGTCTGATTCAAATTTCGCCAAATCCCATTCCAAAACAGCTATTGAGCAGAAAACCCGTGGTTGTTGTAGACTCCTCTACGATAATAGAGATAGGTTGAGTTCGTCGGAGTTGAAGACGCCGTTATTTGGAGATGATTCTACAGTCAGAAAGCTTAGTTGCCCATTCAAACAGCGACGAGGTATTGACTTACTGTGCTCAGGCAATGGTTTGGTATGTGCAGTTAATTATGATGATGGAAACTTCTATATTTGGAACCCATCAACTGGATTTTTCAAACAAATACCCGATTCTCATGTTTCCTCAACACCATATGACACAGAGTACCATGGTTGTGGCTATTTATCTGCCACTGACGACTTCAAATTTCTCGTGGCCGGAAAAGAGAAGAAGGAGAAGAAACAAGTGGCAGTTGAGATCTTCTCATGGAGAGCTCAAGTCTGGAAAGCAATTGAAATCCCTAAGGACATGTTCATCGAGTGTAATGGTATTCTTAAAAATGAGGCACTTCACTGGCTTGGTGTGTCTGGTAATAGAGTCCTCTTTGCTTTTGATCTGGCAAAGGAGGAGTTCCTGGAGGATGTCGATGCCTATCCTTGATGAAGGAGATAAGCTTTTGACGGTATCACGGTTTGTATGGGAAAATGCATGTGTTTATATCGTTTTTTGAATGAATCATATTGTTACAAACATTTTGGTAAATATAACAGCTCTATTGATTTGTGGATGATGAGAGAATATGAGGTGGGTGACTCCTGGACTAAATTTTGTAGGTTAAGGTTTTCCAATATACCTAGGCATATTTATAAACTCAGACCCCTCTTGGTCATGGAGGATAGTACGCTTGTGGGGAAATGGACTTACAAGACTGACGCTGAGGCGATAAAGGTCGGTTATGATGGGGTGGTTCTTCAAACAAATGTGCTTATGGAGAGTGGATGTCGAAGTTTGGAATATGAAGAGAGTTTACTCAGGTTGGATGATTATGATGTGGTGGAAGAACGAAGGCCAAGAGACTCAAAACCCATTGAAACAAGGTTATGCGAGTTTTATGTTTCTGATCTGTTATAGCTGGTTCAGTATCTTTCTGTTCATGGACTTCAATTAATTTGAATTTTGTACTTTTTATTATATAGTAATAGCCTTTATGCACGTGTAGAAATGACGCGCTCACGCGTGTGATTTATTTGTTTTTAACTTAATATCTTCTTTTATTTCCGTTAAAGATGTGTATTTCATGACACAGGGTACATCTCTTAATATCCTCATTTCTTTCTATACAGAACATAATTAAAGGAGGATACATCTCTATAATTTCTGTACAATTTCATAATGTTAGTTTGAATCAGTCTACGAGTCTCTACATATTTACAATCGATTTTGCGTCCTGAAGGTAGGAACCCAACCTTATACTTTGGAGTCTGTCTGCCGGCCAGACCGGACCCTAAGCTAGCGCTCTAGCTTTGTGTTCCTGTTGGATGGACCTCACTGATGGATAAATCTGTTATAATTGATGATAGCATTGGCAGTCCCATATTTTAGACACTCACACACCACCTACTTCACTCTTGACCACCTCTGAGGACAAGCAATGAAATAGATACGACTGTGTTCAAAGTTCAAACACTGAAAACTCTCGACTGCTAACAATGCTTGATCTCCCAAGCTTCGCAACCAGCTGACTGCATCGGTGAAACCATTATCCATAGCTAGTTCACATATCACTAGGTTTATTTCTTAGATTTGTCCTGTTAGAATCAAGAGGTCTTCTCCGGACTCGACCAAGTATATGTCTTTTAGACAAAAATGCAGCCCAAGAGTGAGAGACATGCCTTTTATACAAAAATAAGACCGGCATTTAATTATTTTTGTTTTAGATGAAGCAAGTGACATGGACCTTCCATACCTTCCGCAACGTATTAAAGACATGCATAGCCGAGAGAGACCTTTCCACAGGCAAAGCCCTCCACGCCCTCTACTTCAAGTCCCTCATTCCTTCTTCCACCTACATTTCCAACCACTTCATCCTCCTCTACTCCAATTCCCGCCGCCTCCTCTCCGCCCGCAACGCCTTCTCCGCCACTCACGACCCCAATGTCTTCTCCTACAACGCCATCATCGCCGCCTATGCTAAAGAATCGCAGACCAAACTTGCACACCAACTGTTCGACGAAGTTCCTGAACCGGACTTGGTCTCTTACAACACTCTCATTTTGGCTTATGCCGAAAGGGGTGAGACTGAGCAGGCATTGGGGCTATTTGGTAGGATGAGAGAGGTGGGTTTAGACCCGGATGGGTTTACTATCTCGGGGGTGATCATCGGGTGTTGTGACGATGTTGGTTTGATCAGGCAGTTGCATTGTGTGGTGGTTCGAGGGGGGTTTGATTGGTATGTTTCGGTGAGCAATGCGCTGCTGAGTTACTATAGTAAAAATGGGTTGTTGGAGGAGGCGAAGAGGTTGTTTAGTTTGATGGGAGGAATGCGTGATGAAGTGACATGGAACTCGATGATTGTGGCGTATGGGCAGCACCGAGAAGGGTTGAAGGCGCTGGGGCTGTTTCAGGAGATGGTGAGGAGGGGGTTTAGTGTGGACATGTTTACATTGGCTAGTGTTTTGACTGCGTTTACTTGTGTGGAGGACTTGTTGGGTGGGCTTCAGTTTCATGCTAAGTTGATCAAAACCGGTTTCCACCAGAATTCTCATGTTGGGAGTGGGCTGATTGATTTGTATTCCAAGTGTGCTGGTGGCATGTCGGAATGTAGGAAAGTGTTTGAAGAGATTCCTGCGCCGGATTTGGTTCTTTGGAACACAATGATTTCCGGATACTCTCAGAGTGACGAGTTTTCTGAAGATGCTATTGATTGCTTGCGGCATATGCAACGTGTTGGTTACTACCCTGATGATTGCAGCTTTGTATGTGTGATTAGTGCATGCTCTAATTTGTCGTCGCCCTTCCAGGGGAAGCAGATACATGCCCTGGCAATCAAATCTGAGATCGCTTTTAATAGAATTTCAGTGAACAATGCTCTAGTTGCAATGTACTCAAAATGCGGGAAACTTCAGGATGCAAGAAAGTTATTTGATAGGATGCCGGAGCATAATACTGTCTCTTTGAATTCGATGATTGCAGGTTATGCACAGCATGGGATCGGGATGGAATCATTATGCCTTTTTGAACATATGCTTCAGACAAATGTAGTTCCTACAAGTATAACCTTTATCTCTGTCCTTTCTGCTTGTGCTCACACTGGAAAAGTTGAGGAGGGTAGGAAGTACTTCAGTATGATGCAGGAGAAGTTCAGATTCGAACCAGATGTAGGACATTATTCATGCATGATTGATCTTTTAGGTCGAGCAGGCAAACTGGGTGAAGCTGAGAGGCTCATTGAGGCGATGCCGTTCAGCCCTGGCACCATTGGTTGGGCTACATTACTCAGTGCCTGTAGAACGCATGGAAATATTGATCTAGCAGTTGAGGCAGCCAATAAGTTTCTTCAGTTGGAACCTACAAATGCTGTTCCATATGTTATGTTGTCGAATATGTACTCTAGAGCTGGAAAATGGGATGAGGTAGCAAAAATGAGAAAGTTGATGCGAGATAGAGGAGTGAAGAAGAAACCAGGTTTAAGTTGGATTGAGGTGAATAAGAGGGTACATGTTTTTGTGGCTGAAGAAAGCTCCCATCCAATGATTAAAGAAATTCATGAATACTTGGAGGAGATGTCAAGGAAGATGAAGAAAGCTGGGTACGTGCCTGATGTAAGATGGGCCTTGGTAAAGGATGATGCGACTGTGGAAGGAGAGAAGGATAATGTTAGGGCATCACAGTGAAAAGTTAGCAGTTGCTTTCGGTTTGATCTCGACTAGAGAAGGGGAGCCTATACTTGTGGTGAAGAACCTGAGGATATGCGGTGACTGCCACAATGCAATTAAGTTTATCTCTGCCATTGCTGGAAGGGAAATCACTGTGAGGGATGCCCACAGGTTTCATTGCTTTAAGGATGGGCAGTGCTCTTGTGGCTGTTGCAACAAGATAACTCAATTTTGTTGGGCATTTAAGTTGGTTATTCTGCAACGACCTATGGATTCTTGATCCTGAATAACGTATCAAAATAGAAGTTTACCAGACAAAGTCAAAAGATAGAACTGGCTGCTGCTTTTTCTTCTCCTTATCAAATAGTAAGGTTTGTTATAGACCTGTTGAACAGGGTTGCTCATTACAATTCTGATTAAAGAAACTCAAGTGCTAATAAGTTTCCATACACAGAAATTAGGTAGTCAGAGTTGCAGAGAACAAACGTGGTGAGTTGCAGAAAACCAAATTCACGAATAGTTGAATACAATAACTATATCAAGCAGAATACAAATTCAATCGAATCAGCATACATATCCTATATTCCATCAACTATGTCCACCAACGGTGAATGTTCACAACAGAAGATATGACATCCTTTTTTCTTTTTCTTTTTTCTTTTTTATCTCAAATAACCCAGCAGACAGCTCAATAAATAACCTGCTTTCAATGACGGCTAAGAAATTCTTTTTCTCTTTGGCAGCCTTGTTGCGGTACCAAAATTTATGAATCAACGTGTTGTGATCTCTATATTAGTGATACGAGTTGAGGTGAAACACTTGACAGCTTGGAAAGTATGACCCCTGTGTTGCTGCCTGCTCAAACTTCTTGCTTGCAGCTTCATTTTCTTCTAAGCTGGTCTGGACAAAATAGCGTACCCACCAAGAAGTACTCCTCATTTTGGCCTAATGAAGTGAAACATATGTCAACAAGTCAAAAGGCTGAAATTAAGGTCGAATATCAGATACAAACTAATATTACCCTCCAAAAAATAAATCAAAAGTATCAGATACAAACTAATATTACCCTCCAAAAAATAAATCAAAAGCTCTTCTGTAGATGGAATAAATCATAAGAAGACGTAATCCAGATCAAAAGGCTGGTTGCTTTAACAACTAAAATTTAAGAGGACCAGGTTCCCATCTATTCTAATTCTCCTATTATTATTAAAGGGTATAGATCAAAAGGTTGATTGCTTTAACAACTCAAATCTAAGAGGACCAGGTTCCCATCTATTCTAAATCTCCTATTATTATTAAAGCGTAGAAGGACCATGACCAGCTTTATGCTGCCCCACCAATCATACACTTGGTAAGATCATACTTAGAGTCTCTGATATTTAAGATCACGCTTAAAATCTTAAATTCCACTCATTTGTATGCATATTGAGTAATGGCATCCTAGTGTCCTACTGATATATTCTATTCCAGATTCAGAACAGTAAAAGATAGATAATCAAAAACAATCAGAAGTAACTTGCAGAGATAACAGAACAACAGAAATACTTACAGGACGTCCAAATTTCGATAACTCAGATAGTTTAGCTTTCTGTTGACCAGGGAAACCTAACAAAAAAGAAATAGCAATGATTTCAAAAATCAGTATTTCCATGATAAAGATCAAGCAAAACTTCATTACTTATTGTGTATACCATAAGTAAAGAGGGAAAGAATTAATAACTTAATCATTTGTGTACAATGCGCTCCAAGAGCTCTAAATTATGGTGAAATGGTTTTAGAATCTGGGTACTTCGTGTTCAGTATCGTTAGTATAGATTATCAAAAGCCAAGACCTATAGAATCCACAAAGATCAAATCATTCTGCTGGGGTATGTACATCTGTCTGCAAGGACAAAAATTGCTAACCATCTTTAAATTCATTTAAGATCTGATGCATAGATCAAAGAGCACTGCTAGAGCGCAGCTACCTCATGTAGTCCGAATTAGTTTTTGACAAAATTCTAATCTACAGAATATATGAAGATGCTACACTACTTCAGAGGCTATAAATATATAAAAAATGGTTACCTGAAAAAATAACAAGACCATCAATAGACACCCTTGCAATTTCTGGAAGAGTCTTATTCAGATATTTCGGGGAGAGGTAATCCAAAGCATCTGAAACAATCACAAGAGAGAAGGACTTTGCTTTGTATGGTAGAGGGAACTTAATGTCAGCCACACGCACAATGCCTTTGCGTATAAGACTCTTGCAATGGCTATCAGTATCCTCTATCTCATATGGTTCCACACCCCATGCTTCAGTTTCCTGCTCTTTCAACAACGCAGAGACAACTGAACAAGTATCAGGGCCAATGTGCAGAACTTTGTGCATGCTGCCACTATACGCTTTCTTCAGATAAGGTATCGCTCTCTGAACTTCCAACGTGCATGAGAAGTCCCCTAATGAGAGAAGAAAATGGCAGTCTGGTATCAGTACAAAAAGAAAAGCCAACAGATCCAAACTCATAAACTTAAAAATGACAGATCATAACGCACAGAAAATCCCGCAAGACAAACATGAGAAGTGCAATAACATATAATCCAGAAACCATCTAGAAAAAATAAAAGTTAAAGATCCGAATAACTACCTTCAAGTCTGCTAACTATCTTGCTAACCCCAAAGGCACCTGAAAATTCAAGATCAGAGCATTTCAATCAGTTAACTTGTATCAAACTAGATAACAAGTAACTCGAATAATTAAAATTCCATAATGATCCTTCCAATTCTAACTGATTGACAAAACAACTAAACTTAACGCAAGCTAGAAATTGACACAAACCTGAGCCTTTATAAACATAGCCGATTAGAAGAATAGCTCCCTGCACATTTCAACCAAAATAACAAACACATCCTATTAAATTTCGAAACACAATGATTTAAACAATCAAATTCACACACATTGAATCAACAAAACCTTACCACAACAACAAGGCCTATGGATAACAAAGGCGATGATTTCGATTTCGAGTTGAAGGCTCCGGCAAACGGAAAGTTGCCGTTCCGGCGCGTGGATCCCACCTGCCTCCTCGACATGACTGCTGCTGCTTCTTCGCAGGAAATGAATCCAAAAAATGTTCTACACTGCAAAATTACAGAGCGTTACAAATCGAAATCAAATCACAGATCCGGGTAGCGAAATGCGAACGGAAACAGCTCGGGATTCCGGTTCTGATTTTTCGCGCGAAACAAAACAAATTTCAATCGGAAACGGAATGAACTGACCTGAGATGAGATGAGCAGGACGTCAGCAGCGCATTGACGATTTGAGGTAATGGCAATGCTTCTGGATCTTAGATCTGTGAAACGAAAAGTAGAAACAGAGAGGAAAAGAAAAGAGGGCTTCTCTTTTTCTCTGTTTGGATTCGGCTTTAGCCTTATAGAGAGAGAGAGAGTTGAATGGTGTGTGTCGTATTATATATGGCGGTGTGTGCCGTAGATATATAATTGTGGGTGTACGTCGTAATTATGAATGGGCGCCATACTAGTGTCGGCGGTGATCTTTTGCTTCCCGGTCGGTGCGGGCGGTTTGGGTATTATGTTGAATATTACAAACATAATATTATTCCGGTGCTATTCCATTTGGTTGGAACGTGGATTCTCCTCTCATCGTTAGATTTTCTGTACTTAAGATTTAGTTTTTGAGTATTTCGCATTAGTGGTATGATTGTTTATATTGTATTTTTTAAATGAATTTTCTCTTATTCATTCAAGATTTGCTTGGTAAGATGTTACTTCGCTTTCTACCCTACACATTGTAATCGACACAATTTTAAGTCTTTCAAACTTTTATTTCCAATTTTCCACTAGATTTATGGGTGTCCAATATTTTCTGGGAGATTTTGGCTTAATCTCTCTCCTTTGTATTTCATTTTCTTTTTTTTTTATTTATAAGAGAATAGGATGGATCTCCCCCTTGCCTATCTACTTATCACACATAAAAATATAAATATATTAAAATTTAAAAAACTAAATAAAACTACAAGAAGAGACGAGATGTGTAAAGACCCATTCCACATTTCTTCAACCAAAATTGCTTTTATTTTTCCTTCTCAAAAAAAAAAAAAAAAATTGCTCTAGGTACAAAACAGACACCGGGAGGAACCTCCCAACGGCTAAGGCTTGAAGAAATGTTCGAACTGATGTACTTGGAAGAAACATGACTGCTAGAATATCTTCAGTCCTTTGTTGACATTTATTCTGCCATGAGCCACCATTGCTTCCTCAAGAATTGCTCTATAATTGTCGGTTACCATTGTCCTTCTGAGATAGCATAATTGAACAAACATCTTCACATGCATTTATCATTGTTCAGCTGTTATACCCCCCCTTCCTCTGTGCGAGGGGGCCTCCATTTTCGATCAAATACACCCTTTTGCATGACATTTGGGACCTTCAGTTTCTCGTCAATGAGCTCCAACAACTCTTGCAAGCCGACTCCAGTTATGGCAGATGTTCTAACATGTGGACCGGATGGAACTTGTGATTGCAATTCCTTATCTACAGCCCAGTCCTTAGGGTACTCACTTTGTTGTTCATCAGCACTGTTCGAGCCCATGCACAAAACACCTTCAACCCTAGGATCTTGATTATCTTCTGATTGGTAATCTAGTTCTTGGTCATCCAAGGCTTCAAGATTCTCCGCTGACATCTCAGAAAAAGGATCATCAGCCTTGTAGTTTGCTGCTCCTGGTGATAGCTCAGATTCCACATCGTCATCTTCTCCTGAAAGAATGCTCACCTCACCATCTTCACCATCCTCAAGAGATTCCTTAACATCCATTCCCCCATCCTCTCCCTCACTGTCAATCTGCAGAATCGAAAAAGACACAATAGCATCAGTTGTTTTAGGTTTATTTATGTTCGGAAAGTGTACAATGGGAACAGTACCAATACCTTATTCCAGACTTCAATCATATTCTCAAGCTTCTCCTTGGAAACGCCGATTTGCTCAAGGACATGTAATACAGTTGATCGGTGCTCCTCAAGATTAGGAGCAGTGCAATCCAACACATGCTGCAAGGATAAAGCTATCACCATCACACATGTCATGTGTACCACATTAACTATCAGTGAATATTTCATCTCCCTACTGTGTTCTATGTGCTTCATTGTCAATTCATATCATATGATCATTATGATGTATGATATCAAAATAGAAGCTCAGAGACATGTCAAAAGATTGTTTTCATTTTTGCATATCATAATGTGTTATCATAAGATCTTGTTTATATATAAATGAAAACGCCCTGAAATAAAGGAGAAGTAATTAATCATACCACAAGCAGATCAGCCTCCACAACTTCTTCTAAAGTGGCATGAAATGCTTCCACTAACTGCACAAGCAAGTTTTACAAAGGTAATGAAGAGTTAAAATTAAAGACAAGATAGAGTAAATAAGGAAAGTAGAGAACATGGTTTCCATACCTGCACTGGCAAATCTGAAATAAATCCTACTGTATCGCTAACAAGCACTTTCTTCCTGAACATTTGAAACTCAGAATAAGTGAGAAATAAGCTCTAGAAAGTCATCCAATAAAAATCATCAGTAAAATGTCAAAGTACATTAGCAATAAAAGTAGTTGTCAGATTCAAGTTTCGACCACATTACCCTGAAGGAAGACGTACACTTCTCAATCTAGGATCAACTGTTGCAAACAATCTGCAAAATACAATACATCATCCACAAGATTTTGAAAATGAAGATCATGGCTTAGATAACCAAATAATTTACTATCAAAGAGTACTCTATTAAGTCAAATATTTTACCGAGAATCACTGTAGAGATCACTATGAGAAAGGGCACTGAGCAATGTGGATTTCCCCTGTCACAAGCAGTGAAATATTTCGGACCCTTGTGTAATACAAAAAGAACAAACAACCAAAAAAATTAGACCACGTACAGCATTTGTATACCCCACAACAGCAACAGTAGCTAAACCTTGACCAGAGCTTCCATGCCTCTTGTGAGAAGCACGTTACACAGCTCGAGTACGACGAACATCCTAAATCTGTTCTAGCAGACTACTCCTCCTTTCCATAATTCTGAGAAAATAGCGATATTAAGTGGATGTAAGTATGCAAGGAGACATATGCCATAAAGATGCCCATATAGCAGTTCTTAATGCAGCACTTCTAAGAATCTGGTTTCCAATAATATACTCAACTAGAAACTTCAACCAAGGAAAGAAAAAGAACTGTAAAAGAAAACCAACAACGAAAATAAAAGAGAAGAACTTTCATCATCAGGTTGTAAGTGGCTGATACATGCAAACTGCCGTTTAGATTGGTGTAAACTCTCTAATTATATTTTAGCAAGAAACTTATCAAACATCTGAATGTATGAAACAACAAAAAATGATTTCTTTGACTTCAAAAGCTAGGAAAGAGCCACTTGCAGTCAAGGGAACATAAAAACTATTGCATCCAGCATAGAGATAACGTAAGATATCACTATCATGAAATGAACCTTCGTCTTTGAAGTTGAAGTTCAGATTCTCCTGCACCACTAATGAATCCAAGGCCATTGTCTTCTTCGAGCCCTCCGTTTCCTCCCACCATCCTGCTTCTCCTTAACTTTTTCGTTCAAGTCCCTCTCCCCGCGTCTTTTATACATATTGAAAGTGATCTTTCTATCTGCAGCCATCTGCCTCACCTTCTCAGTGATCTCAGCAGCAATCTGTCTGTTATAGAGTTTCTTTAAACCAAACATGAGCTTCGCAAAAGTATCCGGCTGTGGCATCACATCTGCCTCCATCATGTCCAAGCAGTATGAACAAGCCTCCTTCACATGCCCCTTTGAAAACAATGCATGAATCCAAATTGTCCATGCACACACATTAAGCTCACAACCCCTGGTCACAATGCAACTCCAAACATCTTTAGCCATTTCTAGCTTCTCATCTCTTAACAAAGCATTCATCAACTCCTTCAAGGTACCATATTGTGGCCCAGACAGAAGGCCTCTGCCAACCATTTCTTTGAAATACTCACAAGCTTCGATCAGACAACCTTGCGCAAGAAACCCATGAATCATAATGACAAAGGTGTCAAGCCCTGGAGAAAACCCTGCTTCTTCCATTTCATTCCAAAGCCGCACACCTTCCTTCACCTCCCCCAACTTGCAAGCCAACCGAATCACTGTGTTGTAAATACCAAGATCAAGCATGCAACCAATCTTCCTCATCTCCCCCATCAATCCCATACACTCCTCCAAGTCCTCCTTCTTCTCATGAGCCAACATAATCTGCAAATAAGTCATCTGACTCGGCATAAACCCTTTCTGTATCATACTCTCCAATATCTCACAACTCCTCACAATGTTCCCCCACCTACAAAACCCACTAATCAAACTACTATAAGTCACAACATCAGCCTCACACCCACTCCTCTCCATCTCCACAAACACCCTCATCGCCTCCTCCATCTTCTCCTGCCCACAAAGCGCCTGAATCACAGTCGTATAGGTCGCCGCATTCGGCATCCCTTCCTCCTCATCTCCTTGAGCAGCTCATACGCATCCGCCATCTTCCCAGCCTGCGCATACCCACCAACCAAAATATTATACACCACAATATCAATCTCAATCCCTATCTCCTTCATTTGGACCAGCACATGTTTCGCCTCCATGAGCTTCCCTGCTCTACACCACCCATACAACAACGAAGTAAAATGCCGAATGCTCGGCTTGAACCTAACTCTCATATCCTCAAAAAAACTCGCAGCTTCTTTCACGCTCCCATTTTTACACAAAGCATCCAATAAGCAACCAAAAGCATACTTGGGCATTTCATCGAGCACCTCAACTGCCTTCTTCACCATCCTCGCCGAAGCGAAACGCCGCATCAAGACAACAAACATCTCCACAGTAATGAGCTCCGGACTCTCCTTCCTCATCTCCTCAAGCAGAGCCCAGACGGCGCCGAACTGCCGCATTTTGCTCAGGGACTTGATCATCGCTCTGTAAACATCGTGGCTGGGTCTGTAATTGGGCTGCTGCGAGGCCCAGGCGAAGAATCTATACCCCAAGTTCCCGGCGTCGCCGCACCGGTTCAGGACCCGCTCGGTTAACCCGGAGTGCAAAACGACGCCGGATTGGTGCAGCGCGAGCTCCAATTTGAGGACGCGGGAGTGGAACTTCCGCAATATTCGGTAAATCTTCTCCACGTCGGCGGCGAACTCGCAGTGGGTCGGGTCGTCGGGGATTGGTTCCGGGTCGGTTCCGAGACGAACCAACCCGAATCCGCATCTTCGCTCGCTGGACACATGGTTGGTTTGTTTGCTGGGTTTGTGAAGTGTATGGAACAAGTGTAAGGGGCTGTTTGGATTAGACGAAATTAAATTGGGTTTGGTGTAGAGAGATCGAATACTGATACAACCTTCGCATTTTACGTCTCTCACTTTCGCCTCTGTAGCTTCAAAACCTCACTTGCCACCATTTGTGGAAGAGAAAGAGCTAAACGGTGCGTTTTGTATTTTTTTTTTATTTACAGAGACCAAAACGGCGTCGTTTTCACCATGGCGGGAGTTTCTTCAACCTCGCTTGAATTTTGAGAGAGGAAAAATGAGCGATGAAGTTGAACTACTGCAAACAAGTCTTAACGACTATAACCGAAGCCGCCGGTGAAGTACTGAAGCTGAACCAGAGGCTGGTGAAGCTTAACCGCTCGCATTGTTACGTAGAGACGCTTCAGCTCTTCACCAAAATCAATTCATCACAGTCGGTTAGGCCGGACCACTACACCGTCTCGGCGGCGATCACGGCTTGCGCGAAGCTACGCCATGTCGTTTTCGGGACGCAACTCCACGGAAATGCGGTTCGCTCCGGCCTCAAGGCCTTTCCTCACGTGGCGAACCCGCTGCTCTCGCTTTACGCGAGCGCGGGAGATTTGGATGACGTAAGATTGGTGTTTCATGAGATTGCAGAGCCTGATGTCTATGCGTGGACGAAGCTGCTCTCGGCGTGTGCGAAACTTGGGGAGGTTGAGTACGCATGTGAGGTGGTTGATAAAATGCCTGATAAGAGTAATGTGGCGATTTGGAATGCGATGATTACCGGGTGCGCAGAGAATGGGATGGAGGAGGTTGCGTTTAGTTTGTTTTGTGAAATGCGTAGGATGGGTGTAAGTTGTGATAATTATAGCATTGCGAGTGTGTTGAGTTTGTGTTGTTTGGAGAGGATTGGGTTTGGGAGGCAGGTGCATTGTTTGGTGGTTAGGACTGGGTTATTGGGGAAAGGTTCGGTTGTGAATGCGCTGCTTACGATGTATTTTAAGTGTGGAGGTGTCGCAGAGGCGTTTGAGGTGTTTGGAGAAGCGGAAGATGGGGTGTGTGATGAGATTAGTTTTAATGTGATGATTGATGGTTTGGTGGGTGTGGGAAGAGATGAAGAGGGTTTGATAATGTTTAAAGGGATGCAAGAGGCGGGTCTGAGGCCGACTGAGCTGACTTTTGTGAGTGTCATGAGCTCGTGTTTGGCTGCGAGTGTTGCTAAGCATGTACATGCGAAGGCGATTAAGTTGGGATTTGAAGCTTTTACTTCTGTGAGCAATGCAGCAATAACCATGTATACTGGCTGTGGGGATTCACAAGCGGCTTACCTAGTTTTTCATAAGTTGGAAGAGAGAGATCTTATATCATGGAATTCCATGATCTCTACTTATGCTCAAGTGAATGACAGTGAATCGGTCATTTTGGTCTACCTGCAAATGCAGAGGGCAGGAGAGAAACCAGATGAGTTTACATATGGAAGTTTGTTGGCAAGCTCTGTGTGTATTGAGACCGTGCAAATGATTCAGGCTGTTGCACACAAAAATGGGCTTATCTTTAAAATTCAAGTTTCGAATGCAATGGTTTCTGCATATGCTAAGCAGGGTCAGATGAATCTAGCCTATCAGACATTCCAAGATACCAAGTACAAAAACTTGATCACCTGGAATGCTATTATTTCTGGATTCATGCTGAATGGAATGGTAAATGAAGGGTTAGAGAAATTTCATGAGATGCTAGTGTCAGAACTCTGTCCAGATGTGTATACCCTGAGTATAATTTTAAGCATGTGTGCTAGCATAACATCCTTGAGAGATGGAAAACCAGTTCATGCCTACATTCTCAAATTTGGGTTCTCTCAACAACCGTGCTTAGGCAATGCCCTCATTACGATGTATGCTAAATGCGGGGTTTTAGATTGGTCGGTAAGAGTGTTTGAAGCAATGAATGAAAAGGATATAATCTCATGGAATGCCCTGATATCAGCTTATGCACAACATGGGAAAGGAAAGAAAGCTGTTGATTGTTTTGAGGCAATGCAAGACTTATCTTCTATCACACCAGACCAGGCAACCTTCACTGCAGTTCTTTCCGCTTGCAGCCATGCCGGTTTGGTTGATGATGGTACACGAATTTTCAATTCCATGATTAGTAATTACGGCTTTATGCCAGAAGTAGATCATTTTTCTTGTATAGTTGACCTTCTCGGTCGTGCCGGGTACCTTGATGAGGCAGAAACAGTGATAAACAGCAAGGAAATTGAAGCACATCCAAATATTTGGTGGACGTTAATTAGTTCCTGTGCAGCACATGGTAACTTAAGACTAGGAAGAATAGTTGCTGGATATCTCCTTGAAACTGAACAAAACAATCCATCAGTTTATGTGCTTTTGGCAAGTATATATGCAGCTGCTGGTCAATGGGAAGAAGCAGCTAATGTGAGAGAATTAATGAACAGAACTGGGGAGGTGAAGACACCTGGATGGAGTTGGATTAATTCATAAAACATGTAGGAGAGAAATTCACCTGTATAGGCTGGACATGGAAATGTAAGAAAGGTACACTGCAATTTCAATACAAATTTTTTACATATATATTACTCAGCTTTTACTTTCTCTGGAATTGGGCACTATAAGATACACGAATGTGGAGTTTTACACGAATGGTTGTTGGTCCTGACTTGATACAGCTAACTGTAAGAGTAATTGGATACGATAGGATTGAAATCAACTCTTAATTCATCCTCAGTAAAGAAGGAAGAAGATAAGTTGGAATAGCTACAGGAAAGAACATCCTTCTCACTCCGTCAGCTTTGATGATGGGAAATATTATTCCTGATGCACTCTGGAAAAACAAACGGGACCTATGGAGCATTAGAGAACTTGCTGTATTTTATTTTAGTGTTCTTAAGGTCTCATAGGCCCTACTGAGTACAATATCTGCACAAACTTACCAGAACTTAACCAAACGGTCTCACAGTTTGAATTATTGATGAAACTTGTGGTTAATGTAGAAATAATAGCAGGTCACCATAGCAAGGGAAACTAAGGGGAAGAAAACCTAACCCAAATCAATCTTGCTCCAAGCCACATGCGTTTCGGTGAAGGAAATGGTAGTAGCAAACGACCAACAGTATATGTTACTACAGGAATTAAATGGAGAACTAAACTCAGGGAGTGAGGGTTTAGACCAGCGAACAAGGCCATCAGTCCGGTTAAAAAGATATCTCCAAGGCATAGATAGCCAAAAATTGCTTGTTGCAACTCCTTCCTTGCTTGATCAGGGGATGGCGAGAAGACAACGTATAGGGCACCTGCAATGGTATTCACTGTCGATGCAACTGGCTGCATGCAAAGCAAGATGAAAAGCAGGAGGCCTTGTTCTACCACAACCCAAACATAACATAGCAAACAGATGGGATAGCAACACAAATTACCGTGCGGAAGGTATAGAAGGATTCTAGGTATATGCACACTAGGTGCATCGCTTAGGTCATGCAATGGCTTTAGAAGATCCCTGAGTACAACAATATCAGACAGTGCCACAGTCATTCCTCCACCAGTTATGAAATGCCGCATATTGAGAGGATCCCCAATTAGAATTGCTCCAGGAGTAGGATGTGGAATGGCTGGCATGCATCTTTCGGCATAGTTCTAATGTTTCCTTTGTCAATTGCAGATATGAAGGGATCATGAAGTTCAGGTGGAATCTGAAACAGACATTTTCTTGATTAATCCAAAATAGAAGAAGCAGGCTGAGGCGAAAAAGGTTATACGAAATCAATCTCAACTCTTAATGCATATGTAATACATGATTTTGTTTAAACCAAAGGTTGAAGGAGACAAAAGTGATTTTGATACAACAGTACCAAGTAATGTACTTGAGTTGAATGCATGAACTCCAAGTACCGTAGTTTAAAAGAATGAGAGGTACCTGTGGAGCTACTACATTCTTCAGACAGTTGGCCATTTCACCAGTAGCAATAGTTGGTATTTTTTGGGGAGGCAGATCAACCAAGCAGCGAACCTCTGTACTACTGATCCGATAAAATGCAGCTGGAGATGGATCAGCTAGAACAACATTCCCGTGTCTACAATTGGGAGTTCACAATTTTCCAAAGCGAATCCCACAGAACAAGAGACCACTTCTATCTGTTAGAGAGCATGCACATTCATATCATCTGTATGTGCCAATCAAAGGGTTCTTGCAAGTACATCCTAAGTCATCAAGGGGTACAGATATATCGAGTTGGAGAAGGAAACTTTACCTGCGGCTTGCAGAGAGTACGGCGCAGACTTGAGAAGCAACCATCACAGACAACCGTAGGAGGAGCATGAGCTTGAAGTTTCTGACCATCCTTACTTTTGTAATGAACCCCCTTAATATTGTCCCATTTTCTCGAAGCAGAGATCTGACTGTACCTTGCTCCAGTTGTACACTGAAGATATTCACGGAGCACATGAGGATGCAAGGAGAGCAAGAATTGTCTAGCACAAAACAACACCTTATTTAAAAACACATTACTTTGGGGAGAGTAGCTGCTTTTTCTCTCATTCTCTGTATGAATCGCCCATTGTGGAAACTCTTGCCTGCTACATCTGAGCAATGTTCTAAAAGGCACTAGGCACTAGGCGGGCGGTAACCTGTAGCCTAGAGCCTGAACAATCTAAGCGGGGACTAGGCAGGGACTAGGCTATTTGTTTTTTTTAAAGATTTATTAATTAAAAATATATATTTTATGTACTAAAATACTTGAAAATAGTTAAATATGGATAAATTATTCAACATAAATCCTCTAAGACTCATTTATAGGATAAATTCTAATTCTAAACACATCATTCACTACTCTCATGCTCCTTACAATATTAACCTCCCCACACACACAAAACAAATTAATCAGAGAGCTTAGTAGCCTAAGCGGGATAGGCGGTATTTAGGCGGCCGCCTAATTGCCTACATCCTAACACAAAGGCCTAGAAGAAAGGCGAGGCGGCTTTTGCAGCCTAGAGCCTAGGCAGGGACTAGGATGTCCTAAGCGGGCCTTTTAGAAGCCTGCATCTGAGGGGAACTGTTCCATCGGAAAGGACGCTTTGGTAGCCTTCCCATCCTTAAATATAGCATATCCAAGCAGACGCTGAGCATTGATTTCCTCAACGCAGTCTGAAGCCAATGCTCGTAGGTTAGATTCACAACCAAAAGGCAAAACCAAAACTATGAGGAGTCACACCCAACTAATTTAATTTGGACAATAGAGATACTGAGCTAGGCTTTGTCAATAACAAAATGCAAGATCCCTGGATCACAACTAGCATACAGAACTCAAAAATACTACCTTATGTTAGCCGATCATTACCTTCAAGTCCCAATTCAATTAATTTTAGGTACCCCCCAGGGAGGAGAACTTGGCCAACAATTCGAGCTGGCTCTGTCAGGTCTCTCTCGATCACATGAACAGACTTCCCTCCTGATTAGAATGTTTACATGCATATCTCTAAACATGAATATCTCTTGAAAGGAGCTCAATGCCTGATAACATGTGAGCAACCTGTGGAACAAGCAATACTGAAAGACCCTCTAACCATCATGCAGGTGGAATCACTTAACTTCGTTGCATTAATTGTGTCATCAACTTTGCATACACAGTTCAAGATTAGTAAAAAGCTAATCACCAAAACAAGTACACTCTTAATTTGAAAACTAATTAATCATACACTAAGCTGGCTAGGTAGAAAGATTTAGAATTTCATTTCTTCTTCTTCTTCGTCTTTTTATTTCATTTTCTTAATCTACCTTGCCGAGGGTGTGGGCAAGAGCTGCACCAGCAACACTGGCGCCAACGATGATGACTTCGCTGCCGGAGCCTTGCCCAAGATTCTTGTTCATGCTCCTTACTTTTCCCCTGTCCTTGGCGGTGGCGGTACTGTAATAATAATGACCATGACGGAGTACATAGAGAATTAGAAGGAAAAGCAGCAGAGACCCAAAGACAATGTATGGATCGATCGTCAGCATTGTCACCTTCTTAGTCTTCGCATTACCGAAGATTTTATGGTGACATGAAGAAGAATGACTACAACACCAGGAATACATATCCACTAATGATGAGTTATTGAGGTTGTTTTACATCCTCCATTTAACAGTGAGTGCTGGACACGGAAATTCAAGAAGGAAGCATCTGCAATTCCAATGCATTTATTCTAACCCATATATTACTTCATATTTGTACTCTTTTCTAACGAAGTACAAGATATAGACACTTCGACAAAGTACAGTAAAAAGAAAAATGTTAACTTCATTATTACCTTTCCTAGGGTGTGTGCAAGAGCAGCACCAGCAACCCCGGCGCCGACGATGATGACGTCAGTGCCGGAGCTCTTCAGACATTCTTCTGAAACATGATTCTCGCTCGTCTTGTTCTTGTTTGTAACCTTTCCTTTGTCGTTGGCGGTGGCATAACCGTAATTCCGGCGACGGAGAAGGGAGAGAAGAAGGAAACCCAATAAAGAAGCCAGGAATGTCCAGACAACGTGCGGATCGATCGCCACCATTGTGGCCATCTTTGAATTAAACGATGAATTACAAGACCCAGACGAAGAATAAGAACAAGATGAAGAAGGAGAATGCCTTTGTATGGCTCTCTTCTCTGTTTGTGTCAGAATGCAGCTGGAACTGGTTGAGCTTTCGGGTGTTGTGGTTTTGGGTGTTGTTGATGTGGGTTTATGGAAGCAGAGAGAGATTGAGGGAAGGTGAGGTTTATGGGGAGCAAAAAGCTGTGAGCTCGGTTGTGGTGGAAGATGAGTCTGGAAGATTGGTTTATGTAGTTGCATTTTATCATGTGGCTGAGGGTTGTGGTCTGCTTAATGATCGTAGTTATGGTGTATTTAAACACCTACCCGAAACTCCATTGTTGTTACTGTCACTGAACCAGATTATGACACTAATGCAGAAGCCGAATAGCTCCAAATGTTTTACTTGCTGCTTTGGGTATGGTTTCATTTTCACTCACGCATATCACTTCAGTTTTCTTGTACACTGTCATTCGAGATTGTAATAAATGATAAATACCCCTGTTCCCACTTCCGTAGTGGGATAACAAATGTTAGCGATGTAGCTAGAAATCTCGTTTATAAAGGTTAAGTTTTATTGATTAAATTTATTTTTAGTCATCCTTTAGCAATGACATAATGTTGTTAAAAAAAGTAACACAAACTTAATTTCAACTGTTTGTCATATACAAATTCGTAATGAACAATGTTTTTGAAAAGACCAGTAAATAATCATCTAAAATAAATTTTAAAATTTCATATCATGCACGATTAATATTGAAACGAATGTACGTGGTTGCTTTTTCTTTGGTGTCAATGCATGACAAACATTAATGTGTTGCTTCCATTTAGCTTATTTATAAAGAAAAAAAATCATAAATGGAAATTAAAGAATTAAATAACATATTAGTGTGGTAAAAAACCTTGACACGATGTTGGATCAAGTATTTCAATAGTAGAAATTTTTATTAAAGGAGGTAGGGTCCATCGGTGTTGAAGAATATTTATAATTAATTAAGGATTTCTTAAAAATTAAAAGAGAATGGTCAATTTATGATTCATTATATTAACCTTCAATTTTCGTTAAGGCTGATTAAGATCTTTTAAAACTTGAGGGTTTAATTACCCTCTAGAAGTCTCGCCCATTGACATGATCCGTCCCAAATTTCATTCTGAAAACCAAGAAGGTCATGTGTGGATCACCTCCAAAGGAAATTCTATCAAAAATTTAATTAAAAATTCTGCAGAACTTCTCTTAAAAGTGGACTACCCTGACCTACAATGAAACACATAAAAACACTCATTTATCAACGATCTACATCCTCAACACCTGTAGCCACATGCTTCTCACAACAACACAACCCCCACACAAATAATTTATAAATTTACAATATGAAATGATAAACCACATCAACACAATTCAACCCTGGAGCTTAACGCTCTACATCATTGCAACCACCCGTCCCACTTATATCCAACGGGGGTATAGTGCGTCACAAATACTCATTTTTAGTAGTAACGAGACTAGCCCCGCTAGTCTAATATTACAAAAAAAAAATTCAAGTTACAATAAATTTATGAGCATTCAGGCTCAGGCAACCATCGTAGGCTAGTCTAATATTACAAAGAAAAGATTCAATAAGGCACAACACATTTATGAGCCTTCAGGCTCAAGCAACCATCCTAATTTTACCCGTCCTATGACTCCCTTTCGGGCTACATCAACTTCACACTGAACTGTCCACTGCGCCAATGACAGAAACAAACATAGTCCACACATCAAACAATCTTCAATTCCAAACATCACAATTACATCACACTTGCTTATGACTTTATTAACAATTCCTTCACCACACACCCACAACTACACCAACACTCCTACACGCCCTGCTAGTCTAATATTACAAAAAAAAAAAAAGAAGATTCAAGGTACAATACATTTATGAGCCTTCAGGCTCAAGCAATCATCCTAATTTTACCCATCCTATGATTCCTTTTCAGGCTACAGCAGGTTCACACTGAACCGTCCACTGCGCCAATGACGGAAACAAACATAGTCCACACATCAAACAATCTTCAATTCCAAACATCGCAATTACATCACACTCACTTATGACTTTATTGACAATTCCTCCACCACACACCCACGACTACACCGACACTCCTACACGCACACACCAGTACATCCCTTCTTTTGTAGTGGCCTGGCCCATCTATATAGCAACCAGTACACCCCTTTCTTCTGGTGCTACAACCCTAAGAGACAACTAGTTCATCCCTTCTCTTCTAGTGTCTTGACACACAACTCTATATGTAGCTATCGATACATCCCCTCCATTCTGGCGCTATAATCTAAAGAGATCGCTAGTTCATCCCCTCTCTTTTAGCATCTCCACGCACAACATTATATAACTACTGGTACATCCCTTCTCTTCCAGCGCTATAATCCTAAGAGACTGCTACTCCCACATGTCTCCAAAAATTAGTAGTAAATATGAAAAGTCAAGTAAAGCTCACAAGAAAAATATCTCGGCCCACTAGATAGAGCTCACGAGATAAGTATGAACCACTTTAATATAAACATTGAAACTCTTCCACTTACCTTTACTAGAGTTCAGTTTACTGGATTCCCACCAAACTCCACCACAACCTTACTCCCATCGATTCTTACATTGTAGATTAGAATAAAGAAAATCCAACGGTTGGAGATTTTGGAATTGCACACCAATAAAACCTAACTTTGACTAATCTCAAACCTAAACAAAAACCCTCCAAAATTCTCAGACTTCCTACCAATAACTCTTCTCAACAATACCAAGCTAAAAAACTCGAAAAAAAAAAAAAACTACATAAAAGAGGCAGCGGCCGGCCACCACCAATTTTCGACCACCTCTGATCGACACCAAATTTTAACATCAACATCCTCTCAATATTATAAACAACTTTTATAACTAGACCTAAGATCAATTTCAAGTCTAAACATGTCAATCGAAGCTAAAACAGAAAATCTCAAATTAAAAAACCCTAGAATTTCAAAGCTTCGATTCTCCTTACCTAGCTCGGATTGGATTGACTTCTTTTGAGGGTTTACTACCTGAGGTGAGACCTTCAAGATGTGGGTGGTGGCGCCACCTGAGTTGGCCGGAGGAGAGAGGACTAATCGGGTTGCCGAAACGGTCTCTCACGGACTGTTCTTGACTTGTTGCGCTTCGTACACCAAAAAGTGATTTACAAGGCTGCCATAGATAGATAGGGGAGGAAGAGAGCTTTCTAATGCCACCTAAGGCTAGGGCTGGGAGCGGTTCGGATCGGTTTGAGGCTTAAACCGTAATCGAACTGTTCTTTTCGGTTTTAGAATATTTCAAACCGCGACCAAACCGCTTTTTCAGTTTTTAGAATAATTTGGTTACACAATTTTTTGGTGCGGTGCTAGTCGGTTTCGGTGTGGACATATTTATTTATTTCAACAAGTAAGGGATGTCCAAATGTTTGCCTAACAATTTCTATAAGGCATGAACAAATGTTGAATGCATTTAGAGTCTATACAAGTCTACAAATGTCATCCAAATATCAATTAACTAATAAAAACATTATATTTGATCACTTAATAAATCAACATATATCAACTACCATACAAACACAACAACTTGCAAACTACAAACTTGAACATACATGAATTATTAATATATTACAAACCAAATCCATCAATTAAAAAAGAAAAAAAAGAAAAGAAAAAAAGTAATTCGGTGCAATTTGGTTTAAATCAGTCGAATTATAACCTTAAACTGCAACCAACCCGTTTTTATGCGATTCGATGCAGTGTGACCATAAAACGACACCGTTTTAGTTCGGTGCGGTTCAGGTCGATGACCTCATTTTCGGTGCAAATAGCCCACCCTACCTTTGACGTCGCCGGAGGAGGTCGGAAGGCAGAGAAACGGTCGAAAAATTGATCCGGGTCAAGTCACGTTCGTGGGTCGTCGGGAGAAGCTGAGAGAGAAACTGATTTTTCCCCAAAAATGGAACCTTCCCGAAATGGGAAGTTATCCTTCCTTTTATAGTAGATTTCCATAAATAGTAATTTTTGTATTTTAATCATAACTTATACATACGAACTCTGATTTAGGTGTTTCACATGTACACGAACTCGATTTAACGTCTTCTACAACTTTCATGAAGAAAGTTTTCTCAAATTCTAAACAAAAGAAAAAATCAACTTTTTAGAGCCATTAAAAACTCGAAAGTAAAGATAAAAGTAATATTATGTCGTTTACGGTCCAAATGACGGTAAACAGGTCAAATAACGTCTAGGGTGTTACACCCATGTTACCACCCAGAGCTAGCTACACGCCTAGACCACCGCATATGGTTGAGTTCTTATTGTTTAGAGCCCTCAAACACATATTCGAATTTCAACGACATTGATTAAAGTTTAAATTTTAATGTATAATAAGTGGCTAATAGAGAGAAAACGTTTTGACATGATCCCTCGGTGCATATTAGATTTTACTCCTAGAAAGTCTTTAAAGATATGATACGCCTAAAAGGTATTTAAAGATACAATCAGACGATCAAGATACTATACGCTTAAAAAGTCTTAAAGACACAATCAGACGATCAATGCGACATATGTTCTTCTGCTACAATATTATACAAGTCATAAGCATCATCTCAATTTCCACTATTTTATTGGTGTGGGTTAAGGGTTTGCCTCTAAAGATTGTTTCGTGATTTAGATAAGTAGTTTGATTCATTCTTCGTGATCTGTTAATAGTTGTAATCGGGATGACTTAGACTTGCAAACATAACCTATCGAAATTGGGAATATTTTATTGGAGAGAAACTTCTCACCATCAAATTAAACGCTAATTCAACCGTGATTTATGAAATAATAACAAGTTCATTAGTAGTCATTAAACAGCCTTTCATCAAGAGATCAATGCAAATGCCAATGTGAAGAAAAAAATATGGTAATTGGCATTGGAAAACTAACACTTGATTCGCGAAACAGCTATACACGTTGTTAGTACATAACCAAAATACTTGGTCTTGCCGAGAATATGATACAACCACCCGGTCGCCGAAGATCATTCCGGGCAAGGCAGCACTGGCGAGCCCCTCACGGGTATCCAAAGAGTGAAGGTCCAGCACCAATACACCTGCCAGACCCACTCTCCGGCGGCTAAACACCCCCAAAAGGGGAGATGCCGCAAAGGACCGCAAACAATCCCACATCGGGGACTGAGGCTACAGCGCCTGACACTAGCCTATAAAACAGGCACAAACTCCCAAAAGAGGAAGTGCATTATCTCATCTCATACTCTCGTACTCTACAAGTAGCAATCGAACACTAACTTAAGCATCGGAGAGTCGAAAACTGGGCCACCCAAATCCCGACTCCTGACGTATTGTTATTTGTGTAGGTGCAGGACCCGGACTCAAGAATTAGACCTCCCGTTTCGTGATCTTGGAACAGGTAGAAACAATTGGCGCTAGAAGGAGGGCATTCTTGTGGAACTCCGATTTAACTTGAAATGATGGTGAAAATCGTAGATGACTCCAATGACCTTGATACTCAGATAGAAAAAGAGCTTTTCCAATTTGGAGATACATCCCTTCCCTAGGCCACCAATGCGGCCTCCATTAGTCATCCCGACCCCGCCACCGCCCTCAAAATTTTTAAACGCGACTTCTATTCGTTCCGCGAGCAAGCCGCCAAAGAGAAGGCGGAGGCTAAAGCGTACCGGGTACGCATTGCCAAGCTAGAAAAAGAACAATTCTTGCTCCGAGCCATGTTAGACCATCGTAACTTGTATAAAGACAGCTTGGACCACGCGACACGGATCACTAGTATCCCAGACCCCACCGCCACATCTCTCTTTCCTAACCAAGGCCAAGGCAGTTCTGTGATCCCGGGAGGCCCCAACGAGATCGTCTACGTCACCCATCCATTTACAAACTCATCTTTTCCGCTCCTAGCCCCTTAACCAACCGCAATCACCAACGAACCTTCTCCCCTGCTAAATCACCCTGACCCATCTGTTCCACTCGTCCCCAATCCTACCTCTGCCAACGCTCCTAACCCACCTCTTAACATGCAAACCCACCTGCTCCTCCAACTTAGCCAATTTGTCACTCAATTGGCTTCACGAATTGAAGGCGTTAAGAGTCGCGGGAGCCAGCGACCTCTATTCTCTGGCTATGGGCATCGCCCAAGTCCCTTTACGCCATAGGTACAGATGGAGAAGCGGCCACCCGAGGCTAAGCCCCTCAAGGTGGACAAATATAAGGGATCCGAGGACCCTCATCTCCATCTCGAGACATTTCTCTCACTATGCAGCACCACTCGCTACACAGACACCATGGCCTGCCATGCCTTCCAAGAGACCCTCTCCGAAAAAGCACTCAGTTGGTTCCTCAATCTGCCACCCAACTCCATTAACAACTTTGACCAGCTCTCGGAACGCTTCCTCAACCGTTTCATACTTCATGTCAGCATCTATCGCAGTGTGGACGCCTTGTTCCACATCAAGCAGAAGGAAGGAGAAGGCCTCCATGAATTGTTGTCCCGATGGCAATCTGTCACCCCGCGATGCCACAACTTGGAACTTCGAATTGCTGAGCAAGCTTTCCGCCAGGCCTTGCTTCCTGGCAATTTCTTAATGAAGATCAATAGGAACCCTCCGGGGTCCTACGATGCCTTGATAGACCTGGTTGTCCGGTGGGCACGCACTGAATTTGCCACTTTTGGGCATTCTGCTCCTGCCACATTAGCATTTCCCACTCCTCCCCTAAAACAGCAATCCTATTAGAAGTATGAGCATTTTGACCATGGGCAGGATAAGGGTAAGCAACATGGCTCCTCTAAGGACCAGGAACGCGGTTCTGACAATCGTCACGGGGGGCAAAGGAACCGCGACCACCCTTACCGGTCAAGGGAACAGAGTCCTCCACAACAACAGCGTTGCTCTTCCCCGCCACCTCGTTACGAGGTCAACACTACTCTGACAACCACATACGAGGACATATGAGCCAAGCATAAAGACCTCATTCCCCCGCCTCCTAAGAGCAAGTATCCAAAAAATCCTCAGCGGGCAACAAGCAATAAATACCGTGCTTATCATGACGATAATGGTCATATAACAAAGTAGTGCCAAGGCCTCCGCAATGCGATAGAGCATTTGATTCGGAATAGGCAACTCCGTCAATATTAGACTCCTGTAATGGAGCTATTGCCATTGAGGTGCATGGCCAGATCCTAACCCTGCACGGCGGAGCCCCGCGATTCCCCCCTCGCCAGCCTTCTGCAAAAAGGCAATGCACGAACCCCTTGGAAATCTTTGACATCCAGCGAGGCGTCACGATCACCCCATCAGCATGGGATCAAGTGACATTTCGCAAAGAGGAAGATACAATAAACTGCCATCACAGTGAGCCATTCATAATAAATGTCCAGGTGGATCATTACAGGTGCCATAGAGCCTTGGTGGACACGGGAGCCGCCATCAGTGTCATGTTTGCCGACTGTTACAGAGGGCTCCGACGGGACCGAGCTAAATTGTACAACAACCATGATCCCCTTGTCAGCTTCTCTGGAGAAATTGTGTAGCCATTAGACTCAGACGGCTTAACCGTGTCAGTGGGAACCAACCCTTGTCGCTCTTCCATCACAGCCCGCTTCCTCATAGTCGATTGTCCCTCGTCCTATAACCTCATCTTAGGCCGAGACATTATTTGGTGGTTGCAGTGTTTTATCGCCGGCCATATGCTTCTCATGAAAATACCCACCCCAGGAGGTATTCTTAAAATTCAAGGTGATAGGGCAGCCATTGAGCATTGTCATCTTAATGCCATCCAGCAATGGCGGGGCGCCTATGAGATATTGCCCCTCAGCCTTTCAAAGCCCATTGATGACCCGCGAGACGACCCTGAGGGGAGCGGAAAGAAGAAGGCCCCACAGCCTAACCCAACAGAAGACACATAATGGGTATCCCTGTCGCCCATCACACCAGAGAGGAAAGTTCGCATTGGTACGAACCTCAGCCCAGAACTCCGCCAAAAGCTCATTTCCTTCCTCCAAGAAAAACAAGCGGTCTTCGCTTGGTCCTATGCCAACATGCCAGGCATCTCCCCCGATATCATCACCCACAAAATTAACATCCTTCAAGGCTACCCCCTATCAAACAAAAAATATGTTCCTTTCACCCAGACAAGTATCGAGCTATCTAAGCCAAGGTCCAGTGGCTCAAAGAAATCAAGTTCATACGTGAGGTTTCTTACCTAACATGGGTCTCCAATATAGTCATGGTCCCCAAGCCTAGTGGCAGGTGACGAATGTGTGTTGACTACACAAACCTCAATAAGGCATGCCCCATGGACAACTTCCCCTTGCCGCAGATTGACCAGTTGGTTGATTCCACAGCTGGCTACAAGATGCTCAGCTTTCTAGATGCCTACTCGGGCTATAACCAGATCAAAATGCACCCCACTAACCAGACTCACACTACCTTTGTCACAAACAAGGGACTGTATTGTTACGAGGTCATGCCCTTCGGCCTCAAGAATGCATGGGCAACCTATCAAAGGCTAGTCAATGCCATGTTTGAAGATGAAATTGGAAAGGCCATGGAAGTATATATCAACGACATGTTGGTCAAGAGCAAGACAGAGAACGACCACATTGCCAACCTCAACAAAGTATTTACTAAGCTCCTGGTTCACGGGATGCGCCTCAACCCACAGAACTGTGTTCTAGCTGTTGGGGGCGGCAAGTTCCTAGGCTTAATGGTCAGTGAAAGAGGCATTGAGGACAACCCTAAAAAAGTACAGGTCATACTTGACATGATTGTCCCGACCTCCCGGAATGAGGTCTAGTGCCTCACGGGCCGCCTCACGGACAAGTGCAATCCCTTCTTCCAACTACTCAAAGCATAGCATAAAAAAGATGTCACATGAGGTACGGAACATGACGACGCCTTCAACAATATAAAAGCCTACCTTGTAGCAGTCCCTCTCCTCTCCAAACAAGTCCTGGGAAAAGTGTTTTATCTGTATTTGGCTATTTCCGCCACTGCCATCAGTGCTGCCCTTACACTCCATGAGCATGATAACGAGCTCCCGATCTATTACTATGGCAGAGGATTTGCATATCCCGAGACTCGTTACCTAAACATAGAGAAACTCGTTCTCGCCCTCATCACTACCGCCAGAAAACTCAGGCAATATTTCCAAGCCCACACAATCTATGTGTTAACCAATCATCCCTTACGACAAATACTGCATAAACCTGAAACCTCAGGCCGCATGGTGAAATGGGCAATTGAGTTGGGAGAAGTTAACTTGCATTTCAAACAGAGAGTAGCTATCAAAGAACAGGCAGCTACATATTTTATTACTGAGTTTATCTCATTGGTCAATGACGGTCCAAACCCAGACGCCCCCACTCGGGACGCCATCTAGGAACTCCATGTCGACGGATCCTCTAACCACAGGCTCAGTGGAGCAGGAATCATAATCACAGACCGGAGGGCAACTCGTATGAGTATGCTCTCCAGTTTGAATTCGAAGCCTCTAACAACATAGCTGAATACGAAGCTCTCATAGTAGACATTCAGCTCTATCGAGTACTCGGAGCCCTGCACCTCCACATCTTTAGTGATTCTCAACTTGTATTCAGTTAAGTAGCAGGGGACTTCAAGGCCAACCAGCACAACTTGAGATCCTACAAAAGTCTTGCAGGCACCCTCCTGCAATACTTCAATTCATACAAACTCACCCAAATCCCGCAGGCCAAAAACTCCAAGGCCGACGCACTCACGAGGCTCGCCACAGCTCCTCCCGAGTCCACACCACCCGATATGCACATCGAAACATTGGACAAGCCTAGTATCTCGAAGGTTTATTCATAAATCTTCGCCCTTGAGCCTATTGACTAACCCTCGTGGATGGACTCATTCATGGCTTTCCTTTCTGATGGCACCCTGCCCCGGGACAGGAGCGAAGCATAGTGGCTACGCCACAAAGCCTCACTTTACTTAGTCAAGGGTGGTAAGCTATATGGCCAAGGCTAGTCATGTCCCCTACTGAGATGCCTACCCATAGTAGAAGGGCACAATATGCTGAAATCGCTTCACAGTGGTGTTTGTGGGAACCATGCAGGGGCCCAGAACCTCATGATTCAAAGCTCTTTGCGCAGGATATTATTGGCCAACAATAGAGCAAGATGCCAAGGCGATTGCCCAAGCATGCCTTCAATGCCATAAATTTGCCAATTTTGCGCATCATCCCCCAGTACTCTTGTCTGTTATCATCTCGCCAGTCCTTTTTAGCCAATGGAGACTCGATTTCGTAGGACAACTCCCCACAACCCTAGAATAATTCAAATATGTCATCGTCATTGTGAATTACAACACAAAATGGATAAAAGCCGAGCCCCTTGCCACAATCACCACTGAAAAGATGATAAACTTCTTATGACGAAACTTATATTGCCGGTTTGGGGTGACCCAAGCCATCATCACTGACAATGGAACCCAATTTGACAAAGACACATTCCGGGAATTCTTGTCCGACCAAGGAACGACAATCTTTTATGCCTCCCCTGCACATCCCCAGACCAATGGCCAAATGGAAGCCATAAACAAACTCATCAAGCAAAACTTGAAGAAATTCATGGAAGAGGCAAAAGGGTTGTGGGCAGCTAAGCTCCCAGACGTCCTCTGGACACTCCGCACCACCCCAACAACAACCACAGAGGAATCCCCATATCTCTTGGCTTATGGCACCGAGGTAGTGATCCTAGTAGAAATGGAGGTCCCGAGTGAACGTGTCACGGTCTATGACTCCGAGACAAATATTATAGGGTTACGACTTAACATGGACCTTCTGGAGGAGTGCCGGGACAAGGCGCACCTCAGGACCATCAACAACAAGAAAAAAATAGCTAAGTACTACAACAACAAAAAGTCATCCCCCGCCCCCTGAAAGTAGGCGATTGGGTCATGAAAGAGGTCATCCCCCACCCTACTAGTCTCAAGGCAAAGTGGGAAGGCCCACTCGAGATAGTTAACGCTCCGAAACCCACCACATTCTATCTCAGAGACTGTGATGGTCGCATGCTACCCCGCCCCTGTAACGCTCGCCACCTCCATCTCTACCTGAGTTAATCAATCTTAAACCCGGCATCGTAGCCAATACTTCATTTTCGTGTACTCTAGCCCAGTAGCGGCTCCAACAAAATGTACACCTTGCCCATTAGCGGCCAAATCTAAATGAAATGAAGTACATTATCATCCCAACATGTTGAACTTAGTCCCCACATCACGGCACCACAAACAAAAACATTAATCACAAGGCAAAACAAACACAAAAGCATAACGCCAAGCATCAACCTGGACTACCAGGCAATTCATATATTCTAAACATGTTCAAAATGGCTAACCACGCCTTACATTGTTTCAAGCAAAATTTTTATTTCACTACGCCTACCAAAAATTAAAGTTACATCAATCATTTTTCCCCAGAGTGTTAACAAGTTCGGTGGACGAGCCACCAAAATTGTTAACACTCCCCCCACTTTTTGATCCGCTACCACGACCACGAGACTGGCTGATGTTCACCGAAACGCTCTGCCCAAACGGGTGCTTCGAGCAGTCCTGTGACACAAGTAGGGGCCTCATAGCAACATTGGGGCGTACAAGCGAGCTCACTTGTGACACTTCCAGACCAGGAGACTTCTTAACCGGAGACTTCTGCACTTCGGGGCGAGTAGGCGAGCAGGCGCCAGAGGCCCAAAAGCTCGAGGATTAAGGGGTGGAACAACAGAAGACGCCACTTGAGACACCACCACTTAGGTGGATACGGACCCCTCGGGACAAGCAGCCCTCAACGGTGAAGCAGACAAAGTTTCCAGAGGCCGCGGCGCACCCACAGCAGGAACTTCCTTTTGCACAGCGGAGGACGTCGCACGCCAAGCCGTATGCTGCTTCGTCAAAGACCGCGAGATCTCAGCTTGCTTCCTTTGTTCCGGCGTCATCTGTTCCCACGCCTTCTTTGCAGCATCTTTCTCAGCATACCACTTATGCATTTGCCGACTCATTAATCTAGCCCTCCTGGCAGCCGATTATGCTCAGATCATCCTGACCTTTGTTGTAAGCACCCCTTAACTACTGCTTATATACCTCGCTCTTGTGAAACAACTTCTCCCCTGCCTTGGCAGCTCGCCCACACTTAGCCTTCCGTGACACTTCCAGCTCTACCAGCGACTGCGTTAGCCTCACCACCTCAGCTTCCAAGGATGATGCCTTGGCAATCGCCAACTCCTCAGCCTCCACTTGCTCATCCTTCTTCCGTATAGCCTCCTTCAACTCCGTAACCTCTTTCCCCGCGGTGGCAGCCTGGTCCCAGAAGATAGCAGTGTCCTGCTCCACCTGTTCTAGGCGTTGCGCGAGGGCGCGATTGTATCCCCCTGCAGGTGGGTAATCGCCCTCTCACTCGCATCATACATTAACAATGTCGCCTGCAAGTACAGACCCCAAGTATAAGCCCAAGCCCAGGTAACAAAGAAAAAGCAAAACGTTACGGATGCTTACCCGAGTCAATTTCTCCTTGGCGAGCGCAACGCCAGCCAGCGGATCCACCTCCTCCAAAGCATGCATGTCGCGGGAGCGATGACACATGTCGTACGCCATCTGAGTTAAATACAGCTGCACATCCCCCATCCCTTCCAAGGCTTGAGTGATCCCGGCTAGACTCCCTGAACCCCTGGAATGCCTTTCCTTGCGCGACCTCTTAGATTGGCCCTCACGAGCCGGCTCGACGCACTTTTTCCTCTTCCGAGTCCTCGCCGCGCCAACTTCTCTAACAGGATCCACCACCTGCTCCACCACGTCTTCGCCACTAGACCCAAGCCCACGTCATCCAAAACCAAGCCATCCACCCCCACTGGCTCCGCGATTGGTTCTTCCTCCACTTGCAACAGATTTTGGCCGCCCACACGACTGCCATCCTCAATCTCTATCTCCTCGACATCCACTTCCTAGTCGCCCAAGCCCATCGCTTCTGTCACCAGGGGAGGCACGTAGGCATAGTCCTCATCTGCCGACTTCAACCTCAAAAAATCCTCACAATTGCCCAACTCCACCTTTTTCCCTTCCCCGGTCTCTAAGTCAATATTGTCCGCTTGGCGTGGTCAGCCTAGGCACGCAGCCCCTCCAGCATATCCTCGTCCGACACCTTATCGTACGGACCTTCCTTCTTCCGCGATCCGCCGTCCCGTGGCATTGTTACTACGCCAAACATAAAAAAATGTCAGAAAAAGGCCAGCAAGCATAAAATGGGAACACAACAATCAAAATACAGACCTGGAACCCGGCAATAACCGAAATGACTACATATCTCAAGGCGGCATATCCAATACAAGCTCCTACACTTGAACGCCCATGTCACCCGGCGTATCCGACGCTCAATCAGCTCAGTCAGATTATACTCTTGGGGCACTACTTAAAGCCAGCTGTCAGCAGGGGCAGAACAGAACAAAGTAAAGAAACACAAGACACAAGAACACGGTACTTATTTTCTAGAACGCCCCGGGAACCCGGAAGGGGTGTCCATGCCACTCCTGCCATTGCGCCCCAACCATAAAGCATTTCCGCCGCCAACTCTCATTTTTCAAGGTGGGCAAATCTTCCACCAAGATTTTAAACTTCCCTTGGGATTTCATCGTCACGCAGCCCCGACTGCCCTTTTTCGCACACCAACTCATATGCCAACAGGCATTAAACTCCTCAAAATTGGGGAACTCCTGCCCCAGTAGGCGAAAAAGAACCCTTGTCCCCAATATCTGCCTCAGCATATTAGGGGTTGTTTTGGCCACGATTCTCAGCGCATGGGCGAGAGGTAACTAGGGAACAAAGAAAGGGGATTTTTGCGGGTGTGCCACCTCGTGGACGAGGAAAGGGTGATGGGTGCAAGATCTTGACTTCTAATCAGGCGGAGGGATTTCCAGGTGCCACCTCAGATGAGGAATTACGAGCACAAGGCAATCGATACTCACGGCGGGACGCGAGTAGAGCAACTATAGGGAATCAAGGAGATTGGGGGCGAGTCCAAGAGGGCTCTGAACTAAGGCGCGGACACACTTAGGGTTTGGTTTGAAGAGAGCTTCAACAGGGAAGCAGAAGCAGAGCTCTGAGGAGCGTATGGAGGTTCGACTGGGTCGAAAGGTTTTTGTATTGTATTTGTAGAGATGTATCTTGTTTGTAAAGAGATTGTGTCTTGTTTGTAAAGAGATTGTGTGTTGTGATGTTGAGAGTTCGACCCCTTTATATAGTAGTTCGACTTGTGGTAGAAGAAAGATAGCTTAGAATCCAAGTCGGACTCTGAAACCCTAATAGCACAAGGGCACGGTTCCGCCCACGTGAACCAACCATCTTGTGACACATGCCAAGTTCGCACACTTCACATGGGCTACTGCTTTCATCTCGCATGCCTTTCTAGCTCGCGGGCTTTAGAAGAGCTTTTTATATTAAAAAGGTCACAGGGATTGGCCCGAAGCATGTCAAAGACTTGTAATAGTCTTCAACGATTAATGTGGTGTACACGGACTCTGCCTATGTCTTCTCTGCAAAGTCTCCCACGTGAGCTAGTTCGCCAGCTCGCCTTGATGTATTCCACCTCGCCTAAGACTTTTACGTGAAGTACTATTGCGTCTCACCTACGCATGAAGTCATTTCGCCCACGAGATCATTAAGTGTGCGAGTTGTATATTTCGCGTGAAGCAGGCGAGCTCTCTACTCCGCGTGAAATCATTCCGCGCGCGAACTCTATAAGTTATCTCGTGTGGTCTCACTAGCGGCCATTACTTGTACACTTAGAGAACTTGGGCTCGCCGGTATGACATGGACCAAGAATTTAATTAATATTCACATAGACATTTACTGTCCAGTAAAATATTAATTTAGGCGTAAACATGGGTAACTTGCCCCGGGGCGACATGCAAACATGCCAGTGTGTACTGCACAAACGGGGGCAGCAGGAACATCAACCCGCATTTAAGCTGGTACTCGAACACCAAAGTAAAATTACCCGGCGGGTCCCAAAATTTCACACCTTTGTCAAGCAGCCGCAGCAAAACCTCGTCAGGAATACTCCAATTTTGTCTAAGGGCTTTAAGCTCTGACGAGGTCATACTCTCGGTAGGAGGTTCCCAGAATGAATTGTCCTCCTCCTGAGATCTAGCCATGCTAAACTCCTCTACCTCCTGCAAGAGAGGGTCAGACAAGTACACGTGAGATCCAACATCCATAACCGGAATGTTTTCCCCTAAGTCGAAGGCAATTTCCGCCATAAGATTATCCAACTCCTCCTCCCACCGGTGTAAGGTGTCCAAATCAGAATCAGGCGAGCTAAAGACAGCCACAATCTTCTCGCTGGACACCCACACCGGATCTGCCATACCCTACATCCTCACGAGTTAGACGCTCGCTACCTTAACCCTAACCAACCAAACAGTAAACCAACCAATCCCTTACTCTAAAACTCCTATCAACATCGCAAAAACGCGAACAATCCCAATCGATTCTAGATAAACACAAGTAAAACCTAACAAAACAAAAAACTGACAAGTTCATACCTTGAAACAGAGGATTCGCGTAATGGCAGTGAAGCTGGTAGCAAACAGCCGAGCGCTCGCACCTAATCGATCAAGGATGAAATTGGACGTTTCCCAAATTTGATTTCATAGCCCAGCCCTAAAACTCCCTGATTTTGAAAACACAAACTCCCTCATTTAGTTCTCTCCTGGTCTATTTATAGACCCCCCCAACCCAGACCCTACCAATCTATACGGTCAGGGAACAGCCACGTCGACCACGATCGTGCGAACATTTATGACACCCCCACGCCCTCGCGCACGCGTGTTAATTACACGCATGTTTCAAAAAACAAAAAACAAAACAAAACAAAAGAAACAACAACACAACAAACAACGCGGATCGTTACGCCACTAGTGCGGACCGTTACGCCACCAGCGCGGACCGTTACGCCAACAACACGAAATGTTAGGCCACCACCGCGAACTGTTACGACCTTAACACTCGGCGTGAATGACCACGTGCCCCTCATAAACTGGTCATTTGTGACACACGTGCGACATGGCGAGACGGTCCGCCTCGAATTCTCGAAACTTTCCTCAGCCACCTCGCGACCCTCACATGGGGACTCGACACCATGCCTCCAGCACCCAGGTAAGACACATTCTCGGCATCTAGGAAATAACTCCTCACCCAAGAGCTCTCTCGGACTGGGGACTTGGGAACTTGTTAGTACATAGCCAAAATACTTGGCCATGCCTAGAATATGGCACAATCACCCGATCACCTGAGATCATTCCGGGCAAGGCAGCACCGGCGAGCCCCTCGCGTGTATCCAAAGAGTAAAGGTCCAACAACAATACACCTGCCAAACCCACTCTCCGGCGGCTAAACACCCACAAACGAAAAGATGCTGCATGGGACCGCAAACAGTCCCACATCGGGGACTGAGGCTACAACGCCCAACACTAGCCTATAAAACAGACACGAACGTACTCCTAAAAAGGGTAAGTCCATAATCTCCTGTCATACTCCCGTACTTTACAAGTAGCGATCGAACGCTAACTTAAGCATCGAAGAGTCGAAGACTGAGCCACCCCAGTCCTGATTCCTGTAGCATTGTTACTTGTGTAGGTGCAGGACCCAGGCTCAAGAATTTGACCTCCCGTTCTGTGATCTTGGGATAGGTAGAAACACACGTAGAGATGTGGATCTTCACTTATAACCCTGCAGACTTGCAGGCTATTCATAGTGATTGACCATAAAGCATATGGTTGCTGCTGGCGACTGGCATTGAAGCTTTCAGTTTACTTGATGCCCCATATGCTCCATTCTTACATGGTTCGCATGAACTTTGATACATCAGAGATATGCTTTTGTTGAACAATGCGTAAATCAGTACTGTGGTTCAATAAATTCATTGGCTATATGCGGAGTGTGTAAAATTTGATGTGGACTCAGTCATATCTCTAAGAGTCTAACAAATGTATACATCTTGTGAAACAAGTGAATGAGATTAATCGAATGACATTTAACTTGGATATTTAGCGAATAATCTGGTTAGCTAAATATAAGGAACTTAAGATAATATGAAATATTATTTATCAGCTATCACAAATGTTTATATTGGTTTTACTAGAGTTGCCTTGTGAGATGTGACTCTAATTAAGTGAGCTAATCTATATATAAAGGGGTCCCTGCATAAGATCATTTAACATCTTCAAGTTTCACACTCACGGTGAATGACAAACTGGAGAATTGTGCAGAAGATTTACTTTGCTTAATGGCTCTCGACATGAACAATCAAAGTTAGTATCCCTATCCTTAGAATACTATGATACTTATGTCACTACCAGAAAATGGGTCTTGGGCGACGAAACAAAAAAAACCGGGCGACAATTTTTTTTTTCGTCGCCTAAGAGGGAACTTAGGCGATGATTTTTTTTTTCGTCGCCCAAGGAAAAAAAATCGTCGCCTAAAGTGCAACTTTAGGCGACGAAAATAAAATCGTCGCCTAAGAATACATTTCGTCGGCCAAGATAGAAACTAGGGCGACGAAACAATATTTCGTCGCCTAAGATATTTATTTCGTCGCCTAAGTTTTTTATCCTTAGGCGACGAAACTGAGATATTTCGTCGCCCAAGATTTTTAATTCTTAGGCGACGAAACTCAAATATTTCGTCGCCCAAGATTCTTCTATATATTGAGAGGCCGGGATAGAAGAATGAGAACTTTGAAAATTTGAAACATAAATTTCTCTAGTTCTTCAAATCGTTCGGTGTTGTGGAAATCTGTCCATACATAGTTTGTGGAGCTACTCCCAGGTACGTACATATGCATATATATGCACATATATATATATATTGATTTTCAGTTTTATTTGAGTTGAATTAATGATATATATATATATATATGCATAGAGTTTGTTCCAAGCTGAGTAAGGGGCCGTTCTGTCATAGATATGGTTCACAGGTTTGTTTAACTGGATCTCAAGATCACAAACTGACCACTCTTCTCGGTGAAGGGGTCGATAGGGGTTCGCCTCCATGATCACAAACGAGTCCTGCCTGGTTCCTGTAGGGGGTTCACCCTCCGTGACATTGACACTTGCCTTCTGAAACCACGGAATCCGCTCGAACTAGATATATATAATTAATAATTAGTATGTTGTATTACATTAATATATATATATATATATATAAAAGATATGTTCATTAAATATTGATATATATATATGTGTTATTTTCAGGATATGGATAAGAGTTGGATTTCTCTTCCAAGATATCACAGAAAATATGCTGAAGGAGTTTGGGATTTTATGCAATATGCGCAGGGCAATGCTGACGGGAGTGGCATGTTCTATTGCCCGTGCAAGATGTGTAAGTGTCGCAGTGATATGCATCGATTTCCGTTGGGGACAGTATGGGACCACCTGAAGAGTAACGGATTCTGGGAACGTTACACATGTTGGATATATCACGGTGAAACCTCATCACGCCCGCATGATCATGGACAGTTTGATGAGACGGGCAGTACATCCAACGATCCAACAACGACCTTCATCAACGACATGTTTCCTCATGACAGCGGTGTATGCCCTGAACGACAGCACATTCCTCAGGCGCCGATGCAGGCCGTCCCTAGAGGTGTCAACACTGCCGGTATAGCCAAGTACAACAGACTTATTGCTTTCCAACAGACCCCTCTGTGCCCAGGTCATGAGAAGACCGTTCTTCAGTGTGTGATGGAGGTGATGCATATCAAGGTTGACACAAAATCGACCGTGACGGCTGTTGATAGGTATCTACAGTACGCTGCTTCGCTCCTGCCCGACGGTCATCGTCATCCCACCACGCATCATAAGGTCCGTCGTATCTTGAGAGATCTCGGGCTTTCCTACATCAAGATCCATGCATGCAGATATGACTGCGTTCTATTCTGGGGTAAAGATGCAGACGGTAATGACCTTGAAGGCCTTCATCGTTGTCCGGTATGTGGGACCGACAGGTATAAGCGGACTCCCGCAGGCAACAGGAAACCTGTTAAGGTACTTCGCTATTTCCCGTTGAGGGATAGGCTGGAGCGGTTGTATATGTCTTCAAAGACGGCCGAAGCTATGAGATGGCACGCTGTGAGGGAGGTGCATGACGAAGACCTCATGGTACACCCTGCTGACGGGGAGGCGTGGAAGCATATAGACAGGGAGTTTCCTCATTTTGCTTCAGAGGTGAGGAATGTGAGGCTCGGGCTGTCATCCGACGGGTTCAACCCTTTTGGGACCATGAGTCTTTCGTACAGTATATGGCCGGTCATTTTGGTGCCTTACAACCTTCCTCCATGGATGTGCATGAAGAAGGAATACAACATGTTGACCTTGTTGATTCCGGGGCCCGGTTATCCAGGTATCTACTTTCCCTTCATATTGTATATATTGCTGTTGGTTCAACACCTCTCCATTTATTGTTTTTGTTCTATATTGTTGGTCATATATAGTCGTTATCTGAATTTGTTGTGGTTGTTGTTGTTGTTGTTGTTGTTGTTATCCAGGGAAGTGTCTCGATGTGTATATGAGACCGCTGATTGAAGAGTGTAAATTGCTTTGGGAGGTTGGTCATCCCACTTATGACTCCCACAAAAAGGAGATGTTCCAGATGCATGCCATGATTGTTGGTACCATCAGTGATTTTCCTGCACGTGGGATGTTGTCCGGCAACGTTGTTAGGGGATACAAGGCTTGTCCTGAGTGCCTTAGCTCCCAGGGGTGCAGCAATCATTGCAACAAGATAGTCCGGATGGGTCACCGTGCTTACCTACCACATGATCACCCCTGGCGGATAGATACCGGGGCATTTGATGGGACCGAAGAGAGAGGTGTGGAGCCGCATAGATGGTCGGGGGAAGAGATTTTAGCAGTGCTGGATGAGTATGATTTTGGGCAGCTCAGCAATCATCCCGATATTGTGGCCAGAATACCTGAAAGACCAGACAGGTACAAATTCTGGACACATAAGAGCATATTTTGGGAACTCCCGTACTGGAGTACGCTGTTGATCAGGCACTACCTAGATGTGATGCACATAGAGAAGAATGTCTGCGACAGTGTGGTAGGTACAGTGCTCAACTTGGAGGGGAAGACGAAAGACGGTCCTAAGGCACGCGTTGATCTTAAGAAAATGGGAATCAGAAAACATCTTTGGCTGAAAGAGGGGAAGAAAAAGATGCCTTGGGCTCCTTACACCGTGAAGCCTGATCAGAAGACCCAGATCTTCAGGTGGATGAGTTGTGTGACGTATCCCTCAGGCGTTGCAGGAAATATAGCCCGGTGTGTGAACTTGCGGGAGAATAAGATATACGGCTTGAAGAGTCATGACTGTCATATTCTGCTACAACGTCTCTTCCCTGTTTTCATTCGACCGTTCCTTCACCGTCAGGTAAATTTGTGGTTAAAATTACGGTTAACCTGTCGTTGTTGGATTTTATATTAAATTTGTGATGTGTGGTTGGCCAGGTTGTGGAGCCGTTAGTAGCGCTGTCAAGATTCTTCATGAAGTTATGCACAAGGGAAGTGAGAAAATCCGATCTCCGGGAAATGCAGGCAGACATCATATACATCATGTGTAAATTCGAGAGGATCTTTCCGCCAAATTTTTTCGATATCATGCCTCACCTGATGATCCATCTTCCCCAGCAATTGTTGCTTACCGGTCCAGTACACTTCACTTGGATGTATCCCATGGAAAGGTATGTTTTATTCACTTACATCTCCAGAATACATATATGTACGTACATGTTCAATAACCATAACGTATAGTTTGCAATCTTATATTTACAGGCAACTTGGTGAGTACAAAGATTATGTCACTAATAAATCCGCGCCTGAAGGATGTATAGCTGAAGCATATATTGCGCATGAATGCGTCACCTACATGAAGTTGTATTTAGGAGCGTCGTTGGGAGCTCCGCAAGCCATGGAGGAACATGCGCCGCGGTTCAATCTCTCTATAGTTTCCAGTGATGTCGAAGTTGGTGGAGCACGACTGTCTGCCGAGTATGCATTGTCGGATGAAGAGATAGCCATAGCGCACTGGTGGGTACTAATCAATTGTGAAGAAGTTAAATATTGGAAAGAGTTGCACCTATGCTTTCCGGAAGTTGATGGTGATCTCGAGTACCACAACATGACGTTCGCAAATTATTTTCGCACCTGGGTACGTAATTTAATCTTCCCTGTTATATATATATATATGTAATTATTTTCTATTGCATATATTTTCGGATATTTACAGTTCAATATCCGTTACAGATGGACATGATTAAATCTGATGATAATCCAAACTGGTCGCACGAACTATTACTTCTTGCGATGCAACCGCAACGGGCTAGAGTTTATCCCACTTGCACAGTGAATGGCGTCAAATTTGTATCTGAAGAGAGAGACAGCAGACGAAGAACACAGAATTCTGGGGTGATGGCGAAAGGTCATGGCCTTGACTATTACGGTGTTCTCCATTCAGTGGTCGAACTGGTTTATGCGGAAGGCATGAAAGTGCATCTGTTCAAGTGTAGATGGTTTGATACAGGCGCACAGAGCATGAAGATGGATCAGTACGGCAATTTATCGGTCAACACTGCTACAAGCGCCTACGAAGATGACCCGTTTGTTTTTGCGACATCGGTAAAACAAGTGTTTTATCTTGATGACCTTGTCAGGGGTGACGCGTGGAAAATAGCGAACATTGTGCATCCTCGAAACATTTACCGGGCGGCTACACTTGGAGTGACCATTCCAGGGCCAGAGGCTGATGCGTATCAGGAGCCGAACGCAGTAGGTATTCATGATGTAGCTACTGTTCGTCAAAATAATGTTAAACATGGTCGAGTGCTCAGAATTCGTGACCAACCTTTATTGATGTTGATCCAAATGAAGAAACAGACGACGACTCTGACGACGAATTAAGGCATAGATTACCAGATATTAATTCCGATACCGAAGAAGACTCATCGGATGACTCAGATTACGAGCCTTAGCTTAGTTATAATTGAGCCTTAGCTTTGTAATTGTTTGTATACTAAAAGAATATGTTTGTACTAAAATAAATAAAGCACATTTAAATTTCATTGTAAAGGATTTTTTATTTTTACTCTTGGGCGACGATTTTAACAAATATCGTCGCCCAAGTATCATCTTGGCCGACGAATTACCCTAATTTCGTCGGCCAAGAGTAATCCGAATAATTAAAATAAATAAAACACATTTAAATTTCATTGTAAAGGATTTTTTATTTTTACTCTTGGGCGACTATTTTAAAAAATATCGTCGCCCAAGTATTATATTGGCCGACGAATTAGCCTAATTTCGTCGGCCAAGAGTAATCCGAATAATTAAAATAAAATAAAACACATTTAAATTTCATTATATTAAATTTTTATTTTTACTCTTGGGCGACGATTTTAACGAATATCGTCACCCAAGTATTATCTTGGCCGACGAATTAGCCTAATTTCGTCGGCCAAGAGTAATCCGAATAATTAAAATAAAATAAAACACATTTAAATTTCATTATATTAAATTTTTATTTTTACTCTTGGGCGACGATTTTAACGAATATCGTCGCCCAAGTATTATCTTGGCCGACGAATTAGCCTAATTTCGTCGGCCAAGAGTAATCCGTACAATTAAAATAAAATAAAACACATTTAAATTTCATTTGAATAATTAAAATAAATATCCCGGATATTTATTTTTTACCAAATTTTTATAGCCCCGTAAGAGTCTCGTCGATTGTAAACTATTCTCAGTTGAAGGTCCGGCCAGATTACGTGATTTGGAGGGTCGAATAGCCGTTTCCGTCCGTTTAGGGGTTTGACCGCGCCGATTGACCGGACGAATCGAGCCCTTATCTTTGTCAGATGGAGCTGAATTTTTTTCCACCTACGTAATTCGTTATGCTGGTCAAATCTGACGGTCGGTTTTCAGTTCCTCTTCTCCGATCACCAAACTCACGTTATATGTACTAATGTTGTATAACTTTTTTATATAAGTGTTTAGTTTAAGTGTCGTTTTGAAGACAACGTATACGTAGAGGCCTCAAACGCAAAAAAGTCGTGAAATAAGATATGACCGGAACGGTGAAATACGTCAACCCGTGAAAAATGAAGATATTCCGGTAAAATTTCAGTGCCGGTTGTTCCGGTCGCACGAAACACATTTATTTCTACCTAGTGGTAGCCCTATCCCGGGTATTTATTTTTTACCAAATTTTCATAGCCCCATAAGAGTCTCGTCGATCGGAAACCATTCTCAGTTGAAGGTCCGGACAGATTACGTGATTTGGAGGGTCGAATAGCCGTTTCCGTCCGTTTAGGGGTTTGACCGCGCCGATTGACCGGACGGATCGAGCCCTTATCTTTGTCAGATGGAGCTGAATTTTTTCCCACCTACGTAATTCGTTATGCTGGTCATATCTGACGGTCGGTTTTCAGTTCCTCTTCTCTGATCACCAAACTCACGATATAAGTACTAATATTGTATAACTTTTTTATAGAAGTGTTGAGTTTAAGATTCGTTTTGAAGACAACGTATACGTAGATGCCTCAAACGCAAAAAAGTCGTGAAATAAGATATGACCGGAATGGTGAAATACGTCAACCCGTGAAAAATAAAGATATTCCGGTAAAATTTCGGTGCCGGTTGTTTCGGTTAACGAATTTTTCTCTTATTTCTACCTAGTGGTAGCCCTATCCTCGTCGCCCATTTTTTAGCAAATTTTTATAGCCCCGTAAGAGTCTCGTCGATTGGAAACTATTCTCAGTTGAAGGTCCGGCCAGATTACGTGATTTGGATGGTCAAATAGTCTGAATTTTATGATAGAACTCTTGGCCGACGATTTTCTTCATCTTGGGCGACGATGTTTATAGTGAAGAATGTCGTCGCCCAAGTAGACTATCTTGGCCGACGATTTTCTTCATCTTGGGCGACGATATTTATAATGAAGAATGTCGTCGCCCAAATATACTATCTTGGCCGACGATTTTAAAAAAACAGGGCGACGACTTCAAAAATCGTCGGCCAAGCTTCTCTTGGCCGACGATTTTTACAAAACAGGCCGACGATTTTTACAAAATCGTCGCCCAAGAACGCCAGTATAAAAGGCAAAAATTCGGAAACCCTAACCATTTCTTCAGCCGTCAAGCCCTCTCTCTCTCTCTCTCCGAAAATCCTCTCTCTGCCCTCTCTCTCTCCCTCTCTCCGACCCCGACCCCGACCCCAATTCGGAACCCCGACCCCGACGTCGACCCACAATTTAAGGTATAACCCTAAAACCCTAAATTGGTTTTAATTGTTTTTGTTGTTGTGATAATTGTAAATTGTTGTTGTTGTTGTTGTGATAATTGTAAATTGTAAATTGTTGTTGTTGTTGTTGTGATAATTGTAAATTGTTGTTGTTGTGATAATTGTAAATGGTTGTTGTTGTGATAATTGTAAATTGTGATGTACGGTTTAGGGTTTACGGTTTACGGTTTAGGGTTTAGGGTTTAGGATTGTAAATGATTAAATAATTTAGGGTTTATTTAGGGTTTAGGGTTTACGGTTTAGGGTTGTTGTTTAAGGTTTACGGTTTAGGGTTTACGGTTTAGGGTTTAGGATTGTAAATGATTAAATAATTTGTAAATATATTGTAAATGATTAAATAATTTTTGATTAAATAATTAAATAATATAAATTATAATTGTAAATATATTGTGGAAATTTTGTACGAAATAATGGATTATTTTTGAGTAAGGATGTAAATATTCGTAAATTAATTTTTGTGATGTAATAATTGCGAATTAATGTAAATAATTTGTTATGTGAATAAAAAAAATAATAAATCCTATAATAATTATTAAATTTTATTTGTGCTATTATTGTTGATAAATTTTTCGAAGTTTATGGTTATTTTTTGTGAACTTAATTATAAGACGGTAAAATATTTTTAATAAATTTATGGTTATTTTAAACAGGATGGCCAAGAGGAGAACTTCTGGACAAGACGGCTCGGACGGTACCTCAAACAACCCGTCGAAATCACCGTCGATCGGGTTTCCGTGGCAGTTGACGGCCCGACGTGAGGCGCTTAGGGGTGGCGCGAGCGGCTCGGGTTCTGCTGGGCAGTCGGGTCCCGCAGCGACTGCTCCTCGTCATCCACCCATACTTCGCCGGTCGCGATCCCGAAGCGACGCCCCCACACAGTCGTCCCCGACCGACGGTGATGGCGGGTCATCCGGGGTCCCTATGGTGCCGTCCGGCCTCTTCCTTCCTCCGACGATACCGGCGATACCTCGCGTCGATGAGGAGGGTCGACCGATTCGGGAGCAGCTCCCGCATGTGGCACCGCACGAGGCCTATATCTACCGGGAGTTTCCCACGCCTCTTCATCCCGTGAGGGTCTCCGAGCAGGCGGACGGAGACGAATCCGTCGGCTCAGCCTCATCCTCAGGTAATTTATTATTACTTTTTTGTCGATTTACATTTTTTTTTTGTAAAAATGTATTATTAATATTAAATTTGATTCACAATGTCACAGCCGCCGGAACGAGAAGGCGGAACAGGAGAGGCACCGTCAGCAACAAGGGACTCAATAGGGCGGTCGAGTCCGCTGGACGGATCGCCATCCCGTTTTCCAACGGGAAACCGGTGGACGCCGCGTTGGGAAACCGGTACACGCGCGCAGCGGGAGGCACCATCCGCTCCAGACTCCCTATGTTGTGGGGAGTCTGGAGCCAGGTTCCTGATGGAGTGAAGGAGATGCTCCATCAGTCGATGTCGGTGAGTTTACTCAATCAATTACTATTTTTTTAACTAATAAATTATTTAATTATCGAAAAAAATACTAACAAGTGGTAATGCAGCAATGGTTTGTGGTTCCCGAGGAGGGACGTGACTGGGCGGACAAGGCCCATAGGGAGAGGTACCTCTAGCTATTTAATAATTTATTAAATTTTATTTTTTTAATAAAATTATTAATATTTTTTTTGTATATGTAGGTTCAAGGAGTGGAAGCACGACCTCCGGGAACACTGGAAGAAGTACGGGAGCGACCGTTCGGGTACCCCGAAGGAGTTCGAGTATCGGGAGTACGAGTGGCGGTGGCTTCTTGTCACGCAGTTCAACGACCCTCACAAACAGGTAATTCGTAAACAAATTTGAATATTTAATTAGTGAATTAATTATAATTGTATGTTTTTAAATATTTACTAACGATAATTTTTTTTTGAAGCACCTCGCCCGGGTGAACGCTGAGAACCGGCAACAGAACACAACCAACCATCGTGCCGGTTCGAGGCCGTTTTCGGCCATCATGGACGACGTGCGGCGAGAGCGGCCAGAGGAGAACCCCTATGTGGGGACCTTTCAAAGGGCATATCCTCATTCTGAGGAGGATCTTGTAAGTTCCTTATATTTTCTAATTTTTAATTTTAATTACATTTTATTAAATGTATATTAATATATTTTTATATTATATCCAATTAGGCGAGGGTGAGGGAGGCGGAGCAAGAGGTTATCAGAGGCATGGTGAACGACACATGGCCGGGCACGGCAGAGGATGACATGTCAGAGGCCATGTCCAGGATCGACACTTCAGATCCTACCGTTGGGGCGCGGATTATGGCCACTGCCTTCGCGCAGCGTTCCAACACCTACTACTGCCGGGGTATGGGAGACGCTGGAAAGGGGATCCTGAAGACGACGCCAGGATTTCAGCGCAAGGGAGCCGCCGGAGCCTCAAGCAGCAACAGCCAGACCACTCGGCTACAGGATCAGTTCGCAAGCCTACAGTCTGAGCTGGAAGCCCAAAGAGCGAGAGAGTCTGAGTTGGAAGCCCAAAGAGCGAGGGAGATGGCGGCGATGGCGGAATCATATGCGGCTTCCAATGCTGCGCATATGGAGCGGGTGAATGAAGTCACCAATGCCAACCAGGCGGCTATGGGACAGTGGATGACTGCCTGCATGTCTGCACTTGCGGCCGGACAGCCGTTTTCGCCCATGCCTACGCCTATACCATTACCTCAGTGGCCCCATCCTCAGTGGCCCCAGCCTCAGCAGCAGCCTCCTCAGCCTGACCAGCCGCAGCCTCAGGACCCTCCGAACGGGAATGATGAGTTAGATTTCGGGTTTCTCGATCCATAGGCAGAATTTTTGTAATAAATTATTTATAAATTTATAAATTTGTGTTATTTTTAATTAAATTTTAGTATTAGAAAACTTTAAAGAAATGCCGAAAAAAAAATTCCAGCAAAAATTAAAAAAACATTATTTATATATTTAAAAAAATTATTTAATTATTTTTCAAAAAAAAAATTTAAATATATCTTAGGCGACGAAATTTCTAAATCGTCGCCCAAGATTTAACACCTTGGCCGATGAAAAAATAATATCGTCGCCTAAGATGTAGTGATCTTAGGCGACGAAATATTTATTTTCGTCGCCCAAGGTTAGAAGATCTTAAGCGACGAAAAAAATTTTCGTCGGCCAAGGTGTTAAATCTTGGGCGACGAATATTTTTGGGCGACGAGAGGTATATTTTAGGCGACGAAATTAGTATCGTCGTCTAAGAATTACTCTTAGGCGACGACGGAATTAAATTTCGTCGCCCAAGTTCTTCACCGACGGACTTCTGGCGACGACTTCTTGGCCGACGACATGTCGTCGCCTAAGTACTTAGGCGACGAAATTTTTAAACAGGGCGACGATTTTTTTTCGTCGCCCAAGACCTATTTTCTGGTAGTATGTGTTCTTGTCAATATTTGTTGAAACATGGAACAATGTGTTTATGTCTTTATGTGGTTTTCACTTAAATATGGAGTTATGGTCTTCCCCCAAAATTGCTCTACCACTGTCGATGGATGAATAATAACAGGAGAACTTCTATCAAACACCAACATATGTCGTAGACTACAATAATCATACATTAGACAACTGTTGTGTACGTACATATATCAATAGATGGTGCAATTTTTGAATACGAAAAATAGAAGTGGCAAACAAGCCGCTAAGCACGAGCACAACACGAGCATAGCCCATTAGGCAAACAAGTCTTATGATCTGATTTATTAGGCATGTATTATAATTCAAAAGAGTATGGCTCAAGTGTCTAACCATTTCACAGACCGGTCCTAAGTTTGAGTCTGGAAACTTTCATCTAACACTTCATTTTCTTTTCATATTAAGTGTTATAAATACAAAAGAAAAATTAGAAACAATGGCTGAAAATGAGTTCATACAAGCTTCAAATTGATTTGCTGCGTGTTCGGCCACCATTTGACGAAATGGGCTGTCCACATAAGGATGACAATATCTGTTTGATGATTATTTCTCTGGTAGAGTCATTGTTATGGGACATTAACAAGTTTCAGCCATTGCATAAAACGTGAGCTATTACAAGAACAAGATACTAACATGCATGAGCTATATATTGATGCAAACTTCAGTAATAACCTTCAGTTTATAGCTAGATTTATACATTATATGGATGAGATAAATCGATAACTAGGTCTTTTGTCTCTTATTCTTATGGTTGTCGTTGCCTTCTTTTATTTTCTTAGGTCCCCGGCATTGGACTATAACAAATCCATGGCAACTACTTAAAGTCGATCTCTGCCTATTGGCTATGGCATGAAACACAAAAACCTGTATCATGAAGAAATAGGGAAGACGGTGGCTAGATATTATACCTGAGCATGAGAAACTTGAGGGAGTACGTCCGTATCTCTCTCGAATTCTTCTCTTCAATCCCCGGCGGTGGCGAGCAGGGTTGTTGATTCCCGTTGCAGCTCTAGCAGAGCACATTACACAGGTGATGAGCTCGGGTCTTCTAGATCAGAAAACTTTGTCATGTTTTGACTTTCCACACATAGGATTCGAATGTCGAATACATCCAACCAAATAAGTTCGTTAATGACCTACTGGACGACTTCAAAACGAGCCTTCAACCTAAACACATAGGCAGATCATATAAAAACTATAACTATATATAAGAAAAAATGTGATGATATAATCAATTAACAGTGTGGTATATGGGTTCTATATATGAAGGTAGAGCAGTTTTGAATAAGATGAACAGTACAAGGGAATGATCCTGTTCTTTCTTGTTTATAAGGCATGTTACGTTGCTCGAGGAAATCAGCTCATTCGCCACAGAAGATAGAACCATGCATCATCTGAATTCCTTGAGGAGAGATCAATATTCCTTTCATCGTCGATGCCTCTTGACGATTTTGGAGCCAGGGCCAATAGCATTTGCTTTGAATATAGTGTGCCCTATAAACCAAAAACAGTCTACTCGGGTATGTTTAACAACAGAGATCGAGAAACCTTTCGGTTTTGATTACAGCGGAAGCAGTGCAATGCAACTAGGTTCTTCAAAAAACGTACACTAGGGTTTTCAGTTTAGCTGTGCTAGGAGAGTCGTGGGCCGCATAGCTCAATAGATTGGCTTCTTAAAGACTAAGCCCAATGATAGATATGCACACCCAAGAAGGTTCATGGGCTAGGATGGTTTATAAGTAGGTTCATGGTCATGCATAAATATACATTTAGGCCATCAATACATGAACACGAGTTTTCGTCTTCACAACGAAAAGTATTAGGACGTACACAAGTTGAGGTGAAAAATTTATTAAAAATAAAGATAAAATCCAAGGGGCACATGAAGCCAAATTTTTTTAAAAGAAATAATAAAATCAAAACACAACCAAAACATAAACAAATATAATTATAACCGATTACATCAAAGATCAAGACACATGATGAGAGTCAGATTATGGGAAGGGTAAAAGGGTCTAGTGAATTTTATTTTGTCTTCAATTTTTTTTTTAAGACATAAAAAAATTCTCATCTTCTAGAGATTTGCTTCACCCTCATCAAACCATGAACACTAAGGTGATCATCCTTTATCATCTTTGGTCTTATTAAAGAAGAATCAAATCCTTGATTCTAACATATTCCTAATACAATTCTCAACACCTCTAGCACTTATTAAAGGATCATATACAAAACTAAGTTCTCAATAGTTTAATTAATTTTTGGGAGTTATGCAAAAAGGTATTTAAAAGCTTAAAGATTTATATATGATATACGATTCAATGAGTTATAAGTTTTTCATAAAAAATATAAAAAATAGTTATAAGTCAATTATATTGAGCTCGAACTTTACTCATTTATGATAATACAAGTAACAACATACGGCTGAATATGTCATTTCAGTCAATTCATGCAAAAGCCTCTACAACTATTACCAAGGCCTCCCATTGTCACAAAGTGTGGTCCAAACCACCCTGACTCCTGCCGGTAACGAACCAGTTCGAAGTTGCAGCAAGCAAAGACATTGATGGCAAAACACACTACTCTTGTGACTACTGGTCCAAGAGTACTCCAAGCTTGACTCGCCGAGTGATGAGCATGCATCAACATGGTTTTGGAGAAGAAATCAAAGTCCCTACCCAATTGCACAACCTGAATGCGGAAGAGAAGGGACCCAACCTCCCTGATGAAATGCATGCCATTCTCGGAAGACCAAGTTGATGAGAGGAAATGAAAGCTCATTTGACCATGCTCTGCTTTCGGTGTGAGATGAAAGAAAAGGAGGAGAAGAAGAAGACGAAGAAAGTGATTGTATGGGGGGGGTTACAGCCATTAGATCAGGTGGTCTTTGATAACTTGATTAGACACGTCTTGGTATTGTGTAATGTGTAATATGATGTAGAAGAATGTGACAACTTTGATGATGATGATTCTTGGAGACAAATATTCAATTAGGTGTCTCTCGGATCTCTGTCTAAATTGGTCGAGCTAATCAAGTTTAATGTATTTTAAAATTTTCATAGGAAATTTGAACCTCACGTCTATATTATCGTTACCAAGGATTAAAATCTCTGCGATATATCCGATATATCCTCCGATATCTCCTTTTTTCGAAGGACCGATATATCTTTAGGGGTCAATATCTTATCTTCCACCGTATCTACGATATTTCCCCGATATTTAGGAAATATCCTCAAATATCACCGATATTTAGGAAATATCTCCGATATTTAGGAAATATCTCCGACATTTATGATATTTTCGATATATCACTGACATATTAAAAAAATATCTGTAAAAAATTGAAATGTTATCCGGAAGAGAAGTAACTAATTCCCTCGAGGTGTATCCCAATGACGAGTGGTGGTCTCGACTTGAAACTGCAACTGCCAATGGAATCAACGTACAAAGGGTATTATCTGAAGAAGTTGTTGGAAACCCAGAAGATAATTTAGACAGTGATGATGCATGGGGCGGCATAGCAACTCCAGATAGTTCAGATGATGATGAAGATGGTGGAAGCGGAAAAGGTGATGGAAATACTGGCACCGGGTTTGTATATGGACAATCTTCTACAGTTGGTGGATTGAACAATTTTTCATCTGAAGAAAATTACGATCATGCCTCCCATGATCATGGCTATAGAAGTATTAGGTATGGAGCGCAAGAGGATACCATGTATGGGAGGAGGACTAGAGGTCCAAATGATGATCAAGATGTTGTTTCAGTTGCGCTAAGTTTTGATTCTATCAGTTTAGGTAGTGGGACTAGAACCTCAAATGAATCCCAAGAAGGCAACAATCAATATGGCTATAATGTTTATGGCTATAATCAATGCACGGAAGTCAGTGATCAGTCATCCAGTTTTCATCATCCTTACTATCCACTTATAGGGGAAACAGTTGGCAGCTCCAAAGACATATATGATTATCATATTCAACACTACAATTTGTACTATATGAGTCATATGTCTTGGTCTGATTATTGTACTTTTGTGGATCAGCGTGTCTTATGACTCTTATCAATAACCTAGATTCTCATTCTGGATGTAGATGAAGTTGATATTTGTAATATTTATATATAAATCTAATAAATTAAATATTTCAGAAAAAAAAAATTCTTCCCAAAATACCGATATTTTTTTCCCGGGTTTCCCCGATATATCCCCGATATATCCGAAATCTCCCTTTTTCAACGGACCGATATATCTACCGATACCGATATTTTAATCCTTGATCGTTACCCAAATAATCTAATTTTTTTGACACGTTTGATTTTCATTGACATATTTGATTTTTAGATTGAGACCGAAAAATACTATATAGGAAAACATAATAATACTTGAGGTACCAGTTTTATACATGAGATATCAAACTGTTTGAGTAGTCAAAGTACCGTATAATAAATTTACCCATAAAACTTTTCATCTGTGTGAAAGTACTTTTTACACTACTTAAAAGCAGAACAAACATGTCATTAGTACTCTTTAAACACAAAACATGTGCTTCCCTTGTTCAAATCTGATCATGATGGACAATAACTATGAGAGGCAAAGTTCCTTTTCCTCAAAGTTGTAATCATCTTTGTTGCTTAAGACATTGGGTTCATTCACGTTTTGCCACCAAACCCGTGAGTGATTCGCAAGAGAGGAGAGCTTTACTCGAATAAAAATTCATCCTTTACTAGAATCTAGGTTTTGTGGCACATAGATGCACACAAAGCTTACACAAGAAACAAATCTAAGAGTATCTTAATGTCATTAATCCACCTTAATTTAAACCATGCTTCTAAAAGGCCCCATCTAGGACCGTCTAGTCCCCGCCTAGGCTCTAGGTTGCAACAAGCCGCCTCGCTTTTCTTCTTGGCCTTTGTGCTAGGCTGTGGGCAATTAGACAGCCGCCTAACCCGTCTAGGCTACTAAGCTCTCCGGTTAATTTGTTTTCTTTTTGTGATGGGGTTGATATTGTGGGGAGCATAAAATTTTAAGAGTAAAATATGTGTTTAGAATTAGAAGTGTATAAAGAAGTTATGCTAATCTTGAATAAATTTATCCTATAAATGAGTCTCACAAGATTTATGTAGAATAATTTATCAATATTTGACTATTTCACAAATCTCACTCCAATGAAGCTCATTTATTGGAACATCAGGGGAGTTGGAAACTTGGACTCCCGTAATGAATTGTCTACTATTTCTCGTCAACATCATCCGGATTTAGTTTGCATTTATGAACCGATGACTTCTTTTGCCTCTATTCCAACAGCTTACTGGGCCTCGCTCAACTTGAGGTTAGGAGCTTTGAATAATCGTGGTCTCATATTCCTAATATTTGGCTTTTTAGCTCTTTACAGTGTTCTATTCCCATAGTGATTGGGTCTTCTCCAGAACAAATCACAATTCAGCTTTCTATTGATGACACTCTTACACAGTTCACCTTTGTGTACGTTGCCACAACTATGCGCCTGCGTAAGACTTTGTGGTCGGAGTTATTGATTCTCAGACAAAGTACTACGGTTATGTGGATGGTTATTGGCGACTTTAATGCTGTCTTAAGAGCTCACGAGTCTTCTGGAGGAGGGACCCCTAATCGGTCATCTTGTGAAGACTTTCTAAGTGTCACAGAGCTCTGTAACTTCCAACATTTGGATACCTCTGGTGCGTTTTTTACATGGTCCAGAGGCTTGGGACCTCGTCCAATAGAGCGTCGTCTTGACAGATCCTTATGTGATGAGACTTGGTTCAATTCTTGGCCGTACACTAGTTGTATTGCTTTCCCTCGAGTGGTCTCTGATCATAATTGTCTTCTTTTTTCGGCTCATAAAGCTGTTTCTACTGGACCAAGGCCATTTCGGTTTCAGTCTATGTGGTGTCTTCACCCCTCTTTCATGAACTTGGTGGAAAACTGTTGGTCTGGCTTAACTCCAATTGGATGTCTGATGTATGTTACTCTTCAAAAATTAAAGGCCTTGAAATTGTGTCTTAAGCATTGGAATTTGTCTGTGTTTGGTAATGTGCATAAGAACCTTGAAGACGCGCGCTCTAAGCTCTCTGATATTCAGTTAGCTATTGCTTCTTCCGGTGATTCAGTCTCTTATAGAAGAAGTGGTAGCTAAGGATGTTGTCCTTGAGGCCTCGCATAAACAAGAGTCCTTTTGGAAGGATAGAGCTAGGGTCAAATGGTTAACAGAGGGTGATAAATGTACTGCATTTTTTCATGCCTACGCCCGAAATAAAAGTGCGAGGACTCGAATTAATTATTTGCAAGATGGGGAGGCTCTTCTCACTGATTCTCAAGACATTGCAGATCATGTTGTGAATTTTTATCAATCATTGTATAGTGCGGAAACAACTTCTTCAGGAATCAAGGATATTTGTGCCAGTATTCCAAGTTTGGTTTCTCGTGAGGAAAGCTCTATGTTAGTATCAACTCCTACGCCAGAGGAGATTCATGATGCTGTTTTTTCTATAGATCCTTCGAGTTCTCCTGGTCTTGATGGTTTTCCGGGCTATTTTTATCAAAAATGTTGGAGTATTATCGGTCAAGATGTGGTTGCTTTTGTCCAATATTTTTTCCAGAACAATTGGTTGCTCCCGAATGTCAATTCAAACTTCATTGTTCTCATTTCTAAGGTTGAAGATGCAATCCAGGTTTCCCAGTTCCGCCCCATTGCTTTGGCAAATTTTTTATTCAAGATTATTCCGAAAATCTTGGCAACCAGATTAGGTCCTATTGCTTCTCGGATTATTTCTCCTCAACAGACAGTTTTTCTTAATGGTCATCGCATTACCGAGAGTATTGGGATGTCTCAGAAGGCTTTAATCGGTTAGACCGGAAAATTGCTAGTGGTAATGTGTTGGTATTAAAGTTGATGTTGCTAAAGCTTTTGACACTTTAAATTGGCAATTTCTTATTGAGGTTCTACATCGGTTTGGATTTAGTTCTCGATTTACAGATTTGGTGCTCACTTTGCTAAATTCAGCTCGTTTATCCATTTTAATTAATGGTTCTTCACCAGAGGCGGAACCAGGAAATACAAGTGAGGGGGACCAATATAAAAGAGGTTATTGGAAAAAAAAAAAAAAAACATAGTCTATAATATAATAAAGTTTTTAAATATGGTTATACATTAAAGAGGGACTCGTCGCTCTTGCATATCGCGAAAGTCATCAATAATCGAGTCTATGTCGAACTTTTCAACGATTTCCTTTTCAATGTACATAATCAAAGAATCTGTAAAAAAATCATCCTCCATTTTGTTTCGAAGTCTAGTTTTCACTATTTTCATAGATGAGAATGCTCGCTCTGCTGTTGCCGTAGATACAGGAAGAGTGAGCACCAACAACACCACCTTATAAACCAGTTGGTACGTCACTGATCTTCTAGTCTTCACCAACCACTGAGCCATTTCAGAAATAGTTATCAAAGCTTTGAATTCTGGAAGTCGAATAACATCATTATACAAATGTTGCAGTTGTCTTTTCAAGCGCATCTTCTCGTGGTCTTCAAAGTCTTGCGAATAGAATTTTTCTACTAATTCACAAACATCATCAAATCTAAAAGACTTACAGATTTCACGAGGATCCATAGCTGAACTGAGGACAATCAATTTAACTACATTCTCATTAAATCGGTTATTTAGCTCTTGCAATTGAGAGTCAATTGCAGCATTGAAAATATCTACCTGCAATAAATCAAAGCAAAATTAAGAATGACATATAGTATATATAAGATAGAAGAAAAATAAATAATTCTCTATACGTAAATAATCAAACACTTTACCTGGTAATGATGTCTAATTGTAAACTTATCTTGTTGACCACGTGCTTTACCGTGTCTTCCAACATAACGAGCATCCATGTCAGGCGAATCTATGTTGCGTTTCCCGCAAAAAGAACTCACTTTATCAAGTAAAGGATCACATTCAGCATCTCTCAATTCTTGTAGAAGTGTCTTGGTAGATTCAACAAGACTCATGGCATGTAAAATATCTTGAGATTTACTTTGTAAAGCCCTACATAGCTCATCAGTGATCTCCATAATTTCTTTCATAAGATGTAGAATGAAAACAAATTCAAATGTAGTCATCCCGTCGTAAGCTGCATCTGCATCTCCGACTTGCAAATAAGTACTTCCATCATCAATTATGTTCAGCAGTACCTGACATGTTGCACTAAATTTGTCTATCAAGCTTGCAATTGATCTCAAGTGAGAACCCCAACGAGTATCTCCAACTCGTGGTAAAGTGCCAACTTGGTTAAGTCCTCTTCCTGTCTCAAGCTCATCAATAGAAATCAGATATGCAATATCATCAGCTTGGGCCTTTCTAAATTCATCATTTCGCTTACATGAAGCACCAACGATATTAACAACAGCGGCCAACTTATTGAAAAAATGGTGAACAGGAACAACTTCTCTTGATGATGTAACTAAAGCCAATTGTAATCGATGTGCAAAGCAATGAATGTAGTAAGCATATGGACAATCTTGCAAAATTAAAGCTTGTAATCCATTCCACTGACCTCGCATATTACTAGCACCATCATATCTTTGCCCTCTGATGTTCTAAATATCAAGGCCATGATGAGACAACATAGAATATATATTTTTTTTAAGGTTAATGCAGCTGTGTCAGGTACGTGAACAAGTCCAAAAAACCGCTCTTGAATGAGTCCTTCTTTGTCGACAAACTGTAACACTATTGCCATTTGCTCCCTCTTTGCCTCATCGCGAGATTCATCAACAATTATACAAAATTTTCCATCCCCAATTTCTTCGCGAATTGCCTTCCTTGCTCTATTTGAAAAAACTTGTAAAATTTGCTTCTGAACTAGCGGTGATGTGTATGAGGCATTTTTTGGAGCTCTGTCTAAAATAACTTCAGCAACTTTTTCATTGTACAGACCCAACAATTTTAACAAGGCCCTGTAATTTCCAGGATTTATGGAAGTCGAGCTTTCATCATGACCTCTAAATGCACATCCTTGAAATGCTAGCCATTTAGCTGCTACAATTGAGGTTTTGACTCGCAGCCGATTCTCTGCAATTTGCTGAGCACTGTAAGTTTCAACTACCCTTCGAATATGTTGAGATTGATTCATCAAATCTGAACAAGATATCTCCGCAACTTTATGTTTGGAGTTAGGATGCTTCCCCTCATGGTTTGCAAAAGCACATTCTTTCCCATCTCTGACTTTCTTCCAATTACGGAATCCAACAATAGTGAAAGCTCTGTCTCCCAGATTCCCAGATGGTTTATTAAAAAGATAACACGGTTGACAAAAAGCTGCATCTTTTTCCTCAGAATATTCTAACCATGAGGGAAATAGAGAGTACCATGTAGGTTGAAAGCTCCGAAGATGATTTTCTGGTCCTGATCGAGGATACTTATTAAGCCGAGGCTGATTTGGACCAAGTTTGATGTATAATCGACGAACCTCGTCTTGCTTATTAACCGGATACTCCCATATTTGTTGTCGTCGTCCTGGATCACGTTCCAAAGAAGCGATGTCAACTTCATTGTCATTGAAATTAAATTTCGCTGATTTAGGAGGAGGATTTTCAGGAACCGCTGCTTCTGTATCAGTGTTAGACAATTGTAAAGGTACTGACGTACCAGCTTCATATTCAGTTCTTTTCCTTTTAAAAAATCCATCAATTGTTGACTGTTTGCTCATCTTGACAGACTAAAAAAAAAAAGATGTTGGGGTTGATGTTTTCTTATACGAATATGCTGCTATGAGTTTGATTATTTATAGAAGACAATGTTAATTGGTGGGGTGAGGTAGAAATATAATTGTATTAGGAATATGTTAATGTAAAGCTTTTATTATTCTTTATTGGACTAAACAGCTACTTTTCCTATAAAGAGAAAGTTTTTATTATTTTTATTAGTAAACCAAACCAATCTAGAGAAACTAGTTGGACCACGTTAAAAACCTACCTAAAAAATCTGAAAACTGTAAGGGTTTGGTGATAAAGTCAAAATACCAAATATATGTGTTTTGGGGGGTGGGGGGTGCCAGCATAACTAAAGTTTTTAAACTAGGTAGAATCCAAACACCAAATGCATATAAAACCATGAATCTGGGGGGTGCCATGGCACCCCTTGGTCTCTGTGTACTTCCGCCAGTGTTCTTCACATGGTTTTTTTTTTCTTACACCAGGAGTGTGCGACGAGGGGATCCGCTTTCTCCAATTTTATTTTGCATTGCTGAGGAGGCTTTAAGCCGGGGTCTCACTGCTCTTTTCTCTTCTAAGAAAGTCAGGTCTATCTCATTACCTCATGGTTGTTCTCTCACTCATGTTCTCTATGCAGATGATCTTTTTATCTTTTGTAGAGGGGATACTTATTCCCTTTGGCATTTGCAATCTTTTTTTGGATAACTATGGCGCGGCCTACGGTCAACTTGTTAATAAGGACAAGAGCACATTTTATTTGGGGGCCTCTCATTTTCATCGTCGGCACCAAGTAAAGAAGATTTTGGGCTTCAAATTAGGGACCTCACCTTTTAGTTATCTGGGTGTTCTAATTTTTAAGGGCAAACCGCGGCGTAAGCACCTTCAAGCTTTGGCTGATAAAGCTAAAGCTCGGTTAGCAGGATAGAAAGGGAAGCTTTTATCAATGGCTGGTAGGGTTCAACTGGTTCATGATGTGTTTCAGAGCATGCTTCTCCATAGTTTCTCCATTTATTTATAGCCTGCTTCTCTTTTGAGTCATCTATCAGCTTGTGCTAGGAATTTTATTTGGTCTGGTGACCTGGTTATCAGAAAATTAGTCACTGTTTCTTAACAACAAGTTTGTACTCCGAGGAATGAGGCATGTCTCGACCTTTGCAACCTAAAGGCTCTTAATACAGCTGGTCTTATAAGTTTGGGTTGGCAGACTCTATTACAAAGCTCTTCATGGGGTTCCTTTGCTTGTAAGCGTTTTCCTATTTTTTGACACATGAAGTTTCAGTATTTTTCTTCATCTGTTTGGCATGGGCTCAAACGAGTGCTTCCTCTTCTTTTTTATCACTCTAGATGGATTATTGGAGACATAAATTCTGTTTTATTTTGGTCAGACAAATGGTTGAACTCTTCTATTATTCAGCAGCTAAATATGAGTTCTTTGTGTCATCTGTTGAAATCTTGTGTTGCTGATTTTATCTGGGACCAACAATGGGCTTTGCCTTCTCGCTTCTCAAATTTATATTCAGATTGTGCTAAACAGATTCTTGAGATCCCCTTGCCGAACACTCCAGAGAGTGATATTCTTATATGGGAAAATTCCTCCTCTGGTCTTTTCTCCTTTTCAGATGGTTATGAGTTAGTTCGCCCCCATTTTGAGAAGTCAGATTGGGCTTCTAGTGTTTGGCGTAGTTTCATCCCTCCTCGTTATTCCGTTCTTGCATGGAGAATTTTTCATCTCAAGCTGCCGACTGATGATCAACTTCAGCGACGTGGCATTCCAATTGTCACAGTATGTCAGCTTTGCTCTTTTAGTCATACGGAGGATATACCGCACTTATTTGTTAATTGCTCTTTTGCTCAACATATTTGGCAATGGCTTGCTTGTTGTTTTGACACTTCCTTGCCATCATCTGGATCCCTTAATGATCTTTGGAGCTCTGTCACAGGTAAAGCTTTTTCTCCGTAACTTAAAAATATTTGGCTTGTCAGTTGTCTCTTTGTTCTTATGGCTATCTGGAAGTCTCGTAACAAGCTTCGGTTTGATAATAAGCAACCCTCTCTTATGTGAGTTTTTAGATCTGTTAAGGCTTGGGTTCGTTATATTGCTCCTCATACTCCTGGTTTTGTCCGTGGTATTTTGGATTCCAAAGTTCTTTCTAGCATGGGTGTGATTCCTGTTGTCAAACATAGAAATGCTCCTCGTATTGTGCTATGGCATCCTTCTCTCATTCCATGGCTTAAGCTGAATACTGTTGGTTTCTTCAAGGGAAACCTTGGCCTTGATGGTTGTGGCGAAGTGTTTAGGGACAGCTTCGGTCGTTTTATTGGTGGTTATTGTCAAGCTTTGGGAACTCAAATTGTTTTCTTGCTGAACTTATGGCTGTTATTTTAGGTGTTGAGTTTGCTTTTCACTTTGGTTGGCATCACATATGGTTGGAGAGTGATTCTACAGCAATACTTCAATGTATCTCTTCTTCCTCTTTTGTACCTCCTTGGCCATTGCGAATTGCCTGGCACAATTGTTTGACTCGGATTCAACATATCTCTTTCACATGCTCACACATCCTTCGCAAAGGGAATTCTGTTGCTGATAGGTTTGCTAATCTGGGGTTAGCTTCCTCATCCTTGCATTGGCATGCTACTCCTCCTGAGGTTTGTCCTTACTTGCGTATGGATGCTTTGGGTTTTCCATATTATAGACATTCTTAATATGTTGGTTCTGAATGTTGGATAACATCTTGAGAGCAATTTCTTTTATTTTTACCAAGTTGAGAAACTTAGTCTTTTTCAGTTTGGTTTTTCCTTTTTAAATCTCTTCGTTTTGAGAGACTTTCTTCGCATGATTTTTGTTGGTAAATGTTTTGGTTTGGCCCCCGTTCCCTTTTGTACTTGTTTTTTGTATTTTTTTTCTTTAATAATTATGAATGGGGGGACGGGAGGTAGGTTCCTAGATGTGATGACTCCTTTTCTTTCAGGATTGTGGAAGGGCGCTTATCGCCCCAAATCTGCTGTTGCAGAGGAGCTAATATAGTTTAATCCTCTATTTAATTAAAAAAAAAATTGACCGTTTCAAGTATATGATCATTCAAGCTCTAAACTGCAGGTTACCGCCTGCCTACCGCCCTAGAGCCCGCCTCCCAACATTGATTTAATCTCAAAATTAAGCCAAACAAACTTGAATCCCAGGGAGGGCTTAAAGATCCCAATCAGGCCAAACTAGCTAGGATCCTAGAGTCTCTAGACCCACGTTTATATTGGCAAAATAAGTACAAAAAATTGATGGAGTGGGGGCAAAAGGAGCTTATATCCTACAAAATATACCGCAAGACCCAAGTAGCCCACAAGCCACGATAATGTGAACCACTACATACATGTTAGCTAATCATCAATACAAGTTGGGAAAATATTACTAAACTTCGGAAAGTGTTGATAGAACTACCCTTTCATTCCCAAAATACAAAATTACCAAGCATGCACTCTTATTTAAGTACTGCTGCTACTGCATCTACTATGTTCATTATGCTAGCAAACTAGAGAACCAACTCCTTAAGTTGTTATTCACATTTTGTCACTCCTACCACTCGTTACTCGCACTCGTTAAGTCGTTTAGTTTGTCACTAATGCCGCATGTTACTCACACTCGTAGCACATTGCCCTTAGTTTAGTTTCGAATGTTATGCACAGTTAACTTTTGTACTAACATGAAGTGATAAGACTCAAAACCCAAGTAGAATGAGGAGCAAGGTTGTGCGGAATGTTGGCCTAGTGTCACGGGCCTAGCCCTTCGGCCACCACACTTGGCCCATGCGGCGCTCCCATGCCAGGGAGCCAGCCTTATCAACCGGGACAACGACTGGTTTCGCCCTGCCTTGGGCTCGTCAGGGGATCGGCTCCAGACCCCGACCAGTTTGTGTAGGGTTGGCCTAGTCCCCTCTTCAGCGTTAAGTCCTCGACCAGCGACAAGCTCCCCAAACTCAACCGGGTCGGCATGCCTGAACTTCAAAGGGACTGCACGTATGCCCCTACACTCTTGATCTTAGAGCGCAACCCCGCATATCCATGCAGCTTGACAACCAGTGTGGCCTATGATGACACTCCCGAAAGCGGGACGTGACACTAGGCAGAGCAGAGATGATCATCACGCCCATATTAAAAGCCTTCAACAGGCTCAGATGTGTCGACAATGTCCATACCATGTGGTTTTGTTGGTCTCCTCACAATGGCCAACAATCAGACCTTCAAAACAAACTGTAACCTCAGCACCCCATTATATTACAACTTGCTTACCATATTTTAGCTCACTGCCAGACAAAACTGCACTGTGATTAAGCCCCAATTTCCCCCAACCTTACCCCACTCCACACACACAGCCACAGAGAGCCTCATGGACTTTGCAAACTTGTAAGATGCCGGGTTCTCTTCTACAGTGCTCCACAGTGCTATTTTGCAATTTAGGAAAGAACTAAAGTAACACAGAGGGATGAGAAATCCATTTATATTGTCTCAGTTACATGTTACATTACATCATTGAGACTCGGACGAGGGGAAAGAAAGAAAAATAGAGATTTGTAGAGCTAGCTGCTGCTAATTTGACTGAAGAACCATTCTTGTTTTGAATTGGGGGTCTATACATACATTGTTGAGAAAAGGTTATAGAGATATCCAAACCAGAAAAAGAAACAAGTGACCCAAAATGGTTAAAGAGCAAAAACCAAACTAAGCAATGTGATCCCAAAAAAGAAACAAAGAGGGCAGAAACTAACTAACCCAATAGAGAAGCTGAAGAATTGAATGAGATTAGAATAGATAGGGTCTTCAATAATCAGGCATAAGATGAGTGATCTTGCCTTCTTCAAGAGCCATTTTTCTTTCTGTGATTTTGAGCCATATACAAACCCCAGTAAAGCTAAGCACCAAGCTCGCAAGCCCACTTCCCAATCCAATCCCAACAATGGCCAGAACCGAAAGCCCTTTGGCTTTCATAGGTGGCAAAGGGTACCCATAAAGGTCCTTGTTCCCGGCAAACGACGTCGCATTGAATCTCGGCAAGCTCCCGCTCCGGTTCCCGAGAGAACTCGGAATCGGACCGGACAGCTTGTTGTTGCTGACGTCAAAAGCCGAGAGGCGAACGAGCAGACCCAGCTGCTGGGGAATGGTCCCGGTGAGGAGGTTCTGGTGGAGGTCGATGACGTTGAGGTAAGCACACAATGTGAGCTGCGGCGGAATCGGGCCGGACAATCTGTTCGACGAGAGGTTAAGTACGGCGATATTGACAAGAGACTGAAGCTCCGGTGGGATAGGGCCGGCGATGAAGTTGGAAGACAAATCGAGGGACTGGAGATTGGTGCAGTTGGCGAGGAAAGGAGTGATGGAGCCACGGAGAGAGAGGTTGGTGAGGGAGAGCTTGTAGATGCGGCCATTGTTGCAAGTGGCGCCTTGGAGATAAGAAGTGAAGCCGCTACATGGGTTTGCAAAGGTGGATTTGGTCCAGTTCTGTAACGAGTGGTTCGGGTCTTGTAGGGATTGGCTTAGATGAGTTAGGCATGCCTCGTCGCTCGGATCTGATTGGCTTGGCCGGAACAACATAGTCACAACTAGAAGAAACACACGACATGAACTAGTTCTAGTTCTACTACTACTTCTGCTCCTCCGAACACAACCACCACCCATTAGAAATTGGGTTTTGTTCTGTTGATTCCTGTGTACAAAAACAAAACCCTTTTTTGTGTTCTTTTCAATCTGGGTTTTGTGGGATGGAGCAGAACAGAAGAGATGAGTGTATCCAAAATGATACCTTTGGTTGGGTTTATGGGACTTCTGGTGTTGGGTGGTATGTGTTTATGTATGTGTGAAAAAATGTTCACACTTTAATGAATGCTGTGATATTCTGTTATGGAGGGTCAGGCATATATAAAATAGGGAGAAAAGAGAGGAGGGAGGCTCTGTTTTTATAATTCTGGGAAAGAGAACAAGAGACTGTTATTTTTTTGGTCAATTAGAGACTGTTATTGAAATTTCAAGAGTTTTTAGAGAGAGAAAGAGAGGGTGTGGGAAGCACTAACTAAGTTGGGAGAGAGAGAGTGACGGTGTAATTCTCAAATTCTCATTCGGAGAAAGGAAAAAATAAATAATGAGTGCGGTGGACTGGGCTCTGCACCATAACGAAAGTGACAAGACTACGAGGCTAGTATTGTAATTCCGGGGTTGCAGTTCTGGGGAACCAGCGGGGACTTTCTGATCGATAGGGTCGAGGGGAGGAGAAATGGGTGGCTTGTGATGGAAGAAATGGAAGCGTTGGAGGGTTTTAGGCCGCTGGATGTGGGGACTTTTGTGATGGGGGGATCGTTGACTGTGCATGATTAAATGGAGCTACGGAGGAGGGAAAGGGAAGGACGGTGGTGTCAGGTGAACTGGACGTGTGGGAGTACGATTCTGCGAGAGGGAAGGGACGATGGAAAGGTGGGCATCTAGTACAGATTTTACATGTTGATTGAACGAGGACAGCAATAATGGGCAAGGCTAACTAACAATGGGAAGAACACGAGTACATCAAGGTAAAATCACCTTCAAATCTTGGCTAATCAGTTCCAATTGGACCAATTCTTTGCTCTGTTATCTTTTCTTTTAATCTATTTTTTCTTTGAGTTCGAGATAAATGGTTTTGTAAGAAAACAGACGGATAACATCACGTTTTGTAATTATTTGAGTTAGATTGGGTGATTCTTAATATATTTGTGTAGTTCTTGAGATGTAAATAACTAAATACAAACAATTAATGATTACACTCGACATTCTTTTAAGTATATGTTTGTTTTCTATATGCGTCTCTAAAAATATGTCAATATGTGAAAAGTTATGCATGAATTACCATATGCAACAACTATTACAAAGATGTCGGCCTCGTACTTTGTAGGTTTTACTACTACGTGAGCACTTGACGTAAACAGACTACGTGTGATTTTTTTGCATATAACGATATAAAACTAAAGCAATGATGAGACCTCATTTATACAAAAGCAAACTAGCAAGTAAGGGCAACGACAATATTGTTTACAGTGATTTTACTGGTTTTGTAAGCCAAATGTCCTGAGTTCGATTCATATTGTAAAACCCTAAATCACTTACGTCAAAGAAAACAGAGGTATGAACAAAAAATGAAATTAATTGAAAACGTACCCAAAGTTTAAGATGGTGTGTTTAACACACTACTTAAAAAGAGATTACAATCGCTTAATCGCTTTGTAACTGATGGCAAATTGTAACCTTCTGTTTAGTAGTCTCTCTCTTTACATGTATAATCACAATCACATTCCTTATATGTAATCAACATCCCTTGATATGCTTTGTGCATGCTTACTAGCTCGGTAAAGTCTATAACGGCGTCCTGAAAGTGAGGGTTAGTTCTAATTATATATCTAACTATCAAGTAAACATTACATGCCTAATTGTCTGGTACCTTTGGAATGAAACAGCAATCCAAAATTTGGTTGGTAATAGACTAATAGATCCGATTAAAGTAAAACAAAGTCGGTGTGGGTTTATCCTAAATCCATAGCTTTCCATTTTTTCTAAGATAATGTCAAAGTAGAACACCAATTTGCTTCTAAACCAAGCAATATATGCCAGCCAAAATATCCTCATGCTTAGGCAATGCTTGTTCTATTGGAATTCATCTCCACCAAAACCCTTAACTCTCAAGTCTCCGCATTTTCTTAGCTTCTATGATTACTGGTTTGACATGGTTGCCATGACTAGCTAGCACAGCACCACTTTCCCTTTACATGGATCTCAGATTAACAGCGGGAAGGGTCTTCAAGTTTGGATTTGATATAATAGGATTGAATTTGGGGGATAAATTAAGATTATCGAGAGGGAAGAGGTACGTGAGCTAATCAAACACACACCTGGTGAAGATAATAGAGGTTTTGGTTTTTCTTTTCCTCATGAGCTGGGATACAATGATTAAGATGAACCATTATTCTTAACACGATTCTGCCTAGCTAGCAACCCCACATACCCTCAAACCAGATCAATATACTGAAGCTGTGAAGCAGTTAGCAACTAAAGACCTACCATCTCTATAATATTCCAGTCAACTTGTAAAAGTTTCTCATTATGATCTCTAGCTAAGCAGCAATATGTTAACTCTTATTATCTAGACTCGACGAGATCGTTGATCGAGAATGACGCTTGCATATCATTTTCTTAGGTTATAAGCTAGGATTGGCTTCAGGGACTCACTTCTTCCTTGAGTACAGACTCGGTCTTAAGCAAACTGAGAAAATATGCACAATCGCCTAAAATTCATACGAGTTAGGTGAGTTAAAGATCTTGAGTGTAAAATAGAATGTGGCGGTAGCAGTTCACGGAATCATAAAGCGTGTAAGGTGATTCACGAGTTCATTCTCATAATTTTTTATTTTAAATGATAATTTTAATTAAATATGTGAAATTATTTGTTGTACCTGATACATCTCATTCTTTTTATATAATTTGTTATTTTATTTAATAAATTTTTTTTTTTAACACACGCTGGCATTTGAATCAAACAAGGCATTGTTATTTGCTGCAAAAAAACATGGATAGAGTACAGTACCTCAATTGAAGGAAATTATGAAACCAATTAGTAAATTTGGGGAATCATTTACATTAGTGCAATAGAAAATTTACAGGAGTTTTGGCTTATATCGATGGCCCCATTAGTTTGATTGGTTGATTCTGTTGAAAGTTACATAAGCCCCAACAACGGTGCCTACAGACCCAACATTCTGTTGGGCAGTGATTGAAGCATAAGAGGGGTCATGACGTCATGTAGACCAACAGAAAGTGAAGGAATGTCCAATTGAGTTTGAAGGACCTTAAACTCATAGGCCTCTTTGTTCTTTTGACCCCCACGCCTCCAAATCATAAGACAGAAGCCCAACTTGGTCCCCTAGACATGTAAATATCCCAATGTTGGAACTTGGGATAGCATCTTGGTCTATGTTGGCTCATGTCATTTCCACACGAGCGCTTGTGGTTTATGTTAACTTGTCTCTAACTTGAAACTAGCTATAGCAAGGTACATATTTGCATATGAGAGATATGGATGTGACCTAAATCACCTAATGATCTAATTTTTCACTTGAGAGCCTGATTCCTAAAGGACTAATCAGGTTAATTATTGTCTCCGTTCATATCTTGATTTTTCACATTTTATGTATTACTTAAATAATAGTCTTTGTTATATATAACTTGCAATAAACTTTGACTCTTGTCTCTCTTTTTTTCTTTTTGATAGAGGGTATTTAGATTTGGGAAAAACAACCCACCAACTTGAAAACATTATGAACCAATTATGATCCGTGGGAACTCAACTAACATCTAAGTACAACCATGTTACCATGTGTGTGCAATCAGGCCCTGCTCGCTGACGCAAGATGGAAAAGTTTCCACTTTGTAAACCCGCATGCATCCGCAGTTGGGCCTCACCATGACACAGACTCTCTTGAAAGTTGACACTTTTTACCAGCTTCATAAAGGTCATGCAAGTCCGCAGTACTTAGTAACCTACCAATAAAGGACTTGTGATTAATGAAGCTCGAACTTAAATGAGAGTTTTACTCAAGCAAATGCCTGGCCAATCTTTCCAATTCTCATTAGCCACTCTTAACCTCTTAGTCTTCATATCTAGGCCCTATATGAAAAAGGGAAACGTAATGCCTTGCGCACTGCATGATCGACTATGGATAACACCCACCTCTTTTCCATATCAACCACCTATTCGATATAAATCAATATCATCTGCGTCCTAATACATAAACACAAAACATCTAACTTTTGTATAAGCACGCATGCGTGGGACAAACTCATATCGAAGAGACTCCATCGGGTGTGCGTGTGAATAGGACTCTTGCGGGTTTATGCTCGACATGCCAACTCTGCTGGGTCTGTTTAGATGTTGATTTCCAGATGAAGCTGAAACACACACGACCACTTTTGGAAAAATAGAGCAATCTAAGGCTTATAGTTAGCGAGCTAGCAAGCAACCAAAACCTTGCATCGATTCTGTGGTGGTTTTTCGGTTGACCAATTAGCCTGACAGGCCCCATTTTGATCTTGCTAAATAACAAATCCCCTGGTTTGGTGCTTCCGCTGCTTCATGATCAGCAAAGCTATTCTGAATCTAGCTGGTGGTGCTAAGCTATACGTTTGTATTTCGCCATTGATATACTCACATTGCTTTATAGAGTAAAACATGAGGTGCCTAACCTAAACCATACAGTAAAAAAGTTGAGATTCAAGTATGCATGAGAGTAAACATTCGAACTTAGGTGGTAAATCAATATACTACTGAAATTGTCCAAGTGTTAAACATCATTGACGTGATTGAAACTCTAGTACATTGTCCGCTAGTTTGCCTTGCCGGAACTAAATTGGAGAGAAAAAACCTACACATGCATACCATCCTGCTCGTTAAATAAATTTACATCTACTAATAGGATGTAAACAAGCAAACAACTTAGGTGGTTGGGCCAAATCCTAAGACTTAAATTCTTGGGTATGGTAGTAGGTGAAAAATGTTGGGCCCAATTGATCATAGAAGTACAAGTACCCAACTAAAAGCAACCGAGATTTTCTCTCTCTAGTTTTTCACTACCTCACCCAAACAAATTATGAGAGTAATATTTACAAACTTGACCTATATTTTTCTTTGTTGGTGAAGGGTTCAGCCACTCTATACATTTGTATAACATATATCAAGTTATGAGTCGTTCAGTCGTTTAGAAATTCAAAATTCAAGACGGTCGGATAGTTCACGACTTGATGTATGTTATACACATATGTATAGTAGAAAAATCCTCTAGTAAAAAACCTTAAAAAGATTTTGAAAAGTCAGCAACCCACCGCATCCGCGCTCCTTCCCATCACACGTATGTATTCATTGTATTGTATCACAAAAACATGTCAAATTTTACACAATATAATCGCATGTGTGCATGACTCGAACACGCAAGTTAACATACGCTCAACGTGAAAAAGAATTCCAAAGACGCTCCTCCATTGCCGTACACCTTTCTGTAAATAAGGACAACAAATATTCCTCCCTCTTTTGCACTGTAATTTCCACGTCCAGTTGTTCATTCCATTCCTTTTGACCCTGCATGCTATTCTCTCTTTATGTTCTTTTTTCCCTAATTGTTTTCGATCATCAGTAGCTGTATCGATCTGTTTGTTTTCCTTCTTCGATCTCATGCATGCCTGTTCTTTTCTCTGATCTGCTACTTGTTTCTTTCTCTTGTTTGCTGATTTTGATCCCACTTTACTCGACCACTCCTACCCTCTTTTACCCTTTAAGAATATATGAACCAAGATGCTTCTCCTAGATCGATCAAAAGCCATCGTTCTCAAATCTCAATCCAAATGATCATATCATTGATACCTTTTTTCCAGTTTTCTGCACAAGAAATAAGCAGTTTTCTTTTGCATGTCAATATAGGCGTGCCCTTATTATGGGTTGTTAAGATCTTACTTTCGTTGTTTAAGATCCTTTCCTCACCGACGTGAAATATACATGCACCTACTCCGTTGATATTCTGGCCTTGTACAATAAAAAGGAACTGAAATGACTCTTCAACAGCAACCCTCCTATTCACTATACATTTTCTTCGTTAATTTGTTAATTTCTTGTTCTATCTTTTCAGGCCGGCAAAAGTTTTAATCTATCTCGCAAGCAAAATAGAAAAATTAATGATTGCTTTGATGCTAACAACAATGACTATATATATGTAGTTGCAAACTAGCTAAATTAAGTCAATCAGGGAGCTGCATGTCGATTTATATCTCGATTCAGTATTAGTATCCATTGATGCTTAGTATTGCTTTACAAATAATCTTAAGGTTTTTGGCATCTTCACTCATTAATCTAACGTCACATATAAGTTGTATACGAGAAAGGATTTAACGAACAAATAATCTTAATGTTTTTGGCATCTTCACTCATTAATCTAACGTCACATTAAGTTGTATACGAGAAAGGATTTAACGAGAACACATTTATTGTCTTTGACACCATTTCTTTTTACTTTGCAAGGTCATGTATTTGGTTAAAGCTTCTCTCGTAAGATCTTTGTGTTGTTTTGTGAAACTAGTTTTATTCGTTTGTATCAGTTTCGGACAGCGAACCTGATTAGTGTGATTTAATGATTCTTCTGAAAATCGCATTAGAAAGAGTGAAAGACCAAGCACCTATTTTGTACTCTCATCTACCTTATCCTTAGTATAATAGATACTTTTCACACACACAAAAAAAGTTGTCCTTGTGCCGTATATATTGTGTTGCCCTATAGCATGCAATTATCTTGTAGTACATTGATATAAGTGTTCATCTAACAATAGAATTGTCACAAACAAGCGTGCTACGTTCTCTAACTATCATCTTGTAGTACATTGATAGTCATCATCTACCATAAAATTATTTCATATAAGCATATGGTACTCTTGAAATTTTAGCACGAAGTGAAAATATATATAAATAAATATGATTTTTTTAATTGCAAAATGACTGGGATTGTACACAACCAGCTTGTGAATCAGCGCTCCTCGCTAGAATTAGAAGACTAATGTCACTACCGAATATCTAGTACTTGGTAAATAAATCCGAACTTGGAGTTACTGATTGGTAGCAATGGCATTTCAATGCAAGCAAGTCCAGGCCAATGATTAAAATCTTTGCGATATATCTGATATATTCTCCGATATCTTATTTTTTCAAATTACCGATTTATCTAAAAGGCTAAATATCTTATTTTCCACCGTATCTCTGATATTTCTCCGATATCGTCAAATATCTTTGATATATAAGAAATATCTCGGATATTTATGATGAAGATAAAGTGTAAAGACATAGAGAGATAACAAGAGAATAGAGAAATCATCATCTTATTCATTGATATGAGCCTTTTATATAGGGAATTACAGAATATCAATATGGTAAGTATAATAAATACATAGATCTAGTAAAACTACATATCCTATTGGCATAAGGCCAAGACACACATAAGGAATATCTAGAAGATTACAGAATATTCTAGAACACTCCTCTTTGTGTCGCGCGCTGATATGACGATGGTGCTGATATGTTGTCTCGTCAAAAACCTCGTTAAGTCACAAAAAAACCCTGTGGGAGAAAAACTGAACCTTGATCGTAGGAGAAAAAGAGTACAACGCACCAGCCTAGTTCATTGAGATGTTACTCCCCCTGATGTGAACACTATTCAGAGAGACTTGATAGCCGACGCATACCTATATTTTTCACATGTTTCTCAAAAGTATACTTAGGTAAGGATTTAGTAAATAAGTCTGCTGCGTTTCCTTCAGAACTAACTTGGTTCACTTGAATATTGAGAAACGCATGTTGCTGTTAGTTGTAAAAGAACTTAGGCGAAATGTGCTTTGTATTATCACCCTTGATGTAACATAACTTCATTTGCTCAATACAAGCTGCATTATCCTTATAAATGCATGTAGGTCTATCAGTTGTAGAATTTAATCCACCAGTCCCTCTAATGTGTTTAATGATTGATCTCAACCAAACACATTCCAGAACAACTTCATGCAAAACTATAATCTCTGCATGATTTAAAGATGTCGCTACTAGAGTCTGCTTAGTAGACCTCCAAGATATAGCCGTATTCCCAATGGTGTACACATAACCAGTTTGAGAACGTCCTTGATGAGGATCAAAAAAATATCCGGGGCGAAACCCACCAACGTATTGTTGGGTGTCTCGGCATAGGACAAGGCGGTGGTGGCGTGTACGGCATTGGACCCATGTCCAGCAGCCGTACCGGCGACATCCATGGCGGCCGTCCGGTCCTTTGGTGGATCGGTGCCGTGCCTTCCTTGAGCCATATGACCATCTTCTGTCCTTCTTGAATCAGTGTAGGGAAAGAACAGTCTCAAGTCAATGGTACCCTTAAGATATCGAAAGATGTTCTTGACTCTGGTCCAATGACGTTGGGTTAGCGCTGAGATAAATCTAGCTAACAAGTTGACTGAGAATGCAATGTCTGGTCGAGTGCATTGAGCCAATTACAATAATGCTCCTATTGTACTAAGGTATGGAACCTCTACGCTCAAGACCTCTTCGTCGTCCCCTTTCGGACAGAATAGATCTTTAGTTATATCCAGACTTCGACCAATCATGGGAGTGCTAACAGGGTGCATCTTGTCCATATTAAATCACTTGGGCATCTTTTGGACATATGCAGACTGGTAGATAAGAATTCCACAGGCTCAATGCTCTAGTTCAAGACCTAGGCAATATCAAGTCTTCCAAAGATCTTTCATCTCAAACTCGGATTTTAGATAAGCTACGGTCTCTTTGATTTCATCAAGAGTACTGATAATGTTCATGTCAACGACATAGACGGTCACTACTGCAAATCCGGAACTTGTCTTCTTTATGAACACACACGGGCATAGTTCATCGTTCTTATATCCCTACCTAATCAAGTAGTCACTTAGACGAGTATGCCACATTCCTCGGATTGCTTTAATCCGTAAAGTGAGCGTTGCAACCTTATAGCATAAGCACTCTGTGGTTTAGAGTTACTTGATTTAGATAACGTAATGTCAATAGGCACTTTCATATATATCTCTGAATCTATATCCCAATAAAGATATGTTGTAACCACATCCATGAGCTGCATGTCAAGTTTTTCAGACACTACCAAACTGACTAAGTAGCGAAAAGTTATGATGTCCATGACCGGAAAGTAAGTCTCCTCGTAATCAATCATAGGGAGTTGTGAGAAACCTTGCGCCACAAGGCGGGCCTTATATCGAAGTACCTCGTTCTTCTCATTATGTTTTCTAACAAAGACTCATTTATGTCCAACATGCTTTACACTCGGCAGAGTTAGAACAACTGAGCCGAAGACCTGTCTCTTTGTTAAAGAGTCTAATTCTGCCTGTATTGCATCTTTCCATTTAGGCCAATCCGCTCTCTTTTGGCATTCTGCAACAGACTGTGGTTCGATGTCATCGTGTTCAATGATTTCATGAGCCACAAAATAAGCAAATATATCATCGACATAGGTTGATGACCGGTTCATCAATTCATAAGTGTTATCATAACACATGGATATCTTTATGTTCTCTGATGTTGACATTAACCCTGAGGCGTCCCCAATGGATTCTAACATCAATTCGTGGACATAACTATAATCAGAGATGGTCACGTGAGAATGATTCTCAACATCGATGATCAAAGGATTGACTTGTGCCTTGTCGGTCCGTTTCTTTCTCGAACGCGTGTCAGCCGAACCAAATGACCTCCCCTTTTTCCTTTGGGGAGCCACGACCTCCATCCCCACACCGTGGCCGGTACCGCCGGCGGCGGTAGTCCAGTGCTCGGGGATGGCCATGCCCTTTTTAGGGACTTCGAGCCTAGCAGAAACATTTGCAGTTGGTATATATGATCTTGTCATTTTCGCAATCTCGGAGAAAGAGTTAGGCATCGTATCTGCTACTTTATGAAGTTCAAGAATACGTTTCACTTCACTGTCAGTCTGTGAGGTGCGGGGATCATAATGAGACAGAGTGGGGACAAACCTCGACAATTCCTGTCATTCCACATGAACACATTTGTTCATATCTCTCCCTAAAGACCAGAAGAATGTCTCATCAAAGTGACAATCTGCAAACCTTGAGGTAAAGAGATTAGTTGTTAATGGCTCGAGGTATCTGATAATCGTTGGAGATTCATAACCAACATAGATACCCAATCGTCTCTAAGGACCCATCTTGGAACGCAGTAGAGGCGTAATTGGCACATAAACCGAACAACCAAAAATTCGTAGATGCGAAATGTCAAGCTCATATCCAGTAACCAACTGGTACGCACTAAATGATTGTTTAGCAATGAGTCTAAAATGAATAAGTAAGGTTGCATGTAATATTGCATACCCCCATGACGCAATTGGGAGGTTGGTGAGCATTACCAACGCTCGAGCAATAAGCTGAAGTCACTTAATTGTAGCTTTAGCGAGACCGTTTTGCGTGTGAACATAGGGTACGGGATGCTCAACTTCAATCCCGATAGACATGCAATAGTCATCAAAAGTCTTTGATGTAAATTCTCCAACGTTATCCAGTCGAATTGACTTAATTGGATAATCCGGGTGGTGAGCCCGAAGTTTAATAATTTGTGCTAAGAGTTTTGGAAATGTAGCATTACGTGTGGACAAGAGCGCGACATGAGTCCAACGCGTTGAAGCATCCACTAGGACTATAAAGTATCGAAATGGTCCACATTTAGGATGGATGGGTCCACAAATATCATCTTATATACGATGTAGAAATGAGATGTTCTCGGTGTTATTTTTAGCGTAAGACGGTCTCGATACTACTTTCGCTAAAGAGCAAGCTTTGCCAAATGAACGATGAGCGTTTGAAAGAGTCAATGACACATCAAGGGGAAGAACGGCGCGCCTCAATTGCTTGAGGGATCGGCCGAGCGGCAACCAGGAAGTTGGTGCCGAGCCCGGGAGACGTCAAAGTCCCCTTTGGGCCGTGATGACCAGTTGTTGCGTCATCACCATGATGCAAAGTGACATCATTTCCCAAATATTTTCGTTTTGATCTGAAGAATGGATGTCACGCCCCGAATCTTAATTTTTTTTACCTTAATTACTAGCATAGTGGTAATAAGAGTTTTTACCGTGTTCGTCACTAAGTGTGTAATTTAATTAGTCCCCAGAGGGTGTTGAGGGACTAATATTTTGAAGGAATTATTCGTAGGAGAAAATTTTGACGAATGTAAAAATGGTAATTTTTGCTAGTAAAAGATAATTTTATTGGGGTATTATTTCGGGGTGTTGAATTTTGGATTTTGGGTTTAAATGGGGTTGTGGACCGGGCTTGGTCAAAGCCCAGTCTCTTTTCTTTTCTTTCTCTCTTTTCCTCCCGGTTTCTCCCGAGCCTAGTTTTCTGCCCGATTCTTCTCGGCCGCCGTCTGACCTCCGTTCGCCGCTGGACCGGTCCCGTTCGGTCGGTCTCCAACCCAGCAGCAATACTAGACTGGTGGCAGCCTCCCTAGCGCTGCAGTGAGGGAGAAACGCCGCCCGGAAGCTCCGACTGCTGAATCGTTTTTCTGGCCGGAACTCCTTCCTTCGGCCGCCATAGCCGGCGAGCCTTGGCTCAAAAGGAAGCCCTCATCCCGTGCTTCAATCCCTCTAAAGGGCTCGCTCCGTCTCTAGCTAGGTAAGGAGAAATCGGAATTTGAAATTTCTAGGGCTTATTGTGTTTGTGCGTTCGATTGATGTGCTTAGGCTTAGAATTGGAGTTTGTGGTAGTTAGGAATGTTGTAGAGGAGGATGAGAGGAAGATGCTGCCAAATTTTGGTGACCATCGGAAGTCGCCGGAGTTGGTCGCCGGCCGCCGCCACCGTTGAGAAAATGTTTTTGGTGGAGAAAAATGTGAGGAGTTTAATGGAATAAGTTTTAGAATTTTTGGAGGAGTTTTGTATAGGTTTGAGATTTGTTTAAGTTTGGTATTTTTAGCGGATTATTAATTTATAATCCGGCCATTGGATTTTATTTGGTGGAAGGTGGTTTTGAGGATGTCGGTAAAATTTGTGGAGTTTTGAGGTTGGCAGTGGATTTAAGATTTTGGAGTGTTAGGCTTGGTTGAGCGCGAAGCATATTTATTTATGCATGTTTTGTCGGTGTTTTATTTTAAAGAATTAATTATGATTGGAACAGGACGCGAGGAGGCTCGGGCAGAGGAAACCTCCGACCAACGTCAGGCTTAGGCCTAAGTTGTGAGTGGACTTTTGTTTTATATAATGTGTTTGAATTGTTTTATTGTTGAGTAATTTCCTTTGTTAGATATTTTTCCCAAAATTGTGAATTTCGGCGATTATACTTGAGGCACAATTCCGAGAAAAGTATGTATGAGAGAGAATGCTAGCTAGCTATACGTGGCAGCCCCCATTCTGAGGACGAATGCCAGTTGGGGTGACGTGAGCGTTAGACGCGAGCATAGTAGTCTTGTACGATTTTCTATTTGTTGAGATTATTCTATGTTTTTACATTCATTCATAGAAATCGTATAAGAAGTAAGCACGTATTTATAACCACTCGGACATTATCCCTCATTCTGAGGAAAAATGCCAGTATGGAGCGACGTGAGCGTTAGATGCAATCGTATTAGCCTGGTGTGACTATCTAATTTAAAGCTTATTCATAGATAGCATACATGGAGCATACGAGTGGTTAATACATACTAGTATATATTTATAATTTGAGCCTGAGAGGCTGTTTGATTTATGATTTGGGGACTAGCCAGAACTAGTCGTTTGCATTGTTAAATTTCTTGGGGAAATATTATTTGATGTTGAGATTATTTTGTCCACTCAATCTGACGTGATGAAATATTTTCCCCTGGGTTTTTTCTTCGTTTTTAAATGCCCAGTCTGCAGAGTTCGGGTGGGGTCTAGAAGGAGGCGACAAGGCAAAGTCACTCATTTTTCCACTACTGTTCACCAGTAGGTCATCTGTTTAACCCATTAGGATTTCTAGTAGCTTCCGTTGTATTTCTTATAGTAGCTCTGAATACTTTCAGAAAAATATCTGTGTATTATTTTATTTGGATTAAGTTGAAGAATTTATATTATTGGTTAAAAGTGTTCTTTAATTTTTCCGGGTTAGGGTTGTTCATTTTCAAGGGAAGTTTACCGAGTCCTTCGGTAAGTTTTCCTTGGAGGTGGTCCCCGCAGGACTCACCTCGGGTTTCAGGGTGAAATTCGGGGCGGGTCTTGACAATGGATGTCCATGAGAATTACGCAGAATTCAGATCATCATGTCCTTTCCGGGATGACCAAGTCGATCATGCCAAAGCTTGTATGAGTCAGAGTCCTAAAGATCCTGTTTGGCGACTACATAGGATTCAATAATCTAAATCCTCGTAAGGTAAAGACCACTAGATTGACTCATGAGTTTCTCCAATATACGTTTACGTCCGTATTCATGAGAAGTGATACACAAGAACTTAGTTCCATCTTCACAATAAGTTTCCAAGTGAAAGTCATTAGCGCGAATGTCCTTAAAGCTCAACAGGTTTTGGTGCCCTTTTGGGGCATAAAGAGCGTCTGTGACATGGATTATAGTGCCATGAGAGAAAAAGCAGCGAGCAGTTCCACTCCCGAGGATCACGGGAGAAGATCCAATCATTATCATCACAGATGATTTACATGGCACTAACTAAAGGAATAGTTACCGGTTCCTTAGAATGGTGTGGGTTGATCTACTATCCGTGAGGCACTCGATCTCTCCAAGAGACATACCTACAAAAGAGAGTAGATATATGAGTAAACAAGCTGATATCGAGCCATTTGGAAGGATTGAAAAGGCTAAAAATAGCAACAATCTCGAGAGTGCTGAAAAAGTCTCACGCAAAATGACATTTGCGCACTAAAACAGTCATAACTCCTTTGTTAAAATAGATATGGACGAACCGTAAAATGTTCTGAAAACTAGACTCGTAGAGATTAAAGCCAAAGAAATACTAACGCAAGGGCACCATTCACAATAGAGGATGACAATGTATGTCCCTAGATACATGACATAATATCATGGATGACAGGCAAGGGCCACAGATCGGTAGCTGATTTCAAATCGATAAGAAGAAACTTGATGAAGATAAGAAGAAACCTAAAAAGAATAAGAAGAAACCTAAAAAGCCAAGTTAGGCCAATGATATAAAGCTCACTATCTGGTCCGTCCGGAGCTGTTCACAAATCTTAAATGAAGTGACTGTAGGGAGGACAGATTACTGTTTTTCGCAGATTTGACATTAGCGAAGCTTTTGAAGCTTGCCGGTAGCATAGAGGCGTATGCTCAGCCACATGAACGTGCTAATGATCAAATCCAAGTCTGGAGAACCTAGAGGATTCGATGGTGATCCGGTTTTGCCAAGTCTTTAACGTCTTTTACAATACGGCAATTAGAGTAATAGCGTATGAGGGATCCAAAATCAAAAGCTTTCGGTAACTCCAAATTAAGTATGACCAGGCATGTCTGTGGAGGGTCGGTAGTGCGAGACACACTTAAAACCACTAGTTCCTTAATTTCAGACAATTCTAAGACATCATACTAACTTGGATGAGCCTAGTTGAATAATTGATGATGGAAGATCCGCTATTGGGTAAAAAACTTGAACCAGAAAACAGGTTAGTAACTCTCCTTGAGAGTCACGGCACCGTACGTCACCTCCTCTAAGGGAGAGACTAAAGACGGCATTGATGCCATGTTTTCTAAGGTAGATGTAAATCAATACGAACCATGTAGAGACAAGAAGAACCAATACGATGCTTTTATTTTTGGTTTGTCTCTCTAGGGCTGATCATACACAACCCTAAGTGTCCGAAGTTGATCAAACACGACCAGGAAAACTTATGTGAAAGTGATCAAACACACCTTCAAAAAGAAATAACCAAAGTTGATCAAACACAACTTTGGACCTAGGGAGGACAACCGGGATTTTAAACCTGCAAATACACCGACCTAAGCATATAATGGAGTAGAAGAAGGAGAGAAAACATTTTATCTCCCCCGAGGTTATTGAACTTGGAAGAGTTTTAAGGTTGTAAAATAAACATACCGTAAAAAACTTGGATGCTTGATCAGATTGAAGAAAACGGCGAGGCAGATGGCCGGGAAGCGGCAGTTGGCTGACGACGGCGGCGGCTGCAGCTGCGGCGGCCAAGGCAGGGCTAAGAATCTTCAGTTTTGATGTTTAGGGTTTGGAAAAAACTATTAGCTTAAAGGTTGAGCCACGTGTTGATAACGTGATGAAGGATAAAGTGTAGAGACAAAGAGAGATAGCAAGAGAATAGAGAAATCATCATCTTATTCATTGATATGAGCCTTTTATATAGAGAATTACAAAATACCAATATGGTAAGAATAATAAATACATATATCTAGTCAAACTACATATCTTATTGGCATAAGACCAAGACACACATAAGGAATATCTAGAAGATTACAGAATATCCTAGAACAATTTACGATATATTTTTGATATATTAAATAAATATCTATAAAAAAAATCACAGAAAGAAAAGACACGTTCAACAAATATTCGAGAGATGCGTAATTCCCTCGAGTATATCTGAATGAATATGAGCAATTTTCTATAGTGGGAAGATTGAACAATCTTCTATAGTGGGAAGATTGAACAATTTTTCATCTGAAAAAATTATGATCATGTCTCCCAATATCATGATCATGACTAGAAGTATTAAGTATGGATGCAAAAGGATATCATGTAAGGGGGAGGACTAAAGGTGCAAATGATGATCAAGATGTTGTTTCGATTGCGCTAAGTTTTGAGTCTATCAGTTTAGGTAGTCGGACTGAAACCTCAAATAATCCTAATAAGACAATAATCAATATGACTATAATATTTATGGCTATAATCAATGCGCAGTGATCAGTCATCTAATTAGATTCATCCTTACTATCCATTTATATGGGGAAACAGTCGGCTGCTCCAAAGAAATATATGATTATTATATTCAACACTACAATTCGTACTATATGAGTCATATGTCTTAGTCTGATTATTGTATTTTTGTAGACCAGCGTACGTCTTATCAGTAACCTAAATTCTCATTATAGATATTCTCATTATAGATGTAGATGAAGTTGATGTTTATAATATTTATATGTAAATACAATAATTTAAATATTTCAGAAAAAAAAAATTCTTCCTAAAATCCCGATATATTTTCTCGGATATCCTCAATATATCTAATATTTTTTTTTTAAAATACTGATAGAAACACCGATACCGATATTTTAATCTTTGATCAAGATTATCCAGTTCTACTATCTTGCCATTACTTCATATAAAAGTAACCTCTTCAAATGTGAACCTAGCTATCAGAAAAGGATGATATGATTATGGTGAAATGAAAACTCATTATTCACACCAAGTGAGTGAGTGAGTGACAACTTCTACTACACACGTACGTGTGAAGATATTTGGGATACATTGTTGTTGTAGTAGCCAACAATAGGACATGGGATTGCTTTGTAGGCCGGCATGATTAGGTTTCACAGTGCACAAGTGTGAGTGGGATCAGAAAGAAACGACTTTGAGGTTTTCCAACAAGAGGGAATTTGATCGGATTTCCAAAATGCCAGACAGACTCCCGTACTAATTGTCCATTGTAATCATTAACAGACCCCCTAAAGTTTTGATCTTGGAAATCCACATTCCACCTTCAACCCTCTTTCTTTGAATTATGAGCAAGGAATCTCTCATCTCTGTTACCTTTGGAGAAAGCTCAGGCAAAAAGGAGATCATGTAATGATGGTGTCAAAACCTAAAGCAAAGAATACAGAAACTGAGCTGGTTCTGAACTTACACAAAGCAATAAAGCTGGGGCTGGTAGAGCACATTATGAATGCCATACGAAATGAAATTCATAAATCAGCTTCAAGATCTTATCCTTTCCAATGCTTTCACTCCCTCAAATTTCTTTCAAGATTTTGATTTAGATAGGATAGGCTAAAATTAAACATTGATTAGTGAAGTTCTCTTTCACAAATATTATTTCACAAAAAGATCATCAAGACCATCATTAAAAACTACATGAACTACTGAAACTCCTACTAGCGGATCAAACATCAGTCCAGGCAGCGAAAAATGGCATGTGGGAGAGGGATAGGTCTGGCCTGGATTCGACTGCTGGGATCCAAGAACTGACCGTGTTATTAATTCCGGAACTTGAGAAGAACTTGGTAGCAGTTGGAGGCATTCCAAAGAAACTTGGTTGGCTTGACTTGTCAGGGCTGCCTTCTCTGGAGCTGTTCAAGCTTGTCACCAATGAAGAAGCATTGGATAAGTGAGTAGTAGTCCCCATTGTTGAGGACTCCTCTGCCCCATGATCTGCTTGAATCACATTTTGATGATCAGGTACTTGCTCGGAGGACTGACAGAGCTGCATCATTTTCCATTCCTCAACTTCATTGGTGTTCTTAACAGCGACAGTAATGCTTTGTTCACCATTGCTGATTTGCTTAGTAGACTCATCACCTGGTCGAGGCAGCGCCCTATTTCGCTTGGCATTTTCTCCAGCAAGAAGGGTATTGCTTGCCATGATTCGTTCAACATCGTACCTTGTTATGTCAAAGTTGGTCACAGCATTCAGTCCTCGAAATTTTATGGCGGCAATATCATAAGCCTCAGCAGCTTCCTCTTGTGTGCCTAAAATTGCATATTAAAGATAACTATTCAGCATCTGGAATAAACTCAGGAAAACTAAGCTTAGTTCCAAGTCTCATTGACCAATAAAGAATCGTTTTTTTTTCCTGACTTCAATTTGTTGGCTACAATGTAATAGTAATAATAACATGGTTTTCAATCTTTTTTAAAGTCAAGTTCAGAAGTGACTCACTGAATGTCCCAAGGTAAAGATCCTTATTCCCAGCAACCCTTCCAATCCGAGCTTGCCATCTTCCATGTTGATGATGTCTGCTACACAGATAAACACAGTCAGAGATTTCAGAGATTTATTGTGTGTTTTTTTTAACCCAATTTATTGTGTTTTCTTTGAGACTTCTAAAATTTCATATAAGCAGCTTATAAGACCTTGTCACTCCTCTGTACATGGAAGCCCCCCTTGAGAATCCACTGCTTTTCCTGTAAAATTTACTTTGATTACAAATTGAACTAAGATGCATACACTATTATAGTCATTTGGTCAGCATCAACAACAGGAAATATTTCACATTAACATTTACCTTCTTAAGTGAGCAACATATTCTTGTCTACCCATGTTAATCATCTCCTCGAGCTCTTTTTGATAATTCTCCAACTGCCAAATTAGCATCACAGTTTTATTCAGTAACCAAATAAAGATATATAGGCCTAGTTCTACTAACAGCATGAGAATGATTCAAAAGAGAATTATTACTGGGAAATTGATGTGAGTAGATGGTCCCCAATACTTGAGTGCTGCTAGATCATAGGCTTTTGCAGCTTTTTGTTCCATGTCATAACCTCCTAACAAACATAAATCTTGGAATGATTAGTTAAAACAACAAGTAGGACAGTTTAAAAATGATTAACCAGATTGAAAATAAATGGCTTACCCAGGTAAACTAAGATTCATCATTTGATTGGCATCCACAGCCAAGCAAGTAAAACATCAAACAATCAGGCAAAAAAATCAGCAACTTACAGTAATGGCCCGGTCAAAAAGAAAAATGAGACCAAGAAAAATGCACATCTATTTAAAACAAAACATCATTGTGAATCTGAACATTGCTAGATTGCTTCACCAACCTTGTCTTCCTTTCCTGCTCTGACCTTCTCTCTTGCAACTGTTGTCCCATAAATGAGCTTCATATCTACCAGTCCATCTATGCCTGCTTATCAAAACCCATAAAACAAAATCAGAACACTGAAGAAACAGAGAGAACCCAGTTTAATAATGAAGATCTTTGTACTTGAATGGTATAAAAAACAGTAAAGGACTAACCTTGTGACTCCTCTATACTGAGAGGTTCTCTGCCCAAATGTATCCAGAGACTTCCTATGAACAATTCGCTTTTGCTCCACTTTCTCAGGCCCTCTTTTCTTGGAAGAATCAACGATGGCTACACAGTCGGTATTAGTAGTCAAAGTGGGTGAGATTTGCTGTGTTCCGGTAACACAGCTTGATTGAGAGCCAGGGCTAATTGACAAGCTCAAACACTGTAAATCCCCATAAGGCATTGACCCAATAGACCCTGCAGATTCAGCACCATTGTCACCCATGTACCCAATCATGTTCTGCTCCAACACCCCATTATTATTATTAGCTGAGAAATTTCTGGAAACCCAGTTCTTCATATCAGAAATGTTGTGATTAAGTGACCCCAAACTTGAGTTTTGGACATTGTTGTAATGCTCAATCTGGGCTTGCTCCTTCTGATGATCCTCAAACATCATCTCATGGGTTTTTAGACCAGAGTAGTAGGATGAGTAGTCTTGCTGTTGGGACTCATGATCTTGGTTAAGCAAATTTTGGCTGTTGTTGTTGGGCTCATGGTGACGCTGATGGGTTGGGATTGGTTGGTAAAACATGCTGTCTAAGCTTAAAGCCATAGCTTCCCTGTCATTTTTGCCATAGTGGTTATGGGTCCCCATGGTTGCACCTCCAAAGAAGTCCTCTAGTTTTGGAGTTGAAGTTGAGCTACTAGTTACCATTCCTTGATATAATATGTAAAAAAAGTCAAGAATTTTACCAAAACCCTCAAAGAAAATAAGACAATGTAGAAGTGGAAGTAGCTGGAAGTTTGATTTGAGCTAACCTTGAGGATGATGAGACCTGTTGAGAGCTTCCATTATGCAGAGAGAGCCATCAGATTTTATTGGCATCATAGGCAAAGCAGAGTACAAACCAGTATGATCTCCTTGATCAACTCCATAGTATATTCCATAGTTAAAGTGAGGTGGGGAGTTGAAAAAGGCATTTGGAATAGAAGGAGAAGAGGACTGAGAAATTTGGAGGTGAGGGTCTGAAGGAGGAGGAACATCCAGTTTCATATTAGGGGAGAGAGAAAAATCCAACCAGTTATTGCTACTGTTGGTGTTATCATTACTCATGGATTTCATGGTCTCTCAAGATTTTGAGTAGAAGCAGAGATGTTGTTGGGGTTGAGAAACTTAATCATTGGGGTACATATAAGCTAATCATAATACTCTCAACACTTCCTTGCATTGTTTTGGTATTACTGGTTTTTTGCTTTGCTTTGCTTGCTCTCTCTTCTCTCTTTAATTTTTGAAACTGGGTTTTTTGTTTGCTAGCTGCAGAAGTACTGATTGGTCCAAGTCTAACTCTCATCTAAAACAAATCCCAACTCCTGCAACTGAATCTATGCTAGCTTCTCTCTCTGAAAAGATATATATTTAAAGAGAAGAATACAACTTCCTTTAATCTAACAAAAAGAATGAGTTGTTCCAGGCAAGCAATGCTGGGTATCCTTCCCTCATTCTATAGGCATCTCTCTGATGTGAGAAAGCCCTTTTCTTTTTACCTTTAATTTTTGCTTCTTCATTTTTTTTCTTCGTATTATTATTATTATAATTATTTTCTTCTTCTTCTTCTACAGGGATTGAGACCTCATTTTCTCACGTGGGTAAACACTGCAGATATAGTAGAGCCTAGAAGAACCCAGCAGTCACTCACAGTAGCCCAGTAATTCTCAGAAGTTATTGACTCCATGGTTTAGTGGGTGAAGCGTTATTAATGGTGCTGGGTTCTGGATTAAATGGCTTCTCAGGCTTTTTGAATTTTCAGGTTTCACGGGCCAAGACAAACTGTCCCTCCAGTCACTTCATCACAGTTGAAGATAACAGTAGGCTGCTGCGCTCCCCTCTGGAGCTCTGCTTTGCTTCGCTTCTGTAGCAAAACTGGACCTACTTGTAACACTACTCTCATCATAGAGAAGATAGGGTAGGCTACTACAAATATTTACAGGGTATCTAGTGTTAGATTTGATGCATGTATATCCAGAACATGGAGTGCAACACAAGGCTCTACGACGCCGTCTTGATCAGACTAGCTTTGACTGATTGGGTTGGCCTTTGTTTCGTCTTCAAGTACTTTCTCTATCGTTTGTCTTGGAAACCTTCGCATTGCTCACAAGGTCAATGCGTTTTTCTCCGTGAGCTTAGCTATACACAGATGAATTCCGTTTTCAATGATTTCTTTTTTCTTGGAAGAAGAACAAAAATTTCGGACCATTTTTCCATGAAAGATCCGGCTGAAATCTCATCCTAAAATCCTAAATATCATTGGATTCTGATCATTTCACGACTTTTTAGTTTTTGTTTTTAAGAGTTGCTGAAAATTAACAAATTTCATGTCGAAAAATTGCTACATGTTAAACTTTATATGCATTAGAACAAAACTCATTGTAAATCATTAGTCTACGTATATGCATATACGGAACGATTAAAATTTAAGCATAGTGAAAAGCGAAAACTGAAAAAGATCAATAAACTAAAAAACCTAAACTTGTGAGAAAATGTGTATGTTTTTTATTCCTTTTTTGTTATTATTAATAGAAGAAAATGAAGATAAATACGACTGGTGGATATTGAAAAGAAAATGACCTACTAAGAATACTGCAAAACATCCCCTCTTCCATCCGTAATGGGAGTTTCTAGTATTCAGGAGTACTCTTAGAGCAACACTCCAAATAAAGGGTCAAATTTTTTTTGTCTAATTTAAAATTTTACTGCTGATATGAAATTTGACATTTTAGAAGATTTTCACATTGTTAAGATAAAATAGTTTATTACAAGCACCACAATTCTATCTCCTTCTCTCTCTCTCTCTCCAACATCTTCTCTTCTTCTCCTCTTGGTAAGCATTCTGGGTTATTGTTTATTAAAAAAAACATTATGGGTTTGTTTAAAGCAATCAAATCAATTCATTTGAGTTCATCTGAGTAACTCAGATCCTAACATATCAAATACAATACAATTGCGATCTCTCCACATCCTGATCTGAGATTTTTTTTTTCTTTTAAGCTTTAGAGTCAAAGTTTTTCTGCCTGCAATGAAAAATGGGACTTTGGGACCGAAATCTCGATCTCTAGATGTCATATTTGCATGGATAGGTGAATGAGTTTAACTGTGTAAGCCTACAGAATTTTTGGGTTTGAACTTTGAAGAATGAGGAAAGAGAGAGAAAGCATTAAATAAAGATAATACCGATGCTTTGGTTGTGTCAAATTTGACACATCTCTTAAAAATTATCATCCATGTGGTAAATAATATATCCATTAGAGATGAATTCTTTGTGTCAATTATAACTGTTGAAGTGCAGAGAAATAACAACTTGATTAGAGTTGCTCTGAGTTGTTTTACGCTTAATTTTGATACGTGGTGAGTCTTGTTACAATTGTTGTCTAATGAATACGATTGAAGTGTTCCCGTTATTTCTCACAAAACAAAAAAAAAACTGGAAAAACAACAAAACAGTATTGATCATTAAGAACACAAGAAATGTGTTTGACAAAATAATATCCGACTCGGAAAAAACACAAAAGGAAGGAACAAAATGACATATATCGACATGTGTATGGGGCAGGCAGCCCTAGCTTTTCCATCAAATGGACTTAAAGCGATGCCACAAGCCGAGGACCAAAGTGGTGTTTTTTACATATAAATGTCTCAACTACGACTCGTCACCAAGCTCTGGAGAGACAAAGAACACAACCTGGAATTATTTATGAGCAAGAAGCAGTACAAATCGTTTGCTTTATATATGCATCTAGCCCTTGTTCATGACTTGTTCATAGCTAGTCAACATCAAGATGAAAAGTGAGAGGTACATGGGTCACTGTAATTAGGAGCTAATTAGAGGTCATCTCGTTCTAATTAAGCAGTTATTAGCTTAATGGTTGATTAATCCTCTAGATTAATGGATGCATGCACTAATTAGATAAAGGACGTTGAGGGAGAACTTTGATCAAAGTTGATATTCTTGGAATGATGATCCAAGAACCCTTTGGGGGACATTCTTTTGTGGGAAATGCATTGTATATCTTGCTAATCATTTTGTAGTTCTTATAAAACTCAGAGCACAATGCGAATCCAACTTTGGTTATTTGTGACTTTATTAGTCCAATTCGAAAGCTACTGAACCAACATCAAAGGAGGGGTGGGATTGCTTCCATCTTATTTTAAATTTATAGTTGTAATGACTAATGACTACAATATAATGATCCTTTTAATTAGTATATATATTGTTAATTAATTATCGTAAATATTCTTCAACTACTTTTCTATAGTTTCAAATTTTTGACAGGTTTAACATTATCGACCTTGCCAATCCAAAGATCTTGAAAGCCCGACAGTGTTTGAGGCATTTTATCAAATATCAATAGTTAAAGAGTTAAATATTTTGAGAAAATAAGTTAGATTTTGTCATACGTACCAATAAACATTTTGTTCTTAATCATAGTATACGTACTTTTCTGAAACTATGATCGACATCTAAACGATAAAATTGAGCAATATATCAATCAAAAAAATAGTGTTTTACCTTTTTCACCATGCATGCATCATTTAATTGATCGAATATATATATATATATATATATTGATTTATTAGAATTGTTTTTCAGCTTAATGTTACTACTGGTGCGAGTTAAATATTCATTTGAGATGAGAGAATACATGTAACTAATGTGAGTATTCTACTCGGTAGTTTGAGCTTTAACAGAGCATGACATATATATTTTAATTTGTAACATTCATATCACAAATACCAATCATTTGATCTCTTATAGTTCGATTTTTCCAAAACTTGATCCGATCGACCTCCAAAAAGAAATCATATAACCAATCATTCAAATAGGATTTTCCCTTTTTCATCATATTATCTTGCATGGAAATTTGCATGGCCAAGTTCGTGGAGACAGATTGTCAAGAGGCCATGATTTGGTTTCAAAAGAGATTGGTGAGTTTTGGGAGTGTGAAATATGAACATAGAGAGCCTCCTTTTGATTGAAGTAATGATGAGAAACTGCATTATTTCATACCCACCATACCACTAGAGGCCAATAAGATTTGCTACAATTGGTGCATGGCCAAGCAAAAGAGCATTGTGCTTCCTCTTTAGTTCTTACCAAATATCCTTTTTGTGGGAAGCAGATGGGAAAGGGTTTGTGGTGCCTCTTTTCTCTGCATTGTGTGCTTTTAATTAGGGCATGGAGTTAGCCCCTTAATTAGCAAATTGTGATGTTTTCATCCATTAGAAAAGTTTAGCCATTTGAGTCAGCTTAGGCAGAGCACTGTTTACAGTCTTTTCCATATATACTTATAGCATTATGGTAAGGACATACATCAATTGAAAGCTTAAAGTGGCATAATTGGAGAAATTTTGTCATAATTCTTGTGTATTTTTTCTTATCAAACAAATAACTGAAATGTTAGGACGAGTCTATCATGAGTCGAACTCAAGACTTTCCATTTGTAAAAGGAAGACTGATGTCATTAGACCAAATAATACTTGACATACTTCTAGTGTTTATATAAGAGCATTGATCCCTAATTCCTTATACGTGAGGTTCTAAGTTGGAAAAATATAGCCAACTATCACGGTTTTAAGCCTTGAAAGCTATTATTACATAAAACCTTATTAGGCTCACAACTTCTTGTTTAAGTTGAAACGAGTTGAAAAGAAAATATCTCTCACCCAAAGCGGAGAGCAAGAAAGCACAGCAAACAAACCAGTCATGTGTCCAAAACTAATTAGCCTTGGTGGTTTAGGCCCCAAAACCTTATGTGCTACATGCTTAGCAAACACACTAGCCTCAGTTGCTTTACTCCCTTGAGAGGCCCGCAGCTCTCTCTGCAATTGCCTCCTTGAAATCCTTGTAGAGTTTCCAATCATGATTCGCCAACATCTCAACATTAGCACTCCCGAAATTCGACTTTACTGCACCAGGCATTACAAGCACCACATCAATCCCAAATGGCTTCAGTTCCACCCTCAAAGTGTTCGACATGGCATGAACATATGCCTTGCTTGCACAATAAGACCCTGCCCACGGGGTCGGCACTTTGCCCACTATGCTCCCGATTTTTACAATGCTGCCACTGCGTCGCGACTTCATGTGTGGCACCACTTGCTGGACCAACCTCAGTTGTCCCAGCGTGTTTATATCCCATGCCCTTCTAATAGTCTCTAGCGGAAGCTCCGCTAGAGGACCCGTGCTTCCAATCCCGGCATTATTGATCACTACATCTATGCGCCCGCATTTGGATATGATAGTGTTGACAGCCGATTCCACGCTCTGATCTGAGGACACATCGAGCTCGAGTGTGTCAATGTCATAACTAACCAAAGACTTGAGGTCTATGTCTTCCAGGCGTTGGGCGATGTCACCTGCAAAGACCTTGCAGTTCTGCTCAGCAAAAGCTTTGCAGTACTCGTAGCCTATCCCGCCTTTGGCACATCCTGTGACTAGAACAACCTTAGAGTCGCTCATCTCTTTCGACAAACCTCAACGGAACAACAAAAGAACGCGATGAGCAGCTTGCATGTAAAGCTTAGGCAAGAATGACAGTATATAGAGGCACCATGTTAGTTCCGCCGAGATGATAAATTTCTTGTTGATCATGGTTTTATTTGTACTAGGAAGATACTCGCGTCTTGGTGCGGTGTTTAGGGTTTAGATTAGGTTTTTAATTTAATTTTTTAATATATATACAATTTTGCGTCAGAGACAGTTAATTTTTTAACATATACGATTTTTTGTCTTATTCATTCCCCGAGATTATTGTTTTTTAGACGAACCCTCTCTGTCTCTCTAGATTTTTCTATTTCTCCGCCCCATAGAAGAGCGCGGAGTCCGCTGGCAGATATATTTTTTACTGTCTCTCATCGCCCTAGAGAAGAGCGCGGACTACGCCCGCGGTATCGCCCAATATCTGCTCAAGATTATAACTTGATTGCAAAAACAACTGTAATATCTGCAGAAATGATGGGTAAAGATTAGAAAAATTATCCAACAACTGTTCTCTGTAATCTAATATCTATTGCAGGAAAAAGAAAAAATGTACCGAATTTAAAAAATCATGGATGAAGTTTTAGCCCAAACATCCAATCTATACGTGTAAGTTAACAGATAAAAAAAAAATCACAACTCACCTGATTGTTGTCAAGAGCGAAGATTATAGTTGGCGGTTTTGTACAGGTACGGTAAGGAAGGTACTGAGATCAAATCTGGAAAGGATTTGGATTCGGTTATTGAATATAGACTTGCGAGCTAGATCAATGGATTAGGAGCGAGAGAACAGAAAGAAATCTTGGGCGATAGAATATGAGAAGAGCTTTTCTATATATAGAGAAATCTTGAGAAAGCGAGAAAAATCTACAGAGATTGAGAGAGAGTTCGCCAAAAAAAAATCTGCCGACAGAGAGGGATCGTCCAAAAAAAAACCGATCTGACAGCGGACTCCACGCTCATCTCGCGGGCGGAGTCCGCACCCTTCTCTATAGCGATAAAAGACAGCACAAAAAAAAAACTATCTGCCAGCGGACTCCGCGTCCTTCTCTGGGGCGGAAAAATAGAAAAATCTAGAGACACAGAGAGAGTTCGTAAAGGAAAAAAAAAAAAAAAGCGAACCCCCAGCGGACTCTAAAAAAGAGTGATCGGACTCCGCGCCCTTGTCTTGCGCGGAGTCTGCTGGGTGATCGCTTTTTTTTTGGTGAACTCTCTCTCTTCGCCCAAGAGAAGGGCGCGGACTCCGCCTGCCAGACTGGCTCCGAGTCCGCTGGGGGTTTATATTCCGCGATTGTTCGCAACTGTTCACTTGCTTGCGAACAGTCGCTTACAACACACAAAATCGCTGTGCACAAATCATTGTTCATAAGCTTATGAACAGTGCCCGCGAATTCCCAGAGTGAGAGAGAGTTTGTAAAAGATCTGCCAGCGGACTCGGGGCCCATCTCGGGGGCGGAGTCCGCGCACTTCTCTAGGCCAAAAAAATACTATCTGCCAGCGGGCTCCTTGCAGTTATTGTTCACTAATAACAGTAAAATGACGGGTATGTCCTCTTCATTCCTAGATATGGGCACGGAGTCCGCTAAAAAAAAACCGATCTGACAGCGGACTCCGCGCTCATCTCGCGGGCGATAAGAGACAGCGCAAAAAAAAAATTATCTGTCAGCGGACTCCGTGCCCTTCTCTGGAGAAGAAAAATAGAAAAATCTAGAGAGACAGAGAGAGTTCGCAAAGGAAAAAAAAAAGCGAACCCCCAGAGGACTCTAAAAAAAAGAGTGATCGGACTCCGCTGGGTGTTAGCTTTTTTTGGTGAACTCTCTCTTCGCCCAAGAGAATGGCGCGGACTCCGCCTGCGAGACTGGCTCCGAGTCCACTGGGGGTTTTTATTCCGCCACTGTTCACTTGCTTGCGAACAGCCACACAACACACAAAACCACTGTTTATAAGTCTATGAGTTGAGAAATAGAAAAATCTAAAGAGACAGAGAGTTCGAAAACAAAAAACAAAAAAAATAAAAAATCCAGATCCCGCGCCCTTCTCTGGGGCGGATAAATAGAAAAATCTAGAGAGACAGAGAGATTTCGCAAAGGAACAAAAAAAAAAACCAACCCAAAGTGGACTCTAAAAAAAGAGTGTTCGGACTCTGCGCCCTTCTCTTGCGCTGAGTCCGCTGGGTGTTCGCTTTTTTTGGCGAACTCCCTCTCTTCGCCCAAGAGAAGGGCGCGGACTCCGCCTGCGAACAGTCGCTTACAACACACAAATCACTGTTCATAAGCTTATAAACAGTGCCCGCGATCAGTCCGCACACACACAAAACCACTGTTTATAAGCATATATGAGTTGAGAAATAGAAAAATCTAAAGAGTGTTCGGACTCCACGCCCTTCTCTGTGGCGGAGAAATAGAAAAATCTAGAGAGTTCGCAAATGAAAAAAAAAAAAAGCGAACCCCCAGCGGACTCTAAGAAAAGAGTGTCCGCTGGGTGTTCTTTTTTTTTTGGCAAACTCTCTCTCTTCGCCCAAGAGAAGTGCACGGACTCTGGGGCGGAGAAATAGAAAAATCTAGAGAGACAGAGAGAGTTCGCAAAAGAAAAAAAAATCCAACCCCTAGCGGATTCTAAAAAAAAGTGATCGGACTCCGCGCTCTTCTCTTGTGTGGAGTCTGTTGGGTGTTCGCTTTTTTTTTTTTACGAACTCTCTCTCTTCTCCAAAGAGAAGTGCGCGGACTCCGCCTGCGAGACTGGCTCCGAGTCCGCTGGCGGGTTTTTACTCCACCACTGTTCACTTGCTTGCGAACAGTCGCTTACAACACACGAACTCTTTCTCAGTCTCTCTAGATTTTCTATTTGTCCGCCCAAAAGATAGACGCGGAGTCCGCTAGGAGATCACTCTCTTAATTTTTTTTTTTGGACGGATTCTCTCAATCTCTCTAGGTTCTTCCAGAGATGTCGAGTAAGAGATGAAGGAAGCGACGAAAGAGAGGGAAGAAGAGCTTGAGATCTGGCAGAATCTCTTGTTAGAGATGGTTCGGTGGTGTCGAGAGAGGAAGAAAGATGGAAGCGGAGAGATATACAAAGCGGCGAGACTGTTCATAGACTTATGAACAATCGACCATCACTTGGAGATCACCATTTTTTTTACGAACTATCTATCACTCTCTCTAGATTTTTCTATTTCTACGCCCAAGAGAAGGGCGCGGACTCCGCTTGGATATCACTGTCTCTTAATTTTTTTTTGGATGAACTCTCTCAATCTCTCTAGATTTTTCTTTCTTTTGGGCGAGATCACCTTTTTTTTTTGGACGACCTCTATCTCGCTTTCTCTACCGCCCAAGAAAAGGGTGCGGAGTCCGCCCGCGAGAGCACTGTTTCTTATTTTATGTTATTTTTTTTTGGACGAACTCTTTCTTAGTCTCTCTAGATTTTTCTATTTATCCGCCCCAGAAAAGGGCGTGGACTCCGCTTGGATATCATTGTCTCTTAATTTATTTATTTTTGGATGAACTCTCTCTCAATCTCTCTAGATTTTTATATCTTTTGGGCGAGATAAATTTTTTTTTGGACAAACTCTTTATCACTCTCTCTAGATTTTTCTATTTCTCCGCCCCAGAGAGGGGCGCGGAGTCCGCTGGCAGATCATTTTTTTGGGCGAACTCTCTCTCAATCTCTTTATCACTCTCTTTAGATTTTTCTATTTCTCCGCCCCAGAGAAGGGCGCGGAGTCCGCTGGCAGATCATTTTTTTGAGCGAACTCTCTCTCAATCTATCTAGATTTTCTATTTTCCGTCCAATAGAAGGGCGCGGATTCTGTTCACAAATCACTGTTCATAAGCTTATGAACAGTAATTTTGCTTTTTGTTTAGGCGCGGAGTCCACTGTTTACAAATTACTGTTCACCGGCGAGATCACAAAAGCACTGTTTACTTGCTTGCGAACAATCACTTACAACACACAAAACTATTGTTCATAAGCTTATGAACAGTGCATGTGAACAGTCGCTTGCAATACACAAAACCACTGTTCATAATATAAGTTTATGAACAGTGCCCCGCGAACCACTGTTCATAAGCCTATGAACAGTGCCCGCGAACACCCGCACAACACACAAAACCACTGTTCATAAGCCTATGAACAATGCTTGTGAACAATTGACTAAGCTTTAATATATAGTAAATATCTAGATCCTAAGGATATCTAGCTTGAGGGCATATGCCGTTTAAATTTATCATTGGCTGGCTATACTTGGGAGTGTTTGGAATGGCTTTTGGTGCCAAATTATTGATGTCAAGTATGGATTCTGCATATATCGTTGGATATATTGGAGACACTAATTTGGATTGTACATATGGTCAAGATTATATAGCTCCAATTGTAAAAGGCCAACGAGACACTTTCCTAAATAGCGTCTCCAATATCTAACGATCATATGCACAATCCTAAGAGTCTAAGACACAAACCCTAAAGACATATCGTCGATTAATACCGGTTGGAAGCACCATAATAATGAAACAATGAATGACCACTAGTGATGAAAGTGATGCAATGCACAATCCTAAGAGTCTAAGACACAAACCCTAAAGACATATCGTCGATTAATACCGGTTGGAAGCACCATAATAATGAAACAATGAATGACCACTAGTGATGAAAGTGATGCAATGTTAATTAGGTTATAATTCCTTACTGTTATCACAAGAACCAACCAAAATTATAGCCAAGATCTGCACAGAAATGGCCAAGAGGTTTCAATCCCCAGGGTCAAAAGAAAAGGCCCAGTATAGATATTAGATATTACAGCAACAGATCGAGATGGGAACCCCAGCTGAGAGCGACCAGAGACTCACCACTCTCTGTGCATGGGTCTTTTCCTTTTAGAGAGACCAAGACAATACCCTTTATTTTCTCTCTGCAACTATCCTAACCCCCATTACTCTCTTTAATTGACTTTACCTTCTAATCCTCTGTCATGTCACCTTCATAACATAATCAGATTCTCTCTCTCCACAGCTACATCTGCAACCTATACATAGAACTCATAGAAAAACAAATTTCTTTTCCAGGGCATAGATTTTCTTCCTTCTGCTGCAACACTCTATAGATCTTCTTAGCTTAGCTAACTAGACGACCTAGCTAGATTTTATATTAACAAAGAGGGATAAAGCCCTAGATATATGCAAGAAAAGAAAGAAAGTTATGGGCAACACCCTTTCTAGCCATTGCAAAATTCAAGCACTGGAATTTCTCACATTCCTAGGTCCCGAACTTTGTCTGAAACAGAAACACGCAGGATACAAACAGAGAAAGGTCTGTTGGAGAATGGTGTGATTTATATCTATTGGGGATTTAGGGGAAAATGGTTGGTACATGGGGGGTTTCGCTAGAGAAGAATGCAGTCCTTTCACATTGCACGTAAGGTGGTTCCTTCAATTTACAGCTTCATCTCTGCTACAAGGCCCGTGCGATATTGACTAGTTAACTTGGCATTTACTTCGGCTATCGTATGCCATGTCTTCGTCACAATTGTACAAGGAGTGAGAGTATAAGACCAGAGAGGTCACTGCTACAAATGCTGCTTCTCACGATGATGTTTATACGGCGGATTAAAATGTGTTGTTGTATGATGACATGAACCTTACGTTTTAAGGGTTATGTTTTCTCGTTATTTTTTATATATAAAATAAAAATTACAAAATAAAGCTTCTTGGATACTCCAAGTTTACATTATAAAAAAATAGAGCTTTAATAGCCGAGTTTGAAATTTTATTTCTCCAAATTTGACCATCTGAGAGTTGGTGTTCATAATGAGCAACAACATCCGTCACGAAGTTAGTTTTTCTAAACACATGCTCGAAGGAAATGAAAAAGAAGGATCTTGTAATAATCTTGATATCTTGAGCAATCTCTAGGGATCAGGTTACTTTAGTTTTGAGTCACATTCCACTTGAATATTCTGGTAGGCATTTTTTTTGCTTTGACTAAAGTGTCTCTCAACGCCACAACTTCTGCAGTTGTAATAGTTGCCTTCCCTAATCCTTAGCTCTAGCAAGAATAACGTTGCCTTCATGGTTTCTGAAGACTATATCCTCATGCAACCGAATTCCTGAACCATCAAAATCTTGATGTGCATATTGAGATCGAGGGGTTTGGTCTATGTATGGTATTGAGGTTGGAGTTGAACCTTCATTGTTTCAAGGATTGCTTCATGCATGCCAACATATCAATGATAACATGGCTTGAGATCAGTTCTGAGATAATCCATACTATTTCAAAAGATTACTCTTTTATTGTCTTGGCCCGTTTTCCCTTTCCAGAAGACTTCAGCTGAAATTTGAAACATAGCCCATTACTATACACATCGGAGTCTTGCAAAATCAACTTATAACTAATAATAAAAATCATCACAAACTGCAAATTAAGTTGACATATAGTCAATCTTCGTTCAACCTCGTCATCTGCCTGAGCACCATTAGAAGAATGCTAATTAAATTTCAACTTGTCAATTCGAATCTAAACAATCAAATTACCGATTTGACAAATAATACATAGCCACTAAAATTTATTAATTAAATTGATCCATTCCTAATAATTTGATTGCTTCGATTGAAATTAGACATGCAAAATAACTGTCCTCTATAACCATAGTCACAGGTCTGGTAAGGATGAAACAATGAGGTTTACATGGATGTTGTATCAGGATTCTATTATAAACTTCATGTGTCATGTGCAGGAGTGAGATTAGCAGCTTTTGTGTTTACATAAGGCCAGAAATAACTAGGTCTTCATTAGGTTGACAATAACCATCCCAAGCGCTTGGATTAAATACATAACAACTGGAAGGGACAAACCTTATGTTCTTCCAAACCCCTTTGTAGGGATCTGTCGCATACATGCACCCTTCATAGTGTACATATCCATAAGCGCCTCCACAATCACAGCAAATTAGCAAATCAAACCCAAAAGCAAGATCGTCAATCTGAAACCAAACTCCGAACTCCAACCCCACTCGATCACAGTCATACCAATTCTCCCATTGATTGCCATTCCTAACTTGGGGACGAGCCCTTCGGACTTCCACCTTCGTGTTCCTCACTTCATGAAAAGTTGTTTGCAAGACATCTTCAACAGCCTGATCTGATTCAAAAGTGATAAATCCGGAGCCTCTCGGTGAGCCCCCATCCTTGATTGCACCAAACTTAGCAAAGTAGTTGATCAAGTCTTCTTCGAATTCTGTCGAATGGTCCGGTAAACCTTCCACAAAAATCGTTTTAGGGTGATAGGATCCTTGACATTGAGCATGTTGATCTCTGTTGGGCAAAAATCGTAAACACATATATACCCAACACGATTTCACTCAATCTTATTAACTAATATAGAGTTTTAATTTATGTCTGGTTCGACCCATTCAGAATAAAATAAATTCTTTAATTACAACCCCTATTTTTCAAGAGAAAACCCTTTGATTTTAATTACAAAGTACCAACTGAGAAATGTGTATGTTTGAGGGTGATTGGCTTGGAGAGAAATGAGGATTTGGTTTTTGGTGTGGTTATATCTAGATCTGAATTCAGACCGCTTACATACCCTTGTAAAGGGATCAAACCATTGTAGTTCTTAAGGTTTGGTTATGGATTTGATTCTCTGGTGCTCTTGAAATTTGACCAGAGTTATTTGGACTAGACGAATTTGACTGGTGGTGTCAGGGATCCAGTTTTGAATTGTGGTTGCATCTAGTGGGTTGCTAGACTGCCTACGTACCCCTTTGTGGGATCAAACCGACCGTAGTTCATAAGAGGTTTGTAGGCTTTATGGCTTAAATGCCCATTTTGGGCTTGACATATGTATTTTGGATCTGTCAACTGTATTTCTTGTGGACACCCAATTTGGTAAAATGTCTGTTGACTTGACTTAGGCACCCGGAATGGGTGATGCAGTAGTGTGACAAAGGCTTGAATGGTTTTGGCCACAGTCCTTGCTTAGGGCGTAGGTGATTCTTGCAATTCCAGCCTCGGTATGCAAGCGGATTCCCCTTTCATGCGGACTCCGCGTGTATGCTTGTGAGCGGTCTCCGAATGTATGTCTGTGAGCGGGCTCTGCGTGTATGTTTGTCAGCGGGTTCCGCGTGTAGTTGCTTCATCTTCTGCATGAAGGGATCTCGCCTCGCATGGCTTAAGGTTTTTATTTTGACGTGAATATTAGCTCGCCACCCCTTAGGGCCTCTGCGTTGATGTGAAGTAACCTCGTCACCCCTTAGGATTTCTACCTTGGCGCGAATGTCACCTCGCCACCCCTTAGGGCTTCTGCCTTGGCGTGAATGTCACCTCGCCACCCCTTAGGGTTCCTGCTTTTACGTGAATGTCATCTCGCCACCCCTTAGGGTTCATGCTTTGACATGAATGTCATCTCGCCACCCCTTAGGGTTTCTGCTTTGGCACGAATGTCAACTCGCCACCCCTTAGGGTTTCTGTTTTAGTGCGAGTATGAGCTCGCCTTTGCCTAGGGCTCTAGCCATCTCACGATGTCTTCTTCACACACGAACTCTGTTTGGCAGAACTTCGTTGTCTTCTCCTTGATGAAGTTGATGAGATCGTCTATCCCTGTCTGTTTGGGAGTTGGACTTGAGGAAACTGCTCTTCTATAAATTGAGATATATCACCTCCTTTTCTTTGATCTGGTCAAAGATTCTCCGGGTCGTCAAGGGTAAGTTCATGTTCTTCAGATTCGCGTTACTCGTTTGCTTCATTCCCCTTGCATGGCTTGTTATGCGAGATGCAAGGCCATATGTTTGTTGTAACAAGAGGGGGAGGGAGCGAGGTCATCTCTCCTTCTTTTGGTGACTACCTCGCGAGATCATCTCGCGTTAAGGGAGATGGCTTTGATTCCGGGCTTCCGGCGAAGTGACATAGAAAGATAAAGACGCTGCAAAAAAAAAGTAGTTAGAATGGGGACTCCACCTTTGTTTGGTTCGCCGCTCTTCTTCTACTCTGCTTTCTCTCTTTTCGCTTTCTTTCTCTCTCTGTTTCTCTCTGATTTCGCCTTCTCTGTCCCTCGCACCTTGTCCGTGTCCTTTTTCTTCTTTTTTGTGTCTCTTTATATAGAGTGCACGGTTTGGAAGATTGAGTCACATTGAACTTTGTTGTCCAGCTGTTTGTAAGAGTCTCAATTGAACTCAAAAGTATTGTGCATGTAGCACAAGAAAAGTATTTAGATTATATATTTTAAATCCCTTTTTTTTCTTCTAATTGTTATTATTATTATTTTTTTTGCCGATCAACAATCTCCAAGGTTACTTTGGTTTAATTCCTATCATGCCTTGGTATTGAGGGCTTCACATCAATCTGTATTACCAAAATTTGAAATGTCAAACTCAGAAAAGATCATCACTAAAAATATTCCCAACAAAGATTTATCGTAAATTAAGAGCAAAATACTCAAACATAGAATACAAATGAAACTTTCTACAAATATATCAAACCTATATTAGTTCGAAGTTTTGAACTAACCTTTTTGCCAAATATGAAGCTTCCAAGACTCTTAGCCACCAATTGGTCAGTGAAGGTATGTGTAACCAAACGTTGTTGGTCGACCTGTGAGTGATTTTGTCTCGGGGGATCATGCAGTTTGATACTTGACCATATTGGCTGAAGTACTCAACATCGTTTTGTTAAACTGTTGGTATTCCACCCACGAATAATTCTTTTTGCTGCTTTGCGTCCATAACAACCAAATCTTACAAACCTAAGGTGCTCGCTAACTAAGAGGAGTTGTATAAAGTCGGTTTTGTTCTTGTAAGACAGTTTATGTCTGTAACTCTGTTAGTAGATAACAATGTTTATGCACTACTACGGTTTATATACAACTCAAAATAAACCCTAAATAAAGAAGGAACAGGGATTTACAAGAGCAATATTAGGAATCCAAACACAAAAGGGTAAGAAACTTTAGGAAACTAGTTGGTAAACATACATACCGTAAAGTTTTAACTATTTCATAGATGAATATATGATTTTTCTTATTACTGATACATGACATGTAAATTGAAGCTTGAATACCAATAACTGAAAAATCTATAGATGGTACAGTCTCAAGAGACTGGAACGTTGCAGCAAACATTCAAGATATCATCTAATGGGGCATTCTCACTTGTCGCTTTGTCTTTCCGAGCATACAATAACTGCTTCCCTTTGAAGACAAACATCCCTCCCTGAAATAACAAGGATCACAAAAGTAAGAGATGATTTCTGAAAATTTGAATATAAACTAAATCCCATGACCAGGATGTCTTCTCCAAATTCTGTAGAGAAAAGATCAAACCTGTTGCAACACACCACTTCTATCATCTGGAGTGGCTCTAATCGTATAGTTTTCTACAGCTTTCCGCAGAGCACCAAATCTTGACAGCATCTTTGCCTGTTATATAAAAATTTCACAAAGTTGCATACCTGCAGACACCATGTAAGTTAAAGCAGAGAGCAGGTAAACAACTTACGATAATGGCTGGATTGAAGAATGTTCGACCCCATCCATAGTATAAACCCAAAGTATCATACGCCTATCATAGAAGTTTCAAGTAAGTTGGTTACAGTCACCAGAATATACGATTCTCTCACCTATTGGAGACACTAATGTAACACATACTAGTACCTTACGATCAGGGTCAGCATAAAGGGAGTCCATGGGGAAAGGTAACTGCATATAAACATCACAGGGAAAATAAGAAAGAAAGAGAGCTCCAGGAATCAGTATTCTGTGCATGGTATTAGGAATTAGTATAGGATGATTGCTTCTGAAATTTACGAGTACTTAAATGTTATCTAAGAAGTTATATATCAGCTATATCTTAATCAGCATTGGAATCATTCAGTTCCGAGCACATTTCTCCTAGTATTGGTCATGCCATAGCTGATTTTGTTTACTCTTAAAGAAAAATTGCAGCTTTAGTAGGTAACGTTATGGTTATCCACACAGGGAAAGAGAAATACCCGTTTTGCAAGGACACGAGCTCTATCAGGGGTACCAACACCAACAGCAATTAGTTTCACTCCAGCTGAGTCAAATTTTGCTTTTGATTCTTTTAGAGTTGAAGCAAGTTCCCAACTAAATAGCACAAGCAGCACAAGTACTACGAGTTATAACTATATTCACCAATTCAGGTAAAACCAATTCTAGACTACTAGTTAAGAACATGATTTACCTGCAAGGGCATCCAAAGTGCCTCAATAGTGCAACAACAGCCACCCCCAGGAACAAAAGCCATTCAGAAACTAGTTCAAGAATTTCACATCAAGCCAATATATATACAACTCTTTATGTAATTATGGCACACGTAACATTATAGAATCTAGGGCATGTACTTTCTATGAGTATGGCACTAAATTATTAGTGGTCATCATAAGCCTTCAAATTTCTTCTCTAATTTCAAGATTATAAAGTAATACTGGTGTACTAAAATCAGATCAGAGAAAGTTTGCCTTTTTCATTTCACCGCTTAAGCTTGTTCCTTCCCCTCTGCCCTCAATTCTAATTTCACTTAACATTCTAAATGCAACGGCAGTTTGTATGGAGATTCACAGCAAAATGCAAGAAAGCAAATCTCAAAAAAGCTCAAAAAAGCAAAGACTAAAGCTTTCAGTCCACAAGGAGTTAAATCACAGATCATTTCTGATAGAAACTAAAACAAAAGCAAATAATTAACAATTTGTATAGTGAAAGACAGGGAAGTAGATAAAAGACCTCGTTCTGGTCCCAGAGGTCCTTGAACTGGACGGCGTCTCCAGCAGCAGTAAAAATGGTAACGTCGCCGAGGACATCACTGATGTTGGGGCTGATATCCAAAGCAGAGGTCATGTTGGCTCTGGAAACGATAAGTCGTCTAGAGCTGAACTGTGCTGTTGATTTTGAGCTATGGAGAGAGTGAGGAATGAAAGGTAAGAGTGGGAGAGGTTTTGAGAAGAGAGAAATGAAGATGGATGACAAGGACGCCTGAGAGATATTTCAAAACTAAATTAAAGTGTACCAACTACCAACTACCAAAGTGTAACAACTTTTTTGTGTGGCGGGAAGAATTTCTTGTTCTTATTATTTTTTTAGAAAATTTTAAGAACAGTACGTGACAAATGATCCATTTTTAATTTTAGTATTTCAAGTTTCAAAACAATCACAACGGTACATCAATTTGTAATCTCAACCGAAAATATGTACATACCGTTACATTTTCCGTTATCTAACGTGGTTTCCGTTAAATTTTGAGGGGCAAATCCGTCACTCCTTAATTTAATTAGCAGTAATAAATTATTTAAATTAATAATTAATAAGGAGAGGAAAATAAAAAAAGAAAAAGTATTGTTGTCTCTCTTTTTCATCCCTGTTCAAACCCAGCATACACAAAAATGGTAATCGAGTAGGAGGAAGTTAGAAAATGATTTGATTTGTTAAGTTATGGAAGAAGGGTTTGAATATATATCGGTGAGTATTGAGTAAGGAAACTTAAAACAAGAAAACTATGTCCTAGTTTTACTTAGATTAGGACGAGCAGCAAAGTTTTTTTTTTTTTTGATGAATATGAGCCTTTCATTAAAACTAAACCCAGTAACTTACAAACACAACGAATAGTAAGCAAAAAAACCAGATAAGGGGAAAACATCAAAGTCTTTGAGAATATATGGTATGAGTTTACAAGATTAAAAAAGTATATAAATAGGAAAAAAAAAACATAGAAAGAGATAAGGGAGAAAACCCGAAACCACAATTTGAAAAATAAGAAATTACATAGAGTTAATTGTGTTATTGACGGCATGTGCTAAAAGTGTGCCAGCTTTTAAACGTCATGTACTATTTTGATTGTTTTAAAACTTGAAACACTAAAATTGAGAGTGGAAGTTTGTCATGTATTGTTCTTAAAATTTTCTTTTTTTCTTTTGTAGGGTCAGTATCAAACTATTTAATTAGGCCTAGTTTGGTTCGCGGAATAATTGAAGTATTGGGGAGCATTGAGCCCGTTCTTGTTTTCAGGATGTAAAAGGAAATGAAATACTACAGTCACATGCATAAGGAAAAATAATAGGGAAAATTCCATCCCCAAAACGTATTCATTTCTCACCCGGTTGCCTCTCAAATCTCTAATCCGACTCATTTCCGTTTCAAAGCGGTGACATTATATTATACTCTCACATCCAACGTCTGCTAAATGTCAGTTTGAAGTAGCAACTCAGAAGGAAACCCTCGATGACACAGACTCCTGACTTTCAACTTCAGTCATACTCAACGCCGGTCTCCTGTGCTTTGAACTGTCATGACTCAACAATGGACAGTCATCTCAAATCAAACTGGTTAGAAAAACTGAACCTCGTTTTCTCTTTTAATCTCTAATGAGATTTATAGGCAGATTGATCATTGATCCGTTGGTGTGGTTTCCACTGAATACTGCAATTTGGAGAAACAAGGCAACGTGTTTATTGTGACAGCACTTTCCCAGTTCTGTACATTATATGAAGGATCCTATAAAAACATTATAGAGTAATCAGTAATGCAAACTCATTGAGTCTCATTTGAAATGTTAGATTCATGGAACGCAGAATCCGAAGGCCAATAGAAGGATTCTTCAGTTAATCAACCATGGTAACTGAAGTAACCTGGAGCAAGACATGTTACGATTTAGGGTCACATCAGTGATCATGGTTGGTTCATTGAAGAATCTGTTGGACATCGAGATGAAGATTTTCAGCTTCCATGTTCGTGTCAAAACATTTAGGTCTGATTGAAAGGTTTTCGTCCTCGTCTTAGCAACCATTTTTCCTTTCAAACTCCCGGAGTTCCCTTGCGAACCTGTTTTCTTTCATTTGGTTGCTCTGCTCGTTACAATCGCAAGTATCTATATTGGTGGCGAAGAAGCTATTGTAAATCCTCGTCCGCGAGGTGGCACCGGAGCCTTACTATCGTTTGATTAGAAGTAAAGGTCAGTGCACTACAACAACAACCCTACTACTTTCCGCGTCCACGCGGTGGCATGCCCCGCATCTCTAGAAGCATTAACTGCTACCATCTCTCTGCTCCGCGCGCTGAGAATCGTGGCCAAAATACACACAAAATAACTACTTGATTTGGAAGGGATATGGTGAATTATGCCCTTGCGTGTTCATTCCAGATTTACATGGACTCTTGATTGAACAAGAGATACCAATATGTATCAACATCCGAAGTTAGAATGAAAAGATCTTGGAAAGACACAGTCTCGATAAGGCACTCGATGACTGTATTGATGATGATTTTTCATCAATCAGATTAGACGTTCTATAACTAATGAGGCCTACATATACCCCATGATTAGTAAAAGTCTTTGCTCTAAAGTGAGATCCATTGTTTTGTCTAAAGCAAGATGACAAATATGTGTTAAGAGATGAAGTTCTCATCTAAGTATAATAAGACACATCAATATACTCAACACAATAAGAAAAACTTGACATCTCATTCGTTATGAAAAGTTGTAAAGCTAAGTGTAGCTATGCGCCCACGCAATGCTAATTTAATGGCAGTAACTCATTTTTTAATACTTAATGGTATGAAAGGTTGAGCTTTACTCTATCCCAACATAAGAAAGACACATTAAAAGCGAAATCAGAATCTGCCAAGTTTCGTAGGTCAACTTCCACGAGACTTACAGAAAATCTCACTCACTGAAAAATGGTGAAATTAGTACCATTGGAAATATCTATGTATCTACTTTCCATGGACACCAACCATTTGATCATATCTATCATATTGAGTGAGTTATGGCCGTTTTCATTAAGTAGGACGAATCTGTCCAAGAATCTGGTTTTGACAAAACAGTCAACTTCGACAGGACTTTATGAACAGCTCCTGACAAACCAAAATGTGTGTAATATACAGTTGGAAAGCTAAATGAGTCTAGTTTCCAAAACCATTTACGGTTCATTCATATGTATTTCCTAGAGAAAGTTACGGCTGTTCTAGTAACTGAAGGTCATGCTGCGCGGAAATCTGATTTCCTGCACGAACTTATGTTTTGAGTTCACAAGCGGCCTTCTCCTCAAGATCTAAGTGTAAAAGATCATTTGAGAACAATACGGCATGATCTAATTAATCATTGTCTAATGTCACACTTGAAGACATGTTAAAAAACATTGACATGCTAAGTTATTGAAATTTCTGTGATTGGTAAGAATCAGGAAGAGCCATATGATTAATGTAAAGATCAGGGGGAGGTGCGAACTTCAAAGGGAGTCTAACACATAGATACATGTCACTATCAAATGTAAATAGTGCGTTGTACATGTCACATACATACATGTCTAGCCTTACGATCAAGGTTCAGTTTTTCTCCCACGATCAAAGTTTAGTTTTTCTCCCACAGGGTTTTTGTGACTTAACGAGGTTTTTGTCGAGGCAACAAATCAGCACCATCGACATATCAGCGCGTGACACAATTTGGAGTGTTCTAGGATATTATGTATCTTTTTAGATATTCTTTATATGTGTCTTGACCTTATGTCATTAGGATATGTAGTTTGACTAGATATATGTATTCATTATCTTTATCATATTAGTATTGTGTAGTTCTCTATATAAAGGACTCCTAACAATAAATAAGATGATGATTTCTCTATTCTCTTACTATCTCTCTCTTTCTCTACACTTTACCCTTCATCAATTAAAGATTTGATTTATATATATATATATATATATATATATATATATATTGAATAAATTGAAGATTGATTTTTCTTTTTTCAAGCAAAAACACATAATAACGACCGAAAAAAAAAAACAAAAACACATGGTTTTATTAAAATATAATCTCTTTGGGTAAGTAATTTTGGCACAATCTGGTTTTGCTATGTAGTCTTAATTAAAATTGCTTGTTTTGGTATATAACATTTCCCTGTTTGGTCAGCAATCTTAAATGCAATCCTTCATTTCTGGTACATAATATTCCTTGATCTGGTAAGCAATAATTCCTCCGAAGAATACACAGATTCTTATTTGCTGGTAAGTGGTAACACCTTAAACGTTAACAAAAGTTTCATATTATCATCCTATGCTTTCTTAATTCTCAATTCAAAAACAAAATCTGCAAAATTCTTTAAGTAGTTATCTTCAAGTTTGTTCAGTAAACATTGTTAGGATAACGGGAGCACATCTAGGTGAATGATAAACTTCAATAAGGAGGGGTCCTTAGGAAAGGGAAACCACAAGGCCTCGTTTGGTTGATGGAAAGAAAATTGGTTCTTTGGTATTTCCTATGTACATAGAAAACTAAATTTCCCACAAGTTTCCTTACAAGGTGTTTGAGAATGTCGGGAAAGTAACTAATGAAAATGTTTTTTACTTTTCTTTCTAATGTTTTGTTTATGCATGGATATAAAAGCAAGTAACATTAATTTACCAATTATATCCTTAGTATTAAAATATATAATATTCAAGATTCAAAAAAATTTATATCCTTGCCAATTATATCCCTTTCCTAACATTTCCAATCCGTGAACCAAACGAGGGCCAATAGTACACTTCTAGGATAGAAATCGGTAAACTCAGCTATATACTTCTATTATTTACTCAAAATGTACAAAACATCATGTTACTGATATGCTCCATTTTGTATCAACAATTTCTCTTTCAAGCTTGCCAATGCAGATAAATGAACATGCTGTATATACATTCAAATATATATTGAAGATTAGCTACACGTATAGGATTTCTTACCACTAATGAAAGGTTGGGTCAAATTTCAGTATCAAACCCCTGAAAAATCTATAGATGGTACAGTTTCAATATACAGGAACTTTGCAGCAAACATCAAAGATATCATCTAATGGGGCATGATCACCTGTCCCTTCGTCTTTCCGAGCATACAATAGCTGCTTCCCTTTGAAGACAAACATCCCTCCCTGATTTATTATAAAATTGAGGACAAGATCATTTCAGAAAATTTTAACTTTAACTAAATCCATAACCAGGATGCATGTACATCTAATCCAACTCCACAAATACTGGAGACATATTAAAGATCAAACCTGTTGTAACACACTATTTATATCATCTGGAGTGGCTTTAATCGTATAGTTCTTTAGAGCTTTCTGCAGGGGCTCAAATCTTGAGAACACCTTTGCCTGTTATATCAGAATTTCACAAAGAGGCATCGAAACCATAAATAGAAATAGTAATTATATCCGAATGATACAGCAGAGAGAAGGAATGCAACAAAAGAGCTTACACTAGCTGGATTGAAGAATGTTCGACCCAATCCAAAATATAAGCCCAAAACATCATATGCCTGTCATAAAAGTGTCAAATCAGAGTCATAATCACCACTCGCCAGAACAGAATACTCACAAATTGTATTATGTAATGTAGCAGGAATTAGTACCTTACGATCAGGATCAGCATAAAGGGAATCCATGGGAAAGGGCAGCTGGAGAGTACATCACAGGGAAAATAATAAGAGCTCCAGGAATCAATAAGAAGTTCATGGTATAAAGATACAAATATATAACTAGGAAACTGCAAAAATGACTTTGGATGTTGAAAACTAATTACGAAATTTCTATTTTTCAGAGGTTATTAAGTGTTTGAACCACTTTCTCTAAAGAACACGAACAGCATGATCTCATATTCTGCTATAATCCAGCCGAAGTTTCTCAGAAAGGAAATGTCAATAAGATACTTAAGTCAAACCACAGTACTTGATATGGTCCCATGGGACTCATAGTATTTAGTACTTAAAATGATAACGACACAAGAAAACTTGTCCCGGTAGACTATGTATTTGCTATTAGTAGCTGGAAATGTCATCCTGCAGTTAGAAAGCATATAACCAAGTATCAAAACCATTATCATGTCAAATGACAGCTTATTTTGGAGACTAAAAATTTTGAACATTTGAAACAAAGAAAAGTAAAGTGATTAAATCATTCGTGTTATTCATCAACTGAACTATTCCTTATATAAACAAGTCACATGACATGAGAGTGCCCGGCTGTACATATGGGATTGCACACAATGTGACCAAGAAAGTCGAAGAAATTAATATTGTTATCTTTCTAATCCAGTGTATAGCAGACAAATGCATAGCTGCATCTACAAAGATTCAGTTTCCTGAACAGGTTTGAACAACCATAATATCAGAAAAGGCTTTTCTTTTGATGGTCAGAAACACACATAAGTGCATAACATAACACAAATGATCACCAACTAATAACAATATGTTCATGTTTCAGTGATAAAGTATGACGATTATACAACAAAATTAGCAGCTATAATTTAATCTAACATGTGTTTGATGCATGTCCACTAGCATGCCTTCCTGACAGGCATCCACTACACCCAAATTATTGATTAAAACATTTCCCATTATCTGAACAACATAACTAAGCTTGATACTTAACAAGCACTCTATAGATATATGCACCTAAAAGATTCTAGGATCAAATATACTTCCAAAAATGCAACTTCAGATATATTGCACGAAAAGGAATGTAAAAGTACCCGTTCTGCATTATCAGGAATATCAACACCGACCGCAATTAGTTTCACACCAGCCGAGTCAAATCTAGCTTTTGCTTCTTTTAGAGCTGAAGCAAGTTCCCAATAAAAGAACACACACGAAGAAACTAGTCATAACAATCTCCAAAGACTCATGTAAAACCCATCCAACATTACTAGTTAAGAAGATACTTTACCAGCAAACGCATCCAAAGTGCTTCAATAGCGCAACAACAACTATTCCCTGTAACAAAATGCGTCAAGAAACTATTTCAAAAGTAACCCACCACACATTCAAGCAAATATACAATTTTTCATTGTTATGGCACACCTTTTAGTGTATATAACACTATCTTGGAGCAAAATGCATCAAAGCAAGTGTCATATAATCATAGACTATAGCTTTCTTTACTTCGTAAAGAATCAAAATTGCAGAAATTTTGCAAAGAAAAAGAAAGTAAATTATAGAGTTTTACAGTGATAGACCTCGTTTTGATCCAATAGATCGTTGAACAGGACTGAATCACCAGCAGCGGTGAAGATACCAACTTCACCGAGGACCTCACCTATACTGGGGCTGAAATCCAAAGCAGAGGATGTGGTAGCTCTGGAAACGACGAGTCGTCTAGTGCTAAACCGTGCTGTTGGTTTTGGGGTGTAGAGAGAGTGAGGACTGGATGGTGAGAGTGAGAGAGATTGGGAAGAAGGGTGAGAAGGAAGAGAAAGGGTAGGAAAGGATTTCAGGGTCAGGGTTTGTGTGGAGATTAGGGCCATGGCTTTGAGAATCACCCCCCTTGGATTTGGAAGAAGCTGAGATCGAGTAGGAAGTAGCAAGGTGCAACCGCTTCTTTGTGTGGCGGGAAGAATTTCTCGTTAATTATAAGATCAAGAGATTTGCTTTCAGACTTGTCGTCCCAGGAATCAAGAGCTTGTCTTCATAGCTAAAAGTTAGAAGTTAGAACCGTCACTTAGGTCTGGCCCACCTTCACTATTAAGTGATAAATGTCATGAGGGTGGCGAAAAGGACTCCATAGTGGGCCCAAAACATCGAGCCCAAGAACGCAAGCCTAGGCCCAAAAAAGCCCAAACTTGAAGAAACCAGGCAGAATCCTTCTACCATAGCATATGCACTGCCGACAAGGTATCTAGCAGCTAACTCTTCGCTCAATCATTGTTACTCTTTTCAAACACTGATGATCAACTGACGTCCGACTAACAAGCCCAACAGGCAACAAGGAGCCTGGCGAAATAAGCAACGAATATGCTGCGATGAAGATAGAAAGGATGCATCACCACCCAAGCTCTCTCTCCTCAACCCCATCGTTGATCTCCAACCTTCATGCTCGAGAACACCTAAGCCAAACGAACCAATGGATAACGAGACCGAGATAGGCCTTCACCGAGATAGATTTCCCCAACCAACACAGCAACAAACCATGATGCAACTCACCGCGCCGCTTGTTAGCCATAAAGACATCCTCAAGTATAAGAAACAAGTTATATAGTAAGGGAATATGAATGAGGAATATCATGCCTAAGTTATTGAAAAACTCATTCTAACTAGGAAAACATAAAAGATGCTAGCCAGATAAATGTGTAAATGGTCTCAAATAACGACTTACAAGTAAACCAAAGTTCATAATGATTATATGCAAGATGGAATAAATTTGATTTTTGGTTTTGAAAATGATTTGATTCGGAAATAAAAAATAAATACTTGAATGTAAAATAAACTAAGCTAAATTAGATGTAATAAAATTGATAAGACTCAAGACTTCAAGTCTTAAAGTTTAATTTTACACTGTCAATGAGAAATGTATCATAAGAGAAATCAAGTTTTTCTACTTTGTCAATGTCTTCCCCTAGCCTAGACCAAAAGATTTAAAATCAACCTGCTTTATTATTGTTCATAAACAGGGGATATACTATTGACTATCAAAGTCAAATTAACATTTTGATTGGTGAACACAGTCCTTGTGCTTTGATAATTAGGAGGAAGACTAGCTACCTCCTTGATTTATTTTTAATCCACCACTGTGGATATTACTCAAATCTAGTAATGACATATCAACCCTATTAGGCTTACAGGACTACTCAATCAAGCAATTCATTGTTTAGACCTAACTAGGCCACATGCTTGAAATTATTATGTTCCATCAAACACCTGTTAATCTACACATGGAATAGCTTGGAGATCAAAACATAGATATATCCCTAAACATATAAACAGCTACGTGTATCTGTCTCTCTATATATTCATCTAAGCAATCACTTTTTACATGTCTCCGACATCCCTATATGCTTAGCTGAGCCTCCCAAAATGAATTATTTCACCTACTTGGCTTTTAACACAAACCAATCTAGACATTTCCATTGTTTGTATCTAATTCATCTGGGCTTGGATGAATTACTTCCGCATTGAAGATGCTAACCACAAAGTTTGGTTTATTATGTTGCATGTACACCATCTGTGCACCAAAACAGAATTGCCAGAAGCCAAACAATAACGTAACTCTGATTTGGTTTCTGGGGGCGTGATACCCGCAAAGGCTATTTGTCTTTTGGTGAGTTCATCGTGAAAATCACTAGCTAGCTAATAGAGAAGCTAATGAAGTACGTATAGTATAGTAGATATGCCAAAACTATGGCATATATACTTTGGGCATTTGCGGGGTTTCGGTTTTGCTTTGGTTTCAATTTCCGGTGAGTCGTACAAAGCAAACAAAACAGTGTCTTGTATAAGTTAGTGAGGATGACCTCGCATGCAGTTTCCTACCTCGAAGCTATTTCTTTCATTTGGATAGGAACTCCGAAGGGGATTAAACTCGGACAAGAGAACATGACCAAAAGCTGGAGCTGGCATTCAAACCCATCCATGAATACCTCACCATCGTGGGAGAGCCATTTTACCTAGCTAGCCAGTTAAGATTAAAGTTAAAGGATATCTGAAGTTTAGAGGTTTTTTTTTATTTTTTTATCATAGTGTTCACAAAGATGTGCATGAGTTTTATCCAACTAAATAGACCATTGTTGTTCATGTATATGAATTCTTTCGTAGTATTTAGGGAATTATTTGCCGATCGAAGTAGAATTTGTTGGTTAGTCTCAAAAAATCGTTGAAATAACTTATAGTCATTCACATATATTGTTCAATTAGTTAGAAGTTACTTGTTAGATTTATGTTGTTATTAAACATATTTCATGTAAATAATTTATAGTCTTTCACGTATATATAGACAACAATCCGAGTTAAGCGAGTGCCATGGGTGAGTAATGTCCAAATTATTAGAAGCACATGAAACAGCTTCTTGAAAAAGCTAGAACATGAACTCAATACAAAGCCAGGATGGAAGCTAGAGTGAATGTGAGAAAGGGGACGAGTTTGAAGAAGGATTAGATTTTGGGGTGAGACGTCACGTGGCAAACCCGTCCTCTAGAATTTTCCGTTTGAGATATTTTACAAAGGTCGGTTCAAATAAAAAAAAAAGTTATTTAACAAAAAAAAAAATTAGAATGATTTGGACAAACAACATAGGTAAAAATAAAAGAAAATTCACAACTATTTACCTGAGCTAAAATATTTTTTTACTTTTATCAACGGTTAAATTTTTAAACTACTTGAATTACCTTTTTTATTATTATATTATAACAAACTGTTCATTAATGTCTAAGATTTTAGTGGAAATTTTGTAATTATAAAATCAGAAAACAAAAACAACTAACTAACGTGAAACAATTAGAGGTGGGAGTCATAGATTCATGGATAGTAAATCTGCAGTAACTATTTTTATAACTGTAATGGTAAAAGAAAATGTATCAACAAAATTAATTTAAAATGTCATAATTTAAAATATATTTTTTTCTATTGTTATTTTCTTTCTAAAAATATAAATAAACTAAAAAGTGCAAATTAGCATGCGCAAAACGTAGGCCAAGAGGCTAGAATATAGAGGGGAAACACAAATAATGATGTCATATTTAGGTACATACATAGTCACGATTGAGATTTTTGTAGTAAATAAAGAGACTTGAAGAGAGGGTGAGTCCCTTTCATAAGATGATATTTTGTTCTTAACAATATTATATGGTGCTCGACCAAAAAAAACCATTAGATGGTGAAATGAAATGAAAGCTACTTTTATAAAAGGAAAATGCTCATTTGCATAAAAATAACAAAATCAGACCCCAATTCAATGGGAAAAAAAATCAAAACCTCATTCCGATTAATCTTACGTAAATGAAAGCTATTTTACCCTTACATAATCTCTCTCTCTCTCTCTCTCTCTCTCTCGTCTCGGCCGACGATCCTCCCGCAGCCTTGTCCTCATTCCACAAGCTCACAGTCTGCTGCCCCGGCATCCTTCACTCAGGTGTCTTCTTCAACCACTCTAATTTCTTCCTCGAACGCGAGATCGGCCCCGACTACCAGTCCTCCTCCTCCTCCACCCAAATCATCCACCACCACTCGACTTCGCCGTCGCTATCGCCAGATTGCGCATACTTCTTCGTCCAAAGCCAAGCTCCGTAAGATTCCTCCCATCCCGATTCGCGGGAGGCCTAGGCATCTGACAGAGGTCTGGAATCTATAGGAGCCATCACCATCACAAGCGTCGAGCGACGCCATTTTGTCGAGGAAACGTCAGTTCTGGGAATGGGGGAATGACAGTGGTTAAGCTATAGTTACTTTTTTAAACTAGGGGTAAGTAAATATTTTACTGGGGGTCAATAAATAGAAAATTACTGGGGATCAGTAATTTTTATTTTGGTTTCGTTTTGGTTGGGAATTGCCTTCTTCTTCTTCTATTTTCTTTGTTTTTTTTTTTTTTTTTTGTGTTTTGACATTATTAGGGTGGCAGGTCCACATATGCTCAAACCTGAAGAGACGAGGCGCTTTGAACTCTGTTGGGAAAGAGTCTAATAAAATTGGGCGGTGATAGTTTTGGAAGGTGGAAAAGTTGGCTGGTTGGACAAGCAAGCATCCAACTCTGATTTACAAAAGCTCTGTCTAACCTTTCTTTGATAACCGTTTGCCCATGCTGGATACAAAATCAAGTGAAAGGAGGCCCCTTAAACTGTAAGTCAATCAACTTTGCATGATCTACAAAATCTCTGAACAGAGCCATTCTCCAACGGGGTTGGGGCTGACCTCCCCATTTCTCATGAGTCTAAAGAATCTCATTGAAATCCCCCAAACATAGCCAGGGAATGTTTCTAAGAGAGAAAGTCAAGTACAGAGAACGCTAGAAAGCGTTTTTTTGATTGACATTAGGAGTGCCATACATCCAAGATATATTACAGTGCAGGGCTTCTGATTTAAAAAACACACTAGTATTTATGAAATTAACCGAGCTAGAAATACTTGACACATGAACAGAGTTGTTCCAGAAAACTGCAAGACCACCGTTGCCTATAGATGAGGATTTACCACATGAACGTGATCAAACTTTAGAGTCCTCTTCCAAAATTGCAAAGTAGGTTCTTGCTAATGTGTCTCCGATAAGAAAAGCATTGTAGGTTGGTGACGTTTAACCAAACGCAGCAAGTTCTTCCCTGTCAAGTCAACCCTAACCCTTGACAGTTCCACGACAGAAGCTTCATTGGTTCCCCATGGCTGTATCCGGCTAGCCACCAAAGCCATTACTTGGGAACGAATTGGGGTTAGTTATTACTAGGATCTCTGCTGGAGTGAGTAAGGGAAGGTACTCCAATCGAACTGAGAATATCACCAGAGAAGAAGATTGTAGCAGATGAGGCTTATTGAGGGAATTGCATAATGTTGGGCACTGGGGGATTAGGGATGGGAAGATGCTGATTTAGAGTTAATCCCATATTCAGAAAGGGATTGAGAGCAAAGGTGTTCCATTGACAGGAATAGACCTGTGATCATATATAGCACCAAATGCAAGAAAATTCTCGTTCAAAATTGATTGCATTGTCATAATTCCTTCTAGGGTTGCCAAACTTTCTCTGATAAGAGCCTCTCTTTGGGCTTGAGCATGATGCGGGGTACCACTGGAAATATGGCTTCGACTTTTGCTCCTTCTAGATCTGCCCCTTCCATGACCTTGACCTCGATTTCGGGGTGGGATTGTTGGGATTGCATGAACATGCTATTGTTGAGTGGACTATACATCGACAGCTCTAATATGAGAGGATTCATTAGATCTCAGCCTTTTGTTGCTGCCTTCCTCCTCTATCAAGGTATCCCCAGCTTGTCTTTTCAATCTAAGCTGATCAAGTAAAGAGGCAATCCCAGAGACTGAAGAAGATTGTGGAGTATTAGGAGGGGATGTATTACTTGAAGAGTTTGTTGTCGGGGTTTGGGGAGGAGAGGTCAGGGACAGAGAGAGGATTGTGTTTGTTAGAGCTAGAGCAGAAAGGAGGTTATGGATAGAGTTTGGACTTTGTTTATGGGTATTTAAGTGAGAGCTCTGAAAGCTTGAAGTGCTTGAGAAAGTTGATAAACTTTGGCAACTGGGTTGGGATTTCGGAATGGAAGGTGGAGGGTGGGATGCTTGAGAAAGTTGATAAACTTTGGCAACTGGGTTGGGATTTCGGAATGGAAGGTGGAGGGTGGGATTGCGGAATGGAAGGTGGAAGGTGGGTGTTAATATTTTGAGTAGATCTGAGAGAATTATTAGTAGTAAAGACTCCACCATTTACTCCTCTACTTTGGCAGATGGGTCGAGGGAGAATGACATCAAAACCTGGAGGAATAGAAGGAGTTTGACCTAGGACATTTGGGATTGAGACCTGTGCTGGACTGACCCAATTGGGACAAAATCTTTGATTGGCATTGTTATATACTAGAGCAATTGGGCCGACCGACAGTTCGCCCAAAGGTCCAATCTGAGGAATGCTTGGACTAGATGGAGATCCAGCATGCATGATTTCGTCGTCGTCGGAGTCAGACGCAACCTCCTCAAGCACTGCCTGTCCTTTTTCTTTTTGCTTTATAGAGAGGGGAGACAAGTGTTCACTGTCCGGTCTATAAAAAGGACATCCTCTTTGGCTTCTTGATGAAATAACTGAGAAATAGTAGTTTGTTTTGGGGTGTTCAGTTTGAACATATTTCCCGGGTGATGTATTCTTCTTGCAGTCAATGAAATTTTACTTCAATCAATATTGGTAAGTATGAAAGTGTATTGTTGTCGTGATATGGTATGGATACAATATCTGACAGCCATAATTGAATGGAAAATTATATTATACCAAACGGCATGCTTTGAAGGCAAAAATTTTCAAAACAAAACACCTAACTGCTCCGTGCAAAGCACGTGCTTTTATTTGTATCAGTGTATGCATGTCATACCGTCCAGCACAACAGTCAAGTCCTAATTGAACGTCAAGTTTCGCGTGACCCTTGCATACGTAGGTGAAAACGTACAAACCGTGATTTTGCATACACAGGGAGCTTTTAAATATTTTTTTGGTTGCGATAATGATGTGTTCCCAGAAATATACTCAAACTCACATATTGGTACCTGCCCATATTTTATCTCCATGTCTGAGAGTTGGTGAGTCTGCAACACATTTTAATTTGATTGCTACAGAAGTTTGTTACAGGGGACATGCTATTGGACTTTGGAAATGCAACTGTTGCCCAAAAACAAACACAAAAAGGAGGTCATCTTTCTATTACTACCTGTAAACACATGAACAGTCCTATGGTGAAGTATCAGTCAACTTATCAACTTTAATTGCCAATATGAAGTACCATACTACCATGTTTGATTCTTGTCTCATATATAGTTATATGGGAATATTTTATCACCCATTTAATTTGCAGTTCATCTCTTCTGGGCATTATTTACTAGAGTACCGAGTATCTCAGTACAAATTGTACATTATTTTAGACTATACTATACAACCATTTAAACTATACTATACAAATTGTACATTATTTTAGACTATACTATACAACCATTTAAAATTTTTCACTTTAGAAAATATAAAAGAAGTTACAATTCAGGGAAAATCCTGGTTAAATTTGAGTTGGCATTCAAAAATCTAAAAAGGAGGGAGGTTTTTTTTTTTGATTGGGGGGGTTAGCCTTTGTTAGATTAGGTAACACACACACTCATGCAGGGTATCCCAGCACAGCCGGACTAATCCCTGCATCGCCACGGGGCATGAAAGCGAACACCACACACCAGGCACACTTGCCTAGCACGGGCCACCGCCGGCTGGCCACCAAGGCCTTAATGGGGATTCGAACACCAGACCTCTTGGTTAGAGAAGCCAGTGCTTTCCACCCCACCGTTTCCCCGGTGGTTAAAAGGAGGGAGGTTTTAGTAAATTTATTCATTATGATTTATGAGCATCCCCTTAGCTAGCTAATAAATACAAAATCCACTGTTTCTAAATCCCAGATAGAGTTTTCTTGAATTTGGCAGATTTAGATTTTTCTGTGCAGCTCAAAAACTTCCTATTTCTTCCTATAAATAGTGGTATAAACTGTGCAATCAAGCAAGCATTGTCTATCAGAGCTTAGTTTATGTTTGGTACTCGTACTTCCAAGTTCCAAGCCCCACCATCTTAAGCTTAAGCTTCCTCTGCTTCCATAACTCTCTCTCTCTCTCTCTCTCCAATTATTTATTTTTACTTCTCAAAGACCACACCTTTAAAATATTCAGCTCCCAAAATTAGTATTACAAACCCACCCAAGATGCGCTTCTTCATTCTCTCTCTCCCCAAACCAATTGAAGCTTCTTCTTCTTGTTTTTCTTCTTCTTTGCTGCTAATGAACTCATCATGCTGCTTCTCAGAGACCCTGTTCTAGACTGGTGTCCAAAATGGATTTTGGGGTGGTGGATATGGACATGGATTGTCTGATGGATCCTGAACCCGGAGAAGGAGCAACAGCTCATTCTCATGTCTCAGGACCCGAGACCAAACCGGGTCATGGATCTGGGTTGTCTTTCAAGCAACAGAGATCCTGGCCTGTTGAGGATGCCTGGAGGGTCTCCAAGACCCCCAAACCCGACGACATGTCGTCTCCGAGGACAATGCCATTGCCTCAGGGGCCTCCTCCTCAGCTCCTGATGAGATCTAGCTCTCTGGCTCCTCCAAGACAAGAGCAAATGCTGAGCTTTGCCTCCAACAAATCAGATGTCACTTTTCTGAGCAAAGATGGAGGAGCAAGCTCAGATTTGGCATTCTACCAGCGCATGCCTGCTCCCTATGCTAGAAATGCAGGTACTGATTAATTATTTCTCTTTTGTTTTTTTCTTTCTTTCAGGTTTGGGTGTGTTTTGGCCTTTTTGGGTGGTTGGTCAATGTTGATGGTGATTTAATGAGATCTTTAGGCCCATTTTTGGGTAATAGATTGGTTTTAGTGATGTTTTTGGTGACTGGATAGTCTTTTCAAAGAGGCATTTAGAATTTTAGATGAAAATTAGAGGTCTTGTCAAGAAAGAAAGAAAAAACTTGCCCATTTTCTGCTCTTGGGTGTTTTCTTCTTTTTTGGTAAAATCTGTCTACACCAGCTCAAAGATTGATGGAACCAGATGGGGAAAATATTGGGAGTACCAGATAAGACTTGTTTTGGTCAATATTTGAAGACATTGATATGATGTGATTTATTTCCAGAAATGCTTAAGCAAGTGGTTTGCTTGTAGGTTTTGGGTCTGGAAGCTTAAATGCAAACATGCATGGGCCTTATGCAGCGGCTAGAGGACCATTTACTCCCTCACAGTGGATTGAGCTAGAGCACCAGGCCTTGATCTACAAGTACCTGAATGCAAATGCGCCTGTGCCATCCAATTTGCTCATTCCTCTCAAGAAGTCCCTCTACCATTATGGCTTGTCTGGTCCCTCCCCCAACTCATGTAAGCTATGCAAATCACATCCTGACTAGAAATGAATTGTGTTTGAAATTTGATATTAATATTTTTTACATTTGATGCTTTGTTTCTCTGATCATGGAATTTCCCATTTATGCTGTTATACTGTTTCTGAATCAGAAATCATGTTGTTGTTGTTTCCCCTTTTATCTGATTTGTCTTTTTCTTCAATGTTGTGGTTATTCATACAGTAAGTTGGGGGTCTTTCCATCTAGGATATTCTGGCAGTACTGATCCTGAACCTGGGAGGTGCCGTCGAACGGATGGGAAGAAGTGGCGGTGCTCAAGAGATGCTGTAGCAGACCAGAAGTACTGCGAGAGGCACATTAACAGGGGCCGCCATCGTTCAAGAAAGCCTGTGGAAGGCCAGACAGGCCATGGTGCCTCTAGGAGAGCAAATTCAAAGGAAGTGGCGCCTCCGGTAACCTCATCAAAGCCAACGTCGGTCAGTGGTACACTGCAGCCGCAGTTCAAAAGCTTGGAGCCTCCTCCTCCTGCTGATGCTGCCGCCGCCAATTCTTCTGTTGATGCCTTTGCCAACAGGTGAAAATTATATGGACTAGTGCTTATTCTGTTTTAGTTCTGGTTAGGCCTTTTTTGCTTTAATATGACATTGATTTAAATAGTTATGCAAATACCTTTTTCCTTTACTTTTATTGTAGACCCCATAATTCCTTCTTTACATTGGTGCATGAGAGTGACTACTCTTACTAGTTTAGATAATTGAATTTGGATTTTTGGACCTTTATGGTTGAAACTATATGTGATGAAAAAGGGTGTGCATATTTGTTATGTTGATGTTGATATTTCTATTTTATTATTTTACTTTACGTTATACCTTTTCTTTGGCATTTTCTAATCAGCAGCACTTGTGTCGCAGAATGCAAGATCCACAGGATTTCCCTGTGATGTCTGCTTCTAGCATCAAGCCGGAATCTAATGCTTCATGTTTTAGCGTCCCAAAACGAGATTTCCCCATTGTAGAATCATCGCAATCAGAGTTTGGCCTTGTTTCTACTGATTCACTTCTCAACCCTTCACATAGGAGCTCTTACATTCCCAAAGACTTTGGAGGTTCTTTCCTTGATTTCACTGATCAGGAAACACAAGACCAAAATCTGCTTCACCAGTTCATCGATGATTGGCCTAAGGACCAGTCCAGTCAATCAGTTGTTACTTGGCCTGAAGATATAAAATCAGACTGGACTCGGCTCTCAATGGCAATCCCTATGGCGTCCGACTTCTCCTCATCCTCTTCCTCACCCACACAAGACAAACTTGGACTCTCACCACTGAGGCTCTCTTGTGAGTTTGAGCCAACACAAAATTTGGGGGTGAGCAATGACCAATGTGAACCGTCAGATCAGCAAACAAATTGGGTACCTCTCTCTTGGAGAAGTTCAATGGGGGGTCCCTTGGGAGAAGTCCTAACCAACACCAGTAGCTGTGTGAACTCCAAGAACTCATCATCAAACACATCACCTCTAAACCTCTTGAACGAAGGCTGGGACAGTAGCAGCCAGTTAGAGTCTTCCCCAACCGGTGTCCTGCAAAAGTCAACATTCTGTTCACTTTCAAACAGTAGCTCAGGGTGCAGCCCAAGAGCTGATAACAAGAAGAGTCAGGATGGGGCAAGCCTCTATGATGATGTGCTCGGTTCAACTTTAGGAAGCTCCTCAGTTCCATCCCTGTAAAAAAAACAAAGGAGTTGAAAGCTACAAACTGCGTGGGAAATGAAGCAGCAACTAGGAGTGAACTCCATCTGTGATCTTGTTTGTTTCCTCTCTTTTTCTTGTTTCTCATATTTTCTTTTCTTGGTTACAAACTACAGACATGGGTTTATCCCAATCTGCATAGGGTATTGGCCAGTATGGCTAGTGTGGATTTCTTCTTATCCAAAGTTCATCATCAATTTAAATCAATTTCTGCTGTGTTAATATCTCTCTTCCCTCATTTATATGCAACATGATATGGATCGACTGCATTAAACTATATTGTATTAGATGGGACACTATCCCGGATCTGTAGTCCGGTATGTTTTGGGTTCAATCTATGTGATGCATAATGCATTATTGGGTGAAGGTTAGTGAAAATGTACATTCTTGTGAGGAGGATATCTGTGCAGACCCTAAACCAGTGGGGACAAAGCAGAACAATGATGAAGGTTGAAGCTTCCATTATCATACATACAGCTAGATGAAACCTTCCAAAACACATATTGATCATTGAAGCCAGATTGACCTTCTGTAAATAGGGACCCTCCCCACCATTGACAGACCCTCTTCAACCTTCTCTAGTTGGATGGCATCAACTTTGCAGGGTATTACATGATCATGATATTTTCAGAAACTCAGAAATAGCAAAGTTAGGTTGGAGAGTTCCCTCCGCTGTAGCACAATAAGAAGAAAAAAAAAAGAAAGTTGGAGAGTTCCCTGACTTTCGGACAAGAGGCACACTTGTGGGCTGTTACCCAACAAGCAACACTATTGTTTTAGCTGGAGTGAAACTTTGGCTATGGGCCCAGAGTGGGCCTACTTGACCCCTCAGCATAGTCCAAAAAGCATGAGAATCATTTATAATGTGAAGAAGGGACCAGGGCTAGGGCCCAGAACGGACCACCAAGAGTTTTATAGACACAGATAGGTTAAAGCTTGGACGGCCGAGTGGGATTTGAGATTATGGAGGAGATTTGGTAGAATCACCTGCTCGTTCTTTAATAAGGGCTTGTCCTACCATCTCATGATCATCAAAATTGTCTTATCACCATGTGGTCTAGATTGTTGGAACCAAGGGCTAGTTGGGAATTTGAAGAGTTCTCTAGTTGTAAACCAGGATTCTTTATCTTCGCTCCTCACAAACTTAAATTTCTGTTAAATTAGGCTGTTTAGGCCATTTTGCTCTATAATGGTAGCTCTCTGATCACATTTTAGCACCATATATTATCTATTTCAATCCACATTGTTAAGCCCAACCACCCCTGTACATATTTCACTTTCTGACCGTCCATGTTTTGGCCACTCTTCAGTAATGATAAGGCTGAAAATGCAAGCCCCCCCTTCCCATGCCTTTTCATATATCACAAAATGCTCACATTTGCCTGACTGCTGCGCTTTCCCAATTGGTCTATCAGAACACCAGTGACAACTAAGGTGATACTCCACTCAGCATTATCAGCAATACCACCAAAACAGTACCAAACTGGAAGTTCTGCTTCTGTTTCCAGGAGCTGGTACTGTCAGAAATTCAGTATATAATACCACATCAAAACTTACCCTACCAATTCCCTCTCTGTCACACACATGAAATGAGGTCAAAAACCAGCTTAGAACTTGGTACAAGTTCTCAAATTCAGTGCAATAACAAATCCATATTCAGAAAATAAACCCCAGAAATAAAACCAAAAAACCCAATAGATAAGAAGTAAGCAAAAGAAGTCTAAAGGGAACTAGGAAAATGTGTGGCTCAATTCTATGGGTGTAAAAGGGTCTGTCATGCTTATATACCCAATTGCATAAATACAATCAAGCATTCAGATTAACTTTGTAATCACAGCCACACCCAGTTCACCTTATCAATCCAGAAACACATACTTCATATCAAAATGCAAACTTTCTAACTACCCAATTCAAAACGAAGTAAAACCAAGGGCTCAGACACGCATAAATACAGTCATCAAGCAGCAAAGCATTAGTCCATGTATATAAACATAAACTCAGAATCGAGAAACGTTTCATCATCATCGCCCTCTGGTATTTACAATTTTCAAAAGCAAATTATGAAAAACCCAAATTGAAATCAAGAAAAAGATAAGAGAAAGATGATCAGTGGGAATGGAGAGAGCAAAGAGAGGCGGAAGGTTTCGAAGACCTAAAGTTCTGTAGAGCGAGCATGGGATTATATAGGCGGTTCAAAATGACGATACTAACCCTCATCTCTATCTTCTAACTGGGCTTAAGCCAACTCCAAGCTAATCTTGTTCATTGGGCCCAAACCACCACTTGAGGATGAATTTGGGCTTCATTGTTTTGCTCTGTTTGTAATTATTTGTTCCCGGCTCAATTGTCCTGCAATGTAATTCAAGAATCAGAATATTTTTGTTGTTCATTTTTTTTTTGTACGAAAGGATTGGTGGTAAAAGTAGAATTTGTATGTTTCAACTTTTTACCAACCGTTGTTGCCTGAGTGATTTACTTTGCTTCATTTGTGATTGTGAAGTGTGAACATGATATTAGGAGTACATATATTTTGGTGTTCGAATGAGTTTTCTACGATATTACCACTTTGCAAAACGGCTTCAAAAAAGCAGCAAAATGATTAGCCATGTCAATATGTGATGAAAATACTTCTTGTACGTAATAATTTTTGCTTATGCACTTACAAATGTTAAAACGATGGAAGTGTGTGAATAAAAATGTGCTCGAGTTACATTGTCCAATATGGATTGATGCCGACGACTTAAAATTAATTCCGTGTAGTCAAAAACATCATCCATCAATTAGTTGGTTTGGCCCAACAAACAATATTCAATTTCCTTTTGCTATCACTAGTTACTTGTAATTGACTAATAAGATAGATAATTTTTCTGTCTTACATCTGGTCCTAAAACAGAAAATTCATGTTTCTCAGTTGTCTTTTTTTAACAAAGACACAGATGTTATTAGGGCTGGCAATGGTACACAATTCCATTCCAACCAATTCCTATACCAACCGTACCAAATAATTTGGTATACCAGAAAGTCGGTACATGGTACACGGTACAGTATACCGTACCAACTTCAAAATACGGTACGGTAGGTGGTACAAGTTTTTCCTCTACCGTGGTATACCGTACCTACCGACTTATATATATATATATCTGATCTGTTCTCTCTTCTCTATTCGTCTCTCTTCTCTATTCGTCTCTCTTCTCTATTCTCTCTTCTCTATTCGTCTCTCTTCTCGATCTGTTCTCTTCGCCGGCGGCCAAGGTACACCTTCTCTCCTTCTCACCTTCTCTCATCTTTGTTTTGCTCTGACGTAGACACGCAGTGACCCTCCTCTTTGTTTTGCCAGACATCGAGAAAATCGTGGTTCTCTACCGGAGTATCCCACTGCCCGATTCTCTGTAACGTCTTCGCCCAGGTTAGAACCCGAATCTCAATCGAGTTTTTGTTTCTTGTTTGAAGAAATAGAACCCAGTTCATCCGAATCTCAATCAATTTTCAGTTTTCTGTTTTGCTGTGTCCAATATATGAACAAATATGGTTATTATAGCTTTTGTTTGTTGATGAATGATGAGTTGTTGGGGTTTGTTTGTCTGTTTGATTTTGATATATCTACATGTTGATGAATGATGAGCTGTTGGAGTTTGTTTGATGAATGATGAGCTGTAGGAATTGTGGACTGAGATATGCCTATATTGATCAACTAATAGACAGATATTTTTTGGTTTTCTGTTTTGTGAACTTTGTAATTGATGTAGGCTATGGATTCTTTTATGTCACAAAGTGATACTATGGGCTATTCAAGCTCAACACCATCATTTCCATCCAGTGCAAATGCAGAGACCACTGCCGGTTTACATGCTGCACCTCTGCCACCAACTGCACCATCAGTTCCATCCAGTGCAACTGAAGGGACTCATGAAGGCAGCCAGTCTCGGAAGAGAAAAGAGCCCTCAAACAAAAGCAAGATGTGGCAGTACTTTACCAGGTGCAAACTTCCTGATGGTCAAATTGATCCTAAATATTGCACCTGCAACTATTGTCACGAAAGAGTGTTGTGCCTCACAGAGAAGAACGGGACTAGCTCCATGCTGTATCATAGCAAGAGATGTGAGAAGCACCCCTGTTATCAAAAATCAAAGGAAAGTGATCCCACTCAGACGAGGCTGAGTCGAGATAATGTGAGTGGAGGCACTGGATACCGGAGGTGGAACAAGAAAAGGTGTGATGATAAGTGTATTGAGATGATCATCAAGGATGAGCTTCCATTTCGGTTTGTGGAGAGGGAGGGATTCAGGGCTTTATGCAATGAGTTGGAACCACAATGGACAGTCCTGGACAGGAAGCAAGTTGCTAAGGGCGTGCTAGAAAGGTTCAACACGGAGAAGTCTATGTTGTTGAGTCAGCTGAAGAGGAGTGACACAAGAGTCTCTATCACCACCGACACTTGGACATCGATTCAAAATATTAATTACATGGTGGTGACTGCGCATTTTTTGGACCACGATTGGGTGCTACACAAAAGGATCATTAACTTTTGCAATATTACTAGTCACAAAGGTGAGGACATTGGGAGAACACTTGAGCAGTGTTTGAGACAATGGGAGATCAACAAAGTGTTTACTATTACAGTAGACAATGCTAGTGCAAATGATGTGGCTGTCCAATATATGAAGAGGAGGCTTACTAGTTACCAGACCTTAATGTTTAAGGGAGAGTATCTACATTTAAGGTGTGCTTGTCACATTATCAACTTGATTGTGAAGGACGGTTTGAAGGAGTTAGAGACTGGGATTGCTGCCATTTGGAATTGTGCCAAATATGTGAGGAGTTCATCGCAAAGACTTGACAAGTTTAGGGAGTTTGCAATTCTGGAACAGTGCAAGGCAAATGCCAATGTCCCGTTAGATGTTATTACAAGATGGAACAGCACATATCTTATGCTTGAAGCTGCATTGAAGTATGAGTTGACGTTTAACCGAATGTGTGAAGAGGATGAGGGGTTCAAGAGTTACTTTGCGGACAAAGTTGGACCTCCAACTTCTGAAAATTGGAGGTATGCAGCAGCATTTTGTGTGTTTTTGAAGAAGTTTTATGTTGCAACCTTAAGACTTAGTGCTTGGAAATCAATCACTTCAAATGTATTGTTTGTGGAGATGATCACCTTGCAATGTGAGATCAACAAGGCTTGCATTTCAGAAGATCCTGTTATGAAGAAAGTCGCAGCCTCAATGAAGACAAAATTTGACAAGTATTGGGGCAGCTTTGAGTCTATCAACAAGATCGTTTTGATAGCGAATGTGTTGGACCCGAGGTACAAGCTTCAATGGGCTAAAATGGCTATGAAAAAGATTAATGCAAGCCCAATTACAATCCAGTCGATAGAAGAGGATTTAAAGAAAATCTTGATGAAGATGTATGAAGAGTATAAAGGTTGTGAGGGCATGGAGCAAGCTGAGCAGCCTCTCGAAGACGATTTAGAGTTGGATGGAGTTGCCTACGAGGACCTTGATGAAGTCAGTAAGGAGATAGCTAGAGAGAGGATGTCGGAGCAATCACAATGCATTCGGAATGAGGTTGATCAGTACTTAACGGATAGGCATGTCAGCCTTACGTGCAAGACTTTTGATGTTGGCAAGTGGTGGAAGGGAGTAGAAACAACTTATCCGATTTTATCCAAGCTAGCAAAAGACATACTTGCTGTTCCATGCTCCACTGTGGCTTCGGAGAATGCTTTTAGCTTAGGGTCAAGAGTTGTAGATCCCTTCAGAGCTTCTTTGACACCAAAGACAGTTGAGGCCCTTGTTTGCACTTCTGATTGGTTAAGATGTGCACCTGCAAATTTCAACCTCTACGAGCCTCCAACAGAAGATGAGATGGTAATTTACCACGAACTGGAGGAGCTTGAGAGAGGTACATGTTTTGTTAAATTAAGTAGTTGTTATTATTATTATTATTATTATTATTATTGCTTTAGTTGAACCTGCTACTGAATAATTTGTTACTGAAATTGCATAAGTTACATGTTTTGTGAAATCAGTTTGTTGTTGAAATCAGTTTGTTACTGAAATTGCATGAGGTACATGTTTTGTGAAATCAGTTTGTTGGTTACGTAATGGTGTTTTAGTTTGCGCTATATTGTTTTTATGACTTGTTATTGGATTTAATTATGTATCTATGTTATTATTGTAGAGAATGCTTTTACGCAAAACATTGAGGCAGGAAGGGGCGGCCCAAGTAGCAACAGCTCTGGTCAGACAAATGCTTAGGCATCATCACCATCACCACCACCTAACAGCAACACCATCACCACCTACAACATGTCAACATGTCCCGCTTTTAGACCTATCATTTCTTTTCTTCTTTTTTCAATCGTTTTGTGAATTTGTGACTTGTTAGTACTTTGGAAGTTTGGATATTTGGACTTTGGCATTCAGTTTGTGACTTTTTATTTGGTAATTTGGTTGAAGTTGTATAAGACTATGGATTTGTGTTGTGATTTGTTGTTACTTATTTGGATTGGGTCTTTAAATTTTTGGGCCATAAATATGTTGGTAGAAGCCCAGTACCAACCGTACCAACCGAGTACCAACCGTACCAAGTAGTTGGTATACCAACGTTATTGGTTGGTAGAAATGGTGGATTTTTCCTACCAATTATATATTGGTTGGTACATGGTACTAGGAAAATGTAATTGGTATACCTACCAATCCACCCCTAGATGTTATACAATAACGATATAAAATGACCAAAATTTTGTCACAATGTCCCTCTCTTTTTCCTTTTTAGCGCCCAATTCTTAAATTGACTCTACATTCTATAATAATTGCTGGTATTGGTAACCATCAATCCCTTAGTTTCTAATTATTTTCCCAATTGAAGACGATGTATGGTCGTGCCTCAAAGCCTGAATTTTATCCACACGAAGAAATTTCAACAAAGAAAATCAAATCAGCAATAGTGTTTATGCTTCAAAGTTAGAGAATGATCGTTTTCATGGTCCCAATCAATGAAGGCTTTGATTTCATTTACACCATACATAAGTTTCATGGTTAATATATTGCCCTACCAACCATAAAGATAGACTTCCGAAGATGAAAGTTAACTTCGAGAAGTAAAATGGTACGTACTATTTTCCGGTTTGGTATTAAAGGCTTCACGTCCATGTTAAAAAGAAAGAAAGAAAAAAAGAAAAAGTAAAAGGGTAGAATTTGATGCATACTGCTTGTTTTTTCACTAGCATCCTTTATTATCCACCTTCCAAGATTCAGATAGATTTGCTCGACTTAGTATGTCGTTTTTCCCCTGACATTTCCATGATCTCGGCCATACATAGATTGCAGATTGTGAAACAAATAACGTCAAGGAAGATAGCAGATGTTCTTGGTAATTTGATTTGAATTTTGCCTTCAATTTGGACTCTTCAATCCCCTTCCAAGTTCGCATTTCTCTATAAGAATTTTATTCTAATTGTTGCACCATGTAATGCTCCGGAATATGATAAAATTCTTTCCAACATGTATGTTCCAACTGTAGTTAAATGTTATCCATTTGATTTCTTAATCCCTTTTTCCCATAATGTATTAGTCTTGACATTTAGCTTTGATCTATATATCCCCAATACATAGCCACACAATAGGATTATTCAACCTCTTTTCAAGTTCTATAATTTTTTTTTTGTTTCATATGAACTTCTAAATGATTGCTTAAGCATGTGATGCTGGGGAATATGGTAGATCGAGTTTTGTAAAATGTTTTGGTTTATAGGCTCAACAACCTTCTGATATTTTCCAATTGTACTTTGATTACGTTTACTCAAGTTCTTTTCCACATGCATGATGTATGAGTCATCACATTTAATTTTGATCGAGTCCCCTAAACCATATAGCCAGTTTGATCGATTTCTATATATTTTTCACATGAACTTTTAATTTAAAATTTTAAAGTTTGTGATGCGCGTTGGAGAGAGTATGATAAAGAATTATTTAAAATTTCTTGAAAAAGATTTGATTTAGAGGCTTAATAATCTTCTTGTATGTCGTAACTATAGTTAGATATGGTCCTTTCGGTAATGTTTACTCAATTAATCACGGCTTAATAATCTTCTTGCATTCGACTTTGAGGCTTGGCTATAGATAGGGTTTTTGATAGATTTCATGATATTGGGCATAGATATGGTGTCCCACGTAATGTCATGGAAACGTTTACGAGTCATTGTGATCAAACTTGCAACACTATTTGTTTCCCCCTTTTCCCTTCTTTAGGGTAAAATAAAGCAGCTTGTTCGGTTTCCTAAACCGCCATGCCCATTATTTATGAGCACTACATCCCCACTTCACCAACTCAAATAATGCCACCATTGAATCCGTCAAACCCATTTCATGCTTTAATTTTCGTACCAGTGACCACACACGCTCTTTTTGAGACTAGGATTTGGAAACCGCATCACAATTTGCTCATTGTTTCTTGGAAATATTGAAGTTCGTTTCAAAAACCGATTCATCTTTCTTCTTCCTCTTGTTCACGTTATGCTTGCTTTGCCCTTTCAGGTTTCTCTGGCAGTTAGAAAGTGCAGACTACATGAAAACCTAGGGCTCTTCAGCATTAGTCAGTAGCTAGCTTCTTCAAGTATAGATACAAACCAGAGAAACCGAATTCGTTTCTTTCCATTTCATCTTCAAAAGCCATGAGTCACAGAAGGGTTCATTCACAAGGGAACATACCCTTTGCTTGGGAGGCCAAGCCTGGAGTCTCCAAGGTTGCAAACAAAGCAGACTTCCCTGCAGAAACTGAGTTTCCTGCTCTTGGTTCTAAAATGTCCCGACCACCATTACCTAATGGCGTTTCTGAAGATTCCAGAGCAAAACCAGTTAAGGGAATGGATCAGAATGACATAAAGATCCCTCTGCCACCATGTTTGTTGAAGGATCCGAGCAGAAGCGCTTCTGGAAAAGTACTTAAGTGGCAAGCTGCAGAGGAGGACCCTTTTCTTTTGGCATTCAAAGTGTGCACCAGAACAACTAGTACTGCTGCTCCTGCTGTGAATTCTTCTCCAGGTAACAAGTTAGTTGCTCAGAAAAACAAGAGAGGCTCTGTCGGGCAAATCGGGTCGAAATTGAAGACAAAGTACTCTGTGTTTTCGTGCAAGAATTCATGTGAGGTTAGGGATGCTAATTTTGTAAAGCTTCCTCCTCTTCCTAGAGACAGAATTCGCTTATGAAGTTCATTGCTTTGTTTACAAAAACTTAGGAGTCTTTATGTCATCTTATATAATTTGTGATGATAATGTGATAGGAGATTTTACTTGTAAGGATGAAACTTAGGTTTTATCAGTCCGAATAATGGATTGAATTGCTTCTATATTTCGTCTGATTCGAATTTCCCAGGCATCTAAATTAGCCTTGATGCATTTTCGTGTTGATCAGGGTTATTTCATTTTTTTGCCTATGATAATCTCAAGAATGGTAGCTAGTAGGTTTCCGATTGTGTAGCTGTATGTGTGGATTTCCTTCCAGGTAGGCAAGTTTTGATGGAGCACGAGACTTCTATTTTCTGTTCATGAGACATGACTTGAAAAGTTAGATGCACCAAACAGAAACAGCTAAAGCTTATGGTTTTCCACAACAGATGATTCGATTGACTAATCAATTGCCACTACATCAATTTTTAGTCTAAAGGCCCTACAGGGATGAATAAGTCATTAACAACTTTTTTTTCATATAAATTCGTTATTAAAGATAGCAAATGTTATAGCTATCCTGAATAACAAATACATAATAACAATAAATAAAAGTTGCAGTAAAATAACAATGAACATCAAAATATTTTTTACTCGGAAAAACCCTGCAACTAAGGAGAAAAACTGTGTTCCCCTAACTCTTGAGGGACAAACATTTCTACAATGTAAAACTCACTTCTTACAAGGGATACATGAACGACTTGCTATCCTGCTTAAACTACCCACTAGTCTAGATCTATACTTTCTCTTTTGTTTTTGAGTACCTCACTTCTTACAAGATTACAGTATATGATACAGCAACGACTTGCTATCCTACCTAGTCTCAAACTAGTCTAGATCTACCTCTCTTGTCTTTAAGTGGCTACACATAAAGGTATAAGAAGTTTCAACTTAGAACTCAGTTATCACTTAAATGATTCTTCTTGAACGCTTCTCAGAAGTTTCACTCTCAGAAACTCAGTTATCCTAAATTGATTCTTTCACGAACCCAGCTATCTTAGCGGGATACATCAGAACTCAACTATCCTCAGCTGCTTTTTTCATGAACACTTCCGGGGTTACTCCAACTGATCTCATGGTATGCAGAATGTAATGAGTTTATGAGAAATTTTTTTATTCAGTTCTAAAGTTTATAATCACAAGAGGAAGACTTAGAGACTAATGAACAATGCAAAGGAGAACCAAAACCCAACCAAACAAATGTAAAAACTACATTTTGACAACCACCGAGCCTTGCTCAATATATATAGGCTGATGGAGTGCTCTAACAAAAGAGAGACACAAATTAAAAAGGTGCCACAAGAGGGCAGACACGAGGGCCAAAGAAAGGGAAGGGTTTTGGACTTTTGTCCTTGACCAAACTCTGAAAGGGAAAGGACATACAAAGACAGCTGCTATATTGATTTGTGTATCACAAACACAGTTGTAGCCTTAGACCTCTTAAACAATGAGTCACGGATTGAAACAAAGGCATCAAACCCAAAATTAAATTGACAACAAAGGCAAGATCTTTATATATTCTAGTTGTCAATTTGAAATTCAAATTAGCTAGGATCTCCCCTAGACATAAGATTAATGTCATAAGGGTAAAGAAACTTAAACATAAGACAATAGAACAAAAGATCAAAAAGCTGGAAACCTAGGTTTTTAGGATGGCAAGTGATACTGCTATCCTCTGTGAAAAACCATGAAATGCACATGCATGATTTTACCTGAGTTCTATGAGATCATGTTGGTTCTTCTACTTCTTCAATTTGTTTTCAGCTGTGAAAGACAAATATCTCAATTGCGTTAGGCTTCATAGGTTGCGTTTTGTTTCACATAAGGATTGTCAACAACCTTGTACCTTCATAGTCTTACGTTCCAATAGGGCCTAGCATACAAACCCAAAGGGAGAAAATCATAATGACAGAGCCTAACATATATATATATATATATATATATATATATGTATATATATATCTTCTTCGAGTACTATTCGAGTCTTCTACGATTAGAGTAATATGTCAAAGTAAGAAACTCCGAGACAATAACAAAACACCAAATTTAGGAGATGTGTGTGTCATACTCGATCACTTTCAAAGACGACATTAGTTAAAAGACAACGGTAACTCTCAAAATAGTGTCAAATTGTTATTTACTAGAAGATAATTGCGGCTAGGAGCTCTCTCTCTCTCTACTCTTGTTTCTAATGGGGAATAGCCATTGTTCATAGCTTCTTCTTTCTAATGTCTTTAGGAATGTTTTTAATGTACTATTCCACATTTTATTCTTTCTCATGCTTTTAGGAATGTTTCGTGTTCCCCATTGTCGTAGGAATTATGATTTACTAAAGTGTTAGGATTCCTAATTGTTTTAGATTTATTTGTAGCTCTTATAAATAAGAGACATTGTAGTGAGTGAAAAACGGATCTGTTGTTTTCTTCTCTATTCTCTATCTTTTCTATCTCCTGGCCTACTATTCACCAGCTGCTGCATATCACTGTAAAACATCATGGTTTTGCCAAGGACCATGAGTTCACGCTATGCATGGGATGACGACCATCGACTAGTACCATTCTCAAAGACAAACAAAGAATTTCATGCAACAATTGGAGACCCAGCCCTTATAATTAGTTCTCATTCCGGAAGCGTGCCACAACCCAAGTGTGTTTCGGAAGAAAACCCAGGAAAGGAATTCGATCAAAATAATGAGATGAAGCTGCAGCTCCCTCTGCCTCCTCCATCATGTCCATTGAAGGTTCCGAATAAAAGCAACACTTTAAAGCATGACCCTTTTCTTTTGGCTTACAATCAGTGCACCAAAAGTAGAGGTAGTAGTTCTATCAAACGTTTGTTTACCGGTCTATTTTCAAGAAATAAAAAAGAGAAGAAAAATAAGAAAGGTGCTGCAGAAACTGGGTCTGAATTGAAGATTAGCGAATCAGAGTTTTCGTTCCAGAATTCAAGAACTGATGTTCTTCTTAGGGACAAAAGTAGGCGCCTGTTAAGATCGATGAGTATTAGATAACTTGTTGTAGAAGAAAGAGTTTATGGAGCTATTAATTTGAACAACGCAAGGGTGTGAAAAATGAACTGAAAATGCCCATAACACCTTTCTGAGAAGGAAGGATCCGGCTCCTCTAAAGTGAGAGTCCGTGAAATTAGTCTAAGTTTATAAAATTTACACTCTTCAGCTAATCTAAGAGTTATAAACATAACACATCACTCTTGGATCAATTTACCTTACACCGTGGTTAACTTACGTTAACTACCGTCGACTACTAAAAAAACAAAAAACAAAGAGCATAAACATCGTTTATATTGAGATTTGACTATGATCTGTGATCAAAGTCATCAAACCTTAAAACCTAACAAGACTTGAAAAGCTATTTCAACTTGTTCTGCACTTCAAGAGCATAAACATCTCCTTATGCTTATTTTGTATATATCATTATATATGTCACCGAAAACAAGAGTCATCATATCAAATAATTCATTACTCATGATATGCCTTCCCTGATCTTAAATTGTTCCCCACTCATGAAACAACCCAATATAAAAAATCAAAGAGATATTAAACTCATATAATCTTATTACTATGATTTGGAGGAGGTAATGTAGGGATCCCTGTCTTCATGTGAGATTCACAACGAGGCTGAGGTTTTATCGAGAATGAGTGATTTGCAGATTACTTCTTGCAAACCAAGCCTCTAAGTCAGAATCGAAGAACATGTCAATCATCTGCATCTCTCTTCTAACCTATATATTTTACTTCTTCAATCAAGGCTTTCAAGTCTTGTTATGTTTTAGGGTTTGATCACATATCATAGTCAAATCTCTCTGTGCTTGACTAACATCATGGAACAACATAAATCGATGTTATGCTCTTTGGTTTTTTTTTTTTTGTAGTTAATAGCAGTTAACCACGGTTTAGAATAAATTGATTCAAGAGTGATGTGTCATGTTTAAAACCTTTAGATTAGATGAAGAGTGAAAATTTTATAAACTTAGACTAACTTCACAGACTCCTTACTTTAGAGGAGCCGGATCTGAGAAGAATGATGATATATTAGAACGACTAGACTTCAGTCAAGAAAAAGCCTTGATGTAATGGCAATTGTAGCTCCCAAAGTTTGAGCCAATGGATACTTTCACCCTACATTCTAAAACTATCACAACTCCTCTCTTTTCTCTAAAGTCATTTTTGTCTTTCGATCTTTATCATTCTAAGTTTTCAATCGGTTAAATTTAAAATTAACGACTCTATGAGTATACATAATTACGTGTCAACTTTCAATCATTTGTGCTAAATGCATAAAGTACTTTGGCATGGACTTAGGAACTTTCAAACCAATTCAATCTATAGATGATTTTAACTCACTATCGTCACATTCATGTATGATACGTACGATTTCATGTTTCGTTTGCTCAATGTAATAAATCCACCCTAAACAACACCTCAGGTAACAGCAAATACATCAACTCAAATCAAGTGAATGCAATCAACTATTAATTTAGCATGGGAAGGTAATAGGCATGGGTTGAAGATCAAAGTATAATGTTTTTGATGAAAAAAGTAGATAGAAGGACGACAGAATAGATAGAAAACCAGTCTTGTTACTGCAGGCAAGAATAGTAGTGTGGGCTTGAGCTTGTCGTTTTAAATCTTCCCAACAAAACAGATTGGGCTTGGAAACATGTTTTTGTTATTAAGCTTTAAGTTTTATATGTTCATCGAAATTATGAAGTCAAAAGCTTTAACAGTCACTCTCCTTGACTACTTATCTGCATGTGATGATCGAAGTAATGATTATATTTGCTGTACTTAATTTGTGATCGACAATCATCTATACTCCGTGATTGTAAACTACTGATTCTCGTATAACTGGAATTATTGATAAGCTTACTTACCCGTTTACTCGCAAACTACAATATTTGTTCTATCGCAACCTTGCTTGTGTTGAGCTATTAGATCCGGCAAGTGTATAATACGGATATACAATTTTGGACTCCTTAATTGTGTAATTTTTTTTTAATTTTTCGATATAGTTTATTCACAAACAATTTATAACTGATAAAAAAATACTTTTTAGTTGTGTTACGATAACAGATTGTAAATTATAGTATCATAGTTTAAATTTTTGGATTTTACAATCTAAACTGGCCGGTTCATTGCTCTAGGTTTTCTTGTCAAGTTTGTGTCTCAAACTCATGAGATCAAAGTGTGTTGCCTTGAGAAAGATGTCATTGGATACCTTGTTCTAGTGAATGAATACGCAAGAAAAGTTACTGTCATTAGTCAATTTTAAGGTTTAATTAAGCGATAACAAGGTTGATGATTAGTTACCGCTCATAAGCTATATCCCACATAAATAGAGTAAATAATTTGAACATAAAGATTACATGCACTAGTTTATAAACTATATTTTGACCAAGATGCTTACAAAGCCATCGTTCTCAATCATGTAGAATAAGCTAGCAGGCACATCCTATCTCCTTCAGTACGTAGATGCTCCTTTAGACAATCTCAAAGCTCATTTTATAATTTCGACAGCTTCACGGTGTCATAAAGTGGAACTAGTTTACCAAAGTAAAGTAGATATCAATATTATCGTTTCAGAATTTCATTCTTTCTATATGAAATTCTTTAGCAAGTACGATTAGGTTACGTACTTGATTTTGATTGAAAATAGTGATACTGATCGAGTTCTTTCAAGGTACCAGGGTATGAATATGTGGTTGCAGTTTGTAAAATTCTAGCTTGTAGGTATCTATCATATTCATCTTTTAAATACAACTTTTTTGTTATCCATCAACTTTTATTCCTTCAGTGGAAATTAATGATGCAAAGAATGCCCAACCAAACCTTGATGAAGAGACTTTGCACTGAAAATAATTTATCCACGAGCAATATATTAAGGATCGATCGATCAATCAATCAATTTTTGTCTACTTAAGAGGATAGCTAGTGAAAGATCTTATGCATATTCACATAATGAGGAAGGGAATTTAGTGAAAGATCTTATACATTTCTATTTGAGGAAGGGAATTTAAATTTTAAATCACCGCCCGACACTATAGAGGATCACTCCTATATGTATATCAGTATATAACACTATAATACGGTTATTCGGTCAATGAATACATAACACTGAAATGGCATATATACTTGGTTATTATCTCCTTTTTTAAACAGAGATCGATACAGAGAAAGTTATGAGCACAAATTTATCCTTATTTGAGATATAAACTTTTTTTTTTTGACAAGTAGTAACCAACTTTGTTCAAGCTAAAGATATTACACAAAGGCCCATGCAAGTTCTAAAATTCCAACCATCAAATTCGCAGAGATTAAAACAGTCTTCGATCACCTCGACCATAAAAAACCAAACCTGCCAAGAACAGAGAATCCATAACATCGCGACCATGGCGAAGAGGTTAGGTGAAATCCCGTGAAGGAAAGAAACATCCACCAGAAGGTACACAACTTCTTGAAGCATCACCATATGCAATAATGAGCAAACCTCATTTTGAAAAGTACATGTAAGAACAGATGCGCAACTGTTCGATCTCCAAAAGAGAGGAACGAGTTGGGACAGATCAAATTCAAAAGAATCCGACTGGGAAGGATCACCAATCATGGCAAAAGAGAACCCATGAAGGAAAATGCTATAAAAGTAGTAATAATCGGAGAATCAATGCTCTGTGTTTCTGCAAGATCCCGGCAGGGGATATGTGGAAGCTAATGGTGGGATATGAACAGTATGAACAGTAAACAACACGGATGTATAGTGGTTCACCATGCCTCGGGGGACATGGCTACGTCCACTTAGAATCAAGTATTATCTTAGGGGTTACAATGGTATCCATCCCGGTGGAATACTATCTCTCCAGTATCCAGATCTTCGGATTAGATTAGCTTACTTCTACAGGGGGAGCCTTCCTTTTATAGACAAGGAAGGTTCCCTCTTACATTACATTTCCGATGTAGGATACTGTACATATTTATACTCTCATGGTGCATTCTTGTGGAGCTTGGAGATGCACCTTCCCGATGTCGCATTGATGATATTTCACCATGGCGAGGTAGCCTGGACGTCGGTCTACAAGTTTCATGACTGGTCTATGGGCAGTGGATGTAGTTTACCGACTACCGACTACAAGTCCCCCCAAGTCCGCACTCAAGACGTGGGTTGAACGGGTCTTGCTCTTCTTGATTTCTTCAAGGGCGAGCTGAGGTGTCCGCCTACAAGATAAGAAATGCTCCTCCCAGTCCCTGGCCTCAAAACTTACTCGGCCGGGCGAGGATTGTTGCATCTTCACAATGAACAAATGATCCATGAGCATTGACATAACAATTATAATATTTATCGAAAAGCACAATAGTTCATGCGATTGTGTAACACTCGTGGAATGTCAATCTTTCAATCCTGGTGGAATGTCAATCGTTCAATCCTGGTGGAATGTCAATCTCCCGGTGGAATGCCAATCTCCTGGTGGAATATCACTCTCGGTGGAATGCCAAACATGCATGTTGACTTCCAAGTAAAATATTTGGAACTTTCACAAACCAATGGACGAGAGTTATCTATGATAATTGCTGCCGAATGGGTGCACCCAGTAGACCTGCAAGTGTGAACTGTGAACACTCAGTTAGGATCCGGGAGGGTAGTATCATGTTGCTATAGGTTTCCCTCTTCTTTCTTTCACCCCACTTTTCTTTTGAAAGGCCTCTGGGATCCGATGAGTAATTATCGGCTGTTCACACTGCTGATGCATATCCCGCTCGTGACCAGGAAATTAAATAGCCCCGGGTGTCCCTCCTTCCGGGTGTCCATGCCTCCATGGGTGTCCATAGTTTTTTTTTTGGAAACCGGGGGCCACCGAGACCCCATTCCTCTTTCTTTCCCTTCCTTTTTCCTTCTCTTTCATCTTCCTTCTTTCTGCTTCTTTTTCCTTTCCCGCCCTTTTTCTTCTGCCTCTCTTCTCCTTTTTGGTCTTTCTTTCCCCTTCTCTTTCTTTTTCCTTCTTTTTATTTTTTAAACTGGGAGCCCCCGAGACCCCCCCTCCTCTCTCTCTCTCTCTTTCTTCCCTCTTTTACCTTTATGCCCCTTCTTTCTTTCTTCCCTTTTTTTCTTCTCTTTGTTTTTTTTATCTTCCTTCTGCTTCTGCATCTTCGTTTCTTTCCTTTCTCTACGGGCTCCCGAAGGCTGCTACCAAGCTGGGTGCCCAGAGCAAGAGGATGGGTGTCCAGAGCAGCTTCCTCTTCTTTCCCTAGCCGGAGAACGGGAAGCTAGCTGGCCGCTGAGACCTAGGCAAGGTCGCCGGGAGGCTACCTGCTACCGAATTGCTGCCGAGCTGCTGCCGGGCTTGAGGCGAGGTCACCGGGAGGCTAGCTGCTGGACCCGAGAGAAGAACCCCCGGGAGAAGAAAATGACCGGGCAGCAGGAGGAGTCGGTCGTCACCGGCGAAGCTCCCGGCCGACATGACTAGGCTCCGGGTCCCGTTGAATCCTCTCCAGGACGGCTGGAGGCTCCGGTCATGAACCCGGGCGGGAGGCTTAGCTCCGACGTCCCGATGCTATCACATGGAAGTCAAGAGAGGAGGAGATGGAACCCGGACGGGCTGGGTTATGCCACTTTTTTTGCTTCTTCCTTTCTTCCCCTTCTCTTTCTTTTCCTTCTCTTTTTTGAATCCGGGTGACTTTTTTTTTTTTGTTGCCTACTATCTTTCCCGGGCGGGAGGAGTACACTTTGGAGGGGTCCCAGAGATGAAAGGCTCCCGGGCGGGTCATCCAACCTCTCGGTGACTTGGGCCTGATTTCTCCAAGATGGTTAGGCCCGAGTGGCAGTTTGGACTTGGTTGAATAACTTGCTAATCCCGGTGACAGTCTTGGGCCCACCGAGGAGTATGCCAACCCACTGACTAACTAGCCTTTTGCTAGGCTTGTGCACCTCCCGATAGACCTGTTGCTCTTATGGACTTGAATAAATTGCCTCTCGGAGGCAGAACAATGTGACTTTTCGTAATGATTCCCACAGACGGCGCTAAATGTTTCTGCAAGATCCCGGCAGGGGATATGCGGAAGCTAATGGTGGGATATGAACAGTATGAACAGTGAACAACACGGACGTATAGTGGTTCACCATGCCTCGGGGGACATGGCTACGTCCACTTAAAATCAAGTATTATCTTAGGGGTTACAATGGTATCCATCCCGGTGGAATACTATCTTTCTAGTATCCAGATCTTCGGATTAGATTAGCTTACTTCTAGAGGGGGAGCCTTCCTTTTATAGACAAGGAATGTTCCCTTTTACATTACATTTCCGATGTGGGATACTGTACATATTTATACTCTCATGGTGCCTTCTTGTGGAGCTTGGAGATGCACATTCCCGATGTCACATTGATGATATTTCATCATGGCGAGGTAGCCTGGACGTCGGTCTACAAGTTTCATGACTGGTCTATGGGCAGTGGAGGTAGTTTACCGACTACCGACTACACTCCGGAACCATCGAAACCAACAAGGCCCAAAGCGGAGACAAGCTCCGAGAGGCATCGCTCGAAACGGCGGGGAGAAAAAAGAAAAGATATCCGAGAAGCATAGAAACAACCCTCAAGAAGAGAGAAAATTAGAGTTTCATCTCTCTTCCAACGCCATGGATCCAGGTCGGGCAAGGGAGCGGAGGAGAGGAAGAAACCCAGACGGGTGGGTTTGGAAGAGAGAAGGCAGAGACAATTTTTTAGAGAGAGAAAAGTTGTTGTTGATCCTTGATATCTTTTTTTACTTGAGATAAACGTAAGCTTTCGTGTTTCCAAAATATATATCACACCTAAAACCTTTTGAAGGCTATCTAGGTTTTAAGGATCTAAATAATTGATAACTGCAAAAGAAAGTTCCTAGAACTCTGGAGAATCTAAATAATTGCAACAAATAATGAATAAGTTTAATTTGGCATGATTTTGTATACAAAGCCTAAATCGAAACAATGGAGTACTTACATATATTAGTAGTTGTTACTTGTCACACCAAACATGATCATCCAACATATCTAGATCTGTAAAGAAGACATGCATAATATAATTAACAAAAGCAAGGAATTCTTTAATTGACGGTTCTGGTCGATCAAGTGGGTATTTTGATTATGAACTCTAATGACAAAGTGGAATGCCCTGCTTTGGAGCCATTCTATATTTCTATTAATCAAAAGGAGAATTACATCAGCAATTTAGCACCAAAAATCAAACTTCCACTTGAGCTGTGAACCGTCATTAATTTTAAACAAATCAAAGTTTCGTATAATCCAAGGGGATCTGGAAATATTAACATAAGTTCATACTCATTAGTTTTCATAATATATGTGTGTTTATAAAGTGACAGTGTAGAATTAACGACTGCAGTGGTGCCCCTTGTCAATTTTCATTGTTATGTAGTTGGGTTTTTAGAACTAAAATTAGAAACGATGAACAAAGAAAGGGAAAGGGATGGAGACGGCTGCAGTTCATGCCCTCATAAGATTGAAACATAGACATTGATCATGCCTTTTAAGGAGAATTTTTTATTTGGGTATGTTACTATGGATGCCAACTCCCACTCTTGTGAACTATTAAAAAAGTTGTATATCATCATACATAAGTTATCATCACTCACTGATTTTTCTAGCAGACTATATTTATTTCAAATACCAAAACTATAACTAAAGTTCAGAAGAATTGTGATTTTGACATCCATAATTTGAGGGAGGAACATTTCTAGCTGTGCCCAAGTGTTGTAACCTCAGTTAATAATGAAGAAGACCAGGTCAAGTTTATAATCATTTTAGATTCCTAATAAGGTTCCTAAATAAGATTATTTTTTAATTATCAACACAACTACGAGTAAATTATGCATCGACATTTTATTAATTAATCAGGTCATGTTTATGTCAATATACCCATACGCCATAGATAGCAGAAAGAGGATTGATGAACGCAAAATAGATAGTAATATATAAGCTAATTCTAACATAGAGAGTTAAAAATAATAATACAATTAACTTAGATAATCGTACAAGTTTTGACGTGTTTTATAGGCTCATCGGTAACTAGTCGAATCAATAAATGTTATGTGACTGAACACTACCACCGGCCCGACAATCAAACCCTAATTGCCACCCCTAGCTATGATAAAGAGGTCAAACTGTCTTTCAGAAAGAAGAAAGGGAAAAGAGAAACCAACCTGATGGAGCTCAAACCTAAACTTGTGCACAGTGAAGTGCCCTTTCAGTTGCACATTTTTGCCGCTCTCCAGTTTAATACAATACACCAAAGCTAGCTAGAGCGTTACTCACAATCTTCATCCTGTGATTAATTAAACTATATATAATTACTTTTAATTTAAATATAGGTGACGATTGTATTCTTTTTTATGTTATGCACTGATTGGATTACGTATTTGATCACAACTTGTGAGTTGTGACCCCTTTAATCAACTAACAAATTGAAATGTAAAACTTTAAAATCTCGTGGCCCCTTCCTACAGTCCTACCTCAAATTAAGTATGATATTACACAAAGTTTATAAACTGATCTAGTTTGGACTTGATCCAAAACCAATCGGATCGATTGTGGTAGAGGGAAAAGCACAGCGAAGAATTTGTACTTGGCTTGGAATTGAAATTTGAGTAGATTTTCTAGCTAGTAAGTCAGCTATATATGTGGATTGTGGACTCTTGTCCAAGGATTTTTGATTCGTTTGGTTGTGTAAGTTATCTATGTACCATCTCTGCTTTCTTTCTGTTTTATAAGTTTTGAATTTTCGAATGGAAGCTTCTATTTGCATATGTTTATTTGACTATATATATATTCTCTATTACAGGGATATATGAATCTGAAAATATAGCGGGTGGAATGAACAATTTTTAAGTGCAAGTTGAAGCTACCCAAAAAGTTTTTAGGTGATAATTACTTATAAACATGACATAGTTGTATTATTTTTTTTTAGTGGTCGGGAGCATCTATCCTCAACTTTTTTTGGTTGTTTCGATTACAGAGTCATGCGTTGAGTACGTATATGTCAAATGTGAAGTCTCCACTATCACCCTGTAAGTTTGATCCATCATTTTTTTTTTACAACACTTACTTGTTTCAAGCATGATGTTATGAGATTTAAAACAAATCTTGACTTAAGTTTTATATGTCGCTTCATCATCGTGCATGTATATTCATGTACTTGTATATATTGGTAAGGAAAATTAAAAGCGAATGTGTGGATTAATGGATTAAGCGGGACTTTCATCTTTATGATAGACATGATTAAGAAGTACGCATGATATATTTTTTTTTTTTAGCAAGCTAGAGTAAAGCATGTTAGCTTCGTCATTAGTGAAACTCTATAAACGTAGACGACCATTGCTTGACTATTGTTTTTGGCATCTATTTACATTTTAGTCTCAAAGACAATCTTAACCCTGAGAATATTTGTCTCCACATTCCCTTTTCTGATAAGATCCACTCGTAATTTTATACGTCTCCCTCCATTTTTACGTTAGTGCTTGCATCCTATATTTATCAAAGACATCCATGGTTTAGCACGATATAATTTTATCGTGGAAACATTGGCAGCACATTGGCACAAGTTTCATTCTGTGACCGTGACCGACATTATATGAAATATATTGGACTAGTGGAGCTTCAATAAAAGATCGATTAATTTGGTAATAGCACATAAGAACAACAAAATGATTCGAAATCGAAAAAAAAAACTACAAAATGATTCCATAAATAAAACATAATTCACTAATTTTTTTTTATACAAAATATATAATATAGTAACCCCCACAAGAAAAACCATAATTTTCCAAACCCACTTTTGTTGCCAAAAATCACCAAAAAAACCTACCCATATCTACTTTAGCAGCTTTAATGTATATATAATAATTTACAGAGAATTCTAGAGGAGAGAATGACGAGAGGAAGAGAGTACTGATCGCTCTTTGTTTTTTCGTTTTAGGGAAAATTAATGACGTTTATATTGATTATAAATATCATTAATTACGTGATTAGTTATGGGATTTGTTTGGTAATAACGGAATTGCATGGCCATGCAGATGACACGTTCTGGAGTTGCCGGAAGACCAAAATTTGACTTAACTCCGACAACTTGTGTTGGAGCATCGTGTGTTCGGTTCGGAGCCTTTCGTTGTCCGTACGTACCCTCTGAAAATGGTACATGACGAACCGGAGCCGGTTGTTCAGTTCCCGGTTCTCAATCTTAAGCTTGTTGAGCTGGTTCCTTAGGTTTTCTAAGTGCTTTTGTTTTCGCATCCTCGATCGCCTCGCCGAATCCCGGTTCGATATCATCCGCCTCCGCTTCCGCTCGTCCACCACCGTACTTTTCGAGCCGTCACTCGGGCATGACTTCGCCTGGTCTAGGTCGGACCGGGCCGGCCAGTTCGGGTCGTCATCTGAACCGGAGCTGGAAATGACCGTTTTGGAGGATAGGGTTTGGGCAGCATCTGAGCCTGGGTTTGAGGCAACGGGTTTTGGGGAGTATTGGATAGCCTGAAAAAGCTCCGACTCCCATGGGGTAAAGCCCCCGGGGGTGAAACCGGGATCGAAAGCCGGAAAGTGAAGAAGGGTTTCTGAAGGAAGCATGGAAATAGTAGACAACATGGCTTAGCTGAAACAAGAGCTCGAAATTACTAAAGGAGAGAGGAAGGAGGAGGAAAGGGAAGAAACGAAGCGTAGGAGTCCGATATTTAAAGGCTCACCGGCCCGGGCAAAACGAGTAATTACACCTCCTCATCGAGGGTATTTCCGTCCGAAGCTACGTGACTGAAGCAAGCCGTGTCTGTACAGCTCTTAGCTTTTGAGTCAGGTGGCACTATAGCGTGGGCCGAGAGCTTTTAAAAAAGGGCTGACGTAAGCCCCAATGTGGGTCCATGAAAAAGATGAGGGTTTTAAGCTTAGTCGTGAAGAAACAATTAGGACTGGACTGGAAGACACGTGTCGTGATCACATAAGCCGAACTGGCAAAGAGCCAATAGGCAAGGAAAGATTGCTGACGTGGGCTGGCTCGGCGCGAGGTTAGCCGAGCCGGTAGGAGGGGCACGAAGCCGGTGGGTGATTGATCGGAGATATAGTAATGATTAATGAGGAACCAGAACCAACCAGTGATTTACACTGCAAGTGACGTAGTGTAATTACTTACTTTTTCGTGGGTTAAAAAATAATAAAAATTTTGTTTTTGTTGTGACCACAAAGGAAATAATGGTTAATTAAAGGGGTAAACAGTAATAAGATAGTGATGGGGAGCTAGTTGTAAATTAATTTTGCGTGAATTATGGGCCACTTTAAAAAAAAATTAGGGTCGTTTTCGGGTTTGCAGTGGGGGAGAATGATGGTCTAGAATATAAAGTGAAGAATTACGTACTTGGTTTCGTTGACGGTTTTCAATTATTGTTGATTTGAGGGGTGGCCTGGGGTGGAACAAATGGGGAGGTTTATTGGGGTTTAATATTGGAGAACCAAGGTTTTGTAGAGTAGCAGAGAATCTGTAGTTCAATAGAATCGCCATGGGAAAAGGAAAAGCATTGGAGATGAAGAAACGAAAGGAATAAGATGCATGGGTGGTATCCAAAACGATGAAGACTTGCTATGTATCAGTTCAAACTTCTATTATACATCAAAAGTAATTACGTATTCATAATATTTGAAGTTAACTAACAAATATGTTGTCTTATTAAGATGAAGATGGAGATGAAAACCACAAGTGGTGCATATATTCTCCTACGATGCTTGGCTCCTTGTGGTATGGAAACCAAAACTTGGTACATACTTGATCACTCATCTGTCTATACACATGAAAAACGTTTCGAACTCGATCAAAAATCTTGTGGGTTAGCTAAAAGTCATGTCTCTACGTATATCTTATCTTGGAAACATGAAAATGACACTATCATTATAGCACCATGGCGCAAGAAAACTTAATAGCATGTTTTCCGGCTCAATATCTCTCAAGAGCTTAATGAAAAATTTACTCTTCTTATTAAAGATTATACAAGATATATTTTCTTTATGTTACGATACCATATATAGTAGGAAAAGCTATGCATATGGTAGTTTTGTTATGTTGTAATTAAGCTACATATTGAGGAGAAATTTTTTAAAATGACCAAGTTTTGGTCCCTTAGTTGAAAAATAACCATGTTTTTTTATGTAGTTGAAAAATGACCATTTCACAAGAAAAAATGTCTTAAATACCTTTTATGAATCAAATAAGGAGATCTCTCAAATAAAATCGAATACTCAAATAACGATTTCGATAGCCTTCTTCTATTGTGTGTTCTCTTTGGTCTTCGTCGACTTCCAAACTTTTTATATAATCAAAAGCTATTTGGATCACGTACAGTCAAACTTGTTCTATGTTCAAGGTATGTATGTCTATAATCTTTTCTTTCTTTTTAGGGAGTCGCCATTTACTCCAAAGCTTGCTAGTTTGATTATGTTTTTGAATTTAGGGTTTAATTCATGGTCAAGAATTTTTAGATCGATCATGTGTTCATACTCGAATCCAATAATTCAATATAAAAATTTAGTATAACTACTCGATCGAATCCAACACTTAATTTAGGTTTTCAATCCTTTATATATGCTTAAGAGTCCTAATCGTGAGATATTGATAGCATGAGCAACAAACTTATCATGATTATGGATTCCTCTTTATGGAGTCCTAATCTGAGCAACTAAATCTGTTACTTTATGTATCATGTATCTAGGTTTCCTACTTCTAGTTTGAATTTGCTTTAATATAGGATATTCCTAACCCATGTTAACTCTATAATCTGATATTGGTATTTGATCCAAATCTGACTGGTAATCCTAATCTAGTTCATGAATTGGTCCCAATTTGATATTGATATTTAATCTCCCTTAAACTATATTAATATATGATTAAAAATTGTTGTCTTCATTGTTGTAGTTTGGTTACTGCATATGCAGTACTTATACCTATATAAGTAGTATTGTGGTTTGATATGTTATCAAGTATATAACAGGAGGAATCAAATGATTTCATTAGTGTGAAAGCTTTATTACATTCTTAATTAGTTCTTAACATACATGCATATATTGGACTTGATCTAAATTATTTCTCACCTGTTTTCACATTGTTTATTTTGTTTCCTTCCCTATAATCATCATTCATATATATTTGTCTTGAAGCTACAATATTGTCATGTTTTTCTTTTTGTTTTCAGGGAATGAATCAGTTTATGATTGTTTTGTATTATGGTGGTAAATGGGTGAACTCCCAATATTCAAGTGAATCAATGTTAGTCTCACACAAGATTACCTACCAAGAGCTTGTGAAAGAATTATATCATCAGATTGGTATTAGTGCAGATGCATATGGAATGAAAGTTCATTATCAACATAAAAGCAGCTTAGGGGTGTGCCAACACGATGGAGATAGTTGATAACGAAAATGTTGCTAGTTGGGTGTGTGACAGTCTTTCGGTGCAACCTAACAAGATTCCGTTATATATTACTCTGGAACGTAGCTTGTCAAGATCTGTAAGTGAAGGCAGTCAAGGCATGAACAGTATACATGACTCATCTATTCAATATGATAATGTTAACTCAATAATTTTCTCTACTGAATTTGAAGACCAGATCCCAATTGCATTTAGTTCCACTCATGAACCGATAGTAAACTATGGGCTTGATAATGCTGGAAATGTCTCAATTGAAAGTGGAGAGGAAGATGAGCTTCCACATGCCAACAGGGATAATGAGAATGCACGTAATGGACGGTATAGAAATCAATGACAGTGCACGACCTACAAATGACAACTCTGCTCGATCATCTTCTTATCGTTGCAAGAAAAGGCAAATAGAAGACTTTGAAAATGTTACATTTGTGGACACCAATGAAGATATTTTGGTAGGTCAGTTACACACTAGTAAGGAAGACTTAAAACAATACTTGGGTATGCTCGCAATAAGAAAAAATCACGAGTTTAGAGTGACAAAATCTGCTAGTGATCGGTTTGAAGTTGGGTGTTTGGATCCTTACTGTAAGTGGCGACTCCGTGCAGTGAAGCTACAAGAATTGGCCTATTTTGAAGTAAGAAAGTTTCATAACGAACATTCTTGTTTATTGTATATTATTCATCGTGATTATAAACAAGCAAGCAACTCCCTAATTGGTCAATTTGTCAAGTCAAAGTTTGAGGGAGGAACCTCTCGTATATACAGACCTAGAGATATCATTGATGATGCTCGTGTCCAACTTGGGGTTAACATGGACTACAATAAAGCTTGGAGGGCAAAAGAAACAACACTAGAAATTGCAAGGGGATCACCCGAGGAATCATTTGCTATACTTCTTGCATATTGTGCTATGTTAGAGCATACAAATCTAGGTACAATAACCCACATTGAAACTGATGAACAAAATCATTTTCTATATTTTTCATGGCAATTGGAGCCTCAATTAGAGGATTTTGTGATTCTATGAGACCTGTTATTACTATATATAGATGGTACATTTTTGAAAGGTAAGTACTTTAGAACCATGTTTGTGGCTAGCTGCATGTTAAGATGAAGAGAATCAAATATACCCTTTAGCATTTGGGGTGGTACACTCAGAAAATGATGCCTCATGGTCATGGTTTTTGACAAAGTTGAGAGGGGCTATTGGAGTTGCAGAAAACCTGGTTTTTATATTTGATAGGCATGGAAGCATCGCCAAAGCAATAGATAATGTTTTTCCTAAAGCACATCATGGAGCCTGCATCTTTCACATAACTAACAACCTGCAATCAAAGTTTGGCAAAAAAAATGAAGATTCTGAAGTTATATCAGACAACGACAAAGAAGTTCCAAATATCCGAGTTCAATACAGTGATGGATGACATTCAAAAAATAAAAGATGGTGAAGTTTGTAAATATCTTGAAGACATTGGGTGTCATAAGTGGGCACAAGCTCATTTTATGGGATACATATACAACATGATGACATCAAACATAGCCGAATCTATGAACTCGAAGCTCAAAAAAGCTAGAAAATTACCGATTACTGCTCTAGTACGGTGGATCACCTTAGAGAGGTGCTTCAACAATGGTTTGTTGAACGACGTGATGCAGCAAGCTCCCTTAATACACACTTAACCAAGTGGGATGAAGACAAAGTACGCAAAAACAACAACATGGGTTCACAATGAGGGTATGTATTCTAAACATTACTGTTATTATACTTGTTAAGTTGTTATGATTATAGCTTCTTCTCCTATGATTAATGCTCCCAAGGAAAGTAACTCCTTTAAGAACCTGTAGCGTCTAAATATTGAAATTGAAATGGTGAGAATCATGATTAATACTTGAAATGGAAATGGTGGAGTCATGATGAATACTTAGGCAGTTATCTAATATCTAATATATATGATATATACATGTAGCTCTCTTCCTGTATGTTTATCCAATATATTTAGTATCCCTTGGCACATATTACCTTAAAAGTCTCTCGAATTAGGATAGTTGTTTTCTTGTTGGAATATTTTGTCATTTAGAATCGTTCTTTGGTTCATGTTGCTTCAATAGATTTGATGTATTATATATCTGAATGTTGTTTCAATAGTTTTTTTTAGCATTATATTACTTTGATTTTGGTTTAGGAAATATGCTAACCTTGGTTCATTATACTTTAGGCGGCTCCAATTGATCTTTATGAATTTCAAATTTATGATCAAAGTCAAACCTTTACAGTGGACCTAAATAACATGACCTGCACATGCCGAGAGTTTGATCTTAATCGACTTCCTTGTGCCCATGCAACTGTTGCCTGTAGATTCAAAGGAGTATCAGTGTATAGCATGTGCTCTCAGTTTTACACATCTAATGCACTTATGTTAGCATATGCATAGCCTATTTGGCCAGTTGAGAATAAAAATGAGTGGGATATGCCTCAAGATGTACATAACAAAATTGTCTTACCACCAAGAAGACAAATTGTACTTGGAAGACGTAAAACGGTACAAATTCTATCTGTAAGAGAAGATGGAATTAGAAAAAAAATGTTCAAGATGCGGTGGAGGAGGTTATAACTGTGCAACTTGCAGAAATCCAATTCCACTTAATTGACAAAATGCAAATTTTTTTTTAATGTTATTTGATGACATTAACAAGTCATCTGGTTTCTGGAGACTTGTATATTGCTACATATTAGTTGGTTTTTATTGTTTTATGTTAAACTACATATTTGCAATTCATCGAATAAAGGTTGAAGATGATTTATCGACATTGTTATTGGTTTTCTAGATTTTCTTTCTTTGCCTATTCAACTAAATTATGAATATGTTATTTCCCTTTATATAAAGGGTGGAAAGCATTTGTATTTTATGATAGTATCACCGAAATAAAAATTGTCTTCCTCATGTCGAACAATTATATAGCAAATAACCCTAATAATATTAAATAACATGACTCAGCTAGTGCAATTGTATTGTAAGTATCATAGCCCCTTGCTGGATGGCGTTTTGATGTTTTTGCTATTTTCTTTTTTGCTGTTTTTATTTTATTTTTTAAAGTTTCAAAGAGAATTTGATTCATAAAGGATGTTTAAGACATTTTTTCTTATGAAATAGTCATTTTTCAACTACATAAAAAAACATGGTCATTTTTCAACTGAGGGACCAAAACTTGGTCATTTTTGAAAATTCCTCCATATCAAGTTATGTTTCCATTATTTCACCACTATGTTAAAACAAATATAGTCATCAATAAAGCAATCTTTGCAGTTGGTGCCTTACTAAATACAGTTGTTTAATTGATAGAAACCCATGATATTATTTTAAGATGTTCTCTAGCTATATGGTTAATGTACGTAATCAGAGGTTTAGGCTCAAATGCTCAATGTCTCCCCTTTTGTTCGATAATTTCATTAGACTTGAGGACGGCCGCACTAACTCTTTATTTTATTTTTTATTTAAAAAAAGAGTATACTATAAAACATCACATTCTTTTACTTTCATGATTTTTTTTTTGTTCAAAAGGTCATTCCATTTAAATCATAGTAAGCAATACAAAGACGACGTACCCTTATAAGGTCGTCAGTAAACATCGTCTTGCAGAATTGCAAGTCCTATACTAGTTGAAGCATAAGCTATGAAATCCCAAGTATACCCACCTTGTAGCGATTAAACACGATTTTATAAGTAAACTACTAGGATTCGCAGAAAACTATCAAATATCCTACGAATGTAATCTAGTTTACCTAGACCAAACTAAGTTCAAACTAGGGGCCTAAGCCCAATTTCAGCCGCCAAGGCCCATTCAAGGAAAACCCTAGTTGATCAAACCCGAGCCCAATTGTTAGAGAAGCCAAGAGAGAAACCCTAGAAGCCACCACCTCTCCGCCGACGTCATCATCATCAGAGACGAGAAACGCCGATGAAACAACACCCGGACTCAGATCTGCATCACCATCGCCAACTCCGTCCACAACACCACCACTCTCACCAACAACACAGAGAGGATGAGAAACACCGAATCCTGATCTCCACTTGATCGTAAGGCCCCAAGATGCCTTCAAGATGATCAACAGCAATCCAACGCCTCCATTGACTAGAATTTCCCTGCCGGGATCTTGGTCCCTGACAACTGCTCCACCTATTACCGGTAAGAGCCCCGTTGCAGCCTTGATGAAAACCACCATTAGAGGTTTGGATCGACCTTGAAAGAAGACCAGACCAAACAAAATTCCAAGGAGCAGTGTCGAATCGAATCGTCATCGCCACCGAACAAGGGAGAAGTAAGAGAAGTATTATATTCCTTCCAACTCCAAATTGCAGAGCCACTACGTGGTTGAAAGGCCTCTCTGCAGAGAGTCAGGGGGAGTGCAGAGCCACCGCCGCCATACGAGGTGGGCAGCGACTCTAGGGTAAAGCGTGAGAGAAAAAGAGCATAACGAAACTCCCATATTTTATGATTATCATTACCTAACCAATGAAATGAAGAACAAGTCCAAAAGTTTAGTCAGTCATTTCTTGACTCTTGATAAGGTTGCCCTTTTATTTTTCTCTAGCCTTTTGTCTGTCTTGCTTATTTAATTTCATGACTTGGTATGCAGTCTATTCATATACAACCTTATCAATAAGACTAGCATACCTATATAGGACCGTTCGAGAGTAGATGTCAACAACTATGTTAAAGTGCGGATGCCGGCTCAAATCAACTCTGGCGGCACCGATCAGCAGCTCTTCTTCCATCCTCAGATGCCATTGACATCAAGTTGAATGCAAAGGTGATTGAAGAAGAAGGTATAATGCTGGAAAAATTGCAGAAACTTGAAGAAGCTCAATCGCGGCTTCGAAACTCATCACCGTCAAGTCTGCTGGCGAGAAGAAACTCAACATGGACCTCTTGTTTGGAACCAGTAAGAAGAGCTGCTGATCGGTGCCGCTAGAGTTGATTTGAGCCGGCATCCGTACTTTAACATAGTTGCGGACGTCCGCTCTCGAACGGCTCTGTGTGTGTGTTTGTACATGACCATTCCATTAAGGGATCCTTTATTTTGGTTTATATGAGGGATGAAGGATTACACCAACTTTTCGATTATATTTTTGAATCTCTACCGTTCAGTTTGTTGGTCCTTGTATATAGATCAATTCTGTAAATTTTCAGCTAATTTGGTGATCGTTAAGGTGTCAAACAAGATTAAATAAATAAATAAACGAACCAAATCTGCCAAACATGAACCGTTCATGCTTATAATTATAAATCGTAATTTTGAATGCTTTAACGATTACCAAAATTTATGAAAATTTGCAGAAGTGATCTACTCATATAGAACTACATATTAAACGGTGGAGATGTGATTTTGTGATCGAAAAGTCGGTGTAATCCCTCATTCCTCATATATGTCAAAAAAGGTATCTCTTAATGGAATGACCATATATATATATATATATATATAATGTGCAACATTTTGTTTTAATCTCAATCATCTAAGCTCATTAAATGACAAATCCAATAGTGTGAGTCTATCCCTAAAAGTAACTAAAAATATGGATCTCTCAATAGAAGAAAGGGTCATATATATATATATACATTTATTAATCGGATGAAAATCTCCACTCACTCGTATACGTGTTAACAGAAAAGTAAATTATGTACGATCCATAAATCTAACTGAATGAAAACATGTATTATTGTATACACTTCGAATCTATTTCATGAATTTATTCGATCTATAGTCTATTTTCGGTTGTTGATTAAACAATTTGGCAATGCCATATATTTTATAAAATTTTGTGTTTACGCGTGTCATGAGTTGTAAGATTATTATGTGCACTTCGAATCTTCGATAAACATTCTTATAATGTTCTACACCTTTAATATCTAATCAGTTATAATTTAGCAACTTAATTAGTATTTTTATACGGTTGCTTCCTTAACGGCAAAGCTGCAATCACCAAATAGCTTTTGTTGCTTGCACAAATGTGATCATGGATGGATCCGACTTTCAGCTTTGCATCACATCTGCCTTGTTTTTATTTTTCTAGGACTTTTGGGAGCCATACTATAGTAGGCCTCATGTGAACGATACCCGGGGCTTTAAAGAGGCCAGGAAGTCGCTCTTGCCTAATTTGCTAATGGAACAAAGCAAAAGAGGATCCCATTTGGTTTAGTTTGGTAGCACATATCAGAGAGCCTATTCCGCGCACCCGTCATCTCCACCGTCAATTTTTTTTTTTTCGTGGGTCAAAATCAACGGTGGAAACACCCGGGTGCGCGGCGCACCCGGGTGCGCTGTATAATTTCCGCACATATCAAGCACTTACCAATCTTGTCTCTGGTAGTTTGTATATGGAACTAGGCATGGGGATCCATAGCTGCGACATATTTGGCAGCAGAAGAAAAAGAAAGTCGAGCAATCCATGTGGGTTCTAGTAAAGGGCTCCCCACAAAGTGAGGTACCATGCCAGAATATATATATCAAAGAAAATTTTGGTGTTGGAGAAGAAGAAATTGAGAAGGGTTTGTTGCTTTTGCTTTTCTAAATAGATCGAGCCCTAATGGGAGGGCACAACTTAGTGTTCTTGACCATGTCGATCACATAGACAAAGTATCCAAGGAATCTTATGGCTGCTAGCAGTCCTTTATAAATTGACGTCCATGAATGCATATATATCAAAGACTTTATCAAAGTGGCATGGGTGATTTAAGGACCACATACTCTGATGTTTTAAGGGAATGGAAAAGCTATGCTGCATGCATATCTTAGAGCAGCTAGCTGCTTTGTTTCATACTTGCATATACAGATGGAGCCGCCTTGCTTGAGCTTTTGCTTTTGCTCCCTTTCTTATCTTCATATCAGATTTCTCTTTATAAGGTCACTACCTGATCATGAAAATGTTTGAATGACTGACAGACTTGAGATGAAATCTAGCTTGCATGCATCAGTACTACGTCACAAAATGCTTCACACACTACCAGAAAATAGATCTTGGGCGACGAAAAAAAATCGTCGCCCTGTTAAAAAATTTCGTCGCCTAAGTACTTAGGCGACGACATGTCGTCGGCCAAGACGTCGTCGCCAGAAGTGCGTCGGCCAAGAACTTGGGCGACGAAAATTCATTCCGTCGTCGCCTAAGAGTAATTCTTAGGCGACGATACGAATTTCGTCGCCTAAAATCTACTTCTCGTCGCCCAAAAATATTCGTCGCCCAAGATTTAACACATTGGCCGACGAAAATTTTTTTCGTCGCTTAAGATCTTATAACCTTGGGCGACGAAACTAAATATTTCGTCGCCTAAGATCACTACATCTTAGGCGACGATAATTTTTTTTCGTCGTCTTATATGGTAAGTCCTTGACCGACGATTTAGCAATTTCGTCGCCTAAGATATATTTAAATTTTTTTAAAAAATATTTAAATAATTTTTTTAAATATATAAATAATGTTTTTTTAATTTTTGCTGGAATTTTTTTTTTCGGCAGTTCTTTAAATTTTTCTAATACTAAAATTTAATTAAAAATAACACAAATTTATAAATTTATAAATAATTTATTACAAAAATTCAGTCCATCTGCCTATGGAGAAACTCGAAATCTAACTCATCATTCTCGTTCAGAGGGACCTGAGGCTGAGGCGGCGGCTGGTCAGGCTGAGGAGGCTGCTGGTCAGGCTGAGGAGGCTGCTGCTGAGGCTGGGGCCACTGAGGTAATGGTATAGGCGTAGGCATGGGCGGAAAATCAAGTCCGGCCGCATGTGCAGCGATGCAGGCAGTCATCCACTGTCCCATAGCCGCCTGGTTGGCATTGGTGACTTCATTCAGCCGCTCCATATGCGCAGCCGTGGAAGCCGCATATGATTCCGCCATCACCGCCATCTCCCTCGCTCTTTGGGCTTCCAGCTCAGACTGTAGACATTCGAACTGATCCTGTAACCGACTGTTGCTGCTTGAGGCTCCGGCGGCTCCCTTGCGCTGAAATCCTGGCGTCGTCTTCAGGATCCCCTTTCCAGCGCCTCCCATACCCCGGCAGTAGTAGGTGTTGGAACGCTGCGCGAAGGCAGTGGCCATAATCCGCGCCCCAACGGTAGGATCTGAAGTGTCGATCCTGGACATGGCCTCTGACATGTCATCCTCTGCCGTGCCCGGCCATGTGTCGTTCACCATGCCTCTCATGACCTCTTGCTCCGCCTCCCTCACCCTCGCCTAATTGGATATATTAAAAAAAAATATTAATATACATTTAATAAAATGTAATTAAAATTAAAAATTAGAAAATATAAGGAACTTACAAGATCCTCCTCAGAATGAGGATATGCCCTCTGAAAGGTCCCCACATAGGGGTTCTCCTCTGGCCGCTCTCGCCGCACGTCGTCCATGATGGCCGAAAACGGCCTCGAACCGGCACGATGGTTGGTTGTGTTCTGTTGCCGGTTCTCAGCGTTCACCCGGGCGAGGTGCTTAAAAAAAAATTATCGTTAGTAAATATTTAAAAACATACAATTATAATTAATTCACTAATTAAATATTCAAATTTGTTTACGAATTACCTGTTTGTGAGGGTCGTTGAACTGCGTGACAAGAAGCCACCGCCACTCGTACTCCCGATACTCGAAAATTACATCACAAAAATTAATTTACGAATATTTACATCCTTACTAAAAAATAATCCATTATTTTTTACAAAATTTCCACAATATATTTACAATTATAATTTATATTATTTAATTATTTAATCAAAAATTATTTAATCATTTACAATATATTTACAAATTATTTCCACAAATCCTAAACCCTAAACCCTAAACCGTAAACCCTAATATTTTACAATTATCATTTACATCACAATTTACCATAATTTACCCTAAAATCCTACCATAATTTACACAAATTTACCCTAATTTACCATTAATTTCCTAAATTACAACAACAACAACAATAATTTCACCAACAATTTCACAACACAACAATAATTTCACCAACAATTTCAAATAATTTCAAACAATAATTTCAAACAATTTCAAACAATAATTTCAAACAATTTCACAATTTCAAACAATTTCAACAATTTCAAACAACAACAACAACAATTAAAATTTTCATCAACATAACCAATTTAGGGTTTTAGGGTTATACCTTAAATTGTGGGTCGGCGTCGGGGTCGGGGTCGGGGCCGGGGTCGGGGCCGGGGTCGGGGTCGGCGTCGGGTTGCGGGGTCGGGGTCGGAGAGAGGGAGAGAGAGGGCTTCGGTGGATTTTCGGAGAGAGAGAGAGAGAGGGCTTGGATTTGTGAGCGGCTGCGCGAATGGTTAGGGTTCCGAATTTTTGCCTTTTATATTGGCGTTCTTGGGCGACGATTCTATAAAAATCGTCGCCCTGTTTTTTGAAAATCGTCGGCCAAGATAATCTTGGCCGACGATTTTTGAAGTCGTCGCCTAAGATACTCTACTTGGGCGACGATGTTCTTCACTATAAATCTCGTCGCCCAAGATGAAGAAAATCGTCGGCCAAGAGTTCTATCATAAAATTCAGAATATCGTGATTTTGGTGATCGGAGAAGAGGAACTGAAAACCGACCGTCAGATATGACCAGCATAACAAATTACGTGGGTGGGAAAAAATTCAGCTCCATCTGACAAAGATAAGGGCTCGATCCGTCCGGTCAATCGGCGCGGTCAAACCCCTAAACGGACGGAAACGGCTATTCGACCCTCCAAATCACGTAATCTGGCCAGACCTTCAACTGAGAATAGTTTCCAATCGACGAGACTCTTACGGGGCTATAAAAATTTGGTAAAAAATAAATACCCGGGATAGGGCTACCACTAGGTAGAAATAAGAGAAATTCGTTGACCGGAACAACCGGCACCGAAATTTTACCGAAATATCTTCATTTTTCACGGGTTGACGTATTTCACCGTTCCGGTCATATTTTATTTCACGACTTTTTTCCGTTTGAGGCCTCTACGTATACGTTGTCTTCAAAATGAAACTTAAACTCAACACTTATATAAAAAAGTTATACAACATTAGTACATATATCGTGAGTTTGGTGATCGGAGAAGAAGAACTAAAAACTGACCGTCAGATATGACCACCGTAACGAATTACGTATGTGGAAAAAAATTCAGCTCCATCTGACAAAGATAAGGGCTCGATCCGTCCGGTCAATCGGCGCGGTCAAACCCCTAAACGGACGGAAACGGCTATTCGACCCTCCAAATCACGTAATCTGGCCGGACCTTCAACTGAGAATAGTTTCCAATCGACGAGACGATATTTAAATAATTCGTCGCCCAAGACAAAAAATAAATCCTGTAAAATGAAATTTTAAATGTGCTTTATTTATTTTAATTATTCGGATTATCTTGGCCGACGAAATTAGGGTAATTCGTCGGCCAAGATAATACTTGGGCGACGATATTTGCTAAATTCGTCGCCCAAGACTAAAAAAAAAAATCATGTACAATGAAATTTAAATGTGTTTTATTTTATTTTAATTATTCGGATTACTCTTGGCCGACAAAATTAGGGTAACTCGTCGGCCAAGATAATACTTGGGCGACGATATTTGTTAAATTCGTCGCCCAAGAGTAAAAATAAAAAATCCTGTACAATGAAATTTAAATGTGTTTTATTTTATTTTAATTATTCGGATTACTCTTGGCCGACGAAATTAGGGTAACTCGTCGGCCAAGATAATACTTGGGCGACGATATTTGTTAAATTCGTCACCCAAGAGTAAAAATAAAAAATCATGTACAATGAAATTTAAATGTGTTTTATTTTATTTTAATTATTTGGATTACTCTTGGCCGACGAAATGAGTGTAATTCGTCGGTCAAGATAATACTTGGGCGACGATATTTGTTAAATTCGTCGCCCAAGGTTAAAAATAAAAAATCCTGTACAATGAAATTTAAATGTGCTTACCATTATTTTAGTACAAACATATTCTTTTAAGGGGTTTGAAACCCAGCCTACCATGGAAGGCTCACAAACACGCCCGGAAATCTTTATATTAATTTGGACAACAATTACAAAGCTAAGGCTCAATTATAACTAAGCTAAGGCTCGTAATCTGAGTCATCCGATGAGTCTTCTTCGGTATCGGAATTAATATCTGGTAATCTATGCCTTAATTCGTCGTCAGAGTCGTCGTCTGTTTCTTCATTTGGATCAACATTAATAAAGGTTGAATCTTCGTCACGAATTCTGAGCACTCGACCATGTTTAACATTATTTTCGCGAACAGTAGCTACATCATGAATACCTACTGCGTTCGGCTCCTGATACGCATCAGCCTCTGGCCCTGGAATGGTCACTCCAAGTGTAGCCGCCCGGTAAATGTTTCGAGGATGCACAATGTTCGCTATTTTCCACGCGTCACCCCTGGCAAGGTCATCAAGATAAAACACTTGTTTTACCGATGTCGCAAAAACAAACGGGTCATCTTCGTAGGCGCTTGTAGCAGTGTTGACCGATAAATTGCCGTACTGATCCATCTTCATGCTCTGTGCGCCTGTATCAAACCATCTACACTTGAACAGATGCACTTTCATGCCTTCCGCATAAACCAGTTCGACCACTGAATGGAGAACACTGTAATAGTCAAGGCCATGACCAAGCGCCATCACCCCAGAATTCTGTGTTCTTCGTCTGCTGTCTCTCTCTTCAGATACAAATTTGACGCCATTCACTGTGCAAGTGGGATAAACTCTAGCCCGTTGCGGTTGCATCGCAAGAAGTAATAGTTCGTGCGACCAGTTTGGATTATCATCAGATTTAATCATGTCCATCTGTAACGGATATTGAACTGTAAATATCCGAAAATATATGCAATAGAAAATAATTAGATATATATATATATATATATATATATATATAACAGGGAAGATTAAATTACGTACCCAGGTGCGAAAATAATTTGCGAACGTCATGTTGTGGTACTCGAGATCACCATCAACTTCCGAAAAATATAGGTGCAACTCTTTCCAATATTTAACTTCTTCACAATTGATTAGTACCCACCAGTGCGCTATGGCTATCTCTTCATCCGACAATGCATACTCGGCGGACAGTCGTGCTCCACCAACTTCGACATCACTGGAAACTATAGAGAGATTGAACCGCGGCGCATGTTCCTCCATGGCTTGCGGAGCTCCCAACGACGCTCCTAAATACAACTTCATGTAGGTGACGCATTCATGCGCAATATATGCTTCAGCTATACATCCTTCAGGAGCGGATTTATTAGTGACATAATCTTTGTACTCACCAAGTTGCCTGTAAATATAAGATTGCAAACTATACGTTATGGTTATTGAACATGTACGTACATATATGTATTCTGGAGATGTAAGTGAATAAAACATACCTTTCCATGGGATACATCCAAGTGAAGTGTACTGGACCGGTAAGCAACAATTGCTGGGGAAGATGGATCATCAGGTGAGGCATGATATCGAAAAAATTTGGCGGAAAGATCCTCTCGAATTTACACATGATGTATATGATGTCTGCCTGCATTTCCCGGAGATCGGATTTTCTCACTTCCCTTGTGCATAACTTCATGAAGAATCTTGACAGCGCTACTAACGGCTCCACAACCTGGCCAACCACACATCACAAATTTAATATAAAATCCAACAACGACAGGTTAACCGTAATTTTAACCACAAATTTACCTGACGGTGAAGGAACGGTCGAATGAAAACAGGGAAGAGACGTTGTAGCAGAATATGATAGTCATGACTCTTCAAGCCGTATATCTTATTCTCCCGCAAGTTCACACACCGGGCTATATTTCCTGCAACGCCTGAGGGATACGTCACACAACTCATCCACCAGAAGATCTGGGTCTTCTGATCAGGCTTCACGGTGTAAGGAGCCCAAGGCATCTTTTTCTTCCCCTCTTTCAGCCAAAGATGTTTTCTGATTCCCATTTTCTTAAGATCAACGCGTGCCTTAGGACCGTCTTTCGTCTTCCCCTCCAAGTTGAGCACTGTACCTACCACACTGTCGCAGACATTCTTCTCTATGTGCATCACATCTAGGTAGTGCCTGATCAACAGCGTACTCCAGTACGGGAGTTCCCAAAATATGCTCTTATGTGTCCAGAATTTGTACCTGTCTGGTCTTTCAGGTATTCTGGCCATAATATCGGGATGATTGCTGAGCTGCCCAAAATCATACTCATCCAGCACTGCTAAAATCTCTTCCCCCGACCATCTATGCGGCTCCACACCTCTCTCTTCGGTCCCATCAAATGCCCCGGTATCTATCCGCCAGGGGTGATCATGTGGTAGGTAAGCACGGTGACCCATCCGGACTATCTTGTTGCAATGATTGCTGCACCCCTGGGAGCTAAGGCACTCAGGACAAGCCTTGTATCCCCTAACAACGTTGCCAGACAACATCCCACGTGCAGGAAAATCACTGATGTTACCAACAATCATGGCATGCATCTGGAACATCTCCTTTTTGTGGGAGTCATAAGTGGGATGACCAACCTCCCAAAGCAATTTGCACTCTTCAATCAGCGGTCTCATATACACATCGACACACTTCCCTGGATAACAACAACAACAACAACCACAACAAATTCAGATAACGACTATATATGACCAACAATATAGAACAAAAACAATAAATGGAGAAAAAATTGAACCAACAACAATATATACAATATGAAGGGAAAGTAGATACCTGGATAACCGGGCCCCGGAATCAACAAGGTCAACATGTTGTATTCCTTCTTCATGCACATCCATGGAGGAAGGTTGTAAGACACCAAAATGACCGGCCATATACTGTACGAAAGACTTATGGTCCCAAAAGGGTTGAACCCGTCGGATGACAGCCCGAGCCTCACATTCCTCACCTCTGAAGCAAAATGAGGAAACTCCCTGTCTATATGCTTCCACGCCTCCCCGTCAGCAGGGTGTACCATGAGGTCTTCGTCATGCACCTCCCTCACAGCGTGCCATCTCATAGCTTCGGTCGTCTTTGAAGACATGTACAACCGCTCCAGCCTATCCCTCAACGGGAAATAGCGAAGTACCTTAACAAGTTTCCTGTTGCCTGCGGGAGTCCGCTTATACCTGTCGGTCCCACATACCGGACAACGATGAAGGCCTTCAAGGTCATTACCGTCTGCATCTTTACCCCAGAATAGAACGCAGTCATATCTGCATGCATGGATCTTGATGTAGGAAAGCCCGAGATCTCTCAAGATACGACGGACCTTATGATGCGTGGTGGGATGACGATGACCGTCGGGCAGGAGCGAAGCAGCGTACTGTAGATACCTATCAACAGCCGTCACGGTCGATTTTGTGTTAACCTTGATATGCATCACCTCCATCACACACTGAAGAACGGTCTTCTCATGACCTGGGCACAGAGGGGTCTGTTGGAAAGCAATAAGTCTGTTGTACTTGGCTATACCGGCAGTGTTGACACCTCTAGGGACGGCCTGCATCGGCGCCTGCGGAATGTGCTGTCGTTCAGGGCATACACCGCTGTCATGAGGAAACATGTCGTTGATGAAGGCCGTTGTTGGATCGTTGGATGTACTGCCCGTCTCATAAAACTGTCCATGATCATGCGGGCGTGATGAGGTTTCACCGTGATATATCCAACATGTGTAACGTTCCCAGAATCCGTTACTCTTCAGGTGGTCCCATACTGTATCAAACGGAAATCGATGCATATCACTGCGACACTTACACATCTTGCACGGGCAATAGAACATGTCACTCCCGTCAGCATTGGCCTGCGCATATTGCATAAAATCCCAAACTCCTTCAGCATATTTTCTGTGATATCTTGGAAGAGAAATCCAACTCTTATCCATATCCTGAAAATAACACATATATATATATCAATATTTAATAAACATATCTTTTATATATATATATATATTAATGTAATACAACATACTAATTATTAATTATATATATCTAGTTCGAGCGGATTCCGTGGTTTCAGAAGGCAAGTGTCAATGTCACGGAGGGCGAACCCCCTACAAGAACCAGGCAGGACTCGTTTGTGATCACGGAGGTGAACCCCTATCGACCCCTTCACCGAGAAGAGTGGTCAGTTTGTGATCTTGAGATCCAGTTAAACAAACCTGTGAACCATATCTATGACAGAACGACCCCTTACTCAGCTTGGAACAAACTCTATGCATATATATATATATATATATCATTAATTCAACTCAAATAAAACTGAAAATCAATATATATATATGCATATATATATATGTGCATATGCATATGTACGTACCTGGGAGTAGCTCCACAAACTATGTATGGACAGATTTCCACAACACCGAACGATTTGAAGAACTAGAGAAATTTATGTTTCAAATTTTCAAAGTTCTCATTCTTCTATCCCGGCCTCTCAATATATAGAAGAATCTTGGGCGACGAAATATTTGAGTTTAGTCGCCTAAGATTTAAAAAATCTTGGGCGACGAAATATTTGAGTTTCGTCGCCTAAGAATTAAAAACTCTTGGGCGACGAAATATTTGAGTTTCGTCGCCTAAGGATAAAAAACTTAGGCGACGATATAAATATCTTAGGCGACGAAATATTGTTTCGTCGCCCTAGTTTCTATCTTGGCCGACGAAATTTATTTTTAGGCGACGATTTTTTTTTTCGTCGCCTAAGTTTCCTCTTAGGCGACGATTTTTTTTCCTTAGGCGACGAAAAAAAAAATCGTCGCCTAAGTTCCCTCTTAGGCGACGAAAAAAAAAATCGTCGCCCGGTTTTTTTTGTTTCGTCGCCCAAAACCCATTTTCTGGTAGTGACACAACATGCAGTTAATGTCTGTCATATGATAGTTTAAAAAACTGTAGCGTAAGTGGCTGCCTTCTCTAAGCAACTCAGACGACGGACACTGTCAGTGGACTATTATGCACTCAGACGATAGATGAATTTAGAGACAGCACATGTGTCGTCTGAGTTTCTCAAGATTGAAGAATTGGAGATATTCTGTCGTCTGTTGTAGAATTACTAAAGAATGTTGTCGATGTAGCATTGTAACTACATATTAATTTGCAATTGGAATGTGCAAACACTACATATATATGTCGTTGAGTACTATATAGGAACTTGTAAATAATATGCAACACCTTCAAATTCATGAGTTTTCACCCTTTACAATAATCAAATTTTCAGTCATCTGAGTTCATTGAAAAATTTTCAGATGAAAGAAGTCTGAAGCCATTTGTGATGGAGTGTATATATATATATATGTGATGGCTCTACATCAGACGATATGAATGTCTATTGGTCCAATCAACTCCACCAGTAACTCTTACGTATTTGAAACTAGCTAGCTTACACCACAAATGATGAGATCTGGATCAAAGTCATCAAACCTCTGTACAAGAAATAGGCATTGCTGGTTAATTTAAGATAATAATTTATTGGTAAAATTTGCAAAACTGCATGCAACTGATGCAAGTTCATCAAAGATCTCAATACAGAATATAAAACTATCAAGAAAGAAACAAATAATGCAGAAAATCATGATAATATAAGGTTAAATCGATCAAAGGACTAACTAGTAACAACTAGCTAGCGTCATAATCACCCTGAGCAAACTTGTCCTCGGGATAAAATACCGCTACCCGCATTCATTTCTGCGTGGGCTTTTGTAGCACCATCAACATCGGTAAACTCCATAAACACCTTTCCCAACTCCAGAAGAGGGTTCACCATCTGCTCGTGGACGTGGAATGATGACCCTCCTGAAAGAACCATATCTCAGAGCCTCTAGCTTCATATCTTTCACAATGTACTCGTACATGAGATCATCCTTCAGCTCTTCATCCGTATATGCTCGTGTCAAGCATACAACTTTGGTGGCAACAGAATGATCAGACAATTGCAACAACTGCAACCTCGGCAATAAAATATGTTGCTGTGCATGCTACAAAGCCCTGTCTACCTCAGGTTCTGGCTGGTTGGGACCTTGATTAGCACGCCTGACCGTGAGGGTCATGTCTCCCATTCTAATCACATTCAGTGCTTCACAGGCTATGTTGGTTACTGATACATTTTGGTAAACACAAAAGGCAAATCCTTCTGATTTTTCACTATCCTTCACTAGTTGAAAACAACGCAGCGGTCCGAAAGACTCAAGCAACTCCTTGATCTGTGCTTCTGTAATGAAATAGGGTAGACCACTAGCAAATAAGATGCAGTCAGGGACTTCAAACCCACCGGTAGAAGTAGAACTAGGTATTAGGCCGACATTAGCCAAGTTCAGATTTGGACTAGGCTGGCTTGGACCCAGTTTGGCAGCCATCGATGGGTTGTAGTCATTAGGTCTCCTAACCCTAAGAGAACCCTAAGAGAGGCACCCTCGAAAACAATCCCATCCAAAGCCATTGCGTTACTGGCCTCTTCCACAGATCTCATCTCCATCAAGGCAAAATTTCTTTCATGGTTGATGTTAACATTAACAACAGGATCTCCTGGGCCAGATGTGTTGCCCCCAATAGCATGCATAACATGGCTGAAAAATTCAGCAACTGACTGTTCGTTTGCTGTAGGGGGAAGCCCTCCAACATATTCCATCCGGGCATGAGTGCATGACAAGTAGCCTGTTGATTTAGATGCATAACCGGAAGTGCTCCAAACTGCTGCATTTTTTGTGAATCGATCTATATATGTGTCGAAAACCAAACAAGCCGTACAACACACTAAGATAAAGAACCACAGAGATACGAACATAAGAAGTCAAGAACACAATTTAAGGTGGTTCAGAAAACTTCTAGAGATCTCTCAATTCAAGGCCTTATATAGCCGTAAGGCCTTTTTCTATGGTGGTAGGAATTTACGCAGTCATCAGTAGGAATTCAAAATCTACTGGGTAAACAATTCTCATACCCTAAGACAATTGTCTTTAGGAAGTACTCATGGGATGAGAACTAATAATGTAGTGACGTACTTGATAAAAATAAATGAAGTGTTAATAAAAAAAATTGAGCAATTAAATTGTGTTGCTACATAGAAATCCAGTCATGTTAAAGTGTTAAAACTGTAAACTCTAGCTATTTTGTTTTTAAAAGAGTAAACTCTAGCTATTTGATCTCAATCCAAAAGGATTTTTAAGTAGATAAACTCTCATGTACAAATATTCATCTTTACAAGGGTGACATACTAAGACAAAGGGCCTATACGAATGAGACCTATAATTCATGTTTACTTCTCTTGATTGAACAAGAGACACTATCAAGGTTAGTTTCCTCCCCATATGCATGTTTCAAATAAACTCAGTTATTTTGTTATATGAAAGCGTATTTTAAAAACAGAGGTGCAAATATAGAGATTAATATTGTGGCCTTGTTTCTGATTTTGATGGTGCCTTCTTCATAAGTTGTCAATACTGTTTTGGATGACTTGTGTGATTTTGTTAAAGTTAAGAATTTAGTTGCTGCTACTTAATCTGTCTTATGTTTTTTTTTTAACATAAGATTGGGATATTGCATCTAGCAACGAAGTTTACTTGTTCTAATTATTTGATTTTGGATTGCACAAAGTTTGATTTAATAATATTCACATACGCTGAAACTTTTATCAAATTAATTAAAATTTTATCCCGGTTTTTTGTTCAAAATCCTGGCTCCCTGTTTATAACCTGGATTGGATTAAGAGACTAAAACGTATACAAGAGGGGTGGCTGGTGGCTCCCTAGGACCCTATCAAATAGATGAGATTTATAGATAATGTGGTAGATGATCATCTAACACGTATACGAAAACGTGAGAAAATTTCCATAATAAGAGGGAAACTGATTGATTACAATTCATCGACGACCACGTACTAATTAAGAAAACTAAATGCAAGACGAAGTTGACAAGAACGGTCTCTCGAAGGCCAGTTGCTACTGGAGTCATGTTGATAAATCCGGCCGGTTAATTAATTTAGCCGAAGGTACGTAACATGATAGCTGTAATTATTGGGGTGAAAATGTGAGGTGACCAGCCCTCACTGACTATTTGAATTGTAAAGAATGACTTTGCCTTCTCAACCTTGTCTCAAAGCTAGTGATATTAGTCCAACGTATCAATACTGGCCATGGAACATGCTTAGTCTGCTATGCGCAGCGCAGTTCGCTGCATATGTTTCCAATTAGTAATTCATGAACAACCGTATGAACTTGTAGAACAAGTAATTAGAGATGCATATCAATCTTGAAACTCTAATTAATCCTAAGAGATTTTATCTATTTTGCTTCTGAATACAGAAAGGGTAATATATTAGACTTACTGCTTAAAAAGTTTCATTGATCGGATATGGACTGTCGGATATGGTTCAACACGATTGCCATAATTGCATGTAAGCACCGTTGTTCCATGTCTTCATTCCGATGGAGTATGGTCACTACTACGTGTTATTTGATGCCTTTCTTTAAACGAAAACAATGAATTCTACTTGGTGTTAGAAGTGAGATCTAAACTCGAGTGATTCAATGAATTTGCAGTAGCAAATATTGAAGCAAAGAAGAACAGTAGATGAACTTGAAGCAAGACGTAACAGCTTCTATTGTTGATATAAAGTTCTTAGAGATTACAAAGCAAAATTAACCCTTTTATAGGGTGCAAAGTAATCTACAAGATATCGAGCAACTTAATTCACTAGAATATAATGTACTTTACAACAACAAATTAAATAGAGCAAGTGGAAAGCATATCAGCTATTTCCCACAGCAGTCTCCTAGTTTGAAGTAGGAAAGGATTAAGTTCAGCACTTGGAGATGAAAAATGGAGATTTGCAGAGGACAACATGATTATGATACATGCATACAACCAGATTGAAGGGTGTTTTGGAGTTCTTTTTTCCCTTTGATTCTTAGAAAGCATTTTTAAAGAATAATGTCTATAAAACCGGATTGAAGGATGTTTTGGACCTCTAATTTGGTTGCTTTTTATGTTCATAGATCATAGATGATGCTGCTGCAAAGGATAGATTAGAAGAGCAAGAATCATTCCTTAAATGCAAAAAAGTCATATATTAAGAAATAACTGCAATGGAAGAATTTTTATTTAAGTTCAGAAAAAGGAAAAATTACATTCGGCATTTAGTACATCGATTAACATACATTAGTTAGTACCACCAAGAAGACGCTTAAGTTTCCTGATCTGAGATTTGTCTAGTAAAGTAGATTTATGTATCAGGTCAGTAGGTAAATCGTTTTTAAACAGTTGAGTTTCCAAAGCATCCAGACCTGGGTTTTACTGCTTAAGCTAGCATACATAAGGGCTGGAGTATCGCCTTGATTCACTGCAAAGTGCAACAAACCTTTAGGGAAAACCATACAATCACCCTTGCTCATAGTTTTCATGTAAACTTTGTTATTCGAGTCAACGAACGCTCCAATTACCGAGCTTCCTTCCGCGACAATTAGCACTTCTGTAGCTCCACGGTGAGTGTGGAATGGGATAACTCCACCCACACCCAAGTCGGTGCGCGCCACCGAAACGCCGAGGCCATTGAGACCAGGAAACTGAGTAACTACAGCAGGTACGAATCCAAACTTGTGAATATTGGAGGTGTTGCCAGAAACTCTTAGGCCAGAGTAGACGAAATCATCTACCGTAACCTTTGCGGGGTCTTCGCATGAGTACCCTGCAGGGCCTTGTGGAGCTGTGTAGTCTGCAACACAGAAGTCTTGCACAGCAGCATAGGAGGAGGAGAGAACGAGAGAGAATATGAAGAAGCAGATAGGGGAAATCATCATGATCGATATGATATGCAAGTAAAGGTAGAGTTGGTGATGATACGCTATTTATAGCTATGGATCTTATGGATTGAGAGACTAACATATATACAAGAGGGGCGGCTTCCTATCAAATCAAGAGGAAGAGAGAAGGGGATCAGATTAGTTTAGACAGAGACCGGGTCTCTGCCGACCCGAACGCCAGCGACGGGTCGACCCGGCTGCCGCTAAGTCCTCCGGCGACGGCGTGGCGGTAGACCGGTGGCGACGGCTTCCTCTCGTCCTCGTAGTCTTCCCTCTGATCTAACTTTCTTCAGAAAAGGTCGGGTAAGAGAGAATCGAGCAGAAGAAAGAGAGGCTGGGTTCGCCGGCCAACATCCGATTCCGGCAGCTTCGATGCCTCTCACCGGTAGCCGAAGCTTCGTCTCGATGTCAGAAACCCTTCCATGATGTTCGTATGTTCAGAGGAGCCTCCATGAGTGAGAATCGATTTATTGAAGCTCAAGGAGTTTTCCGGAGAGAGTTTTGTGTTTTCCGGCCACCGGCGAAGGCAAGTGAGGTATGAAACTTGATCTTCTCGTCGAGCTCTTCCCCTTTATATAATTGAAATTGAGTTTGGTTGAGAGATGAAGAATTTGGGATTTAGCCAGTCGGTGACCAACGTGTGTGGCCACTGTGTACGGCGGCTACGGTGGTTCTAGGAGTTGGTTTCCAACTTTATTAGTATGTTGAATTGGTGGAGTGATTGTAGACGCTTTGATTTTGATATTGGTGGAGTTTTGAGAAATCTGGGTTTTGGCAGTGTTTGTGATCGCAGAGAGTGTCGCTGTTGGCGGCGGCGGTGATGGTGCTGTTTTGGCCCACGTCCTCAGCGAAGGGTAGAGAGGGAACAAATGTAAAACTGGTGTGTGCGGGGCGTGCCACCTCACGGATGAGGAAAGAGAACGGTGCGCGTCCTGACTTCTTGACCAGGCGAATGAGGGCTCCGGTGTCACCTGATGAGGAAATATTTCCGAGCTTACTCTTCTTAATCACCTGTCGATCGATACTCACTGTGAGAGCGAGCAGAGCAACAATTGGGAAGTTTCTGAGACGAGTCCTGACGGGCTCCGGGATCTAAAGCGGGATGCGCTTAGAACGTTAGGGTTTCGAGAAGACTCGAAGGTTTCGACTGTGTACGTCTGTTTGAGAGAGATTTGTTGATTGATTGATTGTGTGTTGTAGAGTGTGAGCTTCTGTAAGTCGTAAAACTTCTTTATATACCTATCCGTAAGCAACTCGTGGAGACTTACTCATAATCCAATGCGGACTCTGCAATTAGAATCCCACAAGGATACGTTTAACTCGCCAGTCGTACGCTCCATGCAACACGTGTCAAACCTATCTCGCTTAGGTTTCGTTCCCTGCCTCGCTGCATTTCATTTGTCGTGTAGTAAGCGAACTCAAACACTAAGCGACCTTATCCCAAGGGCGTTATTAGTCATTTCCATTCCATCCTCGCAAGAACTATAGAGTCCCATGCGAACTGGAGATAAGGATCCCGCGAGGACACCGAATCTCGCAAGGTATCAGAATCTTCTGGATAAAAGCCACGTCACGTGCTGCCAAACCTCGCTACCCTTGATGGGCTAAAAAGGCCACAGGCGTTGGCCCAAATGATATCCAAGTCCTTCTCGAGTCTTGGACCGAAAATGCCCACTGGGCTCAAACATTGCCCCCTAGGCCTTGAGTTTAATCCGTTTCGCAACGGATAAGCGAAAAGGCCTATTTAAGCTTTTTTATGGGAACTCGTATTTCAAAAGGTGCTGACGCTTCGGCGCTATCGCTTCCCTTCATCATTACGGCTTTTCGAATTTTGAAACGCGCTGACGTTTCGGTCGTCATTGCGTCTTTTCGTTGCGACCATTGATTGAAAGGGACGTTACGGTTCGTCTCCTTTATAAACCTCGACGCGGGTCCCCACATCTTACCATCGCTTTCAAACAATCTCCGCCTTCTGCAAACAGCCAAACTCCAGCACCCGAACCTGAACCTTACGGCGGCGACCTCTTGGTCGACCAGCCTTGCTCGCCGCTTCGCCACCAACCCGCCTCAAGGAACACCAATCTATTTCCTTGATACAGGGGCGGCTCTGCTTGGCCCGACTCCTTCAAAGCCCCTGTCCGACGCCGACCTTAACCATTATAACTCCTCCGTGCGTCGGCCAATCTTGGCCCAACGGCGCGAACCGGGAAACTTTTCCACCTGGCAAGCCCGCTCTCATGTAAATGTCCGGGTCGGGGAGTGGCCCAGCGCCACCGCGGAGGAGCGAACATGGTACGAGGAGCGCCTCCAGACCGATCAGACGATCTGGGAAGCCACCGGCATCCACGAGGCCATTGCCTTGAGTTTCTCGCTGCCCTCTCACACCGACCGAGCGCCTATCGCTGCCATGGCCTGTCTGTGGAACAGCGCCACAAACACCTTCGACTTCCCTTTCGGGCAGATGGGCATTACTCTGCTGGACATCCTCGCCATCACCGGGCTGCCGATCCACGCGAAGCCGTATGTGCCAGGCGACTTTGCGTCGACCGAGTTCACATACGCCTGCAATTTGGGAGCCCGCCGCGCCTTGAGAATTTCATACGGGGCATGGCGGAAATTTTACATGGGCCACGCGGAGCCGCATGAAGGAGGCATCGCTTTCTTGGAGTACTGGCTTGACAAGTTTGTCTTCTGCGGCAGCGCTCACAAACCAACCGGGAGATGGACCAAGTTGGCCGAAGCGCTGTACAATGGGGTTGAAGTCGGGTTAGGGCAACCTGTATTAGGCGCACTCTACCGGACTCTGCATCTGCTGTCGCTGAAGCCTTTCCACCTTTCTGGCGGCCCTCTGTGGATCCTGGACCTGTGGACGCAGCTGTACTTTCCGCTCTTCCGGCGAGCCCCGGTGGAATTCCTGCCTGAAGATCGGCTGCTTGGCTTTGCGGTGTGCAGGAATGACGCGAATCGGACCCCTCTGTCCTTCTTCGCTAGCCTGTCCATCCTTTACAACCACATCGAGCCACCTCCGACTATAGATATGATGGTTCGCCGGCGCCACCCTGAGGTCCTATCGACGGGTTTCTTCCCCCGCCAAGACTCTGACAACGATGCGAGGACTGCCTTCGTAAGAGCAACCTCATGCTGCGACCTCCAACTCGCTGAGGATGAGCAAGGCTTCGAGCTATATGCTCCCAACCACTTCGCAAGGCAACTTGGCTTTCATCAAAGGATTCCTTACCCGCTTCTCCATTCAGTCAACAAGTACACCTCGTGGAGGAAGATTGGCGAGTCTGATCGGGTCACCCCGCTGCAAAATCTCTACCCTCTTTCTCCCAACCTGCTGGAGATCGAGCCTTCGCTGGGTACTGACCCCGCTTACCTCGCTTGGTGGCGGTCTTTATCTGATAACCATTGGGAGTTCCCAGACGACGCTGTCTTTGCTGCCGTCTTTCGTCCTCTTTACGATACTTTGGGCGAATCCGACCGCACCATCCTCGATGGCCAGCGCGACCATGCGGAAAGGAGTTCAGGGGCTGCGACAAGAACTAGGCTCGCGCCTCCGCCAGTTCCTACTGCTCGCCGCCCGACGGGGATCGTCATTAGAGAACGCGATCCCACACCTTCGGTATGTCACTAACCGTGTAAATTTTGAACCTCTTTTGACATATTGATAAAATGCTCTTCTCTAATCCTCTTTTTCTCTTCTCAGTCTGCCCCCCGCCGGAGAAACGTTGACAGGTCCGAAGTTGCCAGAGGAAAGGCACCTGTTCGAAGGGAGACTGTGGCGGGCCACGACAGCGAGACTGCTCCTGTCGTTCCTCGGCCAACAAGCGGCGAGAGCTCGCGGAAGCGTCCTATCGAGGACGAAGAGGACTTGCTGGAGGATGTGCAGTACCAGCGAGAGTATGGCTTGGTAAGCGACCCGGTAAGCGGACCACTTTGAATTAAATTTTCCTAAGCCAGTCAACAACTCGCTAACTTTGCTTTTGACAGGTTCGCCGCACTCGACCTCGCCTCGCTGTTGTTGAGGAGGCGCCCGAGATAACGGAAGTCCCATCTCCAGAACCATTCAGCGTGGACTTGGCCCTCCAGAGGGTTACTGAGGCAAGCGCGGAGATGGATTTCGAGGTAACTGCCGAAGCCGGCGAAGAGATGGTCATTGAGGAATTTGCAGTGGCAGGCGCGGAAACGGTTGCCGAAGAATCTGCTGAATCTAGCGAGGAGGTGACCTTTGAAGAGACTGTCGAAGCGGCTGCGGAGGAGACTACTACGGTCATTGAGGGGGCCGACAAAGCTAGCGAGGAAGTCATACAGCCCTCCTCTCCAAACGCCGCTTCTGGCGAAGCTGGTCCAATCCCAGAACCATCCTTGGCTCTGGTTGAAAATGCAGTCCTCGACCAATCCAACCAAGTCTCTGACCCTACTGCCCCCTTGGCGACTCCGCCCGAAGGTCTCCAACTGATACTTTGGGCTCCTCCTCTGCGATTGGGCCGTGCGGGCCATACCGGTGAAGTGCCTCCGGCGGTTCCAACAAAGGATCCTACTGCCCCCTTGGTGGAAACAGAGACAGCTCGTGGCACTCCGCCACCCTCTCCAGAAATTGAAGCGGCTGCCGAAGTTGAACCAGTCACTCCGGTCCCAACAAGGAAACCTGGCGAGGAGTCTTCTTCCTTCAGTACCCGGGCCGCTCGTCTTTGGGCCCGAACTACTCCGCCTACTGATCCAGAACCCATCCGCCTAGCTCGGTCTTTCCTTCATGGGTTGTTTCATCACGGCTCTCGCCCGAACGTCTTTGACTTGGTAGGACGTATTCGCGAGGCCCATGAAGCTCTGGATCGACATCTTGCTGGCGGCAATCCTGTTCTGGACCAAGCGCTGGAGTTGGCCGATGCTGTCGAGTCGCAGGCTCGCCGAGTTTTGGATATCGGTGCTCAATCGGCCTTTCGTGAGCAAGCTCGCCGCAACTTGGACAACCAGATGGCGAACCTTTTGGCCGAGCTTGGTGAAGCTGGCATTCCTGGAGCGTCTTCAGAGAATCCAAGTGCTGGCCATGCTCGGCGAGTGGAAGCCCTGGAGGCTCAGATAGCAGAGCTGCAGGCTCAACTTGCTCGGGCTCGCCAAGACTTGGCCCGCGCTTTGGAAGTGGAAGCTCGTTTGCAGGCCGCGGAGGAGGCCCAGGAGGCTTTGGACTCGGCCGTGGCCGCTGCTGAAGAAGTTCAAGCCCAAGCCTACGAAGAAGAAATAGCCTTGGAAGGCATGCTCTTAGATTTGTATAGGGTTTGTAGGCGTGCGTAGGTTTAACTGTATTTGCCCCCTTATGTACGAACTTTAATGATAATATCAAAGTTGAAATTTTCCCGCTCTTTGCCAACTGTTCTGTAATAACTGTCGGGGAAAAAATCCTTTTCCGAGATTCAGCGACGGTTTCCAATGTAACTACTCGCTCGGAACGCGGGCAATCATTATTGAAAAACGCGTCTGACCTTATCTCCAAAGCCCGTATCTCGGAGCAAATATTGCATGGGGGACAACTGTCAAGCGCACAATCGCCCCTTCCGCCTATAAAAAGAAACGTTTGGCCGGGGTGAAGTATCAGTGAAGTCTTCTGCCCCCTCACCATGATTTCTTATTCCCTTCTGTTCATCCTTCTGTCCCTGCTTAGAGCAAAGCCCTCAACCATATATTCCCCTTCTTTGCTGATTCTGAAAATCTACTCTCAGGCCTAGAGTGATTCTGAGAATCTACTCTCAGGCCAAGCCTTTGTTCGGCCTGACCAAAGGTCGGGTACCCTCTGCCTTGCGCCTGCTGTTCTATCAGTGCGTCTGGCTCTGCCGGCCCTTCAAACGGAAGACTGGTGGTAGCATGAGGGATCCTGACCCGCTGGACCTGTAGCTTCCCAACACTTTCTGTTGGGTCCAGGCCGGCGTCAGGGTTTTGGCTGGTCTAAGGCTGCGAGGCGTTCGTCAACTTTGAGCGGAGGACGCCACGGCAGACTGCCCTTTAGCCAAGCGAGACGGGACGAGGCTTCCAGTATCTGTAGATCTATGCTTTTTTGAAATGTAAACATAGTCTAATTTACCTTTTTTGATCAATGTAATTGCTTTGGCCGCAAAGCCATAATTCGAAACATGTATTGAACAAAGTCAAAAAGGGCAAAAATAAATGAATTTATTTTTTGGGCCTCTGGAATAGGCCCCAATCTTGTACTAGTCTTTGTGTTTAGACTTTGCACGTTTACAGAGAATAAAGAAAACAATAGAATTTTTTAGGGCCTCTGAAATAGGCCCCAATCTAATACAGGCCTTTTTAGGCTGGTACGTTACAATGTATTCTATTAGTCTTCTGTCCCGAGTTGCCCCCTAGTGTTAGGCGGCGGAGCGAGTACGCGATGGCGCGTAGCACTATTGACTGTGGTGGCGGGATCTGGTGGAGGTGTAGGATCCTCGCGTTCCCAGACCCCCGCAATGTGGCGCTTGAGGAAGCGGCCATTAATAGGGTTGCGATGAATAGTACCGTCCAAGTCGCGCAAGTGGTATGCCCCCTTGGGAAGTATTCGGTGAATAATAAAGGGTCCATCCCAGCGAGCGGACCACTTGCCCCGACCATCTGTTTTGTCCCCAAGCGGGAGGACTGTTCGCCACACCTTCTGGCCTTCAGCATAGCTCTTCCCGCGCGTGATTTTATCATAGGAGCGGGCGATGCGCTGTTTTTCCAGGACAAGGTTGTTGAAGGCGGCGACACGGTGCTCGCTTAAATCTTCAAGCTCCTGCCACATGGCTTGGACGTAATCCTCGCCAAGTAGTTGATGCTGTTCCTGGACGCGGAGCGAAGCGATATTGATCTCAAGGGGGAGGACGGCATCGTGACCGTACATGAGAGCGTACGGTGTGGTATCCGTTGGGCCTCGCTTGGAGGTGCGGTAGGCCCACAAAGTGTGGTAGAGTTCCTGGTGCCAAACGCGAGGGTTCAACTCCAACATTTTGCGGAGGATGCCAAGGATGACCTTATTACTAGCCTCTGCTTGGCCATTGGACTGTGCATAGTATGGCGTGGAGTGTAGAAGCTTGATACCGTAATCGTTTAAGTACGTAACAACTGAATCGGCCATGAAAGCTGCCCCCCTGTCCGTAACGATGCACTCCGGGATACCAAAGCGTGAGATGATGTTGCGGAAAATGAAGTTGCGCACCGAGTTAGCAGAGGCGACTTTGAGTGGTTCGGCCTCGACCCATTTGGTAAAGAAATCGGTGGCAACGATAATGAACTTGTGCTGCTCAGAGGAATGGGGATGAATGATGCCCACGAAATCCATTGCCCATCCGCGACACGGCCAAGGTTTGATGATAGGCTGCAATGGGATGTTAGGAATATGTTGCACTGGTCCGTGAGCTTGGCAGTCTTGGCAACCTCTGGCGAAGGCAATACAGTCTTTCAGCATTGTTGGCCAGTAGTATCCATGGCGGCGGATCAGCCATCGCATTTTGGGCCCGGCCTGGTGCGAGCCGCAAACTCCGCAATGGACTTCGCGCATGAGACGTTTAGCTTCGTTTCCGTATACACAGCGGAAGTCGTTGCCGTCTTCCCCACGCCGCCGGAGTTCGCCATTGCGTAGTACAAAGTTTAAGGCGAGGAAACGGATTTGCCTGGAATGAGCAGCATCGTTGGGGTTCTGGAGGTAGGCGATGAATGGTAGCCGCCAATCCTCGTCGATGGGGTCCAAGGCTGCAACTTCTGGGATGGCGTCCCGAAATTGCCCCCTGGCGATGAAAGAGGGAAGAGTGCGGCGTTCGACCTTGAGCAGGCGTTCGCGCACTCCGTCTCTCAGGCTGAGGCCAGACGCTATCTGGGCGAGCTCGTTGGCAGCGAAGTTAAATTCACGTGGTATGTGTTCGATGTACACGTCGTCAAATCGATCCAGTACCTCGAATGCCTTGCGCAGGTATGGCTCAATTGACAAGCTTAAACATTTGAACTTTTCCACAAGCTGGTTAATGACCAACAAAGAATCACCAAAGATCTGGACCTCGCGGACTCCTAAGTCCAACAAGATCTCTAAGCCGATGATTAATGCTTCGTACTCGGCCTGGTTGTTGGTGCATTTGAAGTCGAGCTGGAACGAATAGGAGAAGCGATCTCCAGCGGGATTAGTGATGGCTATCCCGGCTCCGGCTGCTATGTCAGTCCGTGAACCATCGAAGTACAAGGTCCAGGGAGCGAGTGTTACTGTGGCGAAGTCCAACTCGCGAAACGCTGTGAGCTCTGATGGTGGGTGATGGGCAAGAAAATCCGCTATTGCTTGTCCTTTGACTGCCTTTTGCGGAACATATTGCAACGAGAATTCGGACATGGCGAGGATCCACTTGCCGATGCGTCCCCGCAAGATAGGGCGAGAAAGCATGTATTTAACCAGGTCGGATTGAGCGATGACGACCGTGGTAAAGGCAAGCATGTAATGGCGCAGCTTGCATCCTGCAAAGTAGAGGGCGAGACATAATTTCTCCATGGGCGAATAGCGTGTCTCACAGTCTGTTAAAACTCTGCTGAGGTAATAGACGGCATGTTCTACCCCGTGTTCATCATCCTGGGCCAGGAGTCCACCGATGGATAGATCGGCGGCGGCGATATAAAGTTTGAGCGGGGCGCCGTCGCGAGGCGGGATTAGGACAGGTGGGTTCGTAAGGTAGTCCTTGATTCGATCAAAGGCCTGTTGATGTTGTGGTTCCCATACGAACTCGGTTGCCCCCTGGAGCTTAAGTAAAGGGGAAAAGGGTTGGACCTTCCCTGCCGCGTTTGATATGAAGCGGCGGAGAAAGTTAATTCGCCCTAGTAGCTGTTGGAGCTCCTTCTTGGTAGTGGGGGGAGATGCGGTGATTACCGCTCGTGCCTTGTCCTTTGGGATTTCGATGCCCCTTTGATGCACAAGAAAGCCAAGGAAATCACCGGCCTCTGCGAAGAAAACGCACTTGGCGGGGTTCATCTTGAGGTTATGTCTGCGCATCCGTGTGAACACCTGCCGGAGGTCTTCCACGTGGGTTGCTCGCGATTTGGTTTTGACTACCACATCGTCGATGTAGACTTCAATCAACTTGCCCAAGATGTCGTGGAAGATGAGATTCATGGCGCGCTGGTACGTTGCCCCCGCGTTCTTAAGGCCGAAGGGCATGACAACATACTCGAACGCGCCAGCGAAACCAGGGCAACGGAAGGCGGTTTTGTGTCGATCCTCCTCGGCGACGGGGATTTGATGGTACCCGGCCGTGCCGTCCATAAAGGATAACACCTCGTGCCCTGCGGCGGCATCAATCAGTAGGTCAGCCACAGGCATGGGGTATATGTCCTTTGGTGTTGCGTTGTTTAGATCTCGGTAATCAACACAGACACGCATCTTGCCATTTTTCTTGCGGACGGGGACGACGTTAGACAACCACTCGTTATATTTGGCTACGCGAATGATTCCCGATCGGTGCATGCTTTCGATCTCTTCTTTAACCACGATCTGGGTTTCAGTTCGCATGAAACGACCGTCCTGCCGGACTGGACGCCGGTCGGGATAGGTTGGTAGCCGGTGGCAGACCAGGTCCGGGGACAAGCCTGGCATATCTTCGTACTTGTCGGCGAAGCAATCCCTGTATTCGCGTAATAGGTCAAGGAGGGCTTCCTTTTCTTCCTCCGCCAGCTTTGCACTGATGGAAATAAGTAAGGGCTTTTCTGCAGTCCCTACATCAACTTGTAAAGTGGGGTCGCGGACTTGAGGTGGAGTGTCGTCCAAGGCAGCAGGAGCTAACTGAATAACTTCTTCCTTGGTATCGGAAAAATCCACCACTTCATCGACATATTCCATAGTCGCGACCTTGTCGTAGGCTTCGCGTTCTGCCCAGTACGAAAGGAGTCTTTCGCACAAGGACTCGCCAGCCTCGCGTGCCTCCTCGGAAAGGGCACTATCCATCGAAATGGGGTGTGAGAGTCGCGATGGTGTGAGGACGTTGCAGATCGTCCTTCGCCTGGGTAAGTCCCCATCGCGTTAGATTGGAGGCCGTTACTCCGTATGGGCGGCCCTTGTGATCGACGCCTTGAACATCCAACGGGCCCAAGTCCGTATTATAGTACCGGGCATCGTTGAGGTTGGCGGAAATGGAGAAAGGCCGCGGGTCGGCCTTGATGATGACTGACTCGCATTTCTCGGTGTCCCAGATCATGAGTTCTTGGTGCATGGAGGAAGGCACGCAAAAACTTCTGTGGATCCAGTCGCGGCCGAGGATCATGCTGTAAGAGGAAACGCACTCGGCAACGAAAAAGGTATAAACCCGCGATGCTGGCCCGACCTTGACCCGTAGGAACAGCAAACCTAGGGTCCTGGACACCTGTCCTGTAAAGTTTTTCACCGTTAAGGACGTTGTCTGGATCATTGAGCGCGGGATGTCGAGGAGCCCCATGGTGCGGGTTGTGACGACATTAACCGCAGCACCGGTGTCGATCATGACCTTGTTGATCAGTTTCCCTTGGACCTCTGCTGTGATATACAATGGTCGCATGTGGGTGGCCATGTCCAGGGTTGGCGTAGAAAAGGTCATGGTTGGCCTTGGTGCGAAGCTACTCGAACTTTCTTCTTGCGGAGTGCCATCGGCTGGGGCCAGTACTGGGCCCATTTCGCTGCTGCATGGCGGGGGTATGCTGTCATCCTCGCTGACGATGGTGATGTCCGCCGCACTGCAGGTTGTGTTTGGTGGCAGGGCGTATCGTTCCGAAATGAAGAACACCATCCCGACCTGAAACGAGAATTGTTCGGAGACTGGGACCAGAGGTGTGTCGATGATCCCATGTTCTCCTTCGAGAACTGCAAAGGCGTCTGCTTCTCGGCTGAACCCTTCCTCAGCTTCCCAACCAGAGATCTCTATCATATTGCAGGTGAATGACTCAGCCTGCTCTTCGTCTTGCTCTTCCTCTAGGTTGAGCCGAGGTTCTGAATTGGCCTCGTCGGCTTCCTCATTCTCGCGGAAACGTTGGGCCATCTGTTCGGCGAGGTTAGGACTGGAGGGTGCCGGTGTCTCTGCTGGTGGCTCTGAAGCCTGAGTTTGCCGCGGACGCCATACTGGCTTGGGTGAAGGCTGATGATCCCTAGCTGGCTGTCTGTCTGCTGCCGCTGGAGCCTTACCGCTGTCTTCTTTTCCTAACTGCTGCAGGGCAGATACTCGGGGAACCATCCTAGTCTCGGGTTCCGGGGTACGCCGTGGCCGAGGCTGTTGTGGCGATGGTGGCTCCCTTCTGGCGTCAGCCTCTGGACTTTGACGTTCTTGTCGTCGTGAGGGCTGAGGCGGCTCACGTTTAGACTCTGAGTCCGGAGTCATGAACAACTTTCGCCTAGGGCCGGTAGGTGGAGCCTTGCCTTGATCGGGCTCCGGTGACGGCCTACGTCTGGAAGGCTGCTGATCCCTCCTCCTGGTAGGCTCCGGTGATGGATTGGGCCTAGCAGGCTGTGGATCCCGTCTCCTGTCAGGCACGGGTGATGGACTGGGCCTAGCAGACTGTGGATCCCTCCTCCTGTCAGGCACGGGTGACGGCCTGCGTCTGGAAGGCTGCTGGTCTCTTCTCCTTTCAGGTGCTGGGGATGGCCTGCGTCTAGGAGGCTGCAGATCCCTTCTTTGTTCAGGTGGTGGTGATTGCCTGCGCCTGGGAGGTTGCGAATCCGGCTTTGGTGGAACCGTGAGTCGGCAGAAAACATTTGGCTTGGGCGCAGGATCGTCACCGAACTGCTCGCAGATCCTTGGAGGTGCGACTGGCGGCATTTGAAGGACTGCGCGCAGACCTTCTGCTTCCCGCCACATCCGCTCAGGCGTCTGTGCGAGCTGCGAGGGGCGTATAGCGCCCTCGTCGACAGCCCGTAAGGCGCGTAGGATGCTGCCGTACCGCTTCTGGAGCTTGCGCTTCTTGGACTTGCTGATGGTCACCGCCTTGCCCCCTTGCTGCGTGTACCAGACCCCTTCCTTGATCGCTGATTTGGACGTCGGGGGAATGTAAGGGTTGGTCAAGACGCCGTCACGAGGGCTTGGGGCGCCGCTGCTGTGACTCTCGCTGCTGGATTCTGAGATGTCCATCTCGCTTGCGGTAGGGGATGGAGGTATCGCTGCTGCCCAATGAGCGGCGACATACGTTTCAAGGCGCGCTACCCTTTTCTCCAGCTCTTCGCGAGTCCTGGGGCTCGTAGGCTGGGAGCCTTTTACGGGGAGCGGTTTATCGTCCCTCATGATTGCTTTGCCCTTATCCTTGTAGGAGGGGCGGTCTGGTTCGAGTCTTGCGACCAACTGTCGGGCTGGGTCGGCTGTGCTCCTCGTCTGGTTGTCCGGGAGCATGTAGTTGTTCGCCGGCCGTTTGCGGTTTCGGCCTGGCGGATCGGATGGTCCTGCATTTGGTGACAGGTCTAGTGTGATCATCCGCTGACCGACGCGAGGCCAAGCGAAACCAGCCGTTGCGATTGTAAAGCCGCCCTCGTCCTTGAAGCAGATGTATCCAAGGTCAAGCCAGTCTTGGATCTGGTCTCGGAGCTGGCGACATTCGCAGGTCCTGTGCCCCCAACTGTCATGGAAACTGCAATGGACGCGTCCGTCCCTATACTCGCTGTATGGCAAGGAACGGAGTGTGACGAGTCCAGCCTCTCTGAGATCTTCTAAGACCTCGTGTGCCAGACTTTCATTGTAGGTGTACTGGCGGCGCGGCTGGCGGGTATTATCGTCTCCTTCCTCGCGGCCCCTTTTAGGCGCGCGACGTCGCTCGTCGTCCTGGGCTTGGTCAGCCCAGTTGACCTCGACCATGCCTACTACGGGCGGGAAAGGGTCTACATCAACCAATGAGGCCGTGCTACCCGGTGCCTTCATCCTCAGCTCGCCTGAGTTTAACCAAGTCTGCAGCTAGTCTCGGAGCTTGACACAATCTTTGGTGTCATGATTGTACACGTTGTGGAAGGCACAGTATTTTTTGTCCTTCAGCTCCTCTTTAGGCGGAATTTTGTGGTCCAGGCGCACGTACTTCGCCTCGATTAGGTCATTGAAGACCAAATGGGCGTTCTTGGCGTCGTAAGTGTACGACTCGTATTCTGGTTTGGTCCAAGCAAAGGACTGGATGGTGATCGGCTCGCGGGTCATCTTCAGGTTTTTCAGTTTGTGAGCCACTTGCTTGCCGGTCAGCTCTACCGCGCCAATGTCGTCCAAGTCCTGATCTGCATGGGCTGGCTCCGGCCTTTGATAGTAGGGGTCGTGAGCAGGGGTTTGCATGCTGAGTGCCCCCACAATCCGGTTCTTCCCTGGCACATAGGTTCCCTTGGAAGCGTTGGCCTTATCGTCCAGCTCGTTCAGGATGAGCTCATAGCTGCCAACCTTGTTGATTAGGTCGCCCATGGAGCTGAAACGCTCTCCATGGTGCTTCAGCCGCTGGCGGTGCTCCAGACCCCGAATAGCCAACTTAATGGCTTCCTGCTCAGGCAGCAGGTAATCGCATTTGGCCTGCTGGATCTTGAAGCGCTGGAGGAAAGACACTCCGGACTCCATGATCTGCTGGCTCATCTGCGTGAGGGAGTCGAGGCCGACTTCGGGCTCAATTGTGCCGTATGTCTCCCGGAAGAGACGTTCCATGGTGGGCCAGTCTGGAATTGCCCCCGGCTTCAGTCTGGAATACCAGGTGAAAGCGGCTCCGGACAGAGAAGTCCCGAAGAGCTTGAGCTTCAGCATATCATCATTCCCGTATTGGCCGCATTGGACCTTGAAACGGCCATGTGAGTTGCTGCGTCTTCCCTTGTCTCCCCAGAAAATGTGGTGAAGACGATGTTCTTGAACCCGTGGGGGAAGGGATATTGTGCCACGCTATCTGGATAGGGGTCACGGTAGTGCAAGCTAGCATCACCCTTTCCGGTGTGCTCCTTGACAATGCTTGAGATGAGTTGGCGCCAGTCGGCCGCCGTTACTGGTGCAGAATCTGCCCCCTGGTCATGGCCATGCCATGCGGAGAAGCTAGGGGCCTGTCCGACGTTCTTATGAGTCGAACTGGAATAAGCCATGATCGGGTCGTCTGGTGTCCCCATTCCTTGCGGCGCAAGAGCATCGGTGCCCTTGAGTGTGATCCTAGGGCTACATGGCGAGGGTAGACGGGGTGGTGTCCTTGATGAGCTGGCCCCCAATGTGAATTGGGGAGCCTTCTGGCCCCCGACCCTCGGATTTGCCCTAGGACGCTCGTTTGGCGGGATATACCTCGAGCCCTCCGCTGCGCTTGAACTGGTGGAGTTCAGAGCGTGATTCTTCGGTGCTTGGGCCCGAATCCAGTCTTCCATCTGCAGGACCCTTGTACTCAGGGTATCATGGCGCTCTTTGTAGTCTTCGAGCTTTTCCATGCTGTTTTTGCTCCCGAAGAAGGAAGCGTCCTGCTGTTGCTGCAGCTTGGTGTCATGGTCATTCAGACGATGGGTTTGGGCTTCTAGGGCCTTTGTAAAGGCCACCTTGCTCTGATCCAGTTCAGTCTGGATCCTTTGCAGAGAGCCGGACATTATGTCCTTGTCCTCCCTGATTGTGCCAACCACATAGTTGAACTCCTCGCTGAGCTTGGCGTGGTTTTCCTGGTTTGCGAGCCAGATCTCCTTGTCCTTAGCGACCTTCGCAGAGAGGTCCTGGACAATTTGCTGAGTTTCTTCAGCCTTCAAGCCGCACTCTCTTCTGAGCGCGCCGATTTCATTCTTGAAATCGCTCCTCAGTTCTTCGAACATTCTGCGGACCTCCTCTGTGGACAGAGCAGGTCCCGCCTCTGGGATTGGTTGTGAGTTTGCCATTGTGGACTTAGTAAGGTCGGGGTTGCCGAACCGATTGAGAATCTCTTCTTTATCGAGAGATCTGCAAGCCGCGCTGTTATGGGGCTTGTATTGCGGAGCCTTATGTTTCAAGCAAGAAAGCGAAGGTCTCCGGTAGGGGGAGTTGTCAAACTTCCCAATGATTGCAAGAAAAGTGAACTCCCGGTCCCACTGGGCGTGCCAATGTTTTGGCCCACGTCCTCAGCGAAGGGTAGAGAGGGAACAAATGTAAAACTGGTGTGTGCGGGGCGTGCCACCTCACGGATGAGGAAAGAGAACGGTGCGCGTCCTGACTTCTTGACCAGGCGAATGAGGGCTCCGGTGTCACCTGATGAGGAAATATTTCCGAGCTTACTCTTCTTAATCACCTGTCGATCGATACTCACTGTGAGAGCGAGCAGAGCAACAATTGGGAAGTTTCTGAGACGAGTCCTGACGGGCTCCGGGATCTAAAGCGGGATGCGCTTAGAACGTTAGGGTTTCGAGAAGACTCGAAGGTTTCGACTGTGTACGTCTGTTTGAGAGAGATTTGTTGATTGATTGATTGTGTGTTGTAGAGTGTGAGCTTCTGTAAGTCGTAAAACTTCTTTATATACCTATCCGTAAGCAACTCGTGGAGACTTACTCATAATCCAATGCGGACTCTGCAATTAGAATCCCACAAGGATACGTTTAACTCGCCAGTCGTACGCTCCATGCAACACGTGTCAAACCTATCTCGCTTAGGTTTCGTTCCCTGCCTCGCTGCATTTCATTTGTCGTGTAGTAAGCGAACTCAAACACTAAGCGACCTTATCCCAAGGGCGTTATTAGTCATTTCCATTCCATCCTCGCAAGAACTATAGAGTCCCATGCGAACTGGAGATAAGGATCCCGCGAGGACACCGAATCTCGCAAGGTATCAGAATCTTCTGGATAAAAGCCACGTCACGTGCTGCCAAACCTCGCTACCCTTGATGGGCTAAAAAGGCCACAGGCGTTGGCCCAAATGATATCCAAGTCCTTCTCGAGTCTTGGACCGAAAATGCCCACTGGGCTCAAACAGGTGCTTTTGTCTGTGTTTGCTGATTTCCAGTGGTTATGAATCTCTACGCATGCTTTTGATTGTTATATGTCTTAGAAATTTAGAAGCATGGGAAGTGGACGATCGAATGATTGTACTGTGTTGTTTGGACAGTAAGAACAGTGGTTGTGCATCTCATCTCAGATTTTGGGGTTACTATATGCCTATTTGGTGATGTTGGCTTGATAAATAGATTAGGGAGGTTTGATTTCAGAAACTGGAAAAGATGGTAACTCGTTGGATTGGATGGTGATGAAGTTGCAATAGAAATGTAGGCAGAGACTGATCACTACTATTTCATAGCATAAGTAACCATTTAAGAGACAAAATTTTCTTTTATCTCTTAAGTACCTACTTACGCTACAAATCTGGTTTCCTTTCTTAAGTGAGAACTTAAGCGACGAAATTGAAATATTTCGTCTCTTAAGTGAGCATTTATGAGACGAAAGTTGTTTCGTCTCTTAAGTGGTCACTTAAAAAACGAAAACTTCTTTTGTCTCATAAGTGTCCGTTTAAGAGACGAAATTAAATGCTTTAAGCAATAGATTATTATAAAAAAATTATTTATTAAATATTAGCATTTCATACATACCCACTTAATTTAGTCCATACAAAAATAATCAAATGAACAAAAATAAGATGTGATCGGTATAATGAAATATGATTAGAGTTAAAAAATCACGTATTTCCTGTAATGTTAAGTCCATGATAAAAACGATCAAATCCGTTACGACATTTGTTTCATGAACATAAAGATACGAACGCTTAAGCTATACCAATTTAGTTCACATACAACAAATTTTGAACAACTTCTATTATTTTTCAATTTCAAGCTTCAATATTTGAGTCCACGTACCATTTAATTTAGTCCACATACAAATTAGTAAAACGAACAATTTTTCAGAAATGTTCATTAACTCATCTTGAATAAATTTTAAAAATTTCTGGAAGCACAATAAATAACATGTTCCATAAATTTACAAGGAAAACAAAATATGCATAGTGTCATTAATTATAATAACCGATTAAAGGAAAACATTCAAACTATTTATAAAAGGTTTGTATAAATTGTATTTATATATTAACGTTGTAAACTTTTATTTCCTAATTAATAAAGATTCGTTATTAATTAAATATGAGTGATTTCAGATGATTATTCCACGCCCGTATTCTTTCCATTCCTATTCAGCTTTGATGGGTATTTTTTTAATTACTAAACATGTAAACATGAGTGTAAATACTAGGATATTCTTTCCATTCCTATTTAGTTTTGATGGTTATTTTTTTAATTACTAAACATGTAAACATGAGTGATTTCTCAAAAATACTAGAATTTAAAAGAAAACATGGCGACGAAATAGATTAGTCTCGTCGCATAAGTTGCCAAAATTTGGAACAATTTCAAATGAAATTTTCACGAAATATTTGGGGGCAATTTCACCTCTCTATCTAAATACCCAGTCCTCCCTCAAACCTCATTCTTCACCTCTCCTCCGACCCTCGACAACCATATCAAGAGAAACCATCTCCACAAAGCACCCATCCCTGCCGCGCCAAGAATCTAGTCCTCCCTCACTACGCCAAGCGACCCCTCTGTGTTGTCAATTACGAAAGCCTACGGCTGATCAAGCTAGCTCCACAAATCATCTACGGCTTCGTCCTCACCACTGGCCTCCCTAATTAAGCAATTTGGGCTTCTTCGTCAACATCATCAATCTAGTCCTTCTCTTCTCTTCTCTCCTCTCCTCTCCTCTCCATCAGATTTGCATCCTCCTCTCCGATCTCCCTTATCAAATCTGAGCACTCCTCGCCCTCAAGCAATCCGACAACAGACCTCTACCACGCAATGGTGGTTGTTTTGGTGGGGAGAGGGCAGACGTGTGTGGTTGAGGTGGTGGTCTTTTGGGTGAGAAGAAAACAAAAATAAAAAGAAAAGAAAAAATGGAAAAAGAAAATTAATTGAAATTCATAATTTAATATAAAATACACATAACTGAAAAAGAAAACTTTTTTTTTTTTACATATTTATAACTCTTAGGCGACAAAAACTTTTGTAGCTTAAGTGATAACCTTTTGTCGCATTAGAAATTTGGCGAAGAAACATAGTTCGTAGCTGAAGTGCAACCTAAGCGACGAAACTAGTATTTTGGTAGCTTCAGTACCTATGCGACACCACCTATGCGACGATTCCTACACGATGAATTTTCGTCTCTTCAGTTCTTATGTGACGAAATTTCTCACTTAAGCGACGAAACAATTTCGTCACATAAGTCCTCTGTTTTAGTAGTGATTATAAGGCTGAATATATGGATACATTATGGGTGTATGGTACTTTGGGTGTTCAAAGTAAATTCCGAAATTAGATCAGTGCTTGAAGCACAGCTAGGATCTGATGACGGAAAGGTGGGGATAAAGTGAAATGAGTACGTGTGATATTGCATTTGGAGATTATATCAGAAGGTGAGAGGACATAAGGCACAAGGATTTGGGTGTCCTTTAGCGAATTTTGAGGACTTTGATTTGTATTGGTTTGAAGTGATTCGTCGACTTCTTTGGAATAAGGCGATACGAGGGTCGAATGCAAGTAGTATGATTCAAGAAGCAGAAGGATAAGGATTTTCAAAAGCGTGTCGCTGAGTTATTGGTTTTAGCTGGTATTAGAACTAACACTTGGATTTCAGGTGTGTACGGAGTACGACACGTCTTTCGAGAAAATTAACTGTGACATTAGCTGTCGTGTATGAGAGTAGAAGAGTTATGGAAGATTAGAAGTGAGTTAGACCTCAAGACCTATTTTTACCTTTGTAATTGATTTTGTTATTTGTAAATCTGTATTTTTACAATTTCTGAAAAAGTATTTGAAATTTTTTTTTTTACTTTTCTCGTTCACGTCTCGGATTCGGCGTCAGGTGCTTGGAATCCACTGACATCGGGTCTAGGGTGTGACAAGGCTATAAGTTCAAAAGTGGCGGAGGAGGAAAACTTGGTTCTTGGAAGCACTTGGTATAACAATTTTGGTCGATGTGAGGCGTCCATTGTTTGATGGCGTCTCTGGTTACCTTATTAATTCGACGACGGCATGCAGCTTTTGATGGACTGAAATTGTTATGATCGGGATGGGATGAGAGTTTGGGTAGTGGGCCCTTGGGCATCTGCCATTTTTGGGCTGATTATTGTTAGTTCAATGGTTTCCAAAGGGAGTAGTACTGAAAACCCATAGTCTACACAACTCTAACAAGGGTAATTGTGTGCCCTACATATCAGTGGACATGTAAACCTTTAAATCTAGATTAATTAAATTTTGAGCATTAAAATATGTATTTCTATTTGATCTAGATTCAGCCATTTTCAACGTAATATAATACAAATAAATAATGTCTATAATTTGACGATCGCAAATCTTGTTAATTCCCCTGCACTAGAATGTTTAACTTCCATTAATTCGGGTCTAAGATTTATGTACTCATCAAATCAATCAAAACGGATGTATATGGACATGTCAATATAAACTTGTAAAATACCCTTTCATATCAAACCCCGATCCCACAACACCACGATCCCGACGGCGCAGAGCCAAAGATATCTACGGCAAGATCATGATTCTTTGACCTTGATATCCAAAGTCCCATTGCACAGACAATTGTCCAGGTCACCACCTTGTGTACTCTGTCTGACTAGGTTAAACCCCCTCTGTCTCTCTCCAACAGTTTTGTAGCTGTAAAATCCCGAAACGGATTCCTGCTTAACAATCCACAGTCTACTTTAAACCCGAGCCGCCGCACCTTTGCCGAAGCATCATCATCACGGCGGATGCGGTGTCAGCAGCTCTCCCTCCGCCACGTGGTGCAGTGATTTTGTACGTGGCTGGTTGGTAACCAAAGTCTCAGTCCTCCTGGGAAGCCTCGATCAACCCTAATCTAACACGTTTTTCTGTTCCCCACAAACACAGTAAAGAAAGCAACAGAGACGCCAGCAGTGTTTTTGTATTTTTATTTTCTTCTTTTTTCAGGGATCAGTGTTTGTTATATTAATCGACGAGTCCCATAAATCTATCCCATCTTTTTCGGTCTGTTTATTTCTGTCACCAGCAAACTAATTTTTCTAAATTTAGGGACATATATATAGCTGGGACTCACTGATCCTAGCCAAGCTATTCTAAGGCCTCAGTGTTTTCCACAATCCAATAAGTTCTCCCTTCTAGCTTCTTCCTCTGTTGAAATTCGCTTCTGTGTATAACAGAAGGGCTCTCTGTGTGTTCAGGTCAGTCTCTGCTAGATTTTGTTACTTTCTATACGATCCCAACAAAGAATTTTAATCAATGTCAATGAATTCCAAAAGATTTTGATCTGGTTTTGTTCATAATTCAGATTTCTTTCAGTTTTGAACTTTTGATTCATCACTACAATTTTTTCTATTTCATTCTTGTTTGGATCAACAATTTGATTCTTCAAGAGAATTGAACTCTTGTCTTGGGTTAAAACGTTTTGACTCTGATAGTTAGGTCTTTTATTTTCCGTTGTGGAGTGAATCAACGCAGTTTGTTTTATATATCTGAAATTGCCACTGTATTTCCGGGTCAAAACAATCAAATTTTCTTCACAAATTCCCAGTCTTCTCCTTGATTGAATATTCTTTAGGTAATCATCAGGTAAATCTTAGTTCTTCTTATCCTTCTACAACTAGAAAGCAACACGGAATCCCAATTCAATCATACATAGGTGATATTTCAACTAACTTAAGAACCAAGCTAGACGCCGCTCTCTTATCCTTTTCCCAAGTTATCTTGAATTTACGGGTTCTTTTAATTTAGAATGGTTTTTGAGATGGTCTCAGTTTAAATACTTTGTTTCTTGTTTATATATACTGATATTCAGGTGAAGCAAACCAGCAATGTTATCTCCTTGCTGCAACAAAGCAGCTGCAATCTCAGTATTGTACATGTGTTGATAATTGAAGAAGATGGAGGTAATCTACCAGCCTTATATCGACCCCGAGTACGAATGCCTCATCGAAAGAATCTACCCGCCATGGTATGTATCTATTTCATCTATGTTTTCATTCCCGCCTAAAGTATAAGCTATGGAGAATCGATCAGTGCATGATCACCTCTATTTTTTGGCTTGGCTTTGCAGGGTTTGTATCGACAACGACACATGCAAAGATTGCACCCTCGTGAAGGTTAGATCGTATGTTAGTTTGATAAACATTGTTGCCTACTGGTTCATCATGCTTTAGTCTAGCTAGTTGTTCTCTAACAAGATCATACATGTTACAATATTAATAGTCTATCTTGTGGGTAGGTGATGGACATTGGTTTGATTTGGAGCTTCTACATAAAAGAAAAATATATATCTTTTGTGTTGTTGGGAAGTTGCTTTCAAATTTTTTAGTGTCCAAGTGGGTCATATCCATAGATTTCAGAAGGAGAGAAGAGATACCATGGATCAACAAAAAAACTATATCCCTTCCGTTATGGTTTGCTGCCAAACACAACAGACGTAGTAGTACTCAATTCTTAATTCTTAAACTAAGTTAGATCCCATAAACCCCACTAATCTCACATATAGCTAATGACTTAGAGCCTAGAGGGATCGAATGGCTTGGTGTCACCAGGTGGAGGCCATTGAAATGAGAGAAACAGATGGCCAAGCTTTAGTAGCTATCGTCATTTATTTTCTGTCACTTTTTCCAGTTTCCAAAGCCTGCAGGGTTACCAGTTCCATGCAAGGTTTCGTCACTTTTAAGCTTCCAACCCTCTCTATCTCTACGCAACCAGATACCCAGAAAACCCAAACCAGATGACATCATCTAGTTATATATAGCAAGACCAGGAAAACTACCATATGGACACTATTGCTATACTGCATACACATAGAGCCGTAGTACTTAAAAAAGTTCATTGTTTTAGGTTCAGGGGTGAGAGATAGATGAAAATGACATATGCATGAGACCTGGAAAAAGCTCTGTTTATTTTTACTTATACAAGCTTTTTTCACAGGTTGACAGTGCAAACAAGCACGGGATTTTACTGGAGATGGTCCAAGTTTTGACAGATCTTGATCTTGTTATTTCCAAATCTTATATTTCCTCTGATGGTGGATGGTTCATGGATGGTAATGTGTTTTTTTGTGCATTATATATTACCTCATTTAATAATTTCTTTTCGTTTTGATATAAAGAAAAGATGTGTATGCATGAGTCATCCCCACGAGTAGAGAGTAAAGTATACTTGCTTGGCGGATTGGTTCATGTGGGTTTGTTTTGATTTGCATGGTGTGGTTGCGCGCAGTGTTCCATGTGACGGATCAACTCGGGAACAAAGTCACTGACGAGAGCATCATACTTTATATTCAGCAGGTCTCTTTCTCCCTCTGAAATATTGTCTTTTTTCTTTTCTGTTTCTTTTTTTTTTGGCTAAGGTTTTTTTTCTTTTTTGAACATAAATATTTGTTCTCGACTATTATGTAATTGAGCTGCTCAACTTTAATATTGTAAGTTGGGCATACATTCTTTTACATTGTTTTAACAACAAATTGATGAATGTTGCAGGCACTTTGTGCTAGGAGGGGAGGGATTACTAAGGAGGCAAGAACATGCTTAGGAAAAGAAGTGGCACCGGGAGTGAAAGATTTAGCCCTAGAAATGACCACCAAGGATCGACCAGGGTTAATGTCTGAGATATCCGCGGTCCTCGTTGAGCTCGGCTGCAACATTACTGCAGCCGTAACTTGGACCCACAGGTCCCGAACGGCGAGTATCTTCTATGTCGAAGATGGGTTGAAAGGATGGCCTATTACGGACCCAATAAGGATAGCAAATGTACAAGAGCAGCTAGAAAATGTGATTGAAGCCCATCATGAGAAGGGCGAGAAGAGGAGTGTGAGGCTGACCACCCCGGCGGCCTGCCGGACCCACACGGAGCGGCGGCTCCACCAGTTGATGTATGAGGACAATGACTACGAGATGTGTCGGGGCTGCGATGGCGGTGATAAAGGACACAAGAAGGGTTGTGACCGAACCCATGTGTTGATAGAGAGTTGCAAGGAGAAAGGGTACTGGATTGTTAATGTAAGATGCAGAGATCGTCCTAAGCTGTTGTTTGACACAGTTTGTGCTCTCACTGACTTGCAATATGTTGTGTTCCATGCTCTGGTTTCTTCCAGGGGCACCATGGCTGATCAGGTACATCTTAATCAACAGTTCAGATTTACAACATTGTGATGTATATTTTCTTTTCTATGGGATAATGGTGATTTTTAATGTTGACAGGAATATTTTGTGAGGCACAAAGATGGCTACACTTTGAACGCAGAAAGTGAAAGGCACAAGCTCACTCTATGTTTAGTTGCTGCAATAGAGAGAAGGATCTCACAAGGATTGAGACTTGACATCTGCGCCAAAAACCGGATGGGACTACTATCTGACATCACAAGGGTTTTCCGAGAGAGTGGTTTATCAATAACAAGAGCCGAGATCAGAACATATGGCGAGAGAGCCGTGGGATCAATTTATGTGACAGATACTTCAGGTCACGATGTGAATCTGAACTTAGTGGAATCGGTGAGAAAGGAGGTTGGAGGATCTGTGATGGAAGTTCGCAAACCACAGACTTGGGCTGCTCATGGTTCTTCTTCAAGGACAAGCCAAAGAGTACCAAACACAAGAGTAGAAGATGAAGAATATAGACCAAGATTGTCGTTTGGAAGTTTGGTCTGGTCTCAACTGGAGCGCCTTTCAAGCAGCTTTGGACCCATTAGATTATAGAGTTTCAGGTTACTTCCATGATGTTTTCTTGTATCCATGAATGTCATATATGTGTAAATAAGTTTGTAGATTCAGGACAGCAGTTTTTCTCTCCTTCCTAGCCAGTTAGCTTGTTCAAGTTCAATCAAGAATTCAATATAACCTAGAGCGCTTTTATTTTGGAGGAAGATTTGGAACTGATTAATCCTACTATCCTAGTCGCATGCCCATTTGAGCCTGAGGCTCATAGGTACTGTACAGAGTAGTTATCACACAGGGCACAGGGTTATTAGGAAGTTTTGTGAACATATACTAGCTGCAGAACCAGCAACATCGACACCAAAAAAACAGAGAAAATTATTTAGAGAAAAAGAAAACCACATAACCTATACGTAGGCTTCCTGACAGTGACAGTAACACAATCAGAAGGGAATCGGCTGATACTATTTCAAGCAGAAGGAAGAAGGGTAGGGCTTCTGAAAAGATAGTTAAGGATAGGGGTAGTAATAGGTAGAACAGGCAACTAAAGATGTCATGAAAGAAGAGGATGTATATCACTTCTCGAAACGCTTGTTCCCCAAGAACTCAAGAAGAGTGCTTCAAATCCCGGAATTCAAATGCACACAAGTATACAACATAGTTATCCAAAAAGTTGAAAATAACTAAATCAATGGGAATGAAAGTTTTCAGTAACAGCATTACAATACACATGTGCTTGTGCTGAGGTGTGCACACCTTCAATCTGAAAATCTAATTTGACAGCAGCGGATCTGAGGATTTGTAGAAAATGCGTACAATGTGTGCAGTGTAATTGATTTGGAAAATTAAGGGATGGCATTTTGGCTTATCTGACATTTATTAGGAGCTAATGTCTCGCTGCATTGCAACAATTGTCTTCAGAACTTATGAAGAAGAACAGGAAATTGTGCTATAAGGCACTTGCACTCTTATGCAGAACGACTTATGAAAAACTGACTATATAACTAGACAATATGCTTAACATCAAGTGACACTAAGATGAGTATTAAATTATAATTTTAAGCAGTTTATCAGTGAAGTTTCTAAATTTCTTTTAATATCACTAGCTAGCTCTGGCAATTCTGCTCAACACCCCCAAGGAATAACCATAAGGGAACTTAGTGACAAAACGAAAAGGCATTTAGCATTCAGGCTTACAGTGTGGATAAAATTTAAAGTACAATTTTATATGAAATAAACAGATCAAGAATATTTTCTTGGTGCTGTAATTACTACACATAAATACATCCTTGCATAAGAAATGATAATCCAGTATTAAACCTTTTGTACAATCATAGTCCCCCATAGCCTAACTCGGACTAAAAGAAACCTTTCACAAGCTATTCACATTAAGGGATGAATCAAACGAATAGACCCTTATTATTTAGTCATCATATGACATCAATGTCATCAACATCAAGCCAGTCATTAGTTTCTTTGGTCTCTGGATTACGGGAACTTACCTGAGACACAGCACGTCTGATTTCAACAGAGTTGTTGTCCTTATCTGAATCAGGAGAACTTCTGCTTAGCTGAACCCAGTCTCTTGAATCTTTGGCTGAAGAGTCAGAGCCAGATGTGCCCTTCTTGTAACCTGATGGCACATCTGTATCATCATCCTCAAGATCACTGAATGATACATCCTCGTCGTTCTCTATAGGGATGGAAGTTCCACCAACACCATCCCCATCCATCTCTGATTCCTCTTTCAACCAATCATCAGCATCATCCTCATCTTTTTCATCCAAGACTTTAGATGAAGATGTGGAGGGCGGCACTGGATATCTGGTCTCTTTCACTGGTTTTTCTTCAATAACGGGCTTGTCAACAATTTGGATCTCACTACTCTGGACTGGATGCTTCTCTGTCTCAATATCAGCTGTTGATGGTAGAGGAGCTGATCTCATGGTAGATGTTTGGGGTGGCACTAAGTCAGACTGAGGCACAGAAAGTTGCTGTTCTTTGGGAGAATCAGTAATTCCTTTTGAAAAAGCAGCGGTACTTAGTGAAGGGTCAGATTCAGGCTTTGCCATATTTCCGTTCTTCAACTCATGAGACAACATTGCTCTAACTTCTACTATCTGCAGAGTTATCATAAAGTCAAGCATAGCACCATAACCAACCCAAAAAATAATAATTAAAAACGGGAGTGTTGGATCACTGTCGCATAAAACCAACTTACCTTTGGTGTAGACACAAGCTCAGTATCTTGTTTACTCAGTCTAGGATGCAAGAGCACAAAGTAAATCATCCAGAAGTGAGATTCACTCATATGCTCAGGACAAAGTTCCATCCTGAGAGCAGCCAACGCCGGTGCAAGACGTTCAACAGCCAGAGCATGCTCTTGTTGGACATCAGACAGTTCGAAATCTACAAAACCAAAACTCTAAATGTTCACATTTCTGTGCCAGTCAAAGTTGCAACAAATGCTAATCATAAAATACATACACCCATCATAACTTCAATTATTGAGCCCCGCAACAAACCAGCCTACGCAATTCAACAACACCTCCACTCTGATTTCACACTTCAGCCAAAATGTGAATGATTTCTTTTCCCCCAAACCGCATTCTTACCTGAGATTCACCTCATTCTTACTGAATGACCTCTAATCAAAACAAACACCAAATCTATTTGCGAAAAATAAATATCTCATATCAAATCCTTCATAAAAACACTAATTTACACTAAAATAAACAAAATTACGCATCAATTCAACACACATTGAATCAAATTAGTCGAAAAGTTCAATCAAAAGTCGAGCATACCATCTGATTCTTCATCATCAGAGAGAGGAAAATCAAGCCAAGTCTCCGGATGCATAGAGATATTTCTGACGAACCCAAGAACCTCCGGCGTGACACCGAGAGCAAGCCCAGCCGCCTCGGCCTCCTCCTCCGATCCAAACTGAAGCAAATTCGAAGCAATCTTAGTGAACTCGGAAACTTTTATGTTGCTCGAAAACTTCGAGATCCCGCTCTTGAACTTCCCGCCGATCTCGGCGAAATCGCTCCGGATTCCGGCGATCACGTCCTCCTCGGAGACCTCGGGATCGGACGGCTCTCCCAGCTCGGCGGGTTTCGGCGCGGGCGCATCGGGCGGTGGGGCGAGGAAGGATGCGACGCCCCAGAACTGGCGGGTGAGGGTTTTGGTGAGCTCGGAGAGGTCGCCTTTGACGCCTCCGTGGGGATTGGAGGACGGGGAACCGGGTTGAGGTGAGTTGGGGTCTGCGGCGGCATTGGAATTAGGGTTTTGGTTGGTGGAGGGGTTGGGATTGGTGTAGTCGTCTTCGTCGTCGTCGTCGAGTTTGAGAGAGTTGGCGATGGATTTGGCGAGCCACGACATTGTGATCGGAAAATCGGAAAGCTTCGAAGGCAAGGCTAGTGTGTTTTCTCTGACTTGCAGAGTCGGCCTTCTTGAATGTTGGGTAAAGCGATTTTAGAGTCCCTGTTACGGCGTCGTTCTGGCTTGAGGAATTTTTAATTAGGTTTGCAATAATTTAGAAGGTACAAACCTATGTACAAAAAGGAAAAGGACCTTTTTTTTATTAAAAAAGGAAAAAGGACTTGACATGATTTTTTTGCAAAAATGTAAATGTAAACATCTTTGAATTTTTGGTAACAGTGTGATTAAAATTGCATGTTTTGTTTACCACTTGGGTTAAAAAAAGGTGGGATGGTAGATTAGTGTGTTAGCCATAGTCTGTTCATCATTAGATAATCTTATAAGATTAGTCTTTGTATCTAAAAAGCATTTGAGAAAATTGTGTGATCTCTTCGACCAAAAAAAAATTGTGTGATCTCCATAAAAGAAATCTTAGATTTGAGTCATTTAGTTGTATGAGAATTGTAGTAAGCCCAATGCGAAAAAACTTATAGCATTGCATGGTTTTAATTATTCGGCTTATGTTCTCTAATGACTTTGATTTTTTTAGGTCTCGTTTGGTTCGTAGAAAGTAACTTGTGGTTTCAATAGGCGGTAGCACTCTCCCGATGATGTCGTTCGTGTTCTGGTGTTAGCACATCCCTTGGGCGCTCGTGAATGGTAAGAGGTTGCCTCGAAGGATTCGACGACCGATCTTGCTTTGGTTTTTGGGATGTGAGCCTTCAGCTATAGAGGATAGCTCTCGATATCAACGGGGACTGTGCAAGGGCGTTGGCGCCGTCAACTAGAGGGTGGTGGTGGCGTTGTGCCTAGTGGCCATGGACTGGGTTGATTGGGCTCATGCTTGGAAGGATGGTTATCCCCCATGGTTGTTGATGACAGACGTTGAAAGATAGTTGGGCGTCGATCGGAGTTGGACTCCGGTTTCCACTGTCGACAGTCAAGATTGCCGGAGAATGCGATGTTGCAAGTGGTTGGACAAAATAGGTTTGTTTAGGTTTGGGCTTTTAATGCTTGGGTTTGGACTTAGGCCTTTAGGTTTGGGCTTGGACCTAGTCTCAAGATAGGGAAGTGAACCTGGGCTCGTGGACTAAAACAACTTGGGTTGGCAGAAGTGGAGAATGGTGAGTTCATGGCCTTCGGTTCAAGCACGCCGGAGCACGATGCCTCTTCTGAGGCAAATGGGGACTAATTGCCTTGTGGGAGGAACAACATTTCCTATACTAATTGATTGGAGTATTCCCCTACTTAATGATGGACATGTACGTTGTTGGGTCTCTAAACATCATGTTGATGTGTAGGTTTTTTTGATCCATTTGTATATGTTAATGGCTTTTGTTTCTACATGTCTCGAGGTCACTGGTCGGGAGGTCGAATCCTTGAATCTAGAACTGATACCTACACAAGTAGCAATGCATCAAGAGTCAGGACTGGGGTTCCAGTCTTTGACTCTCCGATGCTTTAGTTAATACCCAGGTGTTACTTGCAAAGTATGGGAGAGATGAGAAGGAGTTTTTGTGGACTTACCTCTTTTAGAAGTTTGTGCCTATTTTATAGGCCAATGTCAGGCTATGTGGCCTCAATCCCCGATGTGGGATTAATTATGGTCCTCTGCAGCACCTCTCCTTTTGGGGGTGTTTTGTCGCCGGAGAGTGGGCTTAGCGGGTTGATCGTCGCCAAACCTTCACTCTTTGGATGTTCGTGAAGGGCTCGCCGGTGCTATCTTGCCCGACGATCGGGTAATTGTGTCATATTCTCGGCTTGGCCAAGTATTTTGGCTATGTATTAACAAGTCCCTAAGTCCCTAGTCCGAGAGAGCTATTGGGTTGGGATTTATTCTCGAGATGCCGAGAATATGTTTTGCCTGGGTGCTGGAGGCGTGGTACCGAGTCCTCAAGTCCCCAAGCGAGGTGACGGGGGAAGGTTCTGAAGGGATGGTCCACGCTAGTGGCGTGACGGCTTGCGCTAGTGGCGTGATGACTCGCGCTAGTGGCGTGATTGTTCGTGTTCGCGGCGTGACGATCCACGCTAGCGGCGTTACTGTCCGCGCTAGCGGCGTCACTGTCCGCGCTAGCGGCGTCACTGTCCGCGCTAGCGGCGTCACTGTCCGCGCTAGCGGCATCACGGTCCGCGCTAGGGGCGTGAGTGTTCGCTCTAGCGGCGTAACAGTTCGCGCTAGTGACATGATTGTTCGCGCTAACGGCGTAACGGTCCACGCTAGTGGCGTGACGATTCGCTCGTTTGCTCTTTTGTGTTTTTTTATGCGCGTAGTTAATGCGTGTGTGCTGGGACGTGGGGGCATCGTAAGTGCACGTATGATCGTGGTCCACATGGTTGCGTCCTAGCCGTACTGATTGGTAGGGTCTGGGGTGGGATGTATATAAATAGGCTTGGGGGAAACTGGAGGAGGGAGTTTGCGCTTCGAAACCGAAGAATTTAGGGCTGAGAAAGCTGACCTCGATTTTCTACATAGGGCTTTGGCTAAGCTGAGAAGTTCAATCTGGGAAACATCCAATTTCATCCTCGATCGATTGGGTGCGAGCGCTCGGCTGTTTGCAACCAGCTTCACTACCACTACGCAAATCCACTGTTTTAAGGTATGAACTTGTCAGCTTTTACTTTGTTTGTGGGTTTTATTGTTGGTTATCTGGAGTTGGTCGGGATTGCTCGCATGTTTGCGATGTTGGTAGGAATTCTAGGGTAAGAGATTTATTGGTTTGCTATTGAGTTGGTTAGGGTTAAGGTAACAGGGTGTCTAACTCGTGAGGATGTAGGGTATGGCAGATCCGGTGTGGGTGTCCAGCGAAGAGATTGTGGCTGTCTCTAGTTCACCTGGTTCTAATTCGGACACCCTGCACCAGTGGGATGAGTCGTTTGATAAGCTTATGGCAGAAATTGGCCTTGATTTAGGGGAAGACATCCCTGTTATGGATGTCGGGTCTCACGTGTCCTCATCTGATCCTCTCTTGCAAGAGTTAGAGGATTTTAGCATGGCGAGATTTCAGGAGGAAGATGATTCCTTTTGGGATCCTCCTGGCGCGAGCATGATTTCGTCGGAGCTTAGAGCACTTCGCCAGAATTGGAGTATTCCTGACGAAGTCTTGATGCGCCCGCTTGGCAGGGGCGAGAAGTTTTGGGATCCCCCGGGTAATTTTACGTTGGTGTACGAGCAGCAACTGAGATGCGGGTTGACGTTCCCGCTGCCCCATTTTGTGCAGTACACGTTGGCGTATCTGCGTGTCGCCCCGGGGCAAGTTACCCCCAATATGCTAAGGCATATATTGGGAACAGGGGTGCTTTTTCGCTTGTTGAGGTAGGAGTTCCCAAATTTTGAGGAGTTCAATGCTTGTTGGCACATGAGGTGGTGTGGAAAAAAGGGCAGCTGAGGCTATGTGATGATGAAGTCCTAGGGGAAGTTTAAAGTCTTAGTGGAAGACTTGCCTACGTCGACGAATGAGAACTGGAGGCGGAAGTGTTTTGTTGTCGGGGGACAATGGCAGGACTGTCATGGAAATCCCTTCTAGGTTCCCGGGACGTTCCAGAAAATAGGTACCGTGTACTAGTGCCTTGTGTTTCTTTGTTTTGTTCTGCTCTGCCTATGTTGACAATTGGCTTTGTGTAATGCCGCAAGAGTACAATCTTACGGAGCTGATGGAACGTCTGATTCGCCGGGTGACGTGGGCTTTCGAGTGTAGGAGCTCATACCAGATATGCCACCTTGGCATATACAGCCATTTCGGCTATGCCCGGGTCCCGGGTTTGTATTTTGGTGGTTGCGTTCCCACTTTTATGCTTGTTGGCCTTTCTGATTTTCCTCTTATGTTTGCTGCAGTGACGATGCCACGGGACGGTGGATCGCGGAAGAAGGAAGGTCCATACGACAAGGTGTCGGATGAGGACGTGCTGGAAGGGCTGCTGGCCGAGGCGGATCACCCCAAGCAGTATGACATTAACTTGGAGACTGGGGAGGGGAAAGAAGTGGGGTTGGGCGATTGTGAAGACTTTTTGAGGTTGAACTTGGCGGATGAGGATTACGCCTATGTGCCCCCTTTGGTGGAAGAAGCAATGGGGTTAGGCGTCCAGGACATGGGGGCGGAGGAGTTGAACCCAGAGGGTGGCGATCGTGAGGGCGAACAAAGTCAGTCCCCAGTGGGGGAGCCTGTTGTGGAGCCATAGAGTTTGGAGGATTTGGCTTTGGAAGAGGAAGCAGATCTTACTGAAAAGATTGGCATGGCTAGGACTCAAAAGAGAAATGAGATAGTCGAGCAGGCTCGTGAGGGTCAATCTAAGCGGTTGAGGCGGGAAAGGTGTTCCGGGAGATCGAGTAGTTTAGTTGGGATCACCCAAGCCTTGGAAGGGACGGGGGAAGCACAGCCGTTCCTAGCCCAAATGGCGTATGACATGCGTCATCGCGCCCGCGACATGCATGCTTTGGAGGACGTGGATCCGTTGGCTGACCTTGCACTCGCCAAGGAGAAGTTGACTCGGGTAAGTATCTACACTTGTTTTCTGCTGTTGTGAGTTTGGGCTTAAGTATTGTTTTGTCACTGCAGGAGACATTGTTAATGTACATCGCGAGCGAGCGGGTGGTTACACACCTGCAGGGGGATGTTGAGGCGAAGTGTCAGCAGGTGTGGGAGGCGGAGGAAAATAACCGTGCCCTCTAGCAACGGCTAGAGCAGGTGGAGCAGGATGTTGCTGTCTTCCGGGACCAGATTGACGCCGCGGGGAAAGAGGTGGTGGAGTTGAAGGAGGCCATACTGAAGAAGGATGAGCAGGTGGAGGCTAGGGAGTTGGCAGTTGCCAAGGTCGCATCTTTGAAGACTGAGGTGGCAAGGCTGACGCAGTCTCTGGCAGAGCTGGAAGTGTCCTGGAAGGCCAAGTGTGGGCGAGTTGCCGAGGTAGGGGAGAGATTGTTTCGCGAGAGCGAAGTATATAAGCATCAACTACGGGGTGCCTACAACAAAGGACAGGATGATCTGAGCCGGGCTGGCTATCAGGCGGGCTGGATTAATGAGTCAGCTATGCGTAAGTGGTACGCTGAGAGAGATACTGCAAAGAAGGCGCAAGAACAGTTGACGCCTGAACAAAGGAAGTAAGTCGAGATCTAGCGGTCTTTAGTGAAGCAGCACGAGGCTTGGCGTGCCACGTCTTCCGTTAGTGTGTTGTGGCCTCTGGCGACTATGACTGCTTCACCTTTAAGATAGAATGTGGCGTGGTTCGCCCCCTTTTTGAATATGTGAAATACATGAATTGCCTAAGAGTTCAGGTTTTGATTCTTTTGCTTGTGGCATGGTTAGCCATTGTGTTTTGCTTTTGATTAATATTTGTTTATTGTCCCTTGTTATGGGGACTAATTGTCATGTTGGGATGATAATACTTCATTTAGATTTACCCGCTAGTGGGCAAGATGTACATATTGTTAGAGCCGCTACTGGGCTAAGGTACACGAAAAATGAAGTACCGACTATAATGCTGGATTTAAAATTGATCAACTGGGGTAGAGATGGAGGTGGCGAGCATTCCACGGGCGGGGTAGCTCGCGACCATCACAATCTTTGAGATAGAATGTGGCAAGTCCCGGAGCGCTTATTATCTCGAGTGGTCCTTCCCATTTTGGTTTGAGTCCAGTGGGGTGGGGAATGACTTCTTTCATGACCCAATCGCCTACTTTCAAGGGTCGAGGAACGACTTTTTTGTTATAGTACTTGGCTATTTTTTGCTTGTTGTTGATGGTCTTGAGGTGCGCCTTGTTCCGGCTCCTCCAGGAGGTCTATGTTAAGTCGTAACCCTGTTACATTTGTCGCGGGGTCGTAAGCTATGATACGTTTGCTCGGGACTTCCACTTCCATTGGTGCTTCGGTGCCATAAGCCAAGAGATATGGGGATTCCACTGTGGCTGTTGCTGGGGTGGTCCGGAGTGTCTAGAGGACGTCTGGGAGTTTGGCTGCCCACAACCCTTTGGCCTCTTCTAGGCATTTCTTCAAGTTTTGTTTGATGAGCTTGTTTATGGCTTCCACCTGGCCATTGGTTTGTGGATGTGCTGAGGAGGCATAGAAGATTGTCGTTCCCTGATCTGACAAGAATTCTCGGAATGTATCATTGTCAAATTGGGTTCCGTTGTCAGTGATGATGGCTTGGGGCACCCTGAACCGACAATACAAGTTTCGCCATAGAAAGTTGATTACCTTTTCTGTGGTGATTGTGGCGAGGGGTTCTGCCTCTATCCAATATGTGTTGTAATCCACAATGACAATGACATACTTGAATTGTCCTGGGGCTGTGGGAAATTGCCCTACGAAATCGAGTCCCCACTAGCTGAAAGGGACTGGCGAGATGATGACAGAGAGGGGCACTGGGGGATAATGTGCGAAGTCCGCAAATTTATGGCATTGAAGGCATGTTTGGACAATTGCTTTGACATCATGTTCTAAGGTTGGCCAATAATACCCCACGCGGAGTGCTTTGAACATGAGGTTTCGGGCCCCTGCATGGTTCCCACAGATGGCACTGTGAAGTGACTTTAGTACCTTGTGCCCTTCTGCCGTGGGCAGGCATCTCAATAGGGGACATGATTGGCCTCGGCGATATAACTTTCTGCTCTTAAGCAAGTAAAGTGAGGATTTGCGGCGTAGTCGCTGTGCCTCATTCTTGTCTTGGGGTAGTGTGCCATCAGAAAGGTAAGTGATGAATGGGTCCATTCATGAGGGCTGGTCAATGGACTCGAGGGTAAAAATTTCTGAATAGGCCTTTGAGATGCTAGGCTTGTCTAGTGTTTCGATGTGCACATTAGATGGCATGGACTCGGGGGGAGCTGTAACGAGTCTCGCGAGGGCATCAGCCTTGGAGTTTTTCGCTCGTGGGATTTGAGTGAGCTTGTATGAATTGAAGTGCCGCAGGAAGGCTCCGGCGAGACTTTTGTAGGATCCCAAGTTGTGCTGGTTGGCCTTAAAGTCTCTTGCCACCTGACTTACTACCAACTGAGAATCACTGAAGACGTGGAGGTGTGCGGCTTTGAGTTCTCGGTAGAGCTGAATGCCTGCTATGAGGGCTTCGTACTTATTTATGTTGTTGAAGGCTTTGAATTCAAACCGGTAAGCATACTCATACGAGTTTCCCTCTGGGTTTGTGATTATAAATCCTGCTCCGCTGAGTTTGTGATTGGAGGATCCGTCCACATGGAGTTCCCAAATGGCGTCCGGGGAGGGGGGAGGAGGGTCTGGCAGTGGGCCGTCATTGGCCAAGGAGATAAGTTCAGCAATGAAATTGGTAGAGGCCTGCCCTTTGACAGCCACTCTCGGCTTGAAATGCAAGTCAAGTTCTCCCAACTCAATTGCCCATTTTACCATACGCCATGAGGTTTCAGGGGTCTGTAGCATTTACCGTAAGGGGTGGTTGGTTAACACATGGATTGTGTGAGCTTGGAAATACTGCCTGAGTTTCCTGGCGGCAGTGATGAGGACGAGGGCGAGTTTTTCTATCTCTGGATAGCGAGTTTCGAGATCTGCAAATCCTCATCCACAATAATAGACTAGGAGTTCATTATCACCCTCATGGCGTGTAAGGGCAGCACTGACGGTAGTGGATGAAACAGCCAGATACAGATAAATGATTTCTCCCTGAACTGGCTTGGAGAGTGGTGGGACCGCTACAAGATAGGCTTTTATGTTGCTGAAGACGTCATCATGTTCCGGCCCCATATGACATCCTTCTTATACTGTGCCTTTAGTAATTGGAAGAAAAGATTGCACTTATCCGTGAGGCGGGAGATGCAATGTGCCAAAGCCACCAAGCGTCCCGTGAGGCACTAGACCTCGTTCCGTGAGGTCAGGACAGTCATGTCAAGTATGGCTTGCATTTTTTCTGGGTTAGCCTCAATGCCTCTTTCACTGACCATGAAGCCTAGAAATTTGCCTCCCCCAACAGCTAACACACACTTCTGCGGGTTGAGGCGCATCCCGTGAGTCAAGAGCTTGGTGAATACTTTGTTAAGATTGACAATGTGGTCATATTTTGTCTAACTGTTGACCAACATGTCATCAACATACACCTCCATGGCCTCTCTAATTTCATTTCAAACATGACATTGACGAGCCTTTGATAAGTTGCCCCTGCATTCTTGAGGCTGAAAGGCATGACTTCGTAACAATACAGTCCCTTGTCCGTGACAAAGGTAGTGTGAGCCTGATCTGCAGGGTGCATTTTGATTTGATTATAGCTCGAGTAAGCATCTAGAAAGCTGAGCATCTTGTAGCCCTCTATGGAATCAACCAATTGGTCAATTTGCGGGAGTGGGAAGTTGTCCATGGGGTATGCTTTGTTGAGGTTTTTGTAGTCAACACACATTCGCCACTTGCCGTTAGGCTTGGGGACCATGACTACATTGGAGACCCATGTTAGGTAAGAAACCTCGCGTACAAACTTGATTTCCTTGAGCCGTTGGACTTCAGCTTGGATGACTCGATATTTGTCGGGGTGGAAGGCACGTCTTTTTTGTTTGACATGCGGGGTGGTCTTGAAGGATGTTAAGCTTGTGGGTGATGATTTCAGGGGAGACGCCTGGCATATCGGCATAAGACCACGCGAAGACTGTTTGTTTTTCTATGAGGAAGGCGATGAGCTTTTGGTGAAGTGCGGGGTTGAGGCTCGTGCCAATGCGAATTTTCCTTTTTGGGGCGGTGGGTGACAGGGATACCCATTCCGTGTCTTCCGCTAGATTAGGTCGCGGGGCCTTCTGCTTCCCGCTTCCCTCGGAGTCGTCTCGCGGGTCATCAATGGGTTCTGAAAGGCTGAGGGGCAACATCTCATAAGTTCCTCGCCCATGCTGGATGGCATTAAGGTGGCAGTGCTCAACAGCTACTCTGTCCCCTAAATTGTCAGAATGCCGCTTGGGGTGGTAACCTTCATGAGAAGCATGTGGCCGGTGATAAAACTCTGTAGCCCCCAAAGGATGTCCCGGCCTAAGATGAGGTTATAGGACGAGGGACAATCGACTATGAGGAAGCGGGCTGTAATGGAAGAGCGGCAAGAAGCGGTTCCCACCGACATGGTTAGGCGGTCTGAACCTAACGGCTACACTATCTTGCCAGAGAAGCTGACAAGGGGGTCGTGGTTGTTGTACAGTTTAGATCGGTCCCGTCGGAGTCCTCTGTAACAATCAGCAAACATGACACTGACGGCAGTCCCCGTGTTTACTAAGGCTCTACGGCACCTGTAATGATCCACCTGCACACTGATTATGAATGGTTCACTGTGGTGGCAATTGATCATGTCCTCCCCTTTGCGAAATGTCACTTGATCCCACGCTGATGGGGTGATCGTGACACCTCGCTGGATGTCAAAGATTTCCAAGGGGGTCGTGGCACCTGTAATGATCCACCTACACATTGATTATGAATGGTTCACTGTGGTGGCAATTGATCGTGTCCTCCCCTTTGCGAAATGTCATTTGATCCCACGCTGATGGGGTGATCGTGACACCTCGCTGGATGTCAAAGATTTCCAAGGGGGTCGTGGCACCTGTAATGATCCACCTACACATTGATTATGAATGGTTCACTGTGGTGGCAATTGATCGTGTCCTCCCCTTTGCGAAATGTCATTTGATCCCACGCTGATGGGGTGATCGTGACACCTCGCTGGATGTCAAAGATTTCCAAGGGGGTCGTGCATTGCCTTTTTGTAGAAGGCTGGCGAGGGGGGAACTGCGGGGCTCCGCCATGCTGGGTTAAGATTTGGCCATGCATTTCGATGGCGTTTGATCCCGTTGCAGGAGTACAATATTGGTGGAGTTGACCATTCCAGATTAGATGTTCTATGGCATTACGGAGGCCATGGCATTGCTCTGTTGTATGGCCATTATCGTCATGATAAACACAATATTTATTGCCTGTGGCTCGCCGGGGATTTTTTGGACATTTGCTTTTGGGAGGCGGGGGAATGAGATCTTTGTGCCTGGCCCATATGTCCTCGTATGTGGTGGTTAGGGTTGTGTGGACCTCGTAACGAGGTGGTGGGGAAGAGCGGCTTTGTTGCTGTGGACTCTGGTCCCTTGGCCGATAAGGGTGGTCGCGGTTATTCTGCCCACCATGACGACGGTCGAAACCGTGGCCTTGGTTCCGGGAGGAGCCATGCTGCTTGCCCGTATCCTGTCCACGGTCAAAATGTTCATACTTCTGTTGAGATTGCTGTTTTGGGGAGGAGCGGGAAAAGCCAATGTGGCTGGAGCAGAATGTCCGAAGGTGGCTAATTCGGCACGTGCCCACTGGATAGCCAAGTTCAATAAGGCATCTTAGGAAGCTGGAGAGTTCCTGTTAATATCCATTAAGAAATTTCCAGGCAGCAGGGCTTGGCGGAAAGCTTGCTCAGCGACCCGCGGTTCCAAGTTATGGAACTCTGCGGTGGCGGATTGTCATCGGGACAGCAACTGGAGGAGGCCCTCGCCCTTTTGCTTGATGTAGAACAGGGCGTCTACACTTCGATAAACGCTGGCATGAAGTATGAAGCGGTTGAGGAAGCGTTCCGGGAGCTGGTCAAAGTTGTCGATAGAATTGGGAGGTAGGTTGAGGAACCAGCTGAGTGCCTCATCAGAGAAGGTCTCTTGGAAGGCATGGCAGGCCATGGCATCTGAGTAGCGAGTTGAGCTACATAGTGAAAGAAATGTTTCGAGGTAGAGATGAGGGTCCCTAGTGCCTTTGTACTTGTCCACCTTGAAAGGTTTGGCCTTGGGTGACCGTTTTTCCATCTGCACCCGTGGAGTGAAGGGACTCGGGCGATGCCCATAGCCAGAGAATAGAGGTTGCTGGCTCCCGTGACTCTCGACCCCTTCAACCCGCGAAGCCAACTGAGTGACAGATTGGCTAAGTTGAAGTAGTAGGCGGGTTTGCATGTCAAGAGGTGGGTTGGGGGTGTTGGTAGAGGTAGGGGTGGGGACATGCCGAGCATATGGATCTAGTTTATTTCGTGAGAGAGAGGGTTCATTGGGGATTACAGATGGTTGAGGGGCTGGGAGTGGAAAGGATGGGTTTGTAAGTGGATGGGTGACATAGATGATCTGGTTAGGGCCTCTCGGGGACACGGAATTACTTTGGCCATGCGTAGGCAAGGATGTGGTGGTGGGATCTGGGGTTCCAGCGACCCGTGCCGCGCGGTCCAAGCTGTCATTATACACGTTACGATTGTGTAACGTGGCTCGGAGTAAGAACTGTTCCTTTTCTAATTTGGAAATGCGTACCCGGTACGCCTCAGCCTTTCCTTTGGCTGCCTATTCGTGAAACGCATGGAAGTCGTGTTTTAAAATTTCAAGGGCGGTGGCAAGGTCAGGATGGTTAACAAGATTATTGGCTTGGGGAAGGGATGTATCTCCAAATTGGGAAAATTCTTTCTCTATCTGTGCGCTAGATTCACTAGCGTCCTCTACGATTTCTACCATTGTTTCGAGCTAAAATGGGAGTTCCACAAGAGGGTCATCCTTCTAGTGCCAATTGTTTCTACCTGTCCTGGAGTCACGGGTCGGGAGGTCGAATCCTTGAATCCGGGACTGATACCTACACAAGTAGCAATGTGTCAGGAGTCGGGACTGGGGTTTCAGTCTTCGACTCTTCGATGCTTTAGTTAATACCCATGTGTTACTTGCGAAGTATGAGAGAGATGGGAATGAGTTTTTGTGAACTTACCTCTTTTGGGAGTTTGTGCCTATTTTATAGGCCAATGTCAGACTCTGTGGCTTCAGTCTCCGATGTGGGACTAATTATGGTCCTCTACAGCACCTCCCCTTTTGTGGGTGTTTTGCCGCCGGAGAGTGGGCCTGGCAGGTTGATCGTTGTCGGACTTTCACTTTTTGGATGTCTGTGAATGGCTCGCCGGTGCTATCTTGCTTGGAATGGTCTCCGGCGACTGGATAATTGTGCTATATTCTCGGCTTCGCCAAGTATTTTGGGTATGTACTAACAGCTTTCTAGTGTAATCGTTTACTTTTATTGACAATTTTGTGGTTTTTTATTTTAATTTTAATATATAAAAATGGGTTATTTTTCATCTTGTATTGGAGCTCACTACCGGCCTTACAATAGTTGATCCTAAGACCATTGAGCCAATCGAGTCGTGGTTGAAGACGTGGTCTTTCCATTTTCCACAGCCTCGCTCGAACCCAAAAACAATGTTACTTCGAAACCGTCTGCTATTCACTTCCATTTTCTTATCACCATCTCCCTCTCTAAAACCCCAACCTCTCACACTCACCTTCCCAACCTCAACCACCCACCCTCCATGTCTCCTCAGCCTCGAAAACCACACCCATCTTGGAGAAAGACCGGTCCGTCCTCTTCGTCCCCCCCCCCCGGAGTCGACCCGGATGAGGTGACCCAAGACATGGTCCTGCCCGGGTCCAACATCGTCATCGGACCCTACGCCGGCGACGCCAAGATCAAGGAGGTGGTGTTTGTGAAGAGCAGTAGTAGAGCTAAGGACTGCCCCAAACATGACCGGCCCGAGTTTGCTATATTTGGCCGGTCCAATGTGGGCAAGTCGTCCCTTATCAATGCCTTGGTTAAGAAGAAGGATGTTGCTCTCACTTCTAAGAAGCCAGGTTTGGTTTTGTTTCTTAAAGAAAAGTTGGTTTCTTTTTTTGAGGTTTTGGTGGTTTTGATGTGTTTGGGTTTGTGGGTGTTGCTTTTTTTTTATTTGTGTGTGTAGGGAAGACTAAGTTGATCAATCATTTCTTGGTGAACAAAAGTTGGTGCATTGTGGATTTGCCTGGTTATGGGTGAGTACTCGTATCAATTGAAAATTTTAGCTTGTGAACTTTGTTCTTCTTAAGCTTATGAAGTGCGTGTCAAGTGTAAGGTCAAATTGATCTGTTAGCTTCTCCTCCTTGGGATTGTGGTGTTTTTATGATAATTAGATTGTTTATATTATGTTGCTGTTTGTAGTTCAATTGTACTACCGAAACTCAGAAAATCATGAACTTAACTGGAAGTAAGTGCTCTAAATGAGTTGAATCAGTTTTACCAAGCCAGCAATGCAGATAATCTTTGTTTAATGGTCGGCATTTGCACTTTTTTGTGATCTGAAAGGTGATGCAAGCTTACTGGGCCAGTGAAGTCCAACCAGACTATGTATCAGTATGAGAGTTTGCACCGAGCACATAACAGTTATTTTCACTTAGCTGCAATTATCTAACTAAAGGATGGAGTTTTTATATAGGATTCCATTTAGTTGGGATTGAGGCTTTGGTGAATTGACTAGCTAGATATCTTACTAACTAGATATCTTCAATTGATACTAGTACTCACTACTCATCTTTGTCTGATGGCATTATCTTATGTGGTTCCAATAGTCAGCTGAATTTAGTGTTGATTAGCGTGCAGAGAGTTTACTACAAAATGATACCTATTTCTGCTTCAAGACTTGCACGCAGCATTCTTATGGCCTTTTTTTACTTTAAAGTTACAAGTTCTAAGTTCAGTTTGTTTGACATGCACTAGTTGATGGCAAGGAATTGACTCTGACTATGGATAGATTTAGGACAGGGAATCCTATCTGGTCAGGTTATTTATGATTTTAACAAGATTGGTCACATGGTAACTGTTGTTACTATAGGTGTTTAGAAAAGTATGTTTTGGTTTGCTGTGTCAACTGTTGTTTCTAAGTTCATGTTTCTGGATGTGCCAGACTTTACAGTCAGTCCTAGTTGTTAGAACTTAGAAGCTGTATGACAGCGCCCCCATTTTCAGTAAAGCGACCCTACATTACCTATGAGATGCCCAGAATGACCTGGTGTGCTCTTCATACTCACAAAGCCGGTGTCTTAGTGTTTTCAGTAGATTTGAATGCACAGCTCCCATGGAGGTTGAGGAAGAATTAGTGGATGTTAATCAATATAAGTCATTTCATGTTACTAGTGATTGAGAGTGTGAGACCTTATATTGTGCTGTGGGAGTTGATTACAAAATGATTAATCATGTTTGACCCAAGGAAAAAAGAATGATGAATCTTAAATTTTTCTCTGGTTGCATCTTCAGCTGTAATTTTGGTAATCATATCTAATTGTGAAGATAATGTTGCTTATAAGATTGCTAACTATTTATCCTGGAGTTCTGTTACCCTCATGTTGTTAAATTGTTTGAACTCATATTTATCACATCTCAACCGAAACAATTAGGTAGAACTTCAGTGCTTTTTTTTTTTCAAAGAAAGTATATCTTACAACTGAGGAAATTACCTTTAGCCTCCTCTTATTCTAACTTTAATCTCTAGCAGTTCACCTTGTTTCCAGGTTCGCTAAAGCTCCAGAAGCTGCACGGATGGATTGGTCTGCATTCACAAAAGGTTTCTTTTTAAACAGAGATAATCTTGTTGCTGTTCTACTTCTTGTTGATGCCAGTGTTCCACCTCAGAGGATTGACCTAGACTGTGCGAATTGGCTTGGACGAAACAATGTATGCTGGTTTCTTATATGAAATACTTTCTCTGTTAACCTCATGATAATGTCCTCATGGTCTTTTCTTCTTTTTCTGCATTTAGATTCCAGTGACTTTTGTCTTCACGAAGTGCGATAAAATGAAAGGGGGCAAAGGTAAAAGGCCTGACGAGAACCTCAGGGATTTCAAGCAGTTCATTGCAGAAAATTACAAGCAACATCCCCCATGGATCATGACTAGCAGCGTAACTGGTTTGGGAAGGGATGAACTTCTGCTTCACATGTCACAGCTTATAAATTACTGGGATCAATAGTCTGTATTATCATAATTCTTGCTGATTCCTCAAATGCAGAGGGAGAAACTTCTTCGCTTAGAATTAGGGACTTCAACTCTGTTGCCCATAGCTTTTCTAGTGGGCTTTATTAACCTCCGCTAACAGTTGTATACAAATAGTGCTGGTTATGATCAATCCAAATGTTACGATCATGTGTATATTAATGTATCTAATATAAGCAAATAGGTTGGGAATGCATGACGCTTTTTTTTCGATTTTTTTTTACGAATGGTGCTTGTGATAGTAATACAAATATTTTTGGTATTGGCGCAGTAGTGTTAAGTGGTAATGGGGAGCTGATGGGAGCCATTTCGGTGCCTATGGAAGCTGTTCTCAAACCCCACATCATCGAAGCTTTAGCACTTTGGCATGGGATGAAATTGTGTAGACAAATGGGGGGTAACAGAGTTGGCGATTGCAGGAGATGCAGTCAATGTGATCAATGCAATTGTCAGGAATGTACACAATTTGAGCAATATCAGAGGAATTATGGATGCAGTTCGTAGGATGAAAGCAGAGTTTGAATGAGTGTCCTGGAAACATGTGCGTAAGCGCCAAAACAAGATTGCTCATACTCTTGCTCGAAATGCTTTGAAGATGGTCCAATCTATGTTTTGTTATGAATCAGGGCCCCATGGCTCCATGAAGTTATTGTTGCTCATAGTAGAAACTAGTTATGGGTTTCTTTTTTGAGAAGCTTACTTATGTAGTTCATATTGATGTTTGACAATCTAGTTCAATAAAGTATTTTTCAATCAAAAAATAAAAAATAAATAAATAAAGAAACCAGGCATCAATCCAAAAACTTGGGTTATGAACTTATGATCAAGCATATGGTACTATAAAATACCACCGAAAATCACAAAATATAATAAGAGCAACTCTAACAAGAAGGTCAAATCCTAAGTGGAGGCCCAACGTCCACAATTGACAGCCCAAATTTCACTCCAATCAAGTGGTCATTTACCACATGGATGATTATATTTGTCACATGGATGACTACCTTGTCAACTTTGACACAAACGAAGTCCCGTGTCTTTTATTTTTTTTATTCATTTCTCTCTCTCATTCCTTATTCTTTTTTTACCGACTCTCATTTCTCATTCTTTCTCCTCTATCTGTTTCTTCATACCCAAAACCAATCCACCATCTCTTCTTCATAGTTCATACTCATAACCCGTTATCCTTCCATCTTAGGCAATTGAGATATTTCATCCTCTCACATTTCCATTCATAGATCTAATTGAAAAAAGGAAGAAAATTTCTCCAAAACTCATCCAAGAGATCTTTGACTCCAAAGCTCAAAAATATTTAATTAAAATGAGTTGATATGATTGCTACAATTAATCCATATTGTTTTTTCGATGGTTAAGAACCCAAAATGTTTTTTCAACAAGGAAGAAGAACCCATAATGTTGACAAAGAAGAGTAGAAGAGAAACATGGAGAGAGAGAGAGAAAGAAATAGAGTTGTGACATTATCTTTTTTTTTTTTTGATAGTTTTGTTAAAATGAAATTTTGTCAAAACAGTTAAAATGAAGAACCCATAATGTTGACAAAGAAGAGTAGAAGAGAAACATGGAGAGAGAGAGAAAGAAATAGAGTTGTGACATTATCTTTTTTTTTTTTTTGATAGTTTTGTTAAAATGAAATTTTGTCAAAACAGTTAAAATCCAACTCACTTGTCAAATTTAAATTTTAACAAAAAAACTTGACTCCAAGTTGCTCTAAGTTTAATACTTTAGTAAGTAAACGTGTAATTATTATAAATTAAAAATAGAAGTAATAGGGGACGGTGCCCGATAGGTGAGGCAAAGTGATAACGATCCCTCAAAATCATCAACTAAATAAATAGTAATATCTCCATCATTGATCACATCATGCATATATCATTCACAACACAAAAGACAGAACTGAGTTGTCCCTTTTAAGGCTTTAATAATTTTCTCAATAAGTACAAACCATTGCCACATATCACCTAGTTCTCCGACTATAAGCAACGAACCAACTTAGGTAAGCGATTTGATCACCACACACCACTCGTTTTCTCGGCTGCCTTATTGTCCCCTACACTCTTTAGTGGCGGCAAATTTTGAACTTACTCCTCCATATAGAGTTGATACAATTTTGTTGTGTGGCGGCTTAAGTTACTTGGAAGAGAAATTTGTTTGAATGATATACGAACTTTTGTTCCTTATAAACTTTAGTATATCAAGTTTTAAAAATATCAGATTGGTATCTCACGTTTCTATCCCGACCTAAGATTGATATATATAGCCATTAAGATGACTAATTTACCCTCAGACTAAAAAAATGATGATCAATTTACCCTTAAATTTTTTTATTAGTTTTTCTTCTTTGTTTTCATATTTCAATTTTCTTTTCTTGGCTTTTTATATTTTTAGGAATGTAGAGAAAAAATTCATCGTCATTTTCTTTTTGCTAATAATCAGTTTTTCATTTCAATTATCCTTAAATGTCAACAGCAATACCAAGATCCTTGAATATCAATGGAAACAATAAGAATTGAACTTTTGTATGTTTCCCCTCTTCAACCTTCTTCAAGTTTATAAAGGTCAACCAAAATCATTAAATTCCAAAACCTCTTCTAATATTTCTAGAATATGAAAACAAATAAAAAAAACTAAGAAAAAAAGAGAACTTAAGGGTAAATTAGTCATCTTAATGGCTATACATACCAATCTTAAGTCGTGAAAGAAACATGAGATACCGTTCTGATATTTTTAAAACTTGATATACCAAAGTTTATAAGGAGCAAAAATTCATATATCATTCGGACGAATTTCTCTACTAGGAATAGATGCACATTTTACGTATGTTGGTATACCACTAGCATGGCTAATATGAGCGTAACCTTTTTTGTGGTCTCAAGAACCATGATGAGGTCTGACCGTAACATACATCTTGTAACCCGTCATATAAGCTACCCAACGATACTCAAAAACGGCCAAAACCTCACCGGAAAGTCATATTTCCGGCCTCACCAACGTGTCTCATTGTCTCTATTCTCTTTTTCTTTTATTAATTAGATCTCCATAAATCTATGCATTAACAATGTATGTACAACAACTATTTATTAAATAAATTTCATTTCAATAAACTTCTGTTAAGCAGGGAAATTATTATTTGTACCTGAAACATCACTTGTCATATGTTCCATTTTAATCTCATTAGTCTAAGTGTTTTATCTTTATCTCAGATTTGTGTATTTAATTACGTTTACCTTTTTTTTTCCACCTCTGCTCATCCTTACATGAATTTGAGTTATATGATTGGGAAGAAATACCACATGTCAGTGTTACGTGGTGTTCCGGGTACAGAGAATAATTACTCAAGTTAAGTATTGGATATAATCACAATATTTATTATGACTTTAAAGGCAAACATTGATGAACTAAAGAACTTAATATTCTCACTCGTAACAGAAAAAATAGTCACGCTATATATAATAACCAAAATTAGCAATAGCCGGGACATGTAACCAAAACAAAGAGTTATTGGTTGAGCTTTCACATAATACTTGTTTACATAAAATAGGATGGTATTCATATTTCAAAAAAACGAACAAAAATTCAAAAAGCACGACTTTAAACAGATAGAATTCTGAATTTTATTGACATTAGACAAGCTAAATTACGTTGACGAAAAATATATAATTGAAATGCACGACTTTAAACCGGCATAAATATGAGTTTTATTGACAATGGAGTAATAGACAAGCCGAAGTTTCTGACAAAATATGTACTTAGCCTTATAATTAATCATTGTAATAGTTCATCAAAGTCCATATATAATTAAGCACCCAATTATTGCTTTAATTAAATCCATATTTCCACAATGATCAGATCAAACAACTTCGATACTGATGAGCTAGCATTACAACTGAAAGCAAAAAAATAAGTAAGGAGCTCTTAAAAAACCACAAATTCGAGAAAATGAGTTCACATATTCTCTCCAGCTAGTATAGGCAGTCTAGAACTACTTAATTTTTAGCTAGAGTTCAAGACTGGTCAGAGTTCCAGGGCTCAACATAGGAAAAGAGAACCAATGCTGCGAAGCCGGCGACAAATTCAACCTCAGATAGCTCGGGTCTCCCATGATATTCTGATCCACTGGCTTCTTCTGTTTCTGAGGAGTAATACTCAGCCCTAACGTCTCAGCCAAGTCCTGTACATAACCGAAAACGGCGAAGTGCTGCCGGTAACCTTTGCCGAAACCGGAGAAGGAACATGTGGCGATCCTCGTTGGATTTCAATAGGTGGAGGCGCCACACTCTGGAGGTTAGTCGAGCGAGTCGGCTCAATCTGGTACTCGGGTGCACTGGTGAGCTTCTGGACAAGGTCACGAAAGTTGATGGGGTCGACTTTGTAGACTCGGTGAGGAGTCGGAGGAAGTGGCGCTACTGCCGGCTTCCGCCACGGTTTGGCTGAGTTTTTCTTGACGGAGTGGAATGAGGAGTGGTGGTAAGGCAGTGGTGCTTGCTTGGAGGTGATTGAAGAGGATGAAGAGTAAGCAGCTTTCATTGTAGTGGATCGAGCTAGAGGTTTTGCGAGGGAGATTGAGCTGAAGTTTGAGATGTGGGAGTTGTGAATATGCTATTAGTTTTACATATCTATATATATAGTGGGGGTGAGGGGAATAAGAGTGGGAAGTAAAGAAAGGCAACGACCTAGAAGCGAGGCCGTTGGGAAGAAGAAGAAGAAGAAGAAGAAGAAGGGATTTCAAAGGTGGTTTTGTCTTGAGCCGTCGGCGGTGTTTATAGTGTGACGCATGTACGTAAGTAATACATGTGGTCAAATCTTTTTGTTTGACCATTTTTATATTTGTAACTATTTTTATATTAGGTCATACCTAAAATGCTTTTGTCAATTTCTTGCACACCTTTAGCTAAAGGAACAATTGAAATTGAAATCGTGTTTACCATCAAAAATGAGTTTGACTTCAACATGATCAACATCGACATCTCTTCAGTGGTGGAAAACACAACCAAAATGTAATCGTAATTTACACTGACTTAGTCTTCGCTTTTCAATTTCTCAGCTCTATAATTCTCGTAATTTCATACAACGTGCCTCTATAGTTTTGTTTGTTGCTTTGGTTTGTCAAAACTTATTTTTGTTTTAATAATAAACATCAATGCCTTAATTATGATCTAATAAGTAAGTTACAACTGAGTAGTGACAAAGTGTATGCTTTTCTTATAAAAAAAAGAAAAAAGACAAAGTGTATGCTTTGTACTTAATTAATAGATCCTTAAACAATCCGTAGTATACTATAAATATATACTAGGACTATAGTGCTTGTGCTCACATGTGAGCTTTCTTTTTTATTTTTGGTTGAGAAAACATGGTTTCTTCAAATGCTTGTACTCTGTATTATTAGATCATGTCAAAACGTTTCATTTTTTTTAACCATCAAGAATAGATTGTGATTTAACTTCAATCAACGTCAGCGAGATTTGAACCTGGGTATGAAGTTTCCACACCTAAGCTCTTACCAGCTCGACCACTTGTAACTTGTAGATGTTCCACGTTTGCTTTTGAGTTAGTCATCGGTACAATGATAGTTAGCAGGATTTAATTACTAGAATATGGTGTTTGGATTAAGAGGGAGATATGAAATTAGAGGATAAACTACTTGCCTGATTAAGCAGGTGTACGTAGAACAAGATGGACCAGCCGCCCCTTTTGCTATACATCAAGGACCCTTTGATGAATTGATACACGTACCGTGCACACTCTTTCTTCTTCTTTCAATCTTTGACCAGATCGATTATCTGTGAATAGCTCAATGATTGTGATAGTGCATGAAAAGAAAAAAGAAAACAGAACTCTATTGATCTACCTTAGACTTGATCTTACTAATCCTTTATGTGAGTAAGATTGTGTGTTTGATAACATAAACAAATCCTGCACTTGGTAAGCTACTCGAGAATATTGCATATATGAACTAGTTCAGTTTCATTTTAAATGTCAGTCAAAGAGGTGGAGTATTATAAAAGGAAAAATGATCGATATGCAAGCATAAAATAATTAATATGTCAATTCTTGAATTTCAATCTAATAACTGTATGAACATTTCCAACATATACAATATGTAAAACAAGTTCTTTGTATGATCGCTAAGCCACCTCTCGTGAATCGTTTGTTTATCAGTTTCATCACCTGTACTTGAAAGATGCCAATCTACTATGCACGTTCTCACTGCTGTAGTGTTGTTGAAAAATGAAATTAAGTTATACTTAGCTAGCATGAGGATGATAACTTTTATGTTTGCCTCAAAATGCGGAAATTAGGGTGTTAATTATAGACATCCCGTACCATAGACAACCCCGTGTTTTATATACTTCCTTGTTGGGGTGCCATTATGCCGCCCATGTCAAATTACAACAATTTTCTTTCTAACCAAACCACGTCTGAACCGGCAAACTGCTAGGTTTAATGGTTTATCATTTCTTAGGGCCTCCATTTGCACACCGTTTCTCCAAAATATGAAACTAGTAATCTAACTCTAATGATCTGATGAGCAAACATGTTGGACGACTTGTTTTCATAAAGCTACTAATATGACTGTGTAACTAATGATCAAATCGTAATTACATGATTTCAAATTACTTATTGATATATTGCAAGATCGAATCAATAGTTTTCAGATAAATGCATTTAGAAATCTAGATCTAGCAATGTGTTTTTGCTTGTAATTGTTTTTGTTAATTAAGTATGGATACAAAACAAGCATGTGAATGTTGAATTGTCACCCAAGCATCTGCAGAATATGTTTAAAACTAAGATCCAAATCTTCTTCATAATATTTCAGTATATATAATTTTAGAAGTGCTTGTCCTTCATCTAATAATCGAGAAGCTCTTCAATTATTAATGGCTAGCTAGTATATACATATATCGGCGCAAGTAACTTATTCCCTTCACAGATGATTCCGTACACACCAGAACAAATTGTTCATATACAGAACCTCTGATCAAGATCAATATAATCTTTGACAATTTTGCGGAGCCATAGTTTCATGGGAAGCCTTGTCGATGTTACTACTAACGCTCATGCATGCATGAAATACATGACTGAAGTCGATATTATTGATCTCATTTCGTACATTAACTTAAAACACAATTAGTCTAGCAGTAAGCTAAGTGGGAGAAAAGTCCTCAATTCGACTCACAAACTAGTTATTTTGTACGTTCCATCTCTTGGATGCTATGTAATAACCACAGTAAAAGTGGTTCAGAGCCGTGGATTCTCTGGATATCTTCACGGAACGTTTAATGTAGAACCCTTACTTCATGCGTTCTAACATTAGGTTGGTTGGTATAACATATAAAGGTTAGCCAAGGAGAGGATATCTGAAGCCTTAGTTGAAGACCAACTACTAATGAACAAGCAGTTCTTGTAAATAATAATGTAACAAGTGAATACAGAAATAGATTGTGACAGCATCATTTCAATGCTAGCTTAATATCAGATTATCCACCAGCTAGTACTCATCACATGCATGCATGGCGATCAGTTCTCAAGAACCATGTAGAAGAAGAACAGCAAGAAGCTTTTCAATTCACTCATATAATTTAAGCATGTAATAAACATATATAGCTACTCATAGGGTTCCCTTTTAATTCAAGTATCAAGTAGCAGCAGCCACTTAAATCTCTTTCCAAACTTATTATATGTGGTCATTTTTGTAAGCAATGACGTAAGGATGAGAAAGATTGTTGAAATAATCGCTATCATACTCGTGCTCCTATAATAAGGGAAACAAACATGATTTTGTTTTTTCCTTTCAATTAGTTGGGAAATGAAGGTGACCAAAGAAACAGTCAATTTGTGCGGCATTTTCGTTTCTATGTTATTAGTATTACACGACTGGAATGACATCTAAGGAGTCACGCAAACTTAATTATCAGAATATGTAGTACTCCATCTCTGGAAAGAATAAAAGGCCGCGTAGGACCTTTGAAGTTCTCCATCTCGTTCATCAGTTCATGTAAGCTTTGGTTATGGAAGATCAAAGCTAGAACGAAAACTCATATGTTCGAGTTATGGGTGAAACATAGAAATGGATGAAAGACTTGGGCATTCCAAATTTCTAAAGCGAAGTGCAGAACCAGTGAAAACTTCACCAAAATGATTGAAACTTGCTAGAAGATATGAAAATATTGAATGCTCAACAACAATATAGAACAAAGGCTCCAACAAATTTCTTGTGTGTGGCCTTTAAAGGTGTTGCATTCTTCGTTATATATGGCAAATGTGGGTATTAGTAGAGATGAAAGGAAAATTGACACACAAGTGTGGATTGCAACACTTTTAAAGTGACATTTGCTCCATTTTGTTGTTGTGATGGGAACTTCTAGAAATACTTCAATCAATCAATTTAGCAAAAATTGATTCATGTAATATTTGACAGGTGATGTTCCAATACGTGGTGTTGGATATTGAAGTGTTGATGCCGCGCGCTATTACTAGCACGATGTGTTTAATCTGCACAATGTATTGCACCAGTGTCGGGAGAGTCTTCGAGGGGTTGAAGTGTTGATGCCGCTATTACTAGTCTTCGAGGGGTTGTTTAACTATACAAACTATTAGCGAAGACTAACAAATATAATTAGCTTCTTGCACGCGCACACACACCATTAACTATGAAACTTCTGAAAATTCTAGACCAATAATCACCGGCACATGTGTTTATTTGGAATTGACTCCTTTTTCTCCTTTTCTTTTTCTGATGAGCAGTTGTTTTCGAAGGGTTGATGAATAAAAAGTTGGCTTACTGGAACTAAGATGTGTTTAGGGTAATATTATGGGTATCTGCATGGTAACAGTTAATGGTGGTTAACTAGTAACGGATCGATTACATGCTACCTGATAAAAGATAACAAGTAAGATAAACTAATCAATTTACTGAAAGTTGCTATCTAAAATTACAGATTCGATACGAAAGCAGCTGTTATTGAAGCATTACTGACTAAAAACTTAGGCTTAATTGTGTGGTTTAAGCAATGTTCTAAAACAAGGCAGCCCAGCCCGTTTAGCCGTCTAGGCGGCGTCTAAGCATTATAAAGCCAATCTTTCACACTAGTAGCGTCTGGTGAGTTTTTAAACCCTAGTTATATACATTGTTCTAAAACAAGACCGCCCAACCTGCTTAAACGGCTTGTAGGCGCTCCAAATTTGCCCTTCGCCTTGAGAGCAACTAGCTAGTTTTCAAACCATATTTGGTTTTGAGTATTGTGTGGTATATGTAAACGATATGCTAATGATTGAGGAACACTTCTTATACATAAAGCTTTATGTATTTTCTAATATATTCAGTCTATTCTTACTCTTGAAGAAATTGAAAGAATGATTTTTTGCACTAACAATATATGAAGACTCAAGTGACTGATAACATAGTACATGAACTTACAAAGTGATCAAAGTCATACCTAAACTTAATTTTTCACATCTTTATCGTACCTGTTGTTAAATTCGTTGACGTCTCTGTCAAATGTAACCATTTGCCACGCTCGGAGCGGAATGGCAACAGACTTTATGGCTGAATTCTAATGACATAAATTGAAAACATTCCCACTCGAAAATGTTTGAGAATCTAGAGCAGACGTATGATGACTTTGAATTCAAATGACTGTTTCGCAATAATCAAACACTAGACTATCAACATCAATGAAAGCTAGAGAAGATTGTAAATCAATCGTAGTATAACTCGAGTACTCGACTTTTAAGTGAATGAGTGATAATGAAGGTCGAATAGTACCTGGGTTTCTATTTCATAAAATTTAGAAGCAGGAGTAGCAATAGATTTATGTCAGAGGCTGAGAGGTGAAAGGCATATTAAGGGCATCAGTATTAGCAGTGGAGGTTTATCAAAGAGGGGATTTTTGGTCCATCTCTCATCAAAATGGGCTGCTATGTAACAGATCCACCACCTTAATAGCCAATTAGCCATGTCATTTTTCTTCCCTTTTGGTATAGAAGATGTGAGGCTAGTGTCACGAGCTTCCTTTTTCTAAGCTTCTCGTGCGGCATTAGCACATCTCTTATGCTAAGTTAGCATTCCTCACGCAAACACGTTGGCTAGAACATCTAAAAGAAGGGAGACGATTTTTAAAAGAGAGAACTTGTATTAAGCTAAGAGAACTTTACAAAGCTTTACAAGTGAGTTTGAATGCTATCTAACTCTCTATAACTCAAATGGGAGGGGTGCCTCCCTATTTATAGGCATCCTCCCCCCTTGCCTAAGTTCTAGACAATTCTAGGACATTTACAAGTATAAAGATTTCTAGAGTTTTATATACAACTCTAAGTGTTACTTTGAGTATAATCCGAAATAGTCTTGAGCTTTGAGCCTCTCTAGGGTTCTAGAGAGTCCCGGAGTGTCCTAGAGACTCTCTAAGGTTCTAAAGAGTTCTAGAGTTGTCCAAATGCTTCCCGATCCTTCCGGGACGTTCCTTAATATTTTGGATGCTTCTAGAATGCTCATGTGCCCTCCAAAATCTTCCTTGAGCCATGCTTGCATCAAAATGCTCAAGGAAACTCCTTGTTAATTTGGCGGGGCGTGACACTCTCCCCCACCTAAGCACGTGATACCCTCATCGCGCATTCGTTGTAGCGTTGGATCTTGTCCTTGAATTGCCATAGTATGTCCTAGGACTCCTAGCTGACTTCTGTATCAGGTAGACATCTCCACTTGATGAGATATTGTTTATAACTTGGCACACTTCGTACTTACGTAGCAAGCCCTATGCACCTTCCTAAGGGACTTGAATTGTTGCTACAAAAGTTTCACAAGTACAAGGTCACCTTCCTTGAACTCCACATGCCTCCTCTTCTTGTTCGCCCACTTCTTCATCCTTATAGCAGCCTTGTGTAAAGCCGCTCGAGCTAACTCTGTTTGCTCATGCCATGACTTGGCAAACTTGAACGCGGCTGAGCTCTTCCCTTCGTAGTGAGTGGCAATGGATAGAAGGGTCGTCGGCTGCTGTCCCAAGACGATTTTAAAAGGACTCTTGTTGGTGGCCTCGCTTTGTTGCAAGTTATAGGAAAATTATGCAACGTCAATAAGCTTGGCCCAGTCCTTTTGGTTGGCACTTACATAGTGCCACAAGTATAACTCCAAAAGAGCATTGACGCATTCCTTTTGAACGTCGCTTTGTGGATGGAAGCTTGTTGAAAAGTTCAAGTCCGACCAGAGCATCTTAAACAGCTCCGTCCAAAATCTCCCAGTGAAGCGTGGGTCTCGGTCGCTGACAATGTTCTTCTGAACTCCCAAAAGTTTGACTACGTTGAGTAGAAATAGCCTCGCTGTTTCCTCCGTGATGTAGTCGGCTGATACGGCCATGAAGGTTGCATACTTGCAACTTGAACCCTGAGGACTTGATTTGCCCTTTGATTAATCCAGGAAAACACAAACAAACAAACAAAAACAAGTTAAATTCTCTGCATATTTTCAATCATATAAAATCACAGTGTTAAAGCTGCCCTATCTGCCTGTAAATCAAGTCTTTTATTATTGCAATGTCACTGATGAACCATTATTCTAGTCTAGTTTACAGGTGAGGAAGATGGTCACAGCATTATAGAAAGTTTTGATAATCCAAGCAAATTAAAGATAGGTTAGGTAAGGTAGCTCTGAGAATCATGTGACAGTAACAACTCTCATGAAGAAGTGATCAGAAATTAAAAAACAGAAGGTGCCCAAGTAGATTTATTTTCCATTTTATAATGCCAGCAACATTATACATCAGTATATCACTACTCACAAAAATCCACATAAATTGTCCCTCCCAAAAGGCAGTATGGACCATGATCTAGTCAAAATTGAGTCAACATTAGGGAGTGTTAGATACTATTCCAAAATAATGCAGAAGCACATAATGCTCCCATCATCAAGTGCTTATTATAAAGTTGGATATCATCCTCCAATCATATACAAGATTTAAGATTTATGCACCTAGAAAAGCTGCAAGATATTTCACTAAACAAGTATTTGCACTACAAGAGCCAAAATCCAACAGCCCAAAAGAGAAATCAAAGCGAAAGCAAAAGCACTTGCCCAAAGCTTAAAGGCCAAACCAAACTTTTTTTGATGTACCTTTTCTATGTGACCATGATCAATCAAACGACAACTACACCAAGAACGACCCTTACGACACCACTGGGTAGTTAAACGGCAACGGCTGGAGTGACGAATCCACTGCGCTCGGGTGCACGAACCCATATTTACGAAGCACCTGATTATCGGCGAAGTTCAACGCCTTCTGCATGCCGTCCCAGCACGACGTCCCGGAATACATCTGATTGTGGGCCCCACTGCATGGCTGGCATCCTGTGAAGTGCGTGACAAAAGGCCTCCTCCAGCTGCCCACACCGTAACCAGACCCCGCGTCCTTCAGAAACTTCTCCCTAAACGCACCGTATTGCTCGCTCACTTTCTCCGCGTGTCGCCTCCTCAGCCGCGCCACGTCCTCGTCGCCTTGCCGCTTCTCTATGTCCGTGTATTTCTCAGTGATGTTGTCGAGGTTTCCGACTATCTCTGCCCAGTAACCTTCGAAGTAGTAATCACTCTCTAGGTAAATCCTGTCCGCCCATTTCTCATTCTCTTTGTAAATCAAGTACGCCAGGCCCGTCTGATCATCCGACTCCGGGAAGGCCTTGTCCTTGAAAGTCGCACGGAGCGTCTCCCCCCATTTCTCGTAGTCCGGCGTCTGTGGGCCCATCGCGGCCCACGCCTCAAGGAACTTCATGGACCACTCGCAGTTCCGGATGAGAAACACGCCGGCGTTCAGCCCAGTCCAGCTGTGCGTGTCTAGAATCAGATGCGCCCAGCCGTGCACAACGAGGTTGTAGCTGCTGTACTTCTCCAGCGGAAGCTTGAAGTCCATGTCGGTGAACAACGCGTCCGAGTCGACCCACCAGATCCACTCGGCCTCCGGGTGGGCCACCATGGCGGCCCGGATGACCGGAATCTTGGCCCATTAGCTCCTCATCTCCGGGTGCATGAACGCATTGTTGTAGAACAAATCGATCCCGTGTATTCTGGAATAGTCCATTTTGTTCTTGAAGAATCTCAGCAGCAGATGATCGCCGATAGGATTCTTACACGCTGACGGCTGCGACCCGGTAACCATCAGAATCCGCTCCGCTGCTCCGGCGCTGAACGAAGGGTGATACATCAGCCACTGGCGCCGCTTCTCGTCCCAGTTTTTGACTGGACTGCCAATAGTGTAAGTCAGCTCCGGGTCGTCGTAGAAGGTCCGGTCGGGCGGGTCGGACATGAAATCCAGACCCTGGTCGGAATGGCGACCCGGATTGGATTTCGGTGGAGTGACAGCGCGCCCGAAATTGGGGGAGGAAGAGGGGTTAGGGTTTATGAGGGAATAGATAGTGATGAGGAGCAAAAGAGCGAGAAATGCGCCGCCGAGGAAGAGGAAGCCGTCGGTGAGCCATGAGGAGGCTTTGGCTTTCAAAGTGGGCTTCGTCATTGGTTGGGGGTGAGAGGAGTGCTCGGGGGAGACCATGGTTAAATAGTGAAAGAGGGTTTAGGGGGGGCTGTGACAGATAAGGGTTAACAGCGATGTTTGGCGGGCATGGATGAATGTGTTCTCTGGTCTGGTAGATATTTAGCAGAGGATTTAGGATAGGCTAGTGAAGTGAGGGAGTGAGGAGACAAGAGAACTGGTGTGGTTAAAGGAGCATCCCCTACTGAGATGTGTCATCGACGGCCGGGAAGGGTCCCACGTTGTGTGGAGTGTTTGGGATCAAGGAACACGTGGGTGGGAGATTATGAACCGACAGTTCAGGGTTAGAATAATTTTTTACTGTTCTGATTTCTAATTTTTTTACCAAAGAGAAGAATGAAAGGGAGATTACGAGAATGCGATATAATGACAAAAAATTGCTTATCTTGTTCAAATCAACTCATTTTACTGCCTTGTATGTTACTAATATTGTTGTTACAACTATACAAGTATGTACAATGTTGCAGATAAAAACAGAAGAGCACAGAGATACCACTACCATCAGAAGATTCAGAACATAATTGCCAATTGCCATATATGTTTTCTTAATTTGCACCAATGTCGATCACAGACTAATTAATCCAGTTTTATGGTATATTTTTATCAATAACCAATGAATCCTAGTCTAGACATGGATAATCAACTTGAAAAGACCAGTATTCATGTGTGTTTTCCTACTACTGTCAGAAGTTTTCTAATTTGGCAGCATTTCCAATCCCCTAACATATTGTAGGCTTTGTTGGTCCACTCTTCAGAATCTAACACTTCATTTCTCACCCCAAAAAAAAGAATCATAAATCCAACACAAGTTCAGGATTTTGAACTTGTATGATAGCTTGATTAGGGATACGAACCTGCTAACATGAATTCTTTGCTCGACAACAATCCAAACAGATAAGACCCTCTTCAATCTCTTCATCTTCTGCTCGAATCATAACAACGTGACTTCTTTCTAATTTTTTGTTCTTCTGATTTATCATGAATTATAATTTATAAGTTGGTTCTCAAACACATCTCACAACGTATAAATTTATGAAAGACATAAAATCTATTGATTCTTAACCTCAATTCAATCAATCTGATTTTCTCGATCACAATGGTAAACAGTGTAATCTACAACTGAAAAAAGACTTGCCACATTCTAATTTTTCTTTTCTTTAGTGTCATTATAATCTCTACCAAGATCAAAGTAAAAATGATGACATTTAGTTAGATTTACGTGCGCATATTCATGGACATCATATAGATATAAAAAATTCAATTGCTAACATTTTCGAGTGATGCCAAATGTAGCAACCAAACAACATTACAACCATCAAACTTGTACTCATGCTAGTCACATGATGCAATAGATGTTGTTAGTACATAACCAAAATGTTTGGTCAAGCCGAGAATATGACATAATTACCCGGTCGCCGGAGATCATTCCGGGCAAAACAGCACCGGCGAGCCCTTCATGGGTATCCAAAGAGTGAAGGTCCGGCAGCAATCCACCTGCCAGACCCACTCTCCGGCTGCAAAACACCTCCAAAAGGGGAGGTGCCGCAAACGACCACAGACAGTCCCACATCTGGGACTGAAGCCACAGCGCCTAAATATTGATCTATAAAACAGGCACAAACTCCCAAAAGAGGTAAGTCCATAGAACTCCTTCCACTCTCGCATACTCTGCAAGTAGCAACTGAACGCTAACTTAAGCATCGAAGAGTCGAAGACTGGGCCACCCTAGTCCCGACTCCTGACGCATTGCTACTTGTGTAGGTGCAAAACCCGGACTCAAGGATTCAACCTCCCGACTTCGACCTCGGGACTGGTAGAAACAATTGGCGCTAGAAGGAGGGGCAAAACACTTACGCATGGCTGACTCATTAATCTAGCCCGCCTGGCAACCAGTCCGGCTCAAATCATCTTGCCCTTTGTTGTAGGCTGCTTATATACCTCGCTCTCGCGAAACAACCTATCCCCTACCCCGACAGCTCGCCCACACTTGGCCTTCTAGGACACTTCCAGCTCTATCAGTGACTGCGTCAACCTCGCCACCTCAGCCTCCAGAAATGCTGCCTTGGAAACCGCTAACTCCCCAACCTCCACTTGCTCATCCTTCCTCCGTATGGCCTCCTTCAGCTCCGCCACCTTTTTCCCCGCGGCAGCAGCCTGATCCCGGAAGACAACAGCGTCTTGCTCCACCTGCTCTAGCTATTGCGTGAGGACACGATTGTTTTTCTCAGCCTCCCTCAAATGTTGACAATTCGCCTCAGCATCCCCCTGCAGGTGCGTAACTGCCCGCTCGCTCGCAACATACATTAGCAACGTCGCCTGCAATTACAAAGCAACACGTATAAGCCCAAGCTCAGAGCAGTGGAAAACAAAAGGTTGCAAATGCTTACCAGGGTCAGTTTCTCCTTGAATGGTGCAATGCCAGCCAGCGGATCCACCTCCTCCAAAGCATGCATGTCGCGGGAGCGATGACGCATGTCGTATGTCATCTGGGCTAGGTACGGCTGCACCTCCCCCCGTCCCTTCAAAAGCTTAGGTGATCCCAGCTAAACTACTTGATCCCCCGGAACGCCCTTCCCGTCGCGACCTCTTAGATTGACCATTACGAGCCGGCTCGACTTTCTCCTTCCTCTTTCGAGTCCTTACCGCGCCAATCTCTTCAATAGGATCCGCCACCTCCTCCACCACGTCTTCGCCACTTGAGCGAGGACCGCCCACATCCTCCACAACCAAGTCCTCCACACCCTCTGGCTCCGCGACAGGTTCCTCCACCGGGGACTGACTTTGTCCGCCCTCGCGATCACCACCCTCTATCTGCGTCTCCTCCACATCCACTTCCTGGACGCCCAACTCCATTGCTTCTGCCACCAAGAGAGGCACATAGGTGTAATCATCATCCGCCAGATTCAATCTAAAAAAATATTCACAATCACCCAACCCCACCTCGTTCCCCTCCCAAGTCTCCAGGTCAATATCGTACCACTTGGCGTGGTCAGCCTCAGCAAGCAGCCCCTCCAGCACGTCCTCATCCGAGACCTTGTCGTATGGACCTTCCTTCTTCCGCTACTTGCCGTCCCGTGGCATCATCATTGCGGCAAGCATAAAAAAGGAAGGCCAGAAAGAGACCAACAAGCATAAAAGGGGAACACAACAACCAAAATACAGACCCGGAACCCTGGCATAGCCGAAATGGCTATATATGCCAAGGCTACATATCTAGTACGAGTTCCTACACTTGAATGCCCATGTCACCTGACGAATTCGATGCTCCATCAGCTCAGTCAGATTATACTCTTGAGGCATTACACAAAGCCATTTTTCAGCAGGGGCAGAACAGAACAAAGCAAAGAAACACAAGGCATAAGTACATGGTACCTATTTTCTGGAACGTCCCGGGAACCCGGAAGGAATGTCCGTGTCATTCCTGCCATTGCCCCCCGACTAGAAAACACTTCCGCCTCAAGTTCTTATTTATCGACGTGGGCAAGTCTCCCACCAAGACTGTAAACTTTACCTGAGACTTCATCGTCACGCAGCCCCGGTTGTCCTTCTTTGCACACCACCACATATGCCATCAGGCATTGAACTCCTCAAAATTAAGGAACTCCTGCCTCAGTAGGCGAAAAAGCACCCCCATCCCCAATATCTGCCTTAACATATTGGGGGTAACTTGCCCCGGGGCAACATGCAGACACGTCAATGTGTACTGCACAAAAGGGGGCAGGGGGAACGTCAACCCGCATCTAAATTGGTACTCATATACCAACGATAAATTGCCCGGCAGGTCTAAAAACTTCACACCCCTGTCATGCGGCCGCAACAAAACGTCGTCCGTAATACTCCAATTCTGACGAAGTGCTTTAAGCTCCGACGAGGTCATACTCTCACCAGGAGGTTCCCAAAATGAATCATCCTCCTCCCGAGATCTCGCCATGCTAAACTCCTCTACCTCTTGCAAGAGAGGGTCAAACGAGGACACTTGAGACCCGACATCCATAACAGGGATGTCTTCCCCTAAATCAAGGGCAATTTCTGCCATAAGCTTATCCAACTCCTCCTCCCACCGGTGCAAGGTGTCCGAATCAAAATCAGGCCAACTAGAGACAGCCACAATCTCTTCGTTGGACACCCACACCGGATCTGTAATACCCTACATCCTCACGAGCCCACCCAGACCCTAACAATCTATACGGCCAGGGCACAGCCGCGTGGACCGCGATCGCACATGCATTTACGATGCCCCCACGCCCCTACGCACGTGCATGTCCCAAAAAAAAAAGAGGGAAGAAGAAGAAAGAAGCATAAAAGCGCTAACCATTCTGCTCGCTAGCGCGAACTGGTACGCCAATAGCGCGAACTGTCATGCCACTAGTACGTACCACTACGCCACCAGCGCGAACCATTTGGCTCACTAGCGCAAACCGTTACGACCTTAACACTCAGCTTGAATGACCACGTGCCCCTCATAAACTGGCCATTTATGACACACATGCGACATTGCGAGATGGTCCGCTTCAGACTCTCGGAACTTTCCCTTGTCACCTCGCGACCCTCGCGTGGGGACTTGGGGACTCGACACCATACCTCCAGCACCCAAGTAAAACATATTCTCGGCATCTAGGGAATAACTCCCCACCCAAGAGCTCTCTCAGGCTGGGGACTTGGGGTCTTGTTAGTACATAGCCAAAATGTTTGGCCAAGCCGAGAATATGGCATAATTACCCGGTCGCCGGATATCATTCTGGGCAAGACAGCACCGACGAGCCTTTCACGGGTATCCAAAGAGTGAAGGTTCGGCAGCAATCCACCTGCCAGACCCACTTTTCGGTGGCAAAACACCCTCAAAAGGGGAGGTGTCGCAAAGGACCACAGACAATCCCACATCGGGGACTGAGGCCACAGTGCCTAAATATTGGCCTATAAAACAGGCACAAACTCCCAAAAGAGATAGAACTCCTTCCACTCACGCATACTCTGCAAGTAGCAACTGAACGCTAACTTAAGCATTGGAGAGTGGAAGACTAGGCCACCCGAGTCCCGACTTCTAACGCATTGCTGCTTGTGTAGGTGCAAAACCCGGACTTAAGGATTCAACCTCCCTACTCTAACCTCGGGACAAGTAGAAACATATGTCATTTAATGGTTGCGGTCCAACGGATACCCATATAAGAAATTTCTCGTGATTAGAAGTCTTACCATTTAGGCAAATCGGAAATATCTGAGGAGCTCAAATCTAGATGCATAAAACCGAAGTTCCTAAGCACATCCACAAAATTTAAAGCTCTCTTCATCTCATTCCAACAAGTATCGCCTTTATGTTGTGGATTATGTTCTCCATTATATGGTTCACACCCCGTAAAATGAGTCACAAATGGTCTCCTCTAGCGCCCCTTAAGATAATTCTCTCGCTCCCAAACCTCCAAACCCTTCACTTTCTCTGCATGTCTAGTCCTCAAAATTTTGTGACCCATCTCCATCTCGGTGTCGGTGAGGTTATCAAACATTTTCACCATCGCCAACCAATATGAATTCAAGTAATACTCGTTTTCGATATAAGTCTTCTTCCCCCATTTCTCCTTGTTAGTGAAGAGCAAGTAAATCATAGCCGATTGGTCGTCCGGCAGCGGGAAAGGCTTGTCTTTAAAGACCGACATAAGCGTTTTCCCCCATTTTTCGAAGTTCGAAGTTTGGGGGCCCATCGAGGCCCATTCCTTGATTAGGTACATAGACCATTGGCAGTTTCAGATCAAGAACACCTCAGTATTCAACCCGGTCCAGCTCTTGTTCTCTTCATCCCCATACACCATATTGGGCCAACCATGGGACACAAGGTTATATTCCTTGTACTGGCCCAACAGAATCTCAAACTCCATATCCGTAAACACAGCATCCGAGTCCATCCATCAGATCCATTCGGCTTCCGGATGGGCCACCATCACGGCCCGAATCACAGGTAGCTTGGCCCACAAGGATTCCATTTTGGGGTTCAAGAAGGCGTTGTTGTAGAAAATATCGTGGCCGTGGATTCGACAATAGTCGACCTTGTTTTTGAAGAGCCTCAGAAGGAGGTGATCCCCGATCCGGTGACGAGGAGGACCAGCTCTTTATATGCGTATTTTGTGTTAGCATTGATCCATTGTCGACGTTTGTCATCCCAGTTTTGTATTGGGTCTCCGATTGAGTAGCTGAGTTTCGGGTTATCGTAAAATGTAGGACGAGTTGGTTTGTATGTGGAGCCAATGTAGCCACGAAAGAGATGACACCGAAAAATAATACGAAACAAAGTAACTGAAGCCCATCAAGCATGCGTTGGCAGGCTTTGCTTCGACGATGGGGAGGTTTCGCCATGGGAGGAGTATAGTGGTTTTGGGTTCTGAGAAAACTGGTTTTAAGCCCATCAAGTATGTGGAAATGGAAAAGACTAGCTGCGTTTTAAGGTAGTGAAAGTCGTCTTTGGTTTTGAAAGCAGGATTTTTCGGAAGAATATTTAGGTAAAAGTAAAACTGGGATCTTGTTTCCAAAAGGAGTGAAGATAAGAATGGTGGTGTAATTATTGCAGTGATTTTCATGATCTGTGGGCGTTTATTACTCTTCAGAATTGGTATCACTGGACAGTGATTTGGGTTTTTTTATCCGAATTGGGGGATTGGATTTGGGTTTTGTTGAAGATTGCTGGTGGTTTGAGGATTCCATATACCCCGCCAAAAGTACAATGAGTCAGGTTGTGGGTTTTTGTCATATATCCTCACGTGGCCTAACTACCAGCAAGCTTTCATAGCTCAGTTGGTTAGAGCACCCGTTTAGTAAGCGGGAGGTCCTGAGTTCAACTCTCAGTGAAAGCAATAATTTGTTTTTTTCTAAGCCAAATCAGATGCATCTCCTTTCATTCATCTATTCATTGAAACAGAAGTAATGTTAGTGTACAACTGCATTTTGATGATAGAAATTGGAAACAGTAAACACAACTTCACTATTGTGGATTTTGAAACCAATACAAAATCCTTATTTACACAAACGGCACGAGCTTCTACAATGTCAAGATTCAAGAAGTCTAGCTAAATATTGCAACACAATTTTTCACACTCCGAGTCTCTGACTTTCTTAATTTTCTCTTTTGTTCTTTTTACCCCCTGAACCAAGCACATTATTGCTGTGCTTGGTTTTACAGTTAGTCACAATGGCGAAAAGGAAAAACATATCTACACCACCAGCTATCAATACAACAACGACCTCGCACGCTAGATTGCTGTGTTCCTTGTTCAGCAACCTTCTAAATCGCGCCACTTCAAGTAAACAAGTCCTGCACGGTAATGAGTGTATGCGCCTGCAACTACCAGTATGTGGAACAGTTGGTGGCTGTGCCCTGCAATGTCGAATTTCCCAGGCATCCATCGTTCTGGAATCCTTGTTGCATAAACCAGTGCTCCAACTCCGTAGAAAATCCCCATGAGAATCTCATACCCAGTTGTGTGGAGCGCCTCAGGTTGGTCTGAGAACAAGATAAGCTTGTGGAGGATAGGAAGAATGCCCGACAAGCCCATGCCGAAGAAAAGAGATGCACGGACACTACGGTACTGAGGAGTTTGAAAGACAGGCAAGAGGGAACCCAAGACTGAGGCAATTCCTAAGATGGTTATGAACCCCATGTAAAGGGTGCAGAAGAAAGGGTTGCACATGAAGGAGTAGTAAACAAGAGGGTAGAATGAGGTGGATATAAGGGCTGCAATTCCAGCATAGTCCAGCCTGAGCATGATATATGACGTTCGCTCAGAGTGGCAAGAGAGAAGATGGCAAGCACTGCTGGACAGCAAGCAAAACATTGCTCCTCCCAAGAAAGCGAAAAATGGCCATCGTGTAATTGGTCTCATCACCAACGGTGCTATTATGTTTGCTAAATCTTCCTTCATGCTATGCTGCATTAACCACAAAACAATAAAACCAAGGGTAATCAGTTCACTGGATTAAGTACCTTAGTCAAATAAGAAAATGATAGACAATGGTTCGACATACAACTGACATTTGTCTCAACTACAAGGTAATAATATGTTCAACTAAAGTAATATCTTGCTTTCAAATTAGTAATAAAAAATCAATTTGCACTGTCCAACATCAGTTTCCAAAACCAGTACTGAGATAACAATAATAGCTCAAAGCATATTGAGCCTTTTCAAGAACATATGAGCCTTCAAGAAAGCCACAATCAGAGATGTGTATGTATAGACATCAAAGGTAAATATATTAATATCAAGAGTATGAAATAAGAATTGAAATATTCATATTGACTTGCAGATCAAAACAAAATTATCTCATTTCTAACAAGCAGATAAAAAAAAATCATATCATTTCTAACAAAAAGAACTTGAAAAGACAATAAATGATCTAACTTTTTAACTTCTCATTCTAATTCAATATTCTCCCATAAACAAGTATTTCAACTAGAGTGATTCCAGTTCTATAAAAAAAACTAGAGTGATTCCATTAATTCAACTTCAGAGTAATTCCAATGACACTACCAGGCCACATTGGTAATACACATATAATACAAAAAATTTCATATTCTCTAAGGCTATATAGGCGGAGCATTACCAGAACACAAACATCAGTGTGGTTTCCATGGGAGAACCTCTGAGGCAAACAATTATTCAGAAGTTCCATAACATGCCAACCAGAGAGCGAGGGAAGTAGATCCATTGAAGGCAACGAAGTCTTTAACTCCTCCCTAAGTTTGTTCAGAGCAGGCATGTTGGGTAACGACGGGAGGCATGTCATGAGTTCCTCATGCAACTTGTGAAGATCAGCATTTTTCAGCACATCAGGTAAGGCATGAAGATCAACGACATCTGGAACCTTCATTGCAGTGTATATGGTCAGGGCAAGAAAAAGGAAGAACCCGATCAAATGCCTGGAGATATAATAGTCTGTTATAAAGAAATGGTTTCCAAAAATTGAAGTTCATGTCTAATGAGTCCTAAATTTCATACAGTAGCGAAGCACATACAATTACAAAAATAAAGATTAACTGAACCTAACTCCCAATATGAGACATGCTTTCACAACCGTAGCTTCAGCTAGACTCTATCAACCCAAAATTATATACTTCTTAGTTTAATGTTGGAGAACCAGACTCATTAGTTATGAAACTATTGTAAACAGTGTCCATTTCTCACTTGCAGGAATTATTTCCCTTTCAAATCAGTCACAAAAACTTTCTTTACCAGAATTGGAAAATTTCAGAAACTGTTTCAATTAAGCACCACAGTGATAACTTCTTATGATATCAACAAATCACGTAAATTCATTTGTGCCAGACATGTAGTACTATGAAATTAATAACAAAATACATTGAGCCTTACGTCCAAACGTTCAGTGTCTCATTGTGGATGGTGAACATACTGAGCAAGACCTGCTTCAATGGCCACTCAGGCCGGTAATGACCTATGATATATTCGTTGTCTCTTAAATAGTGGGGCAACGAGTGGTACTCAACCAGCTGATACTTCACCTTCTTCCACAGACGCTTTCCTTTACCTTCCTTCGATGCACATGCCTGATTGCTGTCCATTGCATCAGCAACCAGTTTGGGATCCTCAAAGCTTTGTTCTTCACTGCTCATTCTCTGTTCAACCCAGATCACACAATGTTCAACTCAAAGCAAACAAAAGGAACTCAACTAAGAAACCAAGAATCAAATCCATCTTTAAAATCACTGATATTTCACTGCATGCAACATAGCAACTAAAAAATTCCCCATTCTCTGTTCAAACCAAATCACACCACTCACAAATCAAAATGCAGTATTTACTTGCCAATTATAACTAAGAAACCAAGAAAGCAAAATAGATCTTAAAGCATTGATCTTTTGGTCCGTGCAACTTAAACGAAATCCAATTCCCAACTAAATTACCCCAAGCATAAGTCAAGATTCGATCTTTCAAGTATTGCAGAGAACCAAATAACAAAAAGAACATATTCGATGTCCTTATTTTTTGCTACATTTTCAAGCAAAACCAGAACCACTAAAACAGAAACTGATAACAACAATGACAGGAACTATAAGCTCAACAAGTAGAACCCAGATGAGAAAACCAACCTCAATTATGAAGAATCACCAGCAGAGAACAAAGCCAAGCCCCCCAGAAGGAGAATCTTCTTCTCCCTCAGATCGGTTTTTCCACCTGTTTATACCAATAATGGGGCGGTGAAATTCAGAAATGAGAGAATTGTCCTTATGAGTAAATCTGAAACCAAATGTTGGATTGTAAAGAACCAAAAATAGGAGCCAAATGGGAACAATTAAAGGACAAAACGACGACAAAGTCAGGGGTATAGTTGGAGATTTGGAGAAAGACAGAAAGATTGATTCGCTGGTGAGATGCGGAGATGCCAACGGGACGTTGATGGGGTGTCTCGTAGAGTTTACAAGTTTGGCACGTTTTGTGGCCTACAAGATTTTGGGAGATATTTTCATGCGGTGGCGGGCTGTGAAATTCATGTGACACGAAGTTGAACAAGGAAAGATTAAAGCTTGGCTTTCTTTGCCAACAATGTTGTGTACAAAGATCGGACCGATAGATAAGCTTCACATAAAGAATATGGTTGTGTACGTTTAGACTTTGAAGTGTTGTTTCGTTTGAAGTCCTTTTCTTATTCTATAACTCTTTTTCTTATTTGCCTAATACCCCAATTAGGTAATTTCGGAGTCAAGTTTTGCACGAGTTGTATTGGACATTAAGTTGTATTGTGTAAACGGTGTAATTAAAGTCACGTATGGAGCTTGTTGGACATGAAGTCTTCTTAACTGTTTTAGCAACAAAAAACTAGTTCACTTTGAATCAATTCACAACCTTCAACTTACAAGTATAAGACTTAAGTTATTAAATTAAACAGTGATAGACTATAATTTTGATCTCATTAAGACAATGATTTGTTTAAATAAGAGAAAATTAAATAGTAGCACGTAACCAAATTTTAAAACACAAAAAACCTACTTTCATTAATTTTTATACAATTTAAGACATAAACCCAAGCCCAAAACTGAGAGCATCAGGTATGATCCAAATTTTAGCTATCAAATGACCATAATACCCTCTATCCCATCTTTTCTCTCACTATTTTCCCCTCTCCGTCTTTTTCTGCAGATCTCTCTCTCTCCCTCTCTCTCTCTCTCTCTCTCTCTCTCTCTCTCTCTCTCTCTCTCTCTCTCCCTCTCCTTACCATCATCATCGCCCCTCCTCATACTCCACTGCCACACCACTGCCGCCGCACCATGTGCGCCCCACGACCGTGCTCTTCGGCGTTGACTAGGGATGGGTCCCCGTCGACTACACCCTCCCCGTCACCGGCGACAAGAACTCTTAGGACGACTTCGATGCGTTGCCGACGACGACAAAGGGGGACGGAGGTAGCGTAGCCGCTCATGGAGGTCGGAATTGAGTTCAAGATCCACATCGGGAAGGATCGGGACATGAAGGAGAGGTTGTGCTTGGAGGTGGAGCAGCTAGGGCTCAGTTCTGTCATTACAGTAAGCCGAGGGTTTAGCGTCATCGTCGCCTTCAGGAGGAGCGCCATCGTCGCCTTCAAGAGGAGCGTTGTCACCGCTTTCAGGAGGAACCTCAGGCTACAGGGCAGTAGCAGTACATTAACTTGGTCAAGTCTTTACTTTGAATTTGAAGGTGATGTGATATGGTCATCATATTCATAGGCTAGCACCGTGTCATGATCCGGTCAAGTCTTTAGTTTGAGTTTGAAGGTGATCTGATCTTCAATTTGTATGAGGTGTTCATGGATTTGATCTTAAGTTGGTATGAGATGCTTAGTGATCTAATTCCTCATTGTCTCTCATTCATCTCACTCAGTAGCAGTGATATAAATGAGGTTGATTGGTTTGGGTTTGGGTTGATTAGTAGGTGATTTCATATATGAATGAGGTTTGTTTTGAGGACATGAATAAGATTTGTTGATCTGAATGAGATTTATTTATCGGGTTAAACCATTGTTGTGGTAGATGCAGTTTTAAAGTTCATTAGCAGTGATACATACAGTAGCAGCAACGCTATCATCAAAGTGGACAGTAGAAGCGCGCTCTGATGAGTAGCAGAAGTAAGCAGTAGCAGAGTGGGATGAGTAGCAAATATAGGCAGTAGCGACAGTAGAAGCCTTATTTGATTCCGGAGAATTGCCTGAAAAAAATTACAATAAAACATTTTTATCAAGAGCTACTGTGCTACTTGGCAGTAGCACATGTGCTACTGTTGGGTGCTACTACACCCAGTGTGCTATTGTGCTACTCGGTAGTGTGCTATTGTGTTACTCGTTCGACAGTAGCAGTTGATATGTAATGAAGGGTATTCTGGTAAAATTATAGTGACAGATGACATGTGGATATTATTTTGTCCTAATTTGTTAATATTTATCTTTAAATGTTTGAGATATTATGTAAAAGATGTATTTGTAAACTGAAATTTAGTTAGTAATTTTATACTAATTTACTTTTTAAATAATCAGTCAATCATATTTTATAGCTTGGTTTTTATGGTCGACATACTATTGCTGGCACTGTGGAAATCTCTCAACATGAGGAGAATAATTAGGAGCATACTGCCATTTCCACCGCAAAATAGAAGAATTTCAACATGGACTTACAAGTCTTCTTCAAAAAGAACACCTGGACTTAAAAGGAGATTGAATGATCTTGCCTCTTGGCTTTATACAAACAGATCAGTTTAGTAGAATGACAACTCAACTATATACATAGAGTTGAACTATTACTATAGTCGATGCATCTCTACTAAGTGTGAGGTTAAAGAAATTAGAAATATGTATGAGCTGAATCTGCTGATAAGGTTTGTATGTGTTAAAATTAAAGATCCTTGGCTACCTAGTATTCTTTGCTATAAAGATAAATTCCTTTATCACTGCATAAAATGCTAATCTAATGAGTCGATGAAATTAAGGTGTTGCCAATTCATAGTGTTTTGGCAACAATCCTCAGCGTGCGGAGCAGAGGTGAACATCGAACAAAGAAAATGGGGAGTGTTGCGGGCGTGTCACCTCGCGGACGAGGAAAATGTTGATTGCGAGATCTTAACTTCTTGAACAAGCAGAAAGGATTTCCAGGTGCCACCTCAGATGAAGAATTTACGAGCACAAGACGATCGATACTCACGGCGGCGCGAGCAAAGCAACTATAGGGAAATCAAAGGTGATTGGGGGTGAGTCCAAGAAGAACTCTGAGAAAACCTAGGCGGTGGCGCGCTTAGGGTTAGGGTTTCAAGTAGCTCGAAGGATAACTGATTTGCAGTTTGTTTGTATTTGTTGAGAGATTTGATTGTGTTGAGAGAGAGAGAGTGTTCGCTTCAATGGGAAAGCGGAAACAAAGCTCCGGGAAGCATTGGAGATTCAATTGGGTCGAGGGTTTCAACTAGGTTGAAAGGTTTTGTTTTGTTTGTTGAATTGTGAGTGAGTGTCCTTTCTGTAAACCCTAGAGCCCTTTATATAGTAGAGCTCGACTTGTGGCAGAAGAAAGATAATTATAGAACCCAAGTCGGACTCTGCAACATAATAGGACAAAGACACTGTTTCACCGGCGCGAACCAACCTTCTTGTGACACATGTCCAGTTCGCACATTCCATTAGTATAAGACATTGCTTTAGGTGTGCCGCTCAACTGTAGAGTCATAAGCGGACTGAAATTAAGAGCAATCTTATCCCGTAGGGTGTCACAGTCCATGTAGAAAACTAACCTCGCGTGGGCCACGGACTCAAACCATCTCGTGGGCTTTAGTATGACTTTATATTAAAATGGCCATAGAGATTGGCCCGAAGCATGTCAAAGACTGATGAAAGTCTTCAACGATTAATGTAGTGCGCGCGGACTCCGCATGTGGCTCCCTCGCGAAGTCTCTCACGCGAACTAGCGAGCCAGTTCGCCAAGATATATTCCACTTCGCCTAGGACTTGTAAGTGAAGTACTAATGTGCCTCGCCTACGCGCGAGATCATTAAGTGTGCGAGCTCCTTACTCCGCGTGAAGTCATTCCGCATGCGAGCTTTGTGTTTTGCGCAAAGTCCCTAGCACGCGAGATCTGTAGTCCGCGCGAAGTCATTCCGCACGCAGACTTTGTAATTCATCTCGCGTGGTCTTGCTGGCGGGCCATTATTTGTAAACTTAAATAAACTTGGGTTCGCCAGTATGACATGGACCAAGAATTTAATTAATATTCACATAGACATATATTGTCCAGTAAAATATTAATTTGGGCGTAAACACATAACTCATATGAAAATAGTCAATACTTGTCCACGCCATTTCAATTATGCAGTCTAAGAATGAAACATTGTTATCCATCATTCAATTCATACGTTATTCTATAAACAAGGCTACACAAAGTCAAAAATTCAATACGCACCAAGATGCAAGTGAACCGAACAATTGATACGTAATCTCAACATTTTATTTGATTTAGTCATCTAGGTGACACTATCATGTATATATTGCGTATGCCATTAACAAAACTGGAACCCAAAAAACTAGTCTAAGTATTTCAAACACAAAAGGTGAGGACCCAAAGTTGAAGAAGTTATAGTGATCAATCTGATTAGATTAAAAATGAAAAGGCCAGAAGAAAGAATTGACAGTTTATAGTCTTCATTTATTTTCGCATCTCCTATCGGGTGACTTGCATATTGGTGATGTAATTGTATCTTGATGTGTGGAATCCACCCTCACACAAAGTTTGATCGATGTATAAAATTCAAATTTGAAAATGGACCTAAAACCTAGGCCCAATGTTTAAACAAAGTGCCAAGTAGATTAGGCTTTTGCGTTGGGTAGCTACACAACCCAAAATGGATAAATCGATTTTAGATTCAATTTGTATAGAACTGGGCCAAACTCGGTGGGATATTGTATGCAGCCCTCTTGGGATTTATAAATGAACAACTTTTACACCAGGTACTCTGCGTAATCAACACTTTATCTATTCATATTACCACGTTTTGATTTTTTTTTTTTTGGAGAGAATCACGTTTTGATAGTATCTGGTCATTCAATTGTTGACATCGAGTTGGTTGGATCCCCTACGAATCCCATTCCAGACCAAAATATTATATTTCATAACTTTAATCTTTATCTGATCATTGGTCTAACTTTGTTAATATGTTACTGCATTTTGTAGAAAAGTTGGTGAAACTTCAATGAGAAAGTGTATTTTCACCATCCATACTTCCATAGTACAAGTTTGACAACACAATCCTTTTTTATGAGCTAGCCTAACTCCACGAGTGGTTTGGTAAGGCCTTTTGACATGTTTGAGAACAAAAGGTGAAGAGAAATCAGTTACAATCTCACTAATCATCCCCTGGTATGGTATTAAGTTGAATTCAATGGAAACATAATAGGCATGTTGTTATGCTTCTATGGGAAATGGATATCAAAATGAACGTTGAAAAATTCATAAGTTGGGAATCAGTCTACATTCCACGACCAAATGAGGAAAGTGTTCATTTGGGTAAAGATGAAACTGAATCTATGTTTTGGTTTAGGATGAAACAAGTACAGGTTCACGTTTGATGCATATGATACCACATAATTTTTTCCATATACGGTAATGTATTTACTTTCATTATATTTAGACATCAAATCTTTGACCTAGCAAAATTTTAGAATAATTCATCACATTTTCTCTTGTAACATACTAATCTGTTTGTTTGGCTAAATAATTCATACATTTTCCATAAATCACGATGCAGATTGGAGATATGGATTCTGATGAGAGCACCGCAGCCATCCCCGTAGGGTCCTTCTCCTCTCTTCCGAAGACGCAACCTCCCTGCTTTTGCAGACCTCACACGTCTGCAAAAAAAAGGTCACACACTCCATTATAACTCGCTTCTCTCACTTCAGTTCGTATACGACACATCACCTTATACGCAATCCCTCTATATATAACTCCCCACCTTCCCCGTCCCCCTCTTCATTTCTACTTCCATCTCTAGCTTCTTCTCAGTTCTCACACGTCTGTATCACTCACTTTGGTCTCTGGGTTCGTCGCCATTGGACGAGCTAGTTCTGGTTCAGTTTGTCACATCCCTCTGCTCTCCTCCGATATGTGCGTCGGTGAACGTGAAAACCTTCCCTAATACCAGGGACCGCTCTCCCATCCAAAACCCTATTCACCACGTCACCTCTGACTCTCTGAGATCACTCCAAACCCCCATTTCTCATAAATATAGCCATAAACCCCAACGAGAACGGTTCCATATCCGTTTGGCTAGCTAGCTAGCTAGTATTGACCAAAAAACAAAAAATCTAGCTAGCTTGGGATCTCCGACGAGTCGTGTTTGTGACGAGATGGGCAACTGTCAGGCGGCTGAGGCGGCGACGGTGGTTATACACCACCCGGCAAACAACAAGGTCGAGAGGATTTACTGGTCGGTGAGCGCTCATGAGATCATGACGTCGAATCCGGGGAACTACGTGGCGCTTGTGGTGACGTCGCCGACGTTGAAGGCCGAGAATGGCGCGCCGGTTAAGCATCTCAAGCTTCTGAGGCCGGACGACACTTTGCATATCGGACAGGTTTATCGGCTCATCAGTTTCGAAGGTAAAATATTTGGATCATCGTTTTCTCATTTTTACGACGGAGTTTTTGGTGTTTAACGACGGTTATTTTGTTTTGGGATGTGCAGATGTGTTGAAGGAGTTTGCTGCTAAGAAGTCTGTGAAGCTGGGGAAGTTGCTGAGGGATAGAGGTGCACTTGGCCTTGAACTGAAAAAGAAAGACTCCGATGGTCCGAATCCGAATTCGAAATCCGACGACCGCAATTCTAGCCAGGTAATATCACGATCACACAACCCTTATTCCAATCATGATACTAATTTGTTCACCTAGTTAGTAAAACAAAACATTAGTGTACTACACTCAAAGCTTTCGTTAATCAAAGGATTTAGTAGCTTAGATGAAATATTTTACGTCATTGATGTACATAACAGTGTGTGTTGCATTATTCTTGTATGATCATTATCATACAACTTTTTTTTTTGACATCGTTAGTGTACTACACTCCTTGTAAATATGATGGTCATCTCTAGCTCCATTGATCATTGTATAAGTTGTGGGGTAGTTTTGTTGTAGTTTTGTACTTTGTAAGACTTTGGTTTGTGTTCTTTGGTAGTGGGGGACTGAGGGGTATGCATGCATTAATAAATATATATTGGTATCATTTCATTTCCTAAGGGCATAGGAGGAGCCTATAGACGATAGAGATAAGAGGAGACAGGGTATCTTATTTTGATTTGTCCCTTCAACTGTCAACTGATTGAAGCCTCTGGAAGACAAATATATTCCCATAATCATAAAGTTTATTTGGATTATTGAGAATTTAAGACAAAATGTAAATGAAATGTTCCATAAAGTAAGAAGGGGGGAAAATATGTATGTGCAGAGGTAAGAGATGGGTTGTTTTTTCTCCCGAGTGCTGGAGAATTGAATAACTTATTTGTCAGTGATTTCGAAGAATCAGAACCTTACTTTAACCCACAAATCTCGAGGAATCTGGGTTCTTTATGTTTACACGTTTGTTTTCTGTCAGCAACTTTGTTGGGTTAAAAAAAGTGTAAGAATCTTAACACTGGTCAGAAATTTCCAGTATGAAAAACTGTAGGGCTTTTGGCATTTTGTTTTGTAGCTTAACAGCATTGGCTTCTAGAGTTCTAGCTTATGGGAGCTTTTGCAAAACTAAATTGATTAAGAAAAATAGGAGGCAAATATATATGAGCCTACAGACCCTTGGTATGAAAAGTAAATTTTCTTGTTATATTTTGGGGGATCATGGATGAGAAAAGTTATTCCTTATCCAATATGGATGATGACTAATTAACCATGTAGGCGATAAAATGTTGGTGCAATACTCAGTAAGAACTTGATTTTGAAATCTCAGCTTTAGAGATAAATGTTTTAACTACAGCATTAGAGATCTATAATAAGGGTACTTCAGTAATGAGTTGAAGCCTTCCATGTCGATCTGCTTATGATATACCCTCTGGTGGACTTAGAGTTCACTTTGCTTTTACCAAAATTATCATGAACTCCTAACCCTATGATACAAGTATGCTAATCTTAAAAGACATGTAATATCTGAGCTAGACTTGTCTGATAATCGTCTTGGTTAGGTTATAGTGCTTTCAATACATTAAGCTAGCTTGCTTAAATCCATGTACAAAATTAATGAGACATAAAAAGATAACAAAGACCTCTACTTACCCTGTTGATGGCTTTTCCATTTTGATTATTGATTAAGCATGCATGAATTGTCATTGTCTCATGGTGAGTGTGTGCGTGTAAAGTTTCATATACAAGCATGCTCACCACCATAAATTTCCTTTTATCTTAGATTTTGTTATCTTTTCTTGGTTGCAGATGGAGCATGAGGCTCACCGTGTCGGAAGCAGCAGCAGTAGTGGTGGTGGCGGTGGTGGCAGCATCAGAGGTGTGGCGAGGAGTCATGGTGGTGGGGGGCAGTGGAGGCCAGCTTTGCAGAGCATTGCAGAGCTTGGTACTTGAGCATATATATGGTGCACTAGCACTCGGCTCACCATTCCCACCACTCACCCCGAAGCTCAGAGTCTCAGAGATCCCTAGCTTTCTGTCATTCTCTCGCGAATAAAAACAAGCAGCTAGCATGCAGCTCCTAATTCCCCTCGCACTCTTCTCCAGACGTTTCTTATTCTCTTTTTTCTCTTTCTTGGATTGGTGCATGTTATCGGTAGCTATGGAGATTGGTTTCAGAGTTAGGTATATAACTCACTGAATGGACACGTATGTAACTTCTAACCCTCTTCTTTTATCAATTGTGATCAGCTGCAACCTTGCTATCTTTTTCTTCTTTGAGAGAAAAAGGAAAAGAGAGCAACCTAGCTATCTATATATTGCCCAAGTGATGCGGTCTGTTAATGAACTTATTTGAACTTGTAAGGCTTCTCTTTGCAGAAAAAATGCTTCCCTTTTTCAACAAACATGTGGTGCTTCATGTTACTGGATTTGATAGCACTCAATTTCAAGGAAAACACCCGAGTCCGATTCTAGAATTCTACAAACTAAGAACAAGCAATATTATTGTTTGTTTGAGTCAACAGAATCCAAAACTGAATACTTCAACGCTTTCAACACTTCCAAAGGCCATGTGTTGGGGCTTTATGTAAAGTAGATCCTGAATTGAACCCAAGAACTTCACCAACTCTGTATCCTGGACACGATAGAACAAAACACAATGTCTACAAAAAGAGCTTCATACCGAGCTAGCTTCATATCCGCAAGTTATTACATCAATTTGGAAGAGGAAGTCATTCTTAGTTTCTAACAAGATCCTTTCAATGATCAGTGATCAGTTACACTAAGAAGATCTTTTCATTTACTCTGATCATTGAAAAGATGGATATACATTAAGTTCATCTAATGCAATATTTAACATCAAAGATGTTTTTCACTTCATAAAGTCTTCAAAGCAACAAACACACACTCTTAAAGAAAGAGGGGAGAAGAAAACAAGAAAGCAAGACTAATGTAAGCGACAGTTTACAGCGGAAAAGACAATGTAGGCACAACCCAGATTGGTAGCAGATAGCTCATTTCCAGGAGCTTCTTGGCACTTTCAGTGTAGATATTTCGGAAGCATTGATCCTCAACATCATAAACACCAAAATCATTCTCATCGTAATATATGCCGACGTAATCAAAGTTATGATTAAAATATATGCAATTTGATTCAAATCCTACAAGTTCCGCTGCCAACACAAGTACTGGAGACTTATTACCCAGAAACAGAGCAACATGATCCAAGGTTTTTTTTTCTCAGTCCACTCTAAACTTCTTTCACACGTTTGTCTTTTTCAAACTTCAAAAAACTATCTTTGAACCATCCACAATTTATTGTTCTCTCCTTCAAAGATATAATGCTTTATATCATTAGCATCTGGTTTGCAGCCACGTCCAACCAACTTAGTATTTGAGCTACACCCAGTAGTAACATCAAAAGATAGAACTTCACTATAAGAATTCACAGCATATAACTTATTTCCCAAGCTAGCAACTTCTTCAACCTAGAAGGGCATTTTCAACAATTTCATCGGGCCTTTCTTCTATATAAGTCCATGTTGTATCTTTACCCAATCTAAAAAAAGCCAATCTACCTCTCTCTAAATGTATGACAGTAACAATGCAATCGTTTGCATCTAATATTGGATCAGCTGAAACTGTGGCCTTGCTAACAAAATCTTGACAATTTTTATAACATGTTTTCCAACCTCGAGGAGTTTACTAGGGTCACTCCAAAAGTTTGATCAACAGTGTTCTTCTCTTTAAATATTAACCATCATTTCGAAGACCCAACAAGCTGTTTCCTCGGCACATTCACTTGAAAATTAAGAACGTTTTAGTAATGAGATCGTAGAAATTCCAACCGTCTTTTTTGCCTGAATTAAACAACAGCATTGGAGCCGTCATACTAGCATACTATCCACCTAATATTCATATCTGGTAGACATCTAAAATGTAACAATTATGATACATATTGTATCTTATTTTTTTTCTAAATTTTACACAATTGTCACCATTCAACTATAACATATAAACATAATAAATAAACTTAATTAATGTTGTCTTAAATATAATACCTTGATTATGAGTTTTCCTTCTAATTAACACTAACATTTTTCAATCAATTTGTAAGAATCATGCAGTTTTTTTTATTTTTATAAAAAAATCTAAGTGAAAGGAATTCATTATCTGAATTATATATAAGGTATAATATAATATAAATAAGATATCGTTGAAAAAAAAATATATTGATGTACCTTCGTCAAAATAACTAACGTAGAGAGAATCATATGACGTTATTATATTTTATTACATTATAATTACCATTTGTAACTGTTGTATTCATTCTAACACATTATCTAATAAGAAGAATAAGCAGACAAATTTCAATCACCATATTTCCTGTAACACGTTATCACCGCTCGGTTCCTCCGAGTTTGATAGCTAAAAGAAAAAAAAAACAAACTATTTTTTTTCCTTTGTTCGTAGGATGCCGTCTCTCTCACGGCGCCCAACGCCTCTGCAACCTAGGCCGCCGTGGCACTAATGCTCTGCTGCTCAGCCCAGCCCGCGCGCGCGCATCCCTTAAAGCCCTAAGATGACCGGCCCAGGCTTCCGGTGCCTCTGCTCCGCCCAGCCCCGATCTAGCTACACCACGACGGCCCCAGCCCAGCGACGCTCTGCCAGGCCCTGCGCGACAATCCGGCTTCTTCCACCACTCCAGATTCCGGCGCCCACCACCGGCAACGAAGTCGAACCCAGCGCCGACAGTTTTTCCCCGTTGCCAACCAGCGCAGCGCCCTTGGATTTGCTGGCATGCGCTCAAACCGAGGTGAACCACGGTCATGAGGAGGAGCGTAAAGAGGAGAGCACGAGATCTGGACCGGTGTCGTCATCAACGGTCGCCGGAGGTGAGAAATCCGACCGGGTCGGATCATCCGGATATGGTTGGGTCAACCGGGTTTCGTCCATACCGGAAGGTAAAAAGAACTTTACCTCCTCTGGTAAATCAGGTAATTTACTAAGGTAATTTGTTAAAATTACCCTGTAGTATAAAATATTACTATTTACCATTTCACTATTTGATGTATTAAATGGTAAAGACAGAAATCTGATTTACTAATTAAATTATTTACTGTTTTATATGGTAAATAATAAATGTAAATTCCCAATTTAATATCTTGTGGATTTTACAATTACACAATTAATTGTATATTATTTATGATGAATTATAATAAGTATGGTGGCAAAATGTCAAATATGGTGGCAACCTGATCAAAATGTTAATTGCGAGAGCAAACCGTAGCGAAAACAATCGTTTTAATACGTAGTCTATTTGACAGACTCACAAGTATGATATACGTTAAAGTTACCATTTTCATTAAATTTTATGCTAATACATGATATTTAGCATGTTACTTGAAGAAATTATTTTGCGATCGTTGTGACATATTACAATGTTATATGCCATTTATTCAAAAATGTTATATGCTATGCATATGCAATTTAATTAAATGATTAATTATTAACATATCATATAAATTGTGCTGTTATATATTGTGCTGTTATATATGATAAAATAATTTTATAGCATCAAAATAACAAACTTGTGAAGAAGCATTTTCACACAGCATCGAAAAAGAATATGACCACTATGAATCTTGGTATTCATATCTAATTCATATCTCTTATAATATTACTTAGAATACTATGTAGATGTCAGATAACTGCGTATAAATGAATGATAATGAAATTTCATAAGCTTATGCAAACAAAATGATTAAATAAAAAATTTCATTATGATCACGAAAATTCATAATCGAAATGACGATTCTGCTTCTTAATATATTTTAGTTATCATGGATGTCTATTTAGACTGTAAAATTATTACATCTTCTCCTTACTCTATTTTACAGATGGCTGGACCATCAGCTTCCCACATATTGGACTCCGAAGAACTTGAGTATTAGTCCCCTTTACTAAGCCAACCAAGGCTCAACGCAGTAATGTTTATGATGGGCCACAATCACATCAATCATAATTTCCACTAGAAATATTTATAGTTGAAAGAATTTTATTGAGCTATATATGAACTGCTCTTAAGGACATTGAGGAAAGAAATTTGCTCCCAAACTAACAGTCTAGCGGAAAGAAATTTGTATGCTAGAATCAGTAAATGACTTCATACAAAAACATGATGCGTCTATTGGACGCGTTACAATTCTGTTGGAAGTACGTCACAGATAATGACACGATATAAAAGACCCTAATTTCATCACTTTGAGCAATTATCAGTACATGCTGGAATATGATTGATATTTTATCAGCAATATGCAATAGTTGAGTAGCATAACCAATTTCTCTTAAATGACAATGTTGGGACAAAGAAATGTCCCAAAACAAAATTATGAAAAATAACCAACAGTGAAAACGAACCCAAAGTAAAGGGCAATCGCCATATGTAAGAGGGTCTAGGGGACGTGACATACACAGTGACGTACACTGTTATTTTTGTGAATAAACAAAAAAATTTATAAATATTACAAGCCAACAAACGAATTAGCCGTGACTTACAACAAGTGTAGAGAATCATGGAAGCACGTAGAATTGAAAAAGAATTATCAATACCTAGAAGCTTACCAATGGAAGAAGATAGAGATGACGCGACAATGTTTCAGACTTTGGTTAAAACTGCTCTGAGTTTTCCATGATACTTTACGTAAAAGCTATTATGCCTTCATTTAATTAGACTATTGTTTTGGTTTTAAAGTTTATGTGGATAACGCTTACTGAATTAGATGAGACTATGATTTGATTATCGTTGGCCTACAAAATTTCAAATTATATTATGAAACATTGAATTTATTCGATTTATATTTAATACAAATGAATGCATGGTTCAAAATAGCACTATAAATGAAAAGCAATGCATCCACCAAATAGATAGAGAAATTATTAGAATGAAAAGCATATCATTCTACTTAAATCGAAAGCCCTAAAGGAATATGGGGTATATTTCTCAAATTACTCAAGGAACAGTAGTGGGAGACCATGTCGAAATTACCCATTATCGAAAACTGAACCACCACATCATAAATCAGTGAGAATCAAAGTCATGTTCTCCCAAACTGTCCAAAAATGAGACAATTCAAGAATTATTTTATCAAACAAAGTTGTAACAAAATAATTCTTAAATGGGATTTCTAAGGCTAGAATGCAAGAATATAATCATTCTTACATTCATCGTAAAAATAAACACACATATAATGATTTGCATACAGAAAAAATGAAATATATATGAAAAAATATATTACCAAAATATTCTCATAAATATATATTACCAAAATTCTCATTAATATTCTCAAAATTCTCATATATATATTACCAAATTCTCACAAAGGTGTACAATCAACCTAGATATTCTCATAATATATATATATATATATATATATATATATATATATATATATATATATATAGGGCCCTTCCAATGAGGGATCCCTATTTTAAGTCATTTATAGGGATATGACATTACACCAACTTCCCGATTATAATTTTACATCTCCACCGTTCATATCTTAGGTCTATATGAGTAGATCACCTCTACAAAATTTCATATGATTTGGTGATCGTTAAGGTTTTCAAAAGTTTGATTTAGTTTTAATGATCTTGAACGGTCCAGTTTATGTCAAACTAAAACCGTTGAAGGTCATTAAAACTAAATTGAACTTTTGAAAGCCTTAACGATCATCAAATCATATGAAATTTTGTAGAGGTGATCTACTCATATAGACCTAAGATATGAACGGTGGAGATGTAAAATTATAATCGGGAAGTTGGTGTAATGTCATATCCCTATAAATGGCTTAAAATAGGGATCCCTCATTGGAAGGGCCCTGTATATATATATATATATATATATATATATATATATATTTCCAAAATGCAACATTTAGCATGCAATATGAAAAAATGTAATATATAAACAAGAAAACCAATAGGCACTACCAGAACAGGCACTTTAGCCGACGAAAAATTTTCGTCGGCCTGTTAAAAAAATTCGTCGGCTAAGACCTTAGCCGACGAGCCTTCGTCGGCTATAGTGTCGTCGGGAAAAGGCCGTCTGTAATGACTTTAGCTGACGAAATTTTTTTTTTCGTCGGCTATAGTCCCACTTTAGCCGACGAAAAAAATATCGTCGGCTATAGTCCCAGACTTTAGCCGACGAAGTATTTCGTCGGCAAAACGTTGTAAAAAAATTTAAAAAATAACTATAGCCGACGAAATATTAGGTTATTCGTCGGCTAAACCTTATAAAAAAAATTAAAAAAATAACTATAGCCGACGAAATATTAGGTTATTCGTCGGCTAAACCTTATTAAAAAAATTTAAAAATACTATAGCCGACGAATATTGTGTTTGAATATCGTCGGCTAAAGTTGCTGGGTTTTGAAAAAAAAAACTGCAGAAACTTTTTTTTAATTTTTTTTTTGTGTGTGTGGAGAATCTTGACAGAGAAACTGTGATATACAGTGAAAAGTTGCCACCGAAACTGGCAACACGCCGGTGAGGTTGTTGTTGTAGAGGTCGAGAACACGGAGGTTAGTGAGGTTGGAGAGCTCCGGCGGGAACGTCCGGTTGAAGACGTTGTTGGAGAGGTTGAGGAGGCGGAGAGCGGAGAGAGCGGAGAGGCGGGAGTCGGGGTCGTCGAGGGAGGACTTGAGGGAGAGGAGGGAGCGGTAGGTGGCCATTGGGAGCGTGGGGGTGGAGAGTAGACGGTGGGGTGAGGAGAGAGAGTGGCGGAGGTGGAGGAGGAGAAGGAGGAGGAAGAGGAGGAGGGGACGCAATATTTCTAGTGTTGGGTTTATTTGTGGTGGTTGTGTGGAGGAGGAGGAGGAGGAGGAGGAAGAGGAGGAGGGGCCGCAATATGTCTAGTGTTGGGTTTATTTGCGGCTATATAAAGAACTTTAGCCGACGAAATTATTTATTTTCGTCGGCTAAACTCTTTGGTTGACCGCCAAAAAATTTTGGTTGAAAATTTTGAAAATTTTTCGACTTTAGCCGACGACTTTTCATATATTTTCGTCGGCTAAAGTCCTTTGAAAATTTTGGTTGCCCGCCAAAAAATTTTGGTTGAAAATTTCGAAAATTTTTCGACTTTAGGCGACGAATTTTCATATATTTTCGTCGGCTAAAATCCTTTGAAAATTTCGTCGGCTAAACCTTTGAAATTCGTCGGCTAAAAGTATTTTTATACATTTGGCATGTTGTGATTGCATTGACCGCAACTATCGGCACCGAATATTTACCGGAATAGTGTGATTTTTCAACCGTGGATGTATTTCAACATTCTCGTCATATCTTATTTCATGACTTTTTAGAGTTTGAAGGTTTTACGTATAGTTTGTTTTTGAAACGGAACATTTACATAACACTTGGTAAACAAGTTATACAACATTAGTATGCATGTTGTGATTGTGATGATCAAACTTGAGAAACAGAATTCCGACCGTCAGATCTGACCATCATGATAAAATACATGTATGGGAAAAAATTCAACTTGATCCGAAAAGAATAAGGGCTCGATCCGGACGGTCAATCTCGTAAGTCAAACCCCTAAACGCACGGAAAAGGTCGTTCGACCGTCTAAATTACGTATTTTGGCCGGACCTCCAACTGAAAATAGTTTTAAACCGATGACACACAACAAGTCGTATAAAAATTTTAACGGTAAATAGGGTTGACCGCAGTTTTAAAAGAAAAAAATCAAACCCTAAAAACAGAAAATTACATAAAAAGCCTCGGATCGCTAGATCCGACGGTCGGATTGGCCCCGAAAGGAATTTGGGCCCCCAAGCTTGGATTTGGGCCTGCGGAGCTGCTGTCAAAATTTCAGCAATTTCTGATGGACGGATCAAAAGTTACACCCCTTTTTGCGTAGGACTATATTGCATCAAAATTTGTAAATATAAGACAGTTTAGCCGACGAAATTACATTTTTCGTCGGCTAAACTTTTAAAAAATTTCGTCGGCTAAAGTTTTGAAAATTTCGTCGGCTAAACTTTTGAAATTTTCGTCGGCTAAAGTTCACAGACTATAGCCGACGAAAAAAATTATTTAGCCGACGAAATAAAAATTTCGTCGGCTAAAGTTGATCATAGCCGACGAAGATTTTTAATTAGCCGACGAAGGAAAATTTCGTCGGTTAAAGTCCACTTTAGCCGACGAAAAAAAAATTCGTCGGCTAAAGCCTTTCTTCTGGTAGTGAGGTAACCAAAATTCATCATAAAACCAACACATCTAAAAAAATTAGGAACAAAGAATAACAATAATTGACCGGAATACTTCACCGGAAAACTCGTCAGAAAAAATGGTAGAAAAGAGGGAGAAAAAGCATGTACCAAACTACAAACTAGTGGATGAAGATGATATCAAGTATCAAATAAGCTAGAGATTTGCGAGATTGATATGTGCAGATTTTTTTTTCACTGTAGCTCGATCTGTTTTCCTCCAGTTTTTCGATCTGGAAGTGATGCAGAGGATATAAAGAAGATTTCACTTAAGCGATGAAATATTTCGTCGCTAAAATCATAAATACCGTCGCTTTAGTGTTAACCTAAGATTACAAAAATTAAATTTGTCGGATAGGTGCAGGATATCATGCGACAATTAATTTCGTCGCTCAAGAGTCAACATGTTCGTCGCTTTAGTGTTAAACTAAAGCGACAAAAATCAAATTTGTCTCTTAGGTTTAGGATATCATGCGACTAATATTTTCGTCGCGCAAGAGTCAAAATTGTCGTCACGTTAGTCTAAAACTAAAGCGACGACATGTAAATTTGTCGGTTAAGTTTAAGATATCATGCGACAAACATTCTCGTCACTCAAGAGTCAAAAGTTCTGTCGCTTTAGTTTAAAACTAAAGTGACGAAATGTCAATTTGTCAGTTCGGTTAAAGATATTATGTGACTAAAGTATTCGTCGCTACAAGGTTAATATTTCGTCACTACATAAATAATTTGCGACAAAATCTTTGTTGTCGCCTGAGAAGGACCTGTGGCGACAAAGCTTAGGCAACAAAACAATTTCGTCGCTCCAGAGAATTGTAGCGACGAAAAATGTATCTTTAGCGACAATATAAGTTTTCGTCGCTTAGGAACTTCTTAAGCAACCGAATATGAAAATTCCTGTCACTTAAGCCTTTTTTTCTATTAGTGGCAGCATGTCAATGTATACCAATTACTCTCTTATTGCAGTCTGAACTATATGTTTATCTTTGATGCATTGAACTTTTATCAATTGCAACCCTAAATCTGCTTAGTACCATTTGGTTTAGTGATATAGACTTTATTTTAGTAAGTGAGAGGTTGTGAGTTCGATCAATGCAGTTGTAATTTACCTGAAAGTAATCAAATTCATTCTAGGACTATAAAAAGAAAAGAGAAAAATCAAAAACTCTGAAAATATTTATCAGAGCTTAATTTATCTATAATTTTTCTTCTAGATTCCTAGCATGTACAGGAACGGCCTTAACATGAACTAAACCTAAAAAAAAGAGGCTCTCTTTTGCATCTTCGATTGAGAGAGGGATCTCTCTCTCTCTCTCTCTCTCTCTCTCTCTCTCTCTCTCTCTCGTCAAACTTGTGGGAGTGACGGTGGGCATGCTCGATGGTCCTCTCTATATACATGTTTCGACGGTTTTCCTACTGCTTCTATTGGGGCGGTTGCTTGCGGTGCCGATACATGCTTGGTGATCTGGATCTGGTTTCGTGTTGAACGGGAGACGAAGTCGAAGGCTTTGGTTTCTGGAGGTGATAGAGTGATTGATGGTGGCTGGAAGGACGGTTGTTTTCTTCCAATTGTTATCAAGGGCAATGGAATTAAGGGTTAGGCAGCGGTGGGTGAGCCTTGCATGGTGATTCAGGATGGGGTTTATTCGACGGTGCTGCGAAACGGTGACGTCAACATTTGGATCGACGGTGAATGGAAACCTGGAGATTCTTTTCTTCTTCCTCACATTGTCACTGTGGTTGATGGCACAGTGCTGGGAGGGCTGCATCACCTCCTTTGGTTGGGCTGTTGATAGTGATACATCCCGGTTCTTAAGTTATTTTACGGTTATTTACCGTTGGTATTACTTCGGATTTTTTACCGTGTTAAGTAACCGTTTATCACTTAAGGACCCTAGAGTTGACTTTTTATTACGTTTGGAATTTGGGAAAACTTTCTTCATGAAAGTTGTAGAGAACGTCGTTACGAGTTCGTAGACATGCTACGCGTTAAATTCGGAGTTAGCATGGTAAAATTATGAATTTATTGGTAAAATTTGGAGGTAGTAAAAAGGAGTATTTTTGAATTGGGCTTTTTAGTTCAGTTGGGCCGGGGTGGCAGCCCAGGCCCGAGCCCTTTCCTTTTTCTTCTCCTTCCTTTCTCTTCTTTCTTTTCTCTTCTTTCTCTTCTGTTCTTCCCGAGCCCGAGTCTCCGTCGGAAATCCCAGCCGCCAGCTGCCGCCGTCCGGCCAGCCACCGGCCGCCTCTCCACCCCAGTTCGGACCCCCATCTCCTCCTCTCCCTCCCCGGCCTAGCCCCCGAGCCTCTAACCTGCCGGAAGAGGAGAAAAGCCGCCGGAAGCCGCCGATCGACACTTCGCCGGAGCTCCGTCATCCGGCCACCATAGGCCGTGATTCTTGGCTCATTTTGTAGCCCTCATCAAGGTGAGTAATTCCTCCAAAGGAATCGGTCTAATTCGATTTCGTTAGGGTGATTTGTATAATTGAAAGTTTTAGGGATTTATGGATGTTTTAGTCGATTGCCCTAGTTAGCCTCGGATTTGGACTAAGTGTTAGTTATGAAAGTTGTTGGGTTTGATGAGAGGATTATTCTGTCAAAATTTGAGAAGCATTGGAGGTCGCCGGAAAACGGCTGCCGGCCGCCGCTGCCGGCCGAGCCGCCGCCGGTGCCGCCGCCGGAAAAATATTTTTTGTAGAGATTTTGATGAGGAGTTTAATGGAATAAGTTTTAGAATTTTTGGAGGAGTTTTGGATAAGTTTAAGAATTGTTGAAGTTAAATATTTTTGGCGGATTATTAATTAATAATCCGGCCATTGGATTTTTATTTGGGGAAAAGTGTTTTTGAGGAATTAAGGTTATGGTGGAGTTTGGTGAAAATCCGGCGAGCTTAACCCTAATTAGAGTAGTGGGTTAAGCAGAAGAGATTTGGGTGTTTATTTTCAAATGTTTAATTTTCCAGAATTTATGTTTGGTCCTAAGCATATTTATTGTGTCAGGATACGAAGGGAACCTCGCTTGAGTTGTGATTCGGAATTCGTCAGGCTTAGGCCTAAATCTGTGAGTGGACACTTTATTTTTAAAGGAACATGCATGCATGATTTTATAAGTTGTCAATTATATTTTCTGAGCTTAAATTATGATTTCACCTTTTGAATTGATTATGGAGTTTATTTGATTTATGATATCCTTTTGATCTCTGGATTTGAGATTTCTTTAAAGATTTGAGTATGGTCTAATTTTTGAAACATGTTAACGAGATGAGTTATTTATTCCATTGAGCATTTTAACGTGTGGGACACGTCATTGAATTTAATTATTTTCTTTGCTCTTTGAATTCTTTAAGTACGGTTGAGAATCGTACTTGTATTTATTTATGAGTTTCGGGGAAACTCATATGATTTATATTTTTCCTTATGCCATATTCTTGGAATATATTTGATGTCAATACTAGTATGTCGTTCCGCCTTTCGAGGTGATGTGACACCCATGTTTCAAGTGGGGTCACGCAAGCCCTTTCCGCCTTCGGGTGATGTGATGTTGTCGACGACATCACGCAAGCCCTGTACCCTATCCGTCAACTCGACGTGAAGGTACAGGGAGTATGGGAGTACTATGCCTGGGAGGCAATAGAGTCTGGGAGACTCACTTATATGGCCATATAGGATATTTTACTTGAGTTATCGATTTGACTAGCGGGGCTAGTCCTTTGTTTTGGTACCTTCTTCTATGAAGGTTATTATTTATCTTTGTCATTAATTCGACTAGCGGGGCTAGTCCATCTTCTTGGGATTTTCTTTATGAAAGATTTTTGTTAACAATTGCATGCAACGAATTTATGGCATATTGGAAAGTGGGAAAGTATTTAAATTTCGGTTTCTTATCTTATGTTTATTTTCGTCCACTCACTCTAACGTTTTTAAATTACTTTCCCCTGGGCCCTTTGGTTTTAAATGCCCAGATTGCAGGCTCAGTCTAGGTGAGGTCGAGCGTACATGGAGTCGAGGCATAGTCAGAGGTTGCTTCCGCATATTCTTTATTCGTTGTTTTTCGTTCAACCTTAGATATGCTCTGAATGTCCAATAGCAAATTATTAATAGTCCTTAATCTTGGTTGTGAGATTATTAGAGTTGAGTAATTGTTATTGGGAGATGTGTTGATCTTGGGGAGCAGGAAGGCTCCAGGTGTTGAGGCTGTTTGGCTTGGTTATAGAAGTGTTAAGTTGGATTTTTCAGGTAAGGGTTGTCCATTTTCAAGGAAGGTTATGCCGAATTTTCGGTAAATTTTCCTTGAAGGTGGACCCCGCAGGATTTACCTTGGGTTTCAGGGTGAAATTCGGGGTGGGTCCTGTCAGTTGGTATCAGAGCATTAGGTTATCCGATTCCTATCACTACCTCATATATTTGGTGATACTTAGTGTCTATAGAGTGATGGTCCGACCGCGGCGGATCCTTTAGCATTATATGCATAAGATGCTAGGTGTTTATTAAGTATGTGAGGTAGTTGTTCTTATCTTATTTATGGACAGTATTGTGCCATAAATGTCTACATCTTCAAGACTATGCCTCCGTACGCCGACCTCAAAATGGTATTTTGGTTATTTTTTTGAGTAATGGAAAGGTAAGTGATTTGCACTTTTCCTTTATGCTTTATTGTGGTTGCGAGATTTTGAGGTCAATTATGAGAAGAGAAGTGGCATGTATTTGTGATCATTTTCTTGTACGTAATGAGTTGATGGACTATGATTAAGTGGCGAGTTGAGCCTTTTTGTGGGTATTAATAATAGAAAGGGGCATGTATGTGAATGAAGGATTGAGAAATTTCTAGATAATGTTTGTGTTGGAATAAGCGATTATAAGGGAGTTAAGTAAGTGTTGCTTGGTTTTGAGACAAAATATGGAATGCTATTGGTTGGACGAATAAGTTGTGGAGATTATTTGATGTATATTGTGGGGCTGTTAAAGTTTGGTTTGTGCATTGAAGCTTGGGTTCTGGAATTGTTATTGGTTGATTTAGGTTTGATAATTGTAATTTGAGTTTTGCTCTCCTATTTATGTTGAGGGTTTTGGAAGGATTGTAAGTGTATGTGGCGTTGATATAGAATGGGGAAGCAGATGCGAAATGGTTGTGGTTGTTTTGTTTTTACGTCAACAGATGGAGAATTTAATTCATTAATTCATGATGTCTTCGAGTATTCTAATCGTTATTTGAGACTGTTGCATGAAGATGTTGAATTTATTTTGTTTTAAGCAATATGTTTGTGGTCAGATGACTGAGCTTGGAGAAATAAAGTGGAGAAGAGGGAAAATGCAACTTTTGTGTGTAGGTGTCAATTTTGGTTAAAAAAAAAAAAATTATGGAACAATTCAGAATGTGGAGACTGAAGTTGTAGTGATTGATTGGAGAAGCGTAGATGAGTGTCCATATTTATTTTAAGCGACATTGTTTTCGGTTAGTTGATACAAGTCTTGGACAAAGTAGTGTTTGGAAGCTATTTGTTCTAGCTTTTAAGTCTTTTGATGGTGGTAAGAGATTACTGACGAATCCTTATCGTCTAAAGGTAATCCAATCTTTGATATATTTAGTCCTTGATGTAAGCAAGATTGAAGTTGTAAATTCGAAATGGCGGTTGGTTAAGAAATCGTGGTATCGGGTCGGATGATTGTTAATAGAGGAGTGTCATGATAAATTTGGATTGATATTGTGTATGGTGATACACAAGGGTGGTTAAAGCGGTGTAATTGGAGTTGTTGATCTGGGAATAATTGTGTTTCGCTTTAGCTATTGTTATTAGCTGATGTGAAAATTCCTAAGAGGATTAGTGAGATGTTGATCTTAAGGTAGTATGTCCCACGATTGTAGCTTCTGGTTGCCGAAGTTTTATCGGATTCGAGCAATTCTATGCTTCCACTTGAGCGTTACGCAAAAGATATTGTGGTTGACGCACAATCTTGAGATGGAGCATGCGGCCGTCAATTTTGCGTTGCTCGAGAAGTAGCACATGAATCGAGGAGTTTCGGGGTATCTCTCTTATGTGAAGAGTGTGACTTGATGTTAGATTGTCTTTTTAGACCCCAAATTCTTTGAGGTAATTACTGGACCAGTGTGGCAATCGATGAGTATCGTCGATGTCCTGGGGTGTTCTAAATAAATTTTCGACATGAGTTGAAGAGTCAGGCCTTGCGGGGTGCAGTTCGACTCATGATTGCTGATCATAATATCTTATCGAGAAAGGTGTTACAGACTTTTGTACGCATTCGTAAAATTCGGTATTCTACGAAGAGTAATTATCTTGGCATCTAGTCGTTTTAGCGACCTGAGCGTAGGACTCCAGTTTTGGTGCTCTTAGCTTCCTTGGATGTTATGGACCTGCGTGATCAAGCTAGTCAGATCTAGCAGCCAAATAGAAGAAAGGAAATCACTTTGCATCATTTGGAGGCAGCAAGAGAGGACTATCTAGTGTTGAATGATAGACTGCCAACATCAGCTATGCTGACACTCAATTCGGTCAACTCAGAGTTTGTATTTTATTTGTTAGTGTGGTTATCACGTGAGTAATTAAGGTGAATTGACGTTAGAGTTAATGCGAGAATTTCCGTGCTTTGGTAGCTATTAGTTGGTACGATTTGTAAATGGAACTTCGACGTTCATTAACGATAACAACAAATTTATGGGCAAAGTTTTAATCAGGAAATGCGAGTTGGTTTTCATGATTCTTTGCGTCTTTAGCAACGCATAATTCTGCGGAAGAAGTATATCCCAGCAACGGTTTTTCTTAATGTTTTGCGTAATGGCGGGGCCGTTATTTGAAAATCCCTGTTCATCGACTTGAGTTGTTACGTGGTCGGTATTATGCATGATAATACGTGAGAAGCAAGTCATCAAATAGTGAATTTCCAATGGTGATCCTCGGATTTCGTTGACTCGCGTGGCTCACTATTTTGATTTTTCTCCGTTCGATAAGCTGGTATTATTAAGGTGAAGGTAATGATTGCAGACGCAGGTTGCAGTAAAAGCAACATGAATTGTTGCAGTAAATAGTGAGCAACTTATCTCTTGTTCGTGGAATAGATATTGTAACCTAAAGTCTAGTCTGCGTGCAAGTTTGAATGAACTTGGTTCGTACGAGGAGATACTCGTAACTTCTAAAGTATCGTCATACGCCTAATCATCGTATTTTCCTCGTTTTTGGAGGTGCCAGTTTCAGATATGTTGATCGATTTTGAGAGTGATATTTTTCTTGTGCTTGTAAGTAGTCGTTAGTGGCGATTGTTGAATTTTTTTATTGAGGGATGAGATTTCGACGGATATTATTGGTTAGTAATGATTAATTAAAGGGGCGAATTGGTGGAAATAATAATATGATTGGTTGGTGGTATAACCTCAAAGGAAAAAAAATTCTTGTTGACTCGGGAAATATTTTGAGTCTAGGCTTGTTAGTCCGTTGGCATAAATGGTAAATAGTGGCAGATCATGTTAAATATTTTTCTTGTGATGCGTATTCATGCATGATCGAATTGTGGTGAGACCACTTGATCTGAGTAGGACCTGGGAGGTCATTGATGTATGGATACAATTTGAGTTGCAAGAGATATTCAGAATAAGGGTTTGGTATTATAAGATCGCATTAGCGCAATCTGGCGACAAGGGAAGTATTCGCCGATCAGCTTAATGATTGAGGCTAACCACATAGGTGGGGAAGGTTCAAATTCGATGCGAGCGATCGAGTTTTGTTTTGGTTAATTGGTGACGGAAGTAAGATGGTGTTGTAAATTACGAATTTTATTGATCATTTTAACTTGGCGAAAGTCAAAGTCCTTCGTGTGTTTTGGGGTTGAGTATCATAAGTAACTCTAATTGGGCAAGCCACTCAATTAGTGGAAGTTAAGTCAAGGAGTAAAGTGTATTATGTGAGTGATGCCATGTGGAAGGTTGGCAGAGTATTTAAGTTGACCCTGAGTTCGAGTTTTGTTAAAGCATATGCGCGCCTTGGATTTGGTAGATCAGTTATGATGTGTCAAGGTAAGTGTGAAAAGAATTTGGCAAATTTTTTTCCACAAGTGAAAAGGTGTAATTTGTGATAGAAGAAAGAGTATGAGCATAGATAATGAGATGATTTAGCTTAACGCTTATTGAAGTCTAAGGTAAAAGGCAGAAATCTCTACCCTCTTTTGCATAATTTGAAATTTCGAGGACGAAATTTTTATAAGGAGGGGAGAATTGATACATCCCGGTTCTTAAGTTATTTTACGGTTATTTACCGTTGGTATTACTTCGGATTTTTTACCGTGTTAAGTAACCGTTTATCACTTAAGGACCCTAGAGTTGACTTTTTATTACGTTTGGAATTTGGGAAAACTTTCTTCATGAAAGTTGTAGAGAACGTCGTTACGAGTTCGTAGACATGCTACGCGTTAAATTCGGAGTTAGCATGGTAAAATTATGAATTTATTGGTAAAATTTGGAGGTAGTAAAAAGGAGTATTTTTGAATTGGGCTTTTTAGTTCAGTTGGGCCGGGGTGGCAGCCCAGGCCCGAGCCCTTTCCTTTTTCTTCTCCTTCCTTTCTCTTCTTTCTTTTCTCTTCTTTCTCTTCTGTTCTTCCCGAGCCCGAGTCTCCGTCGGAAATCCCAGCCGCCAGCTGCCGCCGTCCGGCCAGCCACCGGCCGCCTCTCCACCCCAGTTCGGACCCCCATCTCCTCCTCTCCATCCCCGGCCTAGCCCCCGAGCCTCTAACCTGCCGGAAGAGGAGAAAAGCCGCCGGAAGCCGCCGATCGACACTTCGCCGGAGCTCCGTCATCCGGCCACCATAGGCCGTGATTCTTGGCTCATTTTGTAGCCCTCATCAAGGTGAGTAATTCCTCCAAAGGAATCGGTCTAATTCGATTTCGTTAGGGTGATTTGTATAATTGAAAGTTTTAGGGATTTATGGATGTTTTAGTCGATTGCCCTAGTTAGCCTCGGATTTGGACTAAGTGTTAGTTATGAAAGTTGTTGGGTTTGATGAGAGGATTATTCTGTCAAAATTTGAGAAGCATTGGAGGTCGCCGGAAAACGGCTGCCGGCCGCCGCTGCCGGCCGAGCCGCCGCCGGTGCCGCCGCCGGAAAAATATTTTTTGTAGAGATTTTGATGAGGAGTTTAATGGAATAAGTTTTAGAATTTTTGGAGGAGTTTTGGATAAGTTTAAGAATTGTTGAAGTTAAATATTTTTGGCGGATTATTAATTAATAATCCGGCCATTGGATTTTTATTTGGGGAAAAGTGTTTTTGAGGAATTAAGGTTATGGTGGAGTTTGGTGAAAATCCGGCGAGCTTAACCCTAATTAGAGTAGTGGGTTAAGCAGAAGAGATTTGGGTGTTTATTTTCAAATGTTTAATTTTCCAGAATTTATGTTTGGTCCTAAGCATATTTATTGTGTCAGGATACGAAGGGAACCTCGCTTGAGTTGTGATTCGGAATTCGTCAGGCTTAGGCCTAAATCTGTGAGTGGACACTTTATTTTTAAAGGAACATGCATGCATGATTTTATAAGTTGTCAATTATATTTTCTGAGCTTAAATTATGATTTCACCTTTTGAATTGGTTATGGAGTTTATTTGATTTATGATATCCTTTTGATCTCTGGATTTGAGATTTCTTTAAAGATTTGAGTATGGTCTAATTTTTGAAACATGTTAACGAGATGAGTTATTTATTCCATTGAGCATTTTAACGTGTGGGACACGTCATTGAATTTAATTATTTTCTTTGCTCTTTGAATTCTTTAAGTACGGTTGAGAATCGTACTTGTATTTATTTATGAGTTTCGGGGAAACTCATATGATTTATATTTTTCCTTATGCCATATTCTTGGAATATATTTGATGTCAATACTAGTATGTCGTTCCGCCTTTCGAGGTGATGTGACACCCATGTTTCAAGTGGGGTCACGCAAGCCCTTTCCGCCTTCGGGTGATGTGATGTTGTCGACGACATCACGCAAGCCCTGTACCCTATCCGTCAACTCGACGTGAAGGTACAGGGAGTATGGGAGTACTATGCCTGGGAGGCAATAGAGTCTGGGAGACTCACTTATATGGCCATATAGGATATTTTACTTGAGTTATCGATTTGACTAGCGGGGCTAGTCCTTTGTTTTGGTACCTTCTTCTATGAAGGTTATTATTTATCTTTGTCATTAATTCGACTAGCGGGGCTAGTCCATCTTCTTGGGATTTTCTTTATGAAAGATTTTTGTTAACAATTGCATGCAACGAATTTATGGCATATTGGAAAGTGGGAAAGTATTTAAATTTCGGTTTCTTATCTTATGTTTATTTTCGTCCACTCACTCTAACGTTTTTAAATTACTTTCCCCTGGGCCCTTTGGTTTTAAATGCCCAGATTGCAGGCTCAGTCTAGGTGAGGTCGAGCGTACATGGAGTCGAGGCATAGTCAGAGGTTGCTTCCGCATATTCTTTATTCGTTGTTTTTCGTTCAACCTTAGATATGCTCTGAATGTCCAATAGCAAATTATTAATAGTCCTTAATCTTGGTTGTGAGATTATTAGAGTTGAGTAATTGTTATTGGGAGATGTGTTGATCTTGGGGAGCAGGAAGGCTCCAGGTGTTGAGGCTGTTTGGCTTGGTTATAGAAGTGTTAAGTTGGATTTTTCAGGTAAGGGTTGTCCATTTTCAAGGAAGGTTATGCCGAATTTTCGGTAAATTTTCCTTGAAGGTGGACCCCGCAGGATTTACCTTGGGTTTCAGGGTGAAATTCGGGGTGGGTCCTGTCAGATAGTGGGTCTCACAATGTTGAGGCAACATCGGTGGTTTCAAGGTGGGGTGTTGGCGGCGCTGCACGCTGGTTGATGGATGTTAGGGTTTCCATCAAGGTGACATTGGCTGGGTTTGGGTAGTTATTTTGTTTTTTAATTTTTTTTTTTGGGTTCATATCTTTTTTCGCGAAAGGATATTAGGTCTTTTGTTATCTGCCTTGAGTGAGAGAGAGATAGCAAAGAAAATAGAGACTCAGTGGTCTCTTAATTGAGACTTATATTTTATTAGCCGGGATCTATAATTTCTTTGTTTTGGGTGTACTAGGTGATTGCTAGTACAAGAAGGTGGGTGTACTAAGAGATTGCTAGTATAATATTCACTTTTTTGGGTGGATTTGTAGTAGTTTCTACGGAACGGTTCTTTCTGTCTCCCTCACTGAAGGGATCGTTTTTGTACTGCTTACTAAACTAATAAAGGATGATCTCTTTTGATTAAAAAAAACGGCCTTAAGAGTCACATAATTCTTAAGAACATTGTCGTTAGTCGACTTTCCTAACTCATAGAGGTTTGTTCACCTGGTTGTTGTTGGAACGAAATTCCCATCGGACAGGTCTATTAACTCATCAGACAGGTCTATTAACCTTGTTGTTCTTTAAGTTTCCTAACTCAAATAGGTCAAGTTTCCTAATTCTTGCTGGATACAGAAGTTGCCTTTAAATAAGGGTAGAGATTACTGCATGCACTTACAATCTCTACATGCAGTTCAAAGCAATAGTATTCACATCCTTTTCTTTTTGGCTTTTCTTTGATCGAGGACAATTATACATCTACCAACTACTTGCTCGAAATACAGAAAGTGAAGTCTCCACGTGCTCTCCTACCTTCAGCAGTCTTACCTACCTTCAATCTTCTTCAAAGCTAATTCAAGAGCAGAAGGAAGATCTAGCAAGCCAGCCAACACAAACTTTGAAGCTTAACTGCTGGAAAAGTCTATCTTCTTCTTCAGATCTTCAGATCACTCGATCGGAAAACCAAGAAAGTCTTGATCAACGGTTCAATCTTCTTCTGCTTCTGCGTTTCTCTGCAACATCAACCATCTGCTGCTGGGTTTGGAGAGTCTTTATGGAGCGAGGTATTGTTTTCTCATACAAACCTTGATCATTCTCTAGCAGAAGCTTTTGTGGTACAAAGGATCTAATCAACTAGTTTTTATAAAAAATATCGTGATCGTTAGTAAGCCTGTAGGTGTACGCCGATGACTACCGCATCCCTATCCTCACCTCATATTTTGTCAGAAAACCGAACAATGTTTCAATGTTCTTCTTCGGTCTCTGATTCTAATCAAGATTTTCCGTCATTTTCAGATTGGGAAACTTTCCCTAAGCATCTTTTAGATTCAGTTGCAGAAAAACTACCAAAACCATCTGACTATTTGGGGTTCAGCTTGGTCTGTAAATCAAGGTATTCTGTAGCAAAGGATAACAGTACCAAGCATGCTAGTATGACTGCTCCAATGCTGTTGTTTAATTCAGGCAAAAAAGACTATTGTAGTTTCTACGATCTCATTAGTCAGAAGGTTCTTAATTTCCAAGTGAATGTGCCGAGGACGCGCCTTGTTGGGTCTTCGAAAGGATGGTTAATATTTACAGAGAAAAATACTGTAGATAGAACTTTCAGTGTGACCCTAGTAAATCCACTCTTTAGAATTATAGGGAGGGAAGATAAAGCAAACTCGCTCATTCGGCTCCCTCCTCTAACTCCTTGAGGTTGGAAAAAATGGTATAAAAATAGTCGGCGTTATGTTCGCAAGGCCACAATTTCAGCTGATCCAGTATTACATCCGAACGATTGCATTGTTACAGTAATACATTTAGAAAGAGGTAGATCGGCTTTTATTAATTTGGGTAAAGATACAAAATGGACTTATGTGGATGAAAAAGTTGACGATGCCCTTCTAGGTTTCCACATGATTGAAGAAGTTGCTAGCTTGGGAAATAAGTTTTATGCTGTGAATTGTTGGAGCGAAGTTCTGTCTTTTGATGTTGCTGCTGGGTGTAGCTCATCAAATACTAAATTGGTTGGACGTGGCTGCGACCCTGGTGAGTATGATATAAAGCATTATATAGGAGAGAAGAATACATTGTGGATGGTTCAAAGATATTTAAAGTTCGGATCAAGCAAACGTGTGACAAAGAAGTTTAGAGTATTTGAATTGAATTTCCGAGGAGCTGAGTGGACTGAGAAAAATACATTGGATGATGCTGCTTTGTTCGTGGGTGAGAATTCTTCAGTACGTAAGTTGCCAGCGGAAGTTGTAGGATTTGAATCAAATTGCATATATTTTAACCATGACTTTGATTATCTGGGCACCGATGATTACAGAGCGTGTGATTTTGGTGTTTATAGTGTTGAAGATCAATGCTTCCGAAATATCTGCACTGAAAGTACCAACAAGCTTTTGGAGATGAGCTATCCGATGCCAATATGGGTTGTGCCTACATTGTCTTTCCCGCTGTAAAACGTCGCTTACAGTAGTCTTGCTTTCTTTGTTTTTTCTTCCCTTCTTACTTTGAGAGTGTGTGTTTGTTCCTATGTAGACTTTATGAGGGGAAAACATCATTGATGTAACAATTGCATGTCAGATGAACCTTATATAATCCATCGTTTCAATGATCATTGCGAATGAAAAGATCTTAGTGTAACTGATCAATGAAAAGATCTTCTTAGTGTAACTGATCAATGAAAAGATCTTGTTAGTATGATCTTCCTCTTCCAAATTGATGTGATAACTTGCCAATATGAATCTAGCTCGATATGACGCTCTTTCTGTACATTGTGTCTTGTTCTATGGTATGCTGGCCATACATCAAGGGATCTGCATTGATCCATTTATATGCCCAATGACATTACAACCCTCTATGGCGTATGCAAGAAGTGGTTACTTATCCTGGTGTCTCTTACCATTAACTGTCATTTCTTAAGAGAATTAAGCAGGAAACTAATTATCTATTGGAGTAAAGGTTCTAACCCAGGAAACCAATTTACTAATGAAGTAAAGGTCATTTACTGCTACAATTGTGATCTGGTTTGATTTAAAATTATAGTCTCAAAATATGAAATTGTTTCAGATCTGAAGGACTTGCACTTTTCAATATGTAATTGTGATAAGCAAACAATACAGTAGTTCAGAGTGACGGCCTTAAGTGCCATTCCTATGCAAAAGCCAATCTAATTGCAGATGAATCTGCAGCTAGGAATAACCAGGAATAATAATCTGATTAATTACAAGAACATCCACTACATGCAATTCTATTTCTTCCTTTCTGGAGGCTATAGACACAGTTGATTCATGAACTTTCTCCATGACTAGTAGCTGGACAACCCAACCAACCAATATAGGAGCTGATACTGAAACAGAAAGACAGTATATTGATCAGGACCAAAGTTAGATTAAAGAAAAAAATAGTTGGGTACTACATTAACAACTGTAAACAACCACTAATTGTTGCGTCTTAATCCTCTTCTTCCTCCTCCCATAAAAAGAACTCAAGTGACATATGATGAGAGGAAAATCGTTTCATAGGCTCTTACAATGGAAAAGACAAAATCGGCTTAACCCAAATTGGTCGTGGAGAACTCATCTGCAGGATCTTCTTGAAACGCTTGGTGTAAGTTTCTGGGAAGCTTTGATCTTCAACGTTATAAACACCAAAATCATAATCGTTACCAGTTCCCACATAATCAATATCATGGTTGAAGTATATGCAATTTGGCCGAAGTCCACAAATTTTGCAGACGATACACGTATTGAAGTGTTATCCCCAACAAAGAGAGCAGCCCCACCCAAGGTGTTCTTCTCAGTCCATTCACCAGTTTGAACATTCACTTCGAAAATTCTGAATTTTTTTGTCACACGTAAGTCGTCTTCTGTATACCCTCTGTACCTTTCAACCAACAACTTCAAAGATATATCTCTTGCTATTATTACAATCTGGAGAATTGCCGCGTCTAACCATCTTTACATATGAGTATGTCCGAGCAGTAGTAACATCATAACATAAAACTTCTCTATAATAATTCACAGCATAAAATGTATTTCCAACGTTGACAACTTCTTCAATCATCTGGCAGCCAATGTCTTCATCAAGGGCATTATCAACACTTTCATCCACATAAGTCCATGTTGTATCCTTACCCAATCTAATGAAAGCCAAATTGCCTCTTTCCAAATGTATGACCGTAACAATGCAGTCATTTGTATTTGATATAGGGTCTGCTGAAATTGTTGCCTTGCAGACATACTCCTCACAATTTACATACCATTTTTCCCAACCCGGAGGAGTTAGTGGCGGCAGGCAAATAATGATATTTTCCTTATTTTTCCTCCCTTTAATCCTCAAGAAAGGATTTACCAAAGTTACTCCAAGATTTTTCTCCCTAACATTCCGATGCACAAATAGTAGCCAGTAGCCACCCTTTTGATGATCCAACAAATACCTTCCATGGCACTTTTGCTTGGAACTTAAGGACCTTCTTATCAATGACATCATAAAAGTTCCAGTACTGTTTTCTTCCTGAATAAAACAACAGCATTGGAGCTGTCATCCTAGGATGTTTGCTCTCATTATCCTTTGCTACAGAATACCATGTTTTACAAACCAAGCTGAACCCAAGATAGTCTAATGGTTTCAACAATTTTTCTGCAACTGAATCTAAAAGATGCTTTGGCAAATTCTCCCAATCTGAAAATAATTAAACAAATTTAATCTTCTATAGGAAACTTTAATTATAACTTTATATGCAAGTGCAACACATATCTTTCATCCTTAGAAAAAAACATGAAGAGAAAACATACCTTGCTCCATTAAGACCCTCCAACCAAGTTGCAGAGAAACACAGGTCGAACAAGCAGCAGGGTGAAGACTTGGGTCTCTCGACTCTTGTCTAATAGAATTTTTCTTTGGGCCGGGTTTCCGAAATTATTAATATTGGCCCAAATTTCTAACGCGTCCAAGCCGCGTGTCCGTATCGGAGAAATTACCTAAAATACCCTTACCTACGTTGCGTATTTTCGACGCGCGCCTTTCTTCTTAAGCTTAAAAGAGTGAGAGGGTCTGTCTCTCTGCGACTCCAAACCCAGAAAACCATGGCTTCTTCTAAGCCGGTTCGGGTCGCTGCTTGCATTCTATGCCTTCTCTTCCTCACTCTCCCCTCTTCTTCTTCCTCTGAATCGCCGATTGATCATTCTCTAGGTAACTTTCTGTTTACATTTACTCTCTCAATTTCTTCGCGCCGTGAAATTTAAAATCTTAGGGTTTCTGATGTTGCGGACTGTAATTTGAATCATGTGTTGGTTTTTGGTTCTCTGATTTGGTGAACATTGTTAGGAACAAAGAAAGATTGAAACTTTGTGTCGTTTGCTTCGGGATTTTGGAAAATTTTAGAACTCAAATTAGGGTTTTTACTTGTTATGCATCGATTAAATTGAAGAATTCGAACTTTTATTGCGATGAAGTGTTTGTTTTTGGGTGACTTGATTGATAGGGATGGTGAGAGGTTTGCATTTTTGGGGTTCTAATGGCTTTGTGATTTTGGTTCTGCAGTTGTTGGAGAGAATGCTACTTTGCAAGTCTCGAATGGTGTGGCGGTGCGGAATTCTCCCGGTGCTAAGCCTGGAAATTTAGTAATGTGTGGAAGAGTACATGTCTTTGGATTGTCAAGGCTTAAGAATTTGGAGAGGTTTGCCGACACGGTGAGGGTGAAGATAGCGATAAATTCGAGTCATCGTGTGCGGCCTTTTGAGGTTTGCTTCCACATGTGAGTTTCTGTTGTATGATTATAGTTATTGTTTGTATGCTAGGCTTTGATATACTGAATTTGAATGAAGTTGAAGTAATACAAAGTGTTTGATAGTGTATTTGCTGTTGCTTTGAAGAGTTCTTTGTGCAGTACTGTTCTATGTAATTTGCTTACCAAAATATAATCCTTAGTGCTTGGAGTGAAGATATAGTTTTGTACGAAGACAAAAGTGATGAAGCTTATGGAACCAATGCATGACTTAAGCGTGTTACTTTTCTTGCAGAAATACGTCTCGCGGGATAGGAATGTGCCCTCACAGTCAGTGGGAAAAAGTTTCCAAGGGGTCCTGGTCTGGATCCATGTCACCTTATGAGCACAAGATCGTTGATATACGAACAGCTGCTTCATCCTTGGATATTTTTGAGGTGTCCCTTGAAGAAGGTTACTTCTTGGTCTCACATGCATATACTGTAACCCTTACTTTTAGTTCCTGGTTCACTAATCTGTGTTTTTGCTTTGCAGAATTTTATATATCTCGCCTGGTATTTTTCATATCTGGTGTAATCTTGATGAGTTTGGCGCCTTCTCTGAGCAATTCACTGGTATTCTATTACGGCAGTGGAATGGCAATAGGGGTGGTCCTTGTAATATTGATTGTCCTTTTTCAGGTAATATAATTTTCGTTCCCTGTACTAATTTACTTTATGTATCATTTTTACATGTTTAAATTAGTCAAAAGTCAAGAAGTTACAGGATAAAATCGACTATAATCACATATTGTTCTTCTGGTTGTTTACAGGGGATGAAGCTTCTCCCAACAGGTCGGAAGAATTCGCTCGGAATTTTTTTGTTTTCATCTGTGGTATGTGTCACACTTAAGTTAATTCACCATTTTACCTGTTCATTTTCATATTACTGATGCATTCAAATTTCTTATCTATTAGATTGGTTTAGGATCTTTTCTCCTCAGCTACATCCCGGGGCTAATCCGATCAGTACTCACAGAGCTTGGAATCAGTGAAGAGATGTATAATCCTGTATGTAACTGCCCTACTATCTCTACTATAAAGCACGTTACATTGGTTTTTCGTCCCTATAGTCCCATTGTATTTCATGATCATGATTGTTTGGAAATGACCTGTAAAATGACTTATCTACTTCTGTGCTGCTAGTTGTAGGAAGCAATCATATTGGTCATTTTATATTTTCATCTTCTGGTTTGCTGAGCGAGCCAACTTAACTTGAGCAAACGGAAGCCATCATTAGATTTAGTTTTGATAAATCATTGTAGTGGTCTTAAACGATATGCATAGATCTATTAGGGACAGACGGCTTTTAGGGGAAGGAGGTTCATCTGCATCAAAATTTTGGCACGTGTTTGTTTTAATAAAATATTAACCAATTAGAGTACTGAGAACCTTCTAATGAAATATGATTTTCTTTTTTAATATCTTTTTCTCATAAAATATAAACACTTTTAACTTCTTGCCTCTGGGTGTTAATTTTTAATGTATTCTATTTCAGTTGTCTAATAATTGATGCATGGACAATCAAGTTTTTGGATATCATTATAATTTAGAACTTAGAAGCTTAGAAAATTACTGCAAACCTTACATGGGTCATTTCAAGTTTAGGTGCTTGGCTTTGCTTTTGGGATTTTTGTTTTTTGTTTTTATTTTCTGGTTCTCTTTTTCTTCTTGAACTAATCATCAATATTACATTCTTCCTTCACTAGACCTTGAACTATATGTTTTGCTTATCCTGATCACTTGACTCGGTGGAATCTACAATAGACTGAAGATTATATGGTAACTTTTTGTACTAACTGGAAACTGCTTTAAATGATTTGCAGTTGGTTATATTTCTTCTGGCTTTTATTTTTCTGGCTGGAGCATGGTTGGGATTCTGGACAGTTCGTAAAATGGCCCTGAGACAAGATGGATCAATTGATTCTAGCACATCTCTGTTTGTTTTGTGGACGATCCGGTTCGTAGCCGTTCTTATGCTTTCACAGGTAAGTTATATTAGATCTATATTTAACCGTTTGGTTGTAAATGTCTAATTTCCTATTTGTCGATTGAGATTATTCGTTGGTTTGATTTCAGAGTTCTAATGATCAGCTACTGGCAGCAGGAGCCATAACAGTCCCTTTAGTCCCTTTTATAGTGATGAAAATTGCTATGGTGTTTGGAGTTGTACTCTCTTTTATGAGGGAAATAACTATAGCATTTGGAACAATAGTCTCTTTTATAGCAAGGACCATTGCTATAATAGTTGGAGGTGTATTCTCTTCAGTGCAGGAAATCTTCAGATGGATTCGTCACCGTCGCATGTACAGGTATCTGGTATCATGTCTCAAATGACCTGCAGAATTATATCCATGTTTCTTTTGACTTTTGATGGTTTTGGGCGGTTCATGAAATTTAGGATTTTTCTTTTGGCAGGAAATTGTTGAAATCACCCAAAAAGAAGAGCAGAAGATCAGAGATTCCTGATTCTCCATCTTCTGAATATGCACCTGATGAGGTCATCAACGAGTTTCAAAGCGATGAAGACTATAAGTTCCCGAGGCCTGGATTGAGAAATTCTACGCTGGCTTCATGTATTTCATCTGGCCTAGGTTTGCTTGTTTCCTGTAAATTATATTATCTCTTTACATATATTCTTTCTGCTAGATTAGTGAACCATTATATACTAATGTTTGTCACAGGTTCTAGAAGTGCATCACCATCAGAAAGGTTATACCCTTCTTATATCCACACTACACCCAAGAGGAGAGCAGTGTCAAGACATGAGTGGGAAAGTTTCACCAGACAAACGACGGAGAAAGCCTTGGAAGAACTTGCTTCTTCTCCTGATTTCGGCAAGTGGGTAGTTGCAAATGCTGATAGAATCAGCATCACCCCACTCAGCAGCAGAAAGACTGATGAGCAGCACCGCAGGTGGTGGTTCTAGTGTCAACCCTTGGTACTTGCTGTAAATTCGTAGATAGTTTTTGTTGTGCAACGGTAACATGTATGATCAATCTGAGCAGACCTAGATGATTTTTTATGTTACTCATCAGTGTAATTTGAAAACAGGCCATCAGTTTAGGGCGCCATTTTGGTATTGTACACCACATTTTGATACTACTTGGACCACATTAATTGGAATATAGGTTTTTGTTGTGCAACGGTAACATGTATGATCAATCTGAGCACACCTAGATGATTTTTTATGTAACTCATCAGTGTAATTTGAAAACAGGCCATCAGTTTAGGGCGCCATTTCGGTATTGTACACCACATTTTGATACTACTTGTGGACCACATTAATTGGAATATAGTGCAATCTATTTGATGTGGACTACTAGATTCGTAACAATATTGAAGTTCCTGTGTTTGCTTGGGTTTTGGGGTCTCCCGGCGATGTAACCAAATCATCACATTAGTATTCATTATATTCCTCAGACGAATTAGTAATACGAAAATTCTAATTGGTGTTTTCTCTTCGTCAATGTCATAGTTGCGAATTCAAACTACTTAGGTTTGCGAATTCCACCACGCCTTAGGTTTGGGGACACTTTTTGCCAAAGGCAGGCAAAAATAGTGGTTGTTTTGGCCATACCAGTAAGTTTGGGTATGCAAACTCTCTTTTGTCGTTGCGGGTATTCCACCGCGCGGACGCGGAATGTAGTGGTTGTAGTAGCGATGTGCGTTTAGCCTTCTGTTTCTAATCAAGTGACTGAGGATGGAGAGAACACCAACTTCACTGCATGGTTCTTCAGATTCGCCTTGCGTACTACGTAAGGACTTACAGTAGTCCGCCTGAGCGTCACAATATCGATTCTTGATGTAAAGTTGAGCAGAGCTTCAACTGGAAAGGAAAGGAAAAAAAGACAAAGCTCTAGGGATCGTACAGGGAAACGAGAGCAAAACTCCAGGAAGCTTGAAAGGAAAAAGGTTGCTAAGGCGAGATGCTTTAACGTCTGGGTTCGACTAGGTCGATAGTTGTATTGTATTTTTTATTGAGTTGTTGAATGTTGAGTCTTTAGTCGTTGTTCCTTGAACTCCCTTGTATAAAGATATTCTAGGACCACAGGTATTGGCCCAAAGCATGTTAAAGACTTGTAGAAGTCTTCAATGATAAATGTGGCGTAGGTGATTCATGCAAATCCAATTAAAGAATAGAGTTCTTAACCAACACATACACCTCCATGTGCATGTGGACTCCGCCTCTTGCTTCTTCGCGAAGTCTCCTATGCGAAGCCATCTCACTTCGTCTTCATGTTTTAGGACTCCAGTTCTACGTGAAGTCCACCTCTTGACACCATAAGAAGTCCTTTTCGTATGCGAACTCTACTATCCAGCTCGCATGATCTCACTAGTGGGCCGTTACTTGTAAACTCAATTATTTTGGGCTCGCCGATGTGACGTGGATTAAGAATTTAATTAATATTCACTTAGACATTTACGGCTCAGTAAAATATTAATTCTGGGTGTAAACATTGCCCCCCAACTTCGAAGTTATGAATGTCAAAAATGACTAAAGAGGTTTATGTTCATGCTACTCCAAAGCCACTGGTATTGGCTCGGGTCATACATCAAAATGAGTGTGAGTAAACAAGCCTGTGAATAGGCTTTGAAACCCAAGCACCAAACAAAGCATTGTAGCGAAGCTGCTGTATGATTCGCCTAGTACCATATTTAACTGATAATCATGAACTTAACATAGCTAGAAACCTTGGACTTGAACTTAACGTGCACTTCGCCTGCTCTACTCAGAAGACATGGTACATTGCACATACCTCAAGCGGATGTAGCTCGTATGGATGTTCTTGAGCGAATGCATATAACTTGAGTAGACGTTCGCTTTGAATGGAGCCAAAAATTACCCTTCGCTTGAGCTCTTGGCGACGGCGAACCATCTTTGTCATAATTATGGAGTGACGTTGGCCATGTACATCGCTGCCCCCAGTGCGAAACAATGAGAGGCAAACAAAAGGACCATGTCGGCGAACGGCCACATAATCTTGAATTTTTTTTAAAGGCCACAAAGATTGGCCTAAATGATGACCAAGACACTTGAAGAACGTCTAAAATCTGAAATATCTGGAACACATATATACCCCAATGTGCCCTCCAGTTTTGATGTTTGTTCGTCGATACTAGAGAACACATATCTACCCTAATGTTCCCCCCAGTTTTGATGTATGTTCGTCGATACTGGAGAAGAATGAAGAACATCAAAACTTTAGTATGCCCCCCAGTGATGGAGTTGTGGTACCATGCCTCATTGAAAATGGCAAACACCGAGAAAGGCCGTGGATCGGTCTTGAGTAGATCCTGGTGTATGAATAAAGGTATACAAAACTTCTATGGATGTCGCCTAATAAAGAAAAACATGTTACAAGGTCATGAAAATACATTGAAAAAGCACATTGCAAATTCGCACGTATCCTGACATGTTTGCATTCAAACTGCCATAACTCTCTCCAGGAATGTCAGAATGATGAATTGTAAAATCCAATGAAAAATAGACATCCAGGGCTTTCAGTTGATATAAGGCTTACATGCTTCCTGGATCATTCCAGTTGAGTCCACGAAGTTGACTGTCCAGTAGTGGCTGTTGCAACTTTCAGCAATGCAAACTAGTTGTATTTCCTCTCTGACTTGATTTCGCTGGTAGCAATTCAAGGCATATGGAGTGTCTGCTGTCGTCAAGCCTCAGGGATAAGCCTCTAAGTAAAGTTCAAGTCTTACATAGGCAAAAATGTTGTCTTGCATTTCAGCAAAATCAATGATCTCTTTTTATGTTTTTTGCTATTTAATTTTTTTGTATTTTATTTTTTCAATACAAGAAAGAAAAAAAAAACGAAAGGAAAAACAGAAGTAAAGGCTGAAGTAAAAGCTAGGTGCAAAGAAAAACAAGGGCTTGTAGTATAATTAGTAACCCTTCGTAAGGCCATGGGGGAGGCACCCATGCTTCACTTCAAGTCTCGACGTTGTGATGTTTCCAGCATGAGACACCTGTCGTCGAGAATTTTCAAGTGTTGGGCGGAGTTGTTTCGCGTTAACAACTTGAAAATTTGGGCAAGGTAGTTCGTAGGGTACGTCTCGTTGCCCTCCACGTATCCTTGTATTTTGGCCAAACATGATCTTCAACTGCATGCTCGTGTACCGTATGCTGTTGAGATCAGCATTGTTGCCAACTATCATGTCATAATGCATGGTCTCATCGGGAATAGCCGCACATTAATTGGTGGAAGAGGACCATATCAAGAGCGTCATTGGGATTGTCCTCTTGTGGAATATGATTATGAGACAGACACACTAACATATAGTCTTCATCATATTCATCATAAATTGGTTCTGTGTCAAAATCAAATTTGGAGTCATCACAACCCAGCGAATCCACCTCTGTCTCTGATGCAGATATATGAAATCCATGGGCATCACGTTTAGATGCCACCAAGTCCTTGTTGCAGACTAGAGTGAGATGGCACTGAGAATACTTGACTTTACACCCATGTATAATAATCTTGCAATTCTGGGCGTAAAAACGTTTCTCACATACAATACTAAAGCCATAATTTGGCCTTTGAACTTGCATGCAAAGACTCCAATTATATTGGAATGTGAAGCCATGGATTGGCCTAGGTATACCACCATACCATATAAAATTAAGCTTGTCACAACTTGGTGCAGCTTCCTGATAACGTCTAATAATTGGACAAAACTCGAGTTGATCATGCCTATGATCATGGTGGTTAATTAAAGAATGAAGGTGTGCTATGCCTTGCTCCCCATGCATCTGACATGTGTCCTCATATACGTCTCGCATGAGAAAGCTGGCTCCTTGGTCACCTTTCATGTGAAATTGTGGTTCGCCATCTTCAGTGTCCAAACTAATTTCATCTTCTAAGATGGACTGTTCTGTTCTATCTTCATGCTCCTTTTTCTGAGGAACACCGTCAGTCTTTGAGATAAAATTATTATTCAAAATCTCACTGGCCTCAACCTCAGGTTTTTTGTCATTGACTAACAAAATAGATTTTTTTTTAGACGTGGGTTTGTCCAAAGGAAAATCTTTATCATTAGATTGGCTGCAAGGCAGTTCAATCTTTTTGACAAGGACGTGCTCGTCAACTATATGCTTTATATTTTGGGGTTGTAAAGCTTTTCAATGTGTAGCTTTACGAGGAGTAGTATTTGTTTCATTCTTATTTTGCTAACTAATCTTGGAAAGCAACTCGACGTCACTGAAACTCTTCCTTGTAGGCCTTCGCTTTAGCCTTTCTGTGTTCTTCAACAACCTTCCACTTTTCTATGAATGCGGTCTCTAGCATGGCCTCCTCTTTTCTCTTGGCAGCCTCTCGCTCGGCATGTTGTCTGCAGATGGCAGCACTTTGTTCAGCACATCGCCTTGGGATGGCAACTAATCTTTCATTGTTGGCCACTGATTTTTCTTGCCAATCGCCCCAATCTATTATCGCATCTTAGTTTTCGTTCTCTGATCCCAATGAAGGTGACGTCAGAGACTACCCTGGTTCCACTAGGTGTGCTAATGTTTTGGCCACATCAGTAAGTCTGGGTATGCAAAGTTTGTTTTAGTCGTTGTGGGCGTGCCACCTCGCGGACGCGGAAAGTAGTGGTTGTAGTAGCGAGATGCCCTTAGCCTGCTTCTAATCAAGCGACTGAGGATGAAGAGAGCACCAACTCCACCGCAGGGTTCTTCAGATTCGCCTTGCGTACTAGGCAAGGACTTACAGTAGTCCGCCTGAGCGTCACAATATCGATACTCGATGTAAGGTCGAGTAGAGCTTCAACTAGGAAGGAAAGGAAAAAAAGACAAAGCTCCGGGGAACGTACAGGGAAACGAGAGCAAAACTCCAAGAAGCTTGAAAGGAAAAGGGTTGCTGAGGCTAGATGCTTTAACGTCTGGGTTCAACTAGGTCGATAGTTGTATTGTATTTTTATTGAGTTGTTAAGAGTTGAGTCTTTAGTCGTTGTTCCTTGAACTCCTTTATATAAAGATATTCTAGGGCCACATGTATTGGCCCAAAACATGTCAAAGACTTGTAGAAGTCTTCAATGATAAATGTTGTGAAGGTGATTCATGCAAATCCAATTAAAGAATAGAGTTCTTAACCAACACATACACCTCCACGTGCATGCGGACTCCGCCTCTTGCTTCTTCGCAAAGTCTCATACGCGAAGCCATCTCGCCTCGTCTTCATGTTTTAAGACTCCAGTTCTACGCGTAGTCCATCTCTTAACACAATGCGAAGTCCTTTTTATATTCGAACTCTGCTATCCAGCTCGCATGATCTCACTGGCGGGCCGTCATTTGTAAACCCAATTATTTTGGGCTCGCCAGTATGACATGAATCAAAAATTTAGTTAATATTCACTTAAATATTTACTGCCTAGTAAAATATTAATTCTGAGTGTAAACAGTGATGGAATGTGAGTATGATCCTCAAATGGGGTGGATGTCTACTGGATTTGGCTCTGGTAACCAAAGGTTGATTAGACAACCAACTTGAAAGCTATCAAACAGTAGAGTAGGAATTTCTCTTTGTACTTAAGGAGTCTTTACACACAACGTGGCTACAACAGTTCTCTTATGTAGTGGTGGAAGGTAACTCTAAGCTGCTTATCGATTGAGAAATCTATGACGCCTTGGTGTATTCAGTCTTTAATACATGACATTTAATAGATAACATTTCATTTTCAAGTTGTGTACTTTCGACATATTCATTTTGTGGCAGATCGTCTAACCTTCCTGGGAATTATAATGTCTTCTCCTCTAGTTTGGTTTTATTGCTTGCCTATTTTTGTGTTCTCATCGTTCTATTTGGAAAAAGAGATCTTCATAAAGGCTTTGTTTTGTAATTTGTTTGTTGTTGACTTTCTTTAGCCATCAAAATAAAAAAACAAAAGAACTCTTTACTAAAAAAAAAAATCTAACTAGAACCATGTATTGTGTTTATGATATTTCATGTAAATTTCTACCTTATTAAAACACGCTCTTTTGGTTACAAAATACCAAAACACAACAAAAAATATTCTTGTAAATTTTTTAGTAGTTGAACCACATTCGAATCAATCGAATGAAAGAAAAAAGGGTACGAAATATCTTTTCCGGAAAGCGCTGGACTACGCCAAAGTGCGGTACGCCGATGTGGTTCCTATACGCGTGGCAGCGTCTCATCCGGTGACGATTTTCAAGGGACAAGGATGAGATTTCTCAGATGACGGGAAGGAAGCTCCACATGACGGCGTCTGTTGAAAGAGGAACGGCTTTTGTGTAAGCTCGACTTGCGCCGCTCAGACCAGCTCCGTCCACAGCCTCGTCGACTCATGGAAGAGCTCGAGTACTTGTGCTCAAGAAGACTTCGCGCACCCGTCAAGTAGGTCCTCTCTCTCCATTTCTTCAATTTCAACCTCTTTTTTTTCAATTTTAAGTTGAAATTTTCTTAATTACGAGCTTAAAATGATGTAATTTAGAGTATAATTTCAAGCTTATATTGAAATTTCTGTGAAGAACAAGTTTAATTACGAGTTTAGAGGATGTAATTTTAGGTGAGGAGAGACAATTAGAGTTTGAGATAAAGAACAAGGCATACTAAAAGAAATGGTTCCACCGCTTTGGAGTAAAGCAGTAAAATATGTAAATTTGGTTCTACTTACTTGGTTGATGAGACACCTAACAAACTTGGTGAAGATGGAGATGATGGTGTTGTACTGAAGAGCATACCAGTGAGCCATCTTGTCTAACTTGTTCTAATTACATACTCTTTATACTTAACACTGAGTTAGTTGAGTAATCTTGTATACCAAACTAATTCCATTTTTTCTTGTGTTTGTTTGCGATGTAGGTTTGTGATGATAGACAATCAGATTTAATTCCTTGCTTAGACAGAACATTATGAGAGACATTGCCCCGTTCCTGAAAAGCGCCTCCCCCACCTGGATACAAGGTGAGATGCTGCATTGTTTATATTAATGGAATTGATGGAACGTTGCATTCTAAGTAATTTGAATTGAGAATTGAGAATTGAGTATGTTTTCTGTCTTCATTGAAGAAGAAGAAGAGCTTTGGGTTAGTTTATGTTAATATTACACAGCTCAAATACATGAAAATTATCATTCATTGAGTTCATAGTGATAGTAGGTGTTATCTATTGGTATACGGTAACCGGAAATTGTGGGATTCTTCTTTAGAAAAAAGTAGTGATTGTTTTTTTTTTTTTTTTTTCAAATAGATCGGTGCGACATAGTTGAAGATATGCGTATCATAATTGCTTTATTACTGTCATTTCAGTCGAATGGATTGTGCAATTCGGTTCCATGCGTCAAAACATCCTAAAGACCTCTGCCACTTCAGCAAGGGGGTCGATGTTGGAACTAGGTGGTGTTTATAACAGTGGTCATCATCTTGCCATGAACGCAATCGTGCTTATTTTTTGCAACTTCTCTTAACAATCGGTCACCATCTTTGTTGATATCTGTGGTTCAATTTCATAACCTGAATTACACTGATCTGAATCTTACAACATGTTTAGGGTTTACAGCAAAACGTATTGCAGACAGACGCTGAGGAATGAAAATTACAGCTTACTATACATTCTAACTTGTGTTCCCAATCCAGATTGCATCATGATCTTTAATGTATATTTCTTTTGAATTCTCATTGCTTTCTTTAACTCTGGGTTATGCATGGCACAAATTCAAGTTCAATGGGAAGAAATGTACTGTGATTTTTCATTTTTTCTGATATTTGGATCGTGATCAACTTTTTGATATCCAAACAATTTTATAAATCTATAATAGAAATGAAGTTCTCGCTTCTCTAGGACAAGATATACACACCTTAAGAACCTGATATATTTCATACAGTTTAGCTTATCATAGAAAATGCATTACAATCTCCGGATTTAGCATCTCTAGTCAACAATCCTCTGGTCCCCAAATTACAAATAGTATCTTATACCAGATTGACACACCTTGATCCAATCATTTATCTGTGCTTCTTCACTTGTTGAAGGAGGCCCAAGTTACATCTCAATAAAACTGAATGAGAGACAAATTAGCACCACTTCATCTTTATGTACAACTCAAGAATGTACTACTCTATTCGCTCGTAAGAGATAAGTTGATTAAAATTTGCATCTCCCACAAGACTCGCTTATCAATTTGAGCAGCACTTTCTTGAAAGGCAGTAGCAAAATGTCCTTCTGCTGCCTGTTAAAAAAGTTCAGCTAAACTAGAGACACATGAGAGGATAAATGAGGAAGACTAGAAATTTCAAGAAATAGAAGCAGTAAAGGAAGAACAATACTGCAGTTAACAGCTGAAGTACTTAGGAAATCTTGAAGCGGTAGTCAGTACCCTCCAATGATAAAGCTAGCAGAGCAACTTAAATGAGGAAGGAACAATTCCATTGAATAACTTTAAGATAAATATACATTGACAATAAACATGAAACACATGCAGACCTCACTCCAACGTTTCAGCTTGTAGATTGCCTCCCTAAATGATGAGACAAAGCTGTAGTTAATTCTAATCTGCATAATTTTTGAAAAACAAGAGAATTACTGAATTAGCATTGACGCATCAAAAGCAATATCAGTCAAAGACCAACCTGTCCAAGATGAAGGTCTGGTTCCAGAACAACAGGAAAATGAGGTCAATAAGATAATCCAGTGAAGAAGAATCTCTGATATCATATCAAATGAAGGCTGAACACCACCAACCTGATATTACAAAACTACAAATCAATATCATAAGATTACCAATGCAACTCAAATATGCAGCAAAAAGCACAACTTTGCATGAAAAGCATAGGTGCCATCAACTACTAGTCTATTACCTATAAACAGAGCGGAGATATGACCTCAAAATCAAAGTATATATTAAAATAATAAAAACATTTAGATACATACCACTCTATATGAAGCACTCTGTAATATTGTTGAATCAACACGTTTCTTTGTTGATAGTCAAAAGCTGGAACCAATGTATCTTCACCCTTGTCAAGTCCTATTTTCCGCATAAAATCCTGATACTAAGTTCATAGATATAATAAGAACAAACCTTACATATTAAAAAGATCATTATTGCTAATCAGGAAAGGTGGGTTTGAACATAGCACATAAGCCCAGATTTGACATGAGAGATACTATATAGAAGTAAAATCTGCTACTGAAATTTCATGAATATAGTCAAATATCATAGCTGAGCAGTTGAAAACATTCAAAAATGGCTTACTAGTTGTTTATATCTAGCCAAATTATTCAGGCATGAAGCATGATTCGATACCATCAGAGTTATAATATGAAACGGAGGAAAAAGCCAAAACATGGATGCAAACCTCAAGATTTCGGACCACCAAGTCAAAATCTATTGAACCGAGATCCCTTCATCGATCCCATCATGGTAGTTCTCTATTGACACACTACAAGCAATAACAGATTGCACCTTTTCTACTAAGCTTCAGAGGACATCAAAAATAATAACAAGATTAACAATCGAACAAACAGAAGTGGTAAAATGTTTTTCGTCTGAAGAAAACTAAACACCTACCTTGTTTCACAAGAACCACTTGGACCACCAATGCCAACGGTAACAAAGCCTTGTATTTCTTTCTAAGCTCTTAGATAGATTTTACCAGGAAATAATACCAGCGATCAAAAGACTGTACATTCCAACCCAGAGCATTGTCAGGATGAAACCAAGTAAGAACACACGAAAGTACAATTTGGTTTAAACAAGGATTAGCATAACATTTCAACTCTACATGCTTATTTATGTGTATACAAAGCGAAAGATAGCAAAAAGTTTCCACATTTCCATCGAAGAACACATTCAGAATTGAATAGATACAACAACTGCATCCACATTTCCTCATAAACCCAATATCAAAACCCACTCAAAAAAGTAAAACCTCAACGTACAAAACACCTCACTAATCCTAATTCCGAGCAAAACCCAATACTCAAAACTGAAAAACCAATCTAATAAACACATAGGATACAATCTTGATTGGAAAAGGCAGAACTGAACAAACCAAAACAAGGATGGGAACTTTGATAAGTACCAAATGGAGAGGAATTGATTGGAGAATAGAAGAAGACGAAGATGATGTTGAGGGCTGCTGTTGGAAATAGTCGCGGCCTCTTTCATGGAAAAACTCGCTGCACAACTTCATTCATCCCTCTCGGAAGGGTACAAACGTCTAGACGTCTCCATCGATGTCGGGCAAAATCTCCGTCCTGTCCTTCAGACTGGCAGTAAAATCAGGCAGTTTCTGCGACTTTATGAAATTACAGAATTGCTACTCCGTCTGGAGTACCTTACGACGCGCGTAGTGCAGTTGTTGCCATCTTTTCCATACAAAATCAACATTGCCAACCTTTTCTCGTTCTATGGTTTGAAAAAGGAATAACATTACCCATTTGTCTACGGAAAAAATTCCATCCCCTACCTTCACATGTACGTATGTAGAGAGAGTATTAGTAGAAACTCCTCCAGAGTAGGTAATTGGAATTCACGTCATCAAGCCCATCATGTGTTCCAGGGGCACCTGGCCAGTCTCAACCACCCTACCCTTTTCTTCTCTCTCTTTTCGAGTATTTAGTGTAGATAATACCATACTCCGTGTCAAAACCGCGTCTTCACCACCCCTAAGTATTCGGTTTTTCAGCTTTTGCTTCCTCACAAATCACAATCCCGGATTTCACCGACTCTCCAAAAACTCTATAAGAAACACCCATCACACTCTTTCCCAACTATTCCACCCAACTCTTTGATTTTCAGCAAAGATGAGTTACTACAATCAGCAGCAGGCTCCGGTTGGTGTCCCTCCTCCTCAGGGTATGTGATTGATTTTGGTGTTGCGTGTTGGTTTTGGTTTGATTTTGATTTGGTGGTTATACAATGGCTGTTGTTTTGATGATGTAGGTTATCCTCCCAAGGATGCTTACCCTCCTCCAGGGTACCCTCCACAAGGGTATGCCCCTCAACAGGGCTACCCACAGCAGGGATACCCACAACAGGGCTACCCACCGCAACAAGGCTATGCTCAGCCTCCTCCTCAACAAAAGAGCTCCGGTTGCCTTGAAGGATGGTAAGCCAAATTAGATCATGATTTGTTAGATTGCAAGATTTTGGTGGTTCAATTTTTTTTTTTTTTGATTTGAGAATCCATGAGTAATAATTGCTTAGTAGGTTCTTCAGAGGGTGGTGATTATTTGTGTGCAATTTCTTATATGAAGTTTGAGAATTGCGATGATTTAGAGAGTTTTTAATGTGATTGTTTGGTTGTTGGTTTTTCAGTCTAGCGGCGCTTTGCTGTTGTTGCTTGTTGGATGCTTGCTTCTGAGGAGATTCGATGCTACATTGCTTTGTTGCGGGGTAACATGTCATTGAAGTTTACATGTAGGATCAAGTAATACTATCTGATGTTTGGTGGTGTTTAGTTTGGAATTATGTAATGCAGACTCATTAGATGAACAAATTTCTTTCAATTGAATAATAGTAGGTCATGTTTATTTTGGATATTACGGATTAATCAACTTTGCGGTCGACTATTGCTCTATCAGATGGATGAATCTAATTACATTGCCCTTTAGTTTTCGTACTTGGGAGAGTATATGCATGATGTCTCTGGATTATATTGTGATGTTCTTTTCTTATGGGTAAATTTTCATTGAAAATCACTTGTTTTCCCTTACAGCTTTCTTGTGTTGTATTCTTTTGTTGGATTTGGTCATTAGCTGTGCAAGATGGGGTGCATTTTGTTCGTTCCTCTCTTTAAGTCCTTTCCACTCAATAGAGATTCAACTCTCTTTTAGATGTCCCCATCACTAGTGCCAGTGGCCTACAGCTGAGAGTAGACAAGTATATTGCTTTCCTATTGCTAATCTTTTGTGATGTTATTTAAGATAGTGACTTAATCAGCAATGCCCTCTAAGTTGATTCATGCATCCATTGATAATTTGATAGTGACTTAGTCAGCAAGCTATGTTAGTATATTCCTGATTTTTAGTTCAAAAATTGTTGGCGACCAAGTTTTGTGTGGAATTTTCGTGGGCTTTGGTAGTGGGCCTAAAACAGAATAGGAATGAGAACAGGGGCTTATTTTGTGAGTCGGTTTGGATACTCGAGTGTGACTGTTGAATCGTTGATACAGGGCAGCTGGTCATTGCATCAACCGCGCTATAACTTGTCCAAGCCCTTATGTTCTTGCCAACACAGCTGCAGTAATCAGCTGGCTGCAGAATATTCATGCTTGTATTCCATCCTTCTCTTCCATTGGTTTACTACGACAATCTCATCTCCACGTTCCTCAGATCAAAACTGTCTTCCTGAAAGAGTTTAAAACTGCAGTTTGTATTTTCATTAAATCAATGGGATGATATTTTGAGAATGGCCTTCATGGATCTCAGGTTGTTACCATCAGACTAGGAAAAATAATTCACAATCTTGGAAGACGTGGAAAACAAAAACTCCTGGTGGCTTTTATCAGAAGATTATGCCTGTCTTGACGTAGCCCTGCTTGAAATCCGATTTTGTTTTCCGTATGAACTTCTCTCTTCTTTTAAAAGCTATTATTGTCAAGATCTTTTCAATCCAATCCATGAATGATATGAACTTCTCTCTTCTTTTATCCTATTGGATTTACAAGTCCTACCAACCATCGATTTGTTGGTTAATAATAGATGGAGTCTTCATCCTCCTAGAAGCAGGAAACAGGGACCTAAAGTGTTCTAAGCTAGCCATCGAAATTGTTTCTCTTTGTATTGCCAGCCTTTTCCTCTATGAATGGTATATTTCATGGCCACTTTCTCTGATGCAGGGATTTATTACTCTGTAGGTGACAAATTGAATGTGTGTAGACTTACCTAGTGAGCCGGCAAATGCAGTAAAACATGTTGACTTGACTATAGTCTTGTGTAAAGCTCCAAAATGTAACAGTGTAGGTGGTGGACTCCCTCTTATGTCTTGTCACGAACCAAATGATTCAGTCTCAATAGCTACTCCAATATCGTATATGGAGCACTGTCTTTGTCTGAAGAAGACGTCTACAGCTCTAAAAAGTGTGCACGGTGAGGTGTAAGGTCCAGGAAATTGATCGGAACACAACTGACACATGAACTATGAAACTGGAATACTCCACAAGTGATGCTCTTATGAATCAAAATTGTAAGCAGTTCCTGAACTATGAAACTTGATTACTCCACAAGGACTTGCAATTGACCCAGATTGGAAGGAACTTGGGTGACAAGAATATGGCAACACGTGTTCATCTCAGTTATTATCTTTTCTGCTGTTAACAAAGCTAACGGGGAGACTTCTTAAACATCAAAGATTTCAGAGAGCTAGAGATAAGTTCAAGCACAGGGGATTCTTGGGTCGAGCTTTCCACGGGGTCGAGTTGGGATTGGAGATCAAAAAAAAGGGGAAAATCAGGTTTTGCCTGAAGGGTATGCATATTCGGCCGATGAGGATGATCTGTCGAGGACCAAGAACTTGACAGATGAGGATCATGATGAGCTGAATGGATGCCTGAATCTGGATTTGGTGTTCAGCTAAGAAGAGATTCGTAGCTTTGTAACACCTTGGGTTCAATTAAATTTTGCAGGTAGACGAGGTAGATTAGAATTTTATGCTTTAAAGCCTAAGCAATCTTCTTGTGGAACTGGAACAATTTGGATCTAGGATCTGCTTGTGTTGTGCTTGAAGCCGTTTTGGAACAATTGTACAGATTGTGTAGTTGTGTTGTACTGCGGTTATTCAAGAATGGCTTCCTTATCAGGAACAATTGTTCCTCCAATTCTTTAGTTGAGAGAATATGAGATAAAGGAGAGAGGAGAGATGACGGCGTCGTTACGTATTAGTGGTCATGGTCAGCTAGAGGTAACAACGGCTTGTCACCTAAGTTCCTTCCTTACGAATTCACTACGCAAGTGTCATTGCCATTGCTCTTTGTCATATATTCTATGTCATCAGTTTCTCTAGCTCCAAAACTGAGGTAATATATCTCGTCCTGGTACGCTAGAAACCATATATCACCATACGTACGTACATACGGTACAAGATGTTCTATTCATCTGAATTATTGATTATCTCTAGCTACCTAGGTGACCAATTTAATTACTTCAAATATTTAGTACATATAACCTGTGAATAAGGATTAACATCGATAGAGGCTGACAAGCAAAAGAAAATGGCTCATAAAATAGAGAATGGTGGAGTCCCTTTCTCAAAGCCATACTGTATGACTATGTTGTTCACTAATTCACCAGCGAAGCCTCTCTGCTAGCTTTGTATTAAACGGACGAGTGTCCTTCACATTCCCAGGTCCCCAACTCAACCTCCTCTCTCTAGTCTCTACTCTATCGTTTTGCCGCGTTTCTGCTGACTCATAAACCTCTAAAATAGATATTCTCCAAATTCTTTTGCTTTTTTCCTGGGGTTTAGCACAACAATGGCTACTCTAAGATCAAGGCCGTGGAGTGATTACAACACGGGCCATGGCCACCAAGCTCGGTCTTCTTCATGCCCCTGCAAACCCAGTTACAAAATGAACGTGATGAAGAATCAGAGATTTGGGACAGCTTGGTTAGCTCAGAGATCAAGGAAAAGGTACTTGGTAGCTCAAGGGTACGGTTCAGAAAGTCGTGAAGCTTATGTTATTTCCGACCAAGACAAGAAATTCGTGAACGCTCTCCGGGAAGTTCAGCCCTATATATTCCTCAACAGAGGCCGGACATTTGTGGTGGTGCTCGCCGGCGAGATTGTTGTTAGTCCTTACTTCGATGCCATACTCCAGGTGAACATTCCTATCCTCATTACACAATTTGTCTTACACTTGCTAATTAAGACGAGTAGTTTTAGTTTAGGGAACAAGTTTATGAGCTTGATCATGATGAGTGTCCCCATGAAACGATGGCTCGTGAATGGTATGGCAGAAAAAGAATCCCAACACAGTGAGACTAGCTCACTCGAACAGTGCGTCTAGCTAAGCTACCAAACCTTTCAGTACACTCCCTTCGTCACATCCACATTATTTTAGCTTACTGGGCCAATCTCTTGCTTGTACCTTTTAAGACTGGAATGGAATGGAGAAGCTCATTGACGAAAAGAATGAAAAGATGGGAGATAAAAAATTTAGTGAGATATTCTTTCTTAGGTGCTATATCGATTCTCCGATCAGAGCTTTTCATTTCCAAAATACTCCCAACAAGAGAAAAGTAAAGCGACATTACGAGTCAATTGCAGATGTATTCACGTTTTTGATACATTATACTCTGTGTGTGTATATATAATACATGCATGCTAGATATTTTAACAAGCATATTTTATTCACATACCATCTATCTTATACAAACATATTCTAACAACTTGCTGGATATCAAAAGTGCAATTATAAGAAGTGGTGAAAATTGGCTTGTTCGTAACTGGTGAGTTAGACTTGTATGTCTCAGTAAGGTAAAACAGGGGAAGGTCGCTTAAAACTAGTTTCCTTTGGTGCTAATAAAGAGTCGTTAATTGGTAACCATCATCCCTCTTTAATCTTCATCATTCTAGATTGCTCCAACTTAGTAACAAAAATTTGAACTTTATATCTACTCATATCATATGTATCTTTTATTTTATTTTATTGATAATGAGGTAACAAGCCACCTCGGTTACGTCAGCAAGCTATTAATATATACACTCATTCAGTATACGAATTGTGGTCTACGAGAGTATCCGCAGTAGGTGCAGAACCCCAAAGCCCCCTCAAACCAGTTGATCACAAGCTGGTGAGAGTTGAGACTCGAACTCTAAGATGCAGAGAACTTGATCCCTCACCCGGGTTTCCTTCTGCCAAGAAAGGGCTAGTACATTCACCAATTCGTCCAACTGCTCTTGTATAAGAAGCAAGGTATTGTAGTATAGTTGGGGAATCCGTCGTTTCAGCTGCCACAATAGTTTATTCCATTACCCCCATTTTTGTAAAGCAGTCACCACTTAAGCCACATACAATGCGTAGACACGAAAGTTCCATACTAAGGCAGCTCGACTAATTTAACCACACTTGGTGATTCATATTAGAAATATATAATGATATATCTTTTTAAAATAGTTCTCGTGTTCTTTATATGAGGAAACTCAGAAAAGTTACTAAAATGATATATGATTTGAAGTTAAATTGGATGCATACTAAAATCAGGTGTTATCGTTAGTCTATACTAATCATCAAAATGATCTAATTATTTTTAAAATTATTTACTAAAATATTACAGATCATGTAAATATCAATTTTATTTACGCAACGTTAAAGCTAAACAGGGCTAGTGCATTTAACCCTAAAGCTAAATTGTTTTAGTCTTTTTTCTTTTTTTTTTGAACAGAAATTGTTTTAGTCTAATTCTCTATTTATTAGGAACGCGGAGAGTCTAGATTCGCCTATAAAGTACAAAGTCCAAAACACGAACGAATCCAATATTCTGAAGTAGCTGCGCGCGCAGGTAGTCACTTGCTCCGGGCCCAGTGGCGGCGGCTTCCCTGCTTCACCCAATTCAATTCAACCGCTTCTTCTCTTCTCTTTCCAACCCCAATTAGCTCCTTCTCTCTCCTCTGCTTCCCGCCATGGCTGCCACCTTCCTCTCCACCCACTGCCACGTCACCTCTACCGCCGCCCACTCTCCCTCCCTCCGCCGCTTTTCTCTCGCCGCAGCCGTCAAGCCCTCCCGGCTGGAGATGGTAAATAGCCGGCCGGCGAAGGGCAGAATCAGAATGTGTCACAGGGCCAATGCCGCTGGGTCCGGGCCGGTGATGGGGGAGAGCGAGAGCGACGGCGAGCACTATAACTCGATTGAGGACGAGCAGTTTGTGCGGTGGTTCCGAGAGGCTTGGCCCTACCTCTGGGCCCACCGCGGCGCTACTTTTGTCGTCATCATCTCCGGTGAAATTGTCAACAGCCCTCACCATCTTGACCCTATTCTTAAGGCCGGTACTTTGTTTTCCTTAAGCTCAGAAAATTGAGAAAGCTTTGTATTTTTGTTTCTGAATTTGAATTTGAATTTGAGTTTGTTTAATACAGTGCATTGTTGTGTATATTTAACATTATGTTGATACAGGATATTGCTTTTCTTCATCACCTGGGGATCAAGTTTGTTCTTGTTCCAGGCACCCATGTTGAAATCGATACACTTTTGGCTCAGAGAGGTGAGTATTGTCCCATTGTATTGTATGTTTTTTACTGTTTGTTATATAGTAGAATTGAGTATTGAAGTTTTTGGGAGGTGGAACGTTGTTTAGTTTAGCTGGGGTGGTGATTTTTTATGTATTTGAATTGGACTAGTTGGATTATTGATGCTTAAGAGTGTTAGTTGTTACTTGTTGCAGGCAAGAGTCCGAAGTTTGCTGGTCAGTATAGAGTGACGGACTCGGATTCTCTGACAGCTGCAAAGGAAGCTGCTGGGAAGATTACCATGGATATAGAGGCAAAGCTCTCGCCGGGGCCCTCCATATGTAATATTCGTCGGCATGGTGATAGTAGTCGCTGGCATGAAGTTGGTGTCAGCGTAGCAAGTGGTAACTTTCTTGCAGCTAAGGTGGGAATCTTATAAGTTTGAATGTAGTATTCAATGTTGTTTGCTTGATTTGTGAAACTTTTGGTAGTGTGGCCAAGTTTTAACGAGTTCATGTGATATTTTCAGAGGAGAGGAGTTGTTGCTGGTGTTGATTATGGGGCAACAGGAGAGGTTAAGAAGGTAGACGTGGTTCGGATGCGTGAGAGGCTTGATGGCGGTTGTATTGTGCTACTGAGAAACCTTGGCTATTCGAGCTCTGGAGAAGTTTTAAATTGCAAGTAAGCTCTTTTGACATAACTTCTGATAGTTATTGATATATTAAAGTATAAGTCACATGATGCTTAATGTTTATTTGGTTCATGATTTCCTGCCTCCAAGTTCCAACTCTTCTTATATAGTAGTAGTGCCTGGTCAATGATATGCTTTTTATAAATTTCAGCACGTATGAAGTTGCAACAGCCTGTTCCTTGGCTATTGAAGCAGATAAGCTTATCTGCATAATAGACGGTCCCATTCTTGATGAGAGTGGACGTCTGATTCGTTTCTTGACTCTTGAAGAAGCAGACGTGTTGATTCGTCAGCGGGCTATGCAAAGTGAAATAGCCGCCAACTATGTGAAAGCTGTTGACGAAGAAAATCTCCATTATCTTGGATGTGATAATGGACATTTTCTAAAGGAAAAACATATTCCAAGGTTTAACAATGGTGTTGGTTTTGAGAATGGCAATGGATTATGGTCTGGTGAACAAGGTTTTGCAATAGGAGGTCATGAGCGGCAAAGTCGATTAAGTGGTTATCTTTCGGAATTAGCTGCTGCAGCCTTTGTTTGCAGGGTAAGACCAATACTTTTGAGCTTGCTTTTGATGCATATTCAATTCTTTTTTTCTGCAAGGAAATTATATTTTCTGCAAGGGAATTGTCCTCAACAAAGAACTGTTCGTAACCATGCTATACCATTAATAATGATGAAGTCACAAAACCATCAATTTATTTATGTGCATGCAAATGTAAGTACGATATTTGGAACTACTAGGATCTTATTTTCAACTATACGCATATCTGCATGCACACCCACTACCCAAGGCTTTAGTGTAGACTTTATTTCAAAACAAACTCAATCTGAGATATTTATGTGCTTGCATATAGCTCAAAGTTTCAGTTTAAGAACCTAACCTATAGTAGTTTCTGATTTATGCCAGGGAGGTGTTCAAAGAGTTCATCTGTTAGATGGCACTAAAGGGGGGGTATTGTTGTTAGAATTATTTAAACGAGATGGAATGGGGACTATGGTGGCCAGGTATGCTATTTTTTCAAACAAAAATCTTCAACTTTTTTTTTTGATACATTAGGGAATAGGGACTAGCTAAGGCTTTCTCGATCCGTCCACTAATGTGTCTTAGTTGTCCATTCACAGTGATGTTTATGAAGGAACTCGAATGGCGAGGGTGACAGACCTATCTAGAATAAGACAAATCATTCTACCTTTAGAAGCAGCTGGCACATTGGTTACGAGAACTGATGAAGAGGTTCATGCTCCTTCTATATTTGATTTTCATTTGTAGTAATTAAAAACGGATGTCTCTTTCATTTTTTCCTTAACTAAACTGAATATGTGCATTCTCATATTCGTGTTGTCTTGTTTTAATAGCTACTTAAAGCATTGGATTTCTATGTTGTTGTCGAAAGAGAAGGTCAAATTATTGCATGTGGTGCTTTATTCCCTTTCCGAGAGGAGAAATGTGCAGAGGTGGCTGCTATTGCAGTTTCTCCCGATTGCCGTGGACAAGGACAAGGAGATAAATTACTTGGTAAGCTATAATACTTGTTACTTTGCTCCTTTTTTTTTTTCCTGGAATTATTGGTCAATAGGGCATATTATGGCAAACATGGTATTATAATAACAGTAGCTGCCAAATATGTGAGTAGGAAGTAAAGTTGAAAAAAGCGACCAAGTATTTTAAGTACACTAATTTCACACATCCAAACTCTATTTGCTTACTGGTCCAAGTTCCTTTGGAGTAAAGGATTCAAACTAGGTACCAAAAGATGGGAACTATTGAAAAAAAATCTCATGTCTTTCTAGGTTGAGTTTCACTGCTACTCTATTTCTTCTCTCTAAACTCCAAAGGTAAAAGACTTGTGCAATGTGTTTAGTCTTGGGCTTCTAGAATAGATAATTCCTTTTTAAACCAAACCTATTTGGTACTGCATATGGGTTGAATATGTTCAAGCCTCACTTACTCAGCATAGCAAGTGGTGTTATGGGCAGAGGTAACTACGATAAGTAGATTTCTTAATCTAAGATAGCACCAAATGGAGATGAGCTCCAATCCTTCATAATAGGCTCTCTTTTTTTTGGTCTGATTCATAATAGGCTCTGTCATTATAGTATATCTACCATTCATTTTTTCTTTTGTGATTCTTGGATTTTGTCATAATTTCATGGATTTTGAATTGTAGATTACATGGAGAAGAAGGCATCTTCTCTTGGATTGGAAAAGCTTTTCTTACTAACAACCCGAACTGCAGATTGGTTAGTTTCTGCTACTTGAAATACTTGCACCTTATTTATATGCTTGAATATGGCTGACTACTAATATTTAATGGAGGATGAGGAATGCTTCAGTTTCTATCTTTGTGTTGTACTACTACACTATAATGTAGTTCAGGTATTTAGTTGGGCTACCAATCCAGAATTGTTAATTTGACATGGATGGTTCACTAATATGATTGTTGTTATTATATGGAATCATTGATTCTTATACCCACTGAAGATTGTAGCCAATGTCATCAGCATGTGGGAAGGCATACATAATTTTTTTTTTCTTTACCCTTTCCTGTCTGATTGTCGCACAATAGCATAACAATATCCTTGTTGCAATACATTGATCATTTTGTTCCCACCATTTCTCTAAGAATTTTAATGCTCACCCTTGAAAATTCGTTTGTGTTGTTTGCTTTACAGGTTTAAGAGACGTGGATTTTCTGAATGTTCAATAGAATCAATACCAGAGAAGCGGAGGGAAAAAATTAATCTGTCCCGTAGATCCAAGTACTATATGAAGCAGCTGATACCTGATACTTGCGGAATTACTGTTGATAGGGTGGTGGTCCCTTAAGGCTCTCGTATCCCTGCGACATGTTTGGGTTTTGAGCTTGTGAGTCCCAATCCACTGTCTTCCTTCAGGTACTTTCAGAAAAACTACGAGTATAATGAATCATGTTTCTGATGACATGTAATTTGAGGAGTTTCCTCGAGTAAAATTCTAAAATAGTGTAAGTTACGGATTATTCTGAAAAAGTTATGAAAAGAGAAAGTAGGATGTGATGCATTTCCACATACAATCTTGGCTGAACTTGGCTGTCTTAGTTTCGAGGTTAACTCTTGAAGATTATCGATATGGAACCTATAAACCCAATGAATTGAAGAACTTCCTATTTGGGCCACATGTCAAAAAGTGGAGACAATTTGGTTGTTGGAGTTTCAATAGTGTAAAGGGAGACTCGGGTGGAAATCACGTTGAGAAATTACATAGTTTCAAAAAGTAGTTGTGATTGTGGATACAAAATACGGTCTCTAGAAAAACTAGTCGTTAGCGCTAGGGTAAACCTACCCTAGGGCTTCCTAGGCTTTCGGAAAAGGAGGATGAGATGAGTCAGATGACAAACCGTTTCACAAAGACGCATGTACTAATGGGAGGTTGCGGTCGAATTGAAGATTTGGGAACATTGATTGCTGCGACAACGAGTGGATGAGCGTGGGAACCATGACAGTGCTATGGGGATTGAAGAGTCGCCTAGCGATTTTGTCGCAAGAGGGTTGTCTTTTTCTGTTTTGGTTCGAGGTGAAAAAAGAGGGAGAGAAGCTGTTTCATGGAGGGACCATGGCACTACAATGGTCGTATGCTGTTGTTGGGTGATCCAACAGAGGTTGGGTGGAATAAACCCGGAAACGTGGGTGGCGGTGAGGGGCGTCACTCCACCTTTGTGCACAGAGAACAACCTAACCCTAATTAGGTCCTCCATAGATACATTTCTACGTGTGGATCCTTATCAATTGATGTGGGGATTGCCGAAAACCTTGTTTAGGGGTTTGATCGAAGCCTAGCACCGCAAATAGACGGATCAACATTTTTGTTTGGGTGGTGTCAAGGTGGTGATGCATCTGCACTATGAAAAGGTGAAAGGGTTGTGTAGGGCTTGCGGACTGCTTGCGCATGAAGCTGATCCAGTGATAAGTTCCTTACTATGTGTATCCCGAGTTCGTCCACAAGTTTTGTCATAATGACAATAATCTCCTACATTAATTGACCAAATTAGAGGGTTGGGGGAGGAACAAAGGCCGAAGGCTAGAGCCGGAACACATTGGGAAGAAAGCGTTGGGTGGCACTGCGCGCTACTTTGAGAGATGTCATACCACAACATGTTGTGGTGGTTGGTGAGTAGCAAGTTCGGAAGAAAGCATTGGTTGTTGCTTGTGTGCAGGAAGGAAAGGCACCTAGGGCATCGCTGGAGATGGAGAATGATCAGGAGGGACATAAAGTGGTGAAGTCGGAGGTTATGAACTAGCTTCAACCGTGTCAGAGTTTGGTCTAATGCATATTGCTGAGCGTTTTGATATTAGTGGAATTGTTCGACCAAAGTGTGGGCGGGGCGTAGTGGAAGTTGCGTCAGAGAAGAAGAAGCGTAAACCAATCACAGAGAAATCGAAGTTGTCGAGGGGAAGCTGTAGAAAAAGAACTTTCACTTCTTGAGACAGGATAACGAGAGGGTGAAAGAAGGGGACTCGGAGGAAAGTGTGAAGGAACAATGTGCAATAAATGGGGTGGAAGTTGCATTATGGAACAGAAAGAAGACGTTGATGCGCCTTATTAGAAAGTGTCGGCAGTGAACAAATGTTGAAGCAATGGGGCGAGGACTCTCCACACACTAGCATCTTTTTATTTTCATATCTTCGCATCTTTCTGGATGTGCGTAATTTTTCTTAAAAAAGGTTGAACTACTTAGGTATTGGTTCTATCTAACAACCTTTGAGGGTGGGCCGCTATGTTCTAGGTCCGCTGAAAATCAATCAAGTTGTTCTTTCTAAAAATATGTCTGGGAAATAATAGTTTGTGGGGAACGGCTGCTGTGTACGCAGTACTGCAGCTGTCGTTTGACTTTGTCAAGCGGTGAAATTACTTTTCATAAGAAGCATGCGCCAAACGCGTGTCTTGCGTGGAGGGAGACTAGTTCGCGGAGAGAGAATCTTTCGCGGAGGAACAATCTCGCGAGGGAGAAGAGTTCGCGGAAGGAGAATCATTCACGGAGGGCCAATCATTCGCGGAGGGAGAATCTCGCCGAAGGAGAATCATTCGCGGAGGGCCAATCGTTCGCGGAGGGAGAATCTCGCAGAAGGAGAACCGTTCGCGGAGGGAGAATCCGCGAAGAGAGAACAGTTCACGGAGGCTAAGGAGAATCGTTAGCCGAAGGAGAATTACCGAGAGTCATGCACAACACGCGCCAAAACTTCTCCACCCGCTGCTTGACACGTGGTACAGACAGCCGCAGTATTCAAGGTACTTCGTACATTCCAGAACACACCCAGTTTGTGATCCAAAGTTTAGGTTTTAAATTTTTCTTTGAAACCCAAGGGCACACCCGACTATCAACCATTGGATCTCTCGGAAAGTGTTTTTTTCCTTAACCAAGGAAAAATTGGGGGAGTTGGGATGTTCACAACCTTTTAAGATACTCCTGCTTCGCCTTCTCAGTGACAATCAAAAATGAATAAAACCAACTTAAAATAACGTCTTACTTTCTTGAAAAAAGTTAAGTGAACCATCTCTTTTGATACGACGTGTCTTATTGACAACTGATTTAGTATATCTATGTGATTCAGTTCAACTGCTCAAAAGGATCCTCCCACTGCTTGGGAGCTTACAGTTTCATGTTCTATTTCACTCCCCGATGGGGGTTCTTTTCACCCTTCCCTCACGGTACTACTTCATTATCGGTCATCCAGGAGTATTTAGCCTTGCAAGGTGGTCCTTGCTGATTCACATGGGATTCCACATGTCCTATGCTACTCAGGTCAGAGCGTAAGGTATTGATGGTTTCAGCTACTAGACTCTCGCCATCTAGGGTGCAGCACTCCATCGCTTCGCCTAGCAGCACAACGCTTGTATTGCTCTCCCACAATCCCGTTTTCATATGTATATGATACCTAAAAAGGTGGTTCACCTACTAATGTTCTTACTTTTGAACTCATAATTAAACTTGAATATTTCTAAACTTAGAATTCTAAACTCCGATCCGAAGCCTTATTTGGTAGGCAAAATAAGCTGTCAAGTCAAGAAAATTAGCCTATAAAAAGCGTTTTCACTTTTTTAGATAGGATAGGAATGTTATATGTCCCCGAATAGCCGGGATTAGTTTACTACTATAAAATAGGGTTTACGCACATAGGTTTGACATAAACTCATCTTTTTCTTTTCTTTTCTTAGAAATCGGGCCTTTTCTTCGAAATAGGACCCGTATGGCTGCTCTCAGAACTCTATCCAATACATATTTGGATCAGACCATTAGGGCCAAAATTGTTGTTTAGGAGTTTGGACTTTGGAATAACAGATTTTAGATCCAAAATCTAAATCAGGGTTGGATTAGGGTTTTACTAGCCCAGCCACTTTGTTTTAGGGGAGTCCAATCTCTTTGAGAACTAATGGAGGGAGAGAGCCAAAAGCCGCAAAAATGGACAGCGGAGGAGGAAGAAGCCCTATTAGCCGGAGTTGCAAAGCACGGAGTTGGCAATTGGAAGATCATTCTCGAAGATTCTGAGTTTGGCTCTATCCTCACTCGCCGCTCCAATATGAAACTCAAGTATAAGTGGAGGCACTGGAGTCGTAGGCCTTCTGAAAACTCACCTTCTATGGCTGATGAAGCACTCGAGGAGGCAGAGAGTGTTTCGAATTCAGACACGAAAGAGGAAGATAGAGTTTCGGAGACGAAGAAGAGGAAGAGAATGCCGGCAGAAGACGCCGAGTACATGCTAGATCTAGAGTCCATGTTACAGCTAGCCAGTGAGATTTATGAACGATTTTCATGAGGGTGAAGGAGACTATCGATCACTTTAATTTGAAAAACCCTAGCCTCTTTTAGCTTTCGTTATTTTTTTGTGATTTCTAAATAAAAGATAGTCACTCATCATAGGGAATGAACGTGATTAAACTTGTGCCAATTTGACAGTAACTGTGATTAGCTTCTTTGTAGATTGAAACAAACAAATTACAGTACGTACGTTTCAACTACAACTACTAATTTATAGTGTTTGCCACTTTCATAATTGGATTTGTTCTTGTAAGACTTGAAATTGACTGCATATAGTGAGCTCATCCAATACGAAGAGAGCTTCTTAACAAAGCAGCTATCGTTGGTTTGGTTGCATAATGATCTCCAACTGCTCAAATCGTGTTATGGGGATTGGTTGTTTCTGGCACCAATAATCCAGTTTGTGCTGTGTTACAACGGACTGTGCTTGGAAGCCAGAGTGAAGGAAAGCTATATGATCAAGAATGGTTGTAGTTATCAATTTTTTTCTTTATTTACTCAAATAATTTTTTGATAAAACATAATATGGATAGGCGTTTCCCCACGAATCATTTGTCAGAGGGTCATGGAATTGTTCATGCGGCAACCACACACTTAACAAAACATCGTGTTGTGTTCGTTTATATGAAGTCAATTTTTTGTGTGAAAGAAAATGAAGTCAGTTTTGTGAAAGAGAATTAGTTGATGAATATGATAAAAAAAAAAAATTATATTATCATCGACCTTTCTACCCCACCCACCCCGGTATTCTTTCTCCCGTGAGTCCCAATAAGATCGGCAACTGCCTGAATCCTTTGCGAGATTCCCTGACACTTTCCCTTCCGGCCTTCTTTAAGCTTCGCCAGAAGCGACTAGTAGCTTCCCGCATGTCTCTTTACTTAATGGTCTTGTGCATATATTCATTTACTCCAGCTTTTTCTTTGGTAGTTGGTATGAGACGGTTCTTTTTTGCTCGGGGTAATCTTTTTCGATCGATGATAAAAGAAAGTTATATTCTGAATAACTAAAAACAGATAGATAAACATTTCTCTTTGTTTCAGGTCGATAGATTCTTCAGTAACAAATCGTGAGACAACATCTGAAAAAGTTAAAACCGAAATTTTGTGTTAAACCTTTAACACTCATAAATACTCATTAATGCGAAAATAATTAAATCTTCACTTGTAAAAGTTTATAACTATTATTTAGAAAAAAAATTATAAACTAAAAGCATGAAGCACATCACCTATGCCAAAAAAACCCTATGCCAGACCTGTGCCACCACTTAATTCACGACACCTGTCTCTAAATTTAACCGAGCTTAACTCCATTAGTCCACTGTTATCTTTAAATAAAAACAAAATTAAAATTTATTATTAGAGAAATACATATCCCACTCTGCCTATTCATCATCCCACATTCACTTCTCCTCCGTTCTTTTCCTTTGCAAAAAAAGTTTCTCCTCTTAACCCAGAAAACCCTGCAATCCACTCCCAAATCAAACTTTAACCTCATCTGCTCATGTGCCTTCATTCTTTTGCTCACCACAAAAAAACCCAATCACACTTTAAACCAATCAATCCCCAAAATTCAAATCCCAAATCAAATCGAAATGAGGAGAAACAGAGACTCGAAATATCTAGTTCAAATCCATCATATACGACGATGGGTAAGAAATTTAGAATACACATCCAATTCTGATCCGATTCGTACTTGTCATTCTTCCAATGACATGCTAAACGCCTAAATCACAGCCTCGTTTGGAAGCATAGCTCTCTTTCAGTTATTCATCGCCATGATGTTCGCAGTTGTAAAATTATAATCACTGAAGTGTGAAGACATGTTGTGTGGATCTTAGATAAAGGTCATCAATGGCCAAAGTCATGAGTTATGAAGCAGAAGCACATGGCGAGGAGAGGAAATGAGAGGAAGAGTGAAGAAAAGATTAGAAGGGATGACATCTTTTGTCTTGGATTCTTTGGGTTTGAACTACACAAGGAGAGGAGAGGAGAGGAAGAGGCATACATCAGGCCAGAGAGGCAGATACTCCTTTTCTTTAATTTTGTCATCTTTCTATTTTAATAAAGGGAAAATTTTAAAAACAGTACATGATAAATGGTCAACTCCTAATTTTGGTGTTTCAAGTTTCAAAACAATTATAAAGGTACATGAACTTCTAATCTCAACCAGAAATATGTACATATCATTATGCATCTTCCGTTATCTTGTGTTTTCCGTTAAAATTTAAGGGACAAATCCGTTATTTCTTAATGTAGCAGTAATCAATTATTAAAATTAATAATTACTAAAGAGACAGAAATCAAATAGATCCAATTCTCAGCTGAACTAGTAATAATTTTTTTTGAGGAGCAGCAAAGTCATTTTTGAGCACAAAAGATCCAATTCTAATTGCTGAACTAGTAACAAAACAACAATAACTGGAAGACCAAAATTAAAACAGAAAATGAAATAGAGTGATATACTTGCAGATAACAAAATCATTAAGATTATGGTATGAGTTAACAAAATAAAATAAAAAGTATATAAATAGAAAAAGAGTAAAACAAATATGAATACCTAAATCACCATTTGAAAATTAAAAAATTACATAAAGTTAACGGCGTTACTGACGTCATATACTAAAAATGTGTTGTGATTCTAATATCATGTACTTTTATAATTGTTTTGAAATTTGAAACACTAAAATTAGGAGTGGACCGTTTATCATGTGTTGTACTTAAAATTTTCTCTTTAATAAAAAAATACTAAAGTAATTAAAAATATAACAATTTAACAGAGTTAATCTTCTGTTAAGTGATAGAAACACGTGTCGAGACTTAAGTGGTGGCACAAGTTTAACATCGGGATTTTTAGCACATAAGAATTAAGAAGCACACATAAACTTTGACAAGCTTAAAAATCAACGTTCATCCACCAACAATCCAACATGCATGTTGGTCAGAGTTCTCGTACGATCCCAATAAGGCATTCCAATTTCCAACACTAGGAATGATTTCAATCTCTCGATTTAATCACACTAAAAAAAGACATATGCGACGAAACGAATTTTAATCGTCTCTTAGGCATAACTTATGCTACGAAAACCCTTCGTCGCTTAAGTAAATACTTAAGCGACGAAATACTAAACTGTCACATAATTTATTACCTAACCAACGAAAATTTGACTTATGAGACGAATGAAGAACTTAAGAGATGAAAAAAGTTTTGTCTCTTAAGTTCTTTCTTAGGTGACGAACTTTATGTATTCGTCGCAAAAATATTTATCCTAAGCGACGAAAAATTTCTTTTGCCGCATAAGACGTTGCTTATGAGACGAAATTTAATATTAATATGACAAAATTTTCGTCGCATAAGTGTTTTCGACTTTATATCTGCTTCCTCATTGTCCAGATCTAAAACAGAGAGAAACGTTGTGCAGCTGAAATCTGGCGACAGATTTTCAATGTTTGTATTAGAAATCATCAATTTCAAACTTCTAAAGCTTTGTCTACCTCTCTACTCATGAAGCATCACTAGTTTATAGCTTGGTATAATCTCATTCTCTCTTCTTTCACCATTTATGTTTCACTAATTTATAGCTTTGATGATGATGTTGTTTGTTGATGATATATTGAATTTTGGGTTACCTATTATATTTGAAGTTATTTATCCTCCTTGTTTAGACCATATATGTTTCCTCATATTCAAAAAAAAAAAAATGAAAACCATGTTTTCCGGTTAGTTTTCTGGTGAAGAATTTCGGTGGTATCTCCAACCACTTGTTGGCAGTATCTATTGATGTTATATATATAACAATTTAATCATTCTTACATTCATCGCGCTAAAAAAACACCAATATATCTAACCATATAAATATATATATATATATATATGGTTAGATATATTGGTGTTTTTTTAGCGCGATGAATTTAAGAATGATTAAATTCTTTCATTCACGTTTAACCTTAGAAATCCTGTTTGAGAATGATTTTGGTTTGACAACAGACTAAAATGGTTCTTGAATTGTCCCATTTTTGGACAGTTTGGGAGAATAAGACTTTGTTATGTGATTTGCAGTTCTTTTGGTTTTGGTTTCGATTGTGGGTATATATATTTCAACAGAGTATCTTGTATTGTTCCTCGATTGCATACTAAGCTTAGATATTCATACAGTTAGGGAACTATAAGGAGATGCTGCCGAAATTTTACCACATCAAAATTGAAATAAAAGAACATCAAATTTCTTAACAAAGTCTTATTCTCCTGAATGAGATTAGAACCCTAACCGGAGGCATAAGATGAAGATGAAATGAATATTTGTATGAGTAATGTTGGCTTGTTGCTATATACTTGGTGCTTATTTGTTGTTTCTTTGACAGCAGATGCAAAACATGGACAAAAGCTTGATGTTATACGACAGGTGTCACCACTTGTATATATAGGGAATCTTTGATTTCTTGAGATTTGTTAATTATCATGCTACCCCAGGGACTGAGTGGCACAAGTGTCCATATAGAAAATGTATGTGCAACGATTGGCAGACACGATCGGGCATGGAACAACACTTATCACATTTTGGTATGTGGAAGAATTATACTATATGGACGGAACACGGTGAGGTGGAGGAAAATAATCCTACACTAGCCGAATTTCGAGCAAGTTACATTCATGAAGTTGGGTCATTTAGTGGTACTGCCGACCTTTCTATATACCCCGCTATGAATATGCTACATGATGTTTTCCCGTATGCTTCAAGATATGAAGAAGAGACAGTTGATGATGATGCCCCTAATGTCAATGAGGCAGTTGACATGTCTGATTATGAGAAGTATAATAGGCTTCTCGAACAAGCTCAGACACCAATGTATGACGACTGTCCAATTTCAATTTTGAGTGCCATCATGTCACATATGCATTTGAAAGTAAATCACAGGACGATTAATGGACATTATGGAGACTATTCAAAGTTTATCAAAACTTTGCTTCCTCCTGTAAATAGACTTCCTGAGAGTCATTATAAGACAAAAAAGATCTTGGGCAACCTCGACCTTGATCATTTGAAGATCCACACTTGCAAGAATAATTGTGTGTTGTTTTACAGAGATTACAAGTATGCTAATTACTGTCCCATTTGCAATGGGCCGAGGTATGATGAGGAGGCTTCTTCAGATAAAGGGAAACCTGTTCCTGTGAAGGTGCTTCATTATTTCCCGTTAACTCCATGTAGTCGGTAGTCAGTAAACTACCTTCCCCGCCCATAGACCAGTCATAGAACTTGTAGACCGACATCCCACCTTCCTCTGTCAAGACCCGCCCCGAATTTCATCCTGAAACCCGAGATGAGTCATGCAAGGACCACCTCCAAGGAAAATTTACCGAAGACTCGGCAAACCTCCCTCGAAAATGGACAACCCTAACTTAAGAATTTAAGAACCACCATTTTAATCCAAAATAAATAAATCCTCCGCTACAATCCAAAAGTAGCCAGAATACAAATTACACCGAAGAATTTCAAAAGTATTCAGAGCTACTAAAAATAAAATAAAATACAGCGAAAACTAACAAACCCCTAGTAGATTAAACAGGTAACCTACTGGCGAAATGTAGCTGATCCTCCACTACTGCCACTGCCCGCTGAAGATCCAGAAGCGGACGATGAAGCAGCTTTCTTAGATGGACCTTGACTGGGACCACTGAAATCTCGAGGCCGAGCTCTATAAGTCCCCCTGGTCTCGATGGCCATAGCTGCACCAACTGCATCAAGGAAGGTCGGATAGACAGCACCAACCATCTTGTCTGCAAACACTCCTCCAAGCGCATCAACAAACATACCAATCCTGGTCATCTCATCAGGAATCAAATGGGGAACATGATAGCTCAAAGTGGTGAACCTCTGCTCAAACTCAATGACTCCCTCATCGTCTCTCTTTTTCATATTCAAAAAGTCTGACTGGATCCTACTACGATGAGAGTGGTTGAAATACTGACCCAAGAAGAGCGCCTTAAACTGCTCCCAAGTCATAGTCTGAGCACCATCATTATTTCTCCTGGCGAGAGTCCACCAATGATGAGCTGAATCGTCCAGAAAAGAAACTGCCATCTTTACTTTCTTTTCTTCTGGCAGTTCTGTGCTCTCGAAAGCCATCTCCATCTTGTCCACCCAAGAGTAAGCATCAAGGGGTCCCTTGGCACCCTTGAACTCTACTACCCCTACATCAGCAACATCTCTCTTCTTCACAGATCGAGGGGGCTGCACCCTATCCAGAACACCTCTCAACATAGCCCCAATCGAATCTGCTAAACCTCTTACTTCCTCACCCTCATTGGCGTTAGTCGAGGAAGCCACACGGGGTCGACGTCTAGGAGGCATAGTACCTGAGGAGGAAAACATTTAGTAGTTTATAAACAAGACTAACAAAAACTACCACATATACCCAATAACACATAGTCTCAAAAGCAGAAAACTGCCGATGAATCCGCCGCGGTCGGATCATCACTCTATAGACACTATGGCTACTTAGGCAAATACGATAGTGAATAGAAGACAGAAGATGAAACCTAGAGCTCTGATACCAACTGTCAAGACCCGCCCCGAATTTCACCCCGAAACCCGAGATGAGTTCTGCGGGGACCACCTCAAAGAAAAATTTACCGAAGACTCAGCAAACCTCCCTCGAAAATGGACAACCCTAACTTAAGAATTTAAGAACCACCTTTTTATTCCAAAATAAATAAATCTTCCGCTACATTCCAAAAGTAGCAAGAATACAAAAATTACACCGAAGAAATTCCAAAAGTATTCAGAGCTACTAAAATAAAATAAAATACAGCAGAAGCTAACAAACCCCTAGTAGATTAAACAGGTAACCTACTGGCGAAATGTAGCTGATAGATGGGTCACTACGCCTCGACGTCTCCTGCTAGACCTCACGCGAACTCTACAGACTGGGCATTTTTAAAAACAAAGAGCCCAGGGGAAAATATTCAACACGTCAGAGTGAGTGGACAAAACGATTTCTGTCAACAATTAAATATTTCTCCAAAATGCTTTCATCAGTGCCAAAATGCAAAGGCTCCACTGGAAAGATTCTAAACTGGGGTCCAGCCTGGCTAGACTCCCAAACTTTAAGAAAATGCCTCTCAGGCTTGGATATTATATATAATATGTATGCACACTCGCCTGACCCTTTGCACGATATCTATGAACAACTTGAATAAGGTGGATATCATACAAAGCTATTATGCTTGCGTCTAACGCTCACATCACCCCACACCGGAATTGTACCTCGCATATGGGGGAAAGCGGCCGAGTGGTAATATATACGTGCTTACTCCTTGTACGAAATCTTTGAATAAATAAATGCGAAATTAGAAAGTCGCACAGGGCTACGACGCTCACGTCACCCATACCGGAATTGTACCTCGCGTATAGCTAGCTAGCATTTAATCATATACATACTATTCTCATATAAGAGTATAATCACCGAAATTCTCAATTTCGGGAAATATCCAACGACAGAAAATCATTCAAATGATAAAGCATTTCGAACACAATATTTAAAACAAAGGTCCACTCACAGGTTAGGGCCAAGCCTGATGTCGATCGGAGGTTTCTTCCGCTCGAGCCTCCTCACGTCCTGTTCCATATAAATAAAACCTTAAATAAAACACCGACGCTTAAAGCAAAACAAACATAATTAAATATGCTTCGCGCTCAACCAAGCCTAACACTCCAAAATCTTAAATCCACTGTCAACTTCAAAACTCCACAAATTTTTATCGACATCCTCAAAATCACCTTCCACCAAATATAAAATCCAAGGGCCGGATTATAAATTAATAATCTGTCAAAAATACCAAACTTCAACAATTCTTAAACCTATCAAAAACTCCTCCAAAAATTCTAAAACTTATTCCATTAAACTTTTCATATTTTTCTCCACCAAAAACATTTTCTCGGCGGCGGCGCCGGCGACCAACTCCGGCGACCTCCGATGGTCACCAAAATTTGGCAGCATCTTCCTCTCAACCTCCTATACAACATTCCTAACTACCACAAACCCCAATTCTAAGCCTAACCAAGCCAATCGAACACAAACACAAAATAAAGCCCTAGAAAATTCAAATTCCGATTTCTCCTTACCTAGCTCAAGATGGAGCGAGCCCTTTGGAGGGATTGAAGCACGGGAGGAGGGCTTCCTTTTGAGCCAAGGCTCGCCGGCCGGAGGAAGGAGTTCGGGCGAAAAAATGATTTCGGCAGTCGGGGCTCTCGGCGTCGATTCCTCTTTCACGACGGCGCAAGGGAGGCTGCCACCGGTCTAGAACTGCAGCTGGGTTGGAGACCGATCGAACAGGGACCGGTGCGGCGGGCTGGGGCGGCCGGACGGCGGCGAACGGCGACCGGGAAGTTTTCTGGGTGTAGAGAGGGGAAAACCGGGTGCGGAAGAGAAGAGAGAGAATCGGGAGGGAGAGAGAGAAAAGAAAGGGGAAACTGATTTGGGCCTTTAGCCCACCCGGTCCAACAACTCCATATACCCATTCCAAAATTCAACACCCCAAAATATAATACTCCAATAAAATTACATTTTACTGGCAAAAATTACTATTTTTACCGTCGTCATAATTTCTTCCTTGGAATAATCCCACAAAATAATCGTCTCATACACCTCTCTGGGGATCAATTATATTTTTCACTTATTGACGAACAAGGTAAAATTCTTATTACCACTATGCCAGCAATAAAGATAAAAATTATGGGTCGGGGCGTGACAACCTCGCGATGGAGAAAGATCATCAATGCAGCAACGGGAAGGTGCTCCTCCAAGCTCCACAAGAAGACACCATGATAGAAGTTATGTGCATTCTGTCTCACATCAGAAACATAATGTAAGAGGAAACCTTCCATATCTATAAAAGGAAGGCTTCCCCTCTAGATATAGGGATCATATAATAGCCCACCCTGCGAGAGAGATAGGATACACCACCCCGCGAGATATAAGGAGAAGATAATACTCCACCCCACGAGAGGTAGAGGAGATTTTGTACTCCAACCCGCGAGATGGATAACCTCTCCCTCATTTGTAATATTCCAGGCCGCATGGGATGGTTCTTCTTGTACCCCGCGCGGGATGGATAACCCCTCCCCCATTTGTAATATTCCAGGCCGCGCGGGATGGTTCCTCTTGTACCCCGCGCGGGATGGAAACTCTTGTAACACCAAAGGCCTATTGGCCATGATAGTAGAATCTTAAGTGGACGTAGCCATGTTCTCTGATGGCATGGTGAACCACTATAAATATTGTCCCTGTTCATATTCATGTTCCACCATGCTTCTGCAGAGCCTCCGGGTTCTTGCAGAAACAATTGGCTCCGTCTGTGGGAAATGTTACTAAAAGTCATGTTGTTCTACCACCCGAGAGGCAGGATAGATGCGAGGCGAGATGGCTCGCATGGGAGGAAAGGAGAGATAAATCACATGGAGGCGGGGCGAGATAGCTCGCGTGGATGCAAGGCGAAGTAGTTCGCGAGGAAGAGAGGCGAGATGACCTCGCAGGGGAGTGAGGCGAGATAGCTCGCGTGGAAGCAATGCGAGTTGACAACGCAGGAAGCGAAGCGAGTTGACTTCACAGGGGAGCGAAGCAAGATGACCCGCCCGGGTTTGTTTTGTCATCAGGATTTTACAGAGCAGAGCCACAGCGGCTCATGTCCGATGCCACCCGCCCATAGTTCTTTTGTCCGCGGGATAAGAGGTCCAACAACAATGGAATCCAGCCCGGTCATTTAGTCAGCGGGATGGGATCATGCAGGAAAAGATAGAAGGAAAATTTTGAGTCCCGGGTAAGTTTCAACGGGAGGAAGCATGCAACAACTGCTTAGGAAAATTTTGATTCCCAGATAATAACTAACGGGAGAAAGAATGCAACAACTGTTTAATGAGATTTTTATACCCGAGCAAGAACCAACGGGAAGCATAGGCGAAACAACTAGAGCCATGAGAACAGTAAGTCCCTTGTACGGCTCCCGAAGAGAGGGAGTTGGGCATGCCAGTATCATTCCCTTCACACGGAGAATAGTGGCCTGATAAACCATGGACGGCGTTAACACCTCGTCACTCGAGTAGTAACACCGGATATGGAAAGGGCTCGCTACCCTTGTCTATGAAAGTATAACACCAAGATCCACCTCGCGTGTAAGTATTGTACGCGGAGCGGACTCCATAGCTCGCATGTACCCCTTGTTCGCGCGAGAGGTCCCAGCTCGCCCGAGTGTCAGCCTTCTGTGCGAGGTTGACTCCACGGCTCGCGAGTTCGCGCGAGCGGTCTCAGTTCGCCCGAGTGTAAGCCTTTTTGAGAGGAACGAACTCCTCCGCTCGCGTGGTAATCGTCACACGCGGAGCGCACATGTCAGCTCGCCCGAGTGTCAGCCTTCCTAGGTGAGGCGAACGCCACAACTCGAGTGTACTCCTTGTTCGCGCGAGCGGTCTCAGCTCGCCCGAGTGTAAGCCTTTTTGAGAGGAGCGAACTCCTCGCTCGCGTGGTAATCGTCACACGCGGAGCTCACAAGTCAGCTCGCCCAAGTGTCAACCCTTCTAGGCGGACCCCTCAGTTCGCGTGCAAGTATCATGTGCGAAGATAGAACTCTCGGATTGGGATCAGGTGCATGTCCACCCATTCGGCATCTCTTTCCACAGATAAGTCCTTCATTTAATTGCCTCTTATGAAAGTACAAAGCATGCTTCATGTACGAACTATAACATGGTCTATGATCACTATTTGTCCATTCATATTTGTGAGTCCCGGATAAGTGTCACCGGGAGGAAGCATGCAATAACTGCTTAGGAGAATATCGATTCCCGGATAAGAACTAACGGGAAGAAACATACCAACTGTTTCATGAGATTCTTATACCCGAGCAAGATCCAACGGGAAACATGCACGAACTAAAATGCATGAACCATTTTGCTTTTTGATAATCATTATGCCATATTCGTACTTGGTTAGCCCCATAATTGTATTAATCATTTTTGTTCATTGTGAAGGTACAAAACTCCTCGCCCCGCCGAGTCAGAGACATTTTTTGGGCGATCTCCACAGCTCACGCGAAAACATTGCACGCGAAGCGAACTGTTCAGCTCGCGTGTATGGCATGTCCGCGAGGCGAACTCCACAGCTCGCGCGTGGTTCTTGCACGCGGAGCGAACTCAACAACTCGCCAGTGTCACCGAGATCCACCTCGCGTGTGTCACCGGGACCCATTTCGCGTGGAACAAGATGCACCTCGCGTGTACCACTGGTATAGTCAATATAAGCGGAGCGGACTGGCGCGAACCCCTCAGTTCGTGCCAGCGGACTCAACTTGCCAGCTCGCCAGAGTGTCAGCCCTTCTGTGCTAGGTGGACCCCTCCGCTCGCGGGTGCCTGTTGATAAATAACTGATTTATGAGTATTTTATATGTTAAAGTCCCCACTCAAGACATGTCTTGAGCGGAAACTTGGGGGGGGCTTGTAGTCGGTAGTCAGTAAACTACCTTCCCCGCCCATAGTCCAGTCATGGAACTTGTAGGCCGACATCCCACCTACCTCGCCATGGAGAAAGATCATCAATGCAGCAACGGGAATGTGCTCCTCCAAGCTCTACAAGAAGGCACCATGATAGAAGTTATGTGCATTCTGTCCCACATCAGAAACATAATGTAAGATGATACCTTCATTATCTATAAAAGGAAGGCTTCCCCTCTAGATATAGGGATCAGATAATAGCCCACCCCGCGAGGGAGATAGGATACACCACCTCGCGAGATATAAGGAGGAGATAATACTCCACCCTGCGAGAGGTAGAGGAGATTATGTACTCTACCCTGCGGGATGGATAACCTCTCCCCCATTTGTGATATTCCAGGCCGACGGGATGGATAACCCCTCCCCCATTTGTAATATTCCAGGTCGCGCGGGATGGTTCCTCTTCTACCCCGCGCGGGATGGTTCCTCTTGTAACACCAAAGGCCTATTGGCCATGATAGTAGAATCTTAAGTGACGTAGCCATGTCCTCCGATGGCATGGTGAACCACTATAAATATTGTCCATGTTCATATTCATCTTCCACCGTGCTTCTGCAGAGCCTCCAGGTTCTTGCAGAAACACTCCGAGATTGTAGCGTCTGTACATGTCATCAGAGATTGCAAAGGAGATGAGATGACACGGTCTTCCTAGGGAAGATGATGGTGTTTTGAGACACCCCTCAGATAGGGAGGCTTGGAAATCTTTTGACGCATCATTGCTTTATTTTTCGGAAGACGTTCGAAATGTAAGGCTTGTACTAGCAACAAACGAGTTCAATCATAGCGGCAATATGACTCTGTCTCATAGTATTTGGCTTGTTATTTTAATGTCGTACAACTTACCACTGTGGACTTCCTAGGGAAGATGATGGTGTTTTGAGACACCCCTCAGATGGGGAGGCTTGGAAATTTGTTGACGCATCATTTTCTGATTTTACGGAAGACGTTCGAAATGTAAGGCTCAGACTAGCAACAAACGGGTTCAATCCTAGCGGCAATATGACTCTGTCTCGTAACATTTGACCTGTTATTTTAATGTCGTACAACTTACCACTGTGGATGTGTATGAAGAAGAAATATAATTTTCTGGCATTGTTAATTCCAGGTCCCAATTCTCCTGGAAAGTGTTTAGATGTGTATTTGAGACCGTTGATTGATAAGCTAAAAGAATTATGGAAAAATGGAATTCCCACTTTTGACAGACATAGTAAAACTTCATTTAAGATAAGAGCAGTAGTAATGTGGACAATTAGCGACTTTTCTGGCTACGGTATGTTATCTTCTCATACCACTCAAGGGTACAAAACTTGTCCCGTCTGCTTAGAGAACGTCAATGCTAGTCGGCACACGGACATGATTGTTTACATGAGTCACTGTAGATGGTTTCTAATGAATCATGAATGGCGGCTTGATGCAGCTGTATTCGATGGCAAGGAAGAGCGTCGTGAACCACCCCCTATTCAGTATGGGGATGAAATTTTATACAAGTTAAACTGTTTTGATTTTGGATATTTGAGTAGTGATAAAGATGTCTTGGCCCAAAATCATATGCGTCCTGCTACACTTGACAATTGACATCATAATAGTATTTTCTTTGAATTACCATACTGGTCCACTTTGAGAATTAGACACAATCTAAATGTCATGCACATAGAAAATAATGTTTGTGACAACGTGGTGGGAACAATTCTCAACATTAAAGACAAGACAAAAGACAGTATCAAAGCGCGGGATGATTTGCAAAAGATGGGCTTACAGCGTCACTTGTGGGTAAAAAGGATGGCGTCAAGACAAGTGTTTATGTCTATTGCACCTTACTCGGTGAAGCCTGCTTTCAAGCCTAAAGTTTTCAGTTGGTTCAATGATGTTAAGTATCCTCAAGGATATGCAGGAAATATAGCTCGATATGTTAAGGTGGTGGAACAGAAGATACATGGATTGAAGAGTCATAATTGTCATGTTTCATTGCAACGTCTTCTTCCCGTGGTAATCAGACCATATCTGCATCGTGATGTGGTGGAACCGTTAGTAGCCTTGTCCAAATTTTGGCAAAGATTATGCAGTAAAGAGCTGAAGAAGTCAGATGTTGTTGAAATGAAATCAGACATTGTCTACATCCTATGTAAATTGGAGAGGATCTTCCCCCCGACTTTCTTTTCAATCATGGTTCACCTCATGATTCATCTTCCCGAACAAGTGCTTCTTACTGGTCCAGTACATTTTACTTAGATGTTTCCTATAGAAATGTATGAATATAATCTTAAATCTTGTCACACATTATTACTATTTACATATTTTTCCTATATTTTAATTTGTACTAACTATTTTATTTTTAGACAACTTGGTGGGTATAAAAGTTTTGTTAAAAACAGAGGAAAGCCGGAAGGATCAATAGCTAACGCATACATTGCACATGAGTGTGTAACATATTGCAAGTCATATCTCCATAATACTGACGACACAGAGGGCCTCGACCTGGCAAGAACACATACATTCAACCTCTCAATTGTCTTTGAAGATATAAGAATGTTTAGTAACTTACCTAATTCAGAAATTTTAAGAGAAGATGAGTTATGTGAGGCTCATTGGTAGGTACTGCAACACTGTGACGAAGTCAAGGAATATAGAGATGCTCATTTGGGACTTATTCAACTTAAGTATCAGAATAGGCATGAAGAGAGGCATAAGAAAACGTTTCCTGCATAGTTCCTAAAATGGGTACGTTTAATCTCCACATTTCTAGATTGGGGGAAGCTCATGCCCTTTTTTATTATAATTTTGAACTTATATATTTTTATTTGTTTGTAGGTGACGAGGATGCAAGAACAAAATAGCAAGGATTACTCTCCGCAGTTGTATCATTTGGCGTGTATGCCACAATGACATAATGTTTATGCGGCTTATGTAGTCAACGGTGTTAAGTTCCTGACAAAATGACGAGATCAACGCCGGAAGACACAGAACAGTGGCATCATGGTAGTGGGTAAGGATAATGTTGTATACTACGGAATTGTTGTTGCCGTCATCGAACTACTATATCCAGCATGTATGTCAGTTGTGTTGTTCAAGTGTAGATGATTCAATACTGACCCAAATTTTCCGAGGAGTACAAAGATGGATCATGGGCTATTATCAGTGAATACATCCACAAGCTGGTATGAGCATGCCCCATTTGTGCTTGTCATTCAAGCAAAACAAGTGTTTTATCTTGATGATCCGAAAGCTAGTGGGGGTTGGAAAGTAGTTAACGTGATGGAGCATAAAAGTATATATAACGCAACCACACTTCAAGGGAGCCGGGTCGAACAAGATATTGAGAATGTGGCTCTTGAACCATATCAAGAGCCTTTTACCTCTGACATCCCCGACACAAGCACAATTCGCCTCAACAACGACATTCACTTCCCATAAGGCAAGTACATTCCAATTTTAGGTTTAGGGTTCGACTTCGGTTCACTACCGTACATCCCACCTAGTCATGAATTCATTAATGATGAAGATGAAGATTCAGATGAAATTCCTGAGGATGATCTAGAAGATCCATATTACGAGGATAGCGATTGAGTACTTACTTAATTATTAGAAACATATTTCGGTGTGCATATGAACATATGCATTTGTACTGTAAAACATATGTATTTGTACTGTTAAATAATAAAATTTAAAGAAATATATTTAATGAAAATATACATCAATTTCAAATATTGCGACTAAATATGCGACGAAAAACCAAGTTTCGTCACTAAACTCCATATCCTAAGCGACAAAAATGTTAATCTCGTCGCAAAGGTCCTAAAAATTAATGCGGCACCATTTTGCACCAAATATTTGAGCCGAGTTCGAAATTGAGATTGGGCCATGAAGGGCTAGGTTTCGTAGCAACATCCATATAGTATATACCCAAATCGGTTCCTGCTACTCCCCATTTCGCAACTCCACCATCCCCGAAATTCGCCGGCACCTCCCCAATTTCGAAACTGAAATCCCTAAACCGACTTCAAACTAGGGATTCATCTCCCCCATTCGAACCCTAATCAATCCCAATTTCAATTTCAATCCCAATTTTGTTGTTCGCTCTCCCCTCTACCATCTAATCCCAATTTCATTCCCACCATATCCCTAGCATGCCACCATTGGCGAAGAAAAGGGTCAGGGAGATTGCATCTGAGAGATTAAGAGCGGCTTGTGCAACCCAATATGGATCCTGGACAACGGAAGATACGGCGCCAACAAGAGATGTTGGTGGAGATGTTGTTCGTGAAACGATTCCACCTCCACCACCAGTATCGGTTGCCAAACAGCTCCGCCACTGGATGAGGACGAGATTGACGATGTCACACCCGAAGATGAGGAGGGGTTGTCGATGGTTGTAGTGTTCGACGTGGTACTAAGAAGTCCACCGGACCTCCCCCAAAACGCCTATGAGGGTTCGGCAACTTGGACAAAGTAAAAAGAATTGTGAAATGTACCGGGAAGATCGAACCAATGTATGACGAGTTCATCAGAGGACCATCATCATCATCAGTGAGCAGCCTCTTGGTCAATAGCATTGGTGCAATTATTCGATCCAAAGTCAAATTTTCGGCCGGAAATTGGGAATGCCTCAGTGACTTTGAGAAGAAGAAGTTGATAGACAGGCTTACGGTAAGAGTCCTACTTTCTCTTTTGGTGAATGAGTTGTTTTTATTCTTCATTATGTTATATGGTTATATGTTTAGTCAGTTGGTTCATTATGTCATTATGTTTAGGCATGAAGTTGGTTATATGGTTATATGTTTAGTGAGTAGGTGAATGTTTGTGTTGTAGGCATATTTTAAAATTGGTTTTGGGGATAAACGGATGTGGGCGTGGCTTGAAGATAAGGCGGGTACCATATATAGAGATTGGAAGGGGGACTTTTCAAGGCACTATAAGAAGTATGTGAGAGGAACAATTCGGCCAGATTTGATACACAGACGAGATGAGTGGGACTGGCTTTGCTGGCATTTTGAGTCGGCTGATTTCAAGGTAAATTTATTTTCCTGCCACTTTGATATTTATTTTGGCTAGAATGTGAATTTGAGAGATGAGTGGATATTTGTTAATGATTGTTGAAGAGTTGTAGAATGTATGACTGATGACAGTTCATGGTTAGAGTTGTATAATGGTTAGAATTGAATTATTTTTTTTTTTTGCTAAATGGTTAGAGTTCCTAAAATTTTGGATTTTGGTTAGAGTAGTAGTTTTTTTGTTGATTTTGTGATTGACATGCTAATTTTCGTTAGAGTAGTAGTTGGAAACACTTTATATCCTATTATATAATAATTTTACTCAAATGACAAATTTTTCCTATCTCACCTAATTTTGAGGCTTTGTTGCCCAACTGAGGATAAAGAGCCCTTGTATCAATGATGATTTGAGTTTGAAACAACTAGTATCAGATCTGGTCTAGTGTCTTTCTGATCAGCTTGTATTTTGTGATTGGTATGCGATTCTTTGAAACACATATCCATGGTTACGCTTCATTTTTCAGTTGTTGGTCATTTTGTTGTGCAATATGGAGAGGATTGCAAGTGAACGGTGAACATTTTGTAGGTTTTAGAACCAGACAGTAGAATGGTATAGTGACATAGCAAGTCATGTCTTTCTTTTCCAAAGACTTCTTGCATGCATCATAGAAATTTTCTAGTCCCCTTATAAGGCATCAACTACATTCAACAGATTAAGGCTTTCCATGTATAATATCCAGAGAATTTACTTTTGTTGAGAATCTCTTACCTACAATGTATTCAAGAATACACTCTTCTTCCTTTCAAGTTTCCACCACTCTAAATATATATATATAGTCCTTCCGCACTGTCATGTACTTGAGCTGTTAGGGGTCCTAACTGATCATTATGCAAGATCTTAATACAAATGTAAAAACCCTATGTACATGGTCTCTGAGAGGTCCTTGTTGTTAAGCCACTTAAGCGCACATCTTGTATCTTTAATTTTTGACTTGAATGCATATATCGGATTCTCCTATGTATCGATCTTAACTGGAAGGCTAGCTGGATAAATTCATTTGAAGAAGAAAAGGAAGGCTAGCTGCATGTGTCTTTTAGCACTAATCAGTCCTTGGTTTCAGTTTCATAATGTTTCAACTTTCAATGTTCTAAAATTCTAGGGGTTGTTCCCCCTCCTTTGATTAATGTGAAGCTGTCCGGTTTATTCAGGCTTGAGGCCGGCACCCTTATTTGGAGGTTGTTCTTAGCTAGTTTATAATCTTAAAGAGCACAACGTACATACATGGACATCATCTGTGCAGATTGCATGCGGTACCATATGTAGCTGGACTGGTGTACTTGGACTCTCTTCAAACTTCTTCCATTGATCATATTTATAAACACACATCGTATAGGTTAAGTCCGTTGGTGTTTGAGTGCTACTAGTCTCCTTTACTTTCTTTTTCTCTTAATTTTATTCATCAAGTCTTGTTATATAATAATTTTGATTTTTTTTTTGTAAATAATTTATATAAATTAGCAAAAGCAACATGTTTCTCTAATTTTGTTTGTTGCTTACTGATTGGTTCAATGTTCGGTAAACATGATCGGCAGCTAACACGACCAACCGTGGTAAGAAGGAGTCAGAGCATCATACATGGCGGCTACCTATCATCTACAGGGTGGTTCACCACAAAGAGAAATGTGATGAATTTCCTATTATCCTAGGTTACACAGAGTCTAATGATACAGTCAACAACCTTAAAGTTGTCAAAAATCTTGTAAGTTAATTTAATTTGATCATTGTTAGCTCTCTCTGTGTGTGTGGAAGTCTGTGTAGTTTTAGCTTAATTAACAATTTGAGTAGTTTTAACATTAATGTATTGCAACCCCGTGACCTATGAAATGACATATGTCTAACAATATTTTATTTAAGCACATCTGTGAAATGAAAGATATCTGATTCAAATGCTTCAATGGTATGCATGACTCTTTGCATCTTTGACCGTATATTGTTTTTCCATACTAGAACGAATCTTTTGAACTGAAACATACATCCCTCCTAAAGCCTAGTAGTATAAAATAATTCCTTCTTTTATTATTTTTGCCCTACACATTCATATATATATATATATATATATATAAGTTAGAAAATAGTGGACGATTTTATTAGCTTAATTCAAGTACGTGACACGTTAATATCAGTATGATAATTTTTCCTTCTCCTTTTTGCTTCTTTCAATGTGTTGCAGATCTATCTATCTATGGCTTATATAAAACAAGGTTAGAGTTCTTTTTGAATTTGAACCAAGAAAGTGATCACTTGGAGAGATTATTGATCATCTTCCACATATATAATGATGATGAACCATAATGAGTTTGTCTTTATTTAAATAATTAGCAAGGATGAAAACCTCATTTATATATATTTGAAGTGCAGCAGTAGAACCAGTAGTACTGCTGGTGATGATGTTAAGGATAAACAGCAACATCATCTTATATATATATATATATATATATATATATATATATATATATATATATCGATCAGTTTGTCTAAAAAATTTTGTTTGGGTGCAGAGCAACATATTCATGGGTTTTGTTGGGCACACATTCATCACCTTATATTGATTTCTTATTAGACTGGGTTTAGGGTGCTTGTGACTTTTGCTATTGTTTCTACTTCTTGTTTATTTAGTGGGAATCCTTGTGGCAGAGGAAGAGAAAGCCTAGGTTTGTGGTTTCTCTTGGATTTTCTGGGGTTTTGTCCCATTTGTTATTGTTTTGATGGATATTGGAATAACATTGCATGCAAGTGTCTTTTGGTTATGGTGAGTATGATGGAGTGCAATTTTGCTTCATTTTCTGGAACCAAAATGAACCTAAAGGAACACTTATTTTCAGTTCAGTTTCACTTTCATCTATAAAGGAACACTTATTTTCCTTCACTGCTTATCATTTACAGCCTTATTTTCCTTCGTTGCTTATTTTGCAAATCTTATTTTCCTTCGCTGCTTATTTTGCAAATCTTATTTCCTTCACTGCTTATCATTTGCAACCTTTTTTTTTTAAATAATGCAAGAGGAAATGCAGAAAAATGCCTCTAAATTGAAAAATGATCAGAAGAATGTAAACCCTGACGTCCCGGAGGGTGAGCTCTCACCTTTAGAGTGGTCGATATACATTAAGGTGCTTGAAGCAGGAGTCGATAGAAGAGCCGGGAAGGAGATTCATGGTCTTGGAAGAGCAGGTGTACGAGAGTCATCATCTTCCACTCCACATTCTCGAGTTTATGAGGTGGCGGACAAATTACATATTGTTGGGGAGAGGGCCGAAAAAGTCGAGGTGGTTGCGCATAACCTTAGTGAAGAGATGACATTGGTGAAGCAGCAACTAGCAGTAGTAATGTCTTTTATGGCGTAGCAGACTGGGTGTCCTCAACAAGTCTTTTCCCAACAACCTTTAAATGAAAATGGTGATGCAGGGAACAACATGGAAGTTGAGAGGAACTAGGTACAACACTACATGCTTCACTATTTTGGTTTTATTTAGATGGAGAAGCCTTTATGGCTAAGTTGTTGTATATATGCTTCACTATTTTGGTTTTATTTAGATGGAGAAGCAGCCTTTAAGGTTAGGTCTGGGACATGTAGTTGGTTTTGTTTAGTTAGAGAAGGATATACTAGCTAGGATGACATGCAGTTGGTTTTGTTTAGTTGGAGAAAGGGATAGGCTAGCTAGGATGAATGAATGGTTTAGTTTAGTTTACTTTCAAGGTGTGACTTTGTATGAACAAATTATTAATATTCAAATATTATTGTTTGCTAAATTTGCAGTTTTATATTTTCTGTTTCTATAAAAAAGAAAAAACTATTTAGTAGTGAAACAGGGAGGGAAAGGAAACAGATAGCATAAGACTAGCCTCAGTGGAAAACATCATGCGACGAATATGTACTTTTCGTCGCATAAGTGAAGAAAGCTTTCATAGGCATGTGCAGCCATGTTCGTCGTTATGAAATTCTTCATGATGAAACCCTTTTCATCAGAACAAATATATGCGACGAAAGGTATATCTTTCGTTGCATAAGTTAAGAAAGCTTTCTTCGGCAAATGTAGCCATATTTCGTCGTTACGGTGTTGCTAACGGCGAAATTATTTTTGTCGGAAGATCAATATATGTGACAAAATAGTATTTGTCTGAAGATATATGCCACGATTTTTCGTCGTATAAGGTGACACAGGTGTCGTCGCCTCTCTACGAAAGATTATTCGTCGCATTGGACAGTTTATAGCGACAAAAAAAGTTTTTCATCGCATAGATTATTATGCGACACCACTTATGCGACGATGCTTATGCGACCGACTTTTCGTCGCATAAGTACTTATGCGACGGATATTGTCTCTTATGCCACAAAATGACTTCTTCTTTTTTAAGTCTGAGATCCTAGTACTGTCATATCATATTTTTTGGAATTCTAACATCATAAGTTTTGTTTTTTTGTTGTAAATATCCTATAGTTGTTCAGCTTGTACCGCAATATGGTAATTTTATCGCACAATAGCATAATTTAGGGCTAAATTTGTACTGATCCAGGTGTCATTAGGACTGAGTAAGCCGACTCTCCACAGTTCCCTACTTTGTGGCGGAATCAAATCCCTTGCGGACCAAGTTTCCTTCCTTCTAAAGGAATTCGGATCCATGACAATAAATACAACCATCGATACCACCAAAATGAAAACCAATCTTATAACAAACTCAGAGAGAGAGAGAGAGAGAGAGAGAGAGAGAGAGATTAGGGTTGTGAGAAATCATGAGGGAGTTGATTCGAAAGCAACACAAGAGCTGGACGTCAAAGGAGGAAGAAGCCCTAGCAGCCGGAGTTCAAAAGCACGGGGCCGGCAACTGGAAAACCATCCTCAAATATTCCAAGTTTGCCCGTTATCTTGCTCAGAAGTCATCTAGTGACCTGTGGAAGAAATGGGAGACAATGACATTTAGGGTTTCCGATGAGAAGCTGAAGCCTTTGTCTCCCAAGGTAAAGAAGATTGTGGCGGCCAACCTCGAGCTGGAGGGCATCAATGATCGCCAAAGCTCAGCTTTTGGTGATCGTGATCAGGAGGAGAAGGTTGAAAGGATTTTGGAGATGGAAGAAGACAAAGAAGAGAGCACCATGTCAACTAAGGTAAAGAATCATGTGGATGATGTTCAGAACTCTGCTAATGCTGAAGGAGAGGTGAAGGAGACGGAAAGGGTTTCGAAAATGGCAGAAAAAGAAGAGACATCAATGATGGATGCTCAAAGTTCAGCTAATCCATCTGAAGCATTTAAGGAAACCGAAAGGATTATGAAAATGAAAGAATTCGAAGACGCCAAGTCTATGCTACTGTTATCGAACTTGATTATGGAAAGATTCTCGCCACAAAACACCAATCAAGTCTCTGCTAGTGTTGCTACTGCTTTTTCACAAGCAGTGAAGGAGAGCAAAAGGGCTTCGGAGATGGCAGAAGGCATTGATCGTTTTTCTGCTACTTCTCCCCCACAAGCAGAGAAAGAGACTGAAGTGACTTCAAGAATGAAAGAAGACACCAATCAAGTCCCTGCTCCTCCACAAGCAGTTTCCGAGACGGTAGAAGACATCAGATCTATGCTACTGCTCTTGAGTGAGATCTGTGAAAGATTCATGTTGTAAACGGTACTTGTCCTCAATTAATTGTATATTTGATGCTTGTAGAATGTACAGAAACTCGTACTTGAGGTATTCCTGTTCTTACTTCCTTCAAGGCTGGAAAGTGAAGTGAGAATAGTAAAATGATAAATTGGTACAATGAAATCTAATCAGATTTTGATTTATGTTGCATTATAGTGGCTGATTGTATTCAAAAGTACAAATTATATAACCAGCAACACAAAATTTGTAACTTCATCCTACCAAGATAACCAAAAATAAAAACAATTATCATCTGTGGAGTCAAACATGGAATCACAAGTTTTACGATTGCCAAGAATCTAAGATCATTGTAAACATTCAATCTTACCATACAGGGAAACCAAATGTATACAAGATCATTGAGGATCAAGAGACTTTCATTGATCAAGAAGCTTAACAACATGAATTCTGTTTATTATATGATGATCAAGGAATTTTTTGTTTCGATCAAGTGACTATTACAATGAAATATGACAAAGGAAACTGCAAGCTCTGTTGCACAATCACCCTGCTAAGATGGAACTGAAAAATAAAAGCACTGAAACAAATCATGCCTCAGATTTAGGGAGGCCCTTCCACTTGAAGTTGTCTGCATATAACTTCACCTGAAATCATATTCAAGGTTAGAGAAGAAACCACAGACATGGTTCAAGAAAGAGATTGTCTAAACCTCAGAGGAAAAAAAAAAGTGAAAAGTGCAAGTAGAAAGAACAAGATAAAGATCTAATAGTAAACAAGATGACATCCACCAAAGAAACAAAGATACAATAATAACCCCCACTTCTATCTCAAAGTTGGCAACTTCTCTTTCATACCAATTCTTCCCTAAACCCTGGAAAAGGGAGGCAGCCAAATTCCAACCTACTAAACATGAACTGAGTATGCCATTTCAGCTTGATGCCACTAAGCAACCTCTATTGTTCCACATAAGAAGTTTTCATCACTCATGCACCTTGGCATGATAGTAACTTCAAAGGAACATTTTGTTTGCAATAGATGACTGCTTAGGGTGGCTAAAAATAAGTCGAAGCTTTATTAGCACAGTTAGCAGGACACCAAATCAGTTGCAGTTCTTCAAGTTAATAAAATAATGTTTACCCCCACATGAAATCAATGTCTTAATCTCATATTAAATGCAAATGTGTGTCCTATAACCCAACCTCATAAACATGTACAGAAAGGTGTTATCAGATGACAGTGGAAAAGTTTAACAATATATGAAGAGCCTCTTACCTTCAACAATGGTGTGTGCCGCCTTTTAACCTGGAAGATAAGTTGAAGAACCTAGTTAATACTTCATAGGTCAACAAGACGCCAAAAACATTTCAAACTAAGAGTTTTCCATCATAGAGAATGTATTTTATAGTGATGATCTCAAACATTCCAATTTTCAAATGAAAACATACCAATAGAAAACATTTCAACATTTCAAACATTGTCTTTCAAATGAAATTTGAAATGGTCGACATAGTATCTTTAAGAAAGTTGAAAGGAAATGTATTTAGAGCTGCACAGAGAAAGCAATACAAAACATACCACATAATCCCAACCATGGTTCTGTGCAAAGTACTTTGCAGCTTCTTCACTGTCAAAACCTAGTCCGGCATCACCAACGTTTGCATAAGGGTCCCCAGTTGAAGTCCAGCCCATCAATGGATTCTCCCACCTAGACATATTATGAACAGAAGCTATTGATTGATTATCTAATTACAGTAACAATACCGATTTTACTGAGAACTAATTAGCTAAACTCAAGGCCTATTTTAGATGACTTGAAATTCGATCCAAATCCGAGAAAAACCATCTACTTGACAATAACACATTTTTCAGTTTCTGTTGTCATTTAAAACTACTCAGCTGCACATAAAATGTTTATAAATTCAAGATACTGTATCAACAAATGGAGATTCACTGATAATCTGCGAACAGATACCTAGCAGGTTTCTAGTCATGTAAGAGCTAAATAGTTTGGTTTAACATCGAGTCCAAAAAGAGCAGCCAAACTTGTCACCCGTGTAAAATTTTATCAAAAAAACTTACTATACATAACTATCACTTTAAAGTTTAAACAGATCACTGCATTATTCAACAGAAGCATAAGGAGCAAAAACTACACAACTTCTCTACTCACATCCCATAACCCCATGAGAATCAAAACCAAATTTCAATTTCTAAACTCCAATTCGAAACACGAAAACATACTTCTGTGTGGACACGAAGTTAATCTTCCACTTGCCAACTTTCCCTGATCCTTGTTGACTGGCAGTTCTTGCAGGTGAGTATATCACAACCTGCCCAAAACAGAAACCCCATTAAAACAAAAAAGCTCATTCCTTTCATTAAAACAAAAACCAAAAGCTCATTCCTTCCATTAAAACACAACAAGCTCAGCCCCAATACAACCAATTCCAGACAATCCCAAACCCCAAAACTCGAAATGGGTATTCACCCAACTAAGAATTAACACCAAAGTAGCAAATGGGTAGAGCTTAAAGTCAAAAAAGATGGAACCTTTCTGGTGAGATGTTCATCGGGAATGCCGGAGACTCTTCCGATCTCGCCGGGGCGGTACTCGACCAAAGCGTCGGTGGAGAATGGTCTCGACCCAGAAGCGATAGTGGTCCGGAGAAGACGAGCGTGGCTCGAGATTCGTTGCAGTGAGCTCGCCATCGCCGATTTGACAAGTCAGATGAAGAAACCCAACTCTCGCGCGCTCCGTGGGAAAGTGTGAAGTGAAAGTGAAAGCACGAGGAGTTTTGTTTACCAGAAAGACAAGTACGTTACTTTGTTCTACTCGGATAACATAGTTCGAGTAAATTTTCATGAAATTGCTGATTCACCCCTTTAGTTTTGGTATATAGAAACGCCTTGGTTCTAGCTCTGTGAACTTGGCACTTCGAGTTATTTCGAAGCATGTTCACCAAATAAGAATTAAGATAAGGCCATACCGACTTCTCAATATAACTGTTGAGATCACTAAACATTATATGATCCTCCTATCACCTAAGTTTTGTAAGCATTGTACGAGTAGTCTTTTAGAAAATGAGTGCGGATCAACATAATGATCACAACTACATCTAAATCATGAACTGAGTACGCAAGCTGAGTTTTTCATTTCACTGTAAATCAAATTATGTGCTTTGTTACAATCCATTTTTGTTTATTTATAATGAAAGAAAAAGGTTACCTCTTACTTTCTTCACCAATTTTTTAATTCTCAAAATAGTATGCACCGTTGTGTAACTCTCTTAAGTAACTTAATTGGTTCATAACTTTATATGAGCTATATGACAGACAATAGTTTCTTAATCGGTCCAACATATCCAAACTTTGTTTTCTAAACTCGCTTATAAACCTATGCGCGTAACAGTTCTATACTTCTATTGATCTGAACGACCTTGTGACAATGTCACGTAAAATGTAGGGGTCAAATCGTGATTTGTAGAAAGTAAAGACCTTTTTACATTTACCATATGATCCCCCACCCCCGAGGTCAGTCTGTCCATCTCTCAAAACTAGACCGGAGGACACAAATAAAAATGGAATTTCCTTCCCATTTCAGACACCAAAAAACCTGAAATCCCCAAAAAAATATAAATAAATCACTGATAACCACCGAAATCCGGTTAAATTCTCAATTCTCCGACTTTCCGATATTCCCATCAATCTCACTTCCCACATTCTCCGACGGCTTCTCTCACTCTTCTCTCCGATCCGGTACTTCCTCTACTCCCAATCTCCGTCTTCCTTTACCGGCGACTTGCAAAACCGCTCTGTTAAATTCAATGTCAAATTTCACATTGATGACAACTGTGTTCTGTATTCCGATGCGATTTTCTGGTTTTTTTGGGTGCAGGAATTGGAGATATGCATGGTTGTATTGTGCTGCTGCTGATGTGATTTGATGTGACTTATAAAGGTGAGAACTTTAGATTCTAATTTGGTTCTTGTGTGAATTTTGGAGTGGTAGAGAGAGAAATGGGAAGAATTTGATGTGATTAGAGTGTTGAGAGCATGGAATTGAGATTGAATTGGGAAACGTTAGAGACCCAGTTGGAGGTTCTTCATGTGTGTGTGTGTGCATATTTGTTGCTTTGTATGTTGTGCATTGTCGGAGTTAAAACCGGCTTCAGAAGATGAAGCATTGTGTTTTTTGTTTTGATTTTTTCGTTTAGATTGTACTTTGAAGTTGAATACATGACGTTCTTGAAGTAATGGAATATAATTCAGCGGGTGAATATTCCTTTACTGTACTTGAGGATAAAGCTTAATTGCTATTAGAGTGCTGATATGGTGTGGAATGCAAGTGTGCAGATTTTGTGCAGAAGAGTTTTGGACTTCTGTTAATGGGTGCTCCTAAGCAGAAGTGGACTCCAGAAGAAGAAGCGGCCCTTAAAGCTGGAGTACTTAAACATGGGGCAGGAAAATGGCGCACAATACTCTCGGACAAAGAGTTTGGTACTATCTTGCATCTGCGTTCCAATGTTGATCTCAAGGTATCCATTTTCAAAGCTTTAGTATATTGGGTACTTTCAAGCTATAGGAAGAAAGGGCCTTTTGATCTCTTCAGCTTGTAAACTATAATATGATTTGGATGGGTAGTAGCTCTGTGTCTTGCACCTCACTGCAAAGTTCCATCCTTAGGTTCGTTGTGAATTTACATCTTGTGTTTTCGTATATTCATGTTTGTAGTTGTTACATTGGATAGGACAAATGGAGAAATATAAACGTGACCGCAATATGGGGATCTAGGCAGAAGGCTAAGCTTGCACTCAAAAGGACCACTCCGACTCCTAAACGTGACAATAGCCCAGTGGCAGTGACAACTGCAGTCAAAAGTAATGAAGAAACTGTTGGCACGAAGCCAGATGCCAGTTCGGGTGGAAAGGTGCGGACAGAGTCAAAGCCGCCAATTGCAAGGTTAGATCTTCTTCTTCTTTTTTTTAATAAAACGATTAGGGATAAAGTTTTCATCGTTCTATGATTTACAATGACAAGAGAATTTATGCTGGTTCTATTTCTTAGTAGTTCTTGAATTAAAGTTGGACGGTGCTGGATTATTTTATTTGGGAGAATACTATTCATACATCAATTAAATATATTACTGTATCTTGTAGTAACTTTCTGAAGTTCACTGGATTTTACCTCTCGAATTGCATACCAGACACTTTTTCTTCTTTTAGGAAACATATATCTAAGGTTCGGTTAGGATCTTCAGTTAGGGTTTGTTAGATCCTCATCTTGCAGAGGGTTGTTTTTGGTTGCCAACATCGCAAACATGTGATGGGATTTCAGTGAAATACCATAGAAGAAGAGACATAATAGTCTGTTATTTAATTGAAGGTACCTCCCTAGTTGTAGCTAAATGGTTCAGATACTGTTGTCTGGAGTTGTTTGGGCCTGGGGGTGATTCTTCATATTTGTTTTGGAGCAGTCATGTGATGGGATTGCAGTGAAATACCATAGAAGAAGAGACATAATAGTCTGTTATTTAATTGAAGGTACCTCCCTAGCTGTAGCTAAATGGTTTAGATACTGTTGTCTGGAGTTGTTTGGGCCTGGGGGTGATTCTTCATATTTATTTTGGAGCAGTTTTTGTATGATACTTTTTGCATAAATCACAGATCTCTGGGTAAAACCCTAATGTTAACAGGACCCTCGTAGATGTGAGTTTGTATGACATGATATCCTATCTCTAGTTGACCAAATGCATTCCCTAGCTCACAAGTTGCAAGGCATGCTTAATATCTTAACCAAATGGTATTGGCAGTGTATATGGTGTCGAAACCCGATGACATGGGAAGATTTTCTTGCAGTGATGAACATAATCATTGTACTGTTCGCGTTAAGTAGTTCTTTGTGATAAGTGGTTACCATATATATTCCTTTCCTTTTGCTGTTTAGTCTTTGTTTGAGCATGGTCTTTGGTAAAAGTCAGTTGAGTAAGGCCCTTTCATGTGGTTGTATATGATCCAATTTTATGATCAAGTTATTTCCTCCTCCATCCACAAAATTATTTTGCTAAAATCTGCATCTCATCATTCATTAAAAATAACCATATAACATTTTGTTAGGTGACTGTCATCTTTTCTGGACATGGTTGTTGACTAATTCAATGGGAACTCCTCTTCTTGGCTGTAGGTTGGATCATCTTATATATGAGGCTCTTACAAATTTGAAGGAGCCAAGGGGTTCTGACAAAAACACAATCACTAAGTACATAGAGGTAATACTGTGAATTTTGTTATTTACTATGTCTGGTCACTATACAAAATTTGGAAAACAAATGATGCTTATAACAAATACTAATTTTACATTGAAGCACAAGTTTCTGTTCATGGATGAAAATGAGGTTAAAGAAGATGGAAGGGTGATAGGGGAGAAACAGAATCATGCTTAGCTCATAACTGCTATTGTTCTTATCATGTTTTTGTCAGTTTGAACACCTTTACAAGTTAAAAGCTTAAAAAGCTATATGTGAATACCTCATTAAATCACACTCAATATTATGCGAGTCTTTTCAAAACAGTGAATGGCTAAGAATTATGTGAAGAACTCTGGTGGTCCAATTTATCATACTGTATTTGTTATGTTGCACTATTGTTAATTTTGACACTGCCGTTTTCCATTTTGCAGGATCAGTATTGGGCACCATCAAACCTTAGTAAGCTACTGTCCACAAAGTTAAAGCACATGACAGCCAATGGAAAACTAGTTAAGGTAATCAATTTCATGTGGTTTAGCATTGTCTAGTTGTGTCTAAACTTGCAGAAAGTGCCCACTGAAATATTTGTAGATCTTGTGGTCACACTGAGATCTATTAATTATGGGAGATATATTTAGCTGGTAAAACTTTCACAATTGGGATTGGGCTAGGTCAGGGGTTTGATCCCCAATAATACCAAATTGAATTAAGATTGATAAATTGGCATGTGTGGAATGTGTAATTTAGGTATGTTGCTGCGGAGAGAAGTTTATAATATGAGAAACATTTCAATGAAAAGAAACGTTTTAAAAGGCTAAGCCGCAGTTGAGGCATTCCAGGTAGAGCCTCAGCAAGGCGCTCGCCTTGAGGCGTAAGGCGTAAGCCTTTCGTTAAATGAGCTGGATTCATCTAATACTTACTCTTATATATAGAAACATGTATTGTAACCCAAAACAAGCATTATAAATAGTAATCCTTTCATAACAAGTACTAAAACCATGCAATTCAACCAAATCACCAAACATACATAACAAATCCAAGGATTTAAACTTGACATATATATATATATCTCTAAGGAGAATTTGCATGTATACAACACCCATCTTCCATTTACTAATATGTCTAGGAAAGAGCCAAAGGACTTCGCAAACTGTAATCCTACAATATTAGAGGTAATCCAACAGAGAACTCAGATAAATTAGTTTCTTCATAGTTCATGATATTATGAACTCAGTACCACCTAATTCCCACATATTTCCGGAGGCTCCTCTTCCATGATTTCCACATAATTCTACCTAAAAAGCATAGATATACTTCCAAATCGAAATTGAAAAGGGTTTTGAAGATTGATTACTCGGATTGAAATCCCTGGCTCCCTCCAACACAAAAAGAAAAGGATTCGTTTAAATCAAAGAACATGAAAGTGATGAGACCTATTTAGCCCAGCAGGAATTTAAGCAAATTTGAGTTGAAATACCTTTAATTAGGAAAAAGAAATGGCGAGAGAACGACAAGGAGGAGAAGAGTCCCCGAAGAGGAGGAGGAGGCTGAATGCTAAACGACTCAAAATGCTGGCTTTAATAGCGACCTAGTTTATTCTACACCGGAACGACGCCGTCTTGGCGTTAAAAAATAAATAAATAAAAATTGCTGGGCGTCCGTGTTTTACGCCTCCCACGACGCTTTCTACGCCTTCGTCGCCGTATGCTGCGCCTAACCCATTAAGGCTGACTCAGTTGCAGCATCGCCTCGTGCCTTGTGAACCCCAAGGCGCGTTTTTTAAAACATTGATGAAAAGAGAATGATATATAATGATAATTCAGGATTCTGTTACATATTTTTTTTTTTTGGTTCCTGTATTTACAGGTAAAGCATAGATTCAGAATTCCACCAAGTTCAGCAACTTCAGAAAAAAGAAGAAGCTCTTCAACATTGCTCTCAGAAGGAAAGCAGAAGAATTCTACTAGAGGAGATAAAACTGTGCTCAGCATTCTTACTAAATCACAAGTTGATGCAGAGCTAACCATGATCAGGAGCATGACTGCTCAAGAGGCTGCTGCTGCTGCTGCGCAAGCAGTTGCCGAGGCAGAAGCTGCCATTGCGGCTGCTGAAGAGGCAGCACGGGAGGCAGAGGCAGCAGAAGCTGAAGCAGAAGCAGCACAAGTTTTTGCAAAGGCAGCAGTAAAAGCATTGAAATGTAGAAGACTTGGTAAAGTTCTCTTGCACGTCTCACATCACAGTGAAAATTGAAATGTTATTCTTCTTTTTATGCTAAAACACTCCATTATGTATTGGGTTCGAGGTGTTTTATGATCCTGCAAAGATTTATGTCAGTGATCCATCTTATTGAAGTGTAGTAAAACTTATCTAATGCTCCTATCAAGCTGCTTATGGTTATGTTGTTGCAAATGTTCACAGATCTTGATATGAAACTCGCACACGGGTAACTCAGTTGTTCAGCAAGAACCATACCTGGGATGGCTTATGCTGGTGCAGCTATGTCTGCTAATGTAAATAGACTGAGCTTCTATATCTGGAGCATGGAAACTGTCTGTGATTTTCTTTTTAGTTCCAGGTATCATTTGTAAGGAGCTTAGAGATGCCCTGATTTTCGGATATAACAATGGAGTGTATCAACAATAGTACAAAACTAGTGGAACTGAGAGATGGGTTTATGTTTTTTTTTTTTTTTTTTGGTGAATATGTCTAGTAAATTAAGATAAATTTTGAGTGCTAGTCATGTTTTCTCCACACAAAAATGAAAATTAAAATCACACATTTTGTTATTGCAGTGCTGAGGGTTATTACAGTGCAATGATTTTTTGGTCATTTTGTCTTGCAGACGTATCCTTGGTTATAAAACAAGCACTCAATTCGTTGGGGAATTTTTTTTTCTTCTTGCTATTCATATATAGAAATAATATACAAGAGTTTCTGAAAGAAAGAATACATGATTAATGATTTCCTCAAAATTATTTGCGTTTTTTACATATATTGGGGGAGCTGATGCATACCCGTCAATACTTTTCTTATTTACATGCCGAGTTGAAAGGGGATGAGTATCCCACCCTTTTTCCTTCTTTCCTTCAAATCTTTCATTATTTCCTTTGCTGAGGGCAAATGAGATTTGTGAGAATCATCTTTATATATCAGTGCTTCGATTTCCTCATCAATTTCTGTCGATTCTAGTCCTTCATCAGAAATATAATCCAATGGCCTGGAAACTATCTCTATATCAGCCGCAACATCTCTCCTGGTACTACTGCGGTGAGGAAATTCATTGACAGGAGCATCACTACTGTCATCAGAAGGGTCAGTGCCAGGACTCAGCGTACCATTAATAAATCCTAAAGAATGATTTGGCATAATGCGCCCTTCATTATCATCAGATCCCTCATCATTATCATTTAAAGATGATACTGATACAGAATCTGAGACGTCTCTTGATGTATAAGACCAACAGAGACTTTGCAAAGACCTTTTCAAGTTTAAGAGCGTGGCTTCCGATGTTACATCACAATGCTCTAGAGCATCCAGCAGTTTCTTTAAGCCATCCTGACTGATCCCCTCTTCATTTTTCTTAAAAACATCTGTCCACTGCCTTTCACCGACTTGAAATGGGGCATAAGCCATTGTATTAACCAGAGTTGCCGCTCTCTTGTAATCATGCCGAGCTGTTGCTTGATATACCATTTCAATAAAGAACAATAGATGGGGGATTTCACTGGCTTCCAATGTTCTGTCAAATGCATGCTCTAGTAGGTACCCCTACATCAACAAAATATGCTGCATAAGTTCCAATGTTGATGACTGGACTCATCAGTGAAAAAAATATAATGATGACATGTGAAAGGGAGAAAGAAAAACAGAACTAGACTTCAGACATAATAGTACAAACACGCCCTTTGATAGATCCAATCAGAGAATAAACGGAAGAGATAACAATAGATGAAGTCGTGTCCAGTGTAAAGATGAAGTGATGAACTACCAATAGATATAGCTAAAACTTGAACATACTGTTTTTTTTCCTTGATCCTACAAAAAAAAAAAAAAAGAAGAGTTCATAACAACAATAAAGAGTCCCATCAATGCAAGAAAATAGAATTGATCTTTCATTTATTAACTTTTACCTTCCCAGCTCTGGATGCTTCCACGAGTATTGATGCATTTTTACTTTGATCTATTTGATATCCTGAGAGAGCCATCTCCTTGTACACATATTCAAAGTATTCCCATTGCAGAGCACTGGCAGATGCCTTGAGCATTGAGGTATATGTGTACTCATCGGGCATAAGAGAACTACCACCACCTTCCAGCGAAGGGTCAGAATCAGATTTAGCAGCCTTAGTTTCTTCAAACAATTCTTTAGCTTTGGCAAACATATCAGTGTGTCCAAAGACTTTCAACATTGTATTTATTGTCCCTATGTTAGGGCTGCAATGGTTCTTCATGTGTTCAAATATGGATACACAGTCATCAATATGTCCACCCTCCATGGAAGATTTCATCATGCCTGTGAAGGTGCCCTCCAAAGGTTTTAGTATTAGTTACGTTTTTCATCTTCTCAACCTGCAGGCATAGTTTAAGAAACTTCAAGTTTCAAGGTAAACTTTAAAAAGAATCTAGATATGTTTAGGCTTAACAGAGAAAAGAAAAACCATTTGATCCAAATGGAAATGTCCAAGCATGACTTGTTACAATCATCACATGCTATATCCATTATTATCCAGGCCAATCGTAAAAAACGTGTACTGCAAGAAAATACTGAATTCTCTTTGCGACAACCATAGATTCATGTTTTTTTTTTCAGTAACATTCATGTTAAGAAAATGATCAAACTGCATCAAAAATGATAATTGTTTAAATGATGCCAGGAAGTGCAACCAAACTTCTTTCATACTGAATCAGATGAGTAATCTTATCCATAAATATCAACTTGGTTTAAAACTTTAAAACTAAATCCCATCACTAAGCCTCTCAACTCCACAGACAAAAAATTACCTGTAACAGAGCATCCTGCCACCTACCACTCTTACAAAGGCAACAAGCTAACTCGTAATATACGCCACTAGTCCCAACCACTCCCCTTCGTTCCATGTCCCTGACTGCTTCAATAGCTTCATTCACTTTTCCTTCACACCATAAAGCTCTAACAATAACTGCAACATATTAATATGTATCATGGACTAAAACATATATCCATCTCAATATCACATGCAACTGCAAACAAACTACCTTTATAGGTAAGAGCTTTCGGAGCTTCTCCGCTTTTTTTTTCATTTTTCTAAATAACTCATGCACGAGGTCATACTTTCCAGATTGCAGCATTACCTTTACAATAACAAGCAGATCCTATAAGGCTCAAATACAATTGTAATTTCAGATAAATAGCATTTTACACATTGCTGAATGTACTTCCATGTTTCCAGCCTCTTGAGTTGAATTACATTTCTATATATTCATTTTGGTCGTAATGACAAAGATCTCTGCTTTTTAAGTATTATTTGCAAATATGTCTCACAATCCAGTTACTACCTCCATAGCAAGCCCATATGTTGCTCCATTAGGTTTCAGACCACTCTTTCTCAACTGGTTAAACACCCAATATACACTCTTCCACTGATGAGATTGAACACAAGCATTCAGTATCTGCAAATAATGTAAACAAAGATATGATTCCATGAAGATGCAGAATAAAGAAATAAGGAATGACAAGTGAAAAATACTCTCTTACAGCATTATACACTACTACATCGGGTTGAAGGATAGGGTCCCAGTTGCGAAATATATTTCTATTTATTTTGACAGGTTTCTGCCTCATGCATTCAATAACTTTTAGTAATTCCTTCAGACGACCTGTTTGACCGAGTGTAACAGCAATGCTATGATAGGCAGCAATATCTGGATATATATGACAATCTCCCTGCACAACTTAAATGTGAGATTTCAACAAAAAAGGCAGTCAAAATATCAATATGAAAAATAAAGTGCAAAAGAACAAGACATTACACGCATCATGTTGAAAATGTTAAGAGCTTCCTGGGGCCTTCCTGCCTTCCCAAGAATTGCCAAAAGCTTTGTGTATACAAACCTACAATATGCATAAATTTCCAGCACGATTAAGAAGAGTAGATTAAACACTTCTCACTGTCAATTAACCAATTCAAGAAGGAAAAAAAAAATAACAACCCTGCTTTCTGTACCAGAATAAATACAGAATTATGTCTCATCATTTTCATCCATGATTTCACAGTTCTACCAAATCATGAATAGTCCATTAGAGTTTGTGTCTAAATCTAAAATTCACAGAAAACTACCGTTCCACTTAATAGGTGGATTGACAGGTTCAATTCCACTGCCAGACTTTATTCAATAGGACCTTGTTACTAGGTATGGCTCCTGACCAAAACAAAAAAATTATTGCTTTTACATCAAAGCAATACCAGAATGAATGAGTTGGGAAATTAGTCTCAAAATCTATGGAAATACTCCTGAAATGATTCATTCTTTATTATGGCAATCTAACCTCTTCTTTGTTATTAGACTATTAAAACGACAAGACCCTTTAGAATTCCATTTTGACTGGATTTGCCTAGCTTATCGATGCATATAATTCAAGAAACATATATCAGTGTCTTCACAAATACCTGCTTTTGCAGTGTTTATTACCCCTGTCCTTATAAACCCATTCCACCACAGCCAATGCTTGCTTCCAACATTTCTTAGCACCAAGCCCATTCAGAACTTTCAGAACCTGACCCTCACTGAACTCCAAACCCGACTGCTTCATCATCCTCGAAAGCTTCCAGTCCCTCATTGTAAACTCTGTCCCACTAAGCCTGCACCAAACAAACAAAACATTAACACCCTAAAACCAACTAAACCCTCCTAAAACCCTACCAAAACCCCAACACAAACCTCTCAACAAGAAACTCAACCACTTCCCTCTCGCTGCGCCACCTCTTAGCCGGGTCCCAAACCTTACTCCCCTCATCAAACCACTCCTCATTCATCTCCACATCATCCTCCAACACCCATTTCATTTCCTCCCTTTTTTGGGTTTCGAACATTTCCCTCAACTTCTTCAGCTCCTCCCTCTTCAGCTTCTCCCCACCATACTCCCCACCACCACTCGCCAGCTCCCTGAACCCAATTCTCTCCACACCCTCCCAAGGCATCCCAACCGTCAATTCATTGTTTGATCTGACGGCTCTGGTGAATCCCCTGTACTCCGCTTTGAGGGTTTGGAAGTGGGTTTCTTCCAAAAGGGCTTGGCTTTGGCATTCGGAGAGAGGTGGGTCTTGTTGGTTGAGGCGGTTGAGTTTGCGGTTGTGTTTCTGGAGTTGCTTCTTGCGGAGAGTGTGGACGATTTTGGGAGTTGGGTGGACGCCTTTGTTGGTGAGGTTGCGTTTGATTTGGTCGGTGTTGGGTTCGAATTTGGGGGTTGGGATTTGAGGGTGGGCTCCTTGCAGAGCTTCCATGGATGAAAGCTTTGAGCTTTGAAGAGTGTCAAGAGTTTGAAGTGGCGATTTTGCGGGGGTTTATCTAGCGCGGCAACGGAAATGAACTGTTGGTGTGTTGTTTCAAAAGTCCACAAGAGACTGATGTGACATTTTGGTGTTCTACAATTTTAGCTGAAAATTTTTGGAAAATTACGCGGTGCAATGTTATTCATTTATTTCATTATTTGATCGGAAAAAATGTTAGTCATTTTATATGTAGAAATTACCATGTATCTGTATTAATAGCATCTAATCTTCTTCACCATGTATCTCTTTGACAAACACAACGTGCGAGCATTGTAAATACATTTTAGCACAATAGAGTCTAGCCCCTCTGAGGTGGGGAGTTAGAGTGGCTCCTCAGGCTGATACTCTGGAGCTGTGTGACCTCCTCCCTGCATCACAACAACTAATGCAAGTTTATATTAGGCAATCATTTTCAATGTTGTACCGTATGTTGTACAAAACTCTTTAGCGTTCTTGCCTTAACAGTTGCAAATGTGAAGTTGTTCGAGTATTCAACAGGGTATCTGCACACAGCAAACGATAGTAAGTGACTAATTAAGCCACTTTGTAAAAAGCATATACTTTTTGAAGACAAAGCCTACCCAGCAACTGGCCAGACTTCATACCCGGTGCTAATCTGCCTCAAACACACACCCAAGTGTGGATACGAATTTCTGGATTAAGCCAAGATTATTATTGGCATCCTCGCCATCTCATGGAGATTGCCCGTGGGGTAGGGACACCATTGCAGATAGACAAAGCGACGAAGGAGCGTCCGGCATCTTGGTTGATATTGAACTAAGTCAAGATTTGCCAACTTCTCTTATGGTGGAAAAAGGTAATCATGCTTTCTCGGTTAGAATTTGCCACATCATTTTAAGAAACAGGAGAAGTCAAGAGGTCGCTCTCGTGATGACCATGCTGCAAGTAGTAGGGGTAAGAAACTCCGTCAAGAATATAGCATCAAAGCTGCTCCGAGCATTGAACAACCGGATACTGAGATTGCTTCTCTTGAGAGTCCGCATTGAAGATACGACTGTGAATGAGGTACCCAAGGAGCCATTTGTTCCATTGGTTGACCAAAAAGCTTTAGTTGATTTGCGGAGTGATGAGATTATCGGGCCTATTGATTCAACAGTGGCGGTGTTGATTTGTCCAAGTGAACCACAATTGGAGAGCATTGTTAATTGCAACAAGATCTGCAGGAAATATTGTTAATGTTACGGTTAGTAACAACTTTGAGATCCTTGGTCAAATACAAGAACAACCTATTATTGCAAATGAACAAGAGATAGTAGGACTCCCTTCAAACACTTTAGTTGACTCTTAGAATTCTACTTTAGTAGAACATAATGTTCAGAAAATTTGTTGGGAGATCTAGAAAATAAAGAACCTCTTGGTAATATAGTTTATGCTCAATCTGAGGTTAGATATGAAACCTGGTTTGATGAGGGTGAAGCAGCTTCAGATGTTAATCTTCTCCATGCTCTCTCAAAACAAAAGAATACCAAGGAAAAACAATGTCGATCAAGTCCAAGGTATCTTGCACACAATCGGACACCTACACTGTTTCTGAACCCCTAGTCTAGTTTGATTGATTAGATTCTAACCTTTTGCATGGTTTGTTTAATGTCTTGTGCATCTTTAGCATTTGTTAAAAAGAGGTTCTGGTTACTGTCTTTTTATTTTTTGTCGATTTCTTCTCTTTTATTTAATAAAGCTTAATTTATTCTGCCTAAAAAAAAAAAAACCTACCCAGCAACTTGACCATCGACCAGCCATGGTCTCCAGCGATCAACAACAATGAAGTTGAGGGACTTGATCCATGCTAGGGTTCCCAAGTGCGGTATTACCATGTCATGATCACCACTGCATGCATGAAAACAGACATTTCTCAAATTAAGTTAAAAAAGAGATCATCAATTAATATCTGTAATGATTTGAGCACCAATTGGAAAACTAGGGAAATAGTGCAAGACAACCTGATATAAGGGGTCGATAACCTCTAGTATTGACTATTGAGAGATTGATGATAGATAAGCACGTACACTGCGGTTTCAGCTGGTGTTGCATCTTGAACAATGGCCAGGTGACAACTATGTCTGCGCTGTGCAAAATTGCCAATGAACACAATGGATGCCTCTGGTGCTTTGTTTAATGCATATATTAATCAAGGTTTAAATCTGTTTGATCTTCCCAAATCCCAAGTATGTAATTCGAACGACCTGATCGATGTCGATGATTTATATCTAATTTTCTCATGATTTATTGGTGTCACACGGACTGTTTCTTAGATAAGAAAACATAAGTGTAGTCGGTAGTCAGTAAACTATCTTCTCCGCCTATAGACCAGTCATGGAACTTGTAGACCGACATCCCACCCTCCTCGCCATGGAGAAAGATCATCAATGCAGCAACGGGAAGGTACTCCTCCAAGTTCAACAAGAATGCACCATGATAGAAGTTATATGCATTCTGTCCCACATCTTAAACATAATGTAAGAGGAAACATTCCTTATCTATAAAAGGAAGGCTTCCCCTCTAGATATAGGGATCAGATAATAGCCCACCTCGCGAGGGAGATAATAGCCCACCCCGCGAGATATAAGGAGGAAGATAATACTCCACCCCGCGAGCCGTAGAGTAGATTAATTGTACTCCACCTCGCGGGATGGATCCTCCTCCGTCCCTCCCTTAGTCCAGACTGCGCGGGATGGTTCCTCTTGTACCCCGCACGGGATGGAAACTCTTGCAACTTTACTCCACCCCGCGGATATAAACCCCACCGCGCAGGATTGGTAGCCCGCCCCTCCCCTATTTGTAATCCTCCAGACCGCGCGGGATGGTTCCTCTTGTACCCCGCGCGGGATGGAAACTCTTGTAACACAAAAGGCCTATTGACCATGATATTAGAATCTTAAGTGAACGTAGCCGTGCCCTCCGATGGCATGGTGAACCACTATAAATATTGTCCTTATTCATATTCATGTTTCACCGTGCTTCTGCAGAGCCTACGAGATCTTGCAGAAACAATAAGCTTGACTTGCAATTTTTTACGCAACTCTAGGTCCGAGTGGGTACTCCGATTTGTGATTTCCATGGCTTCGCACAACCAGAATAGGCCTCCCCGTAGCCCCTCTACTATAAGCCCTAACTTCTTTTGCTCTGAAATTACGTTTTTGGTGATGAAGTAGACGAAGCCCTAATTTGGGGTTGTGAGAAATTGGTGGGAATGATAGGAAGTGAAGGATGATTGTGATTGTGTGTTTGATTTTACTTGGGTGGTTATGGGTTTTGTTATATGGGGCACGAATCCGTGTAGAAAATGAGGAAATGGGTTTTTCATCTTGGGTTCATGGGTTGTGGGGTTTGTTTGTTTGATCACGTTTGTGATTGTATTTCGTTTCTTTCAAAGTTGAGAAAGAGAGTGGTTTTCCATTTGTTTGTGTTGGGATTGATGGGTTGCATTGACACAATAAATACTGAGCTGCGCTAAATCGTCTGTGTTAATGTTAATTTTGGTTTTGAAGAAGAAGATTGGCGTTCACGAAGTTCGTTGGACAAGAAGAGGAAGTTAACCGGAAAAACAGACGGCCAGAGTAGCATGGGGCGACCACGGCTACCATATAGAGTAAATTAGAGTTAGACCAAAATATCTCTCAAATCCACTTAGAAACTGATAGCTGTGGGTCTCAGACGAGCCACAACATCGGAAAACATCCTAAACTAACGGGATAACTGACGGATGTATTAACTTGTCTAACGGGGAGAACTTCGGACATCTAAACACAAGATTTTAGTAGTCAGGTACCAAAATGAAAGTGATCCCATAATTCGGGAGATTTTTTGTAATTAGTCCTTATTAAATTATACACATGCGCGCTAACATGAATATCACTACTCCCCTGTTGATCGATTACTTCCAACTCGATCAAAGTCTTTGAGGATTTGAGTAAACCAATAAAGAACAAATTTCAAAAGAAATTCTAGGTCGTTAAAAATTTCATTGTCCATATAAAATCGAAATCCTAGTATCCTACTATGGATTCAAACCAGTAAAATCCATGACAAATGTGTTTCTTGTCTCAATTATTGTTAAATTTGTTATATGACAAGAATAATATGTGGCCTATCATTCTACTGCTAAAAGCAATAGCCTAGCTACCATTCTAGAAAAGAAAAAAAGAAAACAGAATAGAGGCTATAAGGTTTGTTTGTCTAAAAATTTCAGAACACAAACTAGCTCGTTCAATTAAGTAGACTACTTGGATTGTTTGCACTGTCAGTTCTGGCAACTCTAAGCTTTCACTTCATTTTCATCAATTTTCTCCTTCCCTTTTCCCACCAACTTTCCTTCAATATCAATAAGTTCAATCAAGGTGAAAGTAACATTCTCTACGATGGTGATGCCACGCCTTCTTATTTACTAGGTTTTGAGGTGATTGAGCTCAACACAGACACGGTGTTCCGTGTCGGCCGGGCTACCTATGCCGAGCCTTTTCACGTGTGGCAAGGTTCACATGCTGCAGACTTCACTACTTACTTCACCTTCATTGTGGACACTGTTAATAGAACCCTAGGCGAGTTTGCTGACGGGTTTGTCTTCTTCCTTGCTCCGGTCCACTTTCCGATTCCACCCAACTCTGCCGGTGCTGATCTAGGACTGTATAACTCCACCACTCGTTTTGCCTCCCAAAACCAACTTGTAACGGTTGAGTTCGACACTTACTCGAATCCATGGGATCCACCAGACCCTCACATTGGGATCAACAACCAGACTATCTCCTCAGTTTCTCATGCCAGTTGGGATCCTATCCTCCACAGTGGGAAAGAGGGCCGTGTACGTATCACTTACAATGCAACCACCAACAACCTCAGTGTGTTTTGGAACTATGAAGGAGGCCTGAACCCTGAACTTAATACTTATGTGCCAAACTCTTCCCTTTCCATCCTTATTGACCTAAGAAATGCTCTTCCCGAGTGGGTCACTATTAGATTTTCATCTTCTACAGGCCTTAAGTCAGAGCTCCATGATATAAGTTCATGGGAATTCAGTTCGGATATGGATAGTGGAGATATTGTAAGAAAGAAGAAGAAGAGGACAGCCTTGAAGATTGGTGTCGCCGTTGCAGTAGTTATGTTCTTCACTTTGATGCTCGGTGTGGCCATATACTGGTGGGCGGTACTAAGGAAGCGAATAAAAAGGACTCGTGGAGATGAAAAAGAGTCTATTGACTCCTCCAGTGTTGCATTGTCCTCCATAAATTCAGACCTTCAGATACTAGCCTTGCTAAGTGTTGAGATATGAATCACACATCAGAAATATGAGACATTGCCTATGAGTTTATAAGGGTTTGAGTATCTCCATTCATTGTCAATTGATTTTGAAATTCAATGTAACAAGCTAGAGAACAAAATACCAATATACAGCATACTTAGAAAATCGAATAAAATTAAAAAATATATATATATCAAAGAAGAAGTTGGAGACTTGGACTTAATATGGACCAATTGATCTTTTTAAATGAACAAAAAAAGTGATGGTGGCTCGTAGAATAAGACTTGGGCCTATTACAATCTTTATTTAGTATAACATAATGGGTTTTGATTTCTTTTAATTACTTTTTACATGGGCTAATGGTGCTTAACTCATATAATATAATCTATGCTATGAAAAAAGGGAAAAAAGTGTATGGCTGTAGCCCAGAAATCGGTGTACTATCCTTCGTCTCTACGTAATAGGCTTGAAAATTTAACACATGTGCGGGAGTGTGTTGAGATATGAATCCCACATCGGGAATATGGGGCATTGCCTATGTGTTTATAATGAGTATATAATGGTTTGAGTCTCTCTATTCATTGTCAATTAGTTTTGGATGTGAATCTCAAACTACTTTTCACCAAAACAATTTACTTATCAAGATCTAGTTGTAGCCACCAATGGCTTCGCAAACGACAGAAGGCTAGAACAAGGAGGATCAGGACAAGTTTATAAAGGAATCATACAAGATCTTGGCTGTGAAGTTGCTGTGAAGAGGATATTTGCGCAATCCGACAAGCACTATGAGAAAATCTTCATCAACGAAGTCAAGATCATAAGCCGCATAATACATAAAAACTTGGTGCAGTTTATTAGATGGTGTCATGAGCGAGGCGAATGCTTACTTGTTTATGCATACATGCCTAACAGTAGCCTTGACACGCATCTATTTGGCCCTAGAGCAACTTTGCAATGGGAGTTTAGGTATAGAATAGCTCTAGGCTTGGCCTCGGCGCTTCATTATCTACATGAGGAAGCAGAGCGGTGCGTCCTTCATAGGGACATCAAATCAGCTAACATTCTGTTGGACAACGATTTTAGCACTAAACTTGGTGATTTTGGGATTGCTAAGCTTGTGGATCCACGGTTAAGGTCTCAGACTACCGGAACAGCAGGGACTTTTGGATACATGGCTCCAGAATATGTTATTGAGGGGAGGACAAGCAAAGAATCAGACATGTTTAGCTTTGGAGTTGTGGCCTTGGAAATTGCTTGTGGGAGAAGGACTTACCATGATGGAGAATTCCACTTACCGTTTTATAGGTGGGTTTGGCATTTGTACCTTGCAGGAAACTTGCTGGATGCAGCTGATGAGAGATTGGGTATGGATTTTGATCAAAATGAAATGGAATGCTTGTTAATTGTTGGATTATGGTGCACTCACCCCAACAACAAAGAAAGACCGAAAGCAGGACAAGTAATTAAGGTTCTCCGGCTTGAAGCACCATTGCCAAAACTTCCACATATCATGCCTGCATACCCAACGCCTCAACCTCAGCAACAAGATCAATCTGATTCCTCTCGGTCTCAGTTATTCTTAACTTCTAGTTTCAGTACTATGGGTCGTTAAACATGTTCAACTGGTTCCTCAAAAATAATAAAAAAAATAAAAAAAACATGTTCAACTGGCATTAAGCAGCCTTAGTAGTACTGCCTTAGATGGTGCTACGAAGTCTGCTTTGCGTTTAGATGTATCTTGTTACCTTCTTCTACTGTTCCTTTTTCTTTTTCTTTTTTTATTTCTCTTTTGCTTCTTGTAATCTTGTTTTGTATATACTGCTGTGGTCTAAATCATCTGGTTAAATCATTTCCGATCCCTATAATGTTTACCAATCTTTTTTAGTCAATGTGCTTTCAACGTTTTCAATCCTGTCCTCCCTCCAGTGGAAAGAATGCCGTGCAAGGTAACATACGATGCTACCACCAACAACCTCGTTTTGTTTAGCAGCAAGCTATTATTCCCTTTTCCCTTGCTATTGACCTCAGAAAGTCTCTCCCTGAGTGGGTTACAATTGGATTATTCTCTTTGAGCGGCATGTTATAAGTTCATAGGACTTAAGTAGTTCAGAACTTCAGATTTGAACTCCAATGAGAGCAAGAAAAAGAAGAGGGACACTCTTGTTCATTGAGGTCGTTGCAGCAGTTCTTTTCAGTCATTATGATGCTTTGTAAATACTGGTGGGTATAAATGAAAAGAAATTGCAATTAAGTGAAAAGAAATGTTGATCCAACTCAAGACTCAATTCCAACAGATTCACATTGCAGGTGTTGGCATAAAGTTCATATAATCAATCTCCAAGCGGAAACCAAAATTAAAAAATTTCTCTTATTTATCCCTCGTCTGCTTATCATAGGCAAAGGGAAAATGTTTGTTTTCAAATTTCCATGGATTATGAATTCCAATACTATGACATTATGAATTTAGGCAAACAACTGGGGAAGAAGACAGATTACGATCAAAATAACAACCCCAGAGTCTGCAATCAGAAATGATACAGGGAAAATTACACACACAAACCAATCAGCAATCAAGTTAGACCAGTCAATCCCACCACCAACAACCCATACATGAAAATTTTGTAACATTATAGCACACAGATATCAAAACCAAAGAGAAGAAGACACTCAGCTTTTTGATTTGGAATGCTTTACAAGCCAATCAATAACCGAGTCTATGTTGGTGGAGTTCTTGCATGAGATCATGAAGCAACATACTTCTCTATCAGTAATTGACTTGAGTCCCCTGCATAACACAATACATTTTTCAATTCCATAACAAGAGGGCTAGTTTTCTTTCTGGGTGGCAGATTTTTTTAGGCAGATATAAGGGGTTCTGAACTGTAATATAAATGTTGACCAAAAAAAAAACTGTAATATAATAAATCAGAATACTACTAAAACCATGATGTGTCTTACATTTCATCAGTCAAAGCTTGTTTACTCAGAGCTCCCGGTTTATCAATCTTGTTACCCAGGATCAGCAATGGGATACCATTAAGTGAAGATTTGCTAAGCAAATCATGAAGCTCCCCTCTTGAGGTGCTCAAGTTATCAGGATCAGCAGCATCAACAACATAGCTACAGCACAGAACAAGTTAAACAACTACGTAAGTATTTACAATACATGAATTGATTGAACGCATCTGAAGTATGCCCACAAGGTGGTAAATTTTTTCTGGATTATTTGTGGTCAAGTTTTGCTAAGAATTTACCATACTACAACCAAACGAATCCTAGATATTTAACAAGGTATACATGTAACACATATGATTTGGCCACCGTCTCTTATATTTGGCAGTTCCTTTAAAAAAATGAGCTAGTGGAAAATGTTTTTTTAGTTGAAAATGTAATAACTCGTGGCCATCTAGAAAATTTTCAAAGTTAAAGTCCTCCTAAAGTAGAACTAATTAAGATAGGACGTACACTATAGCAGAAACAGCACGACAGTATCGCTCCCACATGCTACGAAACCTGGGTTGACCTCCAAGATCCCACAACTTTATTGTAACATTCCCTTTGGTTACCTTCTTCATATTGAATCCTACCTGAAAATTGAATCATATGCCCACATTGTCATTAAGTAGTTCAAATAATCATATGAAAGATAATAAGACACAAACCTTGATAAGAGAGGTACAAGAATTTGGTCAAAGAATAATTGTTTACAAGAAAAGCAACATCAATTACAGCCATTTAACTCACCGTGGGGATCATGTCCTCACTGTATCCGCCCGTCTAAAACAAAAATAAAAGTTTTTAATGCATCAGCCACAAGTAAACAAAAGGAACAACACTCTAATTCATAGTCATTGTCCAATTTACTTACTGCAACAACATTTACAAGAGAAGTCTTTCCAGCATTTTGAAGTCCTATCAAAGATAGCTCCATTTCCTGCTTGAAAAAGAGGCTGTAATCACATGTACAATAAAGTAAGTGCAGGCAATCTGAATAGCTAATACATTGAGATCATATCAAACAAAAACAAAATATAAACAGACATTGCCAATTAACTTTGGACAACAAAGAAAAGAAAAGTTAATCTCAAGGAAAGTTATTTATATTTGCAATCACAAGTTCATAAGTTCATTGGTTCATTGGTTCGTGTCGTACATTTCATTCAATGCCTCAATCACTGAGATAGAAGTCTTTCACTTGATAGATTTAAAGCTCAACAAATAGAAGTTCAAAATTTCCACAATTATTGCTAGACTAAAAAGTTACCAGCTATCATTTTATCAAAATCAATATTCCCATCAGTCCCATGCATTGTGATCCTCATACTTACTAACGCAAAATGCATCACGATACACATCAGGAAGAACACCTCAACAGTAAGGGAAGAAATTCTGATTGGATTCAAAATTAAAAAGGAAAACAAAACTGCATGTTAAGCATGCCCTAATGATCTCACAGGCGAAAGAATGAGTAAATTGTAGAGATGCAATATTGTTTGCGGATAGTAGGAAGAAGGTCTTCCATATGGCTATTCCCAACGTAGAATACATGCTGAAGACTGAAGATTTATCCCTAACTTCATATTTGCACAATTAGTTCTTTTCTACAACTTCATTGGTTGTTAGCAGCTATAGACCTACTTAAAGCATTTGGGGAAGTACGTTAAATCTAAAAGCACTAAACTAACATCATTTTGCAAGGTAAGAAATCCATGCGTCGTTGCCTAACACCACTCCTTTGGCAGCTGAAGTGAATCTTCTAATCAGATTTGACAACCAACTAACATCATAGGACAGCCCTCTCAATGGTTCAAGCAAAGTTCTACAAAACTCGATACCTATTTCAGCTCACAAATCCAAACCAACTAAGACAATCCCCACCATTCCCAACCAGACGGAACTATCCGCACTATCTCTACTCCACCCAACAATGCTAAATTCCGGACAGAAATACCAAAACTAAAGCAGCTAACCCAAAAACAATAACTCCACAAATATCGATCTTCTCATCAACCAATGTCAACTGAAACCGAAATACAATTGATCAATGACTTAAGAGCAGCAAAAACAACCCAAATACTGTAGCAAACAAAATCAAAGAAGATAAGAAAAAAAACAAAACAAAAAATCCCAACACAAATGTGCCAATATTGATTACAATCCAATCCCGGAAACCCAAAATCCCAAAGTGCAATACTGAATTGGCATAATTGAACTAACAAAGAAAAGAGCAATACGACCATATACATACCTACGGAGCCAATTAAGAAAGGCCTCCCACAAACCCATTATACGAATCTGCAGAGAGACGATACAGTGATGTGTGTAGAGAGAAATCGAGAAAGCGCAAGCTCTCTTTTTTGGATTTGGAGAAGAAAAAAGCTTCTTCCTTTCCCTCCCTACTCTTTTTTCTGCTTCTTCCTTCCTACCAATAATGAATCCACTCTAAATATGATTCACACCCCCATTTCGCATTTTCCTTTTTTGTCTTTAATCTCGGTACTAGATCTTCACCGTTGGAGTCGAAGTGGGGCCCTTTTGGATCGACGGTTGGAAATGGTTAGTTAACTGGCCTATCGCTTGGTTCCGGAATGGGACGAAGATTCCACGCTGTCGGAGGTCACTGTTGATGATCTTATGATTGGGTGGCCTCGTTCAACGTGGCCGCGGCGCCGCTATTGGTCGATGTGACCAAGTTCGGGTCGGACGAGCCCGATGCGCCTCTTATTTTACGAAATTTATTTTGTAAAGTTGAGCCCAAACACTTAAGTGAATTGAGACTTATTGCTATTAAAATAAACCACAACAAAAATCTTCGATACACATCATGTCTCAACTGATTCGGGTGAAATGCAGGTGACAAATAAAGAGAAGGCAATTATGCCATACAACAGAATCCGTATCTCTAAGATCAAAAGAAGCAAATCTGTCAGCTACAAAACGGCAGAAAATTGAAGAAAATGGCAAGCTTTTTGATGTCTTATACTAGAGCCTTCATACGCCAAGGAGTAGCAGTTTTGCCCAAAATGCAATCAATAGTGAGTTTAGAATCTCCCTCTACGTCTCACTTTAGAAGTTGTAAATATATGCAGCATTCAAACAATCTCTAAGAGCGCACAATAACTTGACTAGCTTCAATAATAATTACCTACGTTACACCGAAATGCCAAAATACTAGCGTTCACGTTTCGGAAACGAAACGCTCCGAAACACGTTTCCACAAAAGCATGATTCTGAAACGCGCTCCCCCACCCCATTTTTAAATTTCTCCTCTCTTTTCTTCTGCAACTCCCCCCAATTTAAAGTTTTCGACTTTCATCTCCGATCCGATCTCCACCGCTCTAGGTCTTCAATTCCCGGCGCTTTGAGGCTTACCAAGTTCGTCTTTTTCCTGCTCTTGGCTGATTTTGGGGTCAATGTGAATTGGGGCTGGAGCTAGAGTTTCGTGAATTTCAGGTACCCAATTGGTTTGATATTACTGTTTCTAGGTTTTTGTTTTGTGGGTTTTGTTTGGTTTTTGGAGGATTATTATGGGTTTGGTTTGGATATGTTGCTTATGATTGTGTACTATTTTATTGATGTTATTTTTTCAATTATATTTATATATTTATTATAATAAATATTATATTTATTTTGATTTTAACGTTTTCTCCACATTTCAGGGCAACTCCAACCGTGAGTTTATAAATGAGTTTTGGTCTCATATTTGAGACTTCTCATCTCCAACGGGCTAAAATAGGTGGTGTTGGTCTTGGAATTTTAAGACCAAGTCTTATTTTGAGTCTCAAATTTGAAACAAATCCAAGACCAGGACTCAGGCCCCATATAAAATGGGCTGGGTTCGTGATGCTTTGATGGAGATGATGGAGACACTTTAGTGAGAGAAAGGACGAGAGAGAGAGAGAGAGATTGATACGCGTTGCAAGTGGGAGTTGGTTGCCCAAATGTCGGCCCCTTGACTGAGCAACAACACATGTGCTGCATCAATTTAAGTTTATTCACCACCAATGAACAGAAAATGGACAGCTCATATTTGCTTTGAAATCAAATTGGATTATCCATGTTGATTGCCCAATTATTTACTCCAACGGTAAGAAATTAATTTGACGGGCTAAATTCTTTTGGTTAAAATATCCAATGACAAGAATAATTCTACCCTTATTAAAGTTGTTTTGACCTATAAAAAATTAAAAAAAATAAAAAAATATCAGAATATTTATTTTTCATTTATTGATAAAAATAATTTAAAATTTTGTGATAAAAATAAAAATAGTGAAGTTTTATTTATTTAATAAGTTTAACTTATTATTTAATATAATATTCATAAGTATATTTTAATCAACTAAAATGAATACAAGACCTCATATGACACTACTGGAAAAAGTCACTTACATGACGGAATAATTTCATCTCCTAAGTAACAAAATTCGTTTCCTAAGTACTTAGGTGACGGAATATTCGTCGTCTAACTAGTGTGAGGTAGGTGTTAGGGCAACAAAAAATTGAGTTCCATAAACTAAGAATTACTTAAACGACTGAATTTTTTCTATCTACTAAATATTTAGACGACGGATATTGTTTAATGACAAAAAAAATTATTTTTCCTCTTAGACTCAAAATTAAAAAAAAAATTGATAAAAGCCGCCGTAGGCGGTCTCTGCTTTCTTCCAAATCTCAATCCAATCTGCCATAAAACCACAATATGCATACACCTGCCATAAAACCACAATCTACAATTCATGGCAGTGACCGGAGACGCTTCACGTTGGCCTGGGTCTAGAGGAATCGGGACGGCGGCGACCCTTTCTTGGCGGGGAAGGTCAAGGGCGGAGGTAGTAGAGGGTCGAGGATCATGGCGGCGACCCTTTCTTGGCGGGGAGGGTCAAGGGCGGAGGTAGTGGAGGGTCGAGGGTCGCGGGCGAAGGCTCGACTTCGAATTCCAAGCGGATGGCGGCAGTGGCGTGGAGGCAAAAAAGGCGGTGGGTGGAGAAAAGTCGCAGAACAGGAGCTATGAGGAAGTTCCCCCTGCCAAGCACATTAATCACATTCAGCAAGTATATATGTTGGATAACCAAGTATCCCAAAGTAAAGCTTAAGCTAATATAAAACGGGAAACCATGCCACAGCTTTACAAACAGAATCTCACAGACCAAGTTAAAGACCTATTTTGATTTGTACTTGCATGATTAACATACATAGGTGTTTAAAAGGAAGTGCAACAATAACGGTGAAACCATATAGCTAGGATTGTACAAGGGAGGGTAATCAGGTACTGGCTAACTTCAGGAGCATCAATTTACCATGTTGCTACAATTTCAGCACGGAGGTGTACAATCAAATTGTAAAACACCATTCATCATCTTTCCATACTTCACAACATACCTCTATTGCTCTCTAATCTTTCATTGAACAGCGTTCATGTTTTTGTCTAAATTAAAATGAATTCAGCTCGATGCTTACACACATCAGTTCTTGCTTTTATTTCTGTGAAACTAAATGCATCTTTCATCTTCCAAATTTTAATGACATAATTTGCTAATTAAGCAAACTAGATTACATTTTAATGACATAATATAGGACAATGTATGCAACAAGGAAACAAGAAATTGGAATCAAAATGCTCGGAGCAATAATGTTATTAACTTATATAACAGCACATCACACACTTAGGCGCCAAAGTGCCAATAATGGAGTATTTGGACTACTACGACATTACCATTTGTTTTGGTTCCTTAACAGTTGTGCCTTCATAGAAAGTAAACCTGGACACCAGACCTCCTAGCCCATGCATGATAATGAGCAAAAAACCTTCTTAGGATATATGATGAAGTTCCCCCCTGAAAATGAACAGCAAGTATGTTGATGACTGTGATCACATTCTAGCAAGCATATTGGAGAAGCAAATGTCCGAAAGTTAAAACCTTGAGCTAATACAAAACAGGCAAAACAATGATGAGAGCATCGAATGTCTTCCAATTTGGAGGTAAACACATACAGATTTTAGAAACTAAGACAAGGAGTTTTACTTAAATTTTGAGTATAAATTGAATAAAATCAGCATGAACCAAGTTGCATTTTTGAGCATATTGGAATGATATATTTTGCACTCCTCAGCAATGCGTTATCCCCTGGATTACAAATTCCTGGTTTCTCCTATGTGACTAGTGACTCCAAGCGTCTTACAGTGAAACTCAAATACAACCTCTTTTACTTGGACTCGCAAAAGATACAACCTTGGAATTGTTACAACTTATAACACCAATCTCCAAGTTAGAAAGTGGAGCTGCCGATATAGGACCCAGAAGCCAACAAAACACAAACTATATAGACTTAAATCAAACCTCTAATCATCAAATCAAATCCCACAAATCCGTACACTAAGGATTTTAACTCTCCCACAATCTATATGCAAAAAGAATATTTGGCAAATCCAAATTTCCAATCCCAAAATCTATATGCAGAAATATCTGGCAAATCTATGTTTCCAATGATTATAAAGACAAAGAGGACCCAAGTAGTTCAATCATAGTGAAAAAGCATCAATAATCTTAATAGTGAAGTGAAGTGAGCGAGTCAAAGTACCTTGAGTACTCTCCAAGGTTTCTAAAATGGCTGTTAAAATCCCTTTGGCAAAGCTTCTCAATTGGATTTGCAGCCTCAGCTAAATGACCAACCCTGAACATAATGAAAAAGGAGTGAAAGAGTGAACTACTTCAAGAAAATTCTTTCTTTTAAGTAGCAAAACACTACTTCTTGGAGTTACAATTATCATATGAATTGATTCTCCTAAATGTCGATTGAAGCTTCTCTTGAATGAGTTAATGACTGTAAGAAAGCTCTGTATATTCTGTTTTTAAGTGAAAATCAACCAACTCTTCTAGTGTATTAACTGAGAATTTTCCCTATAAGTTTATCAGTCTGCACCCCACATTCCAACATAATTAATACATAAAAAAAGAGCTTGATTTGGTTTACTGGGATGAGACTCAGTTAACGCTTATGCATTGTGGTAGTATGACTTCAAACTTTGGATAAAGATCTTGATGCGGATGACAGAAGTTAAGAATTCAATTCAAAATGCTGAGACTACTTCTCTTCAACCATCCCCATGCTAGCTGTAAACACATAACAATGACTACAGAATCATCACTCAAATGACTAGTTTCATAATTCTAACACAATTTCTCTTCATCCCATGTCTAGCTGCAATAGCATTGATGACTAACACTTGCCGCACAAAGACTAAATGCTACAGAGATTATATATTTCATATTAGGTTTGTGTGTGTATTAATAATACTAATAGTACCCATTCATAGGTTACAAATTCCTGCTTCATATGCAGAGTATATTTTTCCACTTACAACCTTCAAGTCAAATAAATCGTTAATTCTTATATAAATCAAGACTGAATGAATTGACAAAAACATCATGTATGCAATCTTCTAGATTGATATTTGTTTCAAACTAGACATTTTCATATACCCATAAATCAGTAATAACATCATGTGTGATACAGTTTTTGTTTCACAAATTAATTATCAAAATTAAAAAAGAATTGATTGATAATGACAAATGATAAAAAAAAAAAATATATATATATATAAGAGCAAAAAAGAAAATTGTGGCTAAAATTTGCTTGTTGCGCGGATAGTAGATTGGGAAAGCAAATGAATTATGAGAACTCCATATCCATATATGTTAGGAAAAATAACCTTTTTTTATGGCATTGCAAGAAATCTACCATTCAATGAAAAGGAATAAGAAAAGAAAATCTGATCAGTGATCACACAGCATAGCATACCTTGTCAAAGATTGGATACTTCCTGCTCATTGCAAGTGAGCCGGACCATTTGAGAGACTTCACGCTTGGAAACTAGATTCTCAGTCTATTGCATCATTGGGGAAAACAAAATATTTTATAAATTTTAACATAAAAACAACATTCTAAGGGTTTCTATAATATTGTACGTAATTTGCATTACTAAAGTAAAGAAAACAAACAATCATCATCAACGTGATGTATTATGTATAATTTTGCCTTTTTTTGTGTACACATTATGAGGATAACTGTTAGTACATAGCCAAAATACTTGGCTGAGCCGAGAATAAGACGCAATTACCCAATCACTGAAGATCATTCCAGGCGAGATAGCTCTGGCGAGCCCTTCACAGATATCCAAAGAGTGAAGGGCCGGTAACAACCCGCTTGCCAAACCCACTCTAGCAGCAAAACTCTCCCAAAAGGGGAGACACTGCAAAGGTTAACAAATAGTCTCACATCGGAGACTGAGGCCACAGTGCCTAACACTGGCCTATAAAACAGGCACAAACTCCCAAAAAGGTAAGGACAATTCTCTTCTCACACTCCCGTACACCGCAAGTAGCAACCTAAAGCTAACTTAAGCATCGGAGAGTCGAAGATTGGGCCACCCCAGTCCCGACTTCCTGACGCCCTGTTACTTGTGTAGGTATCGGGTGCAGAACCAAGGATTCTACCTCATCCCGACCCGCAGTATCTTCCCGACTCGCAACCCTTTCCCGGCTCATGGTATCGGGACGAGACAGGTAGAAACTATTGGCGCTAGAAGGAAGGCCCCTTCTTGTGGAACTCCCATTTGACTCGGCACAATGGGGGAAATCATTGATGACCCTACGGACCCTGGCACTCAGGTAGAGAAAGAACTTTTCCAATCCAGCGACACATCCCTTCCCCAAACCGGCAATGGATCCCCCATTAGCCATCCCGACCCCGCCACAGCCCTTGAAATTCTAAAGCGAGATTTTCATTCGTTCCGCGAGCAAGCGGCGAAAGAGAGGGCAGAAGCGGAAGCATACCGGGTACGCATCGCTGGGTTGGAAAAAGAACAATTTTTGCTCCGCGCCACGTTAGAACATCGTAACGTGTACAATGACAGCTTGGGCAGCGCGCCGCGAGTTACCGGAACCCCGGACTCCACCTCTTCTCTTCCTAATCAAAGCCAGGTCGGTTCCATGTTCCCGAGAGGCCCTAACCAGATCATATACGTGTCCCATCCCCTTACCCACCCCTCATTTCGACTCCCAGCCCCCCAACCATCTACAATCCCTAATGACCCCCCTTGCACATCAGCCTAATCCATCTGCTTAACCTATCTCCACTTCTACCACTACCAACCCGCCTAACCCACCTCTTGATGCGCCAACCCGCCTACTGCTCCAACTCAGCCAGACTGTCACACAATTAGCTTCGCGGATTGAAGGCGTCGAGAGTCGCGGGGCCCAGTGACCCTTGTTCTCTGGCTATGGACATCGCCCAAGCCCCTTCACGCCTCGAGTGCAGATGGACAAGCGGCATCCGGGAACCAAACCACTCAAGGTGGACAAGTATAAAGACATAGGGGACCCCCATCTCCACATCGAGACATTCTTCTCGCTATGTAGCTCCACTGGCTACAGCAAAGCCATGGCCTACCACGCCTTCCAAGAGACCCTCTCTGACGAGGCCCTCAGTTGGTTCCTCAATCTGCTGCCCAACTCCATTGACAACTTTGACCAACTCTCGGAACGCTTCCTCAGCCGTTTTATACTACACGCCAGCATTTATCGCAGTGTAGATGCCATGTTCCACATCAAGCAGAAGGACGGTGAAGGCCTCCATGAACTGCTGTCCCGATGGCAATCTGCCACCGCGAGATGCCACAACTTGGAACCTCGCATGGCGGAGCAGGCTTTCCGCCAGGCCCTGCTCCCCGGCAGTTTTCTAATGGAGATTAATAGGAAACCTCCAGGATCCTACGATGCCTTGATGGACCTGGCTGTACGATGGGCCCGCGCTGAATTTGCCACTTTCGGACGTTCCGCCCCCGCCACGTTAGCACTTCCCGCTCCGCCACCAAAACAACAATCTCTGCCGAAGTATGAGCACTTTGACCGCGGGCAAGATAAAGGGAAGCCACGTGGCCCTTCCCGAGACCAGGGAGCGGCTCCGACCGTCGCCATGGGGGGCAGAGAAACCGCGACCACCCTTATAAGTCGAGGGACCAGAGCCCTCCGCAGCAACAGCGCTGTTTCCCCCCCCCCCCCCCGCCTCGTTACGAGGTCCACACTACTCTGACCACCACATATGAGGACATATGGGCCAGGCACAAAGATCTCATTCCCCCACCTCCCAAGAGCAGGTATCCAAAAAAGCCCCAGCGAGCCACCGGCAACAAGTACTGTGCTTATCATGATGATAATGGCCACACAACAGAACAGTGCCATGGCCTCCGCAATGCAATCGAACATCTGGTCCGGAATGGGCAACTCCACCAATATTGTACTCCCGCCACAGGCGCTAACGCCATTGAAGTACATGGCCAGATTCTAACCTTGCATGGTGGAGCCCCACGATTCCCCCCACGCCAGCCTTCTGTAAAACGGCAATGCACGACACCCTCGGAAATCCTAGACATCCAACGCAGTGTCATGATCACCCCTTCAACGTGGGATCAAGTGACATTTCGCAGAGGGGAGGATACCATAAATTGTCACCACTGTGAGCCATTCATAATCAACGTGCATGTGGATCATTACATGTGCCACAGAGCCTTAGTGGACACAGGGGCCGCCGTAAGTGTCATGTTTTCCGATTGTTACAAAGGACTCTGGTGAGACCGAACTAAACTGTACAATAACCACGACCCCCTTATCAGTTTCTCTGGCGAGATAGTACAACCGTTAGGCTCAGACCGCCTAACCGTGTCGGTGGGAACTGCTCCTTGCCGCTCTTCCATTACAGCCCGCTTCCTCATAATCGATTGTCCCTCGTCCTATAACCTCATCTTAGGCCGAGACATCCTTTAGGGGCTGCAGTGCTTCATTGCTGGTCACATGCTTCTCATGAAAGTTCCAACCCCAGGTGGCATCTTGACAATTCAAGGGGATCGGGCAGCCATTGAGCATTGCCATCTTAACGCCATCCAGCAGGGGCGCGGAGCCTATGAGATGTTGCCTCTCAGTCCCTCGGAGCCCATCGATGACCCGCGGGACGACCCAGAGGGAAGCGGGAAAAAGAGAGCCTCCAACGTCGTCAAGGAAATCAAGTTCATCCGTGAGGTTTCTTACCCGACATGGGTCTCCAACGTCGTCATGGTCCCCAAGCCTAACGACAAGTGGCGCATGTGTGTTGACTACACGAACTTTAACAAGGCGTGCCCCATGGACAGCTTCCCTTTGCCACGAATCAACCAATTGGTTGATTCCACAACTGGCTTCAAGACACTCAGCTTCCTCGATGCCTACTCGGGCTACAACCAGATCAAAATGCACCCCGCCGACCAGGCTCACACAACCTTTGTCACCGACAAAGGACTGTATTGTTACGAGGTCATGCCCTTTGACCTAAAGAACGCGGGGGCGACTTATCAACGGCTGGTCAACGCTCTGTTCGAGGATGAAATTGGAGAGGCCATGGAAGTATATGTCGACGACATGTTGGTCAAGAGCAAGACAGAGGATGACCACATTGCCAACCTCAATAGAGTATTCACTAAGCTCCTAGAACATGGGATGCGCCTCAACCCTCAGAAATGCATCCATGTTGTGGAGGGCGGCAAATTCCTTGGCTTCATGGTCAGTGAAACAGGCATTGAGGCCAACCCAAAAAAAGTTCAAGCCATACTGGACATGACTACCCCGACCTCCCGGAGCGAGGTCTAGTGCCTTACAGGACGCTTGGTAGCCCTGGCACGTTTTATTTCCCGCCTCACAGACAGGTGCAATCCCTTCTTTCAACTGCTCAAGGCACAACATAAAAAAAATATCACTTGGGGCCCGGAGCATGAAGACGCCTTCAACAACATAAGGGCGTACCTTGCCATTGTCCCTCTCATATCCAAGCCAATCCCCGGCGAAGTGCTTTACATATATTTGGCTGTTTCCGCCACTGCCGTCAGTGCGGCGCTCACACGCCATGCTCATGATAACGAGCTCCCAGTTTACTATTGTGGCAGAGGACTCGCGGATCCAAAGACTCGCTATCCAGGCATAGAGAAACTTGCTCTCGCCCTCATCACTGCTGCCAGGAAACTCAGGTCATATTTCCATGCCCACATAATTCATGTACTCACCAACCAACCTTTAAGGCAAATATTGCAGAAACCTGAAACCTCAGGCCGCATGGTAAAATGGGCGGTTGAGCTGGGAGAATTTGACTTGCACTACAAGCCCCGAGTGGCCATCAAAAGGCAGGCAGCTGCAGACTTTATTGCTGAATTTATCCCTTTGGCCGATAGCAATCCCCACCCAGATGCCCCCACTGGGGACGCCATCTGGGAACTCCAGGTTGATGGATCCTCTAGCAATAGACTCAGCGGAGCAGGAATCTAATCATGGACCCAGAGGGTCACTCGTATGAGTATGCCCTCCGGTTTGAATTCAAAGCCTCCAATATCGCTGAATACGAAACCCTTATCGCATGCATTCAACTTTGTCGAGAGCTCGGATCCCGACACCTTCACATCTTCAGTGATTCTCAACTCGTAGTCAGTCAGGTGGCAGGGGACTTCAAGGCCAACCAACACAACTTGGGATCCTATAAAAGTCTCGCGGGTGCTCTTCTGCAACACTTCAGCTCATACAAACTCACCCAAATCCTGCGAGCAAAAAACTCCAAGGCTGACGCCCTTGCGAGACTCGCCACGGCTCCTCCTGAGTCCATGCCACCTGATGTGCACATCGAAACACTGGACAAGCCTAGCATCTCAAGAGCCTATTCAGAAATTTTTGCCCTTGAGCCCATGGAGCAGCCCTCATGGATGGACCCATTCATCACTTTCCTTTTGGATGGAACCCTGCCCCGAGACAAGCATGAAGCACAGCGGCTATGCCGCAAAGCCTCCCTTTACTTGCTCAGAAGTGGAAAGCTATATCGTCGGGGCCAGTCATGTCCCCTACTGCGATGCCTACCCACGACAGAGGGGCATAAAGTGCTGAAATCGCTCCACAGAGGCATTTGTGGGAACCACGCTGGGGCCCGGAACCTCATGTTCAAAACGCTTCGCTCGGGGTATTACTGGCCAACCCTAGAGCGTGATGCCAGAGCGGTTGTCCAAACATGCCTTCAATGCCATAAATTTGCAGATTTTGCACATCACCCCCTAGTGCCCCTCTCTGTCATCATCTCGCATGTCCCTTTCAGCCAGTGGGGACTTGATTTCATAGGACAACTCCCCACAGCGCCGGGACAGTTCAAGTATGCCATTGTCATTGTGGATTACAACACAAAATAGATCGAGGCAGAGCTCCTTGCCACAATTACCACTGAAAAAGTAATCAACTTCCTTTGGCGAAATTTGTACTGTCGCTTTGGAGTACCCCAGGCCATCTTGTCTGATCAGGGAACAACAATCTTTTATGCCTCCCCAGCACACCCCCAGACCAATGGCCAGGTGGAAGCTATAAACAAGCTCATCAAGCAAAACCTGAAGAAATGCCTGGAAGAGGCCAAGGGTTTGTGGGCAGCTAAGCTCCCAGACGTTCTCTGGACACTCTGCACCACCCCCACAACGGTCACAGGGGAGTCCCCATACCTCTTGGCTTACGGCACTGAGGCAGTGGTACCGGTGGAAATAGAGGTCCCAAGTGAACGTGTCACAGCCTATGACTCCGAGACAAATGCAACAGGGTTACGACTTAACATAGACCTCCTAGAGGAGCGCTGGGATAAGGCATACCTCATCCCTGAAGGTAGGCGATTAGGTCATGAAAGAGGTCATCCCCACCCTACTGGCCTCAAGGCAAAGTGGGAGGGCCCACTCGAGATAGTTAACGTTCCAGGGCCTGCCACATTCTATCTCCGAGATTGTGATGGTCGCGTGCTACCCCGCCCTTGGAACGCTCGCCACCTCCATCTCTACCCCAGTTAACCAATTTTAACCTTGGCTTCGTAGCCGTCACTTCATTGTTTATGTACTTTAGCCCAATAGCGGCTCCAACAATGTACACATTGCTCGCTAGCGGCTAAATCTAAATGCAATGAAGTGTTTTGTCATTCCAACATGCTACACTTCGTCCCCGCAACGCAGGGCCACAAACCATACAAATTAATCAACAGCAAGACAAACACACAAAGGCTACGCATAATGCCAAAACATCAACCTGGACTCCCAGACAAATTAGTATAAACCAGTCATAATGGCTAACCACGCCACTTACATTGTTCCAAACAAAAATAAGCCCTACAACTATCAAAACACCCAAGTACATCTCATTTTCCCCCAGCTGATGAGTCCCCAGATTTGTTGACACTCCTCCCGCTCTTCGACCCGCCACTATGACCACGGACCTGGCTAACATTCACCGCCACCCTCTGTCCAAACGAATGCTTCGACTGGTCCCAGGACAAGAATGAAGGCCTCACAGCTGCGGTAGGGCGCACAAGTGAACTGCCAGGTACTCCCTCAGGGCCAGGATGCCCCTTTATTGGAGACTTCTGAGCTTCAAGGCCCGCACGTGCCAGAAACACCGGAGCCCGAGGATCACAGGACGGGACGACAGAAGAAGCCACCTGAGACACCACTACTTGGGTAGGTATAGACCCCTCGGGGCCAGTGGCTCTCACAGATGACGCAGCCACAGTTGCAAGAGGTCGCGGGTCACCCACAGCTGAAGTCCCCTTCTGCCCAACAGACGTTGCACGCCACGCTTCATGTTGCTTCTCTAGAGACCGCGAGATCTCGGCTTGTTTCCTCTGTTCAGGTGTCATTTGTTCACACGCCACCTTTGCAGCATTCTTCTCTGCATACCACTTGTGCATGGCCAACTCATCTTGCCCTTTGCTATAGGCACCTTTTAGCTGCTGCTTGTACACCTCACCCTCCCGGAACAACCTCTCCCCTACCCTGGCAGCCCGCCCAACTTCGCCTTCCAGGACACCTCCAGCTCCGCAAGTGACTGTGTCAGCTTCGCCACCTCAGCATCCAAAGATGCTACCTTGGCAACCGCCACTTCCCCAGCCTCCACTTGCTCATCCTTCCTCCTTATGGCTTCCTTCAGCTCCGCCACCTCTCTATCCGCAGCGACCGCCTGGGCCTGGAAGACAGCAGAGTTCTGATCCTCCTGCGCTAGCCGCTCTGCAAGGCCACGATTACATTCCTCTGTCTCCCTCAATTGCTGACACTTCGCCTCAGCATCTCCCTGCCAGTGGGAAACCGCCCGCTCGCTCGCAACATATATCAACAATGTCGCCTGCAGTTACACAGCAACACATAAACCCCAAGCTCAAAACAGTGGAACACAAAAGCGTACACACTTACCCGAGTCAATTTCTCCTTGGCGAGAGCTATGCCAGCCGACGGATCCACCTCCTCTAACACATGCATATCCCGGGAGCGGTGACGTATGTCGTATGCCATCTGAGCTAAGTATGGATGCACTTCCCCCGTCCCTTCCAAAGCTTGGGCAATCTTTGCTAAGCTCCCAGATCCCCCGGACCGACTGTCCCTCCGTGACCTCTTAGACTGACCCTCCCGAGCAGGCTCATCCCTCTCTTTCCTCTTCCGAGTCCGTGCCGCGACAATCTCGTCACCAAGATCCGCAACCTCCTCCAAGACAGGTTCCTCCCCCTGCGCCTGATCGTGTTCACCCTCGTGATCACCCTCTATCTGCGCCTCCACCAAATCCACTTCCTGGACGCCCAAACCCATCACTTCCGCCACCAACGGAGGCACGTAGGTGTAGTCCTCATCCGCCAAGTTCAACCTTAAAAAATCACCACAGTCGCCCAACTCCACTTCCCTACCCTCCCCCATCTCCAAGTCAATATCATACTGCTTGGCATGGTCGGCCTCGGCCAGCAGCCCATCCAGCACGTCCTCGTCCAACATTTTGTCGTACGGACCTTCCTTCTTCCGCGAACCAACGTCGCGTGGCATTGTCACTGCAACAAACAGACAATAGTCAGGCAACGATCTGTAAACCTAAAACACAGAACGCATCCACTAAAATACAGATTCGGCACCCGGGCATAGCCGAAATGGCTGTATATGCAAGGCGGCATATCCGATACGAGCTCCTACATTCGAATGCCCATACAACCCGGCGAATTCGGCGCTCCATCAGCTCGGTCAGCATATGCTCTTGCGGCACTGCACAAAGCTAGTTGTCAGTAGGGACAGGGCAACACAAAACAAAGAAACACAAGGCACAAGTACACGGTACCTATTTTCTGGAACCTCCCAGGAACCCGGAAAGGATGCCCGTGCCACTCCTGCCATTACCCCCCAATAAGAAAACACTTGCGTCTCCAGGTCTCACTTGTTGATGTGGGCAAGTCTTCCACCAAGACCTTAAACTTCTCCCGTGACTTCATCGTCACACAGCCCCAGCTGCCCTTCTTCGCGCACCACCCCATGTGCCAGCACGCGTTAAACTCCTTGTATTTAGGGAACTTCTGCTTTAGCAGGCGAAACAACACACTCGTTCCCAATATTTGCTTTAGCATATTAGGGGTAACTTGCCCCGGGGCGACATGCAGACATGCCAATGTGTACTGCACAAACGGGGGCAGCGGAAACATCAACCCGCATCTCAGTTGATACTCGTATACCAAAGTAAAGTTACCCGGGGGATCCCAAAACTTCACCCCCCTGCCAAGCGGCCGCAACAAGACCTCATCCGGTATACTCCAATTCTGCCGAAGCGCTTTAAGCTCCGACAAGTCATACTCTCGTCAGGGGGTTCCCAAAACGAATCATCCTCCTCCCGAGATCTCGCCATAATAAACTCCTCTACCTCCTGCAAAAGAGGGTTAGACGAGGACACATGAGACCCGGCATCCATTACAGGAATGCCTTCCCCTAAGTCAAGGGCAATTTACGCCATAAGATTATCCAATCCCTCCTCCATCCGGTGCAAAGTGTCCGAATCTGAACCAGGCAAACTAGAGACCACCACAATCTCTTCGCTGGACACCCACACCGGATCTGTCATACCCTGCTACCTTAACCCTAAACAGCCCGACAACAAATCTCTTACCCTACAATTCCTACCAACATCACAAACATGTGAACAATCCCACTCACCCTAAATAACCCAAAACAAAAACACCACATACAAACCGACAAATTCATACCTTGAAACAGCGGATTCGCGTAGTGGCAGTGAAGCTGGTTGCAAACAGCCGAGCGCTTGCACCTACTCAATCGAGGATGAAATTGGACGTTTCCCAGACTGAAATTCGCATATTCGCCGAAACTCTATACCGCAAATCACGGCTCACCCAATTTTCAGTTTCGAAAACACGAACTCCCCCCTCCAGTTCTCCCCAAACCTATATATAGACATTCCCCAAGACCCTACCAATCTGTACGGTCAGGGCGAAGCCACGTCACCTTCGGTCGTAAAAAAAAGAGAGCCACGTCATCTCGCCAGCTAGCGCGAACTGTCTCGCCCGCTAGCGCAAACTGTTTACGCCACTAGGGAGGCCCGTCACGCCATTAGTGCGGTTCATCTCGCCAGCTAGCGCGAACTGTCCCGCCCACTAGCGCGAACTGTTTATGCCACTAGCGCGGCCCGTCACGCTATTAGCGCGGTTCATCTAGCCAGCTAGCGCGAACTGTCTCGCTCACTAGCGCGAACTGTTTACGCCACTAGCGCGGCCCGCCACGCCATTAGCGCGGTTCATCTCGCCAGCTAGCGCGAACTGTCTCGCTAGCTAGGACGAACTGTCTCGCCCACTAGCGCAAACTATTTACGCCACTAGCGCGGCCTGCCATGCCATTAGCGGGGTATGACGGGCCTCCCTAGTGGCATAAACAGTTTGCACTAGCGGGCGAGACAGTTTGCGCTAGCTGGCGAGATGACATGGCTCTTTTTTTTTGACGACCGAAGGTGACGTGGCTTCGCCCTTACCATACAGATTGGTAGGGTCTTGGGGAATGTCTATATATAGGTTTGGGGAGAACTGGAGGGGGGAGTTCGTGTTTTCGAAACTAAAAATTGGGTGAGCCGTGATTTGCGGTATAGGGTTTCGGCGAATATGTGAATTTCAGTCTGGGAAACGTCCAATTTCATCCTCGATTGAGTAGGTGCGAGCGCTCGGCTGTTTGCAACCAGCTTCATTGCCACTACGCGAATCCGCTGTTTCAAGGTATGAATTTGTCGGTTTGTTTGTTTTTGGGTTTGTATGTGGTGTTTTTGTTTTGGGTTATTTGGGGTGAGTGGGATTGTTAACATGTTTGTGATGTTGGTAGGAATTCTAGGGTAAGAGATTTGTTGTCGGGCTGTTTAGGGTTAAGGTAGCGGGGTATGACAAATCCGGTGTGGGTGTCCAGCGAAGAGATTGTGGTGGTCTCTAGTTCGCCTGGTTCAGATACGGACACTTTGCACCGGATGGAGGAGGGATTGGATAATCTTATGACGGAAATTGCCCTTGACTTAGGGGAAGGCATTCCTGTAATGGATGCCGGGTCTCATGTGTCCTCGTCTAACCCTCTCTTGCAGGAGGTAGAGGAGTTTATTATGGCGAGATCTCGGGAGGAGGATGATTCGTTTTGGGAACCCCCTGGCGAGAGTATGACTTCGTCGGAGCTTAAAGCGCTTCGGCAGAATTGGAGTCTACCGGATGAGGTCTTGTTGCGGCCGCTTGGCAGGGGGGGTGAAGTTTTGGGATCCCCCGGGTAACTTTACGTTGGTATACGAGTATCAACTGAGATGTGGGTTGATGTTTTCGCTGCCCCCGTTTGTGCAATACACATTGGCGTGTCTGCATGTCGCCCCGGGGCAAGTTACCCCTAATATGCTAAAGCAGATATTGGGAACGGGTGTGTTGTTTCGCCTGCTGAAGCAGAAGTTCCCTAAATGCGATGAGTTTAACGCGTGCTGGCACATGGGGTGGTGCGCGAAGAAGGGCAGCCGAGGCTGTGTGACGATGAAGTCACGGGGGAAGTTTAAGGTCTTGGTGGAAGACTTGCCCACATCAACAAGTGAGACCTGGAGACGTAAGTGTTTACTTGTTGGGGGGCAATGGCAGGAGTGGCACGGGCATCCTTTCCAGGTTCTTGGGAGGTTCCAAAAAATAGGTACCATGTACTTGTGCCTTGTGTTTCTTTGTTTTGTGTTGCCCTATCCCTGCTAACAACTGGTTTTGTGCAGTGCCGCAAGAGCATAAGCTGACCGAGCTGATGGAGTGTCGAATTCGCCGAGTGATATGGGCATTCGAATGTAGAAGCTCGTATCGGATATGCCGCCTTGGCATATATAGCCATTTCGGCTATGCCCGGGTGCCGGGTTTGTATTTTAGTGGTTGCTTTCTCAGTTTAGGTTTGCAGATCGTTGTCAGACTACTGTTTGTTTGTTGTAGTGACAATGCCACGCGACGTTGGTTCGCGGAAGATGGAAAGTCCGTACGACAAAGTGTCGGACGAGGATGTGCTGGATGAGCTGCTGGCTGAGGCCGACCATTCCAAGCAGTATGATATTGACTTGGAGACGGGGGAGGGTAGGGAAGTGGAGTTGGGCGACTGTGGTGATTTTTTAAGGTTGAATCTGGCGGATGAGGACTACGCCTACGTGCCTCCGTTGGTGGCGGAAGTGATGGGTTTAGGCATCCAGGAAGTGGAGTTGGAGGAGGCGCATACAGAGGGTGATCGCGAGGGTGAACACGATCAGGCGCAGGGGGAGGAACCTGTCTTGGAGGAGGTTGCGGATGTTGGTGACGAGATTGGTGCGGCAAGGACTCGAAAGAGGAAGGAGAGGGCCGAGCCGGCTCGCGAGGGTCAGTCTAAGAGGTCGCGGAGGGACAGTCGGTCCGGGGGATTCGGGAGCTTAGCTGAGATTGCCCAAGCTTTGGAAGGGACGGGGGAAGCGCAGCCGTACTTAGCTCAGATGGCATACGACATGTGTCACCGCTCCCGGGATATGCATGTGTTGGAGGAGGTGGATCCACTGGTTGGCATGGCGCTCGCCAAGGAGAAATTGACTCGGGTAATCACCTGCACGCTTTTGTTTTCCACTATTTTGAGCTTGGGTTTATGTGTTGCTGTGTAACTGCAGGCGACATTGTTGATGTATGCCGCGAGCGAGCAGGCGGTTTCCCACCTACAGGGAGATGCTGAGGCAATGTGTCAGCAATTGAGGGAGGCGGAGGAACATAATCGTGTCCTTGCAGAGAGGGGCACTAGGGGGGTGATGTGCAAAATCTGCAAATTTATGGCATTGAAGGCATATTTGGACGACCGCTCTGGCATCACGCTCTAGGGTTGGCCAATAATACCCCGCGAGAAGCACTTTGAACATAAGGTTCCGGGCCCCAGCGTGGTTCCCACAAATGCCACTGTGAAACGACTTCAGCACTTTGTGCCCTTCTTCCGTGGGTAGGCATCGCAGTAGAAGACATGACTGGCCACGGCGATATAGCTTTTCATTCTTGAGAAAGTAAAGGGAGGCTTTGCGGCGTAGCCGCTGTGCTTCATGCTTGTCCTGGGGCAGGGTTCCATCCGAAAGGAAAGTGATGAATGGGTCCATCCATGAGGACTGCTCCAGGGGCTCAAGGGTAAAAATTTCTTAATAGGCTCTTGAGATGCTAGGCTTGTCCAGTGTCTCGTTGTGCACATCAGGTGGTGTGGACTCGGGAAGAGCCGTGGCGAGTCTCGCAAGGGCGTCAGCCTTGGAGTTTTTTGCTCGCGGGATTTGGGTGAGCTTGTATGAGTTGAAGTGTTGTAGAAGAGCACCCGCGAGACTTTTATAGGATCACAAGTTGTGCTGGTTGGCCTTGAAGTCCCTTGCCACCTGACTGACTACGAGCTGAGATTTACTGAAGACGTGGAGGTGTCGGGCTCCAAGCTCTCGACAAAGTTGAATGTCTGTGATAAGGGCTTTGTATTCAGTGATGTTGTTGGAGGATTTGAATTCAAACCGGAGGGCATACTCATACGAGTGACCCTCTGGGTCCGTGATTATAATTTCTGCTCCGCTGAGCCTGTTGTTAGAGGATCCATCAACTTAGAGTTCCCAGATGGCGTCCCTAGTGGGGGCGTCTGGGTGGGGACAGCTATTGGTCAAGGGGATAAATTCAGCAATAAAGTCTGTAGCTGCCTTCCCTTTGATAGCCACTCACGGCTTGTAGTGCAAGTCAAATTCTCCCAGCTCAACCGCCCATTTTACCATGCGGCCTGAGGTTTCAGGTTTCTTCAATATTTATCGTAAGGGTTGGTTAGTGAGCACATAGATTGTGTGGGCTTGGAAATATGGCCTGAGTTTCTTGGCGGTAGTGATGAGGGCGAGAGCAAGTTTCTCTATGCCTGGATAGCGAGTCTCAGGATCCGCGAGTCCTCTGCCACAATAGTAAACTGGGAGCTCGTTATCATGCGCATGCATGGCGTGTGAGCGCCGCATTGACGGCAGTGGCGGAAACAACCAAATAGAGGTAAAGCACTTCGTCGGGGATTGGCTTGGATAGGAGAGGGACAGTGGCAAGGTACGCCCTTATGTTGTTGAAGGCGTCGTTATGCTCCGGGCCCCAAGTGACATCTTTTTTATGTTGTGCCTTGAGCAGCTGGAAGAAGGGATTGCACCTGTCTGTGAGGCGGGAAATGAAACGTGCCAAGGCTACCAAGCATCCTGTTAGGCACTGGACCTCGCTCCGGGAGGTTGGGGTAGTCATGTCCAGTATGGCCTGGACTTTTTCCGGGTTGGCCTCGATGCCTCTTTCACTGACCATGAAGCCCAGGAATTTTGCCGCCTCCCACGACAAGGATGCACTTCTGAGGGTTGAGGCGCATCCCGTGTTCTAGGAGCTTAGTGAATACTCTGTTGAGGTTGGCAATGTGGTCGTCCTCTGTCTTGCTCTTGACCAACATGTCGTCGACATATACTTCCATGGCCTCTCCAATTTCATCCTCGAACAGGGCATTGACCAGCCATTGATAAGTCACCCCCGCGTTCTTGAGGCCAAAGGGCATGACCTCGTAACAGTACAGTCCCTTGTCGGTGATAAAGGTTGGGTGAGCCTGATCGGTTGTAAGTGAGTAGGCATCGAGAAAGCTGAGCATCTTGAAGCCAGCTGTGGAATCAACTGATTGGTCGATTCGTGGCAAAGGGAAGTTGTCCATGGGGCACGCCTTGTTAAGGTTCATGTAGTCAACACACATGCGCCACTTGCCGTTAGGCTTGGGGACCATGACGACGTTGGAGACCCATGTCGGGTAAGAAACCTCACGGATGAACTTGATTTCTTTGAGCCGTTGGACCTCGACTTGGATAGCTCGATACTTGTCTGGGTGAAAGACACGTCTCTTTTGCCTGACAGGGGGGTGGTCTTGGAGGATGTTGAGTTTGTGGGTGATGATATCAGGGGAGATTCTTGGCATGTTGGCATAGGACCAAACGAAGACTGCTTGTTTTTCCTGAAGGAAGGCAATGAGCTTTAGATGGAGTTTTGGGCCGAGACTTGAGCCAATGCGGACTTGTCTATCCAGGGCGGTGGGTGACAGGGACACCCATTCCGTGTCTTCCATTGGATTAGGTCGCGGGGCTCCCTTCTTCCCGCGCCCCTGCTGGATGGCATTAAGATGGAAATGCTCAATGGCCGCCCGATCCCCTTGAATTGTCAGGATGCCTCCTAGGGTGAGAACTTTCATGAGAAGCATGTGACCGGCGATGAAGCATTGTAGCCCCCAAAGGATGTCCCGGCCTAAGATGAGGTTATAGGAGGAGGGACAATCGACTATGAGGAAGCGGGCTGTAATGGAAGAGCGGCAAGGAGCGGTTCCCACTGACACGGTTAGGCGGTCTGAGCCTAACGGTTGCACTATCTCACCAGAGAAGCTAACAAGGGGATTGTGGTTATTGTACAGTTTAGTTCGGTCTCGCAGGAGTCCTTTGTAACAATCGAAAAACATGACACTTACGGCGGCCCCTGTGTCCACTAAGGCTCTATGGCACCTGTAATGATCCACCTGCACATGGATTATGAATGACTCACAGTAGTGGCAATTTATGGTATCCTCCCCTCTGCGAAATGTCACTTGATCCCACGCTGATGGGGTGATCGTGACACCACGTTGGATGTCTAGGATTTCCGAGGGTGTCGTGCATTGCCGTTTTACAGAAGGCTGGCGTGGGGGAATCGTGGGGCTCCACCATGCAAGGTTAGAATCTAGCCATGTACTTCAATGGCGTTAGTGCCTGTGGCGAGAGTGCAATATTGGTGGAGTTGCCCATTCCGGACCAGATGTTCAATGGCATTGTGGAGGTCATGGCACTGTTCTGTTGTGTGGCCATTATCATCATGATAAGCACAGTATTTGTTGTCGGTAGCTTGCCGGGGCTTTTTTGGATACTTGCTCTTGGGAGGTGGGGGAATGAGATCTTTGTGCCTGGCCTATATGTGCTCATATGTGGTGGTCAGAGTAGTGTGTACCTCGTAACGAGGCGGCGGGAGGGGGAACGACGCTGTTGCTGCGGAGGGCTCTGGTCCCTCGACTTATAAGGGTGGTCGCGGTTCCTTTGCCCCCCATGGCGACGGTCAGAGCCGCGCCCCTGGTCTCGGAAGGAGCCACGCGGTTTCCCTTTATCTTGCCCGCGATCAAAGTGCTCATGCTTTGGCGGAGATTGTTGCTTTTGTGGTGGAGCGGGCAGTGCTAACGTGGCCGGGGCGGAACATCTGAAAGTGTCAAATTCAGCGCGGGCCCATCGGTCCATCAAGGCATCGTAGGATCCCGGAGGGTTCCTATTGATCTCCATTAGAAAATTGCCAGGGAGCAGGGCCTAACTGAAAGCCTGCTCCGCCACGCGAGGTTCTAAGTTGTGGCATCTCGCAGTGGAGGATTGCTATAGGGACAGCAGTTCATGGAGGTCTTCGCCGTCCTTCTGCTTGATGTGGAACATGACATCTACATTGCGATAAATGCTGGCGTGTAGTATAAAACGGCTGAGGAAGCGTTTCGAGAGTTGGTCAAAGTTGTCAATGGAGTTAGGCGGCAGATTGAGGAACCAACCGAGCGCCTCGTCAGAGAGGGTCTCTTGGAAGGCGTGGCAGGTCATGGCATCGGTGTAGCCAGTGGAGCTACATAGCGAGAAGAATGTCTCGAGGTGGAGATGGGTGTCCCCCGTGCCTTTATACTTGTCCACCTTGAGGGGTTTGGTTCCCGGAGGCCGCTTGTCCATCTGCACTCGAGGCGTGAAGGGGCTTGGGCGATGTCCATAGCCAGAGAATAAGGGTCGCTGGGCCCCGCGACTCTCGACACCTTCAATCCGAGAAGCCAACTGTGTGACAGACTGGCTGAGTTGGAGCAGTAGGCGGGTTGGCATGTCAAGAGGTGGGTTAGGGGGGTTGGTAGAGGTAGGAGTGGAGATAGGTTGGGTAGATGGATTAGGCTGATGTGGCAGAGGGGTCATTAGGGATTGTAGATGGTTGAGGGGCTGGGAGTGGAAATGATGGTTGGGTAAGAGGATGGGACATGTATATGATCTGGTTAGGGCCTCCCAGGAACATGGAATTGACATGGCCTTGATTAGGAAGAGAAGTGGTGGAGTCCGGGGTTCCGGAAACTCGTGCCGTGCGGTCCAAGCTGTCGTTGTACACGTTACGATGTTCTAACGTGGAACGGAGCAAGAATTGTTCATTTTCCAACTCGGCGATGCGTACCCGGTACGCTTCCGCTTCCGCCCTCTCTTTCGCCGCTTGCTCGCGGAACGAATGGAAATCTCGCTTTAGAATTTTAAGGGCTGTGGCGGGGTCAGGATGGCTAATGGGGGATGCATTGCCGGTTTGGGGAAGGGACATGTCGCCGGATTGGAAAAGTTCTTTCTCTATCTGAGTGTCAGGGTCCTTGGGGTCATCGATGATTTCCACCATTATGCCGAGTTAAATAGGAGTTCCACAAGAGGCCCCTCCTTCTAGCGCCAATTGTTTCTACCTGTCTCGGGAAGAGACCCCGAGTCGGGACAATATTGTGAGTCGGGAAGAAACTGCGAGTCAGGATGAGGTAGAATCCTTGGTTCCGCACTCAGTACCTACACAAGTAACAGGGTGTCAGGAAGTCGGGACTGGGGTGGCCCAGTCTTCGACTCTCCGATGCTTAAGTTAGCTTTAGGTTGCCACTTGCGGTGTACGGGAGTGTGAGAAGAGAGTTGTCCTTACCTTTTTTTAGGAGTTTGTGCCTGTTTTATAGGCCAATGTTAGGCATTATGGCCTCAGTCTCTAATGTGAGACTATTTGTTAACCTTTGCAGTGTCTCCCCTTTTGGGGGTGTTTTGCTGCCAAAGTGGGTTTGGCAAGCGGGTTGTTACCGGCCCTTCACTCTTTGGATATCCGTGAAGGGCTCGCCAGAGCTATCTCGCATGGAATGATCTTCGGTGACCGGGTAATTGTGCCCTATTCTCGGCTCAGCCAAATATTTTGGCTATGTACTAACAATAGCTTTGACAGTCTCCCTACAAGAACTAATTTTTTCATGTTACAAGTCTTTGATGAAGATTCATATTTTCTGGGTTGGCAGCAGGCTTCTTTTGGAGTTGAATACTATTCCCACTGATTTTTTCAATATAGATGAGTTAGCGGCTGATTATCTCATTGACGGTCAATGAAATCTTGATAAGCTTGGTTGTGACTTGTGAGTACTAATGTGTTATCTCTTATCATGAATACTCATTCATCATTCACATAGTACCACTCCACATTGACCAAATATCAATTAATTCAACCATATTTCTTTCTACAACCTCAACATTTTTTTCTTCTAAAAAAAAGAAATTGATCCTTTCATCCTTTGTCTTTTTTTTAAAGGAAAATATCAAGAATTTCATTAAACGGGAATAAAAAATTACAACCATGAGAGATATTGGTGGTGGAGATAAATTCTTCATTCGCCTCTCTACTTACATGATAACCTGAAACACCAACAATTACAATGACACAATCGATAAATCAAGAAAAAAAATTGATCGACACATCAAGGTGTAGTAGTTGATATAGCTGGGCACGGGACGGGACGAGCTGGGATTTAGTGAATCTTGTCCCGTCCCGAAAATAAAAGAACAGGACAGGACGAGACATGAAGACGTTTTTAGAAATTTGTCTCGTACGTCCCGATCTTGAATGGGACCGAGATCCCGACAAATTAACCCTAAAACAACAACTGAAAAATATCCAACTGAAAAACTTTGGACCTTAAACCCCTAATGTCACGTTCCGACTCTTAAATTTTACCTTATTTACTAGCATGGTGCTAATAAGAGTTTTACCGTCTTCGTCATTAAGTTTATAGTTTAATTGGTCCCCAGAGAGGTTTTGAGGGACGGTTATTTCGAAAGAATTATTCGTAGGAGAAAAATGTGACGACGGTAAAATTGGAAAATTTTAGCTAGCAAAAGGTAATTTTTATTGAGGTATTATTTTTGGGGTGTTAAATTTTGAAGTGGGTTATATGTGTGGGTTGGACCGGTTGGGCCAAGCTTAGAATTTTTTTCTCCTTCTCTCTTTTTTCTCTCCTCCCCCCCCCCGATTCTCTCTCCCTCTCCCTCTGCCCGGAAAGCTCCCCCAAGCCCGACCACCGTCGTCCGGCCACCGTAGGTCGCCGCACCGGTCCCAATCGATCGGCCATCTCCTCCACTTCCTTCCTGGACTGGTGGCAGCCTCCTTAGCGCCGCCGTGAAGGAGAAATCAAGCCCAGAAGGCCCGACTATTCAGAGAGCCCCGTCACCGGAACTCCCTCCTCCAACCGCTATAGCTAGCGATACTTGGCTCGTTGGAAAGCTCTCCTCCCGTGCTTCAATCCCTTGGAAGGTTTCAGTTCGATTCGACTTGGGTAAGGAGAAATCGGTGATTGAAATTCTAGGGTTTTAATTTATGTTTCGGTTCGATTACCCTATCTAGGCTTGAAATTTGTGTTTGTGCTAGTTAGAAAAGTTATAGAGGAGGTTGAGAGGAAGGTGTTGTTAAATTTTGGTAGACATTAGAGGTCGCCGGAGTCGGCCGCCGGCCGCCGGTGTTAAAGGGATTTTTGTAGTTTTAGATGTGTTTTCCGGAGGAGAGTTTAATGAAGTGTAATTTGGAATTTTTTGAGAAGTTTCAGATAGGTTTTGGATATTTCTAGGATTTGTGAATTATGGCGGTTAATGAGTAAAAATGCAGTCGTGGGTTAATTATGGTTAGGACGGTGGAAGATGATTTTAAGGATGTCGGTAATTGTAGAGAAATATTGTTGGCAACGAATTTAAGATTTAGGGCGATAGGCATGGTTGAGCGCGCGAAGTTCACATTTAAGTCTGCTTATTTTTATATAAGCGTCGGTATTTTAATTGAGGATTTAATTATGTTTTTGGAACATGATGTGAGGAGACTCGAGCGGAAGAGACCTCTGACCTACATTAGGCTTAAGCCTAATTTGTGAGTAGACGTTTGATTTTAAATTAAAATGCATGCAATTATTTACTATTGAGTAATTTATTTTGTTGGAGCATTTGACGTCATTTTTATTTGACGTTTTCATTTATTGTGGAAAGTTACTGAAAATGAGATTTTCGGTAAATTATAAATATTTTATGAGGAGAGTATGTATATAAAAGCTAGCTAGTCATATGTGTATGTCCACGTTAATGACATATATATAACTGCATTATGGTGTGACGTGAGCATTAGACATAACCGTATTAGCCCTATATGAGTGTTTAATTCATATAGGGGGTATCTGCACATATTTATACACATGTTTGTCCACCTTAATGACGTGGTGTAGCACTGTATTAAGGCGTGACGTGAGCGTTGGACGCAAACGTAGTAGCCCTATATAGATTATTTTAAATCTATTAATTTATATTGAGAGTATGGGCATGTGTAGATACATACGTATATTGATTTATATTTTTAGCTGAAAAGGCTCAATATATATGAGATAAAAGATTTCTCATTTGAGGCATGTATTCGATTTTCTTTTGAAATTAAATTGGGAAAGCATAACTACTGATACTTATTTTTCTTTCTTTATTTATTTTTTTCCACTCACTCTAACGTTTTCAAATGTTTTCCCCTAGGCTCTTCGTTTTAAAAATGTCCAGTCTGCAGAGTTTGGATTGAAACTAGTATGAGGCAACGAGGCATAGTTACCCATCTCTCATCCACTTTTCATCAGTAGGTTACATGCTTAACCTACTAGGATATTTTTCTGCTTCCGTTGTCTTTAGTAGCTCTGAATATTTTTAGGATTATTATATGATATTTTTCGATGGTATGATAAGACCGATGGTCTATAATCTGGATAATTATGGGTTGATTTGGAGAAAGATAATTGTTAAGATGGTAGTTCTGTAATTTTTTCTGGTTAGGGTTGTCCATTTTCAAGGGAGGTTTGCTGAGTTCTTCAATAAATTTTTCTTTGAGGTGGTCCCCGCAAGACTTACTTCAGATTTCAGGGTGAAATTCGGGGTGGGTCATGACAGTTGGTATCAGAGCTCTAGATTTCGTTTTTTGCCTCCTTATCACTATCATATTTGCCTGAGTAGCACGTAATGTCTATAGAGTGATGATCTGACCGCAGCGGATTCATCAACAGTTTATGCTTGGGATGCTATGTGTTATTAGGTATGTATGATAGTTCTGTTAGTCTTGTTTATAGACTACTAAATGTCTTCCTTCTCATATGCTATGCCTCCTAGACGACGACCCTGTGTGGCTACCTCGACCAACGCCAATGAGGGTGATGAAGTGAGAGGATTAGCTGATTCTATTGGGAACATGCTGAGAGGTGTTTTAGATAGGGTTCAGCACCCTCGGTCTATGAAGAAGAAGGATGTTTCCGATGCAGGGGCAGTTGAGTTCAAGGGTGCCAAGGGGACCCCTTGATGCATACTCTTGGGTGGACAAGATGGAAATGGCTTTTGAGAGCACTGAACTACCAGAAGAAAAGAATGTGAAGATGACAGTGTCCTTTCTAGATGATTCAGCTCATCATTGGTGACTCTCGCCAGCAGGATTAATGGTGGTGCCCAGAATATGACTTGGGAGCAGTTTAAGACGCTCTTCTTAGGTCAATATTTCAATCACGCTCATCATAGTAGGATTCGGTCAGATTTTCTGAACATAAAGAAGAGAGACGATGAGGGTGTCATCAAGTTTGAGCAGAGGTTCACTACTTTGAGCTATCATATGCCATATCTGGTTCCTGATGAGAGGACCAAGATTTATATGTTTATTGGGGCACTTGGTGGAGTGTATGCAGACAAGATGATATATGTTATCTACCCGACCTTTCTTGATGCAGTTGGTGCAGCCATGGCCATTGAGACCAGGGGGACTTATAGTGCTCGGCCTTGAGATTTCAGTGGTCCTAGTGAGGGTCCATCTAAGAAGGCTGCTTCATCATCCGCTTCTGGATCTTCAGCGGGTAATGGCAGTAGTGGAGGATCAGATTCTAGTTCTCGGTTTAGAGCTAGGGGCGTAACAGGAGACCTTTCAGGAGTCAGTTGGGTAGGCAGCAGAATGGTCAGTTTGGTGCTGGTGGCAGTTTCTAGGGTGGATCATCTAGTGGTCTGACTTTTTATTTTGGTCAGCAGCAGTATTCTGGATGCTTTGAGTGCGGTGGCCAGGATCATTTCAAGAGAGAGTGTCCCTTATTGGCTCAGAGGACCACGTCCACCCCTACTCAGCCATTCGGTCAGTCTTCAGCCAGAGGCTCCAGTGATGGTTCTCAGGGAGGTTCAACAACCAGGGGTGGCTCTCAGCAGGGTAGTGGTCAGCCTGGACGTCCCATGACTCGCGCTAGACTTCTTTCTATGACCCAGCAGGAGGGTCGTACTTCTCTAGATGTCATCATTGGTACGTTATTAATTTTTGGTCAGCCAGCTTTCACTTTAATTGATCTCGGAGCCACGCATTCATTCATGTCTAGTAGATTCGCCATCCACGCCAATGTGCCATCATCGTCTCTTCCAGGCAAGTGGCATGTATCTCTTTCCTCTGGTGAGGTGATGAGATAGATTGGGTGTTTAGTGGATGTGAAGTGCTAGTAGAGAGATTTAATTTCAATGCCGATTTAATTCCTTTAAATATAGTGGAGTTTGATGTGATCTTGGGGATGGATATTTTGGAGACTTATAGAGCTATGGTAGATTGTTTCCGAAAAGAAGTGGTGCTTCGAAGTCCAGATGGATTTAAGGTTGCTTTTCAAGGGGAAAGAGATGTTATTTTGAGTTGCCTGATATCAGCTGTTGCCGCTAAGAAATTGTTGAATAACGGCTACCAGACATATTTAGCTCACGTTGTGGATACAAGTGAAGGAGTGTTGGAAGTAAGGGATATTCATGTAGCAAGAGAGCTTCCGGATGTGTTCCCCGAGGAATTGCCTAGTTTGCCTCCTGTAAGGGAGATAGACTTTTCTATCGAGTTACTTCCTGGAACTATGCATATCTCACAGGCACCTTACAAAATGGCTCTAGCGAAATTGAAAGAGTTGAAGACTCAACTGCAGGAGCTGGTAGACAAGGGTTTTATTCGGCCTAACATGTCTCCATGGGGTGCCCCGGTGTTGTTTGTTAAGAAGAAAAATGGCACCATGAGACTATACATTGATTATAGAAAGCTAAATCAAGTCACAGTGAAGAATAAATATATGTTGCCTCTCATTGATGATTTATTTAATCAGTTGAGGGGTGCTTCTGTTTTCTCAAAGATTGATTTGAGATCTGGTTATCATCAGTTGCGGATTCGGGAGAGTGACATAGCCAAGACCACTTTTCGATCATGCTATGGTCATTATGAGTTTGTGGTGATGCTTTTTGGACTTACTAGTGCACCCGTTGCGTTCATGGATCTCATGAATAGGGTGTTTAGTCAATATCTTGACCACTTCGTGATCATGTTCATAGATGATATTTTGGTATACTTAAAAAGTGAGAAGGAGCATGTCAAACATCTAAGATTGATATTGCGGACTTTGAGAAATGCTCAATTGTATGCTAAGTTTAGCAAGTGTGAGTTTTGGCTGAACAAAGTGGGGTTCTTAGGTCATGTAGTTTCAGCAGAAGGTGTTAATGTGGATCCCCAAAAGGTGGAAGCAGTGTCAAGTTGGAGAAGACCCACCACTGTGACGGAGATTCATAGTTTCTTAGGGTTAGCAGGTTATTATCGGCGATTTGTGCAAGACTTTTCAAAGATTGCTGCTCCACTAACAAGATTGACCAAGAAGGGAGTTAAGTTCGAATGGTTAGATCAGTGTTAGCAACAGTTTCAAGAATTAAAGAATCGCCTGACTAGTGCTCATGTTTTGGCACTTCAGGATGATAGTGGGGAGTATGTGGTTTATTGTGATGCTTCTAGACGAGGTCTAGGCAGCGTATTGATGCAGCATGATCGAGTGATTGCCTACACTTCTAGGCAATTGAAGCCGCATGAGGTGAAGTATCACACCCATGATTTAGAGCTTGCAGCAGTAGTTTTTACTCTCAAGTTATGGAGACACTATATTTATGGAGCCAAGTGTCATATATTTACCGATCACAAAAGTCTTCGGTATGTGTTCACTCAAATGGATTTAAATATGAGGCAAAAAAGGTGGATGGAGTTGATCAGTGATTATGATTGCACTATTGAGTATCATCCGAGAAAGGCTAATATGGTAGCTGATGCTCTTAATCGAAATCCATCCATATCTTTGTCTCACCTGAGGATGATTCGAGTTCCACTTCTTTTTGAGTTCCGAGCTACATCGGTGGATTTAGCGGTGGATGAAGTGGGTGCCTTGGTATCTAGTTTCCATGTGAGACCAGTTTTGGTGGATTTAGTGCGGGAGGCGCAGTATAATGATCCTTCCATTGTTCGGTTGATGGAAAGAGCAGCCATGGAGTGGCCATTGATTTTTTGGTAAGAAGAGATGGAACTTTATTGTTCAAAAATAGGCTTTGTGTTCCAAAAAGGAATGAAGAGTTAAAGAATGAGATAATGGATGAAGCTCATAGTTCCGCATATGCTGCTCATTCGGGTAGTACAAAATGTATCAGACTTTGAAGGATTATTATTGGTGGCCAAACATGAAGAGGGAAATTGCAGCTTTTGTGAGTAGTTGTCTGATTTGTCAGCAAGTGAAAGGTGAAAGGTGAAAGGCAGAAACCTTCAGGGTTGCTTGAGTCGTTGCCAATTCCAGTGTGGAAGTGGGACCACATCACCATGGATTTTGTTTTCAGTTTACCTCGTACTCGAGAAGGGCATGATGGTATTTTGGTGATTGTGGATAGACTCACCAAATCTGCACATTTCTTGCCAGTGGGAAAGAAGTATACACTAGATAAATTGGCTGAGCTTTATGTGAATTAGATTGTGAGACTTCATGGTGTACTTGAATCCATAGTGTCAAATCGGGATCCTAGATTTGCTTCTAAATTCTCGGGAGCTCTTCAGGCAGCTTTAGGTACCCGACTACATTTCAGCACTGTTTTTCATCCTCAGACTGATGGGCAATCAAAGATGACTATCCAGACTTTGGAGGATATGTTGAGATTGTGTGCCTTGCAGTTCAGGGGGAGTTGAGAAAAGAACATATCTTTGATGAAGTTTTCCTATAACAACAGCTTTCATTCGAGTATCGGTATGGCTCCCTTTGAGGCACTTTATGGGAAGTAGTGTCGTACACCCTTATGTTGGAATGAAGTAAGAGAAATAGAGCTTTATGGTCCTGAGATTATCCTTGATACAAATGAGAAAATCAAAGTGGTCAGAGATAGACTTAAGGCCGCTCAAAGTAGGCAGAAGAGTTATGCAAATGTCCGCAGGAAGGACCTTGAGGTTCAAGTGGGTGATCGGGTGTTCTTGAAACTATCTCCGTGAAAAGGGGTAGTATGTTTTGGTAAGCGTGTGAAGCTTAGTCTGAGGTATATTGGCCCATATGAGGTAATAGAGCGAGTTGGCTCACTTGCTTATCGGTTAGTTTTGCCTCCAGAGTTATCCAGGATACATAATGTGTTTCATGTATCCATGCTTTGCAAGTATATTGTCGATCCTTCTCATGTGCTGCAAGAGCAGTCGATTAGTTTGCATAAGGATTTGTCCTATGAAGAGGAACCGATTTAGATTCTTGACCGAAAGGAGCAAGTGCTTAGGAACAAGAAAATTCCTCTTGTCAAAGTGCTTTGAAGAAGTCATCAAGTAGAGGAAGCTACTCGGGAATCAGAGGAGCAAATGAGGCAGCAGTATCCCTACCTCTTTAATTAGCAGGTATGTGAATTTCAATGACAAAATTTTTATAAGGATGGGAGAATTGTCATGCCCCGACTCTTAAATTTTACCTTATTTACTAGCATGGTATTAATAATAGTTTTACCGTCTTCGTCATTAAGTTTATAGTTTAATTGGTCCCCAGAGAGGTTTTGAGGGACGATTTTTTCGAAGGAATTATTTGTAGGAGAAAAATGTGACGACGGTAAAAATGGTAAATTTTAGCTAGTAAAATGTAATTTTTATTGGGTTATTATTTTTGGAGTGTTAAATTTTGGAGTGGGTTATATGTGTGGGTTGGACCGGTTGGGCCAAGCCCAGATTTTTTTTCTCCTTCTCTCTTTTCTCTCTCCTCCCTCCAGATTCTCTCTCCCTCTCCCTCTGCCCGGAAAGCTCCCCCAAGCCCGACCTCCGTAGTCCGGCCACCGTAGGTCGCCGCACCGGTCCTAATTGGTCGACTATCTCCTCCTCTTCCTCTTCCTTCCTGGACCGGTGGCAGCCTCCCTTACGCCGCCGTGAAGGAGAAATCGAGCCTGGAAGGCTCGACTGTTCAGAGAGCCCCGTCGTCGGAACTCCCTCCTCCGGCTGCCATAGCTAGCGATCCTTGACTCGTTGGAAAGCTCTCCTCCCGTGCTTCAATCCCTTGGAAGGTTTCAGTTCGATTCGACTTGGGTAAGGAGAAATCGGTGATTGAAATTCTAAGGTTTTAATTTATGTTTTGGTTCGATTACCCTATCTAGGCTTGGAATTTGTGTTTGTGTTAGTTAGAAAAGTTGTAGAGGAGGTTGAGAGGAAGGTGCTGTCAAATTTTGGTAGGCATTGAAGGTCGCCGGAGTCGACCGCCGGCCGCCGTTGTTAAAGGGATTTTTATAGTTTTAGATGTGTTTTCCGGAGGGGAGTTTAATGAAGTGTAATTTGGAATTTTTGGAGAAGTTTCGGATATTTCTAGGATTTGTGAATTATGGCGGTTAATGAGTAAAAATGTAGTCGTGGGTTAATTATGGTTAGGACGGTGGAAGATGATTTTAAGGATGTCGATAATTGTGGAGAAATATTGTTGGCAACGAATTTAAGATTCAGGGCGATAGGCATGGTTGAGCGCGCGAAGCTCACATTTAAGTCTGCCTATTTTTAGATAAGCATCGGTATTTTAATTGAGGATTTAATTATGTTTTTGGAACATGATGTGAGAAGACTCGAGCGGAAGAGACCTCTGACCGACATCAGGCTTAAGCCTAATTTGTGGACGTTTGATTTTAAATTAAAATGCATGCAATTATTTACTGTTGAGTAATTTATTTTGTTGGAGCCTTTGACGTCATTTTTATTTGACGTTTTCATTTATTGGGAAGAGTTACCGAAAATTTTCGGTAAATTATAAATATTTTATGAGGAGAGTATGTATATAAAAGCTAGCTAGCCATATGTGTCTGTCCACCTTAATGACATATATATAACTGCATTATGGTGTGGCGTGAGTGTTGGACGTAAGCGTAGTAGCCCTATATGAGTGTTTAATTCATATAGGGGTATGGGTACATATTTATACACATGTATGTCCACCTTAATGACGTGGTGTAACACCGCATTAAAGCGTTACGTGAGCGTTGGACGCAAGCGTAGTAGCCCTATATAGATTTATTTTAAATATATTAATTTATATTGGGAGTATAGGCATGTGTAGATACATATGTATATTGATTTATATTTTTGAGCTGAAGAGGCTCGATATTTATGAGATAAAAGATTTCTCATTTGAGGCATGCATTCGATTTTCTTTGGAAATTAAATTGGGAAAGTATAAGTGCTGATACTTATTTTTTCTTTATTTATTTATTTTTGTCCACTCACTCTAACGTTTTCGAACGTTTTCCCCTGGGCTCTTCGTTTTAAAAATGTCCAGTCTACAAAGTTCGGATTTGAATTAGTAGGAGGCGACGAGGCATAGTTACCCATCTCTCAGCCACTTTTCACCAATAGGTTACCTGCTTAACCTACTAGGATATTTTTCTATTTCCGTTGTCTTTAGTAGCTCTGAATACTTTTGGAATTATTGTATGATATTTTTCAGTGGTATGCTAAGACCGATGGTCTATAATCTGGATAATTATGGGTTGATTTGGAGAAAGATAATTGTTAATAGGATAGTTCTGTAATTTTTTCGGGTTAGGGTTGTCCATTTTCAATAGAGGTTTGCTGAGTTCTTTGGTAAATTTTCCTTAGAGGTGGTCCCCGTAAGACTTATTTCGGATTTCAGGGTGAAATTCGGGGTGGGCCCTGACACCTAATATAATTTTTTTGAAATAGACTAGACTCCTTGTTCAAGATGCAATTTAGGCCGAAAAATTAGAGATAACTCCTAACGTCAATGATACGATTGATACCTATCAATATACTCAGTTCTTCATAAAAAAAAATGGTGAAACAAAGCAATATCAACAGAGATAGAACACTGCTAAAGCTACCTTACTGCAAATCATACTAGTCTAACAAAACACATCAAAGTTATTAACCAGGTAGCTATTATCGTTTTATACCCGATGTTTCAGAATCAATCTCCCATGTAGATGCAACTGCTTCACTCAGAGGTTGGCTTGCAGCAGGTTGGGTAGCATCAGGTTGGTTGGCAGTAGGTTGGGTCGCATCAGGTTGATTTGCAGGAGTGGGTTGACTTACAGCTGGTAGGAGAAGTGCATGTTGAGTTGATCGACTTGCTGCTGTTGAAGGACGATCCGGATGAGAAAAATTTTCTTCTGAAGAAGCCTGCAAACCAGAAGCACTTCGTCGAGGACGAACCAGTGTTTTCTTCCCTTTAGCCATTAACAAGCTGGGAATCAAATTAAGGTTTAGGTTTGGGAATCAAATTGGGGATCGAATTTGGGAGAGACAAAATAGGTTTCAGGTTTTTGGTTTAGCATTTGGAGATCAAATTTGGTTGAGAGGCTAGAGGGAGTGGAGGCATTATGTTTGAGAGTGAGATCGAATTTTCTTTTGTGTTTAGGTTTTACTGTTTTAGACCAAATTGAGTGTGGTTGAGTGCATTGTAACATCATGCAACCTAAAAATCAAATATAAAATAATTAAAATCAAGTATTCTAATATTACGATACGGGACGAGATTTTTCAAGATAGTTTCGATCTCGTCCCGTCCCGTTTCAACATTTTCATAACAAAATTGGACGAGACGAGATTGTCATTTTCAAAACATATCATGTCCCGTCCCGTTCCGTTAATTTTCAAAACGGGACCGATACAAAATCGGGATTCTAGTACTAAGTGCCCAGCCACGATGGTTGATAACTGTTAACGACTTTGGGCTGAGTATCTCTGCCAACACTTAAATTGTTTTTATCGCCCTTGGCCAGTCTGCCACAGTATTAAGTATTTTCATTATCTTCAAGACTCTATGAACCACGCGTGACCTTCGTGTCGCGGAACCTGCCCTGCGGATTTGATGGAGTGAATTCCACTGTTAATGGCGACCCCCCTTTAGTCAGAGTCTAACTGGGTTATTCATTATTCTCACATCAAGTAATTCACTAATTCTAGCAAATACCAAACCAGCAAAGAAAAAAAAAAGAGAAAGAAAAGAGAAAAATCCAACATATCAAAAGCTTCCAGATATAAGTTTCTGTATCTCCAAGACTCAACATCAAAAGATACCTTTGGTCCCTAGTCAACATCCTCAACCGTTCAACCCCAGATCCATCTAGAGCTAAAGTATAACCTACCCAACTTCCTCTGTGCTCCTGTGGACTGTTCTGTGCTTTGGATTGATCGTTTTGTCTTCCCAATTTGTTAGAGCAGCAACATCAGTGGCAGAACCCAAGTCTGGAAATTTGAGCATTAACTAATGCTTAAAACGTTTTCAGGTAAGTCTCTTTTTTAGTTCACTATGATCAGTTTCTGCTTGTGGGTAATGAAAGTTGAGATCTTTGTTCTGTTTTTGGCAAGCCCGTGTTTGGATTCCTTTTAACTTGGATTGTTTAACTGTTTATGTGGATATGTCATGTGGGGGTTGGATTCTGATATTTAAGTTTTGAGCTTTAGGTTGATTCAATCTGTAACTGAAATGGGTGTGTGTGTTTGTGAGTTCCTGGATTTTCATTTGCATTTTTGCTCTGTTAGTTACTGAATTTCATTGCAGTGTATGCAACTTTGTCTTTCGACAAATGCAATTTGATTTACTTCATTTCTGGATGTTAAGAATAGTTTTCTGGTTGCTTAACACACTTGCAGGCTGATTAGTAGTATACAATTAAGTTTCAGTAAATTGACTACTTCTGAGACTGCTATAGTTCTAAGTTGTGCTTCTTGTTCTAAACAATTGTAAAATCGAATACGTTTGTGCATTTTAGGTTAGCCTGGATGTTACTTATGTTTGGTTGGGTTTTATTGGATATCCATAGGTTGCATTTTGTTAATTGCAGCATTATCTTGGAGAGTGTAAAAAGGAAGAGAAAATGAGGATGAGGAACAAATACAGGAAACCAACCACTTTCCGTTGCTATGCAGGGAGCAGATGTTCCATATCTGCTGTCGTGTGGAGCTTGGTTGGATGTCTTCTTATGTTTCATTTCTACTCCCTAGTTCACCAGAAGGATGGGATGGGCAGAGAAATTCTGTTTCAAGCAAGTGTCCACCCACAGTTACATGAACTTGAAAAGGTGGAAGAGGAAAGTATCCGCATGCCTCCACCAAGAAAGCGATCCCCACGTGCTGCAAAAAGAAAACCTAAGCGACCCACCACAATAATCGATGAATTTCTTGATGAGAATTCTCAAATTCGGCACATATTCTTTCCTGACCAGAAGCTTGCTATAGATCCATTGAAGGATGCTGGGAATGATAGCTATTACTATTACCCTGGAAGGATTTGGTTGGACACGGAACGAAATCCTATTCAAGCCCATGGCGGTGGTATTTTATATGATGAAAAATCAGGAACATACTATTGGTATGGGGAGTATAAAGATGGGCCCACGTACCATGCTCACAAAAAAGGAGCTGCCCGGGTAAGTGCTCTACTTTGCCTGTGCATGGTCTTATGCTAAGCTATGGCATGCATTTGCTGCCACTTAAGGTTTCCACACATATTCTGTTTCCATTGATTTAGATGCATTGAGTTTATGTAGCTGTTGCTAATTGTTGATCATCATTGAATATGTGATTGTTTCTCTTTGCATATTCTTACATTGAATACTAGTTTGCCCTAGGCTGACCCATGCACCTACTTCATTTCTTGATATTGACTCCAATATGAAGTTTAGTTGTTCTTTTATCTGATTTGATTCCTCCCTACATGCAGCAAGTAGATTATCGAGAACTTCAAATGTCAGTTTTATTTAGTCTGGCAGGATATTAGGGAACTATAACCAATACATCAATTACGATTGTATATCATGCCTCATTGGTATGACCTGGAGTGTTAGGTTGCAGATTTATTTTTCCTTTTGAGCCTTGACATGCCAAGAGTTAAAGTTCCTGAGACACAGTGGTCTGGAGTATGATTATAGCAGTGAAGCACTGTTGTTTCTTAGAGTAAAAAGGTCTGAAAGGAGAAGCTAGCACTACTTGGTTAGGTTGTTTTAGAAGTAATTTCAAAAAATCCGATAGAGGTTGTAAGAATCCAAACGCTCCAACTACATCAGGACCCGACATTTTACAAAAGCCATTACTTTATGTTTTGGTATTTCACATAGGAATTTTATGTAGGTATATCGAACACTATTACTAACCATTACCCAAGTCTTAGCCCTTCTGAGACCTTTACTAAATTGCAGAATTTTAAAGCCATCTAAAAATTATGGTACCACAGCTCTAATTTCAGATTTATGTTTGGTCAGTAAGGTTATGCTCTGTAATAGAGGTGTCTATATTCCTCCTTTTATTTTTTTAGGCAACGTCAAACCCTGAAAAGGGTTTGCAGTTGAGTTGAAGACATCAGCCTTTTGTTTTCTTGGCCTGTAGACATGAGTTCCTTTGATCAAAGAAGTAAGCTTCATCCAAACTTCTCCATTTGAGGATGGATAAGTGCTTGTTTTGTTCATGAGGCCATTGCTGATAAGAACCCAGTGAAAGATCTGTCGGTCAGACTTGTGGGGTAAGTAGTGGAACAACGTATCTAAAGACTGACAAGAACTATCCCACATAGTGTGATCTGAAAATTCCATTTTGTTCACGTTGGAAAGAATGGAACTCTTATACTACAATTTACTATTTGTTTGTCAGAAACAGAAATGACAACTGGTTTTTTAACACTAACAATAATTGTTATTTGGTTATAGGGATTTTGAGGGGTTGAAAAAAATGCTTACTTAATTTGTGCTCACTAATTGTCTTTGAACTAGAAGGTTCAATAATCTTAAAAAAGGGTTTCTTGGTTTTATTGTTCATTTCTTTACATAAGTGCTGTGTGATATTTCCAGTTTCCCATGTGTTGCATGGTTCATTATGAGTTCCTTTAGTTCAAATGTTATTTCTGTCTTTTCTGCAGGTTGACATTTTAGGAGTCGGTTGTTATTCTTCCAAGGACTTATGGAAATGGAACAATGAAGGTATTGTACTGGCAGCAGAAAAAACAAACGAAACACATGATCTCCACGAGTTGAATGTGCTCGAGAGGCCAAAAGTGATTTACAATCACAAGACAGCAAAGTATGTAATGTGGATGCATATTGATGATGTCAACTACACCAAAGCCTCTGTTGGCGTTGCCATCAGTGATTACCCAACCGGTCCTTTTGATTATCTCTACAGCAAATGACCCCATGGATTTGATAGTAGGGACATGACAGTCTTCAAAGATGATGATGGTATTGCATATCTAATATACTCCTCTGATGACAATAGTGAACTTCACATTGGACCTCTAACTGAAGATTATCTTGATGTGACAAACATTGTGAGAAGAATTCTTGTCGGACAGCATCGGGAAGCCCCAGCTTTGTTCAAGCATGATGGAACTTATTACATGATCACTTCAGGCTGCACAGGATGGGCACCAAATGAAGCAATGGCTCATGCAGCAGAGTCAATCATGGGGCCATGGGAGACTATGGGAAACCCCTGTATAGGAGGGAACAAAATGTCTCAACTTGCAACATTTTTTGCACAGAGCACATTTGTAATACCTTTACCGGGATTTCCTGGTTCATTTATTTTCATGGCAGACAGATGGAACCCCGCAGACTTGAGAGACTCGAGATATGTATGGTTGCCCTTGATAGTAGGGGGGCCGGTTGATCGGCCCCTGGATTACAATTTTGGGTTCCCGTTGTGGTCTAGAGTGTCGATATATTGGCATAGGAAGTGGAAACTTCCTCAGGGTTGGAGTGGGTGGAAAAAGATATAGGTTTGCTTGTTTCATGTGTACCATATATGAAGCATGGTTATTCTTTCACTGGCTTTGCCCTGGATTGTTGTCTTACTGTAAATTAACAGCATTTGCTTATAGTTCACTTCAGAGAGTAGAGGATACCCAGTCAGAGTTGGCTCATCTTTGTTTAGATTATGTTCATATTAGCTATGTGCCTTTAGAGAACGAAATGGGAGTAGTTTTGAAATAAGGAGATCTTATTGACACATTAACGAAGTGGGATACGTATGGAGTTCATGAACATTTATACACACCGGACGGATTCCCGAGTTGTTAAAACATTCTGTTGTAGTGCCTACAGTAGGCATTTGTTAATTCAAGCGAAATAAACAGTGACCAACTTTGATGTTGTAATTTGGCACATAAGAAACGATAAAAAGGAAATATTGAAATAACAAGGAAAATGAAATTTAACATATTTTTGACTGTTGTATAGAATATTGTGAAAAACTATGCAAGGTTCATACAGAAAACCAAAAGCACATAGTTCATTAGACATTAGTACAGTTATTTCTGAATTCCAAGATCACATATCTCACTATTTCAGCTTGCAGTGCATCTACAGAAAAAGTCGGTCTTTGAAGCCACAGCAGTCGTATCACCATTCATAGAACCGGTAAAGCATATTACAGACACTCAGACCATGGTCATTCTTCTCCAGTTCGCTCAGATCCTCTTGATTTTTGAAAATGTTCCCGTTTCAGAGAAGTAGGTGCTCTGAGTTCCACTGCCAAGTTGCTGTCCATGAGCCTGAGGATTCGAGAGTTCAATCCCCTGTAAGAAAATGGCAATTAGTAATGAGAATGAGCTCATAATAGTTTAGGAATAAATTGTAATCACACTGTAAAGGAATGCGATGTGATATGAATATAACTGTCAAAGGTAAGAAAAAGAGAAGTGAACCTGCACAGGAGTAAATGCCAAACTTGAAGTCAGTCCAGATGTAGCACCACCAGCGCTTCCATAATTCTTATCCTTGAACCTGAAAGGAATATGAAGCCTTGATATCAGAAAGAGAAGAAACACCTCATACTTGATCAATAAACGCCGATTAAACAATATCAAAGCAGAATGAAAAGGCTTACTTTTTAGCAACTTTGGCAGCAAGTTTGCTCTGACCCATTGACACGCGTAACTTGCCACTCCCAGCCTGACCAAGCATTCCATATCCTTCACCCAGTCCATCCCTATAAAAAAGGAACACAATAAAAACTTGAATAAGAATGATTCATAATTAAGAAAAGTTACATTCCATCATGCATGAAACTGGAGCCCATGTGCACATGCCATAACATGAGAGTGGGGCAACTGATAAACGGCCCAGATCAAACATAAATAAACCCTTCAAAGACTAAAACTTTTAATTACTGTACTGACAATACAGAGGGAAGATTGCTTGATTGTGCATCCATAATATATGCATATGTGCAACCACACACACACACAGATAGACCTATAAATTCACATCTGCTTTATCAGTATGTATCTTTTTTTCCTGTGAAAGTTCACAAAACTAAGTGAAAATGTAACGAATCACTTATTTCCCTTACTCTTTGTGTTAGAAATAAATAAAAAGAGGATGCACACCCCCCCTCCCCAAGGTATTCACTATCTGTGCATCTCCAAAGTTGTTCCCCTCTTATAAAGTGACTTGCACATATATATATAAAAGACAAATGCAATTACCTAAAAAAGACAGAAGACAGAAGATTACCTAAAGAACTCTCTTCAGGTATGCCAAACTGCATCCTGTTTGCAAGCTTCCTCATGTCTGTTATCGCATATCTGTAAAAGTAAGCATCAGTATAGGACTCATAAATTACTAAAAGCGAAGTACAGAGCAATAGAAATGCACCATACCTTTCTTTCATTTTCCTCAGTCGACGTCCACCTCTCTTCTTTTTAGGTTCAGAATCAGGAACCGGAAGTGGTTTAGGTTGCTTTGCAGGGGGAGGCTCCTGCCATTTCTCAATTTTCTTATGGATCTCCTCTCGGAAGGCCTTCCCGGTGTTCCCAGATGGATCTCCTCTTGTTGAATCCACCCGTGCTGCAAGGGTTGATTTTGCAGCCAAGAGCCTACCAGCACGCATCCTAAGAGCAGGGGGTGTAGTTTGAAATATCTCAGTCTCCTCAACATAACCAACACGATATTGTGATGTTGCAGTGGAAAACCCAGCAAGGTTCTTTTTCTTAGCACCAAGAAGCTGAACATTACAAGCAGGCATTTTAGCTAAGGCAGCAAGACCACCAGCCATCCCCATAAGTTTCGCCGCAACAGCACTGCCAACAATAGCAGAAAGATTTGGTGCAATAAAACCCATTCTACTTTCAACAAATTCAAGAACCTTTTTCTTTGCTGAATCAAGCGCAAGGGCTCGATCACATGCATCAACTATTTTCTCCAGGACGTCCTCAGGAAGTGGCTTTCCACTTGTAGTTGAAGCTGTAACTGACACAACCATAATAGTTGCTGAAGGTAATAGCCCCTCCAGATCAACCAGGGTTACATCCATTTCATTCCCAATTTTCTGAACAACTCGTGCATAATCAATTGGATGATGAACAAGTGACTCAAGCTCTGGAAATTTTGGCCGGTATTTGTCCCGAATAAAATTGTGGATGATTACAAGTTCATTCTCAATGTCAACTGACAGAGCATTACAGTCCACAATCAACTGGTATTCTGGATCATCTTCCAAAACTAGGGCATGATTTGACATATCGGAACCTTTCTCAAGCGCACCTTCCACTTTCTGCAATTTACAGACCATACTCCCATTACCTACACGGCAATATGCACATTCCAGTAATAAAAAGAAATAAAATAAAGAGCAGGGAGAGCAAAGGGTAATGAATGACAAACTAAACACTATAATTTTAATTCATTCATATTTTACCTTCATCATGAGAGATATGGAGAAGCAAATTCATATAACTAAATCTATTCAGAGTTTAAATGGTTTTTTAGCTTAGTAAGTCTATTCTCGCTCTTTTTTGCCCACAACTCATGAAATATATCTTTGATTCCTCTCCTGCTTCTTTCTTCATTAATTAAATCAAAAGCATTATCCTATTTTGTGAAGAGACAATTCAACTTAAGAAACAATCAAACAACTACATAGGCTAGGAACAGATGATCAATAAAACAGTAAAACAATAGAGTTTAGGGGGCATAAAGAGACTTATAATTTTTGGAGATCAAAACATTTGCCGAGGATAAGCAAGAGAGTCAATTTGAAACACACCTGCATTATATCAGCAAATCTTTGCGATTTCTGCAATTTCGAAACACTATCCAGATCATCATAGTTAAGTGTCTCCAAGTCTGCCAAGTCCCCATCAACATCTTCCTCCATGTTCGCAACATCACCATCATCTTCAACCTGAAAAAAAAAAAAAAAAAGAAGAACAAAACAATAGCTCAATCCAAAAATCTAGACATATACAAACTACTCTATCTTACAAAGGAGAAGAGCATTGTAAATTTCTCATCAGAAAGGCAGCAAAAACACTCACAGGAACATCGGCTTCATTGTCAGACAGCTCATCGAGGTCAGCAAGAAACGAATCGGCAAGAGTTGCCTGCAATTACACAAGAAAAGGTGTCAGTAATGCCATATAACATGTGTTACAGTGCCGATAGAATTTCGGTACAATTCAGAAACGAATAAAAACATGTAATGAGTACGAAAATACATAAATATACTCACCATTGTTGTTTCAGGCTCAAGAAGCTTCCGGCGAGTGGTGCCTACAGATTAAAACGTAGAGTAAGCATAACTTGATCCAAAGTTAAACCCTAATTACGAAATTTAGTACTGAAACGCGGAAATCAAATCCAGCAACAGCTGATCAATAACTATATATATATATATATATATATATATATATATAACTGAGAAGAAAGACAGATTTCTCGGAACAGAAAGCTATCGATTGTTCAATTCATCAGCAAAAACAAATTGAAGACTGAAAGTAATTCAAAACCAAATCGAACCGTAAGAAGAAGAAAAAAAAAACAGAAATTAGAACCTAGAATATAAGTACCTGGAGGACGGGCTGTGATAGAAGAGCAAAACGGAGAGAAGAGCTGGGAATGCTGGAGGTTTCGTTAGAGAAGAAGAAGAAGAAGCGGCAGAAGGCGGTTTGGGTCTTCGGGATGAGGTGGGCTTGTTTGTGTTTTTTTTTTTTTTTGTATAACTTGGGCTTGTTTGTGTAGGCATGGGTTAAAACTTGGTATTTCACAACCTTGTAACTTTTGCCCCAAGGAGAATGTCGCACTACATTGTGTAACATCGTTTATATTGTTCGAGTACAATGGATTTTTTTTTCTTTCTTTCTTATATTCAATGAAATATTATGTAAAATGCAAAAGCAGAGATTACCAAGAAAAAATCTTCAAATGTTTTACAGTCAAGATTTCTTTCCCTATCATTTCTGTAGATTTAGACGTTTGTTTTGCAAATTGATTATGATATCAAAAGGATGCATTTGGCATATATGAGTCCCATCGATCTAATTCAATGTATCAAACAAAGAACAAAAAATTTGATATGGAATTCCCCTAAACTAATACGTCCAATGCTATGTTATAGAATACATCTGATTTGGAATTCCGTTCCATATGTTGTTGCCTTGGCCATCCGTATCATTCATCAAATTTCTGAAGGAGGTTTTTCCTCCCATGGCTTTCGGGTTCGATCTTGGCAAAACTAAGCTATTTTGGAATTAACGTTAAAATATGAACGCATAGTGGGCTACTGTAGCTAGGGTCTCCTGCCACCTTGAACGGGTGTACAATTCGGGAATAGTATGTATTCGCGAATTAACTAAGTAGGCTCTAAATCGTGAGCAATTGCATATATAGTTTCTATTCCATTCGAACATGGTTGCTAAAATGTGTGAGATAAGCCTTACTTTGGATGGACTGTTACATTGTCTACAAGCACTCTGTTCGTTGGGACTAATAGGGGAACTATCAAACTGTGACAAATACCAACTTAATTTGATTGCTAGAAGCCTAGAGCAGCAGGTGCAACATTGACCATCTAAATATGCTTCTGCACGATCAAGTTGTTACAACACCGGCCATCTACTGCACTTCACTAGACAGTAATGTATCCAATATCCACCAGTGTCCACCAGTACCCAATATATAGTCTGAGAGTTGTGATTCTCTTTTTCCCGTTGTTAAGTTTTTAACACTTCAAAAGTTCAAAATGAAGGTATACGAGTTTTTTTTTTATTACATTGTGTGCCAAAATTCAATGAATCGAAGTTTCATTCGAGTGAAGCATGCTCCATTTTTGTTAAAATTGAAATTGTATGAAATCTTTGATGTTTTGCCAGCACTTTGAGCATGATAAACACTAGCCTCCTTCTCTCATTAGAAGTCCAGAACCCTAAAAAAATCACATAGAACCCTCTTTTTATAGGCGAGTATTAAGTACTTGGTGAAAGTGTGTGTATATATATATATATATATATATATGAGATCCGCAGTTAGTCCAAGGCTTTGTACGTTAGCTTTTCGTTTGACTCGCCATGTTAACTGTGGATTCATCTGTAGCCTATGAACCTAATTAAGCACTCGCATTATTTGCGACTACTAATAATATAGCCCAGCATGGTTAGGCCGGCCAGAAAGGAGAAAGGAGCAGCATATCCATACAGTATTATGTCATTGCCTTGTAGTACAAACAAAGACGATCATGCAGTCCTGCTGAAAATGAATGATGGATCCCAAAACTCGACCTGTATGGAGGGATTCATAACGAAGAGCTATGTTGTCGCTTATATATTTCTGACACTGATGCTCATTTTGGGTTCTGATAACTTCGTTGAGTCTGTTACAAATCACACTTGTTCAAGTGATTGAGCTCTTTAAGAGCCATTTTTCCAACCTCAATGGACAATATATATATGGGGCAAATTCTTCTCACAGTCTAGGTCATGACGAGCTCCATTTTCCTATCAAGAAAACCTAAATACAGTAATCAAACTGGTTGAATTTTTAGCACTAGAAACTAAATTTGAAATAGAGCAAACACAGTACTCAAGTACCATGAACTAAACCCTAACAAGATCATCATTTACCTTTCACAGTTTCACTCCAAATGTGCGAAGTACCCCTCTTTAACATAAACTCGATTGACATAATCCCACATGTATAAACTATGTCTTCAATACAGTTGTACACTACCTTCGTTAATTTGCTGATATGCAAGAATGGTCTCCATCGAATAAAATAGCTAAGAGAGGCTCCTATCGATCCTGAGTGCTTGTTTCAGCCTAGCTAGATAACTAAAGCATATCAGTACTGATTAAACAGATTTTCCCCAGCTTTGCATCAAAGTTTTATTTATATTCTTTCGTTCTCCTTCTCCCACAAGCACACACAGGCACACATTATCGTTATCCATGAACTCTTGGCCAAGAGAGCTTTGAAGGGTTTCTGGTCTACAAGTTGAACCTGGTCCAAGTGATGAAGAAGAAAAAGAGCAATTAGCTGGCCATTGGTGATGTGATAAAAAGCAAAGAGAAGATGGACACCATGCATATATACACGCATAGTTTAAACCCTTTAACCAAAAGAAGAGCATGGGCCATCAACCATGGCAAAGCTCCCCTCTTTAAAAATACCCCAACTGGGGAAGAACACAGATTCTCAATAATTTTTTTTCTATATTTTTTCCAGAATGGAAAAAAGTGTAAGGGGGGCAAGTCTTATCAAAAGGATTAAGATAGGAGCAAAGCTCGTAAAAAGAAGTACCCGCTTTATTTCTTTAATAATTTTCGAATTATTTTTACTTTTGTTTTTGTTTTTCCTTTTTACTGTTTGATTTTGATGGAGCTGGTGGTGGTGGCTTTGGTGGGTGGGGGCACATTACAGGAGAAATTGTAAGTGTTCGATAAGCCTTTTTAGAAAGGAAAATTTGAATAGGACCATATCAAACTAAGTATCCAAAACGCAGAGCATGCTGGCCACTAAAACCCTATTTTACAAAGTTGTGTATATGCCACTAGTGACCAAACACCTTTTTATTCAGAGATTCTCCAAACGCAAACGCAACTCCATTGCCGTCCTATGATTCTTTGGCACCAAATTTAGATTACGACCTTTCTCTAGTTTAAGGCTTCAAGCCATTTCTTTAATTTAACACGCTTGAAATTAAGAATAATAATGCTATTTATTTTATTAGCTCTTAATACCTGTAGTTTTAGCTTATTTTATTAGCTCTTAATCCTGTAGTTTTAGCTGATATCACCCTAATTTTAATTAATACACAAAATATCAAACCACCACATCTCAATTTTTTAAAAAATTTGATCCCATTTTAATAATTTACATAAGCAAAGTGCTTAGGTCTTGTTCTTCCGCCTTAATTGACTAATTGTGGTTAAGCATACAGACATTATATGACGCTAGCCGACCCCGATCAACATTTGACCGGAAACGCGGGATTGGTAACAATAAACCTATTTAAGTTTTATAAAAATTTAGAAAAATGAGAATCTTTTTAGAGAAAAAAACATAGGATTGAAAACAATAAACCTATTTAAGTTTTATAAAAATAGCAAATTCAATCACAAATAATTACTAACAAATGACAAGGTAATGATGAAAATTCCCAACTAAAATTAAAATCAATTTACTTAAAAATTCTATCCAAACCAAAGCAAATACTCCGTACTCTCCCTCCTTTCCTCTTTCAAACACCACCACCACAACCACACGTTTTATGCACGTGCCAACAAAAACCTATCGCACGCATGAATTGCCCTATCTGATACATCGCACCGTCGTCTAAGGCCTCCAAGCGCTGGCCCAAACCACCGGCTGGTCCTTCCACGACAAGAATATTCCGGCAACGGAGTCACCACACTGCGTCATTGACCACCCTTCCTTGTACCTCCGCAACAAGGCCCGTACGTCATCGCACACCTCATCGCTAAATGAAATGGGACTGAACCCGGCCCCATGCATACGCCTCGACCACTGCATCGCCGACTCACGCCGCTCGACAGAGTCCGGCTGCGCACAGGCCACCAAGTCCACGATGGCTCGGCCGGCCGCCCTCTCGAGCATCAACCTTTCGTTACTTGTCCTGGCGAAGCTCTCGTCTAGAGCCTCAAAGTAAACCCTAAACCATCTCAAGCATTCCTGAAACCCTTGCACGAAGTCAAACCCGTCAACTCCGACGTCTAGGTCAGCTTCTTCCTCCACAACAGTTATGATCCTCGGTTTTAAGCTCCGGAAAGCGGAGATCAAATAATCACGGCGGTTTCCGACGGCCACGATTGAATGAAACGATCCGACACAGTTTATGGCCAAGGCCTCATCATCCTTGAGATCCAAATCAGCTAGGTTGAGCTCTGCCAGGTCGCCGGAATGCTGGATGGCATTGAATTTGAACGGCACGCCCATTAAGCGCGCGAACTTCTCCATTCTGGCGCCGATTTCCTTCATTACTTTCTGCGTGGAGCCAACGCCAGCAGACCCATCTCCAGCTCTGCTGACGACGATACTGGTGAGACGCAGATGCGGCGTCTCATCAGTTCGTGTGGCGAGAGCCTCCAGTAGAGTCGGCCACTGCGTGCAGTAAGTGTTGCTGATGTCGACTATGTGAAGCTTGGCCTCACCGTCGAAGGCTTCCATAATTGCGCCATTACAAGCGACGTGACCGAATGTAGTCCAAGGACACACCTCCTGAAATTTCAAGACCATTTTTCGGGTGGACTCAAATGAACATGTTTTCTCCGAGGCAGAGACTAGAGTGCGGTAACAGCGGTCGCCGGAGTCGGTCATGCGGCTGAAGAGAGCCTGGAGGAAGTAGGAGGCGAGTTTCTGATCGGTGTCGCCATAGGGAGAGCCGAGCTCGTTGAGCATCCACATGAGCTGTTGAACTCTAGCGCTGTTCTTGTCAGCAATGGCGCGGGCGGTTTCTAAGAGAAGGTCAGGGGCCCACTTAGGGGAGGAGAATTCGAAGTTGAGGAGGTCGTGGGCGGGAGAGAAGGAGAAATCGGTGGGAGTGGGAGTGGTGGTGGTGGTGGTGAGCGGAGGAGGAGGAGGGGTCGGGGTTGGTGGGGTGGGGTAGTAGTGAGCCTTAGAAGAAGAAGAGGAGAAGTCTTCTTCATCCATGAAAAAGTTGAAGCATTCTTCGACGTCGTTTTGTTGGGGGTAGTGATGGTGGTGGTGGTGTTGAGGGAGGTGAGTGAAGGATCTGGAGCTGCTGGAAGTGGTGGTGGTGGTTCTGGTGGATGAATTGAAAGATTGATCAGATTGTTGCTGCTGTTGTTGTTGAAGAGTGACAAGCCTAAACAAGGTATCCATTTAACCTATACAAAGACCCACATCAATAAGCTTTGAGAGAGAGAAGGAGAGAGAGAGGAAGTCTAGTCTTTGCTTCGTTGTTTGTTTGGACAGGTGAGATGGGTCTTTGTGTTTTTAACTGCGAGGAATAGGAGATAGAAAATGATTAGAAGGGAAGAGAGGATCTTGGGGTTGGATTTTAGCTGGGTTAATTTCAAAAAACGTAGGTATAGAAGCAGCAGGAGGAATTGTGTTGGGTAAGTAAAGGAATATTTCTTTGGTGAGAAGTGAAAGAATATTGAAGCTAAACTCAACACTAAACTAATATGTATATTAGGGTTTGATTAAACTTAGACTTGATAGTTAATTTAGTAAATCATTTTAACTCGAGCCTAAAAAACCTAAAATTCTGAATCATTTAGAAATCAAACTAACATGAACCTTAAAAATTCAATGGATTAGGGATGGTAGGGGACCTAAAGGTGCTTAACATTTACCTTCTTTCGAATTCGTCGATGAGGAATATGAGATGAGTGGAGTTGGTTACTTTGTTTCTCTAGCTCATATAGCTTGTCATTCTTTACCCATAAAACTTCCATGTAAGACCAATACCGACTGAAAAGTTAGGTTTCTCTGTTAAAATTGTAACATAGAACGTTGAATAGACTAGCTGGTGTTTTAGAAAATAGAACCCAGAATTTCCTTCTGACATAAGATGGAGAAAATAAAAACAAGGGTTTGAGGAAAAGTTAAACAAGGTCTAGATCACCAAATGGGTGAGTGGGTTAGCTTTTTTACTAGTCTCTCACTCTCTCTCTCCCTTTCTCTCTCTCTGTCTCTTTCAATTTCTGTTTCAATTTCTGTGTTGTGCTGTGTTGTGAGTGAGAGGGAAACAATGAGAGAGAGAGAGAGAGAGAGAATAGGGTTTGGAATATGTTGTTTGTTGATGAGTGGGAGCAGGCGTGCCAATTGAGTTTGGGGAAGATGAGCAGAGATCGAGACACAAGTAAAGCTGCTGCCGGCGTGCCTCATCATCATCATCAAAGCCACCACCATTATATCTGATCGAAGGAAAAATACTTAACCCAGTCACCATTTCTTGCCTCCTAAGCCTCTCATTCAAACCCTGCCAAAATTCCACCACCTTTCCCCTTTCTAGCTGTTACATTATAAACCCCCCCCCCCATACACCAATGTCATAGAGCCCCCTTCATATACCCCTAGATAATACCAAAGTATATGCACACTCTTCACCAAAATCCAGGGCATGCCTTTCACTCTTTTCCCAATTCCCACTTCATATAAATATGTATTTCACATGCATTCTAATCTCACTACTCCATAACACCCACAACCCTAGTTAGCTAAACATGTTTCACATAGTGATTACTCTATGCCTCTATGGTGGTCATCATTATGGTTACTGACCCAAAAATCTAAGACCTGATCACCCACTACTTAAAGACCAAGTCTTGATGAATTGTCATAGCTATAGCCAATCTGGTTCTTTATATATATGATTGCAACCCAAGTCCCAACTTGATTGTTCTTGTCTTAGCCTTGCTGTCTTCATGCTCAAACATTAATTCCTTTCCTTCTAGAGAGAAAATATTGGTCTCCTTGGCCTAGAATGGCCTTAGCTCTCTATCATCAAGTTCAAGTGTTTCAACTGCATATATATATTATTAAGATCAGGAAAATAATACAGTGCATATATTATTAAGATCAGGAAAATAATACAGTGCATCTAGGTTTTTCTTTAGTTTTAATGTTCTATCCATGTCAATTGTCAAGGCCCCAATCTGGGAAGTAGTTTCATTGGTTCTTCTGGTTTTTCTTGATTGTTTTCATGAATGAATCATTAGGAAAATTCCATGCTTGGAATCTTTGTTCCTTTTCTGTAAAGAAGTACTGGGTTAAATAAGGAAGTGTTTCCTTGTGAGGCATTATTATTGTACATATAAGAATCTTGGCAGCTTCCCCATATTCGAGTATAGCCAACAGCCGAGCATTTTGATTGGGAAAGTAACTCAATTCCCCAGAATTAACTGAAGAGATATCCCCCTTCACTGCCAAAACTGTAAAAGTATCTTTATTTCTATATCAATTTTTGCAATTAGTTCATTTAAAATTGAAGGATGGTTTTGTTTTTGAATTTCTGATGCATGCCTCATCTATAGTTTTAGCTAGAAACTATTATGACATAAAGTATACAGATGTGAGAAATGACTTAAAGAACCATTATCTTTTCTAGTTTAAAAAGGAACCTAGATTAAGATGTGAGAAATGATTAATTAAATTGTGAGTTTAGGCCAAAATACTTAACATCATTCATGTAATCATGACTATCTAGTTAACCTTTGGGTTGCAGTCATGGTCGTCCTGCATGTCTTTTGCCTTTAGTGTCCTTTCCCTAATCCTCATTAGCAACTATATATCATTCAACTTAATGTAGAATTTTTCTTAGTTGATGATGTTTAACTAAGAGTTGATAACTCTTAGAGTTGATAACTCAAATTATTCGATTATTGTTATGGAGTCATTTGGAACTAGGTATATAAATTGATCTAAAATTAGAGTTCTGCAGTCTACATCACGCAGACATCATGTTTATATTAACTCAACATTCACATATCGGGTGTTACCTTGTTATCAATGGACGGTAGCTCTAGGGCATCAAACAAAGCTCATGCATTTATCAGTTTTTATAATTTATCAAGATGACAAGTTCAAAACATTATTCAATATCAAACGAACTAGGGAAAAATCAAACAAATGATCATAGTTAAAATGTCTAAGAATGAAATTCACGCCTGACAAGTTAAATTATCATATATGTTATAAGAGTAGTGTTGGAGGGCCTTAATAAGACTTAAAATTTATGGTCTTAATCATATGTGTCATGTCATGTCACATAGACACATAATCAATTTATTAAATCATGACATTTCATTATTAGATAAAAATACAATTTTAACCCTAACAATTAATGAATGCTATATATTAATATGGAATATTTTCTTAGCATCTTAATATGGATGCGTATATACCAAATTTAATTGATTTATTAATAATGACCAAGTTAATAATTAATCATACCAAACTAGGCTTTATACCATAATTTAATTTCGTAAATTTATTAAAATTCATTTCTATCTTTGTGAATTGAAATTTAGTTCTAGACTTTTAACTTATCAATTTTAAAATTTTATTTGTGCAGAATGAAATTATGATATCTATATGCCATATTCTATATCTAATTTTTAAAATATAATAAAAAAATATAAAAACTTCTTTTGGATGATTACGTATATATGAACTTTATTTTGGATGAATTATATATATATATGTAAAATTTATCTTCTGTACGAAATTTTTTTTCTTGGACAAATTATATATATGTATGTACTGTGTGTACATTCATAAGAATTCCTGTTTTTTAACAAGTATATTCTCATATTTATATGTATTTGACACTGTATTTTAGTGTTCAATATAAGCATGTTAGTAATGAAAATGAAAAAGAGAAAGAAAATGTTAGAAATTATATATATATATATTTTAAATAAAGAAAGACAAAAATTAATTTTATTTGTCTTAGTAAAAAAACAAAATAATCTATAGTCATCATTTGATTTGGAATGATAAGATTGTCTTTTTGCTTAAAAACAACATGATATAATCTTTTTAATTGGTGATGTGTCTAGGTAACATAACATATCACCTAAGATTATGCCTTATTAAGGCCAATAATCATTTTCCATGTTATAATGTCTAAGAATGAAATTCACTCGTGACAAGTTAGAATTGTATTTCATTCCTTTAGGGTTATAAATCTTCAAGTGCAACTTTGTCATCAATATAATGGATTTGCATTTCTAGAAAGGAGATGTAGGATTCAGAGATATGTTCTACGTACGCCCATGCTTTGCTGCGCATTGTCATCAGTACAGAAGAGCAAAGCAGCATGCATCTGCTTAAACCATCCTTCCGACCAACGTTTTATTCCCTAAAATTTCATTCCTAATAGCAATTCCAATGTGTTCAAATCCCAAAAGTCCTACGCTCCCCAACTGAACCAGTGGAACCTTGCGCTATTCTAGTTGTCGCATATTTCTTTCTTTGCCAGTGGACCTATATCAAGTATGGGGCATCAAAATGTACTAAACCATCGTGAAGATCCATTATCAACGGTAGTGCAATGGTAGCAACATGAGGACAGCCATAGCCTCATAGGGCGGCACATATTAGGGAGAGACTGAGACTCAGAGAGTACTCTTTAAACACATCTGGTGCTTACTCTGACACTCAAAGAAAACTTTAATCGAAAGTAAGATGGTTCCATCTTCTATGCCCATCAAGTGTTGATGGAAAATATCACAAACTCGGTAGTTTCTGTCTATTCCTTTTCTTTTCTGTTTGTAATTTATCTAGCTCAAAAACAGGTCACAACGCTGCCTAATCTCCTCTGGAACGTTATCTACAAAGACTACAATTGGTACAGTACAACATTTGGGAAATTGGCGATTACCATGCAGAAAAATCTTTGAATTCTCCGGCGGAAGTCATTTTCCTTTTCTTTGGCACAGAAGACTCTGTCGAACCAGCGTCAACAATAGCAGATTCAGGTAGAGCAGCCCTTGCTTTCAAGTACTTCCCAACACCACCGCCACCAACACCGCCGGATCCTGTTGTTCCTGTACCAGGATTGCTGTACCAAGAGCCAACTTTATCCTGAAAGTAACAGAAAATTAGTCCTAGATTTATCGTAAAAGAAGAAATAGAATATGAAAAGCACAAGGTCCATGGGACAAACATTATCTTCATCCTCCACTTCCTGCACTTTAGTCTCTTCTTCCTCTTCATCAGGTTCTGTATATGGATTAACAAAAACTGTGACACTTGTTATCTTGATTTCCTCCTGTCCCATAGAAACAAAAAGAAATGAGGATTGGATACTCCATAGCTTTGATCTAAGCTCAAACAATCTTGTGATTCAGCAAGTTATTGTTGCAGTGAGCAACAGGATAGAAAAACTATAGACATTTATCCAGCCATGTGCATGGACAAGTACAGACACAATAATAGAAGCACACACGCAAACATATCAACAAGCTTGAACTAGATTTATACTATATGCTTGCATAAATATCAACAGAAACAACAGTAAACACACTAGACACCGTAATCTAGATAGACTTTGACAGTGTCAGACATTACTGAACATTAAAGATGCATACATGCAGAGGTTCTGATGCTTTCATCAGTTAAGGAATTTGTAGAACTCAAGCTCAAAAAAAAAACAAGAGAATATTTATATCATCAGTAATCAAGCAAATAAGGGTTACGGTTAGATTTCTAAAAACCTAAATGTTGTCATTTACTCAAATAAATTATCTATATAGAAAGGGTGTAAATTGAAAATAGTGAAGTAACAAAGTGTAACCAGTTTCTTTCTTTCTCAGATCTCATCCAGAAAAGTAATTATTAATTAGAGAAAAAAACAAATATCGAATAACAAATAATATCAAAATTAATTCTTCTACATCTAAACTATACCAAAACAACAAAACTAATATATAAGATCATGCCAATTCCACATGCATGAGCTTGTATTAAAAGGCTAGACTAGAACTGAAATAATAAACATACCAAAGGTCGATCATCATCATCAACAGGAACTTTTTCCAGTGTTGCCAGTGTGGTCAGGCCACCAACTACTCTACCAAAAACTGTGTGCTTAAAGTTCAAATGCGGTGCAGATTTGTAAAGGATAAAAAACTGGGAACCGTTAGTGTGAGGCCCACTGTTAGCCATACTAACAACACCTCTTCCAGAGTGAACTAACTTGGAGTTCAATTCATCGTTGAAAGGCTTCCCCCATATAGATTCACCACCTTTCCCAGTACCAGTAGGATCACCGCCTTGAATCATAAAATTCCTATACATAAAAGATAATGATAAATCTCTAACATTATACTAAAGAGAGCAGTTTTAGAAAGTTATTAAGAACTAAAACTTCACCATACCTGATGCTTCTATGAAAAGCTACTCCATTATAATATCCATGCTCACAGAGAGTGATGAAGTTCTCACAAGCCCTGGGGGTTATATCACAGTGTAGTTCGATGTTCAAATCACCATGTGTTGTATGAAGCTGTACATATCCTTTCTTTTTTGGATTCTTCTCAACTTTGACATACTCAAATTCATTTTCAGTGACAGGATCAAAGGCGGTAGAAGTGAAGGATCTCGAAGCAGCACCAGTGGTGTATTTGCTCTTTACCTACATTTCATATGTGTCAAATCAACATACCGCAGAAAACCATGATGCTGGAAAGATTGTAATCTTGGTACTAAATTAAATCTTATCGAGAAAACCCAAGTTAGTTCAATTATCATAAGGAGACTCGGGGAAATTGAAAATAAATTTCACTGACCATCTTTGCATTCACTGGCGCCCTTTCACCGGCCTTGTGCATAGCTATTCGAGCAGCAGTTTTATCACTAGATGTGGCTCTTGCAGCTGCAGCACTTCTTCCATGTACTGAAGCAGAAGCAGCATCTACAATACTGTATGCCTGAGGGGTCTCCCCATTTGATTTTGATTTTGGATCATCTTTAATGCGAGCTCTTGTAGCTAATATGGCTTCCAGTGCAGCCGCCCGTTCATTTTGGGCTTTTGAGCCACCACCTCCATGCAATGCCGTTTGCTTTCCTTTCTCAGTTCCAAGCTCTTTGAGCATCTGCTTGATATCTCCAGTTACATTTATATTATAGGTTGGATCGGAAGTCATTCGGTCTAATTCTGAAATATAGATAAGTAAATAAATAACAGGCAACAAAAATTAGAAAGGATGTAAGCATAGTAGTGTACAGCTAACATATGATGATAAAGAAGCCCGTAGCTCACCTTCATCATCAATTTTTAAACCATTTTTAACATGGTCGAATTCCACAAGAACCTTGCTGTCAAGTGCATTTGGATTCTGCAAAGTGCATCCATATGAAATTGTGAATACTCAACCAAGAGAGCAAAGACAATAAAATAGGATTTGTCTGGATGAAGTATGTTTTACCTGAATGGTTATCAGGTCTTCCCTAGAAAATGGTTCATCTGTGAGGAGCTCCTTCCAGTTCTTGGTCTTGATGTTCAATTCTCTAATTGCCTAAAAAGCAAAAGAATTGGAGCATAGATAAGAGGCGCATATAGACGCTTTACTTTAGGAGAAACCATAATATACACTACGAGAAATTCAAGATAGTTAACTCTACATAATAGCAGGATAGCCAACCTCATAGCAAAAGACATTTCCTGTTGTCTTCACAGCAACTATGTGGGTATATTCGGTGAACACTTTGTTTAAAACTGGGCACTGAAACTCTCCTACACAAAAAGCAAGAGACAGATTTCAATCACCAAAAGCACAATAACAGATGAAAAGACTGAACCAGTGAACTACCAAAACAGGATAAAAAAAACTAGCAAGCCAAATAAAAATCATAGAGCTGACAGACACACACACTTCTATACAGAAACAAGAAAACAGTGAGCAAATTATGCTGATGTTATCAACCAAAGATTAGAAAACAAAATTGTTTGGTTAGAAATACTCATACACTTTGATTGGCTTAAGATATTGCGTGTAGATTCTAGTTCCAACTTCCAACTAGGTTAGCCCCAACTAACAAGTATGGCCTCCAGAACTCCGAGTCCAGTTTAAATTGGTTTCGAGGGAACCATGGTGATACTTATGACTTCAAAGTTCTAATGACCACAGACAAATTTCAACAAAGTCTTCGAGGCCACTTTAAGAAAACTGATGAAGACATATTGACTATCCAGAAATTAATACAATTTCCCAAGTTCAGTCAATCTTGATTTGAACAAAAAAAATACTGGTGATAAGTTCTAATTAGATATTCGATAACTTCAGAGTTCACTTCTAAGACTTCCAGCTGTCCTCCTTAGCACATGTCTTGCCCTAGAGAGATGAAAGACCAAGTCATGAAGGGTGCATTAAGAGAACTGATATAGTCATGTTGGCTCTAACCCTGGAAACACAATTAGTACTTCACCGCATGACAGGACTTTCTCAATCAATATCTTGATGATCATTTTCCAATTGACTCTATGTATGGTACGAAAAATGACTCACTCCAACTAAACAATTTATCTTCCTTTTAATAGGCTCATGCATTCATATGTGTGAAAATTACACAACTCAACTGAACTATGCTTTACTAGATCACAGACAGTTGAAACCTAAGTTTAAGCTAAAGCTAATTCAGTTGAAACCTAGGTTTAAGCTAAAGCTAATTCCTTTTTCAACTAAAGCCAACCTTCCTCGACACACAATCCTAAAGGCATAAACCCTAAAAGAGCTCATCACTCCTCATTTTCCACAATAGCTAAAAATTTCAAATCCATCTATCTCCAATCAAATGCAAATTCATAAACTTGAGTAACGTTAATAAGCACAAACCGTCGCTGTTCTTGTGGAAATTCAGTGGAATGAGGTCCTCCTGCTTCAACGGAGCTCCGGTCACTGGATGCTTCCCGAACTTTCGGATATACGGAACTATACTCCTGCACCAAAACCAAAACTCAACACATTAAATCCCAAATCAACCACACAAAAATCAAATGCGCGTCGAAAATCTTACACACTCGACCAAAAACTCACAATATTTCAAAAACGCTTCCGTCCGCGGTGCAGACCGGGTCTTCAAACGGCACAAATGTCAGCCTGCGTCAGACAACAAGCACGAAATTCCAATTAGGGTTTAAGAATCGAAGCTGAAATCAATTGGGGAGAGACAAGGAGAGAGAGAGAGAGAGAGAGATCGTACGAGCAGCAATAGAAGGGGAGGCGTTTGAAAGGAGTGGTGGACTTGGCCTTGGCGCCGCCCCATTCGGTGGCCCACTCCGTTTTGGTGAGGTACATTCGGTCCTTGCTGTGCTGCTTCTTCCCCATTGTTGCTGTGTTTTCTCTGGATTTCCGGCGGGTTAGGGTTTAGTTGCCTCTTCTTTCCCCAATCGGGTGTCTCTGTTTTTTGATGCAGTCGGATCGGGAACTTGAGGACGTGAGACGGCGAGAGCGCTTAGATATGGGCGGGGAGGATTTAGAGAGACGACGACGACCACCGCCTTGTTATTTGATGGGTTTATCAAGGTCCGTATAGACTTGTGGACTAGATCCGACCCGAGTCCGAATCCGATGCTTTGCCTTTTTTTCTTTTTCTTTTTCGTTAAGGGGTGTTACTTCGAAACCGAAAACCGAAAAAAACCGCACCGAAAACCAAACCGTAACCGAGAAAACTGCACCGAAAAAAAACCGCACCAAAATAAAAAAACCGAACCGAACCGGAGCTGTTCGGTTCGGTTTTCAGTTTCAAGTCAATGAAAACCGAATTGAACCGTTTGAACCGAAGTCAACGGTCAAACTGTAAAACGGGCATTGCATCAGTTACTTGTCTATGTTGTTGCAGATTCATGGCTTCTCTAGACACGGTTCCCACCTTTGAGCTCATTTTCATTCAGTTTCCTAAGCAAAACTACTCACTCTGTGATTTTGAAGCCACAGACACAGTGGCTACCATCAAGGTAAAATATAATAGTGAGTATGCTTACCATACAAATCATCTGGGCCCTCAACACACATTTAAGTACCAGGGCAGATTATTGACCATCCATGATGATCTTAAGAAGTTGTCAAGGAATTCTCTCCTTTATGTGGTTGATTGCACTAATGATGTCAACTGTTCCAAAACGCCTTCAATGGATAATGAGGAGCTGCTCTCTCCCCGCATATCAAACAATACTGATGATGACCATTTTGAGTTGTGTGTTGTGGATAGTGAGGATAGTGAGGAGCTGCTCCCTACCTCAAAATCATACAACAGTGATGTTGACTATTCCGAGTTGTCTGCTATGGATATCGATAAAGACGGAAAGAAAATGTTAAGAGTGCTGTGTGCAAATTTTTCACTCATTTCAGGAAATCTAACCAGAAACCATACACACAAGACAAAGAAGACGAGAAGCAGCAGAATTGCCACCTCTATTACATGCAGTTGTTGGACTTCCTTTGTCCATTTGCTTTTGCTTCATTTGGCAATCCACAATAACTGCTCTTTTAAATTGCCACAGATGGATACCGAAAAAGACCGAGAGGAAACCTATGATGTTTTAGTCAAGTTCTTCACTGATTTCAGGATGTCGGCTTTTGCATAATCCAGCAAAACAAGATCTCTGTCAGCAGACTATCCCCCTTGCTGTTGTTGGACTTCTTTGGTGCATTCCATGTTGCTTCACTTGGCAATCGACAATGATAAGTCATTGAAAGGTTTCAGAAGCTGCTCTCTGATTGATTTGTTAGTCTCATCATCCCACGCCTAGAACAACTAGTTCCAACATATATAATCTTCGCAGTGTAGCCTTTGGAGAATGTGATTCTTTGTGTTGTCTTGATATGGTTTGTTTCCGGTACAAGTTTCAGCTGCCAATTAATGTGGGAGTATTTTGACAATCTAATTAACATAGATTTTTGTTCTTGTTGTTCGTTTCTGCGCCTCTATGAAATTAATCAATGTTATCAAATCACGCTGATGTTTTGTAAATGATTCTCAGTCACTGTGCCATAGAAAAATGAAAGAAAACGGAGACGGGTCAGGCGAAATTTTCGGTTTGCAATTTCATATCTTGAGGGAGTTTTTGCAGCTGGGATATAGTGTCCTTCTGTCAGATGTTGATATTGTGTACTTGCAAAACCCTATATAGAAGTATGCATTGTCGAATATGAATCCTAATATATTAAGAACTCTATATTAAAATTACCAAAAATATATATATTTATTTAAAAAAAAACCGAAAAAACCGAACCGAACCGAACCGTTCGGTTCAGTTCGGTTTCCGGTTTGCAATTTCAAAAAAAAAAAACCGAACTGAACCGAACCGATTTTTTAGTTCGGTTTGGTTTCCGGTTTTAGGTGAAAACCGAACCGAACAAAACCGATAACACCCCTAACAACAAAAACCCCCAAACGTAGCCAAAATAAATAAAAAACGAAGGGATTCAACAGATTTGGAAGTCTTGAAACAACATCATCTTTCGATCTGTTTAGTTCACTCCCACGTCAATTGTGCATGATGCGGTCTCTATTGATGTTTCCTACTCCAGCTTTAATACTCACAATGTTGCTCCTACTTCTCATGCCACTAATTTTATTCACTGGATCCCACCTGCCCCGAATTGGGTGAACCTTAACTTTGATGAATCTATCAGCTTTTTTTTGTTACTGCTTGGTTCACAATTAGAGATTCTTTGGGGGTGCCCTAAGTTGTTGGTGTACGTCGTCTTAACTCATCATGTGTTCTAATTGTTGAGTTTCGCGCTCTTAAAAATGGTCTTTTCGTCGCTAAAAGATTCAACTACAAACACCATATAAACTTCGAGATTTTTTTTTGTTGATTACAAATATATAAACTGCCGCCAATGTTGTCATAAGAAGCAAAGTTCTCATGATATCTTGCACATATTTCAGTGATTTGAGAATATCTCATTTTATGGGAGATGCTATTGTGAATACTGGTCATGCTCTTCAATACCAGATGATTTGGATTGATAGTCCTTCCCCAAACCTTCAATGTCTTTCAGTTAGATTATTCTTAATTTGGCTAATGGTTACCGTATAAACTTTTCGTTGTAATTTTTAGCACCCACTCAAAGAAAATGTTGAAAACAGGACTTATGTGAAATTCTCTAAGAAAATGTTCGAAGAATAAAAATGAAAACCGGTCGGGTCGGGCGGGTCAGACGGTCAGTGAAAGAAAAACCTGTTGAAAGTCACAGCAGCCCTCAACATCTCTTTTCTTTTCTTTTGGAGTCCCCTCAGCTCTCCAAAACCCTGCAGATTTGAGAGTGATCTAAAACCCTAAATTGGTAGTCCAACAAAATGAGCAACAGCAGCGAGGAAGATGGAGATGCGGCGTGGAAAGCCGCCATTAGCTCCGCCGCAGCAGGTGCCACCTCTTATATCAACTCCCTCTCCGCCAAACCAACCCAGCTACCTGCCCAAGATTCTAACCCGACCAAACTCCCCAAGCACTACCAAATCAAGGTCTTTCACTTTCTTTTCACTTGATTTGGTAGGAAGGGACTAATGGGTGCATACTTTCAAGTTGATGTATGAAGCATATGTTTTTATGTGTCACTTTGTGAATATGTGTATTTAAATTGTTGCAGGCACAAAAGCTTTTGGATGATATTGTAGGGAAGTCATTGGAGATAGTGCATAGTTCTATCCCGGAACCAGATGATGAAGCTGTGAGTAATGAGGAGGAAGTTGGTGTTCGCTTGTTCAAAAATGCTCCCCGTGGAATAGTTTTTGACCATAAGGGTAAGTGAATCCCTTCAAGTCTTTTAGAAGATTATAATGCTGTGTCAGTTGCTGCTTTGCTATAATTTTCATAATGGGAATTGGGAAGTGAAAATGCCGGAAATATTCACTATATTAAGGATCCAAGATTTTCAAGAACTAGATTTCAGTAATTAGCACTCTTGGAAAAAATGTAGTGTCTTTAATATCACCAAGTTACTAGTTAGTAGTTACTTGGTGTTTGATGAGAATCACCTGTTGATGATGTTTTGTGTGAACGTTGCCAGAGGAACAAGCACCTAGGAAGAGACCGAGAATTCTTCCGGGAAAAGAAATTAATGAGAAATCAAAGAAGGTCTGTTTGTTTATTGATAAGCTCCTAATTGCACCTATCGGTTTGTTCTTCAAAGACTAGTTTCACTGTTGGTGTTAATGGTTGGTATCTGTCTAAATGATAACAGTTTAAACAACAAATCCAATCTGTTGCTGTTGATGGGAATGACATAGTGTCTGAAGCAAAATATAGATGTCAGAGAGCATTGTCTAGGCTAGAAGCTAAAGAGGCAGTAGCGAAAGAAGCAGCCAAAAGAGAAGAGGAAAGAGTTGCAGAGCTCAAGAAAATTAGGGGAGAGAGGTGGCTACCTTCTATTGCCAAAGAAATGCAGTCCAAAAGAGGCAGCAGTGAAGAAGCTGCCAAAAGAGAAGAGGAAAGAGTTGCACAGCTCAAAAAAGTGAAGGGAGAAAGATGTGTTCCTTCTATTGCCAGAGAAATGCAGTTCAAAGGCAGACACAAAAAATGATATGCCTGTTTTGATTTGTCACATACTCCTTGTATCGTAATCCTGCGCTCTTCTTTTGTTGGTGTCGGCAGCGTAGAGAATCGCAGACAAACAAATGTAGACAAATATTCAGCAGCAATTTCCCATGGTGTTTGTTCGCATGATAATTGAGATCAAATTGGCAATATTTCGTTGGCAGCCATTTGGTTGGACCCTTTCATTGATGTTTCTTGCTAGTCATTGTTACTTCTCAGTTACCGGTAATCTGTTCATTCACTTAGGAGTGCCGCTCTCTATAGTGCAGCAAATCAGTCTGTCAAGCGAGTTTGATTATGAAGAATTTTGTGTCTGGATCGATGTTGATCCATGAGAAAATGAGGATCATTATGATAACTTAAAAGTCACTCCGTGGTTGTCATCTTTGTTGTTTCAAAAGGATTAGTTATGTAGTCGACATCTTTATCTGTGGTAGGATTAATTTGTTTCACAAGGATTACTTTTGACTGCTCTCTTCCTCTGTTTGTTGTAAGTTGTAACAATACCATTCTAAGATATTCATTCCTTTTGTACTTGCAATAATAGCAAGCACTCCTGTATAACAAGACCAAACTGTTGCCAATAATGGACCTCAAACCAGAAAGATAAGGCCCGTGTATTAAGGGTCGGTTCGTTTTATACTAATTTCCCCTGTACCAAAGTACTAAGGCAGCCCCATGCTGCTGATCTGCCTATGCATTACCACTCCTTTCAAATAACTAGGAAGCAAGGGTCTCTTTATCTCAAAGCAGCTGCCCCATCACTCAATCCTTTTGATGAAAAGCAAACAGAGAGGTCTCAATGTCTCTATCAAACCCCATCTTTGATCTCTTGCTCAGATAGAGGGATAAGCTTCAAAGAGAGATATAAGCTGTAAAGGGTAGTCAACCATTTGGTCTTTTTTTTGCAGCATCTCAGGCGGGTTCGAATATGGCGCATGTGGTGGCAATGGTGGTGGAAGGCTTGGGAGGGTTTGTAAGAACTCTCTGGGGATTGCAGGAGCGACGGATCTCCATAACTTTCAATGCTGTGAGCTCAACCGCCTTGTTCTTGACAATGTCGCTTGCTTTCTGCTTCTTGTCACTTCAGATATATAGAGGTGCAGAAATGGGTTTTGCTTTCATTTGATATTGGTTCTCAACATTGTGCATGCATTCTTGTTTGATTTGTGTATTGTTTACTAGAAGCTGGCTCTGGCTGTGATGTATGGAATGTCCACCGGCACCATTTCGCATTATCTTCTTCTTTTTTGTTTGGAACTATCAACTATGGATGCCAATATGGTTAAGATATCTCTTTGTATTTTGTCCGTCTTTTAATGACTTGCCAGTTTCCTTCTTTTCAAGATCTTGTGTTGTTCGAATGCCTTGTTGTTCTGACCTATAATATTTGTCGTCCATTTTGGAATATCCACCCAAGAGCTAATGATGGAAATTGGTTTTCTCTTTCAATTTCTTCATCTAATTTGTGACTAATCACATAGATATGAAAGAACGACATTTACCTCCTGAGCAAAAATATGTAGAAACTAACTACCCAGTGAGCAACTTTACAACAAAAATATTTTATCTCACGAGTTGACCCCATACAAACTGACACAGCCAATACATGAACCTCCTATTCCAGGTTGACAAAATTTAAAAAATAAAAAATAAAAAAATATAATTAAACTAAACATAAGAATCTTCCTTTCCCAGGTTCCACTACTTATTGTAATTTGGATCAAAAGCCACACACTTCTGATGGTGGCTTTTGAATGAATTAGGTCCATTTAATCGACTGAGGATTAACTAAATTGCTGGAACCGGAATACGGAGGAAACGAGCAATTTCCTAGTCGGGAAAGGAGAGAAATTCTATTTTGCAATTACTTTTTTTCTTTTTAGCTGGAAGAAAAAATGATGTTTTGCAGCATAGTATGTTACAAGAGCAGCTCTGGCACTCGGCAAGTGGAATCTTTTCTTGGCTATCAGGCCTGCAAATAGCCTTTCTCCTCTAAGTAAGATATCACCGTTTCGGCCATACTACTTGGGGAGACGCAATCCCTTCCCTTCTGCTGCAACACTATCTGCAAAATGAGCACTATGAGATTTGACATATAACAGAAGTGCCAAAAAAGGAAGACAATGAAAGCAAGGGATAACGGGACATGAATAGCGAAGGTAGAGCAGAAAACTAAAGGCTTGATGTCATGCTAATGTTGCATTGTTCTAATATGTTATACTGAGATGCTACAAGTCAATAGCACATACACAAACTTCCACCTCGGAATTTCACACGGAAGTTCTGGTTCAAATTTCAACATTCTAACGACATGCTGTCTCTGGTGAAAGGGTGGCAGTGAAAATGACACTTCCACCTCTATACTGGAAATGAAATACCCATTTGACCTCCAAATGTTGGCTCACACTTATGTTAAGATGGTAATGTGAGCTGATCTTTACTTCATGTATGTGCATATCACACGCAAATGAGCCAGTCAATGAAGACAATCTTTTTCTTATGATAAAAGCAAAGTATGGAGAAAAACTCCAACATAGTAGTTTCACTGAAGCATGATGCCATGATCTTCATTTACACACATACCTCACAGTTTAGTGGTGGCTCATATGGATCATCAACCCCAGTAAAACCTGCAGAGTTCCAAAAAAAAACTCACTACTGATTAATTTATTATTGAGAAGTAATCTACAGAGAGCAAGACACACCGTTTTAATCATACCCATCAAGCATCAAATAAATACTTGAGTAAATAAGTAGAAAACAATACTAAAAATTTGGATTTCCTCATTCCCCAAAAAAACTATTGTAAGAGTTCACATTGTCGGGAACAATGCCCCAACATAGAAAATGATAGTAAGATCAGAAGATAGCACCAGATGATGAGATACAGTTGCTTCCTAAAATTTCCAAATAAATGTATTTCTTTATCTAATAGCTGTTGACCACCTTTATTTGAAATTCATTTACTTTATAAACAGAAATCAGAAAAAAAAAAAAAAAAAAAACTATTGGAAAGCACAACATACCTCTGATTTTTCCAGCTCGTGCAAGCTTGTAGAGGCCCTTCGGATCTCTATTCTCACATACATTAAGTGGCACATCCATGAACACCTGAGAAATGTTAGTTATGTCAGCTCACTACTGGCTACAGGCTCTTGTCTTTTCGTCACTACGCTGGTAATAACAAACCAAACCTATCCTTCTATAAAAAGCGATACTTACCTCAATAAAATCTCCTTCTGGAAATAGTGCACGGCAGGCCTCTCGGTCCTTTCGGTAAGGAGATATTAAACTAGCAATACAAATGATGCCAGCATCCGCAAAGAGCTTAGCGACCTCAGCTTTTTTTTAGCATAATATCAGTAAAGGAATATTAAAACAAAAAAGAGAAAATCTGTACATTTAACTACATAAATACCCACCAATTCTTCGTATGTTTTCTGCACGATCTTCTGCTTTGAAACCAAGATCACGATTTAGACCATGCCTGACGTTGTCACCATCAAGAATGTAGGTCAGTTTTCCTCTTATGTGCAAGCCTTGACTCAAAGCACATGCCACAGTGCTTTTTCCTAAAATAGAGACCAATACATGAGACAGTGTCATTAAGCTTGGTGTGTACTAAAGAGCAACAAATTGGAATGATTGATTTCTTAACGGGACCGCCAAAAGTTTTGAACAATATAGAAATTTTATGGTCTGGAGCTTTTCAGATTTTTTAAGTGTAATTTAGTTTTTCTTTCATAGCTCTTCCGTACCAGTGTATCAATGAAATACACAAAAATTGAGATATATATATATATATATATATATATATATACATGGCCGATCAGGAGGGACGTCCGCACGGCCCTTATTCTCCACCGTCCGGCACCGACGACGGCGCTCCTCCATCCGAGCGGACACCAGAGGCATCCCCGACCACTTTCCCTTCCCAGCGAGTCCGCCGAATTCCAGCTTTCCGGCGAGATCAATCTTGTGTGAAGTTTTGAGTGGAGGTTGCTGCCCAGACCTTCAAATCGATCTCGCCAGGAAGGGAAAGTGGTCGGGGACGCCTCTGGTGTCCGCTCGAGTGGAGGCGCGCCGTCATCGGAGCCGGATAGTGGAGAACGGAGGGACGTCCACATAGTCCTTAAAGTGCGGACGTCCGTTTCTGAACGGATCCGTGTATCAGGGCCGATCAAGAGCGGACGTCCACACGGCCCTTAAAATGCGGACATCCCTCCGTTCTCCACCGTCCGGCACCAACGACGGCACGCCTCCACCCGAGTGGACACCAAAGGCGTCTTCGAGCGTCCACGACCACTTTCCCTTCCCAACGAGTCCGCTGAATTCCAGTTTTCCGGTGAGATCGATCTTGTGTAAAGTTTTCGGTGGAGGTTGCTGCCCAGACCTTCAAATCGATCTCGCCGGGAAGGAAAAGTGGTCGGAGACGCCTCTGGTGTCCGCTTGGGTGGAGGCGCGCCGTCGGCGCTGAAGAGTGGAGAACAGAGGGACGTCCACACTTTAAGGACTGTGTGGACGTCCGCTTCTGAACGGATCCGTGTGTATATATATATATATCAGTTCTTATCCAGAGCGAAGCTTCACTTTGAAATTAAAGTGTGAAGTTCCTTATTTGACTCGTTTTTCGGTCATATTTCCACATCTCCACCGTTCAATTTGTAGAACCTAATGCATATATCACTTCTGCCAAGGTTAATCCAAATTGGTGATCGTTAAGGTACCGAATTAGATTAAATCAACGAACGGACCATAAATCTGTCTACTCAGAACTGTTTGTGTAAATAACGATTATGAAAACCCAAACGATCATCAAATTCAATTAAACTTGGCAGAAGTGATCTATGCATTAGGTTCTACAAACTGAAAGGTGGAGATGTGGAAATATGACCGAAAAGCGAGTCAAATAAGGAACTTCACACTTTAATTTCAAAGTGAAGCTTCGCTCTAGATAGAAACTATATATATATATATATAGTGCTTATTCAATGCTGGAAAAGATGAGTTTGAGCAGGGGTAAACCTTAATTGAGGTTAATATTATCAATGAATACAAGCTTGAGGTTTAAAATTACAGGGTACTCTGATGTCGTACAATGTAGATGTAATCAAACAAACTTAAAATAAGTTAATATCATATTACAGCTACGAAGCAGTGGAGAACAGTACAAAAGGAAACCACACAACATGAGATCTGTAGTCATAATGTGATAAAAGGATTTTAGTCCACTATGTGCATACATGTATGGAGATGCAGAGAAGTCTACACAATCAGTCCATGTGTTTCAGTATTCTTTATCCTCTTTTGACATATTTGTTAAAAAGGAAGGCTACTAATCATCGACTTCCCATTCTGGTTATTGAGACATATATGGCCAGAAATCATCATCATGACTATTTCTATGTAAGTAAGACTACTCGTTCTAAGTCCCAATACGACAGCTCGTGGCTTAAAGTCTCCCATAACTATGGAAAAACCTTATATTGATTTTACCAGGTAAGAACTTTTGGTGCAGTTGATGTGCATATAAATATTTCATAACAAAGAATACTTTACAACGCTGCTAACACAAACACTGCTTGACATTTCATATAGCATAACTTAAAGGGATAAACAAACCTGAACCACTAAGACCAGTAATCCATATGACACAGCCTTTCTGCTTAAGTAACTGTTGCCTATCCACTTTCTCGACCGCGCATTTATGCCACACAATGTTGTTCGTTGAGTTCCCCACAGTTGACATCTGGTGGGAATTGTTACCTAGTTAGATGGTTGGTCTAGATTAGAACAATAAATTCACACAAGGAATCAGATTATTTGCAGACTATAAATCAGTTCAAATTACAAAAACCATTCTACTTTGAGAACTTTTCACACAAAAGCATGAATCCGTAACAACTTTCTGTAACAAACAATAAAAACAATATCTCTAAGAAAACAGTATGCACTAGATCCGTCATCTGACAACCAAATCACAAGTAACAAATACGAATATTCTATGGACAGCAATAACCTCTTAGAAGAACAGCTTCCAAAGCTTCGATTGCGCTCGAAACGAACAGAGCCTTGGCACTGATGACAACAGCAGAAATGAATGTTGTTTTGTAGGAGAAGATGCAAAAGAGGGAGTTGACAAAAGCAAAGGTATATGATATTCATGAAGTAAGCACAAGCCTTAACAACCATCCAATGAGTAGTATGACTCAGCCTAAACCAATTATTTGCCCAAATTCCCCATCAATCTTTTTTTTTTTTTACCAAACCCCGCCAATTTACCAAAAACACAAAATATACTACACACAACAAATTTGGTTAGGAAAAAAAACCAGAAAAGAATCACATTTGAATTCGCCTTTATTCAAATTCCAGAAAGAAAGAAAAAAAGTGATGAAGTTTGGAAGTAGAGAAAGTGTTACCATTAATGGCGGCGCGATCAGACTTGACGGACACGGTTTGGTCCTCCGTGGCCTTAATCGGCCGTAAACCCTTAGATCCTGCATCAACTCCGCCGCTCAAACTCAACCTCATATTCACATTGCTTCCGTTCACCTTCACGAATCCTAACCTCGCCACCGGCGGAGATCCAAATTCAGCGTCCGACGGCGTCAGGCCAAAACTCGACGGCCGAGCTGCTTTCACCACATTCATGCTAAGATTGAAAAAGCTTCTCTGGATTCGATGGCGTTGAATTAATGGTTGACAGCTGACAGAGAGAAGAAGAAGTGAGTGGGTGAAGGAATGGGAATGAGGAGGAAGAAGACGAACGGCTCTGCTTCCATTTCTGAAGGCTCTCTCTCTGCTTCAAGAGGCAGAGGATGGTGGCGGGGAGACACGTGGCGGTGAGGCACGTGTTTATGGTGGCTGTTAGTTTAGTCGTGGTGTGGTCGCGTGGGTTTAAATGGGTTAAGGTCCTCCGGGTGGTTGGACCGTTTGGTTTTGTTTTGGCCGACTATTAATTAGGTATAGTCTGTTAGTCTAGCGTTTAATTATGATTTGCAAATGTGAGTGACGGATCGGATCACTACACTAGATATCTTTTTTTCTTTCTTTTTGGTAACTACACTAGATATCTCTGAACAGGACGTTTGCGGGCTGTTGATTCCCATCACCAAGCGTGTCCTTCTCAATTGGCTTGCTGTGGCCTCCTAATCACATCCCGACATGAACCACACGTCGATCGACCATCTTGTATGTCTTGGAGTTGCACCAAATATTTGGGAGCTAGTAATTTTACCCAAAGAAAATGGAAGTTGGGGTACTTGCTAATCCACGTTTTGTTGTTTGTGACTAGTGGTAATTGACATTGAGAGCACTAATCGGTGGCTTCATTTCGCTTATGGACATGTTTATGAGTTGTGCTTATCCAAACTCCCAAACTGATGAAGCTAAACTCTTATCCTATTCATGTTTCGTTTTCATGTACAGGTGGTTTTAAGAACAAGTTCAACAGTTGCCATCTGCAGCTAGTTTCTTTCAATAGATTTCGTTTTCGTGAGTGCATGCATTGGCTTCGTATCTCTATTATGGAACATAGTGTTTATTGTCATAATGCAATATAAGCATTTCAACCGGACATGTTATACGGCGTTACTTCTCCCTCATATAGATTTTGTAATTTTTTTAGCTATAAAATCAATTCATGCCAGTTATTGTACAAATTAATAACTCAACGGTTCTGATTGTGATTGTCATTGGATGACTAAAAGTATAGTCTTCATTTTTTCTTGTTAGAGACGAATATGAATAGCAATGTAAAATTGGAAAGCCAATTATGTTCCCATTGCAGAAGTTACTGCCCTCATAGATTTTTTTTTTTAGAGGAATAGCATAATTTATTCAGAAAGAAAGAGGTTACAAAACATGGGAATTATCGGTGGAGGAAGAAGTTTTCCCACTCATTTCCCTACTACCAGATGCAGTTACAGGTCTGTCGCTAACAATGACATCCATGAGCCAATCGGGCCCAACCCCTAACCAAACTAACCGCCCATTTAATCGGGCTACATACTTAGCCACTACATCAGCCGCACCATTCGCAGTCCTAGAAACATGAGAGAGTTTAGGACTACCAACAGCAACCAACAGAACTCTAACTCGATCAACCAAAATCCCCTCTTCAGCAAAACACTCACCAACATCATTCACCACTCTCACAGCCTCTAAACAATCACATTCAACCTTCTATAATAACCAATTATGCTCTACTACATATTCCAATCCCTTACAGAGTGCCAACAACTCAGCAACACTTGGTCGAAAACGGCCTTGGACTCTTTCTCCTCCCGCTAGCACCAGATCCCCCAAATGGTTCCTCACAACAACTCCCACACCAATATTAACTCCATTATTAATAACAGAAGCATCAGTATTTAAGCTTAACATACCCGGGCTAGGAGGTTGCCATGTCATACTAATTATAGACCCCCCACTACTCAAGTGTGATTGCATACTATCCTGCACCACCAACAAACTTTCCCACATTAACACACACTGGTCATATATAATAGATGGGGGTCGAGGCCGTTCTCCATGTATGACCCTATTTCTCTCACTCCAATTGCTCCAAAGCATTATAACAAGCAATTTCATCTCATCCACAGTTAAAACTTTGAAAGCATGATTCAAAAACTCAAAAAAGTCGGTCAACATACCCGAAACCAGCTTGGAATAGAAACTCACCGCAACACAAAACGAACAAGACCAGGTTGCGTGCAAGGGCGTAAAATTTCTCAAGTGTCATTGTCGAAGGTGATTCCTTACTAGTCATTAACTGATTAATGAAAGGTTCAAATGTCCTTGGAAGCTTCTCCACGATACGAGAACAATAGCTGCAAGCTAATTCAATAATGCAATCTATCATTTCACTATGTTTTTCAAGAAGCAAATTTTGTTACTAATACGTTTGAATTTTTCTTCTTATGTTAGTTATGCTGTTAATTTTGACCTCTTTAAATCTAGGTTACTGTGACGACTTAGAAAATAATATTAATATCTAAAATAGTGTGTGAATATATATACATATAGTTTCAAATATATGCTGAAATTGTTTTTAGACTTGTCTTTATTTTCGTTTTAGTAGGAGAGTTCTCAGCTCATAAATCAAAACCTTGACCCAATACCCAGAAACCCAAACCCGAGCCCAAAACAACTTTTAGGAAAAGAAAAAAAAAGAAATAAAGAAAGCTTATCGTTGTAGAAAGTGCAGAACGGCGCCGAAGCCTCACCGCCCTCTTCTTCTTCTTCTTCTTCTTCCTACTCTGACTTTTCCAGTGGGAAAATCTTGTTCAACCTCCTCGAAGAAACCAAGAACCTTCTTAAGAAAAGTCAATTTTCATAGCTACCGCCATGAACAAGCAGGACGTGTCAGTTGCCTGGAGATCAGCTGTTGAATCTTTGAAGCTATACCATAGGAGCTAGAACCCTAAAGGCCTATTCTAGCACCTAAACGGGTAAGATTTCAGTTCACAATTCAATTTTGCATCTTTTGTTCTTGTCTTGGATTCCACGTTCTTCTCCCTTTCCGGACACTATAAATAGGGTGAGATTCGTGTGTTGTTGACATAGTTCGTCTTAGTCTATTAATTACCCAAAAAGTGAGAGAGCGTGAATTGAGGTGTGTTTCCTTTTCAATTTAATTATTTTGTTCTTAGACTTGTTGATCATTTACTTGATATGTATGATTACTTGTTTATTCCTACAGATGACATGTTTTGTTAAAGAGTTATTAGTTAGTTTGCTTCTAAAATTATAGGTTCTAAAATTGTATTGGCTTCTGCTATTATGCCAAATTGTTTAGGACTTTATATTTGTCAGTTTTGGGGTTTGTGATTTCTGTTCATGTACTTGATATGGAGGATTATATTAGTATGAAGTGATTGGGATTTTCTTGTTGTTACCTACTGGGAACTATTTTTCAGTAACTTCGGAAAATCATAAGTATTTGTAGAAAATTCTTTTTGCTGCGATTTTAGTTCTCAAATGATCTTTAGGTTGTCTTTTACAATTGTTATGAAGAGACCAACCTGAAATTCCCAGCCAAGCTATGTCGTTTTTAGCCATAAAGTTTACTGGTCAGGAAAGAAGTTAGGAAGTTGTTTTGTGATTTCAGATTTTTGTTTTTAATTGCACTCTTTGCTTTTGAATCTTTATTGTTTTGATATGAGATTGTACATATGTAATGATTAGATTATGAGGTTCTTATACATGTTATTAGTTCCTATAATTAAAAGTAGAAACCATGATTTTAGATTGCTTAAAGTTGCTCAAAAATTTAGAAGTTAGACTATTGCATATTTTTATTATGTTAGCTATCTTTGTTGTAATCTTAAGCTTTTTGAGTGCAATCTTTGTGTGTTTTCTTTGTTTTGAACATTGAAGTGTTATTATTCAGTAATCAATAGTTTTAGTTACATAATAGTGTCTGTTATGCTTTCAAGTACAAAGTAGGCATATATCAGCAAGTTTGCAGAAAAATTTGCTGAACTGTATCTGAACTTTGAAATTGCATATCTAATTATATAAAAATCGTTTTGAGGTGATTCAAATTCTAAAAGTTTCTTTAGGGTGTCTAGTTTATTTCTTTAGAAGTCCATGAAGTCAAATTCCTTACAGTTTTGTACAGTTTTCAAGGTGAAGGTGACTGGTTCAGAAAGATAGATTATGTTGTTATGTAATTGTGTGAAACTGGTTTGCTATTGTATCTTCTGTTTATCATCCTAGCTGAGTCTTAATTTGAGTTCTATGTACTTGATTGCTTAAACTAATGATTGTATCTTTTTATTAGGAACTTGCTGTGAGTATCGAAAAAGTAGGGGAAATTGGGGAGCCTCTATGCTTGTTTATATGTTGTTTATTTGGGATTATTTTCTTGTGTGAAATGTTTGTTTCTTTGCTGCCAATCATCTTTATGTTTGTTTCAATTTATAAGGGTGATGTTATCATTTAAGGTATATGGGGAATGGTTGTGCTATGCATAAAGTACTTTGGGGTAAAGAAGTTAAGATTGAATCTTTTGTGTAGTTGAGTCCTTGTCCTCAGACGTATCATATCCCATAATGCCCGTGTGAATGCATAAGAATGACGCAATTAGTATAAGTGAAAAAGGTGGGATTGACGAAAGAGGAATGGACAAGATGACTAGCAAAAAAGGAATGTGAGATTTGAGTGGGAGGTAGTTCATATATTTGAGTAACCTAAATCACCCTTGTGGTAAAATACATGGTATTAAACATGTAGACTTAGTTTATTCGGTTATATGAACTACATGGAGTATATAATAGATGCATTTATTTATTTTACTAAAGTTGTTTATGATCTGCTTTGTTTGAAGAGGTTTTTGTCACCTACTGAGTTGTTTGTGCTCACCCCTTTAAATATTTTACAGATGAGAAATAAGTAGTTTGAAGTTGGTTTCTTGCAAGGTTTACATGTGAAATGTGTGTGTTGTTGCTTTCCTTAGAATAAGACGTAGACTTTAGTCTACCTTTGTAATATTACTTTATGGAGTACCTTGAAATAAATAATAAATTTCAATTTATTGTTGAGTTGTTCTTTTTCAATTTCTTCATATTAATTCTAATTATGAAAAAATATATTTCATAGTTGGAATATGTGTTACACCTCAAAAAAAAATTATATATATATATATATATTCCAAAAATTGGGGTCAGTAATATGCAACAAGTTTAATGGGAGGTCAGTAATATGTATATATAAATATATGTATATACATATTACTGACCTCAATTTTTGGAAAATATATATATTTTCCGATTACAGTATATATATATATATATATATTTTTTTTTTTGTTGTTGTTGCAAGTAATTGTTGACCTTAGTAATTACTGACCTCAATTATTGTAAGGTGAATCAGAAAATATATATATTTTCAAAAATTGAGATCAGTAATTACTATTTTCATATTACTGACCTCAATTTTTGGAAAATATATATATTTTCAAAAATTGAGGTCAATTTACAGTATATTTTCCACACAAAATATATATATATATATATGTATTTAATATATATATATATATTATCCACATCAAAACCGATTCACCTTCCCCAGTAAACTTGCAACAATAACATTTATTGTCACCTAATTACTATTTATTGCAAAAATAATAGAAACTTGTAAGCCGGAGCTGGCGAAGTTAAGAACTCGTCAGAGTTCTGGTCATCTCTGACGAGAGAGAGAGAGAGAGGATCGTCTAAAGGTGGAGGCTTGGCCAACTCAAAGTAGATCTGGGAGCACGGTTGGTGATGATGATATTTGCGACGGTCGACGGAGGCTGATGTGGACGGAGTTGGCGACGGTGCAGACGACGAGGAACACGTTTATGAGGAGGAATGCAGCGCGGCAACTGCGGCGCTGCCATCATAACCCAAGCTGACGGTTAGAAAGATATTTGATGCGGCTCGAAACTGAAAACATCGCCGATTTCTTCTCCGGCCAAAGATGAGGCTGGTGCTACTCGATCGAGACGCCGTCGTCGATGCCATCTTCTGCCATGGAGGAGCACTTACGTTTCAAAGTGGTGGTGGTGGACTTGAGAGGGATAAGATTAGATTGTTAGGTTGGAGATAGAAAAATAATTTTAGTAAGAATAATTGAGATGAGCAATGAAAAACGTTTTTCATTAGAATGGGCAAAAATACCTAATAATTAATACCAAATGAGCATTATTTCTAAAAAGGATATAAAATTCGAGCAGTTTTGAGTAAGAAAGCCCAGATAGGTTGTTGAGAAAATGTGAGAGGATAAGGCCGAAGATCTTTAGTACAAAGCCCCGTAAGAACTACATGATTAGGTTTACAGAGATATTTTTTTTTTTAAGAACGGTTTAAGGAGCTTGTTTAGTTCATGCACTTTTTGTTATTTATTAAGCTAATCGTATTGTATGAATCACAATATACAACGTGAGTGGATAAATAATCTTGGATTTGGCTTCTTTACAGTAATTTTAGGTGAAAGTTCATAATATCTATACCATGGAAATATTCTAAGGGTTTAAATTAGACAATGGTAAATAAAGAAGGAATTAAAATATAAAAAAGAGAAGAAAAGTAAAACACCTAACAGAACTGTTTACTATGCCGTTACCTTTTCTTTTGTCTCCAATTCATATGAACATCTATGTCTTTGTTATCGTATGCATTCATATCAGCAGCTAAATCTGTGCTCTTCAATTCCTCGTTCTCAGAACTACCTTTTTCTACTTCTGATGTGTTTAGGCGCAATTCATCACCAAATTGTTTAACTGGATTAAGAATCAATGTTCTCACGTTCAAAGTTGTCAGGTGAAGGCAAAACAAAATTCTAATCAAATCAAAATTACACAATAAAATAATATGTAGAGTAGATTACATGCAAGATTGAGAAGAGAAACATTTTTGTTCATGGAAGAAAGAGAGGACCGGAAGAGATAAAAAAGAGGAGAATAGAAGGGCTATCAGAACCCAGAAATACATGAATTCATATCGACATAGGAATTATGAACAAAAAAAGATCGACATAGGAATCCTTTTTTTTCCCTCTTTTCTTTAACTGTTTCTTGACGACGTTAAGATTCATTGCCGGATTAAAAATGTAAAAAACAAATGTTTTATTTTTAGAATGTAAAAAACAAATGTTAGCATATGTGGCACAATGAAATCCATTAGGTTAGAATGATGAGTAAGATTTTATGAAATTTACATAAATTTAGGATTATTAACTATATATAGAGGAGCCGGATCCAATAATCTTCAAGTCTACAATGAACAACAAAATTCATGAAATCAAAAATTGAACACGCAAAGCGGTTTGATCATATATATTTTGCATTGCAAAAAATTACAGTAGAAACGATTTCTAAAATGTTTCTATTATTCGAACACAATGATATCCTTGTTGTTGCCACCATCGCCATAGCTAACGATCTTCTTCTCCGACACATCCTTTGAACCCGAAACCCGAAATGCTTTCTTCAGTCCACCAATCAGCCTCTGACTAATGCTCTTCATCACCCCCGGAGTCCCAGTACATGACGACCAATTATTCCCCTCCGTTTTCTCTTTGCCTCTAAAATTAAGGAGCCGGAAACTAGAAGAAGAAGCAGACATCGTTATCAGCTTACTGAGGTTATTCTCATCATTACTCCCATAATGAAAACTCGCAGACTTACGTTCACCACCGGCCTCCGCCAATATGCTCCGCTCATTATGACACTCTTCCAGCAATTTCTTCATCCCACTCAGCTCCTCTTCTAGGGTTCTGATCCGTGAGCTCGTCGCAGCCATGGTGGCCTTCAGCTGCGCCGATTGGCGGAGAACAGTGTCACGTTGGAGGAGGGAACCTAGTGTAGCTACTGGGGCATGATCGGATTTGGGGTCATCATAATGATGCTGGAGGAGTGGAAGTTGAGTGTGGAGATCACCAGTAGCTGCAGTAGCTGCGGTGAGAATGGTGCGGCGAGTGTTGAGCTGCTCGATGAGCATGGCTCGGACCACGAAACGTAGAGGCATTACTGGGTTTTGCACTGCTTCTAGAAGGATATGTGGAGAGAGCTTGCTGCAGTCTATGGAACTACATATCTGTGCTTTCTGCTCCTCTGTGATTTTGCCTTCGTATCTCTGCAGGAGTAAAAACCAACACTTCTATCATAGTCAAGAGCATGTCAAAATATTTTTGCTATGAAGGTACATTTTTTTTTTTGCAGCGCCAGCTATGTACCGATGCTTCTACTATACGTTAACGACATATACGCATATCTAACGGTGTGATGAGTTACTATAATAAACTTGAGTTACTATTTATGACTTAGGCACCGTTAGATCATGAGTGTATGACATACATGGTAGAAGTTCCCGCTAGAGTTACGTACCATAATATAAAGATCAACGAGCTTGTAAACGACGTCATGGCTTCCAAACCGACGCTGAATGACCTCAGCAACTATCTGAAAGTCCTCAGGACACACCGTTATAACCTCATGTAGCCAATCCACACGGCTGTCGCCGTCGCTAGACATAGCCAATGCCTCAATGCACCTGCTCACGAGAAAAGCCACCGTTTCGGCTTCGGGAAGTAACGGCATGCAAGACCTAAACACTACGGACGCGTAATCTCTGTTGACGGCGACGACTTGGCTGAAGTAGGTGTCTGTTAAGTGGAGTAAGTTGTTATCATCCTCGTCGATAGTCTCCGTCATTTCGAGTAGCTCAGCGGCGGTTCTTAGAGCGGCGACGTTGAACAGCGTTATGACGAGGCGGGCACCGTAGCAGAAATCGGCAACAAGAGTGAACGTTTCGGCGGAGATGTTTAACGGCAACGTGAAGTCCGAGACGAAGGCGGTTAGTTGGCGCTTTAAATATGTGCTTCTTGATGTCAGTGGATCCTATGAACAAAAATAAATAAACGGAAAATGATAAAATATTATAATGGCTCCTAGCTTAAATATTTGCAATTAATTTTATCGAAATTAGATCATTCCAAATGCAACGTTTTGTTTTCTGTTAACAGAAAGAAAGTTAATGCTAAACGAAAACTCTATTTACAGCCTTAATTCCTTATTAAACCTTACTAACCATTTGACTAATCATCTTCCATATGACGGTTTTAGCCATTTTACAACAACCAGAAGATTTCGTGTGCCCTTTTCGCAACAATGTGCTAAAACAAAAATGAAACTAGAAACCCAGAACCAGAATGTTGGGATTCTACTGCTTATCCATATTCTCTAATTAGATAGACCACCACTACTTAGTCTTCACTATTCACTAATCAACGATATTAACAATAAGATGATTCATTTTTCAACAAAGAAAATTGTCAAATGATTTAGATTTGGAATCACAAACAACCCCGGAATGCTTAAGAGGACCAGAAACTTGTGTGAATGAAAAAACAAAAAATGAAAATCTCCGGTAAGATCCATGACTCCCAGCTAAAATCTATCCATCTTTATCGACAGAATATATACAAACCTAATGGCCCTCAACTGAGAAACGAAAGAAGATCAAGAACAGAAGGACTTAACAATAGAGGGAATCGACAAACCTTGTGCAGTTGGAAACATTTTCCCTGAACTCGAATCAGAACTTCTGTACTGTGCCCAGTTGCCCGAGACCTATAACAAATATTTTAAACCCATCAAAATTATTTCTGAAACAAATATCTGATTAAAATAATAGAAAACAACTCTGACCATGATTCAACTCTGGAATGGAGAGGTGTAGAAGGAGAAAATATGGCTGGGGAGAGAGAAGGAGAAGCAGAGGAGAATTCACAGTCATCTTCTTCTTCATAGATGGTCTCAACAAACCCTAGATTTTTCCAATTCCTCATTTCCCTCCAGCTACCAGAACCCCTGACTATTTAGCTACTCCTCTTTGAGTCTTTGTTGTTGTTGTTGTTCTTCTTCTTCTTCCTTGAGAACACACACAGGTTTTTGGGGGAAGAGTATTTTTTTTATTTTTTATATTAGTGATATGATTTACCTACTGCTTTTATTGCCATTAGGGTTTTTGTTCTGAATCTGGTGAGTCATTCCCCTGGTGGTTTCAATTTTTTGGGTGCATGTGATCACTCATAAATGCATTCTTCTCAGCATTTACTCTATTTGTTTTGGATGCAGTTTTGGTTTCTTAATAATGGTTTTCTGACAAAAATTCTCTTTTTCGGTCAATATTATTATATATTTGATTGATTTTGAAGTTTTGAATTTTGATCCTGATCATCAGCTTTAGATCCTCAGCTAGACCTGTAAATTGACCGGATCTGGAGCAGATCAGTAATAGGAATTTTGGATCCGGATCCAACCCGTTACCCGCCGGCTTATTGATAACTCGATCCAAATCTGGATCCGACAGGTAACGGATATCCGACCCGTTAATCTGATTCGTTTATGATAATAAATAATTTCAAATTTTAAATAATAATTTCATGATATTATCATAAATTTTCATAAAACACTTACGAAATATTATAATAAAATAAAGGCTTACAACAAAAGTTGAATTACATGACCAAAATACTCCTTGTTAACATTAAACTAATATAATCCAAATACTAAACCTCCATTAATATTTTTAGCAAAGAGCATACACTACCAGAAGAAAGGCTTTAGCCGACGAAAAAAAAAACCAGGCCGACGAATTTTTTTTTCGTCGGCTAAAGTGGACTTTAACCGACGAAATTTTCCTTCGTCGGCTAATTAAAAATCTTCGTCGGCTATGATCAACTTTAGCCGACGAAATTTTTATTTCGTCGGCTAAATAATTTTTTTCGTCGGCTATAGTCTGTGAACTTTAGCCGACGAAATTTTCAAAAGTTTAGCCGACGAAATTTTCAAAACTTTAGCCGACGAAATTTTTAGAGTTTAGCCGACGAAATTTTTAAAAGTTTAGCCGACGAAAAATATAATTTCGTCGGCTAAAGTGTCTTATATTTACAAATTTTGATGCAATATGGTCCTACGCAAAAAGGGGTGTAACTTTTGATCCGTCCGTCATAAATTGTTGAAATTTTGACAGCAGCTCCGCAGGCCCAAATCCAAGCTAACTTACTTTCGGGGCCTATCCGACCGTCGGATCTAGCGATCCGAGGCTTTTTATGTAATTTTCTGTTTTTAGGGTTTGGTCTTTTTCTTTTAAAACTGCGGTCAACCCTATTTACCGTTATTATTCCCTATGGGGAGCCCTATCGTCGGAAGGCAAATGTCTCAAAATTTTTATATAGGCGGTTGCGTCTCATCTACGTGAAAGTTTTTCGTGTGGAAGGTTTGACCAAACTACGTAATATAGAGGGAGATATGAGCGTTTTCGTGAATTTATACACTTTAGCCGACGGAAATATATGAAACGTCGTCGGCTAAGGTCAAAAAATTTCAAAATTTTTTAGGCGGTAAACCAAAGTTGGAGTAAAATTTTCAAAGGACTTTAGCCGACGAAAATATATAAAAATTCGTCGGCTAAGATGGTCTTTGCCGACGAATAACCTAATATTTCGTCGGCTATAGTTATTTTTTAATTTTTTAATTACATATTATAGCCGACGAATACATTAGGGTATTCGTCGGCTAAACCCTAAAATTTCTCTATTACCTACTATAGCCCTATATTCGGTGGTTATTTTGCGTAAAATTTTTATACGACTTGTTGCGTGTCATCGGTTTAAAACTATTTTCAGTTGGAGGTCCGGCCAAAATACGTAATTTAGACGGTCGAACGACCTTTTCCGTGCGTTTAGGGGTTTGACTTACGAGATTGACTGTCCGGATCGAGCCCTTATTCTTTTCGGATCAAGTTGAATTTTTTCCCATACATGTATTTTATCATGATGGTCAGATCTGACGGTTGGATTTTTTTTTCTCAAGTTTGATCATCACAATCACAACATGCATACTAATGTTGTATAACTTGTTTACCAAGTGTTATGTAAATGTTCCGTTTCAAAAACAAACTATACGTAAAACTTTCAAACGCTAAAAAGTCATGAAATAAGATATGAAGAGAATGTTGAAATACATCCACGGTTGAAAAATCACACTATTCCGGTAAATATTCGGTGCCGATAGTTGCGGTCAATGCAATTTTTCATTTTTTCCCCCTATGAGTAGCCCTATATTCGGTGGTTATTTTGCGTAAAATTTTTATACGACTTGTTGCGTGTCATCGGTTTAAAACTATTTTCAGTTGGAGGTCCGGCCAAAATACGTAATTTAGACGGTCGAACGACCTTTTCCGTGCGTTTAGGGGTTTGACTTACGAGATTGACCGTCCGGATCGAGCCCTTATTCTTTTCGGATCAAGTTGAATTTTTTCCCATACATGTATTTTATCATGATGGTCAGATCTGACGGTTGGATTTTTGTTTCTCAAGTTTGATCATCACAATCACAACATGCCAAATGTATAAAAATACTTTTAGCCGACGAATTTCAAAGGTTTAGCCGACGAATTTCCAAGTTTTAGCCGACGAAATTGGTACCTTTAGCCGACGAAATTTTCAAAGGAATTTAGCTGATGAAAATATATGAAAAGTCGTCGGCTAAAGTCGAAAAATTTTCGAAATTTTCAACCAAAATTTTTTGGCGGTCAACCAAAATTTTCAAACGACTTTAGCCGACGAAATTATGAAAAGTCGTCGGCTAAAGTCGAAAAATTTTCAAAATTTTGAACCGAAATTTTTTGGCGGTCAACCAAAAAGTTTAGCCGACGAAAATAAAGAATTTCGTCGGCTAAAGTTCTTTATATAGCCGTAATGCGGCCCAACACTAGACATAATGCGGCCCCTCCTCCTCTTCCTCCTCCTTCTCCTCTTCCTTCTCCTCCTCCACCTCCGCCACTCTCTCTCCTCACCCCACCGTCTACTCTGCACCCCCACGCGCCCAATGGCCACCTACCGCGCCCTCCTCTCCCTCAAGTCCTCCCTCGACGACCCTCGCCGAGAACAACCTCTCACCCTCGCCGATCTCACCCTCTCCAATCTCACCCTCTCCAATCTCACCCTCGCCTAGAACAACCTCTTACCCTCTCCAATCTCACCCTCGCCGAGAACAACCTCTCCGGTCCCATCCCGCCTGAGATCTCCGCTCTCTCCGCTCTCCGCCTCCTCAACCTCTCCAACAACGTCTTCAACCGCACGTTCCCGCCGGAGCTCTCCAACCTCACTAACCTCTGTGTTCTCGACCTCTACAACAACAACCTCACCGGCGTGTTGCCGGTTTCGGTGGCTCACATGACCAACCTCCGCCATTTGCATTTGGGTGGCCGAAAGTTTAGCCGAAAGTTTCTGCAGTTTTTTTTTTCAAAACCCAGCAACTTTAGCCGACAATATTCAAACACTATATTCGTCGGCTATAGTTATTTTTAATTTTTTTTAATTTTTTTTATAAGTTTTAGCCGACGAATAACCTAATATTTCGTCGGCTATAGTTATTTTTAATTTATTTTTAATTTATTTTTTATTTTTTTTATAAGGTCTTAGCCGACGAATTTTTTTAACAGGCCGACGAAAATTTTTCGTCGGCTAAAGTACTTTTTCTGGTAGTGATAAAAAAAGAGTGCGGCTATTGAGACCTCTAAATTTGCTCACTAGACCTCATTCTATTGTGAATTATTAAATGACATATATATCTTCATACACAATGACTATAAAAGACAATAATTATACAAACAAAACTATTATATTTATTCTCTCTATAATTTCCAATTCAATAATAATTAATTACAATCTTTATTATTTTCCTTATATATTTTCTTTTTCTAATTTCTTTTTATTAAAGCATATATATATATAATTCATAAGAGCTAAAACAATGATTAAATATCGATTGTGTGACATAAAATTTTGTATTATCATATATGTACGTTGAACGCATATACTTGCAAGGTGCATAAATATTTTTGTAAAAGATATATATATATATATATACATGCCTTTTCAAATACGAACCTCCGTATTTATTCAAAAGGTCCGGATTTCCTTAATTGACATACTTTTAGATCATATTTTCTCATCTCAACCATGCATCTTTTAGGTATATATGTGTTGATCGGCAAAAAAAAAATATATATAAATAAAGAGAAAAGGAATTAAAAAATATATATATATAGATAAATACTTTTCTTGTGTTAGATGCACAATGCTTCAGAGTTCAATTGTGACTCTAGCTTGCAAACAGCTGGACAACAAAGTCCATTGCAAACTCAATCTTTCAAACCGTACATTCTATATAAAGAGACACAAAGAAGAAGAAAAAAGGGGGACACACGGACAGAGGGCAAGGGACAGAAGGCGAAGCGAACCAGGGAGAGAAACAGAGAGAAAGAAGGCAAAACACAGAAGAAGAGAGCAGGCAGAAGAGCAGCGAACCAAACAAAGGTGGAGCCCCCCCGTTCTAACTATTTTTTTCTTTTGCAGCGCCTTTATCTTTCTGTGTCACTCCGCCGGAAGCCCGAAAACAAAGCCATCTCCCTTAACGCGAGATGACCCCGCGAGGCAGTCACCAAAAGTAGGCGAGATGACCTCGCCCCCTTCCTCCCTTGTTACAGCAAACATATGGTATTGCATCTCGCATAACAAGTCATGCAAGGGGAAGGAAACAAACAAGTAACGCGAGTTTGAAGAGCAAGAACTCACCCTTGACGACTTGAAGAATCCTTGACCAGATCAAAGAGAAGGAGACGACATATCTCAATTTATAGAAAAGCAGTTTCCTCAAGTCCAACTCCCAACCAGACAGGGATAAACGTCTGGAGTTATGTTATTCGCGTAATCTCATCAACTTCATCAAGGAAAAGACGATGAAATCAAGGAGAAGATGACAAAGTCCTGCCAAGCAGAGTTCGTGTGTAAAGAAGACCTCGCGAGATGGTTGAAGTCCTAAAGCAAACGCGAGCCAATAGTCGTGCTAAGGCAGAAACCCTAAGGGGTGGCGAGCCAACAGTCGCGCCAAAGTAGAAACCCTAAGGGGTGGCGAGGTGACTTACCCTAAGGGGTGGTGAGGTTACTTAACCCTAAGGGGTGACGAGGTGACTTAACCCTAAGGGGTGGCGAGGTGACTTAACCTTAAGGGGTAACGAGGTGACTTCACCCTAAGGGGTGATAAGGTGACTTAACACTAAGGGGTGGCGAGCCAACATTCGTGCCAAAGCAGGAACCCTAAGAGGTGACGAGCCAACATTCACGCCAAGGCAGTAACCCTAAGGGGTCGCGAGGTGACTTCACATCAAAGCAGAAACCCTAAGAGGTGGCGAGGTGACTTAACCCTAAGGGGTGGCGAGGTGACTTAACCCTAAGGGGTAGCGAGGTGACTTTACCCTGAGGGGTGGCGAGGTGACTTAACCCTAAAGGGTGGCAAGGTGACTTAACCCTAAGGGGTGGCGAGGTGACTTCGTATCGAAGCAGACACCCTAAGGGGTGGCGAGGTGATCTTCGTATCAAAGCAGACACCTTAAGGGGTGGCGAGGTGATTTTATATCAAAGCAAAACCATAAGGGGTGGCGAGCTAATATTTAGAAGTCCTAAGCCCACGCGAGGTGAAATGACGTCACAGGCGAGATCCATTCATGCAGAAGATGAAGCAAGTCGCGGAGTCCGCTCACAGACATACACGCGGAGTCCGCTTATAGATATACACGCGGAGCCCGTTCACAGACATACACGCGGAGCCCGCTCACAAGTATACACGCGGAGCCCGCTCACATACATACACGCGGAGCTCGCTCACAATTATACACGCGGAGCCCGCTCACCGACATACGCGCAGAGTCCGCATGAAGGGGCAATCCGCTTACATGCGCAGATCACCTACGCCACTATCAAGGACTATGGCCAAAGCCATTCAAGCCTTTTTGTCACGCTGCTGCAACACCTGTTATTGGTGCCTAAATCAAATCAACAGACACTCTACCAAATTGGGTGTCTACAAGAAACACAGTTAACGGACTCAAAATACGTCTGTTTAAACTAAAAGCCAGCATTAAGCCATGAAGCCTACAAACCTCTTTTGAACTACGGTCGGTTTGATCCTACAAAGGGGTACGTAGGCAGTCTAGCAGCCCACTAGATGCAACCAAAATTCCAAACAGAATCCTTTACACCACCAGTCAAATTCTTCCGGTCCAAATAACTCTGGCCAAATTTCGAAAGCACCAAAGAATCAAATTCATAACCAAACATTTCGAACTACAATGGTTTGATCCCTTTACAAGGGTATGTAGGCAGTCTGGATTCAAATCTGGATACAACCACACCTAAAACAAAGCCTTGATTCTTTCCAAGCCAAATTCCCCACCAGAAACACACATGCTCCGTTTGTCACTTTGTATTTAGAATCAAAGGGTCTTCCCTTGAAAACGAGGGTTGTAATTAAAGAATTTACTTTATTCTGAATGGGCCGAACCAGACATAAATTAAAACCCTATCTTAGTTAATAAGATGGGGTGAAGTTATGTTGGGTATACATGCATTTACAATTTTTGCCTAACAATATAAGTAGATCATCTTTACAAAATTTTAGCCAAATTGATAATTATTAAGGTATTCAAAACTTTGAATTACACGAACGGTTCATGTTGAACATACTTGGTTCGTTCATTGTAATCATATAATTTTGATACGTTAACGATTATCAATTTGGCTAAAAATTTGTAGAGATGATCTACTCATATATACATACAATGTGAATGGTTAAGATAAGAAAATATGATCTAAAAATGGGTCAATTAAGAAAATCCGTACATTTAATTTGAATAAATACGGATATTTGGACATGATAATATATATATATATATATATTGATTATAGAAAATATAGATTTATTAAAATAATTTATTATAAGGTATAAGATAGAGATCAAATTATTCAAAATAAAAAAAAGAGAACAATAATAACGAGTACAAAAGAGAAAAACAAAAGTTAAAAAAATATATAGAATAGTTCATGATAAAACATTTTCTTGCATAAAAAAAATAATCAAAAAATGAAGGTAGAGATAATGGATGTTCAAAAACAAAAAGGTAAAAAAAAAACCAAAGAATGAGAGGTCTATTGTGTGAATAAGAGGTAAAGTAAGTAATTTATTAAAACATATGTCAATAAATAACTAAAGTTATGTTAGGAATTTGAAATAAGGTATATATAATGAGAAAATACTTATATTGAAAAGTAAAAGGGAGGTGTAAAGAAAATGAGAGGTATATTGAGCAAATTTAGAGGTCCCAATAACCGCACTCTAAAAAAAATATAAGTATCAGTTCAACTTCATCAAATCATACTTTAGACGCAATTTAGACGTTCAGGTTATCCAAATAATTATTATATTATTTAATATTTATCAGTAATATTGTATTTATAAAAATATTATTTAATTATTTTAAAACGGATCTAGGTCCTTAACATATTTGATCAATCTTGATCCGTATCCGATCCATTTAATAAACGGGTTAACGGATCTGAGTCCTTAACGGATTCACAGATCAAATTTTCGATCCAAATTAACCCGTTTAAAAACCATGGATCCGGAGCGGGTCTGGATCATAATCTGGTCCATTTACAGGTCTATCCTCAGCTTGTTTATCTGTTGGTGCATATATGTCAACTATATATGTGGTGGAGTTTGAAAAGGAAAAAAAATCAAACTATATTGTAAATTGAATTCTGTTTATATATTTTTTATTTGGTCGAAAGATCGGTTCATTAGATATGATATTCATCTCCAAAGAACTTGCTTGAATCGAAATTAAATAATAAGAGTATCTTTAGCAATGCTAGCCATTGTTGAGTTAAAATTTGATCAATTAGCTAAAACGTCATTTTGGTTAGCCACTTTAGAAATACGGCTGTATCAATAATTTTTATTTTAGTTACCATTACATCAATATTATTTTTCAAATAAAGATTAAATAGTTTAAATATATTTATATATCACGTAAAATATATTACAATGAATGTATTAAATTATAGCTAGCCTCATCTGAGTCATCTCGCTCTTTATATTTAGCTGGCGAGATAGCTAAAAGTCATAATAACTAAATTTTGGATAGTTTGTTGGAGTTCTGAAAAGAAAAGAAAAATCAACACGCTCTTTAAAATAAATAAAAGCTAAAATTGAGAGTTTACTAAAATTGCTTTAAAAAACCGACGATGCCTGATTCAATTTTACGTCCGAGTTATTTAATCGAATTGATCGTGATAGATCGCAAAAATGATATGAGATGTACTAACTTAGACAAGACCCTAAACCCTAAACTTTTTAGATGAAATGAAGCTAGAAATTCATTGATAATTAATACCTTAAAATGGAAAAAGAATAGTAACTGGTGGCCACGCAAACCTACCCCTACCATCCCTAGTACTTGCGTCAACGTGAAGATATTATCCCTGTTGCATTGGAGAAATGATGAACACTCCAACACTATGCAAGTGATGTTAAGATTTCATAAACAAACGAACAATAAAACATTGAATCACATACCAACCAACAACACGTACGTTATGATATATCAACAAAGATTATGTGTGTAATACACCAATTTGGTGATACTGAATTATATCTACTATATTCCTGCAAATAAATAAATAAGGTAGAAGATTGTTGGGTTACTCCATTTATTTTGTTAACTATATACTTCTGGTATCAAAATATATATATATATATATATATAATGAAAATTTGTTTAGTCATTATGTTTTGAAGTCGACATATGTTTTATTTTAATCTGAATGGTCCTTAAAGTCACGATTTTTCATCCAAATGATTATTCCGTCAAGTTTCTCAGTTAAATTACTGACATGACCGTTAAAATCGTGACTTTAAGGACCATTCAGATTAAAATAAAACCATAAGGACTAAACAGATGTCGACTTCAAACCATAAAGACTATACAATATTTTATCCATATATATACTTGTATGACATGACGCTTCATATTGTATGTGACTTGTGACAAGGGGCATAGCAACGTATGACGTATTAAGTTTGCACAATGTCTTGTCTGTGACCATTTGAGTAATTTTCTCATTCCTTGAAAATAGCAAATGAGGAAGAACAATAATATCTGCGAGGACCAGTTCATGTGAATCAATTCAAAGAAAGGAAAATTGATATATAATCTCCATGTACTAGATGCATTTGCAAAACATAACAACTCATTTTGTACAACAAAATTGACAGTTTCGAGTTTAAAAATATTGTCTAAAATGAAAAAGATAACAATTTAAATGTGGGAGCGGATTCTACGCATCAAAGTACACTTGCACCATTAATATGTAAGTGCTCAAATTGTCGTATGAGAAGATCGAATGAAGATTAGGGACCCTAAATTCATTCATTTCAATTTCATTTTTAATCCGATCAAATTAAACGCCCATAATAAAAGTACAACTTTTTCGATCTAGTGTTCTCACATCCTTAGTTGGAAACACTTAAAATTATTTTTTTGAGTTTTAATTTTGGTAACAGTATTAGTATATATGCTTGTAGTGCAACGTAGATAACCGAATCAAAATACTACATACTAATTACTCGATTCACTTACATCTTGGTGCATAAAAGAATTTTCACACCCAACAAACCATTTCAATACCAAGACGGTTTGAGCTCTAACCGAGACAAATCCATTTACAACCCTATTTTTTTAATTTTTTCTTAGGATATATAGTCTTCTAAAATAAAAAAAGGAGTCCAACCAATTATACAGCAATCCATAAAAGCCCAAATATATGGCCCGCCACATAACAACGAGAGGCACAAATCCGCAGCCTTCGCAAGAGAAAACCCTAATCCCTCTCTACGACGTCGTTTCCTTCTTTAGCTATAGATAGCTTTCTTCTCCTTGTTAAACCTCACTCATTTGCCGTCAGAGAGTGAGAGAGCCAGAGGCCAAACCCTAAGAGAGAGAGAGAGAGAGAGAGAGAGAGAGAGAGAGATGAAGAGGAACCCACGCGTCTCGAGCTCCCGCCGCAAGAGCCGCAAGGCCCACTTCACGGCGCCGTCGAGCGTCCGCCGCGTGCTGATGAGCGCGCCGCTCTCCACCGACCTCCGGTCCAAGTACAACGTCCGGTCCATGCCGGTGCGCAAGGACGACGAGGTCCAGGTGGTGCGTGGGACCTACAAGGGCCGCGAGGGCAAGGTCGTCCAGGTCTACCGCCGCAAGTGGGTCATCCACATCGAGCGCATCACTCGCGAGAAGGTCAACGGCTCCACGGTCAATGTCGGCATCAACCCCTCCAAGGTCCTCATTACCAAGCTCAGGCTAGACAAGGATCGCAAGGCGCTGCTGGACCGCAAGGCCAAGGGAAGAGCCGCCGCCGATAAGGACAAGGGCACCAAGTTCACGGCGGAGGACATTATGCAGAACGTCGATTGAGGTTTGGTTTTGGTAGCGGAGATTTTAGTGACTGAGGGTATCTTATGTTTAGTGGTTTAAGTTTTTAAGCTAAGAATATGGATGGATTTCGGACCGTGTTTATGTTTTTAATGCTTTATGGAGGTTTATGTATGGATCTTCGATAGGAGACGTATGGATCTTCGATAGGAGACGTATGGATTTTGTGATGGTTTTAATGCTATAATTTTTACTTTGATCTTCCTGTCAATAATCTTTGGTTTGATTTAGTTTTGATGTGATTTTTGAGTGTGTTGTTACTCTGTGTGTTGTGTTTCGATAGATATATAGATTTGCCATGAGATATCTGTTATGCCAAATGAATGGGGTGATTGCTTTTGGGTCTGGCAACAATCTTGTATGCTGTGTCGAGTAGGATTACGTACATGTTGACTGAACTTAGATGAAGTGCTGGTAATGGGTCACCAATTTGTGGTGTTAAGTTTTGTTCTGGTGGGAGATTGAGCTTTCTGGTCTAACTCCTACGCTGCTGGCTTTAAGTATGATGCTGGTTCCATGCAATACATAGGTTTGAGTTGTCATTGAGATACCGATTACCATGTATGGAAAGGTTTGAGTTGTCATTGAGATACCGATTACCATGTATGGAAAGGTTTGAGTTGTCATTGAGATACCAATTACAGTGCGTGTAAAGGATTTTGTTTTCTGTTTGTTGTTCAAGCGCCTTGTTTGTGGTGGTATATTTGAGTGATGTGTTTTGGGATGCGTGAAAGTTGGTGTGTCTGATCTTCTGTTATTGCATTTTGGTGAGTTGGGATGCTGCAGGCCTTCGATGAGGGATTGGTAATCTTTTAGGATTGAAGCTTTAACATTTATTTTATTTACGAAAGTTGATTTGTTTGATCATAGGCTTGCTTTGTTTTCAAATCTCAAGCTCTGTGGCATTAATGTGCTTTTGAAAATATAGTTGTGTGGGTGAGGAGTATCTTATCATGAATTGGATTGTATTTGTTGTAACAACCTCACGATCTTTCTATCTACTAAGATCCATCTGCTAGCTAGTTTTCCTGTCCATTGGTCTATTTTTTGCTTGGAAGTTGCAATGTCATGGGGTTGTGTCTAGTCGTCCTCATGAACCCTCAATATCGACTTAATGACTCATGAATTTGATCAATCCATTGCTTGTTTTTACAACTTTTGATTGGTTAAATCAAAATCGGACTGATGTTAGAGATCGAGTGCTCTTGCTTCGATTCACTGACTAGTGAAGGTTATGTACATGGAGACTAAACTAGTCTCTACCAATTCAGTGCCCAGAATATGATAGTCTAGTGTTGAACTTCATTCCACTTATTTGCTGATGGCCCCATTGGACCAACCCCTAATTGTGTTTTTTCGACGGCCTTAAGAACCAACGAATCAGTAATTGCTGTGACTGAAGACTTTTGGGTCATGTCTATGCCTCAGGCGGACCTTCAATCTTGCGTTCTTCAATCCTAATTGTATTTGAGCAGATCCTTTTAACACTGAAAGAAAGCAACAATCAGAAACCTTTCTGTTTGTCAACAACATTTCTGTTGCCACTTTCAGCCAAATATTGCAGTCATCATATCATGCGTTGCTATATCAACCAGGCCAAAAGTAGGTTCAAAATTCAAATATGAGGACTCGAGATGGAAAAGGCTAATCGCAGTAACAAGAAACTTTACTCAGTGTGAAGCAATGCATCAATGTTGCATTTATAAACACCATTGCAGTCCCTCATGGAGGGTGCGGTCATTTGAAACAGGCAGTTGCTATCACTTAAAACATGCAAACAAGTCATCTATCAATCGGATTCTAAGGTTTTCTCCATTCAAGGAGACTAGAATGTGAATATCAAATGCCTTAAAAGACCTACAATTGAAAACCAAAAGAATACAGGAAAATGAAACATGTCGAGCCCAGGCATCAAACAATCCATCCACAGTCATAGACAACTAGCAAACATATATCTGTGGAAACTACTTATTAAGTGCTCCTCTCAAGAGCCAGCCAAAAAATTGAACCAGGTACTGGTTTCCAACGAGGAATCATCCAACGGCAAAAACATCAAGGTTTGAGGGCAATGGCCAACCCGAATTTGGGATGTTTGTCCAAGGACTTGGTGTCAATCTCACCAGATACGGTCAGCATAGACTTTGGTATCACTTCATGCTGCAGGAGGGCTCCCAGCTTGCCATGATTGTTGAGCTTTGCTTTCACTACCGTCAAGGGATCAATAGCATATTGGCCTCCCACTGTGAAAGTGTTCTCGTTTGTGGAAAACTTTCTGGTGATTTCCATAACACCAGCGCTCCTCTTCAATAGATCCACATAATGGACATAAGATGCTTTTACACTGTCTCCCTTGTCACCCCTGAGAGGAGAGAAAGATGAATTGTTTAATAATGCACAATTTGATACTTCAAACAGCAACCAGAGCATACTATTGTCATACATAATGGCTATAGTACAAATGCTTACAGAATTATTGAAGCAATGGAAACCGGTTGTGTCACGCTAAATCCAGCAGTGTACTTTGTAAAGTTTCCAGAAGTGGTGTCATAACCAGCTTCTGCACCAAATGCAATGGTTGGGGTACCAATGGTAGCTGAAAAATCAATGGCTGGGGATTGATTCAAAGCAACAGCTGTGGTGAAGGAGGCATGGTCGTGAAAGTACTGAACTTCCAACTACAAAACAAATAGAAAATAACAAAAATAGTTAATCCCACAACTATATCTATGGTATACATGTACATGTATACATACATGTATATCTCATAATGTAAGATTAAAGATTGTATACCTTGCCACCGTTATAGTCTGGCACTTTGAATGAAGCAATAGTCTTTGTGGATGGAATAATATCTGTGATTGTGAAGGTAGTTGAGATCTGCCAATCAAGATAAAAGTAGACATTGTTAATAGAACAACGGAATTACTTTAGACAATATTTTCTAAAAAGGATGCTACCCACGTTTGAATCTGTGTCAACTTTGACATCAACCAATGCATTCTTGTATTTGTATTGTGCACCAATGTCCCCGGCAGACAGTCCTCCTCTATTCACTGCTGTTGATGTGAGAGCCTATAGAACAAAAAAGAGGTACTGAAAGTTATTGACATATAAACTAACTACTCTAATAATAAGAGGTAAATTCACATGAATAATTCCAGAAGTGGCATACAAAAACCAACAACAGTTCGAGAAATCTAAAGGTACAACCAGATCTTGAAATAGTTGCAGTTCCTATATTAAACAACCTGAAAATTAAATGCAGCAAAGTGCCCGCTGATACTTTAAGTTCAATTTTCAATTTTTGAAGCTTAACTGAACGTGAATAGAAGTATATATTACCGTGCCATCTTTCTCATGTCTCCACATGATCATTTAGACATAAAAGTTCAAAGCATAAGTAAAACGAAAGACAAGAGCTGCATGATAAAGGACAACAGCCAGACTAACATCTTAAAATTGTGTAGTCTACAGTTTGGCAACACACACATGCACACACACAGAGCGAGATGTTCCAGCATGAGGTAAAAACGAAACAAATTACGATAAGAATAAAAAGTCTAAAACAAAAGCAAAAGAGAACTCATCATTTCCATCTCAAAGAAAACACAAGGATAACAACTGTTCAAGCAGACATGATCAAATATTACACCATGATTTCGGTCCCGAAAATTCTCATAAAAATCAAACAGCCTATTTCATTTTATAGGTGAACAACATGCGGTTGCCACCGAGTACAATATCAACTCAAAAATCATCACTGAGCTCCTTAATGACTCAATTATCAAACACTAAGGTCTCCATTTGAAACGCACAATCAGATTAACAAGCCAAACATCATAAAATCATTAACCAAAATAGCAAAAGCTGCAGATTAAGGCAACGAAACTCTGATTTCCTATTCAAAACAACAATCCTCAAAAACCAAGTGAATGCGAAATTGGAGAGCTCACCACACCAGCTTCGCTGTAGGTGGAGACGCTGAATTTCTGATCGGAGTTGTAGTCCTTGGTGAGAAGATCTACAGTCAAAGCCAAAACGCAGCGTTTCAGATGCAAATTTTACACAATCGAATCAGCTGAAAACAGAAAAGAGATCAGATAGAAGAGTAGCGATCGGCGAAGCTTTTTACCTTTGGCCTTTTTGCCGATGTCGGCGAAGAGTCCAGGTCCCTTGCTCATCTTCGCTCACAGAGATAGAGAAAGAATCTGAGATTTTGGGAGAGGTGGAGAGAGAGAGAGAGAGAGAGAGAGAGAGAGAGGTGTGTGAGGAAATGAAAATGAAGGTGGGAGGGTTTGTTATTTTCGTGGTGACTAGTCTGTGCGAGGATCGACGGCTGTAATGTAGTCTGCGGAATAGGCTGTTTGAGCGCCGTTGATTTCAGTGATTTGGGGTGGAAAAATAAAAAAATAAAGAGTTAATTTCAGTTTACCCCCCAAATCTTTGGTGTCAAAATCAGTTCAGTCCTGCAATCTTTTTTAAAATCAGTTCGCCCCCTCAACTTTCGTAAACACATTAGTTTAAAATCAGTTCGCCCCCTCAACTTTTTTTAAAATCAGTTCGCCCCCTCAAAAATCAGTTCAAAAATTAGACCAAACTGGACCAAACTGATGTGTTTACAAAAGTTGAGGGGGCGAACTGATTTTAAAAAAAGTTGCAGGACTAAACTGATTTTGACACCAAAAATTTGGGGGGTAAACTGAATTTAATTCAAAAATAAAAAATCTATTTTCTTAGCAGCCACTGTGGAAATATTCGTGTTAATTAGTTAATTACCTATTTAAATTCTTCATGTATTTAACATGACATAAAAATAAGTAAATACCTTAGCTTGTGTGTTTAATAAATGGAATGTTGTAAATTCGACTTATAAAAATGTGATTGATTTTTTAGATGAGTTTGTTCGGAGAGGATCGCTTATTTGTATTTATTTATAACTTTTTTTATTGTTACAAAAAAGTTTAGATGAAAACTTGATTAAGCTTATACCACTATCCTCAAGGCAAATCTGCAACCTTAACTCTAAAAGTGGACATTTATATATCACGCAAACCTCCAAATGAGAACTAAATGAGACGTGCTAACAGTGAGGATCAAATATGGTTGGGGTCTCCACAAGCCCGCCTTACCAACTGAGCCAAATCTTATTGACATTTATTCATAACTTTAACAGTTATGTTGTTGGTTGCTCTTATTTATTTATTTTTACTTCTTTTTTTGTCTACAATGTTATCTTAAAGTGATGAGGTTCTAGTTGCACCTCCAACTTTGCTATGTATACCTTCATTACTTAGTACACTTGCATTTTGCTTTTTACTCAAAAACCTAACTAGACCTTCTTATTATTCTTACCAAAACATCTCCCACAATCTCTACCTTAGAAATTTGGAGGTACAACTTGAACTTCCCTATCTCAAAAGATATCGCTCGACTATATATAGCAACCCTAACCCAACTGTCACGTCCTGAATCTTAATTTTTACCTTAATTACTAGCATAGTGGTAATAAGAGTTTTTACCGTGTTCGTCACTAAGTGTGTAATTTAATTAGTCCCCAGAGGGTGTTGAGGGACTAATATTTTGAAGGAATTATTCTAAGGAAGAATTTTTGACGACGGTAAAAAATGGTAATTTTTACCAGTAAAAGGTAATTTTATTGATGTATTATTTTGGGGTGTTGAATTTTTGGTTTGGGTTTAATAGGGGACTTGGACCCGGATCGGGCCCAAGCCCAGTCTCTCTTTTCTTTTTTTCTTTCTCTCTCTCTCTCTCTCCCGCACCCGCTCCCGACCCGTTTTCTGCCAGAAATTTTCCGGCCGCCGTCCAGCCTCCGTTCGCCGCCGGACCGGTCCCGTTCGGTCGGTCTCCAACCCAGCAGCAATCCTAGACCGGTGGCAGCCTCCCTAGCGCCGCCGTGAGGGAGAAACGTCGCCCGGAAGCTCCGACTGCCGAATCGGTTTTCTCGCCGGAACTCCTTCCTCCGGCCGCCATAGCCGGCGAGCCTTGGCTCAAAAGGAAGCCCTCCTCCCGTGCTTCAATCCCTCCAAAGGTCTCGCTCCGTCTCGAGCTAGGTAAGGAGAAATCAGAATTTGAAATTTCTAGGGCTTTTTGTGTTTGTGCGTTCGATTGATGTGCTTAGGCTTAGAATTGGAGTTTGTGGTAGTTAGGAATGTTGTAGAGGAGGTTGAGAGGAAGATGCTGCCAAATTTTGGTGACCATCGGAGGTCGCCGGCCGCCGCCGAGAAAATGTTTTTGGTGGAGAAAAATGTGAGGAGTTTAATGGAATAAGTTTTAGAATTTTTGGAGGAGTTTTGGATAGGTTTGAGATTTGTTGAAGTTTGGTATTTTTGGCGGATTATTAATTTATAATCCTGCCATTGGATTTTATTTGGTGGAAGGTGATTTTGAGGATGTCAGTAAAATTTGTGGAGTTTTGAGGTTGGCAGTGGATTTAAGATTTTGGAGTGTTAGGCTTGGTTGAGCGCGAAGCATATTTAATTATGCATGTTTTGTCGGTGTTTTATTTTAAGGAATTAATTATGTTTGGAACAGGACGCGAGGAGGCTCGAGCAGAGGAGACCTCCGACCGACGTCAGACTTAGGCCTAAGTTGTGAGTGGACTTTTGTTTTATATAATGTGTTTGAATTGTTTTATTGTTGAGTAATTTCCTTTGTTGGATATTATTTTCCCAAAATTGAGAATTTTTGCGATTATACTCGAGGCAAAATTCCGAGAATAGTATGTATGAGAGAGAATGCTAACTAGCTATACGTGATTTCCCCCATACGCGAGGCACAATTCCGGTATGGGTGACATGAGCGTTAAACGCGAGTGTCGTAGCCCTGTGCGACTTTCTAATCTTACATTTATTTATTCAAAGATGTCGTACAAGGAGTAAGCACGTATTTATAACCACTCGGTCTTTATCCCCCATTCTGAGGAAAAATGCCAGTATGGAGCGACGTGAGCGTTAGACGCAATCGTATTAGCCTGGTGTGACTATCTAATTTAAAGCTTATTCATAGATAACATACATGGAGCATACGAGTGGTTAATACATACTGATATATATTTATAATTTGAGCCTGAGAGGCTGTTTTTGTTTATGATTTGGGGACTAGCCAGAACTAGTCGTTTGCATTGTTAAATTTCTTGGGGAAATATTATTGTTGATGAGATTATTTTGTCCACTCACTCTGACGTGATGAAATATTTTCCCCTGGGCTTTTCCTTCGTTTTTTTAAATGTCCAGTCTGCAGAGTTCGGGTGGGGTCTAGAAGGAGGCGACGAGGCATAATCACTCATTTCTCCACTACTGTTCACCAGTAGGTCTTCTGTTTAACCCACTAGGATTTCTAGTAGCTTCCGCTGTATTTCTTGTAGTAGCTCTGAATACTTTCGGAAAAATAACTGTGCATTATTTTATTTGGTTAATTGGATTAAGTTGAAGAATTCATATTATTGGTTAAAAGTGTTCTGTAATTTTTCCGGGTTAGGGTTGTCCATTTTCAAGGGAGGTTTGCCGAGTCCTTCGGTAAGTTTTCCTTGGAGGTGGTCCCCGCAGGACTCACCTCGGGTTTCAGGGTGAAATTCGGGGCGGGTCTTGACACCAACTATAGCCTAAACAACATCGAAGAGCCCAGGCTCAACAAGCCTTCTTATGTCGTGACCCAGCAATCCACCACCGTTCCAACTATCGGAAAGTTGCACCATTGCCTCCATACCCGTTGTCGAACCACGTTGCCACAATCTCCACCTACACAGACGCTAACCCAAATCCCATAACCATCGACAAACCACACCGCCACTGTCAAGACTCACCCTGAATTTTACCTTGAAATTCGAAATAAGTATTGCGGGGACCACCTCTAAGGAAAATTTTCCGAAGAACACAGTAAACTTCCCTTGAAAATGGACAACCATACCCTGAAAAAATTACAGAATTACCCTCTTAACAATTATCTTTCTCCAAATCAACCTAAATTATCCAGAGTATACACCATTGGTCTCAGCATACCATTGAAAAATATCATATAATAATCCCAAAAATATTCAGAGTTACTAAAAACAACGGAAACAAAAAAAAAATCCTAGTAGGTTAAGCAGGTAACCTACTGGTGAAAAGTGGCCAGGCATTTTTTATTTTTCCACCCCAAATCACTGAAATCAACGGCGCTCAAACAGCCTATTCCGCAGACTACATTACAGCCGTCGATCCTCGCACAGACTAGTCACCACGAAAATAACAAACCCTCCCACCTTCATTTTCATTTCCTCACACACCTCTCCCTCTCTCTCTCTCTCTCTCTCTCTCTCCACCTCTCCCAAAATCTCAAATTCTTTCTCTATCTCTGTTAAGGCTGGGCGTTCGGGCCCAAAAACCAGAAAAAATCGACCCAAAAGCCCGATCGGGCCTAATCGGTTCGGTCTAAAATCGGAAGAGTTCGGTCCGGGCCACAGACCGGCCCAAATACACTTAGTTCGGTTCGGTTTCAGGTTCGGGCTCGGTCCTGAACCGAAAGCCCGTTCAGGCCCGATATACAAATTTTTGCCACGTGTCATAAACTTATTGGTCCATATAATTTTTTATTAAAAAAAACCCTAAAACTATAAACTCTCTCTTCTCTCATCTGCGCCTCTCTTATGTTCTCTCTCTCTCTCTCTCTTCTCTCTCTTCTCCTCTACGCCTCTCTTATCTCTTACAGTTAAACTCTCTTCTTCCTCTCTTCTCTATTTTGTAAGATAACATGGTCGTGCAAGGAGAAAGAAGAAGAACAACGGTGGCTGGAGAAAGGGATGATGAAGAAGAAGCTCTAATTTGCGATTGTTTCGTCGATTGTTTGGCAGATAGGTTTGAGTTGGGTGATCTAAAGTTGGGGTTTCTGAGTTTTTCAGCTTCTGGGTTTGAGTATTCACTCATTTCAGGAATAAACCCAACCTGGGTTTTCTGGGTTTTATTGTGATCGATTACAATTTTGTATGCTAGAAGCCTAGAATTTGAATATGAAATGGTTTGCTATAGTCAAATGGTTTGTTGTAGTCAATTAGGGATTGTCCTTGCTCTAGGCTTGAATTAGATTGTTCTTGATGATGTTAGAAACTCGGGTAGTTTTGTATACAACGTGTTGTGTATTACACTAGCCTAATATTCAATAGCCTTTCTTTCAAGGAGAAGCTGATTTCAGTGGTTTGCAAACCATGGAGCAAGGTGGTTATGCTCTTTTTTTTTTTAAGGTATAATACACTCACTTAAGGGCACTTAGTATAATATAAATATGATATGTCTGATAGACCTCTCATCTAATGCTCTGTTCTTGTTTTGCAAGTGCTAATGCCCTTCAGACCTTGAGACTGCAAAGAAGTAAAATAAGTAATTCGGTTGTAGAACAGACAAGTGCAAGGTTCTCTAATATCACCTTCTTGGATCTTAGCTACTGTGGTAAAATTGCCAGTCCCGCTCTGAAGGCCATCGGAACAAACTGTAAATCGCTCAGACCATCAGGACCCCTTCGAACATTCATCGGAGGATGAATATTTCTATGACGACTACTATAACTGGGACTGATATGATCAAAGCTCTTGTTGAGTAGGAAGTCTTGGAACTGGTTAAATATGTTAATGTTTGTGAAGTCCATAATGTAATAGCCTAGTAGTTATTGAAAGTTTGAAATTGTGGCATTATCAATGTTTTATTCATCAAATCTTATTTAGGCATGAAAAAAGCCCGAAATTTTTTGGGCCCGAAAAAAAGCCCGAAAGCCCGAATCGGGCCGGTCTCAATCGGATTCATATTTTGAAAAAACCCGACCCGACCCGACCCGCTATTTTCGGGTTTCGGGTCGGGTTTTCCAAAAACCCAAACCGACCCGACCCGAGCCCAGCACTACTTGCATTCTCAAAGTCTTCGTCTCTTCCTTTTTATAGTAGCTCCTTTTATTCTCTACGCGTTACGCGTCTCAAACACGGCACCAAACAACTACAAACTGAGAGTGTTGACCCCGCTGGTTCTTCTTCTTCTCCAAAATACCAGATCACAGAGCCAAGAATTAAGCTTGTATATGATCTAACCGTTATTAGCTCCCAAACCAAGTAATACCACCAAATTTCGGATCCTCATTACTCTCTCTTTTCTATTTTTGGGTACAGAACTTGAGCTACACGGACCAAGAAATTACAGACCATTTTTCCTTTTTGTCGGGTCCAGACCTCACTCGCCATTTTCTTTCCTAAAGCTAGTTAAGGCCACCATGCCAGAAATGTTGCTGAAACTTCCTCTACGTGATCTTCCTACGTACTTTCTTCCTTTACTACTGCTAATTTCTTGAAGCTTATATATGATTTGGAGGAGGCTTGTGATTGTTACTACACAGTTGAACTGAAGAAAGGTACAAGAAGATTATGGAGAGTTATTTACAGAACTTTGGGGAAGTGAAGGCGAAGGGATCGTCTGAAGAAACGTTGCAGAAATGGAGGAAGCTATGTGGAGTAGTGAAGAACCCGAAAAGACGGTTTCGGTTTACTGCTAATCTTTCCAAGCGTACAGAGGCTGCGGCCATGCGCCGTACCAATCAGGTATATATATATATATATATATATATATATATATATATATATATATATTTATATATCCGTTAGCCTCTCTACTATGTACTATGCATTGTTCCTGTGTGACTAATGGATATGAATCATATGACATAATCAGAAGTTGTCAAATGTTTGAAGTTTGAACTTTGACATCTTCAATCAGAAATAAAATCAAACAGAGGAAGAAGACAGATGCCTATATATATATATAGTCAATAGCAAACGTTCTGAAATGATTATTAGTTGTTCATAGCCTGACAGTGATTGGTTTTGTACCTGTTGACTTTTTCTGAATATTGTACAAAATGAAAGCTTATGTGCAACCTTATCCAATATCTGGAAATTTTGATATCTCTTAAACTCTGTATAATAGCTTATAGATTGTGATACAAAACTATGCCACTAGATATTAAGGGTTTCTTGGCTGTAGTTACTAGTTAGTAAAAACTAAAAAGTAACAATACTTTTTTCAGTTCAAATTCTACCATTTCACTGATGGAGAGAAAGTGTTGTTAACAGTTTCCAAATTGTCTAGTTTAAAAAATTCTCTTTTTTCTTGTCGTCAATATGGTGGTGGACTTAGAAATGGAGTAATGGACTTGGTGTTAGGAGAATGAATTGCAAGTTCTGTCATGCAACTTCTGTACTACTTTACTGATTACAGTGACTTGCATTTTGCAGGAGAAATTGAGGATTGCAGTTTTGGTTTCTAAAGCTGCATTTCAATTTATTCAAGGTGAGAATGTTCAGCATTTACAAACAGTATCATCACATTGAAAGGTGGTGCTTCATGCTCATTCTAAATTTCTGGTGTCTGCAGGTGTACAACCAGGTGACTATGTTCTACCTCAGGAAGTTAAAGCCGCGGGTTTTGAGATTTGTGCTGATGAAGTGGGATCCATTGTAGAAGGCCATGATGTGAAGAAGCTGAAATTTCATGGAGGTGTAACTGGCCTTACAAAAAAGCTCTGTACATCGGTAGAAGATGGGCTTAATACCGAAACTGATTTACACACTCGAAGACAAGAGATTTTCGGCATTAATAAGTTTACTGAGAGTGAGCAGCGTGGTTTCTTTGTATTTGTTTGGGAAGCCCTGCAGGACATGACTCTTATGATTCTTGGAGTGTGTGCTTTTGTGTCACTGCTCGTTGGAATAGCAATGGAAGGATGGCCAGTAGGAGCTCATGATGGGCTTGGAATTGTTGCCAGTATCATGTTAGTTGTGTTTGTCACAGCAACAAGTGATTATCGCCAATCACTACAGTTCAAGGATCTGGACAAGGAGAAGAAAAAGATTGCTATGCAAGTAACAAGAAATGGATATAGGCAGAAAATGTCTATATATGAACTACTTCCTGGTGACATTGTACACCTTTCAATTGGAGACCAAGTACCTGCTGATGGTCTATTTGTTTCTGGATTTTCTATCTTAATTGATGAATCCAGTTTAACCGGTGAGAGTGAGCCTATTATGGTAACTCCTGAAATTCCCTTTCTTCTTTCGGGAACTAAGGTTCAAGATGGATCATGCAAGATGATGGTTACAACAGTTGGGATGAGAACTCAATGGGGCAAACTGATGGCCACACTAAGTGAAGGCGGAGATGATGAAACCCCATTGCAGGTCAAGTTGAATGGAGTTGCAACAATCATTGGTAAGATAGGACTTATCTTTGCTGTTGTGACTTTTGCTGTTATGCTGCAAGGACTGTTTAGTCAAAAACTGAGCGAAGGGACACAATGGAGCTGGAACGGAGATGATGCAATGAAATTGCTAGAGTTCTTTGCTATTGCAGTTACAATTGTTGTTGTTGCTGTCCCTGAGGGGTTGCCGCTGGCTGTGACATTGAGCCTTGCATTTGCCATGAAGAAAATGATGAATGATAAGGCGCTTGTTCGTCATCTGGCAGCTTGCGAAACTATGGGATCAGCCACCAACATTTGCAGTGACAAAACTGGGACACTGACTACCAACAAAATGACTGTTGTCAAGTCATGCATTTGCATGAATGTCAAAGATGTGAGCAACCTCAGTGATGCTTCACGCTTGTTCTCTGATCTTCCGGAATCTGTTAAGAAGGTGTTGCTGCAATCGATATTTAACAACACTGGTGGAGAAATTGTGGTTAACAAAGGTGGCAAGAATGAGATATTGGGAACACCTACCGACACTGCATTGTTGGCTTTTGGCATGGCACTTGGTGGAGATTTTCAAGCAGAGAGAAAAGCTTCTAAAATTGTGAAAGTTGAGCCTTTCAACTCAACAAAGAAAAGGATGGGGGTGGTGTTGGAGCTGCCTGAAGGAGGTGGTTTCAGAGCACATACTAAAGGTGCTTCAGAAATCATTTTGGCCAACTGTGATAAGGTGATCAATTCAAATGGTGAAACTGTTCCTCTTGATGAGGCATCCATTAATCATCTCCAAGTTACTATCAATGATTTTGCTTGTGAGGCTCTTCGAACTTTATGCCTTGGCTATATGGATTTAGACAAATTCTCTGCTGAGGATGCCATTCCAACTTCTGGATATACTTGCTTAGGAATTGTTGGCATTAAAGATCCTGTTCGTCCCGGTGTGAAGGAGTCTATTGCAGTTTGCCGTTCAGCCGGTATCACAGTAAGAATGGTTACAGGAGACAATATCCACACTGCAAAGGCCATAGCAAGGGAATGTGGAATTCTCACTGATGATGGATTAGCCATTGAAGGTCCAGAGTTCAGGGAGAAGAATCATGAAGAATTGCTTTCACTAATTCCTAAAATTCAGGTGAACTTCATTTTATTTTCTTAGGAACTTTAGTTCCTAAACATATACAGTGTAGTCCTAACTGAGTATGATTCTATTAGTCTGTAAGACTAAAATTTGAGTTCCTGTTGTAGGTCATGGCGCGATCATCGCCTCTGGACAAGCATACACTGGTGAAACACTTGAGGACAACATTTGATGAAGTTGTTGCTGTAACTGGTGATGGAACAAATGATGCCCCAGCACTTCATGAGGCAGATATTGGACTAGCCATGGGAATTGCCGGAACTGAGGTGAGTAAATGCTATACAAGTGCAGAACTACATACTTCTTCTTGAGTGCTTAAAGCTCAACTAATTACCTTTCCTTTTTTCAGGTGGCTAAGGAGAGTGCTGATGTTATAATTTTGGATGATAATTTCTCCACAATTGTGACAGTGGCAAAATGGGGACGTTCGGTTTACATCAATATCCAAAAATTTGTGCAGTTCCAGCTGACTGTCAATATTGTTGCACTGATTGTTAATTTCTCCTCGGCTTGTTTGACAGGTTAGCATGCTCACATTTGTTGACCATTTCTGTTATGGCTTTCACATTCCTTTTCTTTTCATCATTGTAAACGTTTTTGATATATGTTTTCTTTCTCTTGCATTATTTTTCAGGGAGCGCACCCCTCACTGCTGTTCAGCTACTGTGGGTGAACATGATTATGGACACACTGGGAGCACTTGCACTTGCAACTGAGCCTCCAAATAATGACTTAATGAAGCGTCCACCAGTTGGAAAGAGGCAAAATTTCATCAGTAATGTAATGTGGAGGAATATTTTAGGGCAGTCTTTCTATCAGTTTACAGTAATATGGCTTCTTCAGGCAAAAGGAGAATCAATATTTGGTCTTGATGGACCAGATTCTCATCTGATCCTGAACACTCTCATTTTCAATACATTTGTCTTCTGTCAGGTAAGTGAAAATCTCATACCATGTTTCTTCAAACTAGTTCATGACATTACAATCTTCAAAGGTAACATGATCTTTTTTTCAGGTGTTCAACGAAATAAGCTCGCGTGAGATGGAAGACATAGATGTTTTCAAGGGCATATTGGATAACTATGTTTTCGTTGCTGTCCTCGGTTCCACAGTTGTGTTCCAGATCATTATTATCGAGTTCCTGGGGAAGTTTGCTAGCACAACACCTCTTACCTTGTGTCAATGGTTTGTTACTGTCTTCATTGGCTTTATAGGGATGCCAATTGCTGCTTTCTTGAAGATGATTCCTGTTTGAACCTCACAGAATTAGAGACTAGATTCTACTTTCCTTTGAAAAGAACAATTAGGCAGTTTAGGAATGGAAGCAGATCTCTTTAAGTCCTCATCCTGCAATGCAGTTTGCATGAGATGATATTGGGAAGACTATATTGGTCTGGTTGATTGTCTATTACCAGATGAACAGAATAGCTAAGCGTCTCCTGTTTAACACTGGAAATGATCCCGACTTCTTGGTGCTTTTAAGAAATTTGAGTTCCAAGTCTACAGGGTGAACACAAGGCAAGGTGGCTCTATTGTATATCTGCAAGTCTTGTAACACCCTGTTTATATTTATTCATCTTTATGTAATTACTTGTGTTCTTCGGGTAATAATTCCATGAACTCTCTGCAATTGTCTATGCCTCCCAATCTGAAACCAAACAAGGAATTTGTATGATTATTTGCTCTCTCCTTTCTGACCCCAAAACGCATTGTTTCGGTCTCTAAACCATGGTGGTGGAGAAGCGTCTGCTACAAAGCAGTAGCAACGCTAACACGGCGGCGACAATGGACGACAAGACGATCGAGGAAATGTACCAGAAGAAGAGCCAGTTGGAGCACATCTTGCTCCGACCCGATACCTAAATCGGATCCATCGAGAAGCACACCTAGACGCTTTGGGTCTTCTACTTCACTTTCCCCATGTCAAGACCCACCCCGAATTTCATCCTGAAACCCGAAGTAAGTCTTGCGGGGACCACCTCCAAGAAAAATTTACCGAAGAGCTCGGCGAACCTCCTTTGAAAATGGACAACCCTAACCCGGAAAAATTAAAGAATTACCCTCTTAACAACAAATATCATCCTCCCAAAACAACCCATAATTATCCAGAATAATAGACCAACAAAAATGTTTACGCCTACATTAATATTTTACTGGACAATAATTGTCTATGTAAATATTAATTACATTCTTGGTCTGTATCAGTCGGCGGACTCAAGTTGCCTTTTAAGTTCATAAATATCGGCCCGCCAGCGAGACCATGCGAGGCGAAATGCAAAGTCCGCGCGCGGAATGACTCCGCGCGGACTGAGGGATCTCGCGCCTTTTTGGATAATAGCCGATCTCGCGAGCTATCAGACAAAAATAGAGCTCGCGCCCGAAATGACTTCGCGCGGAGTGACAATCTCGCGCGTTTCGCGCAGAATATACAGTCCGCGTGGAGTGACTTTGGAGCAGGCGAGGTGGAAATGTATCTAGGCGTCGGCGGACTAGTTTGCAAATAGACATGCGCGGAGTCCGCGCGAAACTTTGTAATCGTTTTGGACTTTTTACAGTCTCTGACATGCTTTGGGCCAATCTCTGTGGCCCTTATCAGATTAAAAACCTTCTTTGGGCTTGCGAGCTGCAATAGCCCGCGAGGTGCAATGGTCCGCGGTTCACGCGAGTTAGTATTCTATATGGACTTCGTTGCCTCGCGGGATAAGGATTATATTTCATTCCGTTTCGTGTGGGAGTGTAGACCTTATCTTAGGCAGATTGTGCTAGATGGATACGTGTCACGCATGGATTGGCTTGCATGGGATGGACAGTTCTTTCATGCTTCACGTTGCAGAGTCCATGACGGATTCTGATCGTCTTTCGCAACAAGGATTACTCCACCATATAAAGGAGCTCGCACCCTCTCTAACACACACACAATCAATCAATCTCAAACTCAAATACAAACACAGCATTCAACCTCGTTGAAACCTCTCGACCTTGTCGAAATCTCCAGCGCTCCCAGGAGCCGATCCCCCTTCGAAGCCTCTTCGAAGCCTTGATTCTAAGCGCCTCGCTGCCTAGAATTCTTCAGAGCTCTCCGGAACTCGACCCCGTTTCCTCGGAAGCATCCCTATTGTTGCTCTGCTCACCCCGCCGTGAGTATCAACCGCTTGTGCCGTAAATTCCCCGTCCGCGAGGTGGCATTTGGAACTCACCCCGCTTGATTCAAGAAGTCAAGCCCGCGTGGGGACTTGGGAACTCGGCACCATGCCTCCAGCACCCAGGTAAAACCTATTCTCGGCATCTGTAGAATAACTCCCCACCTAAGAGTTCTCTCGGACTGGGGACTTGGGGACTTGTTAGTACATAGCCAAAATATTTGGCTGAGCCGAGAATAAGACACAATTACCCAGTCACCGAAGATCATTCCGGGCGAGATAGCTCTGATGAGCCATTCACGGATATCCAAAGAGTGAAGGGCCGGTAACAACCCGCTTGCCAAAATCACTCTAGCAACAAAACACCCCCAAAAGGGAAGACACTGCAAAGGTTAACAAATAGTCCCACATCAGAGACTGAGGCCACAGTGCCTAACCTTGGCCTATAAAACAAGTACAAACTCCCATAAAAGGTAGACACACAACTCTCTTCCCGCACTCCAGTACATCACAAGTAGCCTAAAGCTAACTTAAGCATCGGAGAGTCGAAGACTGGGCCACCCCAGTCCCGACTTCCTGACGCTGTTACTTGTGCAGATTCCGAGTGCAGGACCAAAGGATTCTACCTCGCCCCGACTCGCAACCCCTTCTCGGCTCGTGATCTCGGGACGAGACAGGTAGAAACAAAAGTCAACTGAACAGTGTTGTTATAGTGTAAGGAAATCTCAGAAAACTCTTATAATGAGAACCTTTAAGTTGATGACTTTTCAGTTTATCCCACATTTCGATCTTATATTCACATTTTGACCGTTCTATTTATAGGTATTTATGAGTATATCAAGTCTCTAAATTTTCAGTTATATCGAAAATTGTTAAGGGATTCATAAGTGTGATTTATCAATTATGAACTTGAACGGTTTATATTTGACAGATTTAGTTCGTCCATTAATTTGATCTAGTTTGTTATCTTAACGAACACCAATTTCGCTAAAAATTTGTAAAAATGATCTACTCATATAAACTTAAAAACTGAACGAATGAAATATCAAAGCCATAAACAAAATATTGTTCAACTAATCTTTAACTTAAGATCCCTGCTAAAATCACTGTCTGTTATCTTATAACGATATATAGGTCCCGAAATTTGGGAGCCAGTTGCCCCTGCCCAAGCCGCCGAGGAAACTGGACTCAAGTACAGGTTGTCAGGTACAAGAGGACAAAAATCTGAAAATTGCCTTTGCTTGAATGAAAAGCCACCCGGCCACGCGAGAGATCCCTCTTAAACAATCGACGGCCCGATTAGATGCCACGTGTATGACTGAGAGAGAGAGAGAGTCATAAATTAGGGATTTTTTTGGTCCGAATCAGAACACCCGCCGCAAAATAGACTTTCCTTCAGCTGCTCTTACCCTTTTCATCAACAGGACCAGAGTTGGCATGGGAGATTAGTGAGCTGAAATCCAATAGAGGTATAAGGATTTAGATGATCAGAATCATCAGCTGGCCATGAAGACTCCACCAAAAACCGGATCATCACTCCCTATCCGTCTTCTCCTCATCCCAGCCTCTATTGCGTATTGTCTTACTCAAACCAAGAACTCACCTATAAACCATTTTTCTGTTGATGGCATCTGCACTGTCAAGTTCAAAGTGGGTTCAGAGGAATAAAAAAAAAATCCTTCATTTCCTTCATCTAATTTGCTTTCAATTAGAGTTTTAGGTTCTTCTTTTGGAGGAGGGTTTTACTCGGTACTAGGTACACACTCTAAATGTTCTGTTTGCAAAATAAAATTGGGGAAATGTGGACCTATCCTCAGCTTCATAGCCCAGCTGGTTTGCTCCGAAGGAATCTCAAGCTCCCTGAGGCTTTGGCTATGCGCCTAGCTACTCAGGTTCGTTAATTTCAACCCTCCCTGTTAATTGATTTCCGCATCTTACATGTTTTTCGCTTTTGTCCAATAATTACAATTGCTCTCGTAAATATTCCTGTCGTTCGGTATTAGAAATTTGATCACTCAGAAATTCGATGGTTTGTTTAGATTGTAAATAAAATTATAGAACATGGCTTATATCTTTGTTGGTATTTGGGTCATGTTAGGCTAGTGCGCGTGGCTTATTGCAGAGGTTAAAATGTGATCGGAGAGGAAGAAACTATGTGTGGTTTTGGGGGCAATTTGCTTTGATGGAAATGGAATACAACTACATGTCATATTAGACTAATCATTCAGTAAACATTTACCCTGATAATAACTGAGTTTTGGACATCTTGGTTATTATTGATGGACTTGATTGAGTCTTGTCGTGGTTCTGAGATGGATTTGGTGACCTGGTGTTAGGAGAATGAAAATATTGAATGCGCATTGTCCTAAATATACTAAGACAATTATTACGTTTTTAACCTCAAAATATGTACTTATTTATTGATTACATTCTGATTTAAACTGTGCATGAGAAACCGCAGATTGCTGGTTCATTGTCTGAAGCTTCATTCAGATCTGCTCGAGGTGAGTCGCTTCAGCATTTAGATAAATATCCGCTACCCTTAAATTACAGCTAGTTCATGCTTATTTTAAACTTCTGGTGTCTTCAGGTATGAAGTCAAGTGACTCTGTCTTGCCTGCCGACGTTGCAATACTTGCTAATCAATTGGAATCCTTTGGGCGAGGTCTTGGTACCTCTTTTTTTTTACCTTCAGAATTGTCTCCTGAAATTACAGCGACCTTACCAACCTGGTTTGCAAGCTTTGCCGATGAATCGGAATCCTTTCTGATAGGTCCTGATTTGAAGAAGTTGAGATATCCTGGAATACCTGGTGATATGTTCCACCTTTCTAAAGGGGACACCGTACCTGTGGATGGGCTGTTTGTCTCAGGATACTCTGTCTTAATCGATGCATCGAGTATAATTGGTGACAGTAAGCCTATAGCGGTAACTCCTGAAAACCCTGTCCTTGTTGCTGGAACTAAGGTTTTAGATGGACAATGCACAATGATGGTTACCAGAGTAGGGATGACAATCCAACATGAAAGTTTGATGGGTTACATACGAGTTCTAAGAAATAGATTGGGGCAGAATACGATAGATTATAAAGCACTTGTTCGCTTTGTGGTCGCTTGCGGAACTATGGTGATCAATTCAAACAGTTTGTTTGAAACTGTTCCTCTTGATGAAGCATCAGTCAAGCATCTTCAAGTTACTAGCAGTGATTTTGCTGGTGAGGGTCTTGGAACTTGGTGCCTTGGGTATATGGAACTAGACAAAGAATTCTCAGCTGAGGATCCCATTCCAACTTCTGGATGTACTTGCATATTAATTGTTGGCATTACAGTTCTCCCTGGTATCAAGGAGTGTTGCAATTTTCCGTTCAGCTGGTATCAATGGTGGAGCTACTGAAAGGACCAACTGGGTCCTGTGCCCCCGCTAAGCTTCGATTTCGGACAACATAAATGTTGTTTGGATATATAACATATATATGATTGCTCAATTCCTTATTGTGTCTGTAAGACCCATTTCAAATAAAATTGTTCCTCTTTGAGTCTCCACTTTTATTTTTGCCTATTTATTTTTGACCCTTTTATTCCTTCATACACTAGAGAAATTTTATTCACACATACCAAATTTTTTAATATAACCCTTATTTTTTGGAATGTTTTTTTAATATATTATACCTCTTTATAAAGATGAACAAAAAAGAAAACTAAACAAATAAACAAATTTCAGTTTGGATGCTAAGATTTTAAAGTTCTAAACATATTTACTATTTTAAGAATCGGTGCTCTACAAACTAGCTAGTGATATTTAATTTCTATACTATTTTAATTTATTGAAAATCTTGAAGGTTATTTGATAAAATAAAAAAAGTCTTCAATTATTTGTTAAGTTTCATTTGCTTACCAATTCAATATGATTTTAGTAAAAAAAATTGGTAGTATTAATGATAGAACTCTGAAAATAAATCGAGTGATAGATTAAACAGCATCAACTTGTTTGAAATCGGTTTTGGTTGAAGGAAAATGATGATGGATTAAAAAATTGTGCGTTTAGTAAAATAAGGAGGGCATAAGAGGACGTTTGGGAAAAAAATTGGATAAAAAAAATTGAAAGTGTGTATTAAGTATACAGAGTTGTGTGAATAAAATTTCTCCATACAGAATGAAAATTATAGCTTACATAAACTTCACATAAACTTCTCTAGAAAAGAAACAGACCAAAGGAACAGCTGCTGACCCATGACCTTGCTGATGACGAACGCAATAGTAGATCAAAATCGATTTGAAAATTGAAAGTGCCATTTCGCATAAGCAAAGTTTAGAAACTGCATGTCAGTATAAGCAAGATACATAGTAACCAGATAGGCCAAAGAGATATCTCAAGATTCCATGGCATTGGTATCATCGTCATCAGCATCGTTGAACATGAACTGATTCTGGTGCTATCAGTGAAGATTTCATACCATATTTCTTCAAACTAGTTCATGTCATTACAATCTTCAAAGATAACATGATATTTTTCTCAGGTGTTCAATGAAATAAGCTCGCATGAGATGGAAGACATGGATGTTTTCCTTGCAGTCCTCAGTTCCACAGTTGTGTTCCAAATCATTATTATCGAGTTCCTCGAGAATTAGCACAGCTCCTCTCACCCTGTGTCAATGGTTTGTTACTGTCTTCATTGGCTTCGTAGGGATGCCAATTGCCTCTTTCTTGAAGATGATTCCTGTTTGAACCTCACAGAATTAGAGACTAGATTCTATTTCCTTTGAAAAGACCAATTAGGCAGTTTAGGAATGGAAAACAGATCTCTTGAAGTCCTCATCCTGCAATGCAGATTGCATGAGATGATATTGGGAAGATTACATTGGTCTGGTTGGCTGTTTATTATCAGATGAAACAGAATAGCTAAGCGTCTCCTGTTGAACTCTGGAAATGATTCCAACTTCTTGGTGCTTTTAAGAAAATTTTAGTTGAAGTCTTACAGGGTCAACACAAGGCAAGGTGGCTCTACTGTATATCTGCAAATCTTGTAATTCCCTGTTTGCATTTATTCATCTTTATGTACTTGTGTTCTTCTGTTAATAATTCCATCAACTCTGCAATTGTCTATGCCTCACATCTGAACCAACAAGGAATTTGTATGAATTCTTGCTCTGTTATAGCATTCTCAAATCCAGTGTATGAAGTTATGAACTGAAACTAAAGATCAGATTGAACCAGTTAAAATAGTTATGCTTCATTAAAGAGTAGGCAGAGTTTACTGATTCATCCCTACACATGGAAAAACTACAAAGTAACAAAACTAATTCCCTAACAGGATAACATACAACCAGAGTGATACCATTTCCCCTAAGCAAAGTTCAATGATGCATATAATCACTAAAGCGACGTACACAAATAAACACAAAGTCTTCCTAGTCCAAAGAATATCTCAAGGTTGCATGGCATTGACATCATCTTCATCAGCATCATTGAACATGTACTGACTCTGATACTCCATCAAGTATTGTGTCGATCGTTTCACATCCAAAAACAGATGGTAAACTCGGTTAATATCCTCCATCTCAACAATCTTTCCCTTCCGCTTTTGGCATGCCAACGCAGCAGCTGTTATGAGATGGATGGCATATCTCAAAGATGCATCTACACCAATCTTGGTCAACAAATGCTTTGCCTCTTCAGACATCTCAACTTCTTCTTCTTGGGATCTGATGTCCAGAATCTTGCGAATTTCATCCTCAGTGTAAGGCTGAGTGGTGATAATAAGCAAGCGATCAAGGAGATCAATTGGAATCCCATGGGGGGATTTATAGTTTGTGCCTCTGATCGTAGTGATCCCTCTGTTTGTAGCAACAACTAAAATTGGAGCCATCTCATTCTCCAGAGCACGATTCAGAAAAGAAAAGCATTCAATGTCAAGCATATGCACCTCATCGATAAACAGAACACCCGGCACAATTTCTGCCTTCCCTTCCTCCCTCCACTCTGCTACCTTTGTGTCAATCTGTTCTCTCACTTCTGAACGAATTTCACCAGTATCTCCAGTAAAGAGAGCCAGAAATCCTTGTGTTCTGGTACAAAGGAAAATTATAATCAAAAACAAACTCTGGCATTAATCCAAACCTTACACTGAGTCTAAAGTAGAGTGCCAAAACACAAACCGAGAAGCTTGCAAGCTGACATTATTTGAGCTTTTTGTTTGTAAATGTATATATATTTTTTTGTAAAAGGGAATGTTCAACTGCATACAGTTCAAAATACAATTGAACAATTGTTTGAACTGTAAGTGAGAACAATAAAAACAAGCACAACTATTATAATACCAATACCATTAATCCAAACAAAAACATGAAAACAGAATGAGAAACATTTCAAGATTCTTAAACATCTTGAAAGTTTATATTTATGTGCATGTGTGTTCAAGGAAAGAAAAACTCCATATATATGACAGTACACCTTAATAACCATTAAACTAAGTTTGAATCTATGCAATTAAATGGAAGCTCATCTAACAGACTTTTACATACCAAAATCTGTAACAGACATCAAGAAGAAAACTCATTGTAGGTAGAGAGAAACACTGGAACCAATGTTGAGCCCAAGAGAATGTCTCTTTCACCAACCGAGTCCCATATGTAAGTCAATAGGTTTTACTAGAGTTCTCCTTCCATCACCTTTTTACTAACATAGGTTTCTCTTTCTACTTTACATTTACCAGATCAGATGACTCTGAAAGGTATGCTATAAAGGTTTTCCTGGCAGGTAACACATGTTACCCAAATTAGGGGGGGGGGAAGAAGCAAAAAGATGTAAGCAACTAGGCACCAACAGAAGCAAACAGCTGGGGAGTCAAAGCAAATTTGCAGGGAAGTTGACTCAGTTTGATATTAGAAAAGGGCCTCTTGAAAAGGCAATATCTTATGCCAGTTCCCTCTTCTCCCCTTCTCATAAGAGCCACCTCAAAACAACAAACAAAAAACATTCAAGAGAAATGTGAGAAGCTCGGTAAGCAGATCCATTGACACAGGTGAGAAATCTCACAATGGCCGGCCAGTAAGCTTCTCACCATTCAATTTGGCTACAACCACTTTGGTAATTCAAGATCAAGGGTACTGGTTTTTGTTCAAACCCTTCTCTCGTTACATGTAGCACCATAAAATCAATTTTTTTCAGACAAAAAAAAGAAGAAGAAAGCTATATAAATAGTTGCACATTAAAAGAAATGCCAAGTAAGCAGATCAGTCGACAACAATTCACAAAAATCGCACAATAGCAGGCCAGTAAACTTCTCAACCATTTGACTTGGCTAGAGCCACTTTGGCGATTCAAGATCAAAGGTACCGATTTTTGGTTAAACCCTTTACATGTAGCCGCGTAAAGAACTCTACTTTACAAAAAAAAAAACACTCATAAAAAGCATAAATGAAGTTGAACAGAAGAAAAACTTCTTCATTTAAATAAATCCATGATTTCTCAAATCTGGTTTCAGTTTGTTTTGATTCAGGAGGGCTCAATTTATGCTGGTGGGTTTACATTACATTATTAGTAATAGACATTGATCAAACTCATCAAAGCCTGTCAATTTATTGCACAGCTGCATCCTAGAACCCGCAATGGAGAAAATTTAAATCTTTATATGCATAAATATGTATCTTCCTGTGACTGAATTTGTGAATGCAAGAACCATTTGAAAATTTTGAATTGATACAACTAATCAAAGAGAAAAGCAACCCTGGATACAATTAATCAACCAAGTCTGCTAAATTGAAAAGATAGACTTATTCACAGCAGCACGCTCGTGATGCAATATATTCCTTAAATGTGATTGTACCTAACCGGCAGGCTTAAACACTTTAACATATATCATACAAACGCCCATTCAAAATCATTAGTAACAGAAACTCATAATATTTTAGGAATGTCAACCAATAAGCAGAACAAACAGAAACTTCCACAGCACAAAACCCAAATCTAAGAAGACTATGAACAGAAACTTCTCATTACCTGCTGTTGATGACATCAATCTCATGAAGCGTGACGCAATGCACAACCTCCTTACGCTTCTGCAACTCCCCATCAGGACACTGCACCAACTTCACACTCGGTCCCATCGCATCATAGTCCCTGGACCTCGAAAACGACCTCCCCACCTTCGTAATCTTCCCCGACGCTTTATCAATAGCCACCACATCTCCACTCTGCACCTTCTCCTTCCCCAACGCCTCAATCATCTTAGCACCCAAGTCATAAACCGTCTCCATCTCCGTCGTCTTCAAAGTCAACTTCCCAGTCTTCGAGGCCGCTCCGGCCACCCCAGGCCGGTCAATCTGAACCTCCACCACCTCCCCCTCAATAATCTCCGTCTCCTCCTTAATCCTCACCCCAATCGCCTTCCGAAACGCCTGCATCAACGCCTCCGTCTTCCCCATCTCCAGCGAGAACAGCTCGCTTCCGGCGAGCATCGCAAACGGCGTCTCAAGTCCCAACGACTTCGCCATCCCCATAGCAATGGCCGTCTTGCCGGTGCCAGGCTGTCCGGCGAGGAGGACAGCCCGGCCGGCGATCTTTCCTTCCTTGATCATCTGGAGAATCACGCCGGCGGCTTTACGAGCTGCGGTCTGGCCCACCATGCCTTCCGAGACGTCGCGAGCTTCGAGGGAGGAGTCGAGGCCTAGGCCGCGGATGTGGGAGTGCGCGCCTATTCGCTCTATTCGGGTCAGGTCTCGGCTCTCCGAGAGCTTTAGCTCCGCCATGGTTGGAGGAAGAGGAAGAGGAAATGTGGCGGACTACTGTAAGTGTTTTAGGGTTTTGTGAAAATAAGAGAGATGGGATGTGGGTCTTTGCAATTCTGGGCCGTTAACTACGGGCCACACTCATGGACTAGTTTTTTCTATAACAACAAAAGCGGCCCAGTATGAAAAGAAGGGTGTAGCACAGTAGCCACCTACGTATGAAACTCAAATGCAATTCGATAACCATTGAGAACTAGTTAATGATTTTTTAATTATTAATAGTCTACTATATACAACATTTGTCGATCACATTTTGTCATTTTAACTGTTTAGGTTTTAGGTCAATATATAGTTTTACGAACTTCAGCCAATTTGGTGACCGTTAGGAAATCAAACTAGATCAAATCTATGGACGATCTAAATCTGTCATTTATAAACCATTTAAGTTTATAATTAGTAAATCACATTTATAAATGCTTGAATCTTTAATTTCATATATATGATGTGAGTCTTGATGAATTTTGTCACATCTTCTGCTTTTACCGCTTTGAGAGGAATCGCCTCGCTCCATTTAGAAAAGTAGTCTGTTGCAGCTAATATGTATTGATGCAGGCGTGAGGACTTAGGAGCTATGATTCCTACAACGTCCAACCCCCATACTTCGAAGGGGTACGAGAGAGACGTGGGATGAAAAGGTAATGGAGGCCGGTGTATAACATCCCCATGTAGCTGGCAGGCCTTGCATGACCGTGCATAATTTACGGAGTCTTGTACCATCGATGGCCAGTAATAGCCTATTCTCTTTAGCTGGGCTGCTAATTTTGGACCAGCCTGGTGGGCTCCGCATATTCCAACATGGGCTTCTTTAAGAGCTTCCGCTCCCTCTTCTTTTGAGAGACACCTTAAGAGTATCCCATCGAAGGACATCTTGTACAAAGTGTCACCAAGGTATGTGTATCGAGGTGCAGTCCGCCTGACATAGACTCTTTTCTTTGGGTCTATAGGTAGCGTGCCTGATTGACAATACTTGATCATGTCCGTTCGCCAATCAGATTCTTCGACTTCGAACACGGAGACCATATGTACCTCATTGACGCCCTCGATTCGCTCGAGTAGCGTAGGCAGCAATCGTCGTTCCCCAACCGTGATCTGGATGTCTCTTTTGTCAGGTTGGATTAGTGAAGCTGCGAGGTTAGCCAATGCATCTGCTTTGTCATTCTCTGATCTAGGAATGTGGCTAATATTTATGTTTTGAAATTGTCCCATAAGGTATTTGACCCGTTGGTGGTATGGGACTAGGTTCTCATTCTTGACCGCATATTCGTCATTCACTTGTTTGACGATTAATTGAGAGTCACCGAATACTTGTAAGGAGTCAATCCTCATCTCCAAGGCGATCTCGAGGCCAATCATGAGTGCTTCATATTCTGCAACATTATTTGAACATAAAGCCATTAGAAAGAATGAGTAGGGGATTATACCGCCAAAAGGCATGATGAACACGATGCCAGCTCCAGCTGCTTGTTTTCTAGCTGCCCGGTCGAAGTACAACTGCCATGATGGAGTCTCGGCTGAGAAGACGTTTTCATCAAGCAAGCCTTCGGGTAACTCATGGTTATCTGGTACTGGGTGTGCCGCCAAGAAGTCTGCAAGTGCTTGCCCCTTTATTGCTTTTTGGGGTACATACTTTATTTCGAACTCTGAGAGTATCAAAGACCATTTAGCAAGTCTTCCCGAAGGCATAGGCTTTGTCATCAAATACTTCAAGGGATCGGCTCTAGATATCAATGAGACACTATGAGCGAGCATGTAATGCCGTAACTTCTGAACGGCGAAGACTAAAGCCAAGCAGATCTTCTCTATTGGTGTATAATAGTGTTCAGCTCCTACCAATGTCCGACTTAAGTAGTAGAGAGCGTTTTCTTTCCGCTGATCATTGTTTTGTGCCAGCAATACCCCCAAGGAGTGATCAAGAGCTGCTATGTAGAGGATTAAAGGTTTCCCTTTTATAGGCGCCATTAGGACCGGTGGGTTGAGCAAGTATTGCTTGATACTGTCGAATGCATCTTGACAGTTTTTCTTCATTGAGGAGAATCACATGATTAGCTAATGTAATAGCTTGAGAACTGACTCAATTAACAAGAAGAGCATTTGGACTGCGGAGAATGGGGATGGAGACTTGTACAAAATGCAGACTAGAGCTCCATATCAAAAGGTCAGAAGTGAAGTGAACGACATGTTGCGTTTACAACACAAACTTTCTATTGTGGGTCGCCTAGGCGGGATGGGCCCATACCGGCTACGCGAAACCTATGCGCGTTGGGTCTGTGCAGGCTGGTCGGTCCACCTTTAAAAACAAACATATATAACTCTCGGGTCTTCGACTCTTCTCTCATCTCTAGTTTGGCTGGTCTTGCTCTCACATTGCAGTGGCGGAAACACAAGACCTACCCGAAGCGATTGTACTCGACATCTTCTCCAGACTGCCCGTGTTGATGCTGATACGCCGTCGTTTGGAAACCCTTCCTCCGCTCGAAAGCTCTCTCTCTCCCTTTACCGGGCGATTATGTCCAGTTACTGGGCTCCTTGTATCTGTTGATCGGATATTCTATTATATCTGGAACCCATCGCTTGGATTCTTCAAGAAATTAACAAGCCCACGTGTTGTCTCAGCAAGGTTTTCGCAACCTCATTTGACAAGGCTGAACGGATAGAAGAGATGAAGATATTCTCCTTGAGAGTTCACGTTTGGAAAACAATCGCACACCCTAGCCATTACAGTCCCTCTTACTGTAATTAATCAGGGCACTCTTTTGAATGACTTCATTGGCTAAACTCATACCGTGATGAAATCCTTGCTTTCGATTTAGCACAGGAGGAGTTTAAAACAATGTGTCTGCCCTGATTTTGACCAACATGGTGTACGCTTCGGCCATGTTGGTGTTTCTGAGGGATGCCTCTGTGTGTGCGGCCATTGGGGGGATCCTTATGGCTGTGTTGTTTTCTGGGTAATGAGAGAATATAATGTGCCTGACTCCTGGACTAAGCTGATCTTTAACTTTTTCGATTCGCCAGACAACCTTTGTCTACGTTTCTTGGTTATGGAAAGTAGCACAATTGCTACAAAATGAATTGACGAGCAGACCTGGTTGGTAAAGATTGATCATAAGGAAGAACCGGAACTTGGCATGTATATGACTGAAGGCAACTCGCTTAGCATGGTTCCATGTCCTGAGTTGCTCTGCATATTGGTAAGAGTAACTTCAGTTTGATTATCCTTTCATGCAGTTGAAAATCATTTTTTGTTTATAACATACGTACTCATTGATTAAACTCTCCTCAAACGCTGTTGTTTTGTTGTAACACAATATCTTTCGCAGTCATGTGTCAAGTGTCAACCATGTAGAAAGAATAAACTTTGCCGCCAAAAAGAGTGAGCGTGAGAAGACGAAGACGATTACAGATTGTATGGGTGTGTGGGCCTCTTATAGGTAACTTTGCAATTCCAAATGTAGGTTTTTTGGCGTTGAAATTAAAAACTATTTCAAGTAAAATTTATTAAAGTCTGACCACTACACCCATCTTAAAAGAATTAAAATGAAAAAGAAATAAATAAAAATTTTCTTTTTAGCAGAACACTACGTAAACAAACCAACTACGAGCGTCTGGCCGCTCAAATCTTAGATGATACGGGGAGATGATTTATCCACATACAGAATATGGTATTTATATTTTGTTGGATACCATATTTCGTTGGATGAGGTCATGGCATATTACCCCCTTCTTCAATAGGATAGGGTGTTTAGGGGTGACTATATATGCTTTCAATAATTTGCAAAGCTTTGGGGTTTAGATGTTGATCAAATCCTCAAAGTCTATGGAAACTTCCCTCTTCATTCTTCCGCTAATTCATCCTGGTCATTTTGGAGCTCCAAACAGTCAAAACTCACTGGGCTCCTTTTGTTAGCAAAATTTTGTGCATCATTGATTGATAACCAGCTATAAGGTGACCATAAAAATGAGTTGTAGAGTTCCAACTCATGCTAATGCTTTATGAGGCACTAACACTCCAATCCTTGGGGTCAAGGAGCTTGTGCCCCTCGATGGGGCAATAGGGTGATGGAACACTAATTGGGTTCAGCTGGTTTGCTATGTGTTGCATCAAATTAACATTAGGAATGATGGACTAAGCATGAAAAGGAAATTTCTTAAGACAATCCCATATAACGTTTTATACCAAACACTGGTTAACAGAGACGGAGCCAGAAAATTTTGATAAGGGGGGCCAAAATATAATGTACTTGAAAATGCTTTACAAAAGTATAAATATTAAATAAAATGATTGAACCTAAAAACAAGAGGTACACCAATACATTGAATAAAGTGCTTAGACATAATCATGTATTAGAAATGTTTTTGCTCCGATTTCTCGCCCAAGAAAGTTGTACGTAGCAGGCTTGAGGGAGTCATAGGACAGAGCAAACCCTGGTAAACAGATGCTACTCCTCTTCTCTTTCGGAGCCCTCTAATACAAAATACAAATCAAGTTATGTATCATATATGAGTCAAGATAAAAATATTTTACCATATAACATAATTATACAATTTATTGTATTGGTTGGAAACTAGATTAGCTAGAAAATATTGTATGTTGTATTTATTACTGTTCTGGGTAATATTTCTTGATAATACGTTAAAGAAAGTTTTGGTTTTATTGTATAGATGACACTATACATTACAATTTTGCCAAATTTATCCAGTAATAACCGCATGCATGTTTTCATACATGAGGGGTCAATAAATAGATTTATTAACTTTTTATTGCTATAATCATTCTTCGTAACCATAATTATATAACATGACATGAATTATAAGGGGTGCCCCTATACTAGCTCCACCCATGTTGGTTAATGATATGCCATCTTAGTTAGTCTCCTACCAAGGTTAAAGTAACTTTTGGTCCCTCTCTAACTATCATGCTCTCAAAATGGTTATGTCCAACATTTTTCTTTTTTTCTTTTTTTCTTTTTCCACCCACCCTTTAGGTCATTTTCCCTTAAAAGAAGTGAGATGTTGTTTTATTGCATAAACCAACATTACCTATCTGTATGATGTAGATGTAAAGTGTGGTCCTTAAAGATCTCAGAGCATCCTATACTGCATTCCTGCAAAGATGGAATGTGTATTTACATATTCACAACATGTATCATCAACCATCTTAATAAAATAAAAGCCTGAACATGAAGGTTAGGTTAATCCCTAAATCCCACAAGGACAATGATTCTGCTCTGAAAGCTTATAATTACCGGGTGAAGCAGAACTGGATTCAACATAAGCTAAATGGAAGTACTAAAATGGAAAACAATAATAGATAGAACCAGTCCTAGCCATCTACTTTGACGGATCATGTTGGTTTTCTTCTTGTACCTGAGAGCTTGATGGAGTCTGTGACACTGTCCCAGTGCATCATCCACCAGCCTTTGTATGTACAATAATCTTTATAGCTTTACGACCAGGGAGCAGTTAAGAGTGGGTCTTTTGGCTTCTGAGAAAGAAAAGAAAAATACTTGCACATTCTACTGTATAACATATTCAAAATTTCATATTCATATTCAATATTCTGGAACGATTGGTTACTAGTTGAGGCTAGAATACAATGCAATGGTGATATGTGCCAGACTAGCCTAAGAACCCTATGAAGGCATGTGTATGAGTGGAGCCTTCTGACACCCTTTGCCATGAATCTCATGCCCCAATTCCACCGCCCCACCCCAAAAATGAAGGGTCACTATGTTCAAGATGATGCTCCATTTGTGACCTACAGATATCAGTGAAATGGTACCCAGAAATATCAGCAGCAGATGCATTTGCATTTGCATTTGCTTGATGAAAGCAATGGCCCTTATGTGCATGTATTTAGGAAATTGCTACTAGTCCCCACTTGATTATTCTGCAATTGCAATCTATTATTCATAATGGAGCAACTCATAACCTACAAGCCTAGCCCTTTATTCAAGTATCAATGGAGCATTCAGCATTTGTGGGAGCCTTTGGTCCTGGAGTGGGGTATTTATCCTTATATCTGCGACAACAGTTCGATTTTTTTTTTATGATATAGTACTTGTACTAAGAAGATTTCCATTTCTAAATCTTCTATTTTGTTGAGGTATTCGTCAATACCAAATAAAAGAACACAATATATGGACCTATTGAGTTACTTAACAAGCCAATAACATATCGAGTGAGGGTAGACTCCTTCGGATCAAGTAAATGTGAATCGAGCAATGAGTTTATGATCACCAAAGGGATACACCTCTTTGAGTCCTCACCAAAGTGCAACCTTAATAGTGGAAGGGAAGTGTTTCCTATTCATGAAATAAATTTCCCACTCATCAAAAGGGTAAACACAACATTCCCAGCAAAGATAATCACACTCAGCTGTGTATACTTTCCAATATGGCCCCAAATGCAACACAGATATATCAAATCAAACAAAAACAATTCTTCATTCCCTCATGGCTTTAAGCATTTTGAAAGACAGATAGGAAGCATCCCAAGCCCCCCATAAAAAGTAGGGTTGCAAGTGATGAATGAGCACATCAATAAATGTTTTCTTTCATGAAACATAGACATAATTAAATAATAACAAGGAGAAAAATACACCAAATTGAAAAAGGAAGTGGGCAAGCAATATAGCAGCATTTATTTGAAAGCAAAATACTACTAAAGATCACTAATAGAAAAAGTGTCATCAATGGCCGTGAAGCAAACTCTCTTGGCCTTCAAACTCATGCCCGTTCTAAGTGGCTTTGGACTTCAGTCAGCTTCTTACTTCTTCCTATAGGCTAAAGTAGTTCTCATCCTCTTTTATTTATTTACTTTCCCTTTTCTCTATCCTCTTGGTTGTCACCACTCACCAACTGAAAACTTTAGTTTGGTATTGGAAATTGGAACCCCAATCATCAAAATGCACATTATAGATACCATAAATTGGTAAATATAACACTATTAGACCTATAAACCCACCTAATATCAAGAATCATTTCTCATTTGTAAAGAACTCTATAATCTAATCAATGAACACAAATCAATCTTTTTTCTGCAGAAAAACAAACCCTGCTAACTATGGCATGTGAATTTTCTTTGTTGGGCAACTGATGAGGTCATCAGAGTCACTGAAGGTAAGCCTTCTCTTTGTTCCCCCTGAGTTTTCAAGCACATCAATTGTGCTTGCTTGTGTTGGTAACACATTAGGGGAAGAGAGTGAAAACTTGGATGGTGTCTTATCTTTCCTTTCCACAATTTCCTGCACAAGATTGTAACAGGAATATATATGATCCTGTTGCAAGGCCAATGTAAGATTGAAATCAGTTGAAATGAATCATCAGTTCGTTATCTACGTTTAAGTCCTCAAACAATAATCTCAATGAACAAATAGAAGTAACTAGCATACTCACATAATCTTCGGAATGCCAGAATGATATCGAGCTCATCTTAAGGTCCAGAAGATTTCTAGTTAATTGACCATCAACTAGTGCTAATATTGCAGCTCCTGCAATAATAGATGGCCGAGTATCTGTTAACTCAATCTCTGCAATTAAAGAAAGCAAACTGATTAGGATAAAAAGAAAATGTACATTCATTAGATTAGATTAGGACTATCATCACCATCAATGTTTACATATCAATGATTACCTTTAGTCATTGCCACAATGAGGCTTATAGCACCAGAGAGAAGTCCTTTTGGTCTGGATTCACTTTCACGACAGAATTTATTGATGAAGTTAGGCAAATAAGCAAAAGGAGTGATTGAACCCAACTTCCATTCCAATGTACTTAACACCAATAGCTCCATTCTCTGAATGGTTCTGCTTTCAAAATCGTAATCTTGAACCTGAAATTGTGACAAAGATGGTACTATGATTTCTTCCATCTTCGCCGCCAAGGATAAACATGCCACTGATAGTAATCTAAAAGCCCACAGTTTCCCATCCTATACAAAGTCAATGGCACCAAATATAGACTCAGATCAGGTAACGATAAAGTACCCTTTGTTCAGTACATCAGAATAACGGCTTACATCAATGGATCGCTTTGATAGGAACCGATCATAGTATGTGATCGACAAATATGCTGTTTGCAACCGGAAACCAAATTCTGCCCTGGCCTGAATCAAAATAGTAAATCAAGGTAACTTTCAAAAACTGAATTGAAACAAAGAACGATCGGAAAGGGAAGAAAAGAATCGAAAACTAAGAAGAGAGATTCAGAAGAGGAACATGCATTGAAAATCCAATCAATAGAATCCAAGCGAGCAGCTTTGAACCAGGTTGTGGCAGAGCAATGGCTAAAGGGTACAAATCCCTTGGATGCAAAGCAATAACTCTCCTTCAGAAACAAGTTCTCAACATACTCATCTTCATTTTCAGAAACGAAAAAAGGGTAGAAACCAATCGCACTGTCTTCTGATTCTTCATCACCTTCCACTTGATTGATCAAGCAAGTCTCGTCTTCTTGGCAGAGAAGGCTAGAGAACTCAGAGCCCTCCATTATTTTCCTCAGTCTCTCTGAACATCTATCACAATGATAGGGGAAAGAATCAAAAACAAAAATGTCAAAACAATGACGAGCGCTCAATATTCATTGGCAGCATTAAACACAACTGCTATATCCACGGTGCTGTGATTGTGTGAAATTTTAAAGAGAGGAAGAGGGGGGGGGGGGGGGGGGGGGGGTAAGAGAGTGAATGTGGGGAGTGTGTGTGAAGGTAAGTGGCTTAGTGGCGGTTTTGGTGCCGCCAAAATGAGCGGATGAGTTGGAGGAGATATAGATGTGGCATGGGAAGTTAAAATAGTAGTTAAGGGAGAAGTGTCTGTGTAGAGTCAGGAGTAAGGAGTACGTATTCCTATACATGCCGTACGTACATGATATACTAGCAAAACAACCAACTAAAATTTTGGAAACCTAATATAAAATCTACAAATTTTGGAAACTATTAGCAAAATGATCTTGTAAATTTGTGTCCAAGAGTGATACACTTGTGCCAATATCCTTTGTCTAGTGATGAATTTGTTAAAGTTTAGCACATGTTAATGAAAAATAAATAAATAAATATATATATAAAAAAAAGACACCGACGAACTAAAACGGATTACATCGATCAAAAGAAGAGGGGGTGTAGCTCATATCTCATATCGATGACATTTAACTAATACATATCTCAAATTCGAATGTTAATGACAATCTTATCTAAGTTACTTCTTTCAAAAAAAAAAATTGGAAAATAAACATTTCATTAAAACCTAAAATAGGGTAGCAAATTACAAGCCTAAATACGAAATTTAAGAAGTAAAATACAAGCCCAGAACAACAACAAAAGAACATCAAAGTGGCCCAACTCCCACAGAAAAATCCAACTGATTCAATGAAAATCACTCTCAACAGAGGCTCTAGCAAGTCTAGAGAGAAGGCAGAGCCTGTTGTTTTGTTACTTATTTCAAATCTAAAATAAGTTATTTTTCTTGTATATATCTCATTATGTGTTGTATATAATAATAATAATTCAGTTAATAATTTATATCGCAATGAACTATTGTTTTCTATTATTACTAATTTTTTTTCCCGGGTGGGTTAAATATCATGTCACATAGTATACAAAACATCAGTAATTCTAGTATATTCTACCATATCACCGCGGTCTCATATGTTTGCTTATTAACATTTTATACCATATATATGATCGTATATATGATGATTATGATCAATGAATCCTTACATATAAAAATGGCATGCGTACTATAGATACTATACTTTCATTGGGCAGCTGTAGGATAGAAAGTTTTGCCCCGTCTGATTAAAATGATCTCATTGGGACTTTTGGTCCTATGGTTCATCATCACCAACAACTCTTCTCTATATTATTTTCTTTGAGGGGAGGAGGGTCCAAAGGGGGTGGAGGATGACAGAATGCGTGTAGGTTTTTAGGACTGAAGTTAAGCTTGTACCTTGTAGATCCCAAATAATGAAAACCAAGTTAAGCATGTAAGTTTTTCTCATTTTCATTTATTGAACCAACATTTTTGAGATGGTAATTGGAAGCTTGCTCTTTGTTCTTTTTTCACCCTTGTTCACCTTAATCCTTGTACTTTACTTGTTTGTACCAACTCGAATGATTGTCTACCTTTCTTGTGCAATCTTATACCAAATTGTTGTCATGGTACAACACATATTCCCAATTCATTCAAAGAAAAAGGAAAAAAGTAATAACATTTGTACTTTATGTATGTAGCACGCACGAGAGTGAATACTAATTAATTAAATTGTGAACATTTTCCTGGTTTATTTTCCATCTACATAAAATGATTATTGTCTTTGTAGTAAGCTAGATCAAATTTGTATTATATATGTAGAGTTGTAAGTCGATTCGAACCGTTCGTGTTCGACTTGGTTTTTAGCTCGTTCGGCTTGTAACATAAATTGATGAACTGAGCTTGAACTCAATATTGAGCCTAAACTTGCTTGCTACTCAATTCGATTTATAAACGTACATATACTTGTATTATACATATGACGGTCAAAGATGATGAAAACAGTTTTAATATAAACTTCCATCTTTTCCTTACCTTTTGCTCCGTTTTGTGTTTTGTGATTTGGAAGAGAGCGATCGAAGGTAGGGTTTTGGTTGTCTTTTGATCTTTGTTATTGTTTTTGTCTTCCATTTCATTTCATTTGTTTTGTGCAAATACCGGTGTAAAATTCTCTGTTAGGATCTTAATATTCTACTTTGGGTAGAGAAAAATTTCGGGTTCATAGCTAGGCTCAGTAACAAAACCAAATTAAGTACGTACTTCTAGAGGGACCAGAACCCTTGTTCTCCATCTAGCCAAATTAGATAGCAAGGGAAGCAATTCTTCTCCATCTGGATTTTTGTCACGTACCTTATCCTACATTAGTCACCTTTTGAAACCTGTGATTATATGTCATGAAATAAATAGAATGGAATGAAATGTGACAGTTGATCAAATATAACAATTCCATAGTACTGTGAAGTATGAACCAAACAAAACAAAAGAATAGGTAAGGATGATGATTCCTATTCCATTCCATATTTCCATTAGCTATAAAAAGGTGTATGAAATGTTCATTTCATCTACATCATATCCTCAATTCCGACATTGACCCAACTCAAATATAAGACATATATATCTCAACCATTTTATTCCGACTCTAATTATGACCGCTTGAATTCGGACTATACAATTTAGGTTTTGGTTACTTCACTTTTGATTATGTTACATTTTCACTAGAGTACTGGACTAGAATCTAGACTCTAAAGCCCTTGAAGAGGCACCCAGCAATCTTTTGCTTTTCCTCTTCAAAATAGTGAGCAAACCATAGGCCTAGAAGAAGTCTTTCTAATGAGGATTCTTAAGTTGAAAACTTTTCGGTTTATGGTTTAAAAGACCTATTTTTCGATCACATCTTGACATTTCATCCGTTTAGTTTTTAGTTCTATATGAGTTTATCAGTCATATAAATTTTTAGTCAAATCAGTGATCGTTAAGGTAACAAACTAGATCAAATTAATAGACGAACCAAATCTGTCAAACATGAACCGTTCAAGTTCATAATTAGTAAATCACACTTACAAAATATCTTAACGATTTTCAATATGGCTGAAAATTTACAGATTTTATCTACTCATAAATACATATAAATTAAACGGTCAAGATGTGGAAATAAAATCAAAATGTATGATAAACCGTAAAATCTTCAACTAGTCCTCAATATAAAAGTCTTCATTAGAATGGCTCCCTAGACTTAGGAATCCCACGTCTCAAGCGTAGCCGTATAGGAATGATATATCCACATCTTAAGTGCCTGCAGACCTGTAGCACACACGATAATTTTATCTTATTTCTTGAACAAAATTTGTGAAAAAATACAATTATCTGAAATTATATTGGGAATTTGGCATGTGTGGCAGAAGAACCAAATTGAGATTTCAGTGGTAAAACTGGTATACTTGGCCTTGTTTATGGTCAAGGATGTCTTGTAATGGTCATATAGGCCAGGCTTGGGTTTCTTTCTTCTGGGCCTTGGACTTTATTAGGAGTCAAGAACTTACAATCTATCATCTGTGTACTATAGTCTTTTACATCCCAAGAAGGGAGAGTCTATATTCAAGCTATTTAGTTTAAGCTCTTCAAAGTTCAAACTTCAAACATAGACATCCCCGTTGAAAAAGAAGTTTCTCATGCATAAAAGATTAAACGGTATATAGTTATTAGTTCTTTGTTACAAAATGATCCGCATGCTATCCCTTCAAGTCTAACTTCAATCTCTTTAACATGTTGTCAAGGATTTAAGATGATTTCCTTGACCTGACCGTTTACTTTACAAGATTAAAGCCTTTGCTTCTACAATTGGCAGATGTGTATACATGTAGTATATATTATTGATCGATAGAACAGGGTAAAGTTCTTCGACTTTTTTGATCAGTATAGACAAGCTTGAGTTAGATTGTCCAATCTAACCGAAGGAAACCAATAACTGATTATTATTATAGTACGTTCCCGACACCGACTAATACTTTTTAATTGTCTCTAACATCTCATGTACACAAACCACCTACCATTATCAATCATTTGATTTTACTAGCAATTATCTAGTGCTGCAATGAAAATAAGTTGGTGAAAGTCATGAGAAGGTTAGTAAATGAGAATTGCAATTGAGGTGATGAAGCAAGTATGTATATGAATAGGTTACATACATGTTTCAATATTTGCTAGCTAATTAAGCTAGGTGCCATGGTATATATCCTCCAAATCTCCAAATTCAGCATGCTCTATCTATTTTTTAAAAAATTAAATTCAGTTTACCCTCTAAATCTTTGGTGTCAAAATTAGTTCAGTCCTGTAACTTCTTTTTTTAAATCAGTTCGCCCCTTTAACTTTTGTAAACACATCAGTCGAATCAAATTTTTAAATTCCCCTCAAAATATAACATCATCAAATCTGGTTTAAGAAACTCATACGAGTCTGAATTGAACACACCTTGGAATTAACCCAGAATCCAAAACCAAACACCAGCAATTTAATTTGTCATTCCTATCTCTCACCAATTTTGTCTACCACACCTTGAAACCAGATCAAGCCTCCTCCTCCTCCTCTCTCTCTCTCTCTCTCTCTCTCTCTCTCTCTCTGTGACGAAAAATTCTCCATAAAGCTTATACACCAACCAATCGGGTCCCTTTCTCAATCCTCTCTCTACCTCTTTGTTCACACCGAGAGTGAATCTTATATTTGAATTATGTGTGCTGAAGCAGATGATCATTATGAAATTGATCAAAGATTGAAGACAGACCCGACGTTTTCATTGCGTTATATTTTTGCTGGGTGTAAGATAGGGTAGTTTGGGAACAAGGTGGTTTTATTTGATATATTTAGAATATTAAAAAAAATTACTAAGTCTACTTAACAGTTTATTAGGTACATTTAACAGCACCCGTAATGTTACTAACAGCTAGAAATTCCAAATAAAAACTTTGCTTTGTTTAAGTTTTGGTCTTTCCATTAACGGTGGATTTCTGCTGCTTTCCCTAAGATATCAGAGATTGATATTATAGTCTTTATTAGCTTTCCTGAAGTGGTTCATCAACAAATTCTCAAAAAAGAAAAAAGAAAAGAAGTGGTTCATCAACAAGGTTGTCCCTAAAGTTTGAATAATACCTGGTAATTTTGACAACTTGTCTCTCCCACATACCAATATTGAAGTGGGGCAGAGAGAAGAAGAAAGAAAAGAAGACGATGCTGAAGAACAGGAATAGCCACTTATTTCTTTATAATTATCAAATAAATGCACAACCTAACCACGACATCATATTGAACCACCATCAAAACATTGTTGCTTCTTTCAAAATGAGTGGGACTTCGATCTGGGACCTAAATGAAGAAACCTATCCTAACTATATATGGGGCATGTATGTTGGAGCAGAAAACCCAGAAAAAGGGAAAGACCTAAAATATTTTGACTGTAGAATCTTCTTCTTTGATGCCGCGCTGACCATAACATTATGTTTCATCTTTTCTGGACTATGCATTCTCATACAAAATCTGTTGCTTCTCCGGGAGCATTACCTGATTAACTGAACGGAGATCTCTCGGTGTGGACTGTGGAGTGGGATTTTTCCTTATATTGGAAAGACTTTCAAAAGCGGCTGCATTCTTCTACTCCTTTGACATACTTGTAACAAAATAAATGAATATACTGGTGGTGCTGATTCAGTTGGATGTGTCGGTGACGCGTGTGGTAGTTTCATCTAGTTTAGTTGTCCTCCTAAAGGTTCCTGGGCTTCATGTACACAAGGTTTCAAAGAGAAAAGCTGTCATCGTCCGAGGTGTCATCTTGTCTCAAGTGATACTTGGAGAGAACCGGTAAAGGAGCAGTCGCAGCTATCCGGAATGATCTAGCAGAACCCACCAGTGTTCTGTCCTGCATATTCCCGACTTCCTTGCACACATGGTCTAATACTTTAAGAAAATCTCTTACAATCATGAAGATTCTAAAAGGATGAGCTTCCTCCTTTGTTGTATCCCCATGAAAATATTCAGTAACTTCTTTCACCAAAAATAATGCCTTTTTCTCATCATCCTTGATCCTACGAATTTCCTCCTCAGCCTCTTTCAGAAAGAGCTTCATCGAGTTGAGGAATTTTCCATCCACATCTGCCTTGTCATACTGCAAAACCAGTCTGACCTTCTCAAGCCCCATTGCAAGCTTTGTTACATAGCTATTTAGGACATCTGAGTCCATTCCTGCAGCTTTTGTGACGTTGCCGAGGTCTTTGCTCAATCCTGTCACCATTTTCAATCCTTGCTTTTTGAAATCACCTTCGGTCTTGAAGTTCTCCTTTGTTTCAGAACCTGGACTTTCAGATCTTATGATCTCTTGAACGACAAAGTGGAGCAATGTGGTCTTTCCATCTGTTCCCTTTATGTCGACCAGTTTTAAGAGCGTATCAAGTTTGAAAGCTTTAGCATCCCCACGGTTTGTCCCAACATTCATCCGGTTTCCAGTCCTAAGAACAGCTTCAAGGAGTTTTAGGAATAATCGACTGTTCTTCAATTCTTCACTTGCTTCCTGAATAATGATTAGATTTAGATCTTGGTGTGATTTTGTATGTTTTATTCATAGAATCATGATAGTAAGGAAACAATAGTTGTAAATATTAGACAATATACCTCAAGCGTCTGAAAAGACTTCCTTAAGTACATCACTTCTGTATCAAAGTTAGCTCTGTATAGCATTGCCTCAACTCTCTTGAAAGCAAATGGGATATCAAGCACTGCCTTCAAAAACCGTTCAGCAGACCCTAATTTTGTAATGTCACCCTTGTACTCTCGAAGTTTAATTTCTTCTTCCTTTGTTGGTGCCATCTTAACCAGAGTCTCCAAAAGCTCAGCGCCCAAGCCTTCTGGGTTACCTGTTATGTGAAAGCACAAATCGCAAATGATATAAGAAACTTTTTTTTGTTGTTGGAATATCATACAAGTTTCAGATTACAGCGTTTCATTTGATTCATGTAAAGATGACATATGGATGTAGATTTTCTCTGCATATATTTTGAGTCTGACAAACATGAATGTTTCGATTGCAGTAATAGGGGTCACACAACTTAAACTGCCGGTGCTTATCATATTTCACATGTCAATTAAATTATACCTAATAGAAATAAACAAACCAACAGGCGACACTTCAAGTATATAACTGGTACGAGTAAAGGCTAATGTAAACCTCAGTTGCAGCCATTGTTGATTTTGCAGTTCAAAGATAGGAAAAAAACTTCAACCTAGTTCCAATAGTGCAACATTTAATTTCTTGAAAGTGTACATCCAACAAGGCTATGCCTGCTTGATAACAAAGATCTTACATGTAAACACGAACCTACTTTTGGCTTCTAATTGAAACCATAAAGACACTCTATGATGGTCACAACGAGAGGATGCAAATGATTGAAAAAAAATTGTCAGAAATTTGGTGATTTGTTACAATGTCAGCTTTGAAGATAGAAAAAGAACTAGCAGCTGATGACCTATCATGATGAACGGCTACGGGTAGGATCTGAAAACCATAATCAATGATCCCTATTAATCGTAACCTCAGGGCTCAGGGTTAGTGATTTTTCCGTAGGGATTCTGACTACCTTTTTCCTGTTTTCAATCTTTTTAGAGGGTTTTGCTTTGTTTCTCTCAAGCTTATAATTCAAAACTGACAATGAATGTGTGTGGAATCATACTGTTAAATTTATATACTTATCTTCCAAGCAACAATGATGACGTCTTGATTAACCTTTCAACACTCGATCTGTTTTTGTCATCCTCTACTATCCCTTTCCCAACAGTGGCTTAAGGCACAATGTGAGCCTCCTAACAGTTTGTGCTAGTGGAGACCATTATAAACAGTTCTGAATCTAAAAATGCAAAAACCATTCATGCTATACCGGTATAATATGGTGAACTTACAAGAAGCCACATAACAGGGAGCCTATTATTGGTACTTTAAACTTTTAAGTATACTGAGCAAAATGTAAACTGCATTTGATCAACAGAAATAGAAAAGAAGAAACATTTGATCAACAGAAATAAAAAAGAAGAAACTACTCACCGTCCCAAAGAGCTTCTACAACCTCATCTCTAGCTACATTAAGTGCTCTTAACAATATGGCTATGTTCTGCGACTTCTTTGGGTCCAAAACCCTGTTTTCCTGCTCGACCGGTGGCAAAACTGATCTTCTAGTAGTAGTACTAGGCTCTTTTGGGGCCGTATTTGCAGGATTGCAGCCGAAAAGAGTCTCCATCATGTCTTCGTTTAATCTGCAAAGAAATTAGACGTCACCAATAAGAATTTGCATATTTGAGTTTAAAATAGATATAATACATTGGCTGCTGAATTGAGCAAGCTACTCACTGGAATGAGCTTGATTTCAGCTGATCCCAAACTGTAGCTCTATCAGAGGTTGCTCTAACTTTGTCCCAGTGCAGAGGCTTCAACTTCGGCTTTGATCCTCCAGAATCATCATTCTCCAAACTCTCTGCAGAGCCTAAGCTTTTCTCAGCTCTTTGAAGAGGTTTCGTTTTACTCGTCCCACTCTCACACGAGCCGTTTGGGGTTGATGTGGGTGAGGACAGTGGCTTAGATGATCCTGGAGTCGGCTTAGGATCAACAACTGTTTCTGAATCATCCCCGATTCTTCGTGACGGTGGCGGAGGCGGTGGAGGTGGAACCGGGGCTCTAGATACTTGGCGGGTCGGGGTGGCTAGTGACTGGAGCAGACTCATATTTGGCGGTGGTGGCGGGGCTGAGAACTTTGGTTTTTTATGAGAATGCGAAACGCTTTGATAGAAGTCCGGAATTGCCGGCATTGGCAGCGGCGGCTGGGGAGGCGGCGGGGGAGACGGAGCAGCACGGTTAGAGACTGAGAGTCGAGATTTCGGTGAAGTTCGTTTTGAGTGAGGAACCGAATTAGTACTCGAAGTCTGAGACTGAGAGTGATTGCTTCCATTACTGACCGTATTACAGAGGCTGCTCTGCTTCGGCGTGTAATAGCCGTCTTCGTAGCTAATCGACGACAACTGCGGAGAGTGAAACGTCGTCTCGTGGCTCTCTTCGTCATCGGATGACGTCATCGGCGACTGCGAATCGAGGTTCTGAGGCGGCGGTGGCTTCGCCAGCGGCGGCAGCGGCTGCAACTCGGGACTCGGCCGGTACAGATCCGATCTCTTGATCGACTCGAGTTTCCGGTACGGCGAACGGTTCACTTCCGGCGTCGCTCCTCTCATGACGTCAGTACTCGTCGAGGTGCGGCACGGCTCGACGGTGCCGATATAGAGAAAACTAGACGGCGCCGCTCTGGAATCATCGGCGAACCGCTGCAAGCTGCTCCCTCCGCCATTGACGAGCTTCTGTGTCTCCGACGGGTGCTTGACTCGGTGGCGGTAGAGAAAAAAAGCGAGAGCCGACAGCATTCCGAGCGTGACGATTCCGACGGAGACAGCCACCGCAACTTTCTTTGTCGACTTCGTCGGCAACGGCGCTTGCGGCAGCGGAACGGAGCTGTTCTGTGCCACTGCCGGCGGTGGTTGGCTCAGCTCCGGAGTCGTAGGTCCTGTCGGTAGCTCATGGAAGAATGGCTGGTCGGGGATGTCCGGCGGAGGAGGAGCCGGAGGCGGCGGTGATAGAAGCTCCGGCGGAGGAGACGAACTCTCCGGAAAAAGCGGTTGGTGGAGAATCCTACGGTTACTGTTATTCTCAGAAGAAGCGGAATGGACTAGAGTGATGGATAGTAAAATGCAATAGCAGAATTGAGCTCTCATGTTGAAATTCTAAAGCTAATAATGGCTTGGTGTGGTTGTCTTCTTCAGCCAATTCTTCATCTGGTTTTGTTCTTCTCTGGCTTTTGGGAAAATGTAAGAGAGAGAAACTGAGAGAGAGAAAGAGAGGAAGCTTCTTTTGGCTGGAAGGAGAGCTGGGGATGCGGTGCCATTGCACAAGTAGATGCTGACCTCAGCAGTAGATGAAGAGTAGTAGCCGCATTTTCTTTATTGTATTCTTTTTTCTTTTTTTTCTAAGTATTTTTTGTTTGGTTGCGGATTAATTATTAATTACTATTATTAACATCAAACTTAACGTGCAAAACAATATGTTTATATAATATAAGTGAACGTATTAATAATTATGGTTATTAAGATCATAGTTACCAAGGTACTATGTAGTGTCCACATGCTTTTCAGGTGTTACCGTTTTGAGCTCAGTCCCTTGAGCTGCCTTGGATTGATCATTCATATTCCATGGGAAATGCATTTAATTACTATGACCTTTTTTGGATTTACCAGATAATATTAACAGAAATGAAGTAAAATAAAATTTGTCTAATCGTTAACTTGTTATTAACTCACTATCATTGTCAACTTTATTTCATTTTCATTCATCTTTACTCATAACACTGTTGCCAAAGATGTAAATAAATGATTTTTAAGATTTATATTGTCATTTGAGTGAGAATCAATAACGAAAATGTAGTCAAATGAAAAGCAATAACGAATTATAGCAGCATAACTCAAAAAGTACTAATAACCGTTAGAAGAAAACTCAACGCAATCATTTTTTTGTTTTTGCTTGTTTCTTTCAACACTCCTTTCTTTAAAATAGAAATTTATTGATAAAATACCGTAAAAGATCACACAACTATTAATTACATTACGATATGAAAACAGTAATTCCAAGGTTCTAAAAAATGCTAGACGCCGCCCAGGAGGCCAAAAAACGGTTGGCCGTCTACACTCACCGATTTACCTAAAATAGAAACAACAATCCTTCTCTGGACACCCAGGCTGCCTAAGCCGTTTTTTAGAACCTTGAGTAATTCTCATAACTGTCATATGAAACTGATTAACTACGCTCGAGCCTCTTTTTACTCTATTCGAAATATCAATATACCTACATTTCTTAGATATCTATCCACTCAATTGTTATGATCATCCTCATTATGTTTACTAAGCAAAACCAAAATAAATAGAAAAAGCAATGATGAAATAAATAGTGCATTTTCCATTTTATACCAATTATTAGGAAGAGAATGACAGTCTGCAAGTGAGAATCAACTTTGGGGTGGTGGTGTAAATAAATGCATGATATTGTCACGTTATCTATTGTCATCCAATAGATAAAAAAGGAGCCACGTTATCTATTGTCATCCAATTTATTTAAAAAATATATATATTATTTTACCTTTTCTCTTTCGTAGAGGCCGAGGCAGAGGGAAGCAGAGGAGGGAAGGGAAGGCAAGGCAAGGCACATATTCCACTTTAATGTTTCCACTTCCTGCCTACTACAGTACTACGCACTGCCTGCCGTTGGATCCTGGGTCGTCTACCTGCTTTTTACTGCGTTTTAATTATTGTTTAATTAGTCCCCAAGCTACATCTTGAGATCCTCTGCGAGTGCGACCACTAGACCATTTGCTGGTGGTCCATGGAAGAACCCCCACGTGTAATCGTGATGGAATATTTCGCTCTGAATTGTTTGGTATCTGTGGCTGGATTAACTGGAAGATGACAGTAAGGTGCAAGACGGAGAGCGGATTATAACTAGCACTTCCATCATCAATGTGTAAACATTTGAATTGTCCTGTATGAAGAGTAGATATCTTACATTTTTTTTATTTTATTTTTATTTTTAATACAATCAAATTAAATATTCATAATAAGAGTATTTTTTATTCGACGTCAGATTCTCATCTCATGTGATGAAAATACTTAAAACTATTTATTTAGGTTTCAATTTTGTTAACAGTAGTAAAATACATACATGATAATGTAACATGAATGACCAGATCAAAATATTACATATTAATTGCTCGGTTCTCTTACAATCATCAGAATCACTGCCAAGCTCACCATGTGAACACCGGTCTAGCCTCTTCCACAAGTGCTACCCAGGTTTTATTTGAATCATGTGTGACAACAAAACCCACAAGCGTCAACAAGGCCGAGGACTTGCCTAAGCCACCACCGTTACTAGACAACAACGTTATTGGGGTGTGCTATTACCAATATAAGTAAGTGAGATTGTTGATGTAATAAGTTTTTTCATGTGTAACCTCATTGTGTAATAAGTTTATGATTTCTTATAACAAATTATCTCTATTCAACTTGTCAATATTGCATGTGGTAAATCTTAATGTAGATGTTTCTTAAACACTTATTCCGGGAGAAACGTCTTTTTTGACAATAATTTTGTAGGACAAAGCTAGAAGGGCTAAGTTAACGTTTTGTTCTTTGTGCTTTCCTTTGTTTCCTTTTCTCATAGATTGATCCACCGACCCTCCCCTATGTGATGTGTCCCTTTTTCTGTGGGGAGACATGCACACGCCCAAGGGCATAATGCTTTGTCACTTTTCCCTTCTTTCTTTTTTTCAAACAAAATTTTATTTATAGGGGCAATATTATCCTCCTCCTCGTATACATAATATGTGTATGTGGTTGTTAAATAAAATAAAATACTTCTTTCTTAAGGCTTTGTCAATGCTCTAAGTGTCCAAATCTCCACATGGCTAAAGGCTGTCAAATTGTTCCTGTAGATCTCACAATAAGATACGTTCGGGCTTTGCTTTTATGACTCCCTTGTTTTAACCTTTGCTTAATTTATCAACTCTTGTACATTATCTAATTTACTAATTACCGAGTTAAATCGTATACTCTTTCCGATTCATTGATGAAACTTCTATCATGCGATTTGTCACCCTCGTACGAATATATGTGTTGAGTGTAAAGTTTAAGTTCAAATATATGTATCGTTTTATTTAATCACTTGGTTTTAGTTGAATATATGTGTTTTATTTACATATGCATGACCTAAAAAAGATATATCATGTATCGTAACAACGGCAAAAGACTCCAAAACGTCGATTATAAAAGAATGTGCTCAAGAGTGTAGACTGACTTCCCGCAAGTATAGTAACATGGTGATAGCGAGGTTGCATGTTATTAACAATCTTAATTAATACTATCTTTTTTTTAAAGTAAAATGCTGTCTTGCTATGGTGTTATAAAAATCTAGAACAACCATTACCATGTCTGCATGGACTAAACCGTTAAGATTGATATAATCAACCCAATTAACTATTAGTAGGAACTCTGGTATATAAATAAATATGACTTGTCTAGAACAATAAGAGCCACCCCATGCATGCTTATCATCGAATAAAACATATCCTTATATGATACATCCATTATTTTACTCAAAGTAGTTTTGATACCATCGATCAGCTACTGCAAAAATCGCATAAAATGTCACCGTCTCTGCATAAACATATACACGTTCTCTTTGTGTTCTTGCAGCATCTCGACAACTCTAGGCATTGGCTGTGTTCTATCACTATTCACTAAGCCTATACCAATGTCAATGTAAGAGCATGTACGGACAGTTCCACTGCTATACGATGATGAGAAAATGTTAAGTTTTAGGGTTTACCGAAATATGTTATTACGTAAGGGGAACGTAGATAATGAATTCTGGATTACAATAAGCTTATACAGAGAACATCTTCAAACAATACCAAGATATTTCATAAAACCTATGTATTCTACCCGCCCAACATCAATTACCAAATTAAGAGGGCACAAATTGATAATCTATTTGTTTTGACATAATGATATCACAGCGAAAAGATAACTCTATAACAAAAAAACATTGTTACAAAAAACACAACTTTTCGACTAAGAATTTTTAACTTTATTAAATATCATTTGAATGTCTAAGAATCTATTATAATAAAACATTATACACTAGAAAGATAAAAGACCCTAATAATATTAGCATGTAGATACAAGGAATTTGCTTCTCACATAATGCAAACAGTTGTGAATTGAGACAGTGGTCAAGTCAAATACTATTTTGCAAAGAGGACAAATACACAAGTTAATTGGCTCTATTAGTCTCTATGAGACACTATTGACCGACAGATGCACTGGTTGGATGAATTTATCTATCTTAATAATGATATTTGGTTATATTAAATTTGCTAATTACTTTGTAACCATATTAGCTCTAGTGGCCACCCTTTAAATCATTGAAAAGGTTCATGACAAACCCCAGTAGCAAGTAACCTAATGTGAAATGTGGTTGTGACAGCAAAGACCAAACAACATCGGGACAGTGAATAATCCAACTCAATTAGTAGTACTTGTGGAATGTGCTAGGGAGGCAAACAATTCATGAATCGGCTGTGTGATTTCTTGGCTTCTTTGGGTCCCTGCTGTCATTAGAAGCAGTATTGAGCTTGTAGTGGCTTTACTAGCAAACTGTTCCGTCAGATACTTACGGAGAAATAATTAGAATATTCCTAGACTTGGTAAGAATTCAAGATTAAAAATATCAGTATCAGTGTATCTATATGTCTTTTGAAAATGAGAGATATCGGAAATATCGGGAAAATCTGAGAAAAAATATCAGGGTTTTGGAAAGAATTTTTTTTTTATGAAATATTTAATTTATTAGATTTACATATAAATACTACAAACATCAATTTCATCTACATCTATAATAAGAATTTAGGTTGTTGATAAGACGCACGCTGGGTCACAAAAGTACAATAATCAAACCAAGACATATGGCTCATATAATACGAATTGTAGTGTTGAATATGATAATCATATATGTCTTTAGAGTAGCCGACTGTTTTCTCTATAAATGGATAGTAAAGATGAATCCAACTGGATAACTAATCATTGACTTTTGTGCATTGATTATACACATAAACATTATAGCCATATTGATTGTTGCATTCTTAGGATTCATTTGAGGTTCCAGTCTCACTACCTAAATTGATAGACTCAAAACTTAGCGTAACTGAAGCAACATCTTGATCATCATTTAGATCTCTAGTCTTCCTCCTATACAAGGTATCCTCTTGCGCTCCATACCTAGTATTTCTATAGCCATGATCATGGGAGACATGATCGTAAATTTCTTTAGATGAAAAATTGTTCAATCCACCAACTATAGAAGATTGTCCATATACAAACCCAGTATTTCCACCACCTTTTCCGCTTCCACCGTCTTCATCATCATCTTCTCAAGACCATCACTTTTCATTGGGATACACCTCGAGGGAATTACTTCTCTTCTGAAAATCACTCAAGACCCTCACTCTTCATTGTGATATACCTCGAGGAAATTACTTCTATCCTAGATATCACTCCAGACTCACACTCTTCATTGAGATATACCTTGAGAGAATTACTTCTATTCTAGATATATCTCGAGAGAATTTCTCTTCCGGAAATCACTCAAAAGTCAAGACCCTCACTCTTCTTTATGATATACCTCGAGGGAATTACTTTTATCTTAGATATCACTCGAGACCCGCATTCTTCATTGATATATGCCTCGAGAGAATTATTTCTCTTCCATATATCATTTCAATTTTTTTTTACAGATATTTTTTTAATATATTGATGATATATCAGAGATATTTCCTAAATATTGGAGATATTTTACGGTATCGGAGAAATATCGGGAAAATATCGTAAATACTGTGGAAGATAAGATATTGACCCCTATAGATATATCGATCATTAGAAAAAAAAAGATATCAGATATATCGCAGAGATTTTAATCCTTGGTAAGAACAGAAAAAATGGGATTTAAGAGAAAATAATTTGTGTAGTTTTTAGGTCACAATACTGGGTGACGAATAATATTCATAATGATTATATTGTACTATTATGATACTCAATTATGTTAATATTAGTCGAGTATCAAAATGTAATACTTGTTTACACTAACTTTCAACTAATTAGGTATCGATTAACATTGTAAGAAAGCTCGTAACGAGATTTTGTTGAGTGTTAATGCCGATTTGAGGATCCAAACTTCTCAGTAGAAAAACCAAGCTCACAAGGCATTTTTGTAAATAAATCCCGATCTTGGGTTACTAGGGGTGGAGAGGTTCTAATCTCATAAACCAAGTTCATGTCCATGCAATCAAAATATAAAGTGAATGGTAGTAGAGAAATCAAGGCAGAATTAGTATTCCCACTAACAGGCCCGGACTTGAGATTTTGAGGCATGAGTCAAACTCTTAGAGTTGGCCGGGTTCTTAATTTTTTATATATATATATAAAATAGCATATAACATCCAAAAATATATAAGATTTTTATGCAAAATACTTATTATGCAAATAGGATTCTAAAACCTTGATGGTTTAGTAATCTTAATTGTATTATAAATCCTATCTATACAACAAATATCTTACCTAATCGTGTTTGACTGTTTCTATTTAATATTTTAACTTTTTTATGGGTACAAATTTAAAGTAGTAATTGATGGTTTGGGTCTCTCATCACGTGTAATTGTCTTTGATTTAAGATAGTTGTCTTTAATTCATGTTAGATTGTACAGCTAAAAAGCTATTGAAAAAAAAAATCTGGACAACTATAAATTTTTTTTTTGGGCCCCTTAGATTTTTGGGCCATGAGTCCCAAGCCTCTTATGCCTCTATTCAAATTCGGGCCTGCCCACTAATAATACTCAAAACATGAACTATAATCATTCTTGAAATGTCTAAACACTCACGCCAAGTATGTCCCGATACTATCTTTTCTTTTGATAACTGATTATTATTAGAGTGATGGATTGGTTCTCAAGATTTGATATTGCGAAACTGATTATTGCAATATGCATAATGCCTTTTCACAAACACAATTGGTAATCATTTTGGCAAGTAGCTAGCTAGCTATACTTGCTGGTCAACCTGGCAAATGGGCGGGCTGTGGCGGGTTAGCGGCTTCAACCCTTACAACCTGTTAAGCTAATGGGTTGTAGTGGGTTGAGTCCGTTGGGTTCGCGGGTTACCCATTTGAACACGTTAAGACTCGTTAAGGCGTTTTTTTCCTCTCTCTCTGTTTTTTTTAATCTTTCTTTTTCTAATCAGATCAAATACCTATATATTTTTTTTCTTCTCTTCTAATATTCCTTTTTATTTTTACCCCTTGTGCTAAACACCCAATACTACTATTAACACCAAGTAGTAATCTCCCCTTGTTTCTCTTTTGTTATGATCTGCTTTATCCGTCTAATGTCAAGTCTAGCACATTTTCACTAAGTTGCTCCCAATCAGTGTGATGTTAATCTGAAATATATATTAAAAAAATTTAGTCAATTTAAAATTAAATGAAATTCACAAGATGAAAAGATATGAAATTAATACAGTGATTAAGTGATAGAAAATTTACCTTTCTTACCGAATAACCAATCAAGACAACATAATAATGCTTGAACGGTTTCAGGTAATAGTGAGCTTCGATTTTGGTCCAATACTCTACCAGCAATACTGAATGTAGACTCGGATGCTACCGTAGAAATAGGAATTGTAAGCACGTCACGAGCCAAGTGTCCAAGTACTCGATAGCGTAATTGTTCCATTTTCCACTAAGAAAGAACATCAAACTCTTTCTTTTTTCTATCCAATCGTTCTTCATCAAGATACTTTTGAAGCTCACTTTTAACACTCGAACTTGAACCAGTTTTGTAAGTAATATCAAAATCCTACAAAAAATTAATGAGCAAGTAGTAATCAAGAGATTATGTTTTAACAGGAATAATGTCTATTCTGTAAAACAATATACGATCGAGCATGTCTGAGGGGAAATAATAAAAGTGACTTTGGTAACCCTTAAAACCTTTTATTGGTGGATAGAAAATTCCAACAAACACAATCATTGATTAGTCTAAATGGGATTGAAACCGGTATTAGAATTTTGCTTTTCAGCTCCCGGGTCTCCATATGGACCCTAGACCACCATTCATGCCATTACAGGAAAGAAAATAGTTGCAGACTATGACTATTGTAGCCAATACGGCAATACCATGCCTAAGACTTTTGCTTTACTCTTATTACAACTCAGAGAGAAATAACGCTATCGACACTAATAAAAGTGTTCAGGAAAGGGACATCTAAATTCTAGAATCCAAAACTATTAGCAAAAAAAAAAAAACTGAAATGATACTCAAATGAAAACAAATCATATGATCACAAATGCTTAACCAATTGAAAAACAAAAGTAGTGTACCTGAAAAAAGGAGTCTTCACCTTCTGTTTGAGAACTCTCACCCATAAATCCACTTGCATTGTCGGGTGACCACTTATCCACGTAGACATGGAAGAGAGATGACAAAGTGTCCTTGAAAGCCTTTAACTCCATAGAGTCTGCACTGCAGAGATTTTTATAAGCCCACTCTACAAAATCCATCATGTATCGAGGATCTAACACAATGTCTATACCAATGACCAAGCTCTAATCAGATCAATATTTCTCAAACTTGATGTTCATGTCATTCGCCATTTGTCTCATGAACGGATCGTTGTCTTTCATGGCTTGTTGAATGCTTTGCTGAATCATAAATACCTTGGGGAAAAACAAGTTCGAAGTTGGATGCTTGGTTCCAGAAAATAGGCAAGTGACATCATAAAAATATCTTAGAAACCTGGAGGTCTGCTCAACCTTGATACATTCATCAAAAGAAGGACAACACTTGAAATATGTGTCACATAATTCAAAGTTGATCAAAGCACGGCGATAGAAGAGTGCACTATCTAGCATAAGATAGGTGGAGTTCCATCTAGTAGGCACGTCTTGTTGCAAAGCTCTCCTACTACCTCACATTCCAACTTGATCAATACAGCCCAAAAATCTTTCCTTTCTTGCCATTGAACCCTTGATGTACTTGAGACACTTACGTATTTTATCACTGACTGATCAATAGATTTCAACATATCTTGAACAATTAAGTTCAAGATATGTGCACAACATCGAACATGAAAAAATTTCCCATTTAACAAGAGTAGCCCTCTAAAATTCAACTGAGTTCTCAACTTCTCAACAAATGAATCATTAGTAGATGCATTATCCAATGTAATCGAAAATAGTTTCTTCTCAATTTCCCACTCACATATCAAAGAATTAATCTTTTCAGCCAAAGTAATACCATTATGTGGTGGAGGAAAAAGACAAAAGCTAATTATCTTCTTATGCAATTTCCATTCCAAATCAATCCAATGTGCCGTGAGTGTGAAATAACCATCAATTGTTTGAGAACTCCATAAATCAGAAGTCAAACAAATCCTCCCTTGAACAGAACTTAAAATACTATGAAGCTTCAACTTTTCACTTTCAAAAATTCAACGGTGTTTCTACAAGGCAACTTAAGAGTAGGATAAATATAATAAAACACAGCTCTAATCCCCTCATACTCCATAAAACGAAATGGCAAATCATGTCGTACAATAGCCTCAATTACTAATTCAGGAAATTTTTCATGTGAAAACTTTGAAGAATGTGTAGAAGACTGATGTGATACTACAATATGCTTATTATAACATAGGTCATGATGGCGTATAAGGCTACATATTCTTGTCGCTTTGTCACACTTATACACGGCTCCACACTTGGTACATTTTGCACGCTCTATCTGATCATCACCCACATGGAACTGTTTAAAAGACAACCAACAACGAGAAGTCTTCTTTCTCTTATGAGTAGAAACCTCTGTTGTTCCTCTTTCTACCACAACGGATTCCTCTAGTTCCAATGATATTGATATATCATTATCATCCATTCTCACCACTACTCTGAAAACAAAACAATTAATACACCATCATCATCCATTCTCACCACAGTTTACAAATAATACACACAGTTTGCAAATAATCTTACTTTACAGGGTACATATGAATGAAGAATGAAAACCATGAATATGAGCTAGCCCAACTAATATCTACGTATAGTAATATCTGTATCTTTTTGCAAAGTCGCCTAATTTAAATATAATCTTTCTCGGAAAGCCTAACTTTCATTTACTTGCATATGTGTTTCAGCCCTTCATATTAGACCATCCCACCAGGTACCGGAGTATCACACACACAGTTTTTATTCTATATATACCTCTGCAAACTTACATGCTTCCTCATCAAAAACACATTCCTATTTTCTCACCATTTTCCTAGTACTACTCCGATCCTCTCGGTCCATTTAGAAATCTATCACTTATCCTCTATATATATCTCTGCCTTTACTCTTTCTATATTACGATGATTGAAATCAATCTTCATTCATCTAGAATCCATGAATTGATATTGTCCAGAAAGCAAACCAAACACAGCAAACTCACAAATACCAAATGCACAATATTAAGGACCTACAGAACACCAACAATCAATAATTCAGCAAAATCATTATCAAAGACCAATTTCATACAACAATCCAAGACCCAGTTCAGATTTTGACTAAAAACAATAAATCTAGATGAGTAAGGAAACAAAAACCAACATGAATTTTGATCTGAAGAGGGAGAGAGACTGGTTTGAGAGAGACTAGTTTGAGGGAGACTGTTTTGATCTGAAGAGGGACTAAGGGAGAGACTGGTTTGAGGGAGAGTGGGAGACTGTTTCGATCTGGAGAGAGAGAGAGACTGCTAATATCAATTTTTTTGTTTTTGTTTTTTGTTTCCTTAGCGGGTTGGGCGAGTTTCGTTGGGTAACCTGTTTACGTCCGTTAGTTAGCGGGTTCTTAGCGGGTTGTCAACCCGTTAGTGTAAAATTGTAATGGGGCGGAAATAGGCGGGTTATTAGTGGACGGTTAGCGGGTATGTAGCGGGTAATGGGTTAAACTGCCAGATTGACCTGCTGGTCTCCAACACTTCATATAACTTTTGGGTAAAGTTGGTTGCTGAGTCTGATCATGCACTTTTATTACTTCTTCATACACCACATACGTCTCGTCGCTATTTTTTCCTCATTTCAGTCATATCGACATGCCTATTTACCAAAATGTCTAGACACCCTTGTGTACGGCTCTCTTCTTTAAAAGCCAAAGATGATTGGGTTATTAACTTGTTAATATCTTCAAAATGTTAACAAAATCGTTACATCAGCTTGATAATCTCCATACTTTCCTTGTGTGTAATGCATGATCATATTACAATCAACAATGGTTATTAGTGGCGTAGCGTAAACGCCAAACTATAATCTTATGCCAGTTACATAGAGATTAAGAGTGTGTATTTAAAATTACTCTAATACATAAGCTTAAACGGTTTTATCTGGAAAAATCGGACCAAACTTTAGGCTTAATGATCGGGATCCATTGTTATACAAAGACCAAAAGGCCCAATCATGCTTTTTAAACATGAATGCGTTGGGAAATTCTTGTTGTGTGAGCTTGGACCCATTCAAGTGGATCTATTTGGTTGGAGGCCGTTTCTGCAGGTCTAATAAGCCCACTCATCTTCACTTGGTTCCCTTCCTTCGGTTTCATATTTCAACCAGGAAAGAGGATATGGAATCTCCATTTTCGAGGATATAGATAAAAATATCACTCATTTTTTCAGGACTAGGTTGCTACTATTATTCATTGCTCGTTTAGTTTGATCAATGACCAAACTTGCTTATCAGTACAACAACAAATTAGAGGATATATCTTAAACTGCCACACTAGATTAGCAATGTCATGTTGGTAATGCTATAACGCTCCCTTCATGAAATCACTGAAATGCATCAACCCTAAAGTTACTAGCAGTAGTAAATTGTAAACGGGGTCAATCCTTGTTTTGCTTGATCAACAAGTAGAAGCAAAGAAAAAAAATCTTTGCCAGAGGTGAATCTCTATCCTTGATTACCTTGGCCCCCAAGCAGGCAGCTGCCTGTTCAACTTTTCTCAGAAGGGTACCCAGAAAACCCAGTCCTTTTTGTCCCATACTATCTTTGTGCCCCCACTCAACTAATGAGGCTGTGCCCTCTCTTTTACAACGATTGTTGACTCCTTGACTCTTCCCAATACGACTGCGTTCCTCACAAGTTTGTCCCTTCTCTGAATATGTGACCGTTGTATGCAACTATGCACAATCCTTGTTGGTTTTTGGGTTCTGGGCTTTGGCCAAATTGTCATTGTTGTCCTTCACACTTCCCACACAAGGTTTGGTTCGTCTAATCACGCGGACCAAGAAACAGCAAGGACAATTGCCCCGCGTTGTCATTTCGATTTCTTGCTCTTCTTGCTAATTGATTCCTACTTCCGTAGACTACACTCTCTAGGATACCCTGCTATGCTTGACAGCTTTTTCCAAATTTCTCTCTTTCATTTTTCATTTTTCTTTTTAGGCCTTTTATCATTCAAGTTGGTCCTTCACTGTTAAAGAACACTCCTTTATTTCACTTTGACTCACCAGTCACTACAGAAAACAGAGATAGAGAGTGTTGTGAGAACAGAGAGGGCTTAGCAATGTTGAAGATGGTGTGGCTTATCTTCTTCCAGCTTATGTTTCTGGGTTTTTCTGGTAAATAAGCTTCAACCCACACTTTGAACTATTGTTCCATTTTTGCAATGTCACTGTTATTTTGAACTATTGTTCCATCTTCACATTTCTACAATGTTACTTTTATCTTTGTGTCCTTCCTGTTTTCCTTTTGATTTTCTATGATGGAAGCCTTATTTTGGTATTTGTTTCTCTAATCTCTACAGGTGCAACGCAAGAATCTGCTCAAGTCCTAACTCTCTTTGAGACATCCCATGAGGTGCTTCAAGGTTCAAATCTTCCCGTAGCTGTTTCTGTGAGAGAGCTCAGTGAGGTATCAACCAGTGTGTTAATGGCTGAAACGTGGCTCAGAACCCATGTTCTAGGTCACTACCCTTCCATTCCCATCACCACCATTCTTGTGGGTGACACCATTCTCTGCTCTGAACATCACAACAATCTGAGCTCGGTGTTACTAGCCCTCAAGAACATCCATCACTCTCTCACAAGGTGGGGTCTTGAGAAAGACATCAAAGTCTCAGCTGCTTTCTCTTCTGGTTGTTTGGGCAAGAGCTCTGAGAGGTTTGTGAGGCCTATACTAGAGTTTCTCCAGGACACCAACTCTACCTACTCTGTGAACCCACCTCCAAAGGTCTCACCTTTCTCCGATGAAACCCTTCAGCTGGTGTCTTCTCACTCAGAAACCCTCAAAAAGCTTGGATTTTTGGGGCTCAGAAACATCAATGTGATTGTCACCAACCCAAAAGAGGCAAAACCAAGAACCAGAAAGCTCTCTTCCATTGACCCATTTCCAACTAGACCAAACCCACAACCCATAACCTCAGACCCCCCACTCCACTCCTCTGTTGGCTTCTCTGTTCCTTCCAATGTAGCCAAAAACCCTCAACCCCCACAAGCCCAACTAGCCTCACCAGCACCATCCCAAACAGCCTCACCTCCAATTCCTGAAACAGCTTCACCTCCGGTGGAAATGTGGTTTACTCATGCCCCTGAAGTCTCTCCTGTTCAAGCCACTCCTTCCCCTTCTGCTAATGTAATGCCACCCTGTAGAGCCCTAGCACCTGAATTTAGGCCTGTGCATAAGCTGTGGTGTGTGGCCAAGCCTACCGTTCCGGCAGAGACATTGCAGGAGGCGGTGGACTATGCTTGTGGAGCTGGTGGTGCTGATTGCGAGGAGATTATGCCAAGTGGAAACTGCTACTACCCTGAGTCTGTTGTAGCTCATGCTTCTTATGCTTTCAACAGCTACTGGCAGAAGAACAAGAGGAATGGAGGCACTTGCAGCTTTGGTGGCACAGCTATGCTGATCAACAGTGACCCAAGTAACTCTTCTTTCCATTTTCATTTTTGGGTTTGGAGAAAGAAACTTACTTATTTTCTGAAACATGAACATTGATTCCTTGCTATGTTAATTTCTGAGACCCAAGTCACCCAACCACCCAAGTAAGCCTGTCCGTTTTGATTATTGGGTTTGCTGCGTTTGCACAAGGAGAACCTTTTTCTGAAAATTTTAATATATGATTCATTGCTATGTAATATTGTAAAATGAATATGACCCTTAACTCGTTTCAATTTTGAATATTGGGTCTTCCAGTTTTAGGAGAGAGACCCTTACTTAACTCAGTTTCTAAAAGTTTAGAAATTTCTTGTTTCTGTGAGTTGAGAATTGCGTTGAGTGAGATCTCACCTAAATCCCTATTTCAAGCACAGCTTACAGCCTCCATTTGATTTTGACTATAGAACACAGTTTTGTTTTTACTAGAGTTTCAGCAGTTTGTTAGTTGTTTAGAATTTCTTTACGAATTGATTTGAAGATACCCATGATTTGTTTTTTTTATATTCTGTTAGTTTTTGTTGGTTCATGTTGGATGATCTTTTCTGCATAAGAATATATAGTTGATGGTTTTCCTTTGCAAATGAGAATGTTGCTAATATGATGAATTGATGATGTTTCTATTGCAGGTTATGAACTCTGCCGTTTTATTATCACCTAATGCATCAAGATCAGCGGCTGAGACTAATCATCTATTCTTATAGGGGAAATCAGATTCTATGACTGGTCTGTAATTTTGGAAGCCTTGAATTTGGGCACTAGTTTACTAGTCTGCATTTTGAAGATATTAGTTTAGTTTTAAGTAGTTATCTCAGTGTGTGGTATCTGTGCTCAACCGACTCTCTTTTGACTTGTAATCCTTTAACTCATCTTTTCTATGATTAGAGGGATTTAGCAGCTTATATGTGATCATACTTGTATGTAGATACTAGTACCACCCTATCACTTGGAAAGATGTGTATCTCATCTTTGCTATGATTAGAAGGGTTCAGCAGCTTATTTGGGAGCTTCAATTACGCAGATGATAATAAAAAAATATTGTTAGAACTGGTAACAAACGAAACCTAACCAAATCAATTGGAGATGCAAGGGATCGAACCCTGTACATTTGGGCTACATCCCCATCTGCAGCTCAAATAGTAATTAATATTTACTTGTGAAATTAATCAATGGTTTAGCACAGGCAAAAGAGTGAGTGCAGATTTTCGTTCGACACGTCAAGCCGTCAAGGAAGTAATAAGAGTCGTGTGTTTTTAGTGCGAAATTTGATGCGATGTGCCAATTGAAGTAGATGACACATCTTCTCATCATCTAATTCCACTAGCCAGTAAATTGTATGTCTTTTCTATAGTTTTTCAGCTATCTAAAGATCGTGAACCCAAGAGTGATCCCCAAATATGGAGTCTGCTGCAAAAAACAGGCAATGAAGAGAAGGAGATGTCAGCCAAGGTTTATGTGTAACCTTCTTTTTTCTATTTTTTTTTTTATAAATTATCATCACTTGCCTGCTGCATGTATGATTCTGCTTTGTCTAATTCTTGTTTGCTTATATTGTTATTAAAATTTTCTGTTCTTGTTACTCTTTGGCAATCCTAGTATCGGTCTTTAAGAGTATTCATTTCTTTAGAGGTTTTAAATCAATATGTTGCATTTCAGATATTAGGTAGATACAATTCTTCTTTATCTGGATAGAGGATTAGAGGGTAGTTACAATTTTAATAGCCTTGATCTCGCAAATCCTGTTGATATATTTTTTTTATCCACTCTTTATTATGGTCTACTGCTTAAGTTTGTACACTACTTCATTTCTGTTTGTTATCTCATTAATAGTAACCTGTGCAATGTGCCCCGTTCCAGTTTGGTTGAATCCATTTGAAGGAGTTTCTCTGTTTCTTAGGCACTTTTAGCTAGAATTCCCTGTCATAGCTGTGGTTCTTCTTTCTACTGTATTTTATATTTGGGAAATCTGAGGTTTAGGCAGCTTGTACATGTACATCAGTTACTCTTAAAGCTGGATTCATGAATGATTGTGGAAAATCAAAGAATGCAAAATATTGCACTACAAGCTCTTCGTTTTGGTTTCAAGATAAATAACATTACTTTCTCTGTGTTGCAGAATTATGTTACCTATCTCATCGTGTCTTCGCTTCTAGCTACCTCAGTCTTGTATGCAGGTTTTGCCATGCACCGCCATGTACAGAGTGACTATGGTCCTGCAATACTAACCAGAAAGGGGGCTTTTATCGTGTTTGTTGTAGCAGAGGCAATGACCATGATTTTGTCGATTTTTTCTTGCTTTCTTGCCTTTCTTTGCTGGAGGAACGTAGAGAGGAATGGAGCTTTGAGAAAGTCACAGAAGCTGGCTATGTTGTATTACTCGGTTACCGTGTTGGTCCTGATTGGAATGCATCTTGTCTACATCTCAAGCAGCTATGTGGTACACGGTCTGAAACTTCTTACAGTGTTTCAAATGGTAGCATTTTGGTGTTTCTGGTGCTTTGCTATCACGTTGACATGAGCTATCTTTCAACCGGTTAATATCAATGGGAAACTTTGCAGGGGTATGAAATTGGATGTACTGCAGAAATTTACAGAAATAGATGAATGAAGCACTTGAGAAATAGACTGCATTTATCTTTTCGCCGTACTGGTGGTCACAGAAATAAATTTACAGTGATAACTTCACCTCTCAGTATATTGAAACGAATGACTTGTAGGTGACCTGTACCGGAATGGTGAAACGGTCACAGAAGATGGATCTGTTATATACAATGTGAAGTATATATTGTCTCTAGGATTGTAGGTGGTCACAGTCTGTATTCCTTTCGTTGCTTTACTACTGTCATCTTCAAATGAGGTTTTGTCTAGTACTCAAGATTGGATATTATTCATATTAATAACAGGAAATGGCAGGGTAAGAAACTTCATGTACTGTAGGAATTTCAAGAAACGAAACATCACACACTTGAGACGCATTATGGATCGTAGTGTTCTGAATCAAACATTCAATCAAAGAGACCATTGATGCTCAAAGTGGCACAAAAATTAATCAAACATTTTGTTTCCTAGAGCCAGCTTGAAGTGAGCTAGTTATCTGGTTGCTGTAGTACAACTGTACAAGAGTGCCGAAACACTGAAAGGGCTCAAGATACTGTGGATTCTGTCAAAACACAATATTGGAGCGGAAAGATCTCACATCAGAAAATGAATAAATAAAATATAACTTAAAAATAGAAGGATCATACCTAATTGTACCGAGACTTTTTGTAATTAAAACCTAACACCTTAAAGGTGGTTAAGTTGAGACAGTATCGGTACAATAATGATCTATGAGCCACGTTTGTCCATGTTCGAGACATTTTGTGATTAAAACCCAACCTCTTAAAAGTAGTTAAGTTTGAACAATATAGATACAATAATGATCCACGGACCACGCTTGTCCATGTTCTAGTCATAAAAACAGATTTAAAATCCAAAAGCTCAAAACAACTCGCGTCAATTTATAGGAGAACAAGAACTTCTCAACACGCAAATCGTAGGAGTCCTTGTGAAGATCGACTTAAAGCGTCATTGGATTAACAAGAAAACTTGTACTATCAAACAAATTCAAACAAACATTTTGATTATCGTACATATGGCCTACGTCTGTCTTGGAGATTATCGTTTCAATGCAATTGTAATGTTTATGTTCATGGAAAATGATTAACATGTATTGATGCTTCATGTCGCACATTAGAATCTAGAGACCTTCCTCAGATTGAATCAGTTACAAATGCCAACTGAAACAATTCAAGTAGCGTCTCTTCTCAGTGAAGCAGGTCTGCTACTTCTGCATTCTTGCGGAACACAAACGATTCATGCTCCTCTTTCTTATGATCACTCCTGATCAACTAAAGCACCGTCGATCCTCCACTGCCGTCTGTAGTAGTCGGCCTGACGAATTGCCACCTCCGAGTCGGAAACTGGAAGCCAACTGTTGCCGGAGGTAACATGTAGAGTTCCATAAATGGAAGCAACAGTGAACATACCAAACCATTGCAGGGGGAAAGAAAGTAGGCAACTGCGCCGGGGAGACGGAAGCTGCAGCTAACCTTTCTCAATGAGCAACTGTCTCCAAACGACGACGACGACGACGGAGAAGCCAAGAAACTTCTTCTCTTCCAGATCTTGGTGATTTAAAATTTTTTCTGGGAATTGAAATTTCTGCTTCCAGAGGTGGAATTTTTATTTCTCAGCGTAAGTATGCATTAGAAATTATCAAAGATGCGGGGTTGTTGGGCGCTTCCCTTGTTGATACTCCAACGGAGAAAGGTATGCAATTGTCCAACAAGAGCAATTTGCTCAAAGATCTAGGTCTTTATCGGAGATTGGTTGGGAGATTAATATATTTGACTGTTTCGAGGCCTGATATCACATATTCTGTACATGTCTTGAGTAGATTCATGCATCAACCTAGAAGACTCCATATGGAAGCAGCCTTCGAGTTGTTCGTTATTTGAAGGGTGCACCTGGTCAAGGTTTGTTCTTTTCATCAATTAGTGACTTCAGGTTGAGAGCCTATTGTGATTCTGATTGGGCAGGTTATCCACTTACTAGAAGGTCTACTACTGGTTATTGTGTCTTTCTCGGACCTTCATTGATTTCTTGGAGATCGAAGTGGCAGAAAACAGTTTCTCTTTCATCCGCTGAGGTAGAATATCGCTCCATGACAGGAGCTTGTTGTGAGTTGTCATGGCTTCGATCTTTATTAAGGGACTTGGGACTTCCACATCATGAATCTGCTTTATTGTATTGTGACAACAGGGCTGCCTTACATATTGCAGCCAACCCTGTTTTTCATGAACGTACTAGGCACATTAAGATGAATTGTCATTACATTAAAGATAAGATTCAAGATGGCTCTGTGACTACAAGATATGTGAGTTCTACACATCAGCTGGCAGATGTATTAATGAAGCCCTTGGGGAAAGAAATCTTTGTTCCTATGATTCGCAAGTTGGGAGTGCGGGATATCCACTATCCAACTTGAGGGGGAGTGTTAGGAAATCAATCTTCCATATCTTTCCTATTTAGAATAAAAGATCTGAATATATTAGTTGTACATTAATTATAAGTAGATATCATTAATTATAGTTGATTCCTGACTTGTAGGAATAACTAGAAGTCTCTATATATGTATACGATTCAGTATCAATAACAAATCATCCATTCCATTCTATTAATTATTCATTCTTATAGATATCTGCCGACGAGTTTCTTGTCCCTACCTGAATTTGCAGTCAATCCTCTATCTCAGGTAAGCCTGGCCCCAAATAAAGGTTGAAGCTTTTGTGATCTGCGACTAGTAAAATTTCAAAGATTGAGGCTAATTTCATTGAATCTGATAGCATACATGCGTGCTGGATGTACCCATGCTAGCTGCTTGCTACTTAATTGGTATGATCATATTGCTCATGTATTGAGTTGATGTTGATGTAAGTTTACCGTGAGAAAACGGAGAATATGGATAATGCATGTGCAATGTGATTCAAATATGTCTGGATGGGAAAACCATTTGCATTATACATATGGACTATGTCTTGGAGATTCTCTCTTTAATACAATTGTAATGTTTGAGTCAGAAGTACCCTTTAACAATCTTTTTGATAAACGTCAATTTTTGATTCTGAAGTCTTTTGTATCATAAAGGATATATAACAATCAAGGTGTATCGTGTATGCATCATTTCGATAATAAACTTTAGCCAACTTGCAATATTTGCTGTGTGTGAATGTGATCTGGGGATAATTTAGATAATAACCTAATAATGTTGATCGATCATTATTCAGAGCTTAATTATTTGATTACAATGTCTGAGAAATATAGTAAACTCATTTGATCGACCTAGAGCTATAGAGCTAGCTCATGACAGCTATATCGTATAATGTGGAAGTCACTAGCTGATGCCCTGTAGTTTAAGGAAAGACCATATAGATATAGAGGATCAGTCCAGCTTTAGCAAAGTCATTGGCCTCCACTCCAGCTTCCCATAAGAAAAAACGTATTCTTCTTAATTCGGAAGTCAAACAAAAAGAAGAAGAAGACCAAAATTTGTCCAATAATGAAGCTTGTAGTTCTTTAACTTCTTTGATCAACCAAAAAAAAACTAATCCTTTTGTAGTTGTATAAATTGAGCTTTGAGTATCAGTTGATGATATCACAAACATAGCAAGTGACCGAGAGAATATTAATTAAGTTTTGAGTACTGCTTAATACTGTACTACAGCAATGGCTGTGGATTTATTTGCAGGAAAAACATTCAAGGCACTCTAATCGGATATTCTTAGTGCTCTGCATAGGGCTGGATATTTTCTGTTCGAGTCGGTTTTAAGGCGAAATTAAAATCAATCTAAATTATTTGGTTTAAGGTTTTTTTTCAACCGAATCCGAATTTTAAAACTTTTAACCCGAATATTCAGCCCATTTGAATATTTGGATTGGTTCGAGTCAGTTAAAGTTTTGGCCTTTATTTGAAAAACTTTTGGCCTATTATTACTCGCAAGAGCCTCATAGGATACTGTTTTTTATTTGTATATTTTGTTTTAGAGGATACGAATAACCGTATCTAAAAATCATTAGATACGGTGCAGTCACGGATTGAAAAAGAGTATTCTCTGTTGCAGTCTTCATTAATCTATAGCCACGCTTTTAGTCTCAGTGTCTCCATTTTTTTATATTTAAATATGATATTTCTTCTTTTAATTTCTGTTTCAAATGAGTCCCACATATATCTGATTCTTTTTTACTGTTTTTTCCAATAGATTTTTTTTTCAGTTGCTTATTGGATAATATACTTTTTCATGTTTTTTTCTTTTTATTTTTTTTTTTCATTTTTCACAATATTAATTATATTTCTTTTTTGTCAAACTATATTTTTTGTTGTTCGATCAAGCCGCCATGGAGCTCCGCTGTCATTCTCCGTTTCTCCCTTCCTCCTCCTTTTTCTACAATCTTACTTCTTCTATCTGAAGATGGTTTTTGACCCACCACGAGCTTAATTCCCTCCGCTACACAAATAGCCGCTGCCGAACCCACTCAACCATATCTATCTCCTAAATAGAGCAATCTAGCCTCTGATTGGAACAAAAGGATCTCTTCAATATGTCATCTGCGATCGATTAAGAAGGCGATGAAGTCTTTATCAAACACATAAGATTAGCAAATAGGTGCACCTTGATCTCGACCTATTATGTGAGATGGACAAATGAATGAATATTGATCATAGTTATATATACATTACATGCATCTTAAAGCATACATCTGAATATAATTTCACGTGGTGATTACCTACTGATGAAGAATATTGTATCCCATTTCTTTATGCCTAGATCATTAAGATGAATAGAAAACCAAGTTGCGATTTGCGAAAGAGTTATCAAAAATGAGAGAACTTACAGTGTGAAACAGTGAATGGAAGAGATAAAAGGGGAATAGAAGAGATAAAAGGGGGAGGTTATGAGGATCAGGGGATGAGATCCCGTATATTTGTGGACAATTGTGAGTTTGTTCCTTTTGTCAAATAAATGAAATTAGAGAAAATAATTGGGTGAAATTGGATGTCAAATAAATGAAATTAGAGAAAATTTGTTAGTTATGTTAAAGGAGAAAAGATAACGAGAATAACGGTCTACTCATTCATTGATAGAAAGACTTATTTATAGGCATTACATAAAGTCTCTCGAAAGATCTAGAAAACCTATCAACTATAATAAATTATAATAAGGAAACTGAATTAACCAATCCTACGTGTATTAGGGCAAGACGCATAACAGAAGGACGAAACCATAATTTCCTTAAATATTTCCCCTCGTGTTGCGTCCCTAATAGGTCACGGTGCTTATAGTGTTGCCTTGGTAAAAACCTTGCCAAGTAAAACAAAAGCCTCATGGGTAAAACAAAAGAGTTGGACGAAGGGAAAAACACCAACTACAATTGAAGATAACATGTGATGTATGTAGACTCCTCCTGATGTCTACACAACGACTCCCCTTGATTGGTAATTCAATCTCGGAGTACAAATAAACGGCGTAAGCTTATACACTTCACATACTTCAAAAGTAAACTTGGGCAACGATTTAGTCATTAAATCCAGCCACAACATCCTTAGATCAGACTTGCTATGCTTAACATTATTTTGATCTTGAAAGTGAAGGTTGCCTAACAACTCAAAACATAAGTTCATGTTGAAAATCATGTTCACTCATGGCATGACCTTCGTGTATTTAAACAGTCATAACGTCTTCGATACAATAGGTATGGACGAACCGTATAAAGTTATGGTAACTAGACACACGTAGCTTTCCAACCATATAAGGTCCATAACCTAGTTCATCTTGAGCTGATCACAAAGCTTTGTCGAATTTGACTGTTCTGCCAAAGCAGATTCTCGGACAGATCCGTCGTATTTTACGAAAATAGCCATATCTCACTCAATATGATAGGTGTGATCAAATGGTTGGTGTCCCTGGAAAGTAGACACATAGACCTTTCCAATGGTACTAATTTCACCATTTTCCAACTAGTGGGATATCCTTTAGGTATCGTGGAATTTAACCTACGAAAATGGGTAGATTCTGATTTCGTTGTTAATGTGTCTTTATGTAGGGATGAATAAGCCACAACCTTTCGTAGAAGGAATCACTGCCGTTACATTGGTGTTGCATGGGCGCATCTGGCCATTACCTTGATATTTCTTCACACTCATCTAAAAGGGAGCGAAGTTGCTCAACCGCTAGGAAGAGAGTTGAAAGACTAAAGAGAACTTGGCCTTACAAGTTTGTAGTGAATGAGATGTCGAGTTAAGCATATTGTAACAAGTACTTAAATGTGTTACCGTACTTAGATGGAGGATTTCTCCTAAGACTTCTTCGTTATACGGACGAAGCAGGTCTTCTCAACACTTCGACCGATCAAGGGATACATACAGACATAACTTCATCGTCTTTTAGCTTGCCTTAAGCCGACAGATGAATAAGCATCATCAATAATAGTCCTCACTTTCGAGACCAAGTATTCCCAAGATTCTTTCATTCTTAATTTTGGATCAGTGACATCTCTTAGTTTAACAAGAGTTCATCACGATTCATCTAGAATTTACACCCAAATAGGCATAATTCTTCATATCACTTCCCTAATCAAGTAGATACTTAGTAAATACCATGTAAACGTGCTTTGTGGTCATGAGTCATTAGATTTGGGTGAAAACTGATCTATTCAAGATCTTTATGTACATCTCTTAGTTCCCAACAGAGATATGTTGTGACCACAAGCTGTATGTTCAGTTTTTCAGAAACTACCAAACTGATAAGGTAGTGGAGTGCAATGACATCTATTACGAAAGTATATCTCATCGTAGTCTATTCCAGGGCATTTGTAAGAGACCTTGCACCAGAAGGTGAGTCTAAACACTTTTTCTCACTACGCTTTCTAACAAAGACATAACTGATAGAGTTTACATTTGGGGTGTCGGCGTCACCTAACCAAAGCACCATCACTTTGTTTAAATTGGATCTTGTCTTTCCATTTAGGCCAATCTACAACGTTGGTGTTTTCTCAACGAAGTATGGTTCGATATCAAACTCATTAAACCATGTCATCATGTACACCGGTGTAATTTCTAAGTGTAGAGATCTCTATATGGATTAGTATTGACATTGAGGCGTCCCCCAATGATAACCATAATCCAGTATTAACAGACGAATGGGTATCATTGATCAAATGATCATGTTGTGCTAAAATCGCATTCTTCCTTAGTGAGTATGTATCGAACCAAGTGACATCCCCCTAAACTGTGGGAGCCACGGCCTAGCAACACCATCTACCACATTTGTGGTGTGACCATGCCACCATCTATGGGTGACAACATGTCCTCTTATCCAGACATCAACATGTCCTTATCCGGACATCAATCCTTGCAGGTATATGTATGTGATCTCGTCACTTTAGGAAACTTGATGAGACATAATAGGGACAAACCACGACAATTTTAATTCATTCTACTTAAACATTCTTGTTCTTATCTCCCCCCAATGACGGGAAGACTGGCTTATCAAAGTGACATAAAAGACATTGTCTATCAAGGTCCTTATATAAGCGACCTATAGTCGGAAGCTTATGTCTTATTCAAAGACAATATTCATCAAATAACCCATCATTGTGCGCTTATGTAGGTGTAATTTGGCACATACAACATGTGGACGATATAGATTATAGAACGTTAACTCAATCTGTTAATAAATATGCATACCGTTACAACCGTAAAATAAAGATTTGAATGATGGTGGGTAAAGATGAATAAGTAAAACTATGAACATGCTACAACCCGTAGACGTTGGTCTTACAAGTCCAAAAAAAAAAACCGTTGGCCTCACCGCCGGGACCAGTAAAAAGGAAGCAGATTGAACCGACCGCCAACATCACCGGACCTTTGTTTTACACTTCCTTTAACGGTTCACTATTCTCAATGCTCCAAACGCTACCAAATTTTGTAAGCATGTATAAATGGAAGTGAAGATTGTAAAACACTAGCCTCAATGAAGGAACCGGCCAAAAACTTGCCGAACCGTCCTTCAGAGTCGTTGGACATCCGTGAACACTTATATTGAGCGGTTCACCACCTTCCACTTCTCCAAATGCTACAAAATTTTGTACATAGGTAGGTTTAAATGTTAGGAATCCATGGCCATAAATAGAACCTCAAGAACCGGTCCAAAAGTAGTGGAACCGGATCTCACAATGACTAGTCCGCAAGCTGAAAAACCGGAAATTCTAGGTTTTTTCAACTTTTCAATCATTGTTAAAGTTCTCCATAACAGCTAATTGTTATGGCTTGAGTTAAACCATTGTGAACATCACCATAGCATTATTATGCCTCAAAGTGAACAATGAGAAGTCATTAAGCCAACATCTTATGTATCATTCTTATAAAATCACTCATAGACATTGTAATTAATGTCTTACTCAGTGAACAACCACTTAGCATCTTGTTTATATGCTAGTCTCTACATATTGTCTTTAGCGTAAGAGTATGTCGCTCTTAATCTTTGCTAAAGAATAGGCTTTACAAAACAAGTAACGGACATGGCCAATGTGAGATCATAGGGGGGTCTTATGCGTCATATTTGTTTATGAAAGCATGAATAGTGCCTCTATTGAATAAGAGGATGACTCGAATGACTTTAATGTCATCCATAGGTCGTGAGCATTGCACATAGCTCCACCAAGTGGAATTTTGGTGATCTTTGATCTCAATGGTTATTTTGCTCAAAAGAAATGATGTCCGTGAGAGTTTTTACTCTTTAGTATACAGATCATCAAAACACGTCCAAAATTATCCCGAACAATTTATGTTAAAGCAACGACAACAACCGATTCAATAATCGAATCATAGTGACTCATGAATGTTGCGCATTCATTATAATGATACATAAAAAATTCTCATCAATTCTCACAATGTGTTTCTAGGTGATAAATGTTGGCATGAATATCATTAAATCATAGCACGGTTCGGTTGCTTCCTTATATATGTATAAAGAGCATATGTGACGTGAATCAGAACACCATTAGGCATTGGAACTTGAGCATTAATCCGCTCTTTGATTATTTATGATGATCTAGTCATCGTAGTCATAACGGATTTATAAAGAACTAAATCCATGAATAGTTATCTATTCCTTGCAATATTGTAATAAGCTAAGCACTCAATCTCTCTACGACACATTCATATACAAGAATATAGAGACGAATGTAGAGACGAATGTAGAGACAACAGTCTTATGTCAAGACATAGAAACCGAAATATGTTAACAATTTCGATGGAGATTGAAAAATGTATTGAAATCCTTTAGAGTACATTATATATATATATATATGATGTGTAATACTACATAGATGGACGAAACAAGGCTTAAAACATGCTAAAACTTGACAAAATTGATCGTGAGCACTATATAGGGGCGGCAGCGCCGCCAACGGCCCACTATTGAATTTTGTAGATAAAGAAAAAGATTTTTCAATATCTAATTTTGTATGACATTTAGCGTAACGTAATTTTCTTTTTGCAAGTACAAATCCGCTTAAGAGTGTAGAAGACTACTCTTGTTTAATGTCTTTGCAATTGTATAAGTGTATTGCACCACACTTGACATTACAAATCCTCTTTTGATCCAAAACCGATGTGCATTGCGCAACATCATGATATAGAAAGTGTGCATTGCGTCACACTTGGTTTAATTATGATGCTCAAGTACGCATTGCTCCATACTTGGTGTGATTTCAGCCTTTATAAACGTCACCTTATAGTAACTGGTGGTCTTTTGTAGTCTAATGTAGTGTCATATTGTAATGCGATATATTGCATTAACATATAGCTTATGTAGATCAAACCATATGTGCCAGACAAAATTTGAATATATATGTCAACAATGATAACAAGGTCTTCACCATGAATTTAATTCAAAACATAACGACTAAGTAACTTTAGTCAAATATGTGAGGTGTATGCCTTCACAAAACTTGGAAAAATAATCGGATTTGTAGTCATTTAGACTATTAAACCGAAGTCGTGCGCTTCTTATTTTCCATAATGTACCGTTTGCTTTTAAAATCCGTAACTATGAGAATAATGTTCTCATCTTCTTTCATATCGTGAGTTTCTTATTGCAAGAACTCCATATATTTCTTGTATACATTGACATTATTATTGCTTTCTTTGCAAGTAGTGAACCGATGTAGAACCACATCAATAACATTATTTTTCTTGTACTAGCCCAATTTTTAATATGACATGTGGGGCTCGAGACGTTGTCTCTCCCTCTTTTCAAAACTCGTAACATGAAATTCGTTATTTTTTTATGTCAAATTCAGGACTGATATTTTGGTCAAATATTTCAACAACAAGATGGAAGAATGACTATTATCGATATTCGATAATTAATTACAAGTAATGAATTATGTCAAGACCAAAGTTTATGGTAACTCAATTTGATATAAACCGTGACAAATTCCATCACAAATCGATATTAACAGCAACAATGTCCGTCGCAAATCAATGTTTGTCCCTTTATTAACCACGACAATATTTTTGTCGTAATACTGTGACTTGTCAAACTGTCACAAATTTAAAGTTTGATATGAGAGGTCACAATTCCTCACATCAACCCACACTATATGAAATGTGGGGGTAGAAGAAGGCTACGAAACTCGGCTATGAAATTAGTAACTTTTAGAAAAAACTTACTTGCTAGTTTGTCAAATAAACTATTTTTAAGAGAAGTTGCCTTTGTAATTTTTATGTATACTTCCACGTGCGTGCAGAAGTTACTCTCATAATTCCATCACGATCCATTGCACAAAAAATTTCATGAAAAATATTACATATGGTTAGTGATATTCACTATATATATAAAAACAGTAAAATTAATTAAATAGTTACTACTGTAAATAAACTGGTTTTGCTCATGAGGGTTTTTACTTGGAGGGGCAAGTTTTACCGTTTTGCCCCTCATAAATAATCTGATTTCCCAGTAGGGTAAAATCCCCTTTTCTCTAGGTCGGATCCGGGTCGGGATATTTTGGGATCGAAGGAGATCCAGTCATTGGGATCGAAGGAGATCCAGTCGCTGGGATCGAAGGAGCGGGTTTGGGTCGAGGCCGGAGCGGCGCGCAAGGCTGCTGGGTTGAGCTGCTTCCGGACGACAGCGTTGGACACGACCGCCGACGGAGACTGGAGCGACTACGCCTGGGATGACCTTGTCCTCGGTTTGGGAAGCAAGTCGGGAGCAACGTCGTGAACAGAGGACTGGGTTACTGCCAGTGGCTTTGGGATCTGAGGAGATCCGGGGCGAGGGAAATATGGGTCGCTAGCTGGGGTAGAGCCGCCTAGGTAAGGAGGCATGCAGGGTTGAAGGTGAGCGCCGGTGGAGCTCTGAGACAAAGGGGTACGGCGGCTGCTGACAAGCTAGGGTGCCACACTAATTTTCTGGGTGCCCAGAACAAAATCAATGGTAGGGTTTTTCCTGTTTAGGGTTAGGGTTTCGTTATCAAGCTCGGGTTAGAGCATATTATTGATAACGTGTTGAAGGAGAAAAGATATTTAGAATAACGGTCTACTCATTCATTGATAGAAAGGTCTATTTATAGGTGTTTTTCCCACGATCCTCAGCGCGCGGAGCAGAGGTGAATAGCGAACAAAGAAAAAGGGGAGTGTTGCGGGCGTGCCACCTCGTGGACGAGGAGAAGGTTGATTGTGAGATCTTGACTTCTTGATCAGGTGAAAGGGGTTTCCACGTGTCACCTCAGATGAGGAATTTACGAGCACAAGGCGGTCGATACTCACGGGGGGACGCGAGCAGAGCAATAAAGGGAGATCAGAGGTGATCGGGGGTGAGTCCAAGAAGAACTCTGAGAAAACCTAGGCGGCGGCGCTCTTAGGGTTAGCGTTTCGAGTAGCTCGAAGGATAACTGATTTGCAGTTTGTTTGTATTTGTTGAGAGATTTGATTGTGTTGAGAGAGAGTTTTATGTAAACCTTCGAGCCTCTTTATATAGTGGAGCTCGACTTGCGCTAGAAGAAAGATAATCAGAATCCAAGTCAGACCCTGCAACGTAAAGCATAAGGGCACTATTCCACCCATGCGGACCAACCTTCTTGTGACACATGTCCAGTTTGCACACTGTGCATAGGACACTGCTACCGTGTTGCTCAATTATAGACTCACATGAGAATTGAAATTTGGAGCAATCTTATCCCGTGGGGTGCCACAGTCCATGTAGAAAACTAATCTCGCAGTCCAGACTCAAACAATCTCGCAGTCCAGAAGAAGGCTCTTTAATTAATAAGGGTCACATGGATTGGTCTAAAGCGTGTCAAAGATTTGTAAAAAGTCTTCAACTATTAAAAGGGTTTGTGCGGACTCCGCATGTGCTTCCTTGCGAGGTCTCTCACGCGGACTAGTGAACCAGTTCGCCAGCTCGCCTTGATAATATTCTGCCTCGCCTAAGCGGAGTGCCCATAAGTCATTCCGCGCAAAGGCATTCCGCGCGCGAGCTGTGTGTTCCGCGTGAAGTCATTCTGCGCGAGTTATGTGTTTTGCCTGAAGTCTAAACACGCGAGATCTGTAGTCCGCGCGGAGTCATTCTTCGCACATACCTTGTAATTCAGCTCGCGTGGTCTTGCTGGCAGACCACTATTTGTGAACTTTAAAGAACTTGGGCTCGCCGGCTGGATGTGGGCCAAGGAGGTAATTAATATTCACATAGACATTTTACAGTCCAGTAAAGTATTATTATTTAGACAAAAATGCCTTTTGGCTCAAACATTGCCCCCTAGGCCTTAAGCTTTAGATTATCTAAGCAAAAAGGCCTTATTGAACACGTCACGAGCGGGTGCGTATCCCGATATAAGATTGGTAAAGCGAACTGAGTCATCTTCGCTGATGAACAACAGATTGGCGAGGCGAACCATTGAGAGAAACGGACCCCGCTAGCCTTGGCGCCCTACGTGTATAGGCTGTAAGGGAAACTTGAGAGACTCCGGTCGAATTCACTTCGCATGTCAGGCTGCCCCCATGTATGAACCTCTTTCACTAGGTGATAAACCTTCCATTGAGATTGGGTAAAGGTCTCTACGCAACTGTTTGCTTGGAAAGCAGGAAGTCACTGTAGAATCACACATTCACTTTATCTCTAAGGCTCAAATCTCGGAACAAAACTCTGCTCACAAGACACATGTCACATGGAGTTAATCCCTTCTTTCTATAAAAGAATCCGCTGGCCGGGGTTTGAACAACAATCAAGCCTTGATGCCCCCTCTTCAAGGCTCATTCTTCTCTTCTGCTCATCCCTTTGTCTCTGCTTAAAGCAAAGCCACCATTTCTCCTGCTCATCGCTTGCTCCGATGAATTTAGAAATCTACTCTTAGGTCAGACCTCGGCTTGAAAGAATAAATGGTCTGGGCACCCTTGCCTTGGGCCTTCTGCTTTGTCCTTACGTGAGGCTCCGGAGGCTCCTTGTTCGTACCTCGGTGGCATGAGGGACTCTGTTCCATGAACCGCCCGACCTGAAAGCTGAAGGCGCTTCTAACCTCCCCAAATCTATCTATGCCTGTAACCCGTTGGGTAGCCAGAAGTCATTGTACACATGTTTTCTTTGGCCACAAAGACGCTTATGTAATCCTGTATCAGAGTGTAAGAAGGGGAAAAAGTAGAATTTAATTTAGGGCCTCTGGAATAGACCCTAATCTTGTACTAGTCTGGCTAGACTTTGCACGTTTATAATGAAATGAAGAGAGAAAATACAAAAGTATCATGAGTAAATTGCATGTAAAAGCTAATTTAGGGCCTCTAGAATAGGCCCTAATCTTGTACTAATCTGGCTACACTTTGCATGTTTACAAAGAAATAAACTAACTACGTGCTTCTTTCTCGGGTTACCCCCTAGTGGGAGGCGACGGAGGGCTAGCGCGGGGCAGGAGGTGAAGGATCGGCGCGCTCCCAGATACTAGCAATATGGCGTTTTAAGAAACAACAGTTGATGGGATTAGGATGGAGCGTGTCATCAAGGTCGCGTAAATGGAATGCCCCCTTGGGCAATATGAGATGAATAATGAAGGGTCTTTCCCACCGCGCAGACCACTTCCCGCGGCCTTCGGTTTTCTCTCCCAACGGTAACACGGCTCGCCACACCCCTTGGCCCTAGGCAAAGCTCCGACCGCGGGTAACCTTGTCATAGGACCGCGCAACGTGCTGCTTCTTAAATATGAGATTGTTGAATGCGGTGATGTTGTGTTCGTCGAGGTCTTCAAGTTCTTGCCACATCGCTTGTACGTAATCATCACCAAGCAACTGGTGTTGTTCCTGGACGCGAAGCGAGGCGACGTGAACCTCGAGAGGAAGGACGGCATCGTGACTAAACATGAGAGCATATGGGGTAGTAGCTGTCGGACCGCGATTGGAAGTCCGGTAGGCCCATAAAGTATGATAAAGCTCTACATGCCAGACGTGGGGGATCAACTCTAGCATCTTGCGCAAGATACTGAGGATAACCTTATTGCTTGCCTCCGCTTGACCATTAGACTGTGCATAATAAGGGGTGGAATGCAAGAGCTTGATACTATAACCAGTAAGGAATGTGACTACAGAATCAGCCATGAAATCAGCCCCCTGGTCCGTCACAATGCACTCCGGAATACCAAAGCGGGAGACAATGTTGCAGAAGATAAAATTGTGAACCGAGGTCACGGAGGCAACCTTGAGTGGCTCGGCTTCAACGCACTTGGTAAAGAAATCGGTGGCCACAATGATGAACTTGTGCTGCTCTGAGGAATGGGGATGAATGATGCCTACGAAGTCTATCGCCCATCCTCGACCTGGCCATAGCTTGATAATCAGTTGCAACGGAATGTTGAGAATGTGTTGCACTGGTCCGTGAGCCTGGCAATCCTGACACCCTTTAGCGAAAGTAATACAGTTATTGAGAATTGTAGGCCAATAGTAGCCGTGGCGATGGATTAACCAACACATCTTTGGGTCTGCCTGATGCGAACCACAAACCCCAGAATGAACCTCACGCATCAGTCGATTCGCTTCATTGCCATACACGCAGCAGAAGTCATTACTGTATTCGCCACGCCGGCAAAGCTCTCCATTGCGCAGCACAAAATTGAGGGTGAGGAACCGCATTTTCCGGGAATGAGTGGCATCATGAGGGTTTGTGAGGTAGGTGATGAACGATAGACGCCAATCCTCATCGATAGGGTCTAAGGTAGCAACGTCAAGAGAGTCTACCTGATATTGCCCCTAGCAATAAAAGACGGATGAGTGAGTCGCTCGACCTTGAGTAGCCGTTCGTGCACTCCATCTCGCAAGCTGAGGCCAGAGGAAATCTGTGAGAGCTTATTCGCCGCGAAGTTGAACTCACGCGGAATGTGTTCGATGTGGATGTCATCGAAACAATTTAATACGTCAAATGCTTTCCGGAGGTAGGGCTCAATGGACGAACTCAAACACTTAAACTTCTCCACCAACTGGTTGACGACCAATAAAGAGTCGCGGACCCCTAAGCCCAGAAAAATCTCCAATCCGATGATGAGCGCCTCGTACTCCGCCTGGTTATTCATACATTTGAAGTCCAGCTGGAAAGAGTAAGAGAAATGATCTCCTGCAGGGTTCTCAATGGCAATTCTGGCACCTGCGGCAAGTCCAGTACGTGATCCATCAAAGTAAAGAGTTTATGGAGTAAGAGAAACGGCAGCGAATTCTAACTCACGGAATGCTGTTATCTCGGTTGGTGGGTGATGAGCGAGGAAGTCTGCTATGGCCTGTCTCTTGACTGCTTTTTGAGGAACATATTTCAAGGAGAACTCAGACAAAGCCAATATCCATTTACCTATGCATCCTCGTAGTATAGGGTGGGAAAGCATGTATTTGACAACGTCAGGCTGAGCGATCACCACCGTGGTGAAGGCCAGCATGTAGTGGCGAAGTTTGCAACCTGCAAAGAATAAGGCGAGACATAACTTCTCCATTGGAGAGTAGCGCATCTCACAATCAGTTAACACCCTGCTAAGATAGTAAACGGCGTGTTCAACCCCATTTTCATCGTCTTGTGCCAAGAGTCCGCCAATGGATAAATCAGCAGCGGCGATGTAGAGTTTAAGCATAACGCTAGGGCGAGGGGGAACCAATACCGGCGGGTTTGCCAGGTAGTCCTTGATACGATCAAAAGCCTCTTGGTGTTGTGGCTCCCATACGAACTCAGTTGCCCCTGGAGCTTTAGGAGGAGTGAAAAAGGTTGAACCTTTCCTGCCGCGTTTGATATGAAACGACGAAGGAAGTTGATTCACCCGATCATTTGTTGGAGCTCCTTCTTAGTTGTAGGAGGTGAGACGTTTATTACCGCATGCGCCTTGTCTTTAGGGATCTCGATGCTCCTTTAATGGACTAGGAATCCTAGGAAGTCACTTGCTTTCGCGAAGAATACACATTTGGCGGGGTTCATCTTCAGGTTATGTCGTCGCATCCGCATAAAAACCTGTTTGAGGTCTTCGACGTGCGTCACCCGCATTTTGGTTTTGACCACCACGTCATCTATGTAGACTTCAATCAACTTGCCCAGGATGTCGTGAAAGATGAGGTTCATGGCGCGCTGGTATGTTGCCCCCATATTCTTGAGTTTGAAAGGCATGACAACATATTCAAACGCATAAGGATACCCCGGACAGTGGAAGGCGGTCTTGTGACAATCTTCTTCGGCAACAGGAATCTGGTGGTATCCAGCGGTTCCATCCATAAAGGATAGCACTTCATGCCCCGCAGCCGCATTAATGAGGAGGTTAGCAACGGGCATTGGGTATATATCCTTAGGCGTTGCGTTGTTGAGGTCTCGGTAATCAACACAGACACGCATTTTGCTGTTCTTCTTACGGACATGAACTATATTGGATAACCATTCGTTGTATTTGGCCACGCGAATGATACTCGATCGATGCATGTTCTCAATTTCCTCATTCACCGCGATCTGGGTCTCAGTTCACATGAATCTTTCATCCTGGCGAATTGGACGTCTGTCAGGATAAATGGCAGCCGGTGACAGACCAAGTCTGGAGACAAACCGGGCATGTCTTTGTACTTTTCAGTGAAGCAATCCCTATATTCTCGTAGTAAGGCGAGCAATTCTTCTAGTTCTTCCTCCGCCAGCTTAGCACTGATGGAAATGATGAGGGGCTTCTCTGCAGTCCCGACATCGACTTGTGAGATGGGGTCACGAACTTGAGGTGGTGTGTCATCCAATGCGGCGGGAGCTAACTGAATAACTTCCTCCTTGGTGTCGGTATAATCCATTATTTCATCCACGTATTTCATGGTCGCGACCTTATTGTAGGCTTCACTTTCGGCCCAGTATGAAATGAGTCTTTCACATAAGGACTCGCCAGCTTTGCGTGCTTCTTCTGAGGACGCACTAGACATTAGAGGGTTGAAGGGGATCCGCGATGGTGTGAGGACGTTGTAAATCGTCTTTTGCCTGGGTGAGTCCCTATCATGTTAAGTTGGAGGCCGTGACCCCATAAGGGCGACTTTTAGAGTCGAAGCCTTGAACATCCAGCGGGCCCAAGTCAGTGTTGTAATAGCGGGCATCGTTGAAGTTGGCGGAGACAGAAAAAGGACGCGAGTATGCTTTGATGAGGACCGCCTCGCATGTCTCAGTATCCCAAACCATGGGTTCTTGGTGCATAGAGGAAGGCACGCGAAAACTTCTATGGATCCAATCGCGGCCTAGAATCATGCTGTAGGATGAAGAGCATTCGGCCACGAAGAATGTATAGACCCGTGATGCTGGACCCACCTTGACTCGTAGAAATAACAAGCCTAGAATTCTAGAGACTTGTCCGGTGAAGTTCTTGACTGTCAAGGACGTGGTTTGGATCATTGAGCGCGGGATACCAAGGAGTCCCATGGTGCAGGTAGTAATGACATTTACAGCATCTCCGGTATCGACCATGACCTTGTTGACCATAATCCCTTCAACTTCAGCCGAAATGTATAATGGCCTCATGTGAGTGGCCATGTCTAGTGTCAGTGTGGAGAAGGTCAAAGTCAGCACGCGTGTGATGCTTCTTGTAGCCTCCAATGGTGGAGCATTCGCGAGTTTCGCCAGGTCTTGACACATCTCGCTGCTGCAAGGCGGGGGTATGTCGCAGACATCGTTACTACTCTCTGGAATATCCGCCGCGTTGCATGTTGTCTTTGGCAGAAGAGCATATCTTTCGGATATGAAAAACATCATTCCGACTTGAAAGGAAAATTGCTCACGAACTGGGATCAATGGAGCTTCAACTATCCCATATTCGCCCTCGATCATTGCAAATGCGCTCTTCATTGAGTTGACCTCTTCGTGCTCAGGCCATGCAGAGACATCAATTATGTTGCAAGTGAATGATTGCTCTAGCCCTTCTTCTTGGTCTTCATCTAAATGAACATGAGGCTCTGAGTGGGCTTCGTTGTTCGGTGAGTTTCTGCCGAGAAGCCGGGCCATCTTCTGGGTGAAGTTAGGGCTAGTAGGAGCACTATCAACGACTGGTGGCTCTTCAGTCTTCGGTTGCCATGGTCGCCATACGAGCTTGGTTGAGGACTGTTTGGCCTCGGCTGTCTGCTTACCCACGGCTAGAGGAACCTTGGCAGTACCATCTTCCTTTGTTCTAGGAGAGGCTGGGACTTGTGGTTCCCTTTTGGCATCAGGTTCCTGGAGAAGAAGTTCTCGGGGCCGTGATGACTAAGGTAACTCACGCTTTGGTTCAAGCTCCGAGGTAGCAAATAGTCTTCGCTTTACTGGAGGAGGCAGTTTCCTTCTTCGTTCAGTCCCTGGCGAGTGCATGCGCCTTGGTGAAGTTAGTGGTTCCCTTCTTTGGCTAGACTCTGGTGATGGCCTGCGCCGAGAGGACTGTGGATCTCTTCTCCTTTCTAGCTCTGGAGATGGCCTTTTCCTTGTAGGGTGGAGGTCCTGCCTTGGTGGTATGGTGAGGCGACATAAAACACTGGCCTTTAGGGCAAGGTCATCTGTTACCTGCGCACACACCCGTGGAGGCGTAACAGGTGGCCTTTGGAGTATAGCTCGCAGGCCATCGGCTTCTCTCCACATCCTTTCATGTGTTTGTGCAAGCTATGAGGGTCAGATAACGCCATTGTCGACAGCTCGCAAGGCACGTAGGATGCTGCCATACTTCTTCTGGAGCTTCTGTTTCCTGGATTTAGAGATGGTAACTGGCCTTCCCCCTTGCTGCGTGTACCATATCCTTTCCTTGATTGCCGATTTGGATGCTGGTGGAATGTAGGGAACGGTCAAGATACCTTAACGAGGGTTTGGGGCCTCATTTATCCGATATGTCCATTTCGCTTGAAGCTGGAGACGAAGGTGTCCAATGTGTTTGGACGAACGTCTCCAAGCGCTTGATCCTCTGTTCCAGCTCTTCGCGAGTCTTGGGGCTCATGGGCTGGAAATTCTTGGCGGGGGACGGTTCATCGTCCCGCATGATAGCTTTGCCCTTATCCTTCCTTGAAAGGCGATCGGGCTGTGGTATGGAGACTGACTGCCTCACCGGGTTCCGATTCCCACTCTGGTTCGCTAGCACGGTATAGTCATTTACTGGTCTCTTACGATTTTAACATGGCGGTTCGCGCGGGCCTACATTTGGAGAGATGTATTGTGATCACGCGCTGGCCAATACGAGGCCAAGCAATGTCAGCAGTTGCGATCATAAATCCACCTTTGTCTTTAAAGCAAATATACTTGAGATCGAACCAGTCCTGGACTTGTTCGCGAAGTTGGTAGCACTCGCGGGTTCTGTGTCCCCAGCTATTATGGAACTTGTAGTGCATGCGGCCCTCTTTGTATTCAATGTAAGGTAAGGCCCCAACCACTGTAACAAGTCCATCATCGATAAGGTCGTCTAGAACCTCATGTGCGAGGTTGACGTTATAGGTGTACTGGCAAAATGGTCGAGATGTATCAGCATTGTCCTCTTCGTGGCATCTCTTAGATGCTCGACGCGGATTTTCATCCTTTGGGTGGTCAGACTAGTCCAAGGTGATTCTTCGCTGGCTTGGCTTTGGCACGCGGCGGCGACTGTTCTCCTCTGGGTGATCGTTCCAATTCACTTCGACCATACCAACCACGGCTAGAATAGGATCTACATCCACCAGAGAGGCCGAGCTCCCTGGCGTCTGCAGTTTCAAGGCGCCACAGTTCAGCCATGTCTGTAGCTAGTCACGGAGCTTGACACAGTCTTTGGTGTTGTGATTGTGGACGTTATGGAATGCACAATACTTCTTGTCCTTCAGCTCCTCTTTAGATGGGATTTTGTGATCCAAGCGCACGTACTTCGCCTCGATCAAGTCATTAAAGACAAGATGGGCGTTTTTCATGTCATACGTGTATGACTCATATTCAGGCTTGGTCTATGCAAAAGACTGAATGGTGATTGGCTCGCGGGTCATTTTGAGATTCTTCAGTTTATGAGCCAATGGCTTCCCAGTCAGTTCAACCACTCCGACGTCTTCATAGTCCTGCGCGGCCTCCGACTCTTCCTGCCTCTGGTAATAAGGATCGTACGTGGAGGATTAGAGGCTTACTGCCCCCACTGTCCTGTTTCTTCCTGGTACCTATGTCCCCTTGGAGGCATTTGCCTTCTCATCCATTTCATTAAGTATCAACTCATAATTGCCGACCTTGTTGATCAGGTCGCCCATGGATGTGAAGCGCTCCCCATGGTGCTTCAGCCTTTGGTGATGCTCGAGTCCACGGACAACCAACTTAATGGCTTCCTGCTCAGGTAGGAGGAAGTCACACTTAGCTTGTTAGATCTTGAAACGCTGGAGGAAAGAGACTCCTGACTCCATGCTCTGCTGGCTCATTTGAGTGAGAGAGTCAAGGCCGACTTCTGGCTCAATGGTACCATCTGTTTCCCTGAACAATCTCTCCATGGTAGGCCAGTCCGCAATGGATCCTAGCTTCAACCTAGAGTACCAACTGAAAGCAGCTCCGGACAGAGAAGTCCCGAAGAGCTTGAGCTTGAGAATGTCATTGTTCCCGTATTGGCCGCACTGAACTTTGAAGTGAGCCATATGGGTTGCTGCATCTTCCTTTGTTTCCTCGGAGAAAGTAGTGAAGACGATATTCTTAAAGCCATGGGGAAACAGATATTGTGCCACACTGTCTGGGTAGGGGTCACGATACTGAAAGTCAGTATCACATTTTTCAGTTTTCTTCTTGACGATAGAGGAGACATACTGGCGCCAGTCGGCTGCTGACATAAGCGCCCATTCTTCATGGTTAGGCCATGTAGAAAAACTGGCGGCCTGACCAACTTTCTTGGGAGCTGGGCTAGAATAAGCAACAAACAGGTCTTCTGGTGTCCCGCTTCCTTGACGTGGTGAGTTGTTGAATCCCTTGAAGGGAACAGAAGAGCTACGCAGGGGCAGATTCTTTGAAGTACCAGCCCCTAGCGCGAACTGCGGGGTCTTCTGAGCCCCGATTTTTGGATTTCCCCTGGCGCGCTCATTTGGCGGGATATAATTGGATGTCTCCTCGTTCGTGCTTGCGCCAGTAGGATCTAAGGCGAGATTCTTTGATGCTTGTGCCCTCATCCAATCTTCAACTTCAAGGACCCGCAAGCCTAGCCGGTCGTGTTTCTCCTTGAATTCGTCTAGTTTTTCTAGACTATTCTTGCTTCCAAAGAATGAAGCATTTTGCTGGTCCTGTAGCTTGGTATTGTGACCATCTAAGCGGCAAATTTGTTCATCCACTGTCGCGCGGGTGTGGGACAGGATCTCTGCATGTTGCTTCACGGTCTCCGATTTCTTGTCCAAGTCCGTGCGAATTCGGTGAAGACTACCTTCGATGAGGCCCTTGGTTTCTATGAATTCGCCCGCTAGTTGGCCATAATCCTCACTGAGTGTGGTGAGTTTGTCATGGTTGGCCTTCTAGAGGGCCCTGTCTTGCTTGACCTGCTCAGTTAGGTCAGCAACGCGTTGTTGAGTGGCCAGATTCTGACTCGTCAACTTCTCAAACATATGGGATATTCGCTCCATAGACAGAGCGGAACCTATGTCTTGGGTCGGCTGAGAGCCTGCCATGACGGTTTTGCTGAAATCTGGATTGCCAAACTGAGCGAGAACTTGCCCTTGAGTAAGGGAACAGCAAGCCGCGCTGTTATGGGGCTTGTACCGTAGTGATCTGTGCTTGAGACAAGAAGGTTGATGCTTCCTGCATGGTGTCTCCTTGGACTTCCCTATATTGTTACGCTTGTACTCCCTAGTCCCACTGGGCGTGCCAATGTTTTGGCCACGATTCTCAGTGTGCAGAGCAGAGGTGAAGGCGAACAAAGAAAAGGGGGAGTGTTGCAGGCGTGCCACCTTGCAAACGAGAAGAAGGTTGATTGCGAGATCTTGACTTTTTGATTAGGCGAAAGGGGTTTCCAGGTGCCACCTCAGATGAGGAATTTATGAGCACAAGGAGGTCGATACTCACGGCGAGACGCGAGCAAAGCAATAAAGGGATATCAGAGGTGATCGGGGGTGAGTCCAAGAAGAACTCTGAGAAAACCTAGGCGGCGGCGCGCTTAGGGTTAGGGTTTCAAGTAGCTCAAAGGATAACTGATTTGCAGTTTGTTTGTATTTGTTGAGAGATTTGATTGTGTTGAGAGAGAGTTTTCTGTAAACCTTCGAGCCTCTTTATATAGTGGAGCTCGACTTGCAGCAGAAGAAAGATAATCAGAATCCAAGTCGGACCCTGCAACGTAAAGCATAAGGGCACTATTCCACCCATGTGGACCAACCTTCTTGTGACACATGTCCAGTTCACACACTCCGCATAGGACACTGCTATCGTGTTGCTCAATTATAGACTCCCATGCGAATTGGAATTAGGAGCAATCTTATCCTGCGGGGTGCCATAGTCCATGTAGAAAACTAATCTCGCGCGGGCCGCGGACTCAAACCATCTCGCGGTCCAGAAGAAGGCTCTTTAATTAATAAGGGCCACAGAGATTGGCCCAAAGCGTGTCAAAGACTTGTAAAAAATCTTCAACGATTAAAAGGGTTGGCGCGGACTCCGCATGTGCTTCCTCATGAGGTCTCTCATGCAGACTAGCGAACCAGTTCGCCAGCTCGCCTTGATAATATTCTGCCTCGCCTAAGCGGAGTACCCATAAGTCATTCCACGCGTGAGCTGTGTGTTCCGTGCGAAGCGCGCAAACTCCCTACTCCGCGCGAAGTCATTCCGCGCGAGTTATGTGTTTTGCCTGAAGTCTAAACGCACGAGATCTGTAGTCCGCGCGGAGTCATTCTGCGCGCATACCTTGTAATTTAGCTCGCGTGGTCTTGCTGGGCTCAAACAATTTGTGAACTTTAAAGAACTTGGGCTCGCCGGCTGGACGCGGGTCAGGGAGGTAATTAATATTCACGTAGACATTTTACAGTCTAGTAAAGTATTATTATTTGGATAAAATGCCCTTTGGCTCAAACAATAGCCATTACATAGAGTCTCTCGAAGGATCTAGTAGATCTATCAACTGTAATATATTCTAATAAGAAAACCAGATTAACCAATCCTACGTGTATTAGGGCAAGACACATAACAGAAGGACGGAAACATAATTTTCTTAAACATGTTATTAATATTGTGGTGCGATGAATATGGATGAAGACGTAATACTGGTTAACTAGAACTACATTTGTGGATGACTTGGATAAGTTAAATGTAAAAAGAGTGGATTGTTAATATTAATCGATGTTTATCTTAATTTTGAAATGATAATACATTAATTTAGTTTTTTATTTAGCAATAGATACTAATTTTCGTGCTTATCTAAATTTGTATTTTAATAAATTAATTTTATCAATTATATATTTGGTTTTGTTACAGCTATCGGTGCCTATTAACCAAAGAATACCAAAAATATAGAACCGTATCATTTGCTCTAGTCAAATGACACGCTTAATAAAGTGTATCCAGAAGGGGTAGCCTTTAGCCATATTTCTAGCAGTGCATATAGTATCTCATTGTAAAGTTGAACTTTAAGTTTTTGACTTGAGTAACGTTTTTTTTTTATAAACTCAAAGTAGAACAAGTAATCCAATGCACTGTCAATCTTTTCTACACCAACGGATTTCTCTGAGAAATGAGTTGAATAAGAAATTGTGTCAAGATTATGATCTTTGTCTTTTATTTAGAAAGATTAAGTGTGGGAGAGTACATTATAAGTAGAGATGAAATCTACTAATAATAATAACGTTTTACGTATATAAATTATATATCTATATATACATTAAATAATTTGGGTCGGTTCGGTTATTTTCGGTTTGTTTAAGAGTTTAAACCGGATCCAATCCGATTTAAAGCGGTCCAGATCGGTTCATTACTTATTTTGACCAGAATGTTTTGGTTGGGTTATTAGATTCGGTTTTTTAGTTCAGCTCGATCGGTTTTTTACACACATTCGGTTAACTGCCCAGCCCTAGCTTTGCAAGGACATCAAATACATGCTCGACTGTATAGCACCACTCTACTAGAAAAAGGTTCTAAGATGACAAAATATTTATAATTCGTCACCTAAGTGAACACCTTACTGACGAAACCAGTTTCGTCACCTAAGTACACGTTTTCGTCATTAAAGTCAGGTGAGGTGACGAAATGAGATTTCGTCATCCATTTCGTCACTTTAGATCTCAGGTAGGTGACGAAAACCATTTTCGTCATTTAAGTAAATAGGTAAGGTGACGAAACTTATTTTCGTCACAAAAGGGTTCTCTCTTGCTTGACGAAAATATGTTTCATCATGTAAGTAAACGGATAGGTGACGAAAAAATATTTCGTCACTTAAGTGTTCTCTCTTAGGTGACGAAATATGTTTTCGTCACTAAAGTGTCTCTCTAAGGTGACGAAATAATTTTTCGTCACTAAAGTTGCTATCTTAGGTGAAGAAATAATTTTTCGTCATGTAACAGGTTACTATGGTGACGAAAAGATTTATTTCGTCACCTTACCGTTTAGGGGTTTGACCGCGCCGATTGACCGGACGGATCGAGCCCTTATCGTTGTCCGATGGAGCTGAATTTTTGCCCACCCACGTAATTCGTTATGCTGATCATATCTGACGGTCGGTTTTCAGTTCCTCTTCTTCGATCACCAAAATCACGATATATGTACTAATGTTGTATAACTTTTTTATTTAAGTGTTGAGTTTAAGTTTCGTTTTGAAGACAACGTATATGTAGAAGCCTCAAATGCAAAAAAGTCGTGAAATAAGATATGACCGGAATGGTGAAATACGTCAACCCGTGAAAAATGAAGATATTCTAGTAAAATTTCTGTGCCGGTTGTTCCAGTCAACGAATTTTTCTCTTATTTCTACCTAGTGCTGCCCTATCCCGGGTATTTATTTTTTACCAAATTTTTATATCCCCGTAAGTGTCTCATCGATTGGAAACTATTAGCAGTTGAAGGTCCGGCCAGATTACTTGATTTGGAGGGTCGAATAGCCGTTTCCGTCCGTTTAGGGGTTTGACCGCGCCGATTGACCGGACGGATCGAGCCCTTATCTTTGTCCGATGGAGCTGAATTTTTTCTCACCCATGTAATTCGTTATGGTGGTCATATCTGACGGTCATTTTTCAGTTCCTCTTCCCCGATCACCAAAATCACGATACATGTACTAATGTTGTATAACGTTTTTATAGAAGTGTTGAGTTTAAGTTTCGTTTTGAAGACAACGTATATGTAGAGGCCTCAAACGCAAAAAAGTTGTGAAATAAGATATGACCAGAATGGTGAAATACGTCAACCCATAAAAAATGAAGATATTCTAGTAAAATTTCGGTGCCGGTTGCTCCGGTCAACGAATTTTTCTCTTATTTCTACCTAGTGCTAGCCCTATTCCGGGTATTTATTTTTTACCAAATTTTTATAGCCCCATAAGCATCTCGTCGATTGGAAACTATTCTCAGTTGAAGGTCCGGCCAGATTACGTGATTTGAAGGGTCGAATAGCCGTTTCCGTCCGTTTAGGGGTTTGACCGCGCCGATTGACCGGACGGATCGAGCCCTTATCTTTTTCCGATGGAGCTGAATTTTTGTTCACCCACGTAATTCGTTATGCTGGTCATATCTGACGGTCGGTTTTCAGTTCCTCTTCTCCAATAACCAAAATCATGATATATGTACTAAGCATGTTGTTGGTTCACTTAGATGACGAAAATTCATGGTTTCGTCACCTAACTTCTTAATATTTGGCGGGTCAAACTTTTGCCAATTTTTTGGGCCAAACTTTGTATTTCACTTAAGTGACGAGTTTGGCTGTTTTCGTGGGCTTAATTTCTTGTAATAAACCCAAATCCCGGTTATACTCGTTGTCTCCTCATGCCTGCTCTGAAATCCCTAATTCGATTATGTCGCCTCTCCTCCTCCACATCGCCAACTCCTCCTCCACATCGCCGTCGCCTCTGCTCCTCCGCGCCGTCTCCTCTGCTCCTCCGCGCCGTCTCCTCCCATATCGACATCGATTCCAATCGGCCTCTCCTGCGCCCACATTGACATCGCCTCCACATCGATGTCTCCTCCCTTGCTCCACATCCACTATGCCACCGACTAGTGGTAAGAGGAAGAGACAGGCGGAACAGTCTCAACGACTGATGCAGGAGGTAGCCCAGCAATATCGACCCCCCACAGAAGTCCCCTCGCGGCCTATGGCGCCTCCGTCAAGTTCGGCACCTCCTCTCCCTCCACCACTGCCCGTCGTCGACGAACCTTCCCCAGATGATCATCGGACTGACCAGTTGTCTGCTAAGATCAACATTCGGCGCAAACCGCGGCCTGAAGGAGGTAATGATCGAGTTTTAGTTTTTGTTCTCTAATGTTGAAGTTGGAAGCCGATTCGGCACTTTCTTCTGTCTTATTTTTGTGGCTGATTTGCTTTCACTGATATTATGTCAATTGAGGCCTTAACAGAAAATGCATTTGAACTTTGTTAGTGTGCAATCCAAGTTTGTGTTTTAGAAAGAAAAAATTTAGCTCTAGATTTGTAGGAATAGACTTTGTAGGAATATTATTTCGTTTGATTCATTTTGTCAATGTCTAACAATATTACCATGTAATACTGATATCACTTCTAGCTAGCTTTGATTATTGATAGTGATAGTAAGTAGTGATAGTTTCTTAGCAACAAATGTATTTGTTTAAATTTTGAGGTGGCTAGTTATTGCAAACCATTATCTATATATGTTGCATACATCCTGTTACTTCCAACTTATATGCAGAGGTAGTCCGATCCGGCGCGATTATGTTTGAATTGACCGGCCCTTGAGCATCATTGACCGGCCCCAAATATTTCATTTGTTTCACTTAACCAATTCCTAAACTTAGTTGATTTGCTTTTGACTTGTTCAAGTGTTTGGCCATCCTTTTTATTTGGTTATTTTGGCATGTGGTAATAGGCTTCTTTATTTTAACTCTGTGTGTTGCTGCTACTGACCCTCCTATTGCCCTAATATGAATAATTATGTGTTGCTAGTATTGTATGTCTCATCCAGGTTGATTAATTTTATCTTTTTTTGTTTTTTTGCAGCACCTCCCCCTAAAACCAAGACAGGGGTGGTGAAAGGCTTAAAAGCGGAGGAGATAGTCAAGAGGACTGGACAAAAGATTAAAGTTCCTTGGGACAATTTCTGCCATGGTCCGAAGAGTAAAGAGTTAAGCAGCATGTTGACACACAATGTCGGCCACATTATGGTTTGAGTCAAGGGCCCGATAAGAGCTGCACTTGTTGATATTGCTGTGGAGGAAGCCCGAAAGGCCAAGGAGGAAGCCCGGAAAGCCAATGAGGAAGCCCGAAAAGCCAAGGAAGAGAACATACAAATCATGGCACGTCTTCAACAATGTGAGCAGTTTCTCTTCACCAAATTCGGCGTATGCCAGCCAGCAGTCCCACCCCAGGAGCAGCCCAATGATGATGATCATGACGATGGAGGCATTGATTCAATAGACATTACTCCATAGTCACTACTTGAGTTTCTAGTATATATTTTGTATGAACAAGCTAGCTGCTAGTCTCTATATTGATCAAGTACAGTTGATGAGTTTGTATATGAACTAGATGATTATATATATAGATATATTTTTGCTACTGGCCAGGTGCTTTGAAATCTTGAGTCTTTTTTTTTTAAATTTATTTATGTTAATATTAAATGTGATATTAATAATTTTTAATGATTAAATTTAATAAAAATAAATAGCACTAAGGTGACGAAAGTTTAACTTTCGTGGCCTTAGACGGATTTCGTGGCCTTAGACGGATGAAAGAATTATCAGCAAACTGACCGTTTTCGTAATGTTAGTATTTTGGTAATGATAGTTGTCGTCAGCTAAGTAACTTGGTGACCAACCAATTTTCGTCAGCTAACTAACTTGGCGACGAAATCATTCTCGTCAGCTAAGTAATTTGGTAACGAAACTTATTTCGTTAGCTAAGGAACTTGGCGACGAAAATTATTTCGTCATCTCAGTGCTTGGGCGACGGAAAATATTTCGTCATCTAAGTGCTTTGGCAACGAAAATTACTTCGTCATCTAAGTTCTGTGGCGACGAAAATTATTTCGTCATCTAAGTGGTTACTGAGATGACGAAAATAATATTTTCGTCACCTGAGTTCTCTGACCACCGCCCTTAGGTGACGAACCTTAGGTGACAAAATTTTCGTCGTTTGAGTGTTTACATGACGACAGAAGCTCTTAGGTGACGAAATTTTTTCGTTACCTTAGAGCTTTTTTCTAGTACTAGTACGTACGTACTGATCGACAAGATGGGGAAGTATAACCAAAAATTGGATTGCACAAAGGAGTTGGAAGCTTTAGAAGGACTAATTAAGCGGGGCATAGAGCTCGATCGTAGGCAAATGCTCTACGCTTCGTAAGTGGAACATCTACAAGGAGTACAAATACGCCAGCGAGTTTCTTGAATTCAAAGAATCTCTCCAAAAGGAGTTAGATGTACTCAAGGTGCAGGTAGCAAGAGATGTGAAGAAGACTGAAGTTGGCGTAGAAAATATACAGATTGTGGTTCAAAACATTCAGGAGGAGGTTTCAATGCTTGTGAAGCAGAATAGATCTTTGGAAATCGAAGCGTTAAGTGCAGCACTACCAGAACTGCCAGCGCTGATAGTCGGATTGGATGTTCCTTTGGAAGAACTGAAGATGAAGCTTCTTAAGGATGAGGTATCCATGCTTATTGTGACTGCTCCTGGAGGATGTGGCAAGACCACTTTGGCAACAAAGTTTTGTCAAGATCAAGACGTCAAAGGTATCATCGATTAGATATATCAACTGTACATTAATTTGTATATACAGTATCTTCAATTTATCATTCATTTCTAATTGCCACCTTGATCCACAAGCCATACATCTACAAATTAATGTAAACTTGATACTGCATATTAAGCATTAGTTATGTATATTTACTCTTTAACCCCAGGACAGGAATCTATAGGCTTTAATTTGTTAAGACAAATGCTTCAGAACATTTTTCTTGCTTTTGATCTATGTTTTCTCTTGGACAATTATAGACAACTATTATTTAATTACCTGAAACAAATTATACACAATTGTTTACTTAGCATGACTAATTAGTAATTGCTGCGGAAGGACCTTACTAATGTTATTGATCGATGCTGTATTTGATCAGATAAATTCCAGAAGAACATTTTCTTCGTCACTTTTTCTAAAAAGCCCAACTTGGAGCTTATCATGAAAGGGTTATATGAACAAAAGGGTTATCCAGTACCTACTTTCCAGAATGAAGCAACTGATCCAGTGAAATGGCTGAAAAAAGTTGAGATGGAAAAAGAGGATGATCCTTTATTGTTGATCTTGGTTGATGTTTGGTCCGGATCAGAATCTCTTCTTGGGAAGTTTGAGTTCAGAATGTCAAATTACAAGATTTTAGTGACATCGAGGTCTGAATTTCCGAGATTTGGTCCTTCATATCATCTACAACTATTGGATGATGACAATGCTATGGAACTTTTTCGTCGGACAGAATCCTTGGGAGACAAGAGCTCTCATATTCCAAATTAAAGATCTTTCAAAAGAGCTGAGGCGATTCCTTTCTTGGATATATTCAAAATTACATGACTTACTAAAAAAAATTCATGAATATAAGGGTGAAGTAGGTACTGGCGTACTGCTTCGTGTCTCACTCACCCCGTGTTTTTTCTTCTTGAAACTCCAATTATGCAGATAGTAAAACATTGTAATGGATTTCCACTGGCCATTACAGTGGCCGGAAGATCACTTTGCGGGCAACCTGAAGAAATGTGGCGAAGTAGAGTAGATGAATGGTCGAAAGGTTCTTCCATTCTTGATTTTGAGACGGAATTGCTGCTTCCGCTCCAAAGCAGTGTAGATGTCTTGGATGATGCAATGCCTAATGTCAAAGAATGTTTCTTAGACCTAGGTGCTTTTCCTGAAGATGCTGAAATCAAAGTTACAGTTCTCATTGATATGTGGTCAGAGTTGTATGATCTAGAGAAAGAGACATCATGCATTGCCAAACTCTATGAACTCAACAATCGCAATCTAGCTCTTCTACAAGAATCAGAAGGGTATGCAATACAAGTGCTTATATTTTTCTCCGGTGTGTACAATATTTTCCTTTAATTGCATAATGCATTAATGCATAAGCTTACAATATTTATTTTGAAAGGTGTTATCTATATTTGAAAAACTAAAATTAGTATTTTTTTCTGTTTGATAGGGATAAGGGTTTGGAAGTGGTACATGAGGCAATTGATTACAGCAAATAAGTTGTTAGGCAGCATGATTTGCTAAGAGAACTGGCTATCTACAACTCTAAACGGGGTCCCATGCAGCATATAGAAAGACTGGTTATAGAGATATGCGGAAACAATTTTACCAAATGGTGGAGACAACAAAAATATCCATACTGTATCAATCTCAACTGGTATACAGCTGTCGTAACTAGCAAGTAATTTATTTCACTGTTGAGTTTTGATATTTATTAGGAAAGTAATCTTGAGTATTAGTAGGAAAGTAATCTTGAGTATCAATTGTATTAGGAATGTATATTTTCTAGTTATTCTTTTCCTATTGTATTTCTGATTCTAGTTTGATTACTTACCTTGTAGATAAGGTATGCCGTGTATATGTATACTCTTCTGTATCAATGAGAATTATTCTAGCCAAACTATCTCTTTTTTATGGTATCAGAGCAGGAATCAATCTGATCCTGTCTCTTTATTTTGCACTCTATTTCTCGTGCAATCATCATCTTGTTATCATTCAACATGAGCAACAATATTATCCTTCGAAAAGGCAATCGGCCTAACATCTTCTTGAATTCCAAGAATCAGCTTGGTATCGTCAATGGCACCATCAGATTCTATTCTTCAAATCCCAAGAATAATCTTGGCATGTCTAAAGTATCATCTCAGCGCTGGATTCTCGATAGTGGCGCAACAGATCATATCATCTCATCATCAAGTATGCTAACTCATAGCAAGAAGAATCATTCCTTGCCTCCTGTATTGCTGCCGAGTGGAGAGAAAGCTCAAATAGCTTCTACGGGATCAGTACTGTTAAATTCACATTATTATCTTGATAATGTGTTATATATTCCAAATTTCAAAGTTGATCTTCTGTCTATTAGTCGGCTCACAAGGGAATTGAATTGTTCAGTGACTTTTTCTCCATATTGGTGTATTTTGCAGGATCTGGTTTCGAGGAAGACGATTGGTTTGGGTAAGGAACGCAACGGTCTCTACTATCTAGTGGCGTTAACGACGGGGAAAACCAAGCCTAAACCACATCAGTCATCTACCATTCAACCTTCTTGCCATCTCACAACATCCACTTCCAATCTGTGGCATCGTCGTCTAGGTCACGTTTCATCTCGTCCTCTAGATTATATCGCTAAGCATTTTTTGGATATTTCTATTCCTTCTGATTCTAATCATGCTTGCGATATTTGTCCTTTAGCAAAACAAAGTCGTCTCTCTTTTGGTACCAGTTCTATCTCATCTGTTAAACCTTTTGATCTCATTCATTGTGACATTTGGGGTCCCTACAAACATCCTTCTCTTTCTGGTGCACACTATTTTCTTACAATTGTGGATGATTATTCTCGGTTTACTTGGGTTTTTTTGATGCAACATAAATGGGAAACTCAGTCTTTGGTTAAACAATTTTTTGCCTTTGCATCTACTCAATTTTCATCTCAAATAAAAACCTTTCGCAGTGATAATGGGGCTGAGTTCCTTTCTCTTCGAAATTTTTTCAAAGACAATGGAGTTCTTTTCCAACATTCTTGCGTTTATACGCCCCAACAAAATGGGGTAGTAGAACGCAAACATTGTCATATCCTCCAAGTTGCACGCGCTTTTAAATTTCAAGCTAATCTTCCTCCAAAATTTTGGGGAGAATGTGTTCTTACAGCTGTTCATGTTATTAATCGTTTACCCACTCCACTTCTCTCTTTCCAAACACCTTTTGAGCGTCTTTATTCTCGACCTCCTTCTTTCCATCACCTTCGTGTTTTTGGTTGTCTGGCTTATGCTACGAATGTCAAGGTCACACATAAATTTGCCCCGAGAGCAGTCATGTGCATCTTCATCGGTTATCCCGTTGGTCAGAAAGCCTATAAACTTTACGATCTCTCCAGTCATAAAATTTTTACAAGTCGTGATGTAATCTTTCATGAGAATATTTTTCCACATCAGTCTCTTGTATCCAAGCTTAATTCTGGTCCAATTCTTCCTCTAGCCCACGTCACTGGCCCAACTAGCTCACCCACTATCTCACAAAATAAATCCAGTCCAATTCATCCTTCATCTCTTCGATCGAGTCACCCAACACCTCCGTCTGCTCCGTTTCTTCCCGAGTCGACACCGCCAGTCCAACCACTGCTTTCCGATCCTTCTCACCTTCCGCCGTCGCAAGCGGCGTCACGGCTCAATCCTCCTCCACCACTTACCTCTGATCCTCACCGATCCCATTCCGCACCTCCTTTGCCTCCTGCCTCATCCAATCCTGATTCACCACAACATGGTCTGCCAATTTCCGGCGCTGACTCGCCGTCTCTTTCCGGCGCCTTCTCGCCTCCCTCTCAGTCCGTTTCCACCCAGCCCAGTCAAGATGTCACCTCCAATATCGATCCTCACCTTCTCTTTTCGGCGTCCCAACCAGCTATTCCAGAGCCGCCACCATCATTGCCAGACCCGCAACCTGATATCCCTGCCCCGCCACCATCTGATCAAGCACCACAGCCTCTCCGTCGTTCCAACTGATCCACTGTGCCATCGGTTCGTTTACGCGACTATGTGTGTTCCCAGATCACTGGCCCAAACTCGTCGCCTTCTTCGTCTCCAGGTTCTGCCACAATCAAAGGTACCAGATATCCATTGTGCAATTATCTGTCATATGATCGTTGTACTCCATTGCATCGCTCTTTTATTGCACAGATTACTCAGGCCAGTGAACCAAACACTTATGCCGAAGCTGCCCCTCATCCAGAATGGCAAGAGGCGATGCGTTCTGAATTACAGGCATTGGAGGATAATAATACCTGGACTCTCACCCCTTTACCGGCCGGCAAAGCTCCTATTGGTTGTCGGTAGGTCTACAAGATCAAGCATCGATCAGATGGTACCATTGAAAGGTACAAAGCCCGTTTGGTTGCCAAGGGATTCACTCAAATGGAAGGTATCGATTATCATGACACTTTCTCCCCTACTGCCAAGATTATTTCTGTTCGTTGCTTATTGTCTTTGGCTGCTGCTCAAAGTTGGTCTATTCACCAGTTGGATGTCAATAATGCTTTTTTACATGGTGATCTTGATGAGGAAATTTTTATGTATCCTCCTCCTGGTCTTCAGCGACAGGGGGAGAACATGGTTTGTCGCCTTAATAAATCCTTATATGGCTTGAAACAAGCCTCTCGGCAATGGTTTGCAAAGTTTTCTGATGCTATTCGTTCAGCTGGTTATGTTCAATCTAAGGCAGATTATTCGTTATTTACCAGAAAACAGGGGAAGTCATTCACTGCTTTGCTGATATATGTTGATGATATATTAATCACTGGTAATGATCCGGTTGCTATTTCTGCTTTAAAGAAGTTTTTGAATAGCCGATTTCGTATTAAGGATCTTGGTGATTTAAAGTATTTTCTTGGCATAGAGGTTTCTCGTTCCAAGAATGGAATCTATATTTCTCAGCGAAAGTATGCATTGGAAATAATCAGTGATGCAGGTTTACTGGGTGCAGCCCCTGCTGACACGCCTATGGAGCGTGGCTTGAAATTGTCAAACAAAGGTGATTTGCTCAAGGATGCTTCACGTTATAGGCGATTGGTTGGTAGATTGATCTATCTCACCATCTCAAGGCCTGATATAACATACTCAGTACATGTGTTGAGCAGGTTTATGCATGAGCCACGCAAACCTCACATGGAAGCAGCTTTACGAGTTGTCCGTTATCTCAAGAACACGCCTGGGCAAGGTTTGTTCTTTTCTTCACAAAGTGATCTCAGACTTCGTGCTTATTGCGATTCAGATTGGGCTGGTTGTCCCATGACTCGGAGGTCCACTTCAGGTTATTGTGTCTTTTTTGGTTCTTCATTAATTTCTTGGAGGTCAAAAAGACAAAAGACTGTTTCACTCTCTTCCGCTGAGGCAGAATATAGAGCAATGATAGGAACTTGCTGCGAATTGACATGGTTGAGGAACCTCCTCAAAGATTTAAATGTTCTCCATTCAAAACCTGCTTTGTTGTATTGTGACAATAAAGCAGCTTTGCATATTGCAGCTAATCCCGTCTTTCATGAAAGAACCAGACATATAGAGATGGATTGTCACTATATCAGAGACAAGATTCAAGATGGTTCTGTAGTTACAAAACATGTGAGTTCTTCTTTTCAGTTGGCTGATGTTTTCACTAAGGCTTTGGGAAAAGATATCTTTATTCCTTTGATTCGCAAGTTGGGAGTTCGAGATATTCACTCTCCAACTTGAGGGGGAGTATTAGGAAAGTAATCTTGAGTATTAGTAGGAAAGTAATCTTGAGTATCAATTGTATTAGGAATGTATATTTTCTAGTTATTCTTTTCCTATTGTATTTCTGATTCTAGTTTGATTACTTACCTTGTAGATAAGGTCTGCCGTGTATATGTATACTCTTCTGTATCAATGAGAATTATTCTAGCCAAACTATCTCTTTTTTAATATTCACATCAGATTACATGTATGTTGTTTGAAGATGCAGAGTTGTCTGTGAAATTGCCAAACTTGCAATTACCAGAGGCAGAGATTCTATTCTTGAATTTTCAATCAAAAACGTCCTATGCCTTACCCGAATTTGTGGAGGGAATGGACAAACTCAAGGTGCTGCTTGTCATAAATTATTCTAGCCTTCGAGAAGAATTGGATAATTTTCAACTACTGGGATCCTTATCAAATCTTAGGAGTGTCAGATTAGACGGCATCAATTGTTCTTTCATAACCAAGAGTTCAGTACAATTGAAGACTGTACACAAATTATATTTGAAAGAAGGTAGATCTTTCGGCGAAAATCCTTTGGGATCATCACCTGTATCTCCATATCTGAAGGAAATGGTCATTGGTGCCTGCAGGGCTATCTTGCGAAATGGTCCTGTCAAACTATCACATGTATTTCCAAATCTGAAGGAAATGGTCATTGATGCCTGCGATATGCGGAAATTGCCTGCAGGACAGCTGATTCATCTAACAAAACTCAAAATCACTAATTGTGGCTTGTTAACAGACTTGCCTGAAGAGATTGGAAAAATGGTCAGTTTAGAAGTGTTGAGGGTTGAGCACTGTCCACTGCTTGCAAAGTTTCCTAACTCGATTGGGAATCTTAAGAAACTAAAATTTCTTAAGATTTCTGGGACTATTCTGTTCCATAAGTTCCCTGATTCGATTGCGAATTTGGTAAATTTAGAAGTATTGATTCTAAGGAGCTGTCGCCGCTTGTTAGAGTTGCCAGAGTCGATTAGACATTTCCGAAAGTTAAACTTCCTTGACATCCATAGGTGCTACAACATGAAGGAGTTGCCGGAGCAGATTGGTGAATTGAAGAGCTTAAGAAAGCTGCAAATGAGTGGTTGCCGTAAATTGAGAAAACTGCCTCACTCAGTTTCACATCTTGAGCGGTTAGAGGAAGTGATATGCTCAGAGTGGGCTGCAGAATATCTATGGACACCCTTGTTACCCACTCTCAAAAACCTTAGCATTGTGGTGTGCGAGGTCTAAATTCCAGTTAATGACGTCAATTTAAGACGTCATTGATGGTAAAACTAAGTGGTACCAAATTCATCTAACATTTTGTTTTAGAGCCAGCTTGAAATGAGCTAGTTATCACTTATCTGATTGCTGTAGTACAAGAGTGCCAAAATACTAAATGGGCTCAAGAAACTGCCAAAGCAGATATAAAATCCAAAGGGTCGAAACAACTCCCGTCGATTTATAGGATAACTCGAAATTCGCAACATGCAAATCGTAGGAGTCCTTGTGAAGATCGGCTACGTACGTTAAAGCATCATTGGATTAACAAGAAATTCACACAAACAAGAGATAAATGCAAAGGGCGAGAAACAAAGTGTATGGCACAGTAAAATGGTACAAAGAAGAGCCAATATTGAGCTGGCAGGAGCAATGCTGTAACACAAAGACTGCCCAGGATCCTTAAGTTGAAGACAAACTGAAATCATGCATTATCGACCAGTCTAACCATGCATTATCAACCAGTCTTGAGAAGACCATATGAATTAACCATGCGCATTATCAACCAATCCACAATCAGATAGACCATTTGAATCAACTTACCAAGCATTATCAACCAGTCTTCAAGGTGCAAAGAAGTGATATATGTAGAACCTAATTAACACTAAATATACGAAAGGATAAAAATTAGTGGAGTGCATAGTGCAGATGCACTCCCACATTACTCTTTCTTGCTTCAGTGCTTATGTTTCAAATACACTTTCAACAAATCAAATCAATTGAGTAGGCGAGACTTCGTTCTATGTTGCGCGCATTTGAAACTTGTGCGGAAACTATTAGCTAGAGTAATAATAAACCTGTACCTACTATGAGATTTCTGGGGGCATGAGATCTGGTATAGTTACTATGCAAATTAAATTTGTGTAAAGTCTCCGTCATGAACTAAGATCCAATTGCCAAATTGTAGCAACTCTAATGAATCAATACGTATAATCGACAATACACACATTACTTTAGTCCTATATAAATCCATGCATGTGTGTGTGAGAGAGAGATCATACAAACAAAATAGTTGAAAGACTATCCTAAATGGATTTTCTCGTTCCTTGTGAAAATTCTTTCACAACTGGATTATTTGCAATTGTTGTTGTGTGTTTCTATTATCTATCACAAAGATTCTACTCGCCGAAGGTGAAATTAGCACCTAAAGCAAAGGGTGCATGGCCTTTTCTAGGTCACCTTCCCTTGTTCGGAGGATCGCAGCCTCCCCACATAACGTTTGGAGCCATGGCTGACAAGTATGGACCTCTTTTCTTGGTACGGCTCGGTGTCTATCCAACTTTGGTGGTGAGCAGCAGTGAGGTAGCCAAGGAATGCTTTACAACCCTTGACTTGAGAGCCTCCTCGCGCCCGAAAATGAAAGCTGTGCAAATCATAGGCTATGACAATGCCATGTTCGGGTTCACTTCCTCCGGACCATACTGGCGAGAGATTCGTAGGATTGCGACTCTTGATCTGCTCTCCAACCGCAGGCTACAGATTCTCGGACACATCCGAGTATCCGAAGTTCGGACCTTCTTGAAAGAGTTGTACAAAACTTGGAGCAACACTAGTATGATCAAGAAGACGGAGGGCAGCTGTGGTGGTGTAGTGTTGGTGGAGTTGAAACAGATGCTTGGGGACTTGACTCTCAATGTGATTGTTAGGATGATTGCTGGAAAGCGCTACTCCATTACTACTGATGAGAATGAGAAGGAAGAAGCGCGTCGAGTACAGGATGCATTCAGAGAGTTCTCTTACTTTATCGGGCTTTTGGCGGTGGGTGATGCTCTTCCCTATCTTCAGTGGCTGGATTTAGGTGGACATGAGAAGGGGATGAAGAAAACTGCAAAGAAAATAGACGCCATTTTTGGAGGGTGGCTAGAAGAACATAAGCAAAAGAAAGCACTCAAAGCCCATGGTGGTGATGCTAAAGGGGATGATGATCAAGACTTCATGGACGCGATGATTTCAGAACTTGAAGGGGTAGACTTTGGTGGTTATGATGCTGATACCGTCAACAAAGCTACATGCTTGGTATTCATATATAATTTCATATATAATCATCACCCATATGTTAATTAGTTAATGATCTGAAAATTGCACCATGCATACTCCTTAGCATATGAAGCATGTTTTGAGTTTTTCATAATGTGAAGGAGCATCGTACGTTGAATTAGTAATGGTGATTACTGTTCGTAGAAAAATAGAAATACATGCATGCAGTTTTAATCTAGCTCAACTACTGCACTTTTTACAGATGCTGATTGCAGGAGGTAGCGATACCACCTTGGTTACATTAACATGGACAATATCATTGTTGTTGAACAATGTTAACGTACTCAACAAGGCTCAAGAGGAACTCGACACCGTTATTGGCAGAGAAAATTTTGTGACTGAGTCAGATTTGAGCAAGCTGGTGTACATCCAAGCCATAGTGAAAGAAACGCTCCGTTTATATCCTGCAGCACCATTATCAGCACCACATGAATTCAACGAGGATTGTACCCTAGCTGGCTATCATGTCCCCAAGGGCACACGGTTGATCACAAACCTCTGGAAGATTCATACCGACGCGGGAACATGGTCCGACCCTTTAGAGTTCAAGCCGGAGAGATTCATGACCACCCACAAGAACACTGATGTTCGGGGTCAGCATTTTGAGCTGATTCCCTTTGGAAGTGGTAGAAGAGTATGCCCTGGTTTATCATTTGGCCTTCAAACGGTACAGTTCACATTGGCTAGCTTTCTCCATGCATTCAAAATCTCCACTCCCTCTAATGTTCCGGTTGATATGTCCGAAAGCTCTGGTCTCACAAACATCAAAGCCACTCCGCTTGAAGTTCTTATCAAACCTCGGTTGCCTTCCCAACTTTATGCATAAATGAAGTTAAAGTTAATGTCTAAACTTTCATGTCTATGTTATTTCCTTCAATTAAGCTCTTCAGTCTTCATATGAGAGTGGATCGTTTGATGTTATTATCCCTCTTTATAAAACTGTATCCTTACCAAACTAACTAAAGAATAACAAAAATCATGTTGTAGATGCTAGCGGTTAATCTATTGTTAAAATTACTTAAATGTCTATAAGTTAAGGCGGAACAACGTTAAGTTTGATTCCATAATTGCATATTTCGCCAAGGATGAAAGTCGATACAATTTTTTTTCTCTTTTGTTTAAAAAGAGCTATTCCATACATCTTTTTATTTTATTTTATTTGAAATAGACTTTATTGATAAGAACTATGAGAAATACATCAATATGAGTATATCTTTAAAGAGCGACCTGCAACTAAGCACTTGGAGCCAATATGGCCCAGAATCAAAACAATACAAAGCTTGTTCCACCTTTAAAGTTTTTTCTAGCAAAAATAGGCGCAATCTGATTCTTACGCTTTCTTACATGTTTTCATAAAATCCATTCTAGCAACGGCTATTCCATACATTTTGATATAAAAAGGATAAATTTGGGAAAATATAGAAATTGAATGACCTTGAATTTTGCTTAATTTAAACTAAATTATATGGTTTCCTCTGACATCTCTCTAAATAAGCTCTTGCACTTCAAAATGGAATACGGGAAGAGTTTCTGTTCATTGCATACTTGTTACTATTGGCCTTAACTTTTATTCATTCGATGGATGAAAATAATATGACATGTATATCACAAGAATTGAATTTTCATAATAAAATACGTACAATTGCTGGTGAGAATACGATAATTTTATTCATTCAATGGATGAAAATATGACATATATCACAAAAATTGAACTTTCATAATAAAATACATACAATTGTTGATGAGAATATGATATAGTCCACGAGAAATGTAATTTTCTTGAAAATTCAAAGGTATTCAGCTTGCATTCCCCGGAAAAGATGTGTAGTTTTACATACTTGGTAACCGAAGAAAAATTACTGTTCAGACAGAACCGGACCAAAATGACCGGAACTAACCGGTTCCGCCTGGTTTTTCAGGTTTCGAGTCTTTTTTGCCCAACGCTACTTATAACGATGAATTAGTTGTTGCAGGAAGTACAGTATATTTCACAGACGAGGTAATTTAAAGTTTTCATCCTAAACTAAAAACTAAGAGTTCATAAAAACAAGGGATAAATCTAACCAAGGGAACCACATAACAACAGAACTAAAAACTTCATTTGAAAAGATGTCAGTATCTAACCAAGGGATAAATCTGCAGTTCTTAATATGTCAGGAAGATATGCCTCTCACAATATTAGTCTCATACGAAATTAATTTTCTCACAACTAAGAGTTTGAACAAGAATCGGTATTCATTGAATGACGATGAGGCTCCAATGCAGCATTGTCTACTCAACAAATTTATCAAACTTCATGTTATATGTCCATAAACTACTTGCCTCTGAGTAGTAAAAAGGAGGTACAATGTGTCAAATTAGATATACAGGTCATTCAATAATGTGAAAAACTGAAAACAACACTTGGAAACCATCAGTTTTCTTCTTGGCTATTAACAGTGACTAATGCAGTAGAGTTTCCGGTTTCATTGTCAGTTGAAACTTCCCTGTGGCCATGCTTCTGCCAAAATTCATGAAGTTCTTGAACCTAAAAGAAGCACAAAGATTAGACAAAGCAACAAGTAGAAAATAAAAAGAAAACAGTGTACATGGACCTATGTAAAGTCAAATGCCAACTTCAATAGGTACACATCATCTGCAACCAATTCCTATAAGAACAAAGCTCGATTCTAGTCAAACTGATCCTACATATTCTTACCCATAAGTAAGTCCTGGGTCATCAAGTGTTTGATCTATGTATATATTATTGCTTCCCAGAATTGTGAGAAAGTTCAACATCAGATAGATTTCCTCTGAAAACAAATGCAATAACTTCCTATCCAAACTGCAGACTGAGTACCCAGAGTGTATGCATATGCTGTGAAAGATAGTAACATTCAAATATTGATTTATGGAACACGCCCATGGGCTCTCAGTAATAAGAAACAGGGATACCCAAATGACCAAAAAAAAACAGATGTTAAGGCTTCGTCCAAACCTGGAGGATTCAAGTAAGTGAAGGATAAAGCACATGTAGAATTAAGAAAGAGATATACCTTTTTTACTTTACCATGCTCTGACATAATAGCGTAATACTTGCGCATCATCATTTCTTCTTCTCCCTGCACATTTCACATCCAGAATTGTTAGTACTAACATTACTCACTGCCATCTAGAAACCTGAAGAACATTATAATTCCTATTGAGTAGAAATCATTCATACTCTGTGCATATTTAAAGTCATGAAAATAATCGTGATACGAATTAAGATTGACGAATAAAATACCCGAAGCTTAGACAATTCTTGTATTACTGATTCAGACGCATTCGTAAGGAGCTCGTTCTGCGTCTCCAAGTGCCTGCACACACCAATAACGGATAACCAAACAAAATTTAAAAATCTAAAGCTGAATAATAAAAATTGAATTGCATGTAAAGAAATTGACTAAACAAACTTACTTCAGTATCTCCCCCAGCTTTCCGGGATCCATTGCACTTAATGATCTGCAACACCAATCAGTAGGTAATGCGAGCTTAGGACCAAGATTCCTAGTGTTAAACCAAACACCAAGAGAAAAGAATATTATCAACTACAGAATCATACATGCTAACCAACACAGTTTAATCAACTCTTAACAAAAATTACCGCAAATTTTAAGCACTAATGAATCATGGGCATTGACAACTTATCTCAAATTCAAGGCCAAACGGAGAAAAAGATACAATTCTAAATAGCAACAGAATCAAATTAAACATTCTCCGTATAATCTCAAAACATAAAATTGACGAGAACCTTTACCTTCCGATCAAAATCAAAACCAAAATCGGATTCAGATGGAAACCCAATTCGAGAATGGAATTGTCAAGGCAACAAACCCGAATTGGTACCCCGCCAAAAATGGAAACAAAGCAGAATCGAATAAGAAGGAAGAAGACGAAGAAGTTTAGATTTTGAGAGAGTCTGTCACATTCAGGGCTTATAAAAGTTCTGGGTTTTCTTAGATTTTGGAGGATTGGAAGAGAAAAAGGTCGGCTTTGGCTCTTGGAAATCTACTTACACTTTTTGGACGTGTCCTTGTAAAATACACGAAGGAAATGAACTGGGCCATTGGACAACTTCAAGGAACAAGGAGCCCGAGCCCAATATCTGCTAAGCCCAACAACCCTACTTTTCCTTTTTTTAATTCTCTGTGATAGAATTGAATTGAAATTGAAATTGAAATAAATATCAATTGTAGCTGAAGAGTTCATGAGAAGAATGGACCGATTGTCTCCAACATTTTATTTTAAGGACAGAACTTGGGTGACCAGGCCTTGTTACCTTTAGGTGACAAGGGCCAATCACAATGCGCCACCTAGCATCTTTTAAGAAAAAAAAAACTGAAAATTGTAAACATAGATATTAAACAGAGACCACGTTTCTGTTGAGATTAAACGGAGAGAAGATGTAAACTGGCTCTTTTTTCCCAAATTCCTCACATACCCAAACCTTTTTGCTTTTGCGGAGACGAACTCTCCTTTCCCAAATCAGATCCAAACCCTCGCATTCGCCGATCTACTTCTCGTCCTCCTCCTCATGTCTCTCTCTGAGTTCAACTCGATCCCGACTCGGTCTTGACTCTTGAGTGACATCGAAAGGTTTTGAGATACAAGTTGATGGGTAAGTATGACTGAGCCATTGTTATCCTCCATTGCCGATTCTTTTTATTTCTTTGGTTAAATTATCGATTGTTGTAATTTGGTTGAAGATACTTGCCGATTGTTGATATGCATATATATCTGAATTTGTTGTGTTGTTATTCCCAAGCCTTTACAAGTTTATATAAACAGTAATTGGGTTCAAGATTTCGAATATCAGTGAAATGAGACTAAGGTAAGGAACAAATTCTTTGTGCTTCAGTTAAATTGTCTTATTGACATATGTTGGTCTTTGTGTAGCTTTGAACTAAAAATTCCTAGTATTAGATTACAGAAGTTGGTTACTTGGTTATAATTTATAAGTTACTCTGTTGTAGGTTAATGGATAATGTAGATTGTACAAACTTAGACAATTAGCCAACATGTAATTCGAAAGACTTAAAAGGTGAAGAAGAGCAGTTTGAGCATTCTCATCATAATGAGGAGGCGATTGAAGAGGTAATTCTTGGAAAAGAGTTTATGAATGTTAAGGGTGCAAAGAAGTATTATATGAATTATGGTGGCAAAAATGGCTTCAATGTGAAGATAAGAAACGGTAGAAAAAACAGTGAGGATTTTGTGACATGGGTACATTATGCTTGTTCAAAAGAAGGTTTTCGTGATGAAAAGCGGCATACGGATGTATCTTATTCTCAACCAATTTCCAGATGTGGTTGTGAAGCACATATGATTATCCTACTGCAAAAAATAATGGAAATTTCAAGGTTGTCTCATTTCAGAAAAGTCATAATCATGCTTTGGTTGCTACTCCTATGAAGTATATGTTGAAGGTCAATAGAAGTATATCAAAGGCACAAAAGGCACATGCAGATGATGCTAAATATTATGTGTTCTCCATAAAATCCACTGTGGATATGATGAGTAGAGAAGTAGGTGGGCCACAGAATCTTGGATTTACAAAGAATGATTACATGAATTACATACATAGAAAGTGAATGTCTAAAATGGAAAATGGAGATGTAGGTGATATATTGCAGTACTTTCAAAATATGCAATATGAGAATTCGTCATATTTTTATTCAATTCAACTCGACAAGGATGACATGATCACAAACATATTTTGGGCAGATGCTCGATCGATAAGTGATTATGGTCAATTTGGAGATGTGCTTTGTTTTGATACGACGTACCGAACAAATGAATATGGCCGATCCTTTGCACCGTTTGTTGGGGTTAATCATCATAAGCAAACAACATTGTTTGGCGCAGCTTTGTTATATGATGAGACAATTGAATCTTTCAAGTGGTTATTTGAGACTTTCCTCTCTGCTATGTTTGGTAAGCAACCATTGGCCATTCTTACTGATCAGTCTGCTGCCATGGCTAGAGCTATACAAGAGGTTCTTCCACAAGCTACTCATCGGTTATGTGTTTGGCATCTTTATCAGAATGCTACTAAGAATCTGAGTCATGTTTTTCATGGATCCTCAGAATTTGCTGCTGATTTTGGTAATTGTATGAATGACTATGAGTTTGAGCATGAATGGCTATTAGCATGGAATGCTATGCTTGAGAAATATAGCCTCAAAGAAAACAAGCGATTGAATGCTTTATTTGAATTGCGAGATAAGTGGGCAATGGTGTATGGGAGACATACTTTCACAACTGATATGAAAAGCACACAGCGTAGTGAGTCCATGAATAATGTACTTAAGAGTTATTTGATGTCAGAGCATAATCTATCTTTTGCGGTTTTTAGAACATTATGAAAGAGTTTCGACTGATCGAAGATATCGAAAGTTGACTGTTGATTACAATATGATACATACAACTCATGTCTTAGCAGTAAGTGCGCGTATACTGCAACATGGAGCAGATGTATATACTCCAGAGGTTTTCTCACTCTTTGAGAAAGAATTTGTGAGAATTCATAATTATAGTACCTACAAGGTTGGTAAGTGTGAGGTGACATCAGAATATATAGTGTCATATAGTTCTGAACATAATGAGCACTTGGTCAAATATGAAGCTCCAACACACAATGTTGAGTGTAGTTGTAAAAAGTTTACTTTCGTTGGGATTCTGTGTGCTCATGCATTAAAAGTGCTTGACAAGAAGAACGTGAAAAAGATTTCACCGCAATACATTTTAAAGTGATGGACAAGACAAGCAAAAGCAGTGAGTATTATTAGTTATCGTGAAAATGAGGTTCATGGAAACCCTAAGGCGTTGATTGGCAAACCGTTGTCACAATTTAGTTCATTATCACAAGAGGAAGAACATAACATACACTGAGGAGACTGAGCTCAAGATTTTATTGTAGACCGAGCATGCCTCAGCTATCCTCTTTGGAAATTTTTTGATCATTGAAAGATCAGACAAATAGATATTGTCATTGTTATTTTGTTATTCCATTTTTGCAAGAGATGAAATTTTGTAACTTCTAAGAAAGAAAGGGATTCTGTAACTCATCATTGACATGGAAAAACAAAAATTCATGACACTACTTTCTCCAGAAAAAATTGGTCTTTGAAGACTGATTTGCACTTACAGGCTGTTTAACAACTATTTGCATCTCCTTTCCGTTTAATCATTGACAGAAACGTTAGTCTCCGTTTAATCTTAGTGTTTACAATTTTCCAGGTTTTTTTTTTTCCTGAAAGATGTGAGGTGACACGTTGTGATTGGCCCTTGTCACCTAAAAGTAACAAGGTCTGGTTACCCAAGTTTTGTCCTTATTTTAATCAGCATTTTATTTTAGTTAGCTGGGAGGGAGCTCCTTGCGGTTTCTTATTGTCCTTATTTTCACGTTTTGTCCTTATTGTCTTTAGAGTTTTAGGATATTGAATTGTAGAGAGAATTAGGAGAAACATCATGTTTGTATTTCATTGATGAATAAAGCTCTATAGGATTACAAGTATGTGCAAAGGTAAATTTGATGACACAATTCCGATTACAACTCTAGTTCGGTAATCTATAAGTAATTACCTTTTTATTCTATTATCTAGTAGACTAATCCTATTTAGACTGAGCTGTAATATATATATATATATACACGCACACACATTATCAGGTCTAAATATCTTTATTTATTCAAAATGTACGGATTTTCTTAATTGACCCACTTTTAGATCATATTTTCTCATCTTAACCATTCATATTGTAAGTATATATGAGTAGATTATATCTATAAATTTTCAGTCAAATTGATAATCGTTAAGGTATTGAAACTATATAATTACAATGAATAAACTAAATCTGTTCAACATGAACTGTTCGTGTAATTTACAATTTTGAATACCTTAATGATTATCAATTTGGCTAAAATTTTGTAAAGATGATCTACTCATATATACCTAAAAGATGAGTGGTTGAGATGGGAAAATATGATCGAAAAGTATGTCAATTAAGAAAATCCGTACATTTTGAATAAATAAAGAGTTCCGTATCTAAAAAGGTATATATATATATATGGACTTGGTTATTCTCTACATATCAACACAACTTTGTGACACCTAAGAGCAAGTTTATTTTCTTCAATATCTCAATCATCATTTTGAATGTAGATTTTATGTTGCACTGAACTTCTCAAAGTATTACAAATCTTGGGCTAGAAATTTATTCATAGAACAAATGAAACCAATGTGATATGTCATGAGAAACAGGCTTCATATATAGCTGAAGGCATCTATGGATATCACATATTTCTGGTGAATTCCATTGAACAGTAGTAGTCAAGGTTTTTGCTTACAACAAGCAGACACACCATACTAACCTAATGCTAAGAAAGGCACAAAATGGGGATGGAGAAAGATTCCAGATTCAACTTTTTAGGGCATCCCTAGTTGGCAAGCAACTTCATATCATCAGCTTTTCGTTTTCTAAGTTGCATATTGAATGTTGTCTAATCTTGACAGATGAGATTTATGACCTACCTAGGAATAAAGTAGTGCCAAACTTAGGACGGCTTCATGGAACCGCATTACAATGAAAAATCGAACTTTGATAAAGTTTCCAGCATCAAAACTCAGATCATTGAGTAGCTCTCTCAGGGATTAGGATCTTCTAAAGTTAGTTCTCTGCAGTTTCTGTAAATTTCATAAAATCTAATCCATTATTAGAATCTAATGGTTGGAATTATGCCACATCATCTAGCATAACAATTTGACTAACGGAACTTCAGTCTATAATTCTTCTTAAAAAAAAAAACGCCAGTACGCAGTCCTACGATTATCTCTCTTGCTATTGATCTCTTCCTTCACGTAGCACTAGCAGTTGCATACAGATCGAAATCGACTGGAATCTGGACTGCATTGACAATATGAAATACAAAAACAACATGAAAAACTATGAATTATTAGAAGGAAACTGCAAGAAATGAATTTGAGAGATCGATCGAGAAGATCGGTTCTTGCTCGTCAAAGATTTTGCATTAGATCTTTTTCTGCGATATGTTGCTTATAATTGATGGAAAAGTGAAATCATAGCATTCAGATTAATAATGTATGCCTACACAATTGGGAGGTACCCTTAGTCGATCATGAAACATAATTCTATTGGAAGATTAGAACGCTAAAGAACCTGGGATCACAGAATAACTTCAAACATGCTTAAACAGACTTGGTCTGCCCTTGGTCAGATCCCAGGAATAACAGACCAAGAAAATCATTGCTTAACCGGAGAGGGTAAACTCAGAGATGAATCAAAGAGAATGAGAGATGGCTGGGAAGTTGCCGTCAGTTGTGAAGGAAAATCTAAAGTTTATGTCAGTTGATGTGGCGTAGTGCTTAAACCATTGGATCATCGAGATTTTATGAAATTTACTTAACTTTAAGAAGTGTAACTTTAGAGGAGCCGGATCCCTCTATAAGTATCATATTCATAATATTTCTGCTGAAGACTGGCAGGAGGATTTTCCAGTTCAAGCTAAGCCGACTATCATAAGTAGTCCATGTTCCTCAGTTCATCTTTCACAGTATTATAAGCAGATTGATATAATTAAGTTTCCGATGCCATTAACGCTAATTGATATGAGAATCTCTAGCCATGTGCCGGGCCAAAATTACCTGAGTTTTCATAAAGCTTCTTCTGCATTATGTTGTCTGTAAGATAATTTAGTGCCTCTCATGAGTTGTAGATTCAGTTTCATTTTTGCTTTAACCAAAGTCTTGATTTAGTTTGCGTAAAGCCGTGTTTGGTTCGGGAATTCGGATTTTTGATTGGAAAACAAGTTCGAGTGAAATGGAAAGACCAAATGATATGGAATAAAGTTTGTTATTTCACTACTTTATGTATTACGGGTATTATTTTTACAAGTAAAAGCGAACACATTCCCTACATTGTTGTGAAAAGACTTTCTTAAGTGCCCTAAACCTCTAATCCGCAAAACATTTTAGTTTATGTACATCATAATCACGACTCATGCTTCATCCAAAAGTGCTATATGAAGTTGAATCTTTTAACTCCTAGGCACATAGCCCTTCCTTAAATTGATCAACTCTCCTTTAACTCATTACTGATTCATAACTGTGCATAATTGAACCTAAACAAAAAGCCCTAGGGTTAGGGGGAAGTGGTCCATCACTCCATTGCCTGAAACTAGGGAACTTTCCATTATGCAAGAAGGAAATTTTATCAAGAAAGAAAGAATTAGAAAATGTTGGCAAAAGAAGCAAGTTAGATCACATGGTATGGGTCACACAAAGTTCACATTAGGCCAATTGAAGTACAATTGGCATCCACAATGTTTCCCCCTATCTTCTTGTTGTGGTCACATCTCCATAACTCTTTGTGGTCTATGTTCCATTTGAGATTCCAATAGTCCAAATTTAGATTGCAATACCTAAATCATGTAGTGCAAATGAGCAATGTGGGATAAGGAAGATGAGCACCCTTTTGACTAGGCCATATGCTTGTCCCAATCCGACCAATTCTCATGGGAATAGATCTTCCCAGAGATTGTAGGTGATATTGGTTTCAGTTGTGGCTAAGAGAGTCCAGACATTTCTTCAAGGAATCCAATCTCATCTTGCATATGTAGATTTTCATTGATCATAAAGTTGCAAAACAAAATATTTCAGAAAATCTCATATGCAGGTTACTAGATTCTCTTTCGATGCAGGGCAATACTTACATTGCTAATAAACTATATGAGCATTACTGTTGGGATGTGTAGCAATGAGAATATGATAAAACTCCATTTGGGATTGAATAAAATTTAGGGTTCTTGGGGAGAGTGGAATTGGAGCATTGCATGTGATTGAGGTGGAGGGAATAAAGAAGAAGATAAGAGAGTGAAAACGTTCTGGTGATCACCATATTTGTATTCTCCACTAAGAGAAGAAGAGAAAAATGTTCACTCTTTTGATTGGACCGGACAATAAACAATACTGAGATAATACTATCAGAATTTGCTGGATGCAAGAGAACTGAGTTATGTTATGTCTTGCTTTTGATTCATTGAACCAGCAACACCTTATACCTGCAATGGCATCAAATATCAGAAGTAAGGTTACATTGTATTTGGATTGAAGGATTCTAACAGTGTTGATGGAATAGAGATAAAAACTCGAAATTTATGGGCATAGGATCAGATCATCTAATATATCTTGGCTAAGATTTTTTTTTTCTTTTCTTGTTGAAGAAATGTAGTTTGAACAACACTGAATTTCACTTGAAGAAATATAACAATATATCTTGAGAATATATATGGAATACTTGAAGTTTCACATACATGTAATTTTATATTTCTTAAACCAACTAGATCGCCTAAAATCATAATTTGAATTTTATGTTTTTGTCGAGAATATGTATGGAATCTCCTTCGAATTTCAAATTTACATCAAAAATAACATTTTTTTCTTACGAAAAAGTAAGTTCAGGAATTCTTAGGTAGAGCTTTTTTTACCACGTGATGGAAAAGTAAGTTTACTGTTTACATGTAAGAATCTCTCGTCAGTGGTAACCTTTGGGTACAAATAAAGTGACATTCACTTTATCTATCGAGCAAGAGTAACCTTCACTTTTTTATCGAGCAAGAGTAACTATCACAAAACAGGAAAGAATATGCTTTCCATGCTTTTACCACAATGCTCGCTCGTGCATGCTTAGTGGTGAGTGGAAATATGCTCATTCTTTGACCATTTTATGATGCCGAGTAGCTATCATCAAAAATGGCCAAAACAATAAAGTGGCTCTGCTAAAAAATAAAACCATGTCCAAAGTTATTAACCGTCTGATTTTGACTTGTCGGGAACGGAAAATGATGTATGGGTGGTGGGGCGTTGCGATGGGTGCTGATTCAAAAGGGAGAGTGGGAGCAGTCTGAAGAGGGCCTTGGCTTTTTCTGTTTTGTGTAGCTCTGGTGGCTGTCAAACTTAACCAAACAGCTCATCTTGTTATGGCTCGTCTCTTTCTGGGTTTTGTTTCCTCTCTTTTTTCCTTCTCTGCTTCTCTGAACCATATATAACTCTCTCTCTCTCTCTCTCTCTCTCTCTCTCTCTCTCTCTCCTGCAGTACTGTGAAGAACATTGTGTTTGTTTTGTTGCGCCACTGATTCTGATTCCTGGTACTTTTGGAAAGTGAGAGAAAAGGGAAGAAGGAGAGCGAATCCACTGCCTCCATTCAGTTTTTAAGGTGGGGTTTTCTGTAAGACACTTCCTTTTCTTAGCTGGAATCAATTTACTCAGAGCCTCCCACTATTTATGTCCTCTTGCTATCATTTAGTTTCTGAAATCTTTGCTCAGTTTTGGTCTGCTTAGCTTCATTTGAGGTGGGTTTCATTTGTTTGCTGTTTTGATCACTTAGTTATGTAAATCTTGGGTTGTACTAATCTCTTGTGTTTGGCTTTCATTTTCAGCTGTGCATGAATAGATTTTGGGTGAAAGTTTAATGCTTTTTCAAGTTTTTGGGAAACTAAGATATGGGATATTCTTGGGTTTATTTCTAAATATGATGATATTTTACTTCCACTTGGTGTTTGAGACAGACTTGGTTGTATTTGATATCCCAAAGACTGATGCTTTTGTCTACTGTTTTGGGTGCTTAGTTCAACTCTAACCAAGAATTGTTGTTTCCAATTGCAGGTGTTCAAACTTCAAAGAGGGCCAGGAATAGAGAAGGAACATTGTTGTAAAGGAATGTGAATTTGTGGGTTTTGGGTTCTGAAACTTTGTTGTGGGCCAGAAAAGGGGTTTTAGGTTTGGCGGTGTTTGACCGTTGTAAAAACCAAGAAGTGAGTGAGAGGAGGCAGATATCTAGAATGAGGAGAGCATAAACAAATGAAGGGAGGGCGGTGGTGTCAGTTTTAAGCAACTTGAGGGTTTTAATTCTTTTTTACTTTCGTTTTTCTGGCTTTGAGAGAATTGTATATGTTTGGCATGGTCTGTTGGTGATGTCTTGTGTCTCCTGAGCTGGCCCTGTTTCTCCGGAGTCATTGGGTTTCTGTTACCAATTCAGGAAGCAACTCCCTTCTTTTGGTCTCTTTTCGTTCAAGTGAACACTTTGTTGAAAATCTTTGATCCCATTTACTCTTTACTTCCTTCGGCCTTAGTTTGTGGGGAAGATTCGGTCTAACTAGGAAAAACACCAAAGTTTTGTGAGATCTATTTTTCTTTTTTAACCTTGAGCATCTAAGCTCATCAGCTGTTCAATTCTCGGTTTCTGGTCTTCTTAATATTTTTCTGAGGAATCCTGATTTCGAATTGGCGGTAACGGTCAAAGTTTGAAGGTTTAGGTGATATCAGGAATTGTGTGGAGGAAAAAGAGATCTATTCTTTGCCAAGATGAAGTTCATGAAACTTGGATCCAAACCTGATTTCTTTCAGACAGAGGGGGATAATATTAGGTAAGAGGATTATTTTTGTTTTCATAATTTTGTGGAAATAAGTTATTATGCAATTGTCTCTCTTTGTCTTCACTATGAGATGCATTATGTGCCATTTTTTGAGAGATCTGTACCTACTCCTTTTACAAATATTCCGGCCATAAATGTTTGATGCTATAGTGGATGCACAAGGTTAATGGTAGAACCACAAGTGTTACATTCTTAAGTTTCTCATGATGGATTTGGTTACAATTCCAATTTTTTAAGTAATCCTGTGCAAGGTTAGATCTTTTGAGCGTTTCAAGCGTGCTTTGTTCTGTGTAGCTATATGAGTAACTATATATGATTTGACTTCCATTAATGTTATGTCAAGTTCATGGTTAAATCCTGTTAAGAAAATTTGATCCTCCAATCAGTTAAGCTAATTGTGTGCTACGATCTGTGAATTATATAGATTTCTATTTATAATCCATCTGTACCAACTTCTCCTGATTGGGCACCCCTTATCACTGTTATAAGATAAAATCATTTTATCCATGAAAGTTTCCGATTCCTTGTTATTTCAAAAAGGCTAAAATGGGGAGTCTGTAAGAATTGAAAGAAAATTTGCATGATATATGTAGGAACATTCTGTTTTGTCCATGAAAATTTTCATGATATTTGCAAGAAAATAAGTTTATTTATTCTTGTTTTCTGTTTGCTCAGTTTTTCCTGTATTAAGTACATGTTACATAGTTTTCAAAAAATTATGCCTGACAATTTTTTATCCAGATATGTGGCAACTGAGCTGGGGACTGATGTTGCTATTAATGTTGGAGATGTGAAGTTTTATTTGCATAAGGTATGCTACCTTCGTATTGTAAACAAGATTCATTTGGTCATTAGGTGATATACTTTTTCCGTATATATAACTTAAGCGGCCAGATTATTCAATCAATCCATTCCAGTATCAGAACTCCCTGATTAGTGATTTCCACTATCACATCATTTACTTCACTTCACCCTACTAGTTAAGGTTGGTCAGACTATTGCAATGGCATTTGTTGATAGCCCAATCTGTTTAACAGGCCAAACTTTCATTTGATTTAGATGCTGACTGATCCTGTAAAAAAAAAAAAAAAAAAAGACTGAGTGAAGGGGTTTTGATATACAACTATAGTCTAGTTCAGTTGATGAGCTCTTCATACGTTACGTATTTGTTCATTCTCATATCCTGTGAGTTTGAGTCCAAAAGATATCGTACTTATATCCTGTGATGTTTTTATAGTTCCCTCTTTTGTCCAAGAGCGCACGCCTGCAGAAACTGGTGGCAACAACAAATGATGACAACAGTGACGAAATCGACATCCATGATATTCCAGGTGGACCTGCTGCTTTTGAAATATGTGCCAAGTTCTGTTATGGTATGACAGTGACTCTCAATGCATACAATGTGGTTGCAACTCGATGCGCAGCAGAGTACCTTGAGATGTATGAAACTGTTGAGAAAGGAAACCTTGTCTACAAAGTTGAAGTTTTCCTAAGCTCTAGCATCTTCCGAAGCTGGAAAGACTCGATCATTGTTCTTCAAACGACAAGGTCTCTTCTTCCCTGGGCTGAGGAACTTAAGGTAGTGAGCCATTGCCTAGACTCCATAGCATCCAAGGCTACCATTGATACTTCCAAGGTGGAATGGTCATATTCGTATAACCATAAAAAGCTGCCAACTGAGAATGGGAATGATCTACTCTGGAATGGTGTAGGTAAACAGCAGATGGTTCCAAAAGACTGGTGGGTAGAAGACCTCTGTGGGCTTCAACTTGATTTATACAAACGGGTGATAACAATAATCAAAACCAAAGGAAAAATATCTGCTGATGTAATTGGGGAAGCCTTGAATGCATATACTGTCAGAAGGTTATCAGGTATTAGCAAGGGTATGATTCAGGGTGGTGATGGTGTAAAAAATAGATCATTGGTGGAGACTGTCATCTATCTGCTTCCTACAGGGAGTGTCCCTTGCAGTTTCTTACTGAAGTTGTTAAAAGCAGCCATCTTGTTAGAATGTGGAGAAATGGAAAAAAGTGAATTGATGAGGAGAATTAGCCAGCAACTTGAGGAGGCTACAGTTTCTGATCTTTTAATTCGAGCCCCAGCTGAGGAAGAAATGATGTATGATGTTGATATGGTGCACAGGCTAATTGAAGAATTCGTGGTACGTGATCAAAGTGCTCAGACAGATCCTTCATTGGAAACTGAATTCCAGGAGATCAAAACCCCCAGGTTCCTATCAGATACTTCAAAGGTGAAGGTAGCAAAGCTGGTTGATGGCTACCTTGCCGAAATTGGACGTGATCCCAACCTACCAGTGTCAAAATTTGTCAGTCTTGCCGAAATGGTTTCAAGCTTCCCACGTTCATCTCATGATGGAGTTTACCGTGCCATTGACATGTTTCTGAAGGTTTGTACCTGACACATCTTCTTACACCTAATAAATTTCATTTGCTCATTCATCCCTCTAAAGAAACCTTTACAACTGCCCTATAATCATTAGTTCATTACTCACCTTCAAAACAACAAAAGGTATTTCCATATTTCATGACTTAAATTAGCATAGTGGCAATTTATATTCTATTCTTGACTAATGTAAAAGCAAATAGCACAGTGCTTTATTGGTTTTGAACAAATTTATGATACATGGTGTGTTGGTGCAGGAACACCCAGGGATCACCAAGAGCGAAAAGAAGAGAGTATGCAAATTAATGGACTGTGGGAAGTTATCAGCAGAAGCCTGCACACATGCTGTGCAAAATGAGCGGCTTCCCTTGAGAGTCGTTGTGCAGGTTCTTTTCTTTGAACAGGCTAGGGCTTCAGCGGGTGGAAACAGTACACCTGATCTACATGGATCCATCAGAGCCTTACTCCCTGGTGGGTCTCATGGAAGCTCAAGATCCACTACAACCAACACAGAAGAGGACTGGGATGCTGTGCCAACCGCCGAGGAAATCAAAGCTTTAAAAGGGAAGATTTCTACACTAAGGTTAGGTGACAGTAATGAGGGAGTTGACAATGATAGAAATGATCATCATGGTGCTAAAAACCAATCTGAAAAAGTTGCTGCCAGCAAAATGAAAGGGTTGCTTATGTCAAAGAAAATATTCTCTAAGCTCTGGTCAAACAAAGAGAGGAATGGTGAAAGCAGCTCCGATACATCGGAGAGTCCTAGTTCCATCAATGCTGAAGAAACAAAATCTCATTCCAGGAGTAGGAGGCGCTCATTATCTTAGTTACTCATGACATGAATGTTTATTAGTAGATCCGAAGTATAAGTTGTTGACTTGTAAAATCATCTTGCTCATCTATATGAGGAGATTAGGATGACTGACATCTTTTAGCTGATGTTCCACTGGGGTTTTGAGCAAAAGAGATCATATTGTTGAGCGAAGGAGACAAGAAACTTCATTCCTGCAGGTAGGGTTCATTATCACGTTTTGTTCTCAGCAAATATATTGGTGGTTTATTTGTATCAATCTGGGTTTAGATGCTGATCTATAAAAATATTATTAGGTCTTGTTTAACATTATCTATGATTAGCTGGTAAAAATGGTAGTGTCATCAGTTGCAGGCAGGGTCTGAGGGTTTGATACCCAGAGTTACATTTATTGACGTCATTAATGTCTGAATAATTATGTTAGTAATTGAAAATGAAACTGAAACAATTACTTTGCTGAGCATATTTTGGCGTTCTGAGAGATAATTCATCGCTCTCAGGCGAAAGAGTGAAAATTGAGAAAAAAAAAAAAAAAAAGGAGTGAAAATTGAGAAAGTACAATTAAGGGGGACAAATCAAAAACCTTGCAATTTGAAACTACAAATCAATTATGTTAGTCTTTATTTATTGAAACTTTCATACTAGCTTTTCCCCTACTTTGAATCAACTCTATTTGAATTAAATGGTTTTCTCCAATGTCTCACTTTTAATCAAACACATTTTAAAGGTTTTTTTGTTCTTTTTTTAACACACATGTCTGACTTCTCCAAATGTCCACTGCAATAGAGAAACTTTTTCAAATGTTATTCTTGACTTGTTACATATTCTTCTTCTTTTTTAAAAGTGACTTGCTGTATATAAGGACTAAAAACTAAAAATCTGCATGCATTGTAAATGAAGACTACACGACATATCACAAGATTTCTACTCCATGAAGAAAATGAAATATATAATAGTTGACAAGAAATGTGATTTCTACACACTCAAGAACTTAGGGATTTCTTCTCATAAAAACAAAAGTTTATGATAGTTAGTAGTGTTTTTATTGTAATTGGGATTAGTAGATTGGCAACATTTGGGCCATTGGAGGGCCCAACCCAATGGTTTGCCAAATAAAGTTGGAAATTTGAGAATTCATGTCCTGTCCTTCCTCCATGTAGCTCAACTGCTCTCTCTCCCACACAAAGCTTAAGTTTGACATGTAATATCATCTTAGCTCATTTGATATGAGGAAATTAATGAGATTAGAATGGTTGCGATGTTTTAGATAAAGAGATCATATTGTCGCGCGAGACTAGAAACTTCATTTCCAGGAAGTGTTCAATAATACGTTTTGTTCTCACTTCTCATAATATATGTTGGTTGTGTAATCCTAACATTTTATTTTGATCTAAAGATGCAGCACAAGAGTTTATCCTCTGGAATCGTTTTGTTTGAGCGTTTTTGTGTCTTGGGCTTGTTTGTGTTGTTTTGTTTCTTATATTGGTCGCTCATTATTGAATCGTTTTTAACTTTTTATAATAATTTTATTGAGTTTTGTTTACATATAAATTAATATTTTACTAAACAGTAAATGTTTAAGTGAATATTAATTAAATTCTTGATCTACATCATACCGGCGAGCCTAAAATAATTGGGTTTACAAGTGATGGTCCGCCAGTGAGATCATGCATGCGAGCTGGATAGCAGAGTTCGCATGCGAAATGGACTTCGTGTAGAAGTACATGAAGGCGAGGCAAGATGGCTTCGCATAAGAGACTTCACGAAAAAGCAAGAGGAGGAGTTCGCATACAAGTGCAGAACTATAAAAAATTGGCTTCGCGTGACGCTTGAGTAGATAGGGGGGCAAGTGTCCTTAATTGCTTGAAGACCATGTCGAGTTAGGATAATTCTGGGTTGAGGAGTCCGCATGTGCGTGGAGGTGTATGTGTTGGTTAAGAACTTTATTCCTTAATTGGATTTGCATGAATCACCTACGCCACATTTATCGTTGAAGACTCCTACAAGTCTTTAACATGTTTTGGGCCAATACCTATGACCCTAAATAACTCTATATAAAGAAGCTCAAGGAGACTCTCTGGAACACACGACAACTTAACAAAAATACAATACAACCTTCAACACAGTTGAACCTTCGAGCCTCTCGAAACCCTAACACTAAGCGCATCATGCCCTTAGTCTTTCAGAGTCCTCTTGGTCTCGCCCTGATTACTACTCTAATATTATTGTTTTGCTCGCTACAATCAGTGAGTATCGACGACAGGTGGAAGTGAGTACTCGTAATTCCTCGTCCGCGAGGTAGCATCGGAACTCCCCGCTTGTTTGGAAGTCAAGATTTCACGCACCTTCTTTCCTCGTCCGTGAGATGGCACGCCCGCCGCTTTATTACTTTTGACATAATTACCTCTACACCCCTACTGAGGATCATGGCCAAAACAATAAGTTTTATTTTACCGTAAGAAGAAACAAAACATAAAAGTTTCATTTTTCTCAATCAACTTTTTTTGGAAGGTAAATAGAGGCTCATGCCAGAGTAACTCTTCTATGACGACAGCTGATTTATGTGGAAAATTATACACTATTTTACCGCATGACATGCATAAAATTATTGTAAAGTTGTAAAACATGTCAGCCATATAGTCTCATTGTGGTAACATGAGTTCGTAAATATTCTTAGTTATCACATAAGTTCACATATGGTAAAATGTGTTCATAAAGTGATAAAACGAGCCCTTCAACTTATAATAAAACTTAATGCATGAGAGACAACATGATAACGAATTAAAAGAACCAACATGAAAATTAATTGTCCATTTTTGGGCCTAATACACCTTGTATGCTTCATTGTACCCTATGCATGACATGACATCTGGTCTTTGATCCTGGTTGTTATTAAGTTTGCCTTGTGAGCATTTAGTCGCCTGTAGGAGAATTAGCTATTGGATTCTTGATTGTCATCAAAAAGTGCTTATATGAACTTTAATCTTGAACTCATAGACTCATCCGCATATTCTAAGATTATTATTTACATGAGTCATTTTAATGAAGACTTCTATAATAAGAACTAACCGAAGACTTCTATAATAAGAACTAACCGAAGACTCTTCTAATCTGAAAAGTTTGTTGAATTGTTATTGGGCTGGCCCACGACCACGTGGTAGGAAAAACCACATACAACAACGCTCAAGGTGGAAATAAGTTACAAAATTCAAAGAATATGTTGTCAAAACCAGAAGTTGCTCAGTTCTTTGTCGTTCATGGGATGAAAAAACCACATACATCAAATCTGAATCTCAATTACTTCCAACAAAGTATGATACTTCCAATGTCATTTGTCACATATCAAACCAAAAATCTTCATAGTATCAATAAGTTCATCTCCCCTTTGTTATTGTGCGATTAGACAGAGGAAAGCCATCCATTAAACAAAGTGGAAGCAACACTTGGGAAGAAGATGCTAGGCTGTTTCATTTTGTGTTATTGCATTCACATCAAACATCACCTTCCTTTGTTAATGATTATCAAATCACTTTAGCCGTTTGGCCATATATATTGACTTGCCAAGAAGTTCATTAAGATAAGGATACTAGTGAAAAAAAATAGAAACCACTTCCCTGACCAAAATTGAGCATAGCTTCCCACTGTCAATTTCTGTTTCCACCGGCTTCTTCATCATCGACCCTATAACAATAAAGAAAGACCGCCAAAGTAAAAGTTTGGGGCGCCAAACTCATCCCCATTCAATCTCTTTCGTAGGCTTTCCAATACTGCGCGCCTTTAGATTAATCTAGAACATGATGAACATGGATCTTTCATATTTTACTTGAAAGACTCATGAACTTTGATAGTGAGCTTCCATACCTAGCTATAGTTCTTTACTCGTTCCAGTTTTCTTTTTGTTAAAACACAGATAGACCTGCAGACAGTTACTTATGGATAAAATCTTTATTTATTGCACAATTAATTAGGCTTTGTCTTACTCTAATCATCATTGATCGAAAGCAACTCCACGGATTAGAAGTTGCCAAACATTTTCACTCCAACATACGTAATTCAAACCTGACTTAGTGCCCCTCTTCAATTCCATAATATTTTTGTAAATATAAAGATTTCTGTTTAACTTATCAATTTAGCTGAAGGGTTTTATATGCAATTTGAGAAGCGCATGTCTATCATTCAAATAGTGAAATAGATGCCTGAATGCAAGAAATCTTCCTGCCTGTATCAAGATTCCAACTGTAATCAGATCAGGATAACCAGAAAAAGAGTTTTGGGTTACTGATCGATTACTAAGAATCTAAACAAAAAGTTTATATCCTTTTTCTTATATATAATTTTCACAAGTAGTGTGAAAAAGATGATATTATTCCTTTTCAAAATTTGAATACAATACTTTTGAATTTTGATTATTCCAGACGCAGTTAAACAGAAGCTACTAAATCTGACCAAACTATAAAGAGGAGCTATATCTATATCTCTCTCTTGCTATCTAATTATAATTCTATAAATGGTTCTTATGTTAAACAAATATGAAGGTGGCTTTACATTGTATTCTAAAATCCGAATTGACAGTTTCCATGATCCGGTTAAAGAAGTAATTTAGTCCAGAATAACCCTAATGCCCTAATGCTTAGATAAGATGCAAGGGGTTTATACTTTATTCTGATACCATTTCCTAGCTCTTCTCGAGTATTATCCAGCTGGAACTCACAACATTTAGTCGTAGTCAGTATTACAGTAACGTATTCATCCAATAATTTGTTGTTGCAGGCATTAATTTCTTTATTGTAACTACCTCATGAATCATATGAACTTTATAACACAAACCCCGTGAATCCCACAAGATTCATCAACTCGTTCAAAACCATATCTAATCTTGTTTTGCCCTATTGCTTATTTCTTGGCGTCCAATGCATGCACAACCTAATGCCTCTCAGTCACCCGGCCTTCTCCTATTTCATGGATCTTCATGCATCTCTCGTCCTCTCGAGAAATGGTACTCACGCTCGCTATTGTAAGTTACAAAGCATGCATTACCATTACAACAATATTAGTGTTTGTTGCAACACTATCATACCTAAGTTAATCTGTCTTCCACCAAACTAATAATGAAGACGCAGGAGCATATTGATGTTGAAAACGACTAAACAAATAGAAGAGATGCTCCGCCTTTTAGGGAGCTTCTTAGGGTTTCAAACCCGATCTCTGCTAGCGGCGGTGAGAAACAATGTGTTTCCCCGGCCATCCAGTAATGAGATATCGATGGCGGCAGTTCGAAGGAGAGCGATCCTCTTTAGTGACGGCAGTCACGAGATCCCAGCCGTATTAAGCCTTCAGCCGTGGTTGCTCTTTGCGGGAGAGAAGATTTCCAATGGAAGAAAATCGATGGTTCTTATTTCGTCGACAGCGAGATCCGATGACCATGATCAAGAGATGGTAGCAAGTCCGAACGGCTCTCAATTTGACAAGGTCGCTGCTAGTGATGGTAACTGACAAAGGGCTGAAGAGATGGTGGTCAACCTACCGACGAAAGAAGTCTGGCAGCCGCCGGACAAACTGATGAAGACACCGATGTGGCCTTGGATGCTAGCAGCTGATCAATCATAGGAGCCTTCAATGCTGATGACGACGATTGACGAGAGGAAGAGCATACCTGCTAGGGTTTGGGATTGGACTCAGGGTTTTGGGTCTAGGTTTGATATCAAGCCCCAAAAAGGTCAATTTTGGAATTGGGCCTATGGGTCTAATTTCAATATGACTATGGCTTAAGTCGCGGTGTTTTGGATAGCTTGACAGACTGAGCAAGCTAGTTGCAGTTAGATAGATTCATGAGGCTTGAAGTACCGCAATTGAGCGTCTTGGCTCTAGTTTTTATGTTTCTTTGGTATCTTGTTTTATATATAGTTTAATCCTTTCAAGTGAGCTAATTATCTAATGTAATAGTGTTTTGATGTCATTCTAGTCTGAGTTTATCAATTTTTGCCCCTTTTTCCTTCAAAAAAAATATTGAAGACGCAACAGATATATCATAGCATGTGTTAGCTTATGGAAGTATTATAGCATTTGTTGTTGTTCGATCGATCTCGATCAATTGATCATTACTAAAGCTTGATGAGTTTTAAGTAACTAAATTTAACGGTGGCGGCTGCAATTGCAGATGACTCCATTTGCATGATGTAAATTAAAGCTAAAAAAAAAAGACAAGTAAAATAGAGAGAGAGTTTCTAGAGAGAGAAAATCCTCCTTCTCTCTAGAAATTTTCTCAAACCAACACATAATTTTGAGAGTCTCACAACCCAATCCCGCTCCACCACCGCCACCTCCATCCCAACCACCTCCACCTCCACCATGTCCACCAAGGTTTTATCAAAACCAGATCTGCCCACTCCGTCTTTCAGTTTCTTTCTCTCTCATTCCTATCATTTTTGATTCTCCTTTCCACCCACTCACTCTTGCATCTGAAGCTTTTCTTTAACAAGAAAAGCTCTCTTTCTCACCATCCTTATGACCTCTCCATCTCTTCTGCTCTTCATCATAACTCGAATCTCATTTTGCGTCAACCTTTCATCTCTATATTAGCAGAGAATTTCTTCTTCTTTTGTTTTTGTTCTCCCTTGATGGATTTGGTATCCTTTGTCTCCAGATCTGTTCCATACACCACCACTCCTAAACAAACTTTCGCCCATTGGCAGATTTTTGTTAAATTTACAGAGGGTGCTTCGATTACTTCGGTGAACACTCCCTCTGTGGTTACTTGGTTACTTTTGGGCGTTCTTGAGCCTGGTTTGTTTCTCAATCGGTGGAGTATATGGCACGACTTGGTGCTTCGGTGACGAAATCACGTCAAGCGGCAACTTGAATTTTCAGGCAGAATTTCTCGACGACTAGAAAAGATGTTGTTGAGGCTGCTAGGGTTCTTAGGGTTTTCTTTTATGTTTATTGGGTTTCTGTCTTGTATGTTGGCCAAACTCATCATGGGTTTTATTTTGTTTATGTTGGGCCTAAGTGTCTCTTATGTCTAGGACATACGTGTCTCTTATCTCTGGGATCAATGTATCTCTTATTGCTGAAGTCTATTGTACCTTTTGTAATTATATTGTGGTGGACCTTTTGGTTCTTCTAAATATAAATTACTTTTACCAAAAAAAAATTAAAGCTAGAAAACACGGGTGCATGTTTTACATTTCAACAAAATCACAACCTTAATGAAAACGGATTGAATATAATGATAGTGGACCAGAAACAACAAAGGTCATACATATTTACCCAAAAGAGACTAGATTAAATAAGTTAGCTCCAAAGCTATCAAGAGGCACTTGTGCGAAGAACACTAGGGGCATGCGTGCATACTATATTGTAGATAGGAAGATCACTATCATGCTAAAAGGTTTTTAGATCTTTTTTTGGGTGTGTACATATTGGTAGAGAAAAAGGCACGTAATCGATAAATGGACAAACAATAATATCTACTTTTCTAGTTATGCCCATTATTATGGTTTGATTATGTGCTAAACATGTACCAAAAGTGTCACAATCCAATTATATGTACCCACCAAGATGTCCCCAAGAGTGCTAATCATAACCACCATAACTAAGAGAAAGCGAAGCCTCTGCTAAATGGCTTAATGCTCATGAAGGAAAAGGCTAGGAACCAGCAAAATATAAAAAACAACTGATCGAACTTGGATATCTTTTTAGTGCAAATGTGATAAAAACCCACATAGCAACTAGAACCCAAAACCTTCCATCGATTTCGTGATCATCATACGAAAAAAGCAAAAACAAACCCAACAACCCAAGAAAGCAAATTAAGAAAAGAATCCCGGACACCACCCAAACCAAAAGTTGAAAGTTCATCCACAAAGAGTATATACACATTTGTTATATGTGTATGTCTGTTGTCATATGAAAATGAATATGACATAAGTAGTACAATCCAAGAAAGAGTCTAGCAAATACCAGTTTACCCTCTCATTAAGGTTTAGGTCATTTCAATATTCCTAGTCCATTTCAAGCACTTTATATTCCCACTACCCTGAACTAGAAAGAACCTAAAGAATGTATATATAGTGATCGAGCAAAAGGCATCATCTTCTTCTAGGGTCGACCTTAGCATATAATCAAGGACAAATGATAGATAAGGTACTGCGCGCCCCAAAAGGTGATTGAGAACCGCCTTTGTTTTTTCTTTGCATGAACAAATTCATAGGGATATTCTGAATGACAATGATTTTGATCACAATCACCGTTACAAAAGATCGCAGAGATCGAACCCCTTTGTTTTTTGTTTTTTTTTTTTTTCATTTAAAGCAAAGATTAGGAACCACAAGAACCCAAGGCTGCGTTCTGGCCCAGAAGAGGAGGATCTAATCATCTGAAAAAGCCACTTCCATTTACAAAAGCTGGGAGATGAAGGAGATCAGATTGGATTGGATTGGATATTCTCTCTTACAACTAAAAATTAAAACCCAGAAAAAAAAAAAAAAAAAAAAAAAAACCCATTTCTTAATCTTCTTCTTCCTTCCCCCACAAACCCTGATCTTGCTGCTGCTTACTCTAAACCAAAGAACAAAAAGTTACATGTACTGTAGATAAAAACTAGTTTGAATTCTTTACGTAAACACTAGATCTCTCTGGGGTCGACAAAAATGGACATGCCAGGTGGCGACTTGGTCCAGTCACCGACTGAGCCGTCGCTGTAGTCTTCCCCGAGCCGCTTGATGCACCATAGATCCTCGGCACATGATAGTCTCTTCCAGTGTGGAATTCCCGCCTTAAGCGGTTCGTGGTTCGAAACCTCCGTAGCCACCACCCCGCACCCGCTTTCTTTGGCCAAGTTGTGCGCGTGGTCGCAAAGCGCCTTTAAAAACTTTACCGCGCGTGGGCCTGCTCCGCCGAGACCGTAGAGAAAGTGCGCCCCGAAAGGGCGGAAGACCTCCGGAACCGAAGGGATGTTCAGCCAAGGGAGCGCCCGGTCCACGATCCGAGTCGTCTTCGCGAACGTCCGCTTCACGCGCGACGCGCCTCGCACCTCGAGCTTGAACACGTCGTTACAGTTCCAGACGCTGATCACGGCCCAAGACTCGGGCGGGTCGGCCAGGAACTGGTCCGACCCCGGCCACGACTTCTCCGAGAACGCGCCATGTGGGACGGCGAGAAAAGTCCCGAGGCTGAGGGTGTTGTTGAGGACGGCGTCAATGTCGCGGGGGAAAAACTCGGTGGTGGAGAATCGACGGCGGTAGAGCTTCTCGGCCTCGGAGGGAGTGAGCTTGATGATTGTCACGAGTTTGGTGACCTTGACACGGTGAGCGAACACCGGGTTGACGAGAATGGACGGCGTACGGAACTTGGCGTAGCCGCATTTTCCGGTGAAGAGCTTAACGGAAGCTTGGTTATCGTTATCGGTGGCCATGTAAGAGTACTCGGCGCCGTTTTCAGCGAACCAATCCTCCATTCTCTTCACTAGCTTCAACCCTATTCCCATCCTCCTGTACCCAACAAAAAAATTTAGTGAAATTTGATGTTATGTAAAAGAGAAAATATAGTGTTACTGTGGAAATGGAAAGTTTGAGAGAATATTGTGAACCTGTGAGAGGGAGAGACACGAAGGCCTAAGATGTAAGAGAGCTTGGTGTAAACAGGGAGAGGTTTGATGATATTATCGTCACCATCATTATTATTGCGGTGGATAACTGTAACGTTTTTACTATTTCTGGAGTGTTTCTTGCCGCATGTAACGGTTTTGATGCAGCCTCTTACCATCCCCACTATCTCTTTCTCCTCGCCCAGCTCAGCCACCTAAACCATGTTCATGGAAAACAAGCCAGAGTTAGTTAGTTAAACGTGTCAGTTTATGAATCGGGGAAAGAGATCAAATAAGAGAGCATGTGTATGATGATGATGCATGGTTATTAATTTATTTACCAGCATGAGAAAGGCAGGAGAGTTTCGAACTCGGCAAATCGGGTCGCCGAGGAGGTCGGTGAAGAGAGAGACCTCGCCGCTGGGCCCAACATCACACCGCCTCTCGACGTCTTCGACGCCAGAACAGTCCTTGTTCGGGTCGAACTCCCTCACTGTTATATTACAGAGGCTTAAATCTGCTACCATGTTTCTGATCACTGAACTCAGCCGGAAACTAGATTGCCGGATTAGTAAAAGAGCAAGAAGAAGATGGGAGGTGAGGAAATGAGAGTGAGATACCGGGGGGGGTTTATATAGGAGCAGCGCGAATAACGTGAGTTATAAGCTAAACGGGTTTGAGCTAGATAGAGCTTCGAAACTAGAGAAAAAAGGCACAGCTCATGTGAATTATATCACTGTAGCATGAGTGAGCAAATCATATATATAGCACAGAGGCTTCATGAGGGCCCATCTCAGAAAAACAAAATCCCCTGAATTTTATTTAATTAAAATGGAAGGAAATATAAAAAGAATCGAAAGGTTGGGGATGATGGAACTTGGAAGGAGAGGGCCGTTAAGCTTTTCTTCGAGTTTTTCATGATTGCATAGATTTTGAGCTTCTTAAATACCTGAATTAAGGGCCTCTCTCTCTCTCTCTCTATAGAATCTCCACCTTCTGTCTTTACATTTTTTTAAATTCAATTCTCACAGACACTCGCAACAAATTAAAATAAAAACCAGTGCTGCAAACTTTTTAAATAAATTGGGTGGGATTTTATCTCCTTTTCTCTTCAGAACTTTTTCATCTCTCTCTCTCAAACCCAGTTCTTCCACTATAGTAAATAGTCCTTAATATTCATTACAAATTCAATGAAATCATAAACAGAAAAAGAAAATCGCCAGAAAATGAAAAAGATGAAAGGATGGCAAATGGCGGCTATGGCTGCGCCAAGTTGGGTTTGGGTGGCGACCGTGGTGTTGGTGTTAATTTCGGGTTTTAATCATTTAATGTCTGAGATAAAGGAGAGCGTTGCCGTCATGACCCCATTTGTAATCATTATCCCTTTAAAATTTTATCCCCATCTCTCTCCCCAACTTATCCTTCCACCATCATCATAGCCATGCAAGCCGAAAACCCAATGTTTCTTGCCTACATTCATGATATGTAAGGGTCTCGAATAATGTTCTGAAGTATTGAAATCTAAGAAAGTTAAAAAGCATGTTTTAAGCAATCGTTTTAATATGATTTTCAGCTTAACAGTTTCAGTATATATGAGCATGAATTGTATACAAATAAGATTGTATTTGAAGTTTACGACAGTGAAATTTTATAATGTTGTTTTTGAATAAAGTAATTTTAATTTTTATAGTAATTTTAAAAATATAAGAATTACAATTTCATGAATTTAAATTTCATTAATTAAGAAGTTTGTTGTTTAGATTTCATGATGTATTCTATGATCGAATTTAAATTTCATTAATTAAGGATTTCATGATGAAGATTTTTAAAATGACAAGAATTTGTATTTAGACTATTAGCTAACCTCAGTCAAGGAAATTAATAAAAGACATATATTTTGTGAGGAATTCAAGTATGGAATTTAAGCTTTTAAATTACACGATTATTTTCCTCTAGAAATTGCTAATTTCAAGAGATAAGAATCCAAACTGGAAAAACAGTCATAAGAAATTAAGAATTTTTTATTTTTGATTAAATTTCTGATAATTCACTGTAATTAACTAAACACACCATAAATTTAATTTTTAAGCTGACTCACTTGTTAGAGCATCTTTAGCAATGCTAGCCATTTTTAAGATAAATTTTAGTCAAATTAGCTAAAATGTCATTTTGGCTAGCCACTTTAGAAATGTGATTGTATCAATGCTCTCTATTTTAGCTAGCATTACATCAATAATATTTTTTAAATAAAAATTAAATAGTTTAAATATATTTATATATCACATAAAATATCTTATAAAAAATGTAATAAATTATAACTAACCTTATTTGAGTTATCTCTCTAGCTAAATATAGCTAGCGAGACAGCGAAAAATTATAATAGCTTAAATTTAGTTAGTTTACTAGATCTCTTATAACATCTAAAAATATTAAACATTTTTTTTAAAAATAATTAAAAACTAAAATAAATAATGCTAAAGTTGCTGTTAATGTATGTATTGGATGTATAAAATATTCTATTTGGAGTTTACGGAGTTAGAATTCTTTGAATTTACTCCGTTCCATTTTGATATCTTACACTAAAAAGTGACTAGTGACCGGTGAGTATTGACCAAGGGGAGTAGAGCTTTTGGGGTCCTGCAAAAGCGGCTTTTTTCTAGCTTTTAGGATAGCGTGGCTTTTCCGATGAGAGCTCAAAATGTAAGCATCTTTATCATTCACGATCAACATCATTTTTGGCAAGGTCGACACCAGGTACGGCTACGATTCAACTGATCAAGGGAGGGAGGGACAGCTAAAACCCAGCAGCTAGCGCAGTCCTAGCTAGTCCTATACCACGGCCTTGCATGGAGAGCCAGCCTACACAGCACGGACTTTTAACCAGCTAAGGTCAACCCCGTCAAGACGAGTCACTGAATCTCAGCCGTCCGTTCGTGATTGATTGACTGCCATAGCAGATTAGGGTTTTTCTTCTTTGGGGATGTGATTGCCATGCAAATATCGGTTTCGACTTTCGACAATGATTGGATAGTTGAGAGAAGTGGACACGTCACCGTTACAAATTTTATATTATTGGTTTTTTTTTTTTGCATTAACTAATTATTGTGTGCTTTTATTTCTCAAATCATTTCCTCTCTTTAAACCTTTGTGTAATGACAACTTAATGGGAAAAATTGTGTTTAATTTCGGCCAATGACGAAAAGTTTGTTTAAAGAACACGTTATGTGGGGATTGGAGAAGCCTAGTTATTTGTTTCTTTATGTTAATGGACACAAATTATTGAGCATCTTAAAGTTAAAGAAGAACAAATATTGGGCACGCTAGAGGTTTGTCGACATTGGATTGGATGCATTTTATATGTGCATTATTATGTACAATATACTAATTTTGTTAAGACATATAAAGACATTTTTTGTAAGTTGGGGGAGCGTGCTTGTATAATAGAGATTTTAGGGTACACTATATATGGTTTTATATGTTGTGTTAAACTAATTCAATATGATGTATAAAGAGACAAATTATTTGATTAAAAGAGGTAATGGGGCCTTTAATTACTTTAAGTGGGTCTGGTTGAAGTATCTGTGTGGTCTGGTCTAGGCTTGTGGTTGCGGGAAGTGGAGGTTGGTTTTGAGATTTTATTCTTGATTTTAATTTTGGTTTTGTCTATCATTGCTAACCAACGTACAATTATTGCCACTGGTGTTTCTTACAACGAAATGGTAACAAGAAGTTGAATTTAATTACTAGATGTGGAGTTACTATATATTAAGCGTACAATATACAATTTTAGCTAGAATAAAACAAATGTCTCCTATAGGCCGTCTAGACTGTCTAGGCGGCCGCCTACAACTAGAAACCTTAAAAGACTCTAATTTGGGATTCCTCGATCTCCTAGGTCAGATGTTGTTCATTGCTTAGGTGAGCTGAACGTACAGTTTTGTTTTAGAACACTAACCGAATGTTATTCCTCAACCATATGACATGAAGGTCTTAATTACAATAGTATTGGTATGCGTTTCTATATATCATCTGATTCATAATAGTACGTAGTTGTGCATTACTCTGTTCCACAATGACCAAATTAACTACCAAACCTTATAAATTAAAGACGTATAGTTTTTCAGGATATCAGTCACCAGATGAAGAAGGGGTGGTTGCTTGAAATAATATTAGATGCTCGAATTTTATTTCTTTTCAAATGATTAATTGTTAGTCAAATAGAAGAAGCTAGCATATATATATATAAACCACACGCATATACTTTGAAAAGAAAAATGTATGTGGGATTAGAAACTTAAAACGATGTGTAATGTAAACAACCCGTAACGAGATTATGAGGCTTAATTAAGACGATCCTAATTAAGAATCCAAATCACGTACATTTACCGCCATATTATTCAGTCCATTTGGTTGTGGAGCGTCCTATTGGAATATTACGAAACCATGGAAATTAAATATCAGGACAGCTTTTTTATACTAATGAAAAGTGCAAAGACTTTGAATTATTGACTAAGTACTTGATCCGAGCATAATTCTCTCTGGGAGGGATTAAGTGATCATTAACGTCTTTAATTGGGATTTTATTCGGAATCTCATTATGTTAGTGAATGAGCACAAATTAGCCTTTGATCCGATCTCGATAAGTTGATCTATATCGTCATGCATGAGCATAATGCGCTTATAACTTATCTAAATATGTATATAACAATGCATAATATAGATTATAGAACACATGATTCGGGCGAATATTTTGGCTTTGGTTGAGCATTAGGATTAAAAACCTTGATTAGGTCGATGACGGATCAAACATGTATTGTTCTAGTTTGGCCAATCAAACTATGAAACCCTAGCTAGTTAATCAGGGCGTTAATTGCAGGACCACAATGTTCTCATGCGCAAATTACAAAATTGATGATAAAAATAGTGCTGGTCAAACAAAGAAGAACATGGGTAGGCGACACGTATCATGTTTAATCTAGCTAAGATCATAAGATATACGAGAGGGCCGGGGAGGAGAACAGTTAGGGACAAATGCCAAGACAAATGCCTCGAAATCCATCGTGTTTAGGGATCTTGTTCCCTTTCATTGCGATCAATCTAAGGCTCCGTACGTGCCTTATATTTGATTATGAGTTTTCAATGTGTGTGAAGCACAGCCAGGATTGTAGGGCCGGTGTCAAACAAGTCCTAGCAGTATTAGGTTCTTATGTCGCATGGGGAAATCAGAGGCTTAATCCGAGACCCTAAGTGATATAAAAATGGAGTCAACTAGGTCTTGTAAATTTGTGTTGCCCTATGGGAACGACCAAATCGCAAAATTGTATTGGGGTTTGATTAAAAATTACTACATATGACAGTTGGAAAAGCAGAATATTTTGACCACGGTTTGACTCAACTACTTCTTTTTTCTTTTTTCTATTAGTGAGATGGGAGGTTCTACACAGTAAATTTAGAGGTGCAACTGTAACCTTTCAAGTGAGATAGTAATTAAGTCATTTCGGTTACATTAGAATCACACTCACCTAGTTAGTATTCGAATAAACAAAACTTATATCCAGCCGCAAACGCACGAAATCGGGATCCCTAACTCAAGCATGCTTGTCACAAATTGATAGGAGTTCGAACTCCAAATATAAGGGTTTCATTTTAAACAGCTCGACCAACTTTACTATACCAGATGATTCAACTACTTTAGTCGGTTTTTTATCAAAAAAATATATTATGCATGTCAAATTAATATTCATTCGACTATGTGTAATATGTATTTATCGATTTTGTTTAAATTGTGACCGGTAAATCACTATACATTTCAAGGTAGCTAATATGTCCGATGATTACTCTTTGATTCTGATTATTTATAGAATTATATTAATAAAGCAGGAGAGGAAAGTGAGTAGTGGATAGTAGAGTGGCTCGAGGAATATAAGTACGCATGGTATGCGATAATTGGTTTAGATCTTGCCATGCAGTTTCTTCGCACCCTTTGCTATTGTTATTGTTTGTGCTTCATTTGTGTGAATAAAGAAAGCAAAGGTGGCCATGGATCTTCGATTATTAGTGTCAAGGTGCTCAACGCTATCTAGCTCGCTAGGTTTTCTTTGGCATCGAGACCTTAAATTGACCCCGGCAAAACTGGATTTTCTGGTCTAACATATATACGAAAGTGCAAATTTTTTAAAGCCATAAGAGCCTCCTTAAACAGACCCTTGTTCCCTTCTCGTTACATGCTTTTGTGATCGGTGACATGCGACCTATAGGCTTCACCTTGTGTACCCCCATGATGACCTAGAATGATCTGTAAGAACAAAACCCGATAAGCTAGGGAGAAGAAAAAAAAATGGAACACCTCCCCAGACCAGCAATCTTACAGAATATGATCCCATTTCTTGCTAGTCTTTTACTGATTTACTCTATATGTTGATCTTGTTGTAACTTGTAACTTGGTATTTTTATGTTTGAAAGAAAAAAGGGCATAATTTAGGGTTGAAGGTAATAGTTGATATAGGGTAAATCGGATTCTTGTGTCTTTTGTCGATCTCAGCAGTTCCAAACTAACCTAGCTGTCGAATTGTTTGTCTTACAGCTTTGGGGTTTAATTGGCAGAAGAGGGAGACAATGAAGTCAGAGAGAGAGATAGGGCAGATTAGGAGTGATACGAGTGGAGGGGGGGTGTATTTAGGAGCTGTCATTTCGGGCATTTGTTTTCATTAGGGCATGATTGTACGGCAAGAGTCCGACACTAGGGCACTGCATGCCCTAAGATTATTGTACCATGTCTCTCCTCCTCTCCTCTCCTCTTCTCATCCGGATCGAAGTGCCTTTATTTGACCCATCTCGATCTCATCTCTCAATCTATCCATATTTGCCATGTCTGCATAATTTTGACAAGACCTTTCATGCTGCCAAGACCAAAACAATGACATCTTTATTTTTATGAGGTTCAAGACTCAATCACAAGCCATATATCTAGGGTTTACTCGATATGCAAATCTGACAAGAGAACAATATACAATTAAGGCATTGGTTGAATGCATCTCAAACCACATTGCGAAAGCGATTGAATTAGCGGCCTGTGGTGTGGACTTCTCAGGCTAGAAAACAACTTGTAGGGTTTTCTTCTGTTAGTGTTCTTCACGGGCATATATGCTAATGACACTACTCATGGACTGCAGGTGAGTCTGATTATGTGTGGAAGATTGGAAATGGGAGTAAAAAATGGTCTATTCAGTAAAAGAAGTACTTCATTTGTTGTCTAAGAGCTAGCTACATATGATCCATGAAAATGAGCTTCACGAAAGCTAGACTTTTGTATACACTTCAATCACTTGGCACTTGAGCAGCATCATAATCTCCTTTCATCACTACAAATCTCCAAGCCTTTACCACAGTAACAAGTTCACCTGGTCAAGATTTAGTTCACCGGCATTACAACCTATCCAGCCTGCAGCTTCTTTCAAAAGCTGGAAGCATCTAAGGGAGAAACATATAATATCTTTAGCAGAAAAAACAATTCATCGATTCAGTTTTTGCTAACCTCATGCAAAACACAAACAAGTTTGAATTGAGATTTCAATTTGTTCTAGACGGTCCATTGTTCAGCATACAGCTGGCTATAGAAGGATGATCATTGGTCATCGATCATCTTGGACTCGTACACAGTAGAGTAAAATAAAAACTTACCTTCTAGACAAATGTCTGGTTAGTAAATTACTGCAACCTGTCAAGTGACGTACAGACTACAGCTAATTGTTTCCCCTTTCTTTACTGCATGTAACGACTAAAAAAAACTAGTTTAACTATTTGATCATTGGCGTTATCCCTGCAAGTATGAACTACTGTATATATCGATCCCTTCAGTTAGTTTTCTGCATTTTTCATTTGCTTGATGTATAAGAAACAAAACAAAGTGAAACAAAACGTACCGAAACAAAAAGCTTGGGATTAAATAGAGACATTAATGCATATATAAATATATATATATATATATATATTTGATCAAATAAATTAAAATTTACTTATATATATCTGCATGTATATTATGGACGTTATTTTAAAAAACAATTTCACCAAATTCCATGATGTTCATGCATATATGTCCATGTTTGCCTGCATATGCCATCATGCATCCTGACTTCATCATCATCAATCCTTTTTTTGTTCCTTCATGAATATGGTAATTCTAGTAAAAGAAAATGCATGCAAAGAATTTACAATCTGTATAGTTTTGGGATTAAACAGTAGTATAAAAACACATATATACTGCTCTTGGACTCGATCACTTGGATTCTGCCATCCTTTTTGCTCTGCCATGTGTCTTTTTTTTTTTCTTCATGGAATTCTCATGTATTATTAGATGCAAAAAAAAATATTTAATTATCACAAAACGAACACAATAAGTGATCGACATTTCCATGTAATTCCAACAAACAAGTCTTCAACACACTATTGGAAAAAAGGTCTTAAGCGACGGAATTGTTTTAATTTCGTCTCCTAAGTTACCACATAAGCTACGAAATACAGTTCCGTCACCTATGTGGTAACTTAGGAGATCGATGAAAAATGTACTTAGGAGACAAAATTATTTTTATAAAAAAAAATAAAAATTATTCATTTAGGCGACGGAAACGTATTCTGTCGTCTATGATTTTCTTATACAACAGAAAAATTTACTTAGGCAACGGAATTATTATTTTTTATAAAAATAAAATTTATTCACTTAGACGACGAAAATGTATTCCGTGGTCTAAGATTCATTTAGACTACGGAATTATTATTTTTTAAAATAAAATAAAATAATTAATATCTTTAGCGGCGTCTTTTAGCGCCAAAAAATAATTAATATCTTTAGCGCCAAAAATTTCAAAAAAATTTGAACCAATTTTTTTAAAATTTCTTTATATATATATGCTCTACCTCATTTTTCATTTCTCTATTCTTCAGACTACTCTCTTCTCTCTCTCCCTCCTCTCATCTGCCCCAGTTTCCATGCACCGAGAGACCCCTAGCTAGACTCTAACTTTCCCTCTATCTCTCATTCTTCTTCGCCACCGTCGCCGCTCCTTCTTCTTCGCCTCCTGCCTCTCCTTGGCAGCCGTTTTCATGGAAATACTAATTTTCCTTCTCCATCGAACTTCGCGTCCATCTCGCCAGCGGACTCCGCGCCCAACTTGCCAGAGGACTTCACTCACATCTCGCCAGCAAACTCCGCGTTTATCTCGCCAGCGGACTTCGCGCCTATCTTGCCAGCGGACTTCGCTCCCTTCTCTGCCAGCGGACTCTGCGCCAATGTCAATTTTTTTAAATTTTTTTTTCAGTTTTGCGACGAAATTCAATAATTTCGTCGCCTAAGTAATTTTCAGTCGACGAAACTTAATTTTTTGTCGCCCAGACACCTACCTCACGCCACTTAGGTGATGAATCTTAGGCGACAAAAATTTCGTCGCTTAAGTATTTAGGAGATGAATTTTGTTACTTTGGAGACAAGACTATTCCGTCTCCTAAATGACTTTTTCAATAGTGACGTGTGAAACATATATAAGAACCACGCATTACTTAATCATCATACTTATGACAAAGTCGGTGTTTTGACCTAGTATGAAATCTTTCAGATTGATAGTTTATTCCTTTGCCCTGTTAGTCATGTTATGTAAATATGTAGTATGTATCACCTGGAAAATGAAAATTACATTAGCATCGAGCACTATATATTATAGTGTAACATGAGGCTGTAATGGTGTATGGTCCCCATTATACCAGTTCCCAATATCGGATTATATGCCAAATGTTTCATAACCTAAGCATAAGCTCAAGTCCTATGTCTTAACTTTGTCTCCAATTATTAGGTTACACTCCATCCCCAATCCCCACCTTCAGTCAACTTAGATGTTTATAATAAACCACATATTTGGCTTGATGCACACTAGAGCTAGTGATCGAATCTACAATCATTTTGTTATGTGAGTGAAATTGTGAAGCACACTCTCAATGAGGGTGGGACTTGTGAACTTAAGGGAGAAAGGATATCAAAGGAATTACCTTAATTAGGACATATCCCTTAAGATACTGGATTTGTGGGAGGGTTGGAGGACCCCAAAACCCTAGAAACAGTTACATATAGGAGAGGAGAGTAGAGAGACATGACATAAGAGAGCAAGCAAGATAAACAAAGGCTTGATTCTGTTTTACTCTTTTTCCTCTCGTGTGTTGGAAATTCTAGGAAAGGGCAAAGCACAAGGACCCATGAAACTAATAAGACTAGGGACACCATCCCCCCTAAATCTAAATTTGGGGTTTAGCCAAAGATATGATGTTATGTCTTTTCACTTTCTATAGGGATATGATGTGGGATTGTGGGGGATCTTTGTCCTTTGGGTTCAATCATATGACATATCTCATTCTATTTATTTTTTCCCTTTCATGTCTTGACTAGAATCATCTTAAATTTTGCTAGGAGGAATATGTACCTTTCCTCCTTTCTTCCACCAGCTGGTGGAGCTACAACTATCGCAAAAATGTGTACTGGTTCAAAACCTCAGATAGATACTGCTAGTGTATAAGAACTAAAACCGTGTAACTACAAGCAAACTACATATAATCAATAAACTCAAATAAAATGATGAATATAGCTAAGGATAAGATCGTTCCCAGAATCCCAGTTCATCACTAGACAAATGAACTAATGTCAAATTGACAATCCCATGACAAAAAGATTGAATGTTGCGTCTGCAATTTTGTTCCAAGGTGCTGGTCACCAAAATTTTCAAGGCAACCTCCAACCTATACTATACATTTGCTAATTACTATGCCAAATGTAATTTCAGTCTTTCAGCACAAAGAGAGATATGCATGATGCATTTACGTATGAAATTTTGGATCTTCCAAGTTTCTGTTACAAAAAGTTTTTCTGTCTTTGCAACAATCCATGGTGTCATTTAAAGTGGGAACTGCCAAGTTTCTGTTTCAGAGGAAGGTTGATACAATCCTACGGATCCATTTGAGGGTACTGGATTATCTGGATACACTTACAGGATACACTTACAGTAAAGATTTCCTTCTTTTTTTTTTTGAAATTTCAGTAAAGATTTCTCAAAGGAAAGGAGATGATAAACTTATAGCTTGAAGGGGGAGAGATTTTGATCCATAACTCAAGGAAACCACTTCTGTCAATACTGAAGCGTCGCTAGGAGCTTCATTATCAGGTAAGTTTCATAAATAATATTATCGGATGATCAAAATTTGTCAACAAACTATATGTTCTGCAAGCACTGTAGCTACAAATCTCCCAATTATGTAGAAGAATGGTGGGAACCAAAGAGGCACATACTCCAGCCAAAATAACAACACAAATCTTTCATTGAATGACAATAATGGAGTTCACAAAGCACACATTGATCTTTCATTGATTGAAAAGGAATGGAGTTAAATCTTGCCTGAATCAGATAAATAATACATTCAGAGTTTGGGGTGCACACAAAAATGGACTAACAAGTACACAGAAATCTAACAGCATAATGAATTTGTATCAAAACCGAGTTTTATGACAACCCAAACACTGGCAAACCCTATATCTGAACTCAACCATCACAAGAAAAACTTGGGGCAGAAATTACAGTTGGTGGATTCGCCACAAAGAAGACACCATGATTCAACAAGCATCTATTGGGTGCAAGCTCTGCTGCTTTCTGCATTTCTAATTGGGTAGAAGTAAGCATGGGCCTGCATGACATACATACAATCTGCTTAATATTTTACAACACAAATTAGCAGAGTGCCATATTCTAAATCCTGCTTCAAACATGAGATTTGGACTGGCTCCTTCGACTTCGTACAGAGTTACAGGGCCATAACCCCCATGTTCATATAGCATGAAAAACTTAGTGCTGATGCTGTCGCATCAATTTGACAGTAAAACATTTATCAAGGAAAAGTAGTGGACCAGAACAGAGGGAGAAGAAGATGTCCTTTACTATGTACATATGGGCTAAAATTTTACCATCGCTTCTTTTGCAGTTGGCCTTTCCTGGTGATCATAACGTAGCAACTTGTCTACAAAATCGATGGCCTACAGAAAGCACCAAACAAATAAATAAAGGCAATAAACTCAAAACCGAAAGAGAACAATTGAACATTTTCACCATCATCACAGAGAGCTTACCTCAGGAACTGCTAAATGCTGATTATCAACATTAATGAATTTCGTCCACGGTTTCCTGCTATGCCTTCAGAAATTTAAAGCAGAGAATACTAAGGCTTCCTGATAAAATAAGAAAGAAAATGATAACTACAGGAGAAACCACTACCTCCCCACAAGAGCACCAAGATGTGGATCCAACTCTATGCGATACTTGTGTAGATAAGTAGTTAATTCATCGGTTCCAAGTACCTGTAGTTATGCAGGAAAAACGCAGGAAAAACTGTGACTACTTTTTCTTGTATAAAAGAAAAAAAAACATGCATATACACATTGCTTTCTCTTTTCCTGGAGACACTAAAGTGATACTTTTAACAAAGTACAACTAAAAAAAAAACAGTCACAACCGTACAACTAAAAAAAAACATATAGTCACAACCGTACGCACACCAGCATACTCACAAAAAACAGAATAAATGCAACACAGCACTCCAATACATTTATTGGCAATTCCATTACTAAGGCCTATGGAAAAGTATTTCATTCACCAAAATCAACTAAACTTCCGATCGATGCTAGGAGAGTGATGCAACATGAAGGAGTTGAACACGACAGAGGCTGAAGATTGACCATATAATATAAATAATAGCAAATATATAAGACAGATTCATGATAGCATACATACCTTTGCTATTTTCACTAGCTGATCGTAGTTATCATGTCCGTAGAAGAATGGCTCCTTACGAAATATCTGTATAGAACAAGCTCAAGCATAAGCATCACAAGGCAGCAGTTCATTTCTTGACATGGTATCAAATTATGAACCTCCTTGCCATCTGCCACCAGATCAAGATCAAACAGATCCATGGTCCATGCATCACTAAGAAATACTTTTCTTTGCATCTAAATACTATTTGTAGTTAGAAACGCCATTGCAGATATTGAAGCACCCCAATCAAAAGTAAAAGATTATAAGCTCATACTGTCAGGAGTGATTGGGGATGATATAATATACCAGTACAAAACTGCAACAATACAGCGGTATCTGATATATTAGATAACTAAGCAGAAGAATAATGTGGAAATTGCTTACCATTCCAGCAAACATACAACCAAGACTCCACAAGTCCAAAGAATAGTCATAATCTTGTAAATCAACAAGAAGCTCAGGTCCTTTGAAATACCTGCACAATGTTCAATCAGGGAACACCATAAGGTACAAAAACAAACTGCCAAGAGGTTTCACAGTGCTAGTTCACATGTAGGAGATGTAGTCAAACCATAAACAACAAACCTGAACTTAATACTAATGAATGGTATCAATATTGCTAATTTGAAGCCACTAATATATTATAGCACATAATTTATCTAAAGGTAAGAGACATGGTTAGACAAATCTTTACTAGCTATGTCAAGAATCATTCCTCTCTTTCTACATTGCTGCAGGCGACGAGATATCAATCAGATTTATAAATGGAACTCAACTTGCACCACTATTTTGTACATCATTTACATAAAATGTACTAGAAAGCGCACACACAACCCCCCCCCCCCCCCCCCCCCAAAAAAAAGAAAGAAAGAAAAAAGATTGCATGTATTCCAATCCCAAATTACAGCCTGCCTATTTGCATGTGTGCATAATTCCCCCATACCATGTCGGCCAATAGTTGTGACGAGATAACGCTGGGAGGGAGGGAAGCTTCTTTCTAAACCAAGTAAAAGTTATTCTCAAACCAACCTAGTTGTCACAAGAGAAGTCTATCAAAGCAATTGGTTCCCCATATACACTTATGTATATAGTATAGATAAACTATCAAATTTGACTTATATGTGACTTCAAATGCAAAATTGAGTTTTAACATTTAGAACATTAAATCAAATTTTATGGGTACAACAAGGCTCTGCAAGAGCAATGCTTCAAAAGAAAAATAGGGCATAGGGCAGTTTCAACAAAGATAATGGGCCACACTAACAAACTTAATGATGTTTCATTAAGTAAAAAGAATAGATAACAACCTTGAAGCAACGCGAACATTATACTCTTTCTCAGGATGGTAGAACTCTGCAAGGCCCCAATCAATAAGGCGCAGCTTACGCTGCTCATGATCAATCATAACGTTATGGGGCTTCACATCTCGATGCATAATACCTTGCGAGTGGCAATAATCCAAAGCCTACACAAAAATCAATAGAAGACAGAGTTGATATATCTTAGAAGCTGAAGAACTGAAATTCTGAGTTGGAAATGACAGCACATATGGAGCACTATGAAACACACATGCACCAAATGGTTCAAATACAAACTACAAAAGAAAAAATAAATACAGATCTTACAGAGAGCTCCTAAATTAAAATGTACATGTCTAAATGCTTTAAATAGATAATTATCCATTTTTCGTATGAATCCCCAATATGCTTCCTATGTAATTGAGTTGTGCATGTTTATAGACTCTTAATACATTAGAACATTCAAAACTGGAATCTCACTAAATTTCTTTTTTTTGGTTCAAGGAAATAGATTCCCTAAACATGATCACTTTAAATGCCTCATCCCCATTCTGCTGAAACCTTTTTCTCCTATCACACCACCTGACCACCACGTCCTCACAAACTTTCACATACAAGCAGAAGAGTATTTCGTAAATCATTTAAGATTATACGCTCCAAAAGATAGGATTCTCTCCTGCTTATTAGTCCCCAACTTTATGGGTGGAAGTGAGTAAGGCTAGTTCAAAGCTACGTAAACTATATACAGCCAGCCTATTGCCTCATGCTAAAATATACTCAAATCCATACTACAAACAAAGATAAGAAATAACTGTGTCTATAAATGATACCATTATATTCCAAATTTGTGTATAGTCAGCAAAGTTTCAATCTTTCCAAAATAACCAATGCTATTTGTTGCAGAGCAAGAATAGAAAGCTTACCTTGAGAAGTTCATAGATGTAGTATCGTATGTCATAGTCTGAAAGTGTTGGATACAACACTTTAAAATCTGTATTATTCACATATTCAAAAATAAGACTTGGCGTCTTTGATTGCTGGTCTCTGACGATATCAAGCAACTTCACAATATTCGGGCCTCCACAAAGATTCTGCAATATTTTAATCTCCCTCTTAATCTGCAAGTTAGCACACAGTGAAATGTCAAGTACATGGCATGTGTAAAGAGCTATTACACACAAATATGTTAATCTCCCTCCAGTTTTGCCTAAAGCATATCTCATAATTCTACGAGCAAGCCGTAAAGGTAATTTAACTATAATGAATCCTATTAACCTAGTGACTACACAGCACTAGACAACAAGACTTCTGCTTTTGCAAGATATAATCATATCTACACTGAGCTAGTTACCACAACAAAGAAGTCATACTTAACAACCAAGCAACAAGCAAGTCGAGCACCAAGACTAACTTGAAGAAAGTCCTTCCGCAAACCGCCACCTCAACCTTAATCTATAAATTCAGCATCAATCCGTAATCATACACACAAGGACATTAAAAACCACAAATCGCAACCACATGGCTTTTGAAACTCTCTGACCTTCTTCTTTTTAACAGGCTTGAGAATCTTGATGATACATTTCTCGTTATCTGTACAGTGAACCCCCTCGAAAACCTCACTGTATTTCCCCCTCCCAACCTTCCTCACCACCTCGTAATCGTCCTGCTCCCTGCAAATTCACATCGAAAATCAACACACTATTCAACAGTCGAATCAAAAACGGAAGAGAGACACAAGTAACAGACCCCCATTGGACGGTGAGGGCTTCGTAGTCCCAGTACTCCTTGGGGCGGATGACGTTGACATCGGAGTATATCCGGGCCTTGGAGGCGGCGCCGGGCCGGCGAATCGATTTACAGATCTTCTGCGCCAGGGTTTCGGTGGGCGGGTGGAGCGGCCGCTGAGGGCGGTGGGGGTTGGGGCGCGTGAGGGGAGTCGCGGAGTAAGCGATGTGGCGGAGGAGGAGGAGGAGAGGCTTGGAGGGAGAAGCGGAGAAGAAGGAAGGGCGGGAGAGGAGGAAAGGAGAGAGGAGCTTGTGGTGGTTGGAGACGGTGAATTCCAAGGAGGGCCTTATGGCCATCAATCAAATCGCCCTAAAATTTTCAAAAGTGGGAAACTAGGACCCAAGACTCCCTCTTTCTCTCTCTCTCTTTTTTCTTTATTCTTTTATTATCCATTTTTGTTTTTGTGGGTTGTATTTTTGTTCTGTGGGGTTGGATTTTTGAATATTTTTGTGTTTAAACAGCTCATTATGTGTGGGGGTGATAGAGAACAAGGAGAGTTGGTGTTGGATTTGAGTTTTATATGCTTCTCAAACCCTCATGATTCATGGTACGTGTTTGATGACGATGTTTGTCATGTCAACTTATTTTTATAAGAGGATGTAATCTCTTTGCATTGTTGGAATGTTTTATTGTACGAGATTGTTCATATAATGGTTTTAATTAAAAATTAAAATATTAGTATCGGTATATTTATTGGTCTTTTAAAAAATAGAGATTTTACATATATCAAGGAAATCTGGAAAAAAAATATCAAGATTTTAAGAATAATTTTTTCTGAAATATTTAATTTATTGGATAAGTAATACTACACACACCAAAATATTTTACAAAATATGTGGCAGATGTCAAATCACATTTTTTTATTTATCAATAGTGACATAGATTATGAGTTTTTGACTAATTTGAAAGAATAATTTTTATATTAGAAAAAGAAAGAAAGAAAGGGAAGAACAAAATTAGATGATTTATATCCATAATAGAACCTTTGATTTCCATTCAAAGCCTATGTGCACCTTCCAAGATGAATCTTGTTTTGTTTGATTAAATCAATCCCTTAGTTTTCAAATTTTAAAAGAACAAACTATGAAAAGAAAAGAGATTATATATAATGGGAGAAAACAACATTTAGTTGATTCATCTATATATTAAACTGAGAATAAGAGTTTAGTATTCTTTTTTTTTTGGCTCCCATCACTACCAGAAATGAGTCTTGGGCGACGAAACAAAAAAAACCGGGCGACAATTTTTTTTTTCGTCGCCTAAGAGAAACTTGGCCGACGAAAAAAAAATCGTCGCCCAAGGAAAAAAAATCGTCGCCTAAAGTTCAACTTTAGGCGACGAAAATAAAATCGTCGCCTAATATAGAAACTAGGGCGACGAAACAATATTTCGTCGCCTAAGATATTTATATCGTCGCCTAAGTTTTGTAATCCTTAGGCGACGAAACTCAAATATATCGTCGTCTAAGTATTTTATTTTTTTATTTTTACTTGGCCGACGAAATTACCCTACTTTCGTCGGCCAAGAGTAATCCGAATAATTAAAATAAAATAAAACACATTTAAATTTCATTGTACAGGATTTTTTATTTTACTCTTGGGCGACGAATTTAACAAATATCGTCGCCCAAGTATTATCTTGGCCGACGAATTACACTATTTTCGTCGGCCAAAAGTAATCCGAATAATTAAAATAAAATAAAACACATTTAAATTTCATTGTACAGGATTTTTTATTTTACTCTTGGACGACGAATTTAACAAATATCGTCGCCCAAGGATTATCTTGGCAGACGAATTACCCTAATTTCGTCGGCCAAGATAATCCGAATAATTAAAATAAATAAAGCACATTTAAATTGTAAGGTAATATTTTTTATTTTTATAGTCCCGTCAGCGTCTCGTCGATTGGAAACTATTCTCAGTTGAAGGTCCGGCCAAATTACGTGATTTGGAGGGTCGAATAGCCGTTTCCGTCCGTTTAGGGGTTTGACCGCGCCGATTGACCGGACGGATCGAGCCCTTATCTTTGTCCGATGGAGCTAAATTTTTTCCACCTACGTAATTCATTATGCTGGTCATATCTGACGGTAGGTTTTCAGTTCCTCTTCTCCGATCACCAAACTCACGTTATATGTACTAATGTTGTATAACTTTTTTATATAAGTGTTGAGTTTAAGTGTCGTTTTGAATACAACGTATACGTAGAGGCCTCAAAAGCAAAAAAGTCGTTAAATAAGATATGACCGGAACGGTGAAATACGTCAACCCATGAAAAATGAAGATATTCCGGTAAAATTTCGGTGCCGGTTGTTCCGGTCAACGAAATTCTCTTATTTCTACCTAGTGGTAGCCCTATCCCGGGTATTTATTTTTTACCAAATTTTTTTAGCCCGTAAGCGTCTTGTCGATTGGAAACTATTCTCAGTTGAAGGTCCGGCCAGATTACGTGATTTGGAGGGTCGAATAGCCGTTTCCGTCCGTTTAGGGGTTTGACCGCGCCGATTGACCGGACGGATCGAGCCCTTATCGTTGTCCGATGGAGCTGAATTTTTTCCCACCCACGTAATTTGTTATGATGATCATATCTGACGGTAGGTTTTTAGTTCCTCTTCTCCGATCACCAAACTCACGTTATTTGTACTAATGTTGTATATCTTTTTTATGTAAGTGTTGTGTTTAAGTGTCATTTTGAAGACAACGTATACGTAGAAGCCTCAAACACAAAAAAGTCATGAAATAAGATATGACCAGAACGGTGAAATACGTCAACCCGTGAAAAATGAAGATATTCCGGTAAAATTTCGGTGCCGGTTGTTCCGGTCAACAAAATTCTCTTATTTCTACCTAGTGGTAGCCCTATCCCGGGTATTTATTTTTTACCAAATTTTTATGGCCCCGTAAGTATCTTGTCGATTGGAAACTATTCTCAGTTGAAGGTCCGGCCCAATTACGTGATTTGGAGGGTCGAATAGCCGTTTCCGTCCGTTTAGGGGTTTGACCGCGCCGATTGACCGGACGGATCGAGCCCTTATCTTTGTCAGATGGAGCTGAATTTTTTCCCACCTACCTAATTCGTTATGCTGGTCATATATGACGGTCGGTTTTCAGTTCCTCTTCTCCGATCACCAAACTTACGTTATATGTACTAATGTTGTATAACTTTTTTATATAAGTGTTGAGTTTAAGTGTCGTTTTGAAGACAACGTATACGTAGATGCCTCAAACGCAAAAAAGTCGTGAAATAAGATATGACTGGAATGGTGAAATACGTCAACCCATGAAAAATGAAGATATTTCGGTAAAATTTCGGTGCCGGTTGTTCCGGTCAACAAATTTCTCTTATTTCTACCTAGTGGTAGCCCTATCCCGGGTTTTATTTTTTACCAAATTTTTATAGCCCCGTAAGCGTCTCATCGATTGGAAACTATTCTCAGTTGAAGGTCCGGCCAGATTACGTGATTTGGAGGGTCGAATAGCCGTTTCCGTCCGTTTAGGGGTTTGACCGCGCCGATTGACCGGACGGATCGAGCCCTTGTCTTTGTCCGATGGAGCTGAATTTTTTTCCACCCACGTAATTTGTTATGATGGTCATATCTGATGGTCAGTTTTTAGTTCCTCTTCTCCGATCACCAAAATCACGATATTCTGAATTTTATGATAGAACTCTTGGCCGACGATTTTCTTTATCTTGGGCGATGAGATTTATAGTGAAGAACATCGTCGCCCAAGTAGAGTATCTTAGGCGACGACTTCAAAAATCGTCGCCCAAGATAACTCTTGGCCGACGATTTTCAAAAAACAGGGCGACGAGATTTATAGTGAAGAAAATCGTCGCCCAAGTAGAGTATCTTAGGCGACGACTTCAAAAATCGTCGCCCAAGATTATCTTGGTCGACGATTTTCAAAAAACAGGGCGACGATTTTTATAGAATCGTCGCCCAAGAACGCCATTATAAAAGGCAGAAATTTGGAACCAACACCCAATATTTTCGATCTCTCTCTCTCTCTGCTTTTCTGTTTCTGAATGGTGATCCTCTGTCTCTCGATCGACTCCGCTTCCCCGATCCGACGCCAAATCCATTTCGCTCTCAATCTGTTTCTATTTTTGTTTGCAGGTTAAAAGCCCCTTGATTTGATTCAAAGAAAGTTTGCATCTTTGATTTGATTCAATGTGTTTATGTAATGATTCAATATCTTTGAGAAACAATGTGTTTTTGTAACGATTCAACATCCATGAAAAATATTATTTGATATTATCCATCTGTTGACATTAATTTGCTCATATTTTGTAGTTACTGTTGCCATTTTTTATGGATAGGAAAGTGCAATGATGAGAAAAATGAAACAAAACGTGTTCAAGGTTACGAGTACTCCAAATTGTCTAAGTTGCAACCGACTGTGTACCGCTATCGGTTATCAAAAAAAAGAAAAAAAATAAAGGAAAAATATCATCTATAAAAAGTAAAAAAATTTAAATATATCTTAGGCGACGAAATTGCTAAATCGTCGGGCAATGACTTACCATATAAGACGACGAAAAAAAAGTATCGTCGCCCAAGTTCTTGGCCGACGCACTTCTGGCGACGACTTCTTGGCCGACGAAAAAAATTTCGTCGCCCCAGGTTATAACATCTTAAGCGACGAAACAATTTTTCGTCGGCCAAGGTGTTAAATCTTGGGCGACGAATATTTTTGGGCGACGAGAAGTATATTTTAGGCGACGAAATTCGTATCGTCGCCTAAGAATTACTCTTAGGCGACGACGGTATGAATTGTCGTCGGCCACGTCGCCCAAGTTCTTGGCCGACGCACTTCTGGCGACGACGTCTTGGCCGACGACCTGTCGTCGCCCAAGTTCTTGGCCGACGAAATTTGTTAACAGGGCGACGATTTTTTTTCGTCGCCCAAAGTGAAATTTTTGGTAGTGCATCGCAAGGAATCAAATGGTGTTATTGCCGACTGCTCAAGGTAGAAGATAGTTAGAGTTTTTTTTTCTTTGATTGAAGAAGAAATTTATGTTTTGATATATTCTTATGACTATTTTTATCATAGATTAATTTCAAGATATAAAAATTTGGTATTAATATTTGGTATAAAATTTTAGTGGCTCGAGCATTTTCCATATCAGATTTATATATAAATATTACAAACATCAACTTCATCTACATCCAGAATGATAATTTAGGTTGTTGATAAAACACACGCTGGTCCACAAAAGTATAATAATCAGACCAAGACATATGACTCATATAGTACGAATTGTAGTGTTGAATATGATAATCATATATGTCTTTGGAGCAGCCGACTGTTTCCCCTATAAGTGGATAGTAAAGATGAATCCAACTAGATGACTGATCACTGACTTCTGCGCATTGATTATAGCCATAAACATTATAGCCATATTGATTGTTGCCTTATTGGGATTCATTTGAGGTTCTAGTCCCACTACTTAAACTGATAGAATCAAAACTTAGTGTCATATTGATTGTTGTCTTATTGAGATTCATTTGAGGTTCCAGTCCCACTACCTAAACTGATAGAATCAAAACTTAGTGCAAGTAAAGCAACATCTTGATCATCATTTGGACCTCTAGTCCTCCTCTCATACATTGTATTCTCTTGCGCTCCATACCTAGTACTTCTATAGCCATGATTATGGGATGAATGATCGTAATTTTCTTCAGATGAAAAATTGTTCAATTCACTAACTGTAGATGTCAAGACCCGCCCCGAATTTCACCCTGAAACCCGAGTTGAGTCATGCGGGGACCACCTCCAAGGAAAATTTACCAAAGGACTCGGTAAACCTCCCTTAAAAATGGACAACCCTAACTCGGAAGAACAGAATAGAACCACTTAATTAACCAAAATATAAAAAAACATTCTTCGATACAATCCAAAAGTAGCCATATTAAGTTATACAGAAATCCAACAGTATTCAGAGCTATTAAAAATTAAAAACACAGCGGAAACTAACAATCTCCTAGTAGATTAAACATGTAATCTACTGGAGAAATGTAGCGGATAGATGGGTCACTATGCCTCGATGTCGCCTTCTAGACCTCACGTGAACGATGCAGACTTGACATTTTAAAAACGGAGAGCCCAAGGGAAAATATTCAAAAACGTCAGAGTGAGTGGACAAAAGCAATTCCGACAACAAATAAATATTTCCCTAAAAATACTCTCAAGTGTAAATATTCCTCTATTGTCCACTCATCTCTAAGTGTGTAATAGATAGATTTGCACCCAGATATATTTCGAAATGAATCATGTTCTTCTCGATACTATCACTCTTTATTGGGATACACCTCGAGGGAATTATTTCTCTTCCAGATATCATTTCAATTTTTTTTACATATATTTTTTAGTATATCGGTGATATATCGAAAATATCATAAATGTTGGAGATATTTCTTAAATATCGGTGATATTTGACGGTATCGAAGAAATATCGGGGAAATATCGTAGATACGGTGAAAGATAAGATATTGATCCTTATAGATATATCGGTCATTTGAGAGAAAAAAATATCGGAAGATATATCGAATATATCTCAGAGATTTTAATCATTGGGTTTATTCTTTGTCTCTAACAGTTGAGGATCTGGCTATATTTTGCAAATACTACTAACGCATATTGAATCCAAGAAAGGAGAGGAGACTGCGTCTGGCGGTCTGTTACTTTAATATCTAAGTCAGTCAAGGTATTTATGTTAACAGAGTAACGGTTAGGTAAGTAATAAATACGTAGTCATTACGGAGAGATAATGATAAGTTTTATAGCTGAAAAAATGGTTGAGGTCCCAAATGGGCCCGACAAATGAATTCTTGGCGGCACGCGTGAAGGCGCGTCCGAGCGCCTGACAGGTGAGGCTTGACGACTACCGAAAGTTGTTACTGCAGTTTATGCCAGTTTGGCGCTTATGTCCAGTTTATGTGATGTTGAATATGACCATTTAGGCATATGCCACCTACAAGGCATTAGATATTGTTAGATCATTAAATATCTTGTATTCTCACTATTATGTATGGGCCTAAAGTTCACGAGTCTTGTATTGTCTTTGCATTTTGTTGTTTGGATGGTTGGGTATGGATACATGCTTATGAACAACAATGTTTACATTACCAGTGATCGAACAAGGATAATATGTTTTGGGTGTAAATCTAACAATAAACAAAAGTTCATTATGCTTATGTGACATTAATTTAAAAGGTGAACATTAAAAGGTCCGTGGAAAAATTTCTACGATTTGTGGACTGAACAAATGTCTACAAAATTCCTTAAAAAGTTAGGGTATCTCCAACAGGTTCCCTCTATATTATTATAGGGAAACAAAAATTAGAGTTTTAAACAATTTTCTTCTCCAACTCCAACAAATTTCTTATTTTAGAGATTTCATAATAATTTCCTAAATCCTTTTCTGTAATTTTAAAGTCTGCAGTTTGCTGCAAATATGGTTTTTACTATCACATTCCTCATCTTAGAGAAAATATTACAAAATCTGTTGGAGCAAAATAACCAAAATCTCCAATATCATTTAGTCTAACGGCATAGTGTCACTTAGTAAGTGGAACGTTGTAAGTTTGACTCACGTAGTTGTAATAAGTGATACAAAAAAAACCAAAATATTTCTCAAAATTGAGAAAACCAAGAATATGAAACCCCCTCAGGGTTTTTACCCTGAGGGGTAAAAAGTGAGCGTCTCTCTCCAAGTTTAGAGAGAGAAATCAAATCTGAAACCCCCTCCCCCTCCTCTTGCCCAAATTTGGATTAATCTGAATCTAGATCGATGGGTTAAGAGCGGGGGAGACCTCTCTTGATCGAGCTTTGACCCATTTTCTTTCCAATCTCCATTGATCATCTTATTCCCCAAGTTTTTATATCTTTTTTCTCACCTTTATGGTGATCCCTCATATTCTGTGGTGACTTTTCATCCTCTATGGTAATTCCTCACCCAATTGGTGATTTTTTTCAACGTTTATCTCTTCCCTTTGCGTCTGACTTTAGTCTCCATAGGCCAAACTGTACACCATAGATCTAAAATCTAATGTTTACTTTCATATATGTTTTCATGGCGATTCTTAGATTTTCTCTTCCTTTACTCAATATTTTTAGGTCGGAAACAAAACTCCTTCTTCTTATCTACCTCGCCCTACCATGAAAGATTTCGTCATCCGTCACATCCACTTCTTTAGATCTTAACTTTGTTTGCTGAGATCTATTTTTGGTTTGGTTGTTATAACTCTTTTATGTGAGATTTTCTCCTAATTGGTCGACTGAAGAATATATGGCGGCTTTGTCTGTATCCTCACCTCTACAAACCACCATTGGTTACCAATCTACGCTCGCGATTTCTGTTGGAGCTCTGGTGAACAAACTGCCATGGCGGCTGCAAGATGGAAATGAAGAAGAAGCTTTGTTTAGGTTTGGGTGTTTTGGGCCTTTTGGGCTTTTATGTTTTAATTTCTTGGTTTTTTTGTGTTTATCAATTTCATGTCTTAATTATGTGTTAACGACTTTGAAAGACTTGTTGCCTCCCATGACTGTTTGGGTCTCCTTATGCCTTTGGGGTTTCTATGAATGTTATGTTTCACGACAAAAAATAATAATAGTAATAAGAATATGAAAAAGCTGTTGAATCGTTCTAATACACTAAAGAGACATAGAACATGGACCCTTAAAAACAATTGTAATAATTAATCATTTACTATACTATACATCCATGATGTAATAACCTATTCATCCATTCTCAAAAGCAAAGAAGGGACACACTTTCTATGCAAGATTCAACAACCAAAGAACAAAAATCAGAACTAGCAAACACTATACACATTTTAAAACAAGCTAGCATCCATTCTCATGTTTCGCTGCTATCTCATAACAAGCCTTGATCTTCCTTCTACAGCGAGCAACAAACAAAGTTTCGTCTCCCATTCATCCATCTCACATTTATGATCCATTCTTTTCCAAATAGACGTATCGTATACGTATTCAGTAGAGAGAGCATGATCAACGGCAACCACCCAGTGTTGATCAATTTCTTTCCAAATAAATAAACGTATACGATCGTATACGTATTCAGTGAAGATAGCATAGCATGATCAAGTGATGAACGGCAACCATCTGGAGCATGCAAACCCCAGTGTTGCAGAATCAGTTGCACATTTTGAACAGATAGAGTTGGTGACAACAAAAACGTGCATAAATAAAAGCCTCTGCAAATTTCCATGACCTCGCTACTTGCAGTAGAGTAGGGTAGACTGGGTAGTCTTCCCACGTGACCTCTGCTCTCGCTAAAGATGGAAAATCTAAGGCCCAGAAAAAATCCCAGACGAGTCAGACTTCTGCTTATATCGAAATAGAAATACGCCTTTATTTATCTTTACTCCCAAAACACCAAAAGCGGGAAGCACGCCGAAAAACCAAAAAAAAATAAAAAATCATGCACACTTGTCCACACAGCCGCCCACTATTTATATAGAAGTTGGCATTAGGGTACAGTTTACAGTTGTTTTCAATTTGGCAGCCATGGATGATGTCAGGGGTACCTCTGCTTGGGTCGCCAACAACTCTTCCCACGTCGTCGTCGACTCCTCAGGTAACTGGGTCTGTCAGAGCCAATGTGTTAGTTGGTGTTTGAAATAGAGCTGTTGTGTCGTGTCATGAATTTTGTTAATTTTCTGTTTTTGGAATGTGGGAAGGGATTGAGAAAGTTGCGGAGACAATAGACGAGATTCCAAAGGTGAACTGGGATTTCGAAGGGATTCATTACTTTGACAATGGGCCGCTCACTGTTCAGTACCTGTTTGTGTTGGATGTTTTGAATTTCTGTTTCTGGCCAGGTACTTTGATAAATTCCCAATCTTTCGTTGTTGGTTTTGGAGTTTGGTTTTTGGTACTGTAAATTATCACTATTTGTTGAATAATGGAGTGCGAGAGTACAATGGGGGACTCCATTTAGGCAATTATGAAGGTTTTCTCAATCAAACTGGTTGACCAGAGGGCCATAGAGAAGTTTGGGAAACGGAGGAACTTTATTACATTAGGCTCTGTTTGTTTTACCTCATTGTGTGACCTATTGTTGTTGAGTACCTTTTGCTTTCCTTTTTTTGCAATTTCCTTTAAGCATCAGCTACTGCTATATGATCATTGTGTTCCGACTTATGCATGATTTGGCTGTGTAATTCTATTTCTTCATATGGAACTATGCTTTTTTATGGCTTACGGGCTGCCAGTACTAGTACAAGGATCTGAATTCCTTTTTTGTTGAAGTAATATATCAATGATCAATGTATGTATGTTGTGTTGTTGTTGTACTGGAGTTTCATAAGTTACTGGTGGAACCTATAATAGTTGCTCTCAGGGTATGTGGGTGAAGAAGCATACTGCTTAACTTAGTTCATAGACTTGGAGCTGACTGGAATTCTTTTATATATCACTACCAATAGTCCAACACCATACTCGAACCATCAAATTCATAGACTTATGGTGTATCTTTCTTCCAAATTTTTGTACTTTGATTCACTAAGTTCACTGTGCTGAATGTTTTCTTGTTGTTGATCTCTTTTTAACAGATGAGGACTTAAATTATGACAATTTGGCAGCAGGTCTAAAGGAAGCTCTACTAAATGACAAATCTGCATTTGATGCTGATCGTCTGCAGAAGTACACTGGTAGTGATCCTTTTCAACACATATCTCCATGTCCATGGAGATGCTATTACAAATGTGCAGTGGATCATGTGCACACTAATTTATATGTATCGAGTTTACTTTTCTTGTCCGAAATGTTACGTATAGAGATGAAAAAGTATTCATAATAAGAGGAGAGAGTTTCAAATATTGGGTAGACTTTTCACTTCCTGCAGAAATTTTAGACCTAGTTCAAATCTGAGCTTTCTTTACACGTTTAGCAGTTTATATGACCTGCGTTATTACTGAGGCTGTGTTCTTCTACTGAATTTTAATGTAATCAAAATGGTTTGTATTACAAGGTCCTGAACTAAGGAAGCTGTTGAAATGGCCTAGGCCACTACCTTTGGAGGATGAGAGAGTTCGCTTGTTACATGAGGTGAAACTTACCTTAACGTTTTACACAAGTTTTAGTTCTTTCATCTTCTCTCATCTTTTTGAGACTTGACTTTTGATTTCTTTATTAATCGAGACTGAAACTAATGATATGCAACTAATAATAGCCATTATATTGTTAACTTTTGTGCTCTAGGTTGGTTTTGGGCTTGAGAGAAGCTTCGATGGAAAAGCGTCCAATCTTGTGGAATCCTGTGGAAAATCAGCTGTTAAGCTTGTAGCCATGGTCACTCGTCACTTTCCTGGTATTTTATTTTAGGGTTGATCCTGTTTTATTGCTTTATAGTTTGCAGGGTTTTTTGTAATGAAAAAAGGTACACTAACTACCAATAATTAATTTCTAGGCTTTCGAGACCACTCAGTGTACAAAGGCCACCAAGTATTCTTGTATAAAAGAGCGCAGATACTTGCTGCAGATCTATGGGGTGCATATGGTGGCAAAGGATATGGAGAATTTTATGACATTACATCAATCACTATTATGGCGGACTATATTGTTCCAGCTGTGCTCCGGAAGCTTGGTGTGCTCAAATATAGTGAAACCCTTGCCAGCATGATTGAGAAGAAAAGTGAAATAGATCCAGGCAGTGAGGAGGAAGTTGAACTACGAGCATGCTCCATCTATGCCGTAGACAAAATGAAGGACTTGATCAGCATAAAATTAGGGAGGAAGGTATGGTTATATTAGCTTGTGTTAGTTCCAGTTGGCTTGTTTACTGTTGTGCTTGGTTTGTAACTCATTTTCTTCACGATATTTTAGAATATTCTCAGGCTAGTTATATTTACCAAAACTTTCAAATTAGTTCTTTTATCAGCAAGTGTCCTGCATCATGTCTGATCCCAGCAAGTGAAGTTTTGTTCCTAACTGGTTAAACATGTGCCACCTTCGATCTGTAGATTGTCATTCTCCTTTCTGCACCCTCTTTGGCCAATCCCTTTCTCACTGTTGGAAGTCCTTTTCAGGTTCTGAGTATTGAGTTAGACCTTTGGCTGTGGTCTTTTGGCATCCAAATTCCTGCTCTGCTACACCACCGAACATTCTCTATCTATTACTGAGCTGCACCACATACCTAGAAAGATGGATAACTTTTGGCTTTGAAGTTTCAGTTAGTCTTTGGAGGGGAGAGCGAAACAAATTCTGGCATCCCGCTTTCATTTCAGAAAGGTTGCGGCTTTTCAAATTTTGCAGGCCAATGTAGTTCCTAGCTGCCTACTCTTTCTTCCGATTGTATCACTTTTTATATGTTTTAGCAAACCTATAAGTTTTAATGGCTTGGAAATGTGTCATAGGCTTACTATCTCATTTCATGTTATCATAGGCTTGGTGAGAGGAAAACCTGGTGTCCATTTGGATCATGACTATTTATTAGTGTTTTATAAGGCAATGAAATTTGGTGTTAATAGTATCTGTATCTCCACTTGGTTTATTTTCAGTAAGTATCTACCTGTGGAACATTATTATATATATCTTAGAACTAAAGTGTCTGAAATTTTCTCTTTGAAAATTAGTTATATATTTCTGTGTTAGCAATCTGGGTATCTGCTAAAATTTAAGCAAAAGAAATGAGGATGGATTCTTAAATCTCATATAAGGAGGCTGGTATAAGTATATGACAGGCAATATATGCGAAATTATGTCTTCTTTAGCCTATCAGCTCCATTCTATATGTTTTACTTGGTTGCTAGTTTTATGATTTCACAATCTGTATTCATACAGCATGACTTAGTAGACATAATCAATATAGGCTGAAATGTTTGCTTTGTTTTCCTGAGCACCTTTGACAAAGCTTATATTGCTGCGCTAGGGTTCCTTGTCGTTGGCAAATTTCCATCATAAGTACATTTTAGGACATCTGGTGTCCTCACTATCCGGGGACCAACCGGCATCTTGTTCGTTTTTGGTCGAATATCCTGTGAACAAGCAAGATTATCACATATCAATGACTTATCACAACTGTTATTGTTTACTGGATTGATTTCTAGTGAGCATAGTTCATTTAACATAGTATATGTTTGTACAAAAGTTGTTTGATCAATCAGAATTTGGCAACATGAAGAGCCTCTACAGATAGCTTATTTGATCCAAGTAATACTGTAATGTTATGTTTTTGTTGGAATTTTGGCCAGAAATAGATACCTGGTCAAAGATAGCTATTGGGATTGCTAGGGTTGCAACAGCATTGGGAGCGTCGACTATTCCCGAAATTCTTCCCTCACATGGACAGCATGACAGCAGAAGGTAGCTCTGATTGTTACATGGTTGGCATTAAGATGAGTAATGAAGAAAACTACAAATTAACATGGTTATTGAAATGTGGAGGACAAAGAACCTGTTCTTTGGAGTATCCAAATTTAGAGAGGTAATCGATGGCATTGAGTACTGCGCGCTTGTAAGCAACTGTTGCATCTAGGTAATGCTGCTTCCCACTCTCATCAACACTGATGCCCTCAAATACCAACCATTCTGAGAATCTTGGCTCGACAGGGCCTATCTCAAAGATTGGATTCACATGAAGAGGAGTTGGCCCCATTGGTGTAAGGTATTCTTTCATTCCATCCCTTATGATATCACACCTAGTAACAAGAGATAAATTTTTATAAGGGAGTTGCTATGATGTCTGTCTATTGCTTGGTATGTGAATATTAAAAGCTAGCTACAAAAATATTATGGCAAGGTGTGATACTTGAGCTCTAGGAAACCACTCATCTCAATTGCACCACAGAATGAGATTTCACCATCTCCCTGGGAAAAGTGCATGTCGCCAGTGCTGAGATTTGCTCCTTCAACAAATACCGGAAGGTACACCTTTGAACCTCTACTAAGATTCTTGATGTCGCAATTGCCACCATTTTCTCTTCCTGGAATTGTTCTTGCAGCCTCTACGGCTATCTTTTCCCATTCAGGAGCGCCTTTTTTGATCTGTGTAGTATAACAATGACACATTAGTATAACTTGAATTTAAGCTGCAGAATTTTAGCTTTTTTTCTTCAATATGCAGCTTGCAATTCTCTTATAGGAATTTAGTCTTGTTGAAGACTTTTCACAGTTAGTTTGCTTCCCTCAGAAGTTTTGAAAGTATCATACCCCTCCAAGGACGCAACCTTTTGTCGATGGTAGACTAGCCAGTGGCCGTTGGTGCACAACCTCGCATAGTTTCAGAGACTTGGCTCCATTTTCCTCAACTTCTCTCTCCCTCTTATTCCATATGTTCAAGAGTTCCATTGATGGTGCTGTACCAACTATTCCAGGGTGTGTTAAACCCGGGAACCTCACTCCTATAATGCATATAAAAAGCATGCAAGCAGCTGAAGTCATAGCAGAAGTATGTGCTGTCTGTGTTATAGGCTTAGCAAATTACTAGAATTGAGAGTATGAAGGAAACAGGGTGAGATCAAATTCACCTGGTATCTGAGGAGAGTAGGCATATATTCCTTCAAAATACCAAATAGCTTTTGTAGCACAAGGAAAATGGTCAGTCAGAAAACCCCCTCCATTTTCTCTGTCAAATGTTGCTGTGAAACCCCATTCATCCCCTGGAAGAGGACCCAAGTTGCATATCTCAACTACCAGAAGATCACCTGGCTGTGCTGGAATTCCATCCTTGTCCAAAATCCTAATTGGTCCGCTGAGATAGTGAACCTGGACCGTTTTCAAACATTATTGACATCTTACATCATATGATCATAACCATTCGATGTTCTTGTTCATACTAATAGGCAAAGAACATACACAACACAGCATCTTGTGATCAGGATAACTTTTCATTTGTTTTAAGGTTAGTAACATTTTTGTTAAGTACGATAAAACCATGCATACTTACAGTGGAGAGGTCTACGGTTTTTATGTCTATTGCAGAGTCATCATCGTTAATAGCACCTCCAGTCCAGTCAACCATCTCTACTCTAAACAACTCACCAGTTTTGACCTCAGCCACCGGTGGTATGTCTGGGTGCCACCGGTTGTGAAGAGGTAGCTTTTGCTCCCATGGTTTACGGCTCAAGTCAATCGGAACTACTAATCTTGGAGTCCGAGGAGCCATGGATGAATTTTAGGGGGAGAATCAGTAAGCATAGGGATGTAAGTTTTTATAGTACTTATGATCAGCATCTATTGAGGAAGAGGAATGGCATTGTTAATGTCCATACAATTGTTAGATGACAAATTGGGATAGAGTACGTGACATTTTTTCCCCAACTTACCTTGGAATAGAAGACAAACACAACATAACTAACAAAGTTCACTTATTTTTCCAATTTGAATGATTGATCAAACTTTAGAAGTTTGCAGATGATTGATTATACTTATTCCGATGTTTGTCTTGTTAATTTTCTTTCTCATATATTAAATAATTTATGGTTTAAGTCTTGGTGATTGGATGAAAAACTTGGAGAAAGATATTGTGGGAAATTATTGTACTACCTAGTACTGATGCTTGCTAGATGATTGAAGTTGCAGCTGCTCATTAGAAGTGGAAAGCATGCAAACAGACCAAAACAAATGGGGAACTCACAATTGAAGGATCGGCATTCTTGATGTCCTCTGCAGTGTATTCCTTAGTGATACCTCCCCCGCTGAAATCGACCATCTCAACTCGAAAAACCTCCCCCACCGTAGCTTCTGCCACAGGTGGTATATCCGGGTGCCACCGGTTGTGAAGTGGAAGCTCTTGTTCCCATGGCTTCTTTTTCACATCTATCGGCACAACCAGTCTTGCTCCATAAGAAGCAGCCATTTTTGGTCTTGTTGAAGGTGAGCAAAGGTAAGATGATAGATTGAAGATTCCTTGTTGTGGTTGAAGTGATGATATGCAGCTTTCATCTTAGTATATGATTGAAGTTTGACCACTTACTCGTTTTCTAGTTTAACTTGAAGTGCGTGGTGGACCATTTTGAAGTGATTGAAATTTTGTCACAATATCTTTTACCTGTACTGGGAATGATGTTCCGGAGAAAATTTAGCCACTCGAGTAGGAACTGTGCCTGTACTTAGGAAACTTTATCTGCAGTACACTAATCTTAACTTAATATTCTGTACTCTAGATGCCAATTCAATTTGACTGTCTTAAGAGAGAATGGCCATGAAGAATGCTTTGAAGTTTAAAAGTAAGAAACAGTTTGATTTGGGTAGCGAAGGCGATTCTATCTCAACTCTGCGGTTGCGAAATGTTCTTATATTCCATGATTGTTCATTCATCGACTAACTTTGTGTCGAAGTTCTGTAGTGATGTTGCTATATGAGAATATTAAGCTCCTGGTTTAGCTTGAATCCATGTTTTGATGAAGTTGCTTCTGCTGTAAAAGAAGTGCTGATCCCATCAACATTTTGAGATTGGAATTTGCTTTCATGCCGACTCCAAGTTGCATTCTTAGGACCCTACAAATCCGAATCGTAAGGAGTTTCTTTATGATGGCACTTGAGCTTATGTTTGTTCTTATAGGGAGATTGTTACCATCTTTTACTAGGGGATCGATGGTCCCAATTACAGCTGTTTGTAGGGTTTTTGTCATGATTTCATTAGATTGTCATGTTCTATCTCATTTTATCAAAATTTGTTCTCCGAAGGTGGAATACTATAAACTCCTCCATAGTCCCCACTATTCTAGAGGATGAAGTACCAAAGTTAACCCTAGCTTGTTGTTTAAGCCTAATTTTACGTTCTGGTTATCTTGTAAACAAGTTTTTTTTTTGGTAAACGTAGAGGGACTAACTCATCGTCACTCACACGGGTTGATACCTACGGCCTAAATATCTTGTATTTTCCTATTAAGGTCCGCCTTAGCAAATATCTCAATCTTGACAAGTGATATAGCTCAGTATCGATTCGGGTATTCGATTAAGTGCCGAGAAGTCATAGAGATTTCTAGGCCTATGGAAGAACCTAGCAGCAGGTATGTTCTCACCTGCTCACATTTGTTTGAAGAATAAGTCAGAAGATGCGCGAACGCAGCAAGACACCAACAGTTGCACTGCCTCAATGTGCTGGCACGCCATCCAGAAACAAATCGCTTGAGTGACCTCAAAATCACATCAAACATTTGGCGTATGAGAGGTTCCTAAAAACCTACCTCTATAAATAAGAGGTTCCAGCGAACGTATGAGCCCCATTGGGCGCGTCAAATGTTTGATGTGATTTTGAGGTCGATCTGCTTCTGGATGGCGTGCTAGCACCTTGAGTCAGTGCAACTGTTGGTGTCTTGTTGCGTTCGCGCGCCTTCTTACTTCTTCAAACAACTGTGAATGTGCGAGAACATACATGTTGCTATGTTCTTTAGACCTTCGCGCGTCTTCTTACTTCTCATACGTTCGCTGGAACCTCTTATTTTCAGAGCTAGGTTCAAAGATCCTGACAGATCAAAGTATCAAATTTCTATCCAGATTAGGAACAAGATTATCCTAATCAAATAATAATGAAACCAAATCCTTATGCGACCAGAAAATCTCTAGCAGTCAATTACGCAATAAGAAAATAAAAGATATTTAGGTCGCATGTATTGGTCATTGGTTAACTTGATTACAAGATAACTAGAATGTAAAATTGGACTCAAACTAGTTGTGAATTTTCTATGCATGCACCACCTGGATGAAGAAAATTAAATTTGAACAAGAATATGCATCGGATATTAACCTTGTATATATCCAAAAGTCCCAAACTAAAGGTGATTGATCATCATCAACGACTCCATGGACGTACGGTATTGGAGCTTTTGCCAATGGACCTGTACCTATCTATCTATCAAAGCTGAGACAAGCTTCTTTGTATTGTTGTGGCGAGTTGCGACTGACGAACTTACAGAGACTGTATGTGTAGGATTGGTATAGATCTGTTGGTATAAAGATTATTGGCTATCCTTTTTATGATCAAAACACAAGACACAAGCTATTTTATATATCCTGATGGTAAGGATATCACAAGTGAAAAATGAAGACTTGACAAGATCACATGTGCCTAGGTAACTGGTGCATATGGATCTGATGCTTTTCACTGAGAATTCTACATATCCTGATGGTAAGGATATCACAAGTGAAGAATGAAGACCTGCCAAGATCTCATGTGCATCAGGTAGTTCATGCATATGCATCTCATGTTTTTCACTAAGAATGGCAGCTTTGCTTGTCATCCTAGATCAGATGATACCTCCTGGTGTATCTGTCCTAATCTATTGGGTCTATATGTATGCATGTCTAAATGCTTTTGCTATTTGTGTATCATTAGTTTGAATTCCCCTGTTTGAATTCAAATCCCCTTTAGCAAAACATTTGTCGTTGCCTTGGTGCTTCAAGTCAGTCTAGGATTGTGTAGTGTTTCCAACCCGTGACCACATGACTAGAGCTTAGAGGCTCCAGCTAGGTTTGTGATACACAAACTAATATATTAGCTGGCTATTTGTTTTTATCTCATATACATCAGGTAGTTCATGCATGTGCATCACATTCATTCAGGATGACAGCTCTGCTTGCCATCCAGATTTGGTGGATACCCGTGTTGTATCTATCCTAATCTCTGAGTCTGACTTCGTGCAGATTTAAATGGTTTTGTTTCAGCTTTTCAAGTATTTGAATTTCAAATCTCTTTTAGCAAAACATTTTTCATCGTGCTTGAGCTCCAAGTTAGTCTAGGGTTGTATTGTTCTTCCAACCCATAAGCACATGACTAAAGCACATGACTAAAGCACTTTTAGGGCAACTCCTTTTTCAGTCCAGCTGGGTTTTGTGATACACAAACCAAGTTAGCTGCTGAGCCATGTGATGCACCGCCCAAGCTATCAATTGGCCTATGTGTCCTCATATAGGAATATGTTTTGTTGTGTCTCCATCATTCACAAAACCTTTTATCATATAAGAGAGTTGTGTTTTTCTTTACTCTCCAGAGCCTTTTGTTTGTCCTTTGGCCCTCTCACTTTATGAGTTTGGACAAGGACTAAAGTCCAAAAGTTGCCTCCCATTTTGGTAAACGTGCATGCTCTCCTTTAGCTTGCATTTTGCCTATATATATGGAGCAAGTCTCTTCTTGCTCCTTGGTTGTTCAAAATGTAGTTTTCTACATTGTTTTAGCCGGGTCTAGGTTTTCCCTTGCATTGCTCTTTTGCCTCTAAGTCTTCCCTTGGTGATTGTAAATCTTAGAGCAAGAGCAAGAGCAAAAACTCTTTTCATAAACCCATTAGCATTCTGCATATCATGAGTGATGGTAGTGCAGCAACCCCAGAAGTACTCAAGAAGGATCAGTTGATCGAGGAAAGCTGAGTTCTAGAGAGTCAGTTAAAGGTGTTAGCTGAGGTCTGAAGAATCCCTCTCATTAGGATAGCTGAGTTCTGAGTTGAGTATTCTGAGAAGTGTTCAAGAAGAATCAGTTAAAGGCGTTAGCTGAGTTCTGAGTTGAAACTTCTTCTTATACCTTCATATGTAAACACTTGAGAGACAAGAGAGGTAGGTCTAGACTAGTAGGTAGACTAGGCAGGATAGCAAGTCGTTGTTGTATCCCTAGATTATAATCTTGTGAGGAGTGAGGTGAGTCACTCAGAGACAGGAGAGATAGATCTAGACTAGTGGGTAGACTAGGCATGATTGCAAATCGTCGTTGTATCCCTAGACTATAATCTTGTAAGAAGTGAGTTTTACATAGTGGAAATGTTTGTCCCTCAAGAGTTAGGGACACGCAGTTTTTCTCCCTGGTGCAGGGTTTATGCGAATAAAAAACGTATTGGTGTTATTTCTTTTACTTTCCAGTACTTGTTCTTTTATTTATTACTACGTCTCCTTGTTATCAGGATAGCTAAATGTTTGCTATCCTTGTAAACAAAATTGGACGAAAAAGTAATAAAGGCTTATTCACCCCCCCTCTAGGACCTTCAAGATCAGTCAGTCCCCACCTCAAAGGCCTCTGTTTTGTTGCGGCTTGACAAGATCAAATATGGTAGACGCATTATTGTGATTGGTCCCCTGATATCTACATTCACAGATCTCCAAACCCAGAAAGCTCTTATATGATGTGGTGGATACGTTGAACAATGTATAGTTTCAGTTGAGAGCTAGCTTGGGATAAACCATGGAGTTTGAGAATGATTATTCCAGTCCGATTCCAGTTTGAGCTCACAAAATATGCGAAAAACCATTGCAGCCAAACTTGACCATGTTAGTATTCATTTCGGCACTGCTCATTTGTGATTTTTTACTATGTTTCCGTCAAGATTAATTAGTCGAATGATTCAAGACGCGAAAGAATCAGATACAGTCATATCAATCACAATTACACACTGTTTCTAAGTCAGGCTGAAAATGACACTGCCGATGACAGAGGAAAGGTCGATCAATAAACAATTAAACATGAACCCACATACAGAGCACAATGATGTTCAGCAACTCAGCTTGTAGAAAAAGTACACCAATAAATATGATCTAACCATAGTATAGGGAGTTAGCTAGGGTTTAGGGTTTCGAACATAAACGGCTTGGATGAAAATATGAAATGAAAACGTACATCTTAATACCAAAAAAGAGAACAAACTTAAGATCTCAAACCACCACGAAGTTCACCGTAACAATATCAAAACACGATAATCTTCCATTAGCTATTTATTTGAATAAAGCATGATAGAGTGACGGAGTGAGTTCTTCAAATGAATGGATGTTATGGAAGACGTGGAGGAGCTGATGGCATTGGTAATTTTGCTACTTATTCACTTGCTTAATTTTTAATCCGGAGTAATTAGGGCCGGTAATTAGAGGTTGAGCCTCGTTGACTCATAAATAGTATCGAATATCATATCCTGCTGCTACACGAGACTTTGGTAAAATGTCCTTCTCCGCGTAATAATAACATATGCATAAGATGGATTGAAGTTTCCGAGCTTGACTGGGTTCCAAATCTCTTACAAAAACATTATCAAAACACGATAATCCCCGTATAACAGGTTCGAGAGGGGTCAATGGCCTCTCTGTTGCTCTTGTTCTATGGCTTTGCTTGGAAATTGTCGGCTCTTTGCAAGTTGGAGGGTGACAAGTTTGAAGTATCATATCAGTACGTACTAGAGGATAAGAACTCCACGTCTGCTCAGACTAAGACACTCCCTCAATTCCCTCACGTTGCTTCCCTGATTCTCACGCTTCTTCTTGTTAATTTTCTTCACCAATGATATATATGAACGAGTGAACTACATTGCATGTGTACTTTGGTAAATCGTCAAAAACCCAGCATATCTTAATATCTTATACTTAAAAGCTTTGAAACGTCAGTTAATTCTAAGTAATTTTTACACGCCGTGTAAGTCGCAATCTTAACCATGCAAAACAATTATATATAGAGACAACCATGTAATTGTATTACGTCACCTAATCCTGTCTAAAAACACATCAATATGTATAAATACACATGCTCTACACTTATTATGAATATCCAATCGAATGTGGTGTGTGATTTATACTTTCGGTGTATATATGTCGAGTTGAAATTTTAGTTGTTTCAAGACAAGAAGATTGTTGCAATCTTAATATTTGGAGAGTAAGGTCCAAAACTATCAAGCAAACCATACGTACATGTAAAAGCATTCACATGGCCTACTTGTCCATTTGCGTATCATGTCTTCTTCGGTCATTCATCTTTGGTGTTGTAATGGCGACATCTTGGTACCCAATTGGTAGCATAATCGGTCGAAAATTGCATGTTTTTGCCTACATTTGCTCGTACCATTGATGCATTCAGTGTTTGGTGTCATGAAACTGATCAATCTACTACTTTATATGACACGATCATATGTATTGATGTATTAGTAATTTAGTATTATTCGTATTTTTTTTCAACAACAAGCAATTTTTTATTTTTAACGTATTTTTATAATATTACACGATCATATGTATCGATGTATTAATATATGTAGGTCTCGCCAACGAGGTTTGACTCATTTGGTAAATGCATACTTGTGGGGGAGACCCTATCCAAGTTCGACCCCCACTGCATGCCAGCAGATTTCGTTTGGTTCATGATCTGTAAATTCTCTTGTCGAAATCCATACCTAGGAGCTGGTGTGACAGCTACATGTGTACCGTAAGTCTTTCAGAGTTAAACTATGTTATATGTTTGCCCTGATGATTATGGTGTAGCCTAACCAAACACTCATCTGTTGTTATTTTACATGAGTCATGATCTCTTTATATAATTAGCAATATGAGATTCTTGCAGTCAAACATACACCTGCTTCAATATCTTATGAAAGAAGGATACATTATTTCTGATTTAATATCTTTGGAATCGGATGGTTTCTTCGACCAAGTGAAATGAACCTTCTCTTTAATTTGCTTCTCATATATTTCAAGGAAATTTTCAAATCAATACCATACCATTACCTTTTCTGTGGGCAAAGTACTTGTATGCGGCGATGATAAGATTTTTCTGAGTAGTTGCATGTATCAATAATTGATAACATCAGTCCAAAGTTCTTTTTTAGTTTTTCTCTATCATCATTTTAAATGGAATTACAAAATTCATTTAATAGATCGAAAACTAGTTCTGAGGCTACATCTGCGACATAAATATGATTACATTGTTGTTACCTTTAAATTGAATAATGTATTAGTCACCTCCAATACTGAATACCGTTTTAATTATTCAAAGTTCATGTGCTCTAAAAATTCTTTATTTTTTCCTAATAAAATATTGATGTGGCTGTTCTTAAGTTTTTATTAATGAAACAGTCAAATATAATAAGAGACAATGAACATAAATCATTGATCACAAATGCCTGAAATAATATCAGAACTATCTACAATATACATGTATTCAATCAGACACCAACTAGCAATGAGCACTACATTAATTACGGCTCTATTTGCTTCGAAAATCCTTCATCATGTTCTAACTAATTTGATAAAATTGATTGTAATATCATCTATGTATAATAAAAGATATAAACCCACCTATATAAACAATTTTAGTAGAAATTACACCACTTAAGGTTAAAAATAAATAAATATAGGGCTGGCCATATTTAAAAAGGAAAAAAATTGTGTTTGGACTTGTTTCTACCTGTTACGTCCCGAGCCGGGAAGTGGTTGCGGGGCGGAACGAAGTAGAATTCTTGAGGGGCTTTCACTCGGTACCTGCACAAATGACAGCGTCACGTGGTCGGAACTGGGGTGGCCCAGTCTTCGACTCTCCGATGCTTAAGTGAGCTATTGATAGGAGCACATTGTGCGATGTTCTTAATATGTTTTTACCCCATTTATGCAATGTTTAGCCCTTAATATTGTAATATAGAGTCATTGAGTCATGTTAGGAGTCTTTGGCAGAGTTGGTTGTAAAATGAGCATAAAACGCATAAATTGTTTGAAATTGTGAAGAGTCCTAGTTTGAGTAGGAATCCTTGTAGACTAGGAAACCTGTTTGGATTAGGAATCTTTATTGTTTATTGTTTCTGTAACATTTTAGGACAAAGTTATTAATTGATTTATTCCTTTATTATCCTAATTATTTCTTTTTGATTTTAGGTGGAGATAAATCAAAGGAATTACCATGGGGAGTAATTGCCGAATTACCTTGGAGAGAAGAAGATTTTGGTTGAAGATAAGGAGAGATTTATGGAGGAAGGAGATCAACCAAAATCAAGGGAGAGAATATTGTGGAAATCGGCAAAGCTAGGAGGAAAAGAAGGAAGATTAAGTTCAAGCTTTAAGGGATTAAATTTATCAAGAGGATTTCAAGGAGAAGCAAGGACGGAATCAAGGGCAGGTGCATGCCAATCTATTTAAGGATGTTGAAGTGATAATTCAGCCGAATTAATTAGAGAAATTCATGGGAGATTTGCACGGAATCAAGGACCAAAATTGCCGAAATTATTGAAGGAAGAAAGGAGGAGATAAATGCAAGATTATTCCAAGATAATTGCTGAAAATTTGTAGAGGATTTCAAGGAGAATTAGGGCTGCCGATCTCCCTCTCCCTTGCTCCCTATATATAGCTCGGCAACTTTGTAAAAGAATATCTTTGGTCTTTCATATTTCACTAGCCAAAACTCTGTCAAAATCCCTACCAAAAATATTCAGTAAATTCATAAGCCACAACCATCCTCCATCACCATCAAGACGTCACTTTGTCAAGCCCTCTTCAAGGTTCAACAAAGTGTGATTCATCCTTTCTCATGGCTGTGTATTTATTGTTTTGTTTTACTTTGTCTATGGAGTGTAAACAGATTTTTGTTGTTGGAATTTTGTGTAATAATTTGATATTGGATTTCCGAATTTGCTACTTGGTTGTTTGATATCTTATTTGTTCATAGCATGAAACGAAATTAGTTAAGGAATAGGGCAGTAAAAATACATGAGTTCTTGTTTTATCTTGATTAATTTTCTGCATTCGTATGCACAAAAATCGATGCATGAGGACAGCCTTGATCATGGCTGTCCCTTGTGTATTGGTTTCAATTGCCGAATTCAATATAAGGGGAAACATACACGAAGTTGTTTTTCCTTATGTTTATTCAAAGGGCTAGAGTAATACAGAAAATTTACATAGAGAAAGGAGATGAGGTGACGCCATACTCCCTAATATGTTTCCAATTCAACTCATTGTGCGTATGTGTTTCTTGTTTCAGATTCTACACGAAGTGTTTCTGAAAAATTTAGCACTATGTCTAGGATTATGCACGAAGCTAGTTCTAGATAATTAAGGAGTTTTGCATGATTAGAATAACCACGAAGGCTCTAATTAAATTGGAATTAGGATGCAATTAGACTGATTGTCGAAAATTGCTGCCATGTTTCTTTGTTGGTTTTGTTAAATGAGTTTTTGGTGACATGTTGTGTGAAAGATGAAGATCATGTAAATAATAAAATTAGGTTTTTATTTTATTTGTGAAATTTTCAGTAGGATTTAATATATTTTTCAACCCCCAATTTGTTATGTGACACTTTGTGTAATTGAATACCCTAGGATTCCCCGGATAGAACGATCCCTATTTGTCTAATACTACATGCGATACAAAAGGGTTTTAATGTGATTGGAGTTTTGTTGCAGGTACAATAACTCGGTTAATAAAAACTCCGTCAGCTATGAGCACTTGTACGGGTAGAGGAATGAAAGTAGGAGAGAATATATATATGTGTGTATAGATGTGTGTACATTGAGCTTGTTTTATAGGCTAAGCATGTGTACCTTGAGCTTGTTTCCAATGTGGGACTATTTGCCCTCCTTTGGAGTGTCTCCTCTTTTGGGGGTGTTTTGCCGCTAGTGTGACTTTGGTAAGCGGTTTGCTACCGGCCCTTTCTTCTTTGGATGTCTGTGAAGGGCTCACCAGGGCTATCTCGACCAGGTAATTGTACCGTATTCTCAGCTTAGCCAAGTATTTTGGCTATGTACTAACAAGTCTCCAAGTCCCCAGTCCGAGAGAGTTCTTGGGTGGGGAGTTATTCTAGAGATGCCGATGATAGGTTTTACCCGGGAGTAGGAGGCATGATGCCGAGTCCCCAAGTCCCCATGCGAGAGTCGCGAGGTGACGGGGGTGATGTTCTGGAAACCTGTTGGCAAGAAGAAAAGTTTAATGTTGCTCTGGCGAGTCAGTCCGCGCTTGGGTGAGGACTGTCATGAGGTGGCCAGTCAGTCCGCGCTTGATTGGGGACTGTCGTGAAATGGCCAGTCAGTCAGCGCTTGATTGGGGACTGTGGCTATGTGGCGAGTCAGTCCGCGCTTGATTGGGGACTGTCGCGAAGTGGCCAGTCAGTCCGCGCTTGATTGGGGACTATGGCTATGTGGCGAGTCAGTCCGCACTTGATTGGGGACTATCGCGAAGTGGCCAGTCAGTCCACGCTTGATTGGGGACTGTGGCTATGTGGCGAGTCAGTCCGCGCTTGATTGGGGACTGTCGCGAAGTGGCGAGTCAGTCCGCGCTTGATTGGGGAGACTCGCTACTGAGCGTTGCGGGCCGTTGCCTTGACGAGGCAGTCCACTCTCCCCCCTTTTTTTTTTTGGGAGTGGCCAACAGTGACGTGGTTTTACCCTGACCATTCAGTTTTGTGGGGTCCAGGGGGATGCCTATAAATAGGGTTGGAGAGAACTGAAGGGGGAGTTCGTGTTTTGAAACTGGAAACTGTGGAGGCGCGATTTGTGGTTTAGGGTTTCGGCTATTCTACAAGTTTCAGACTGGGAAACGTTCAATTTCATCCTCGATCGATTGGGTGCGAGCGCTCAGCCGATTGTAATCTGCTTCACTGCCACTACGCGAACCCAGTATTTCCAGGTATGAACTCGTCGTTTCCTCTGTCATTGATTTTGTATGTGGTGGCGGCGTTGTTTCGGGTTATTTGGGGTGTGGGATTGTTCACATTTTTGTGGTGTTGGTAGGAATTCTAGGGTGAGGGATTTGTTATCGGGCTGGTTAGGGTTAAGGTAGCGGGGTATGGCAGATCCAGTGTGGGTGTCTAGCGAAGAGATCGTGGAGGTCTCTAGTTCACTTAGTGCTGATTCGGACACTTTGCACCGGATGGAGGAGGGATTGGCTAACCTTATGGCGGAAGTTGCCCTTGACTTGGGGGAAGGCATTCATGTGGTAGATGCTGGGTTTCATGTGTCCTCGTATGACCCTCTATTGCAGGAGGTAGAGGAGTTGATCATGGCGACATCGCATGAGGAGGATGACTCGTTCTGAGAACCCCCTGGCGAGAGTTTGACGTCGTCGGAGCATGAAGTGCTTCGCCAAAATTGGAGCATCCCGGAGGAGGATTTGTTGCGGCCGTTGGGCCGGGGGGTGAAGTTTTGGGATCCCTCGGGTAACTTTACGTTGGTGTACGAGTACCAACTGAAGTGCGGGTTGATGTTCCCGCTGCCCCCTTTTGTGCAGTACACGTTAGCATGTCTGCATGTCACCCCGGGACAAGTTACCCCCAATATGCTGAAGCAAATATTGGGAACGGGCATGCTATTTCGCCTGCTGAAGCAGGAGTTCCCGAACTGTGACGAGTTCAATGCGTGCTGGCATATGGGGTGGTGTGCAAAGAAGGGCAGCCGGGGCTGCGTGACGATGAAGTCACGGGGGAAGTTCAAAGTTTTGGTGGAAGATTTGCCCACCTCAACAAGTGAAACCTGGAGGCGCAGATGCTTCCTTATTGGGGGACAGTGGCAGGAGTGGCACGGGCATCCTTTCCGAGTCCTGGGGAGCTTCCAGAGAATAGGTACCGTGCTCTTGTCTTGTGTTGTTTTGTTTTGTTTACCTTCTCACTGCTGACAACTAGCTTTGTGCAGTGCCGCAAGAGTACAACTTGACTGAGTTGATGGAGCGGCGGATTCGCCGAGTGATATGGGCTTTCGAATGTAGGAGCTCATATCGGATATGCCGTCTTGGCATATACAGCCACTTCGGCTATGCCCGGGTTCCGGGTCTGTATTTTAGTAGTTGCACTACTTGTTGTAAGGTTGCGAGTCGTTGCCTGACTTAGTTTGTTTGTTGCAGTGACGATGCCACGCGACGGGGGCTCGCGGAAGAAGGAAGGTCCTTACGACAAAGTGTTGGATGATGACGTGTTAGATGGGCTGCTGGCTGAGGCTGATCACGCCAACCAGTACAACATCGACTTGGAGAAGGGGGAGGGAAGGGAGGTGGAGCTGGGGGATTGTGATGACTTTCTGAGGCTGAATCTGGCGGATGAGGATTACGCCTGCGTACCTCCGTTGGTGGCGGAAGCGATGGGCCTAGGTGTCCAGGATGTGGAGTTGGAGGGGGAGGAGGTACCGGCAGAGGGTGATCGCGAGGGCGAGCTTGACCAGGCGTAGGAGGTGCCTGTTGTGAAGGAGGTTGCGGACCGCGAGGAAGAGGTAGTTGCGGCCCGGACTCGAAAGAGAAAGGAGAGGGTTGACCCGGCCCGAGGGGGTCCATCAAAGAGGTCGCGGAGGGACAACCGGTCTGGGGGATCTGCAAGCCTAGCTGAGGTTGCTCAAGCCTTGGAGGGGACGGGGGAGGCTCAGCCATACTTGGCTCAAATGGCTCATGACATGCGTCACCGTGCTTGTGACATGCATGTATTAGAGGATGTGGATCCGCCGGCGGGAATGGCTCTTGCTAAGGAGAAACTGACTCGGGTAAGTGTTTATATGCTTTTACGTTTCACTGGTTTGAACTTGGGGTTTATGTATTGCTGTGACTGCAGGCGACTTTGCTGATGTACGCCGCGAGTGAATGGGCGGCCTCCCACTGGCAAGATGATTCTGAGGCGAAGAGCTAGCAATTGAGGGAGGCCGAGGAACGTAACCGTGGCCTTGCAGAGCAGCTAGCTGAGGCCGAGTGGAACCTTGCAGAGCAGCTGGCTCAAGCGGATCAGAATACCGCCTTCTTCCAGGCTCTGGTGGCGGAGCTGAAGGAAGTTGTGAGGAAGAAGGACGAGCAGATGGAGGTTTTGGAAGTGGCGGCTGCTAAGGCAACGTCCTTGGAAGTTGAGGTGGCCAAGTTGACGCAAGCACTTGCGGATTTGGAGGTGTCCTGGAAATCCAAGTGCGAGCGAGCTGCCATGGCGGGGCAAAGGCTGTTCCGGGAGGGTGAAGTGTACAAGCGACAGCTGAAAAGTGCCTACACCAAAGGGCAGGATGAGTTGAGCCGGCTGGGCTGCCAGGCGGGGTGGATTAATGAGGCTGCCATGCGCAAATGGTATGCAGAGAAAAATGCGGTAACGGTGGCGTGGGAGCAAATGATGCCCGAGCAGAAGAAGCAAGCCGAGATCTCGCAGTCTCTGGCGAAGCAGCACGAGGCGTGGCGCACAACGTCTGCTGGGCAGAAAGGGATATCCGTTGTGGGTGACCCGCGACCTCCTGCTATGGTAGTTGCATCATCTGTGAGGGCTACTGGTCCTGAGGGGTCCATGTATGTGAGAAATGCCTGTACATTTTGATAGCTTGTAGGGCTTTGTTTTGGAACAATGTAAGTGACGTGGTTAGCCATTGTAACTAATTTATGCTAATTTTCCTGGGAATCCAGGTTGATACTTTGGCGTTATGTGTAGCCTTTGTGTTTGTCTTGCTGTATACTTTTGTTTGTTTTGTGGCCCTGTGTTGCGGGGGCAAAGTATAGCATGTGAGAGTGACAAAACACTTCATTGTACTTAGATGTAGCCGCTAGCGGGCAAAGTATACATAGGTGAAGCCGCTACTGGGCTATTGTATATACACTAGTAACAATGAAGTACCGGCTTTCGAGGCCAAGGTTAAAATTGGTCTAAGGTAGGTGGTAGCGAGCGTTTGTAGGACTAGGTCGCGGAGCTCTCTGTCCTGCACCCCTTTGTGTCGTCCCGGGGATCATCTATGGGTTCCGGGGGGTTGAGAGGCAGCATCTCATAGGCTTATTTCCGCTGTTGGATGGCGTTAAGATGGCCGTGCTCAATGGCTGTTCAATCCCCTTTAATTGTTAGGGTGCCGCCAGGGGTAGGAACCTTCATGAGAAGCATGTGGCCAGCTATGAAGCACTGCAACCCCCAGAGGATGTCCCGCTCTAAGATGAGATTGTATGATGAGGGGCAGTCGACAATGAGGAAGCGGGCCGTAATGGAAGAGCGGCAAGGAGTTGTTCCCATTGACACGGTTAGGCGGTCTGAGCCTAATGGTTGTACGGTTTCGCCAGAGAAGCTGACAAGTGGGTCGTGGTTGTTGTACAGCTTAGTGCGGTCCCACCGGAGTCCTTGGTAGCAGTCAGAAAACATGAGGCTTACGGTGGCACCTATGTCCACTAGAGCTCTGTGACATCTGTAATGGTCCATCTGCACATTGATGATGAATGGTTCGCTGTGGTGGCAATGCAGGGTATCCTCATCGTTGCGAAATGTCACTTGATCCCACGCTGATGGGGTGATCGTGACACCTCGTTGGATGTCTAGGATTTTTGAGGGTGCCGTGCATTGTCGTTTCACAGAAGGTTGGCGTGGGGGGAACCGTGGGGCTCCACCATGCAAGGTTAGGATCTGGCCATGCACTTCAATGGCGTTGGCTCCTGTGGCGGGAGCACAATATTGGTGTAGTTGCCCCTTCTGGATCAGATGCTCGATTGCATTGCGGAGGCCATTGCACTGCTCTGTTGTGTGGCCATTATTATCATGGTAAGCGCAGTACCTGTTGCCGGTGGCTTGCCGGGGCTTTTTTGGGAACTCACTTTTGGGAGGTAGGGGGATGAGATCTTTGTGCCTGGCCCATATGTCCTCATATGTAGTGGTCAGAGTAGTGTGTACTTCGTAATGAGGTGGCGGGGAGGGACGACGCTATTGCTGTGGGGGGCTCTGGTCCCTTGACTTGTAAGGGTGGTCGGGGTTTCTCTGTCCCCCATGGCAACGGTCGGAGCCGCGCCCCTGATCTCGGGATGGGCCATGTGATTGTCCTTTCTCTTGCCCGCGGCCAAAGTGCTCATCTGGTGCCGGGGCAGTAAGAGCTAGCGTGACATGGGCGGGACGTCCGAAAGTGGCAAATTCAGCATGGACCCACCGCACCGCCAGGTCCATCAAAGCATCATAGGATCCTGGGGGGTTCTTATTGATTTCCATCAGGAAACTGCCGGGGAGGAGGGCCTGACGGAAAGCCTGCTCCGCCACGCGAGGTTCTAAGTTGTGATACCTCGCCGTGGCAGATTGCCACCGGGACAGCAGTTCATGGAGGCCTTCGCCCTCTTTCTGCTTGATGTGAAACATGGCGTCTACAGTGCGGTAGATGCTGGTGTGCAGTATGAAACGGTTGAGGAAACGTTCCGAGAGTTGGTCGAAACTGTCTATGGAGTTGGGTGGCAGGCTGAGGAACCAACTGAGTGCCTCTCTTCCGAGAGGGTCTCTTAGAAGGCGTGGCAGGCTATGGCGTCGCTGTAGCCAGAGGAGCTACAAAGCGAGAAGAATGTCTCGAGGTGGAGATGAGGGTCTCCTGTGCCTTTATACTTATCCATCTTAAAGGGCTTGGCTCCCGGAGGCCACTTCTCCATCTGCACTCGGGGTGTGAAGGGGCTTGGGCGATGTCCATAACCAGAGAACAAGGGTCACTGAGCCCTGCAACTCTCGACGCCTTCAACCCGTGAAGCTAACTGCGTGACAGTTTGGCTAAGTTGGAGCAGTAGGCGGGTTGGCATGTCAAGAGGTGGGTTGGGAGAGTTGGCAGTGGTGAAAGTGGAGATAAGTGGGGCGGATGGATTAGGTTGATGTGGCAGAGGGGAGTCATTGAGGATTGATGGTTCGGGGGGCTGGGAGTGGAAATGAGGGGTGGGTTAGGGGATGAGACATGTATACAATCTGGCTAGGCCCTCCTGGGAGTATGGAACCAGTCTGGCCTTGGAGAGAATCCGAGGTCCCGGCAATTCGTGCCGCGCAGTCCAAGCTATCGTTGTACACGGTACGATGCTCTAACGTGGTGCGGAGCAAGAATTGCTCTTTCTCCAACTCAGCTATGCGTACCCGGTACGCTTCCGTTTCTGCCCTTTCTTTTGTCGTCTGCTCACGGAATGCATGGAAGTCCCACTTGAGGATTTCAAGGGCTGTGGCGGGGTCGGAATGGTTAATAGGGGCTGGGCTGCTGGTTTGGGGAAGGGATGTGTCGCCGGATTGAGGTTCTACTTGAGTGCCAGGGTCCAGGGGGTCATCAGTAATCTCCACCATGGTGCCAAGTTTCGAGGCAAGTGGGAGTTCCACAAGATAGGGCCCCTCCTTCTAGCGCCAATTGTTTCTACGTGTTACTTCCCGAGCCGGGAAGTGGTCGCAGGGCGGAACGAAGTAGAATTCTTGAGGGGCTTTCACTCGGTACCTGCACAAATGACAGCGTCACGGGGTCGGGACTGGGGTGGCCCAGTCTTCGACTCTCCGATGCTTAAGTGAGCTATGAGCACTTGTATGGGTAGAGGAATGAAAGTATGAGAGAATATATATATGTGTGGATAGATGTGTGTACCTTGAGCTTGTTTTATAGGCTAAGCTTGTGTACCTTGAGCTTGTTTCCAATGTGGGACTCTTTGCCCTCCTTTGGATTGTCTCCTCTTTTGAGGGTGTTTTGCCGCTAGAGTGACTTTGGCAAGCGGTTTGCTACCGGCCCTTCCTTCTTTGAATGTCTGTGAAGGGCTCACCAGGGCTATCTCGACCGGGTAATTGTACCGTATTCTCGGCTTAGCCAAGTATTTTGGCTATGTATTAACAGGACTAATATATACATGTGCGTTTAGACTCTCTTATTTACATATTTTTGTCGATGTAAATTGTAATTTTAACTGTTTAAAAATTAAATTAGCCAATAAAGATCAATTATGCAAAAAAACAATGTAAACAAAGTCGTTTGCTCAATCGATTGCATTAAACAAATTAACAGTTCAAGTGAAATGTAGCAGTCTCATGATTATCATCCATTTATTTGATACATGCGACTGAGCAAATGATTTTTATTTTACATTGATTTTTTGTAGAGGTAATCTTTATTGACTAATTTAACTTTTAAACGGTTAAGGTTATGATTTATATTGGTAAAAATATGTAAATAAGAGAGAGTTCGGACATGCACGTTTATACTAGTCCGGATGCAATTTTTTTCTGTTTTGGCCATGATCCTCAGCTTACGGAGCCGAGGTGAATAGCGAACAAAGAGATAGGAGGAGTTGCGGGCGTGCCACCTCCCGAACGAGGAAGAGGTTGATTGTGCTTGCTTGACTTCTTGAATCAGGCGGGGTGAGTTCCAGGTGCCACCTTGCGGACGAGGAATTTATTAGCATAAGCGATCGATACTCACAGCGGGGTGAGCAGAGCAACTATAGGGATGTTTCTGAGGAAACGGGGGCGAGTTCCGGAGAGCTCTGAGGAATTCTAGGCGGCGGGGCGCTTAGAATCAGGGTTTCGAAGAGACTTCGAAGGGGTTTGGCTCCTGGAAGCGCTGAAGGTTTCGACAGGGTCGAAGGGTTTCAACAAGGTTGAAGTTTGTATTTGTGTTTGATTGATTGATTGTGTGTGTAGAGAGCGATGTTGCTTTAGCAGGGAAGCGGCAATGAAGCTCCTGGGAGCGTAGGTGATTCGACTGGGTCGAGGGTTTCAACTTGGTTGAAGGTTGTTTTGTATTGTATTTGAGTAATTGTGTAGAGAGAGAGCTATCTGTAAGCCGTGAAGCTTCTTTATATAGTGAGAGAGAGAGTCCGCCTCTAGATAATGAGAAGCGTGTTGGACTCTAACATGAAGCACAAAGGAACTATTTATCCCATGCAGACTAGTCCTTGCGTGACACGTATCCATTTAGCACAATCCGCATAAGATAAGGTCTTACACTCCCACGTGAAGCGGAGCACAAAACAATCCTTATCCCGTGAGGTAACGAAGTCCGTATAGAATACTAACTCGCGTGGACCGCGGACCATTGCATCTCGCGGGATATTGCATCCTTTTTAATTGATAAGGGCCACAAGGATTGACCCAAAGGACTGTAAAAAGTCCAAAATGATTACAAATGTTCGCGCGGACTCCGCGTATGCTTTCTTTTGCTAGCTCGCGAACCATTTCGCCAACGCTTAGACGCAGTCCGCCTCGTTGCTCCAAAGTCAAATTCCGAGCACGACATTCTGTGCGAACTCTGTTTCTGTCTGATAGTGCGCGAGATCCTTAATCCGCGCGGGACATGTAGTCCGCGCGAGCTGTACTTTTGTCCAGATGCGCGCTAGATCCGTTAGTCCGCGCAGAGTCATTCCGCGCGCGGACTTTGCAAATCGCCTCGCATGGTCTTGCTGGCGGGCCGTTATTTGTAAATTTTCGTGAAACTTGGGCTCACCGACTGATCTAAACTAAGAACGTAATTAATATTTACATAGACAATTACTGTCCAGTAAAACATTAATTTAGACGCAAACATTTTCTATTTAAAAATAGCCATAACCATGCATTGTAAACCAGTTCTGCCAAGAATAATTATATGCTACTACTTGAAACCTCAAAGAGAATATCATGACTTTTTTAAAATGTGGAGGAATTAACTAACTTTTCCAAAGTTTTAAAGAATCTAAACCCTATGCCACCCCCTCCATGTTACTCCATGTTTGGTAGCATGAGATATATTATATAATCAGACTATATATCCATTATAAACAAAATGAAAACTCCCCTCACATGGATTAAAAACATAGGCAACATGAACCACATACCACCCCACTTCGAGCAATCACTTACATGCTTAGTTTCGATTGCACCTCAGAATCTCGACCCATAATATTCATCTATGTACCAAATTATAATATAATTTCAAAGCTTCTTCTGCTCCTACCTGGCCAGAAATGCCAATGGCTCGTGTTTCCCGATCTCGCACCAAGTAGAAAGAGCCATAGCTCAATGATTAAGAGGGCTTAATGTATCATATCCTCTCAACTAAGTCCGAACCTTCCCCACTAGCAAATGCTATCTCTACTGTAGTTTTTGAACCCTAATTAACTAATCATGATGCAGGTGCAATATTTGCCCTACATGTGCACGCCATACCATAGTAACCATACAAATACAATATAGTCATGGACAATGGTAATATTAATACCAAAATCTTCATATTTGATGATCGACTCGTATGGACGGATGCCAAGGTTACAATAATCAAATGTACTTTTAAATAATGTGTTAGTTCATGTTACTTCTATTTGGAAATAATTTGATTGGTGAAGTTACGGAAAAGTAATCTAGAGTTTGATACTATCTGAAAAAAGAAAGCAGATAAGAGAAAACAACAATAACAACAATATAGTTAAAATTAGGGTGTGTCTATTGACACCCCACAGACCATTTTGCTCACCCTACATTCTTTTTACATTTCACTCGTATAATTTTAATCGTAAGTCTACTTTGTTCACCCATTAACAATACCTAAAAAACTTTTTTCTCAATTCTACTTTATTCACCCTACATTATTTTTATATATTTTGTCAAATTCAGATTTGCTCAAGGAAAGTAAAATCACCAAGTGAACAAAAATTCACATGAAAGTATAAATCCAAGTTAAAGAACAAGAAAAAACTCTCAAATTTAACAACTCAATGATATCAGTTGATATCAAAATGCACAATGTCTGTAATGTATCTCTAGTAGTATCGGTGAGCCTTTGTCTGGTTGGTTAATGAGGTTAACTAACAACTTTGAGGTCATATGTTCAAACTTCATCAACATATATAAGGTGTGTGAGTTATTTAATAAAAAGTTTTTTTTTTAAAATGTATCTTTAGTAGCAACGCCTTCCATACTTCTAAGTTTCTTGAACTAATTTATCCGTTGTTCATAAATACAGTACAATAGTTGTCCATGAAAATTTATATACAAAGTTGACATGAGAAATAATGAGTAAATAGATAGATGAATCATATATATATATATATATATACACAAAAAGTTTATCTCATCTTCAAGTTAAATGCTAGTGTCTTCAGACTCACGATGAATATGATAAATCTAGTTTAGAGTTATGAAATTTGTGTTCATCTAAAACAAAAAGATAAAAAAGAGAAAGAAAAAAAAATTTGTAATAACTTATTGTCCCTTGTTATAATTTTACATTAGAGTATTTTGGTATTTCAATAAATCAACAACATGTGGGGTGAGTAAAGTAGTTTGTGGGGTTTCAATAGATGCACCCTAAAATTATATAATTAAAATTGGTTATGATACAGAAGACTACTCTAATATATATTGCACAATGTACCTTGGTAAAGGTTAATTACTCAAATATGATGTCATAATTACCGCATACATCATTCATGTCATGACTCATGAGTACTATTGTGACCTGACTTGGGCAAGTGTTGAAGACATTCCCAAGCCAGCAGACACATGCGTCCCACATCATTTGTGAGAGACAAGTTGATGTGTTTATATGTGCATATTCAACTTCTTATACTGAGACCTGATTTGAGATGAAACTTTAAGAACAAAATTGTGAGGGTCGATAGGCCAAAGCAGATAATATCTCAGATGTGTAGACTGGCTGGTAAGAATGGTATCAAAGCATGTTCCTGTGCAGAAGTGTGCCGACGAGGACATTGATTGTTGTGACATGATTGGGCGGGTGCTTAAGGCACTAACAAGCTAGAAGGTGATGTGCGTCCCATATCGCTTGAGGGAGAGAAGTTGATATGTTTATATAACAAAACTGTGAGGGTTAATGGGTCTAAATCAGACAATATCTCAGTTGTGTGAATTGGGCTACTACAAATAATGATTTATTACATATGTTATTTAGATGATTACATGATTACTAACCACTGATCACATGACATGGTTTGAGCTGCATTGTAAGCTTAAAACCTAAGATCTGAAAAGACTAATCAGGTTGGAAAGAATAGGAATGAGGTTCTATTGTACAATTTATTAAGGCTTAGGTTTACGATAATGATTGATAAGATGTGGTATGACTTCATTCTATTATAATTTTATTCACTTTCAAATAAAACAAAGTTTTTTATACACCATCCAAAATCACACACATGAATTCGCCGCTTTAAAAGATATAAGAATTTTCTTTAACGGAAAACTTTCCCACTGACATTTTATCAAAATTTGATACCAGTAAATGACCTTCTTAATTAATTATCATTATAATGAGAGCATTAGGTAAAACAAAGAATCTAGAGTCACCACAATTTTTGCGATCGATTATAGTGAGTGTGACGCAACCCTCGCACAAGTTGAAGTACTTGAGGATATAGCAAAGAAGACTAAAAGAAAAAAAAGAAAATCAAACAAGAAAATGGAGAAAACATAGATGAAAAGGAAAGCCCACATGAAATATTCAATATATCCACAATCCAACGGTGGAGGAACATCCTGCGCGGAAACACGGAGCCGCTCCTCTCCCCCCTCACTCTTTGGAATCTTAATCCATTAACCCAAGTCCCAAACTCAAACCCCACTTCTCCCCTCTAGTCAAAAAAAAAAAAAAAACCCGAAACCCACCGTCCCCTCTCTCTTATCTTTGTTTCCCGTTTATATACCACCTTCCTCCTCACCTTTGGGGCACCTTAAGCTTCCTCCCACTTCTCTCTCCCTCCCTCCCTCAATCCTTCTCTTTCTTGTGTCCAAAGAAATCCACACTCCCCAACTCTTCTCTCTTACATGTAATTCGATTCTCTGGTTTTAACAATACCCGGCAAGTTTTCGAAATATATCATCTACATCATCGTATAATCGTCATGAGCTGCAACGGCTGCCGTGTTCTCCGCAAGGGCTGCAGCGATTCCTGCATCTTACGTCCTTGTCTCCAGTGGATCGAAACCCCCGAAGCTCAGGGCCACGCCACCGTCTTTGTCGCCAAGTTCTTCGGCCGCGCCGGCCTCATGTCCTTCATCTCCGCCGTCCCTGAATCCCAGCGACCCGGTTCGTACCCGTAATCATACACAGAACTCCGACCCATTTCCATTTTCATTTCCGCTTCTCACGGCTTCTAACATCTTCTGTTGTTTTGTCTTTCAGTTCTGTTTCAATCTCTCTTGTTCGAGGCTTGCGGCCGTACGGTCAACCCGGTCAACGGCGCGGTGGGGCTGCTCTGGACTGGGAACTGGCAGGTCTGCCAGGCCGCGGTGGAGACTGTTCTCCGGGGAGGGACTCTGCGGCCGATTCCGGAGCGGGTTTCGGGTTCCGGTTCGGGTTTGACTCCCGACGAGGCTTCCGAGGCTGACGGGACTGTCTGTACTGACATGTGGAGGCTCCGAGATCCGACTCACAATTCGGGCACCTCTTCCCGGTTCACCAACTCGCGTTCCAAGACGGCTTCTTGTTCTCCGACGACGAAGCGCAAGAGACCAGACGGCGAGTCGTTGAAGGCGCTGCAGCACGCGGATCTGGACCTGAGGTTGACTCCCACGCTCGCTTTCAGACCAAAACCCAAACCCGACACCCGACGACCCGGCTCGCCGTCTATGAACTCCGAAGAGTCTGTGGTTACAACGTGCTTCGAGTCTAACGGGTTCGCGGAGCAGTACCCGAACCCGAACGGAGGAGTACTTGGATCCGAGATAAAGCTACTCAACCTGTTCCCTTAAAACTGGTTTCTTTGTTTTTTTTGGTGAATCTGACGTTCACGTAGTGGATCAATCCCATGTACTATCCTCTTTTGTCTTCTGGGTTCTTTTTTTTCCTTTTCCCCGGGAACCATCTCCGGCGAGTTTTGCGTAGTTTCCCGACGGCCCAGGATTTCTCTCTTCCTTCTTACAGTTTATAGGGATCGAAGAGAGAAAGATGAAGAGCTTTTGTCGGTGGTTCTTTTGCTTAGCTTCTAGCTAGTAGCTATGAACGAGTAGTCTGTTTTTCTTGTGTGACATGAATAATAATAATAATAATAATAATAATAATAATAATAATCCATTTCGGGAAAATTTGTTCATGCGTCTTGTTTCTATTTCGGGAGGTCTTCTTCCTGGGTTTTTTTTTTCTATTTACAGATCTTAGATGGTGGCTTGAATCAAGAACACTAATGAAATGCAGAGAATTTTCTGGTTTGGGTCAGCTTCTTTCTCAGCTCAACTCCATCTTTAACTTCCAAAATGTGTTGTTGCTGAGTCAGATCAGACTCAGTTACCCAGTACATCACCTATTAATTCAACGGAAATTCTTGTATGCACCAAGGTACAAGTGAACCGATATCTATGATTTAATCTTAACCGTTTATTTGATCTAGCTTTATAAAATTACTAACATCGATATTAACACTGTTAAGTAACACTAACAACAATGCAAACACTGTTAAAAAAGTTAGAAACCAAAAAAAAGTCAAACGTGGTAAAAACGTGGTAAAAACACAAAACATATAAATATTAGCTAATCAAATTATACCTAAATAAATTTTACATTCAAGAATTGTCGGGACGTGTGGGTGTCTTTCGGCGTCAAATTTCGATCCGGCTGCCAGTCACTCCGTCGCCGTCGAGCTGCCGCTTGACGGTCGCCGACCACCATTCTACTGGTCTCTCTCCCCTTTTTCTATACCTGCCACCGAATCCAACATGCAACCACCACCCATAGAAAACCCTAAATTCCCAATTCTGCAATATCCGGCCAATTGTTCCATCTCCGGCGAGTTCTTGCTTCCCAAAGGTAACCCACATTCCTCATTTGATTTTCGATCCTCTTTGGACTTCGATTTGTAGTGTGGAAGTCTAATCCCTTGTTTTTTTCTTTAGTTTGGATCCACTGGTTGGTGTCGGGACGGGCGGCGACGGACGTACGTGGTGCGGGTGGGTGATCGGGTTCAGACTGCAATGAGACACTTGTCTTTCGGCAGCAAATTTCGATCTAGGAGATAGGGTTTCGATCTGGGTAGGACTGTCCGGAAAGGCCTGTCACTGGAAGTGCTGACGGCGGCGGACATGTGCAGATGGGTGGACGTGTGGGTTTGATGAGGTGTTTTGGGCCTGGACCTCAAACTCCTTCCTGACCCGGCTCGCCTGCCTCTGAAGCGGAAATGCCTTTAAAGAGGAGGCTGCCCCCTGTTCAAAAAAAAATAATAATAAATAAAAAATAGAGAGGAGGAGGCTGCCCGAGGCACTAAAAGTTATGTGGGATGTGGAATGTGATTGGTGATGGATGGTGGTGATGAAATAAGTTCTGCATCAGATGATGTGCCCACCGGCTCTTCCCCTAGTTTTCTTGGTTTTATAAATATAGTACTTATATGTATTATAATTATTCAGAAAAGGATATATATATATATATTACTTAAAAAATGCACCGGAGCATTTAATTTATAAACTAAAAGTGATCATATATAGCATTTTAATTCAAACGTATATAAGGATTATCTGCGATCCATAACACTGAAATTAAAAATTGATGAATTTGATAAAGAATTGAACATTTATCGCATAGCAAATGAATTTTGTAAACCCTCAGCTCTTCTCTCGGAATAAATAAAGAATTTGGATAAAATCAATAAAACGGAAGAAATTCTTACTCACAAAATAATTGCTTAAAAAAATTAAACCACATTGGTAAGATGTGATAGTTGTAGTGAAATACGGTCATGATATAAAAATTAAATATTTTCAATAACATTTAAACCTCACTCGATCAAAGTGGTAAACCATATTTACACTTATTCTCTCTTATAGGGAGCCCTACCGTCAGGAGGTAAATTTCCCTAAATTTTTACATTGGCTGCTACATCTCTTATACATGAGAGTGTGTGCGCATATGAATCAACAAAAATAAGTCACAATGGGGCATGTGAGAACTTTTTCGTGTGATAAGAGATGTCGATTTAGGGTTAACTGTGTCGATCGAAACGCATATGTTATCAATACGTTATCAAAAATAACGAACGCATATGAGATGATTAAAAGGTATTTGATTATAAAGACCCAGCTAATCAGCATATCTACACGCAGCTAAACATGGAAGATAATCAAAATTCGAAAACTAAGCATCAATCTAAATACATAGATGTAGTACCATCAAAAAGTCTTCTAACCCAGTAAAACCCAGGCTCTCGAATTGAAAAAGAAATCTTCCAAGTTCAACTCCAACAAACCAATTCAACCCAACATTCAAATAATAGTAATAATTAGGGAGAGAAGAATAACTTAATCTTACAACTGAAGAGAGAGAGAGAGAGAGAGAGAGAGAGAGAGAGAGAGAGAGAGAGAGGCGAGCCACTGAATGGGAGAGTTCAAGAACAATGCAAAATCTGAAAAATTGAATGTCAAACTGAAAGAAAATCTATATTAAGCAGTGAAACTGAAATAAAATTTGTGTGGGAGTCCTCCCCACGAAAACAAGATTAATATTTAACCTTCTTACCTCTCTCTCTCTTTGTGGAGGAGTCTATGAGTGGGTTTTGCAGGAACAAGGCAATACTCCCGCTCAACCAGACCCTTGCAATTGAAAATAGGGGAAAGAATGGTGGGTTCGTTCTCTTGAAGCTTGGAATCGATGTACTTAATCACAATCGGAGCAAACTGTAATTCTCGATCGGAAAAGATTCGTACAACAATTTGTAGTCGGTGCAGATTTCACGGTGAGAGAAATCGGAGCCATGACCGGATCCGGATATCGCTTGGGTTTTTGAGAATCGGAGACTTCGAATCTCTTCATCGGAGCCGCCGTCGTGGGATTAGGCAGAGAGCAAGAATGGATTTTCTAAAGGTCGACTATCTGCCTCCCACAGTCTACTTTCGTTTTTTTTTTTTTTTGCATCTGACTAACCGACGGAATCGCTCCGTCTTACTAACGCTGCTAACAGACGTTAAACCCACGTGAACGGTTCAAGTGCACCAAGGTGCACTGAATCCGCTCCGAATAAACAGTGCTACTTGCTTTAGATTTATTCTGTTGGTAAGGAATTTGTGACGCCAGCCCAAAAATTTAAACATTTTCTATTTCAATAAGAAAATGAAAAGGAGCAAAGTGAGTGAGTGGAGACGTTGAGAGTTGAGACTCGGGGAAAATTAAGGTGCACTCTGTTCCTGTGCGCGTCTCTGGGTCGCCGCACTTTTGGCCGCAGCAGTTGGAATGGGACCCTACGGAAGCCATGGCTGCCCCCAACAATATGGGTCGTGCTCCACTTCTACTCCCCTACTCCGATTCTCCTCCTCCCTCCAGTTGGCCGGGTCTTGTTGGGTGTGTTGGTCTTTGGTTTCCTCAACAGGGGAGCACCGATTCCCTGTTCTACCTTCCTCAGATGAGACCACTGTATGACTGCTTCACCAATGGCCTACCTCAACAAGTGTGTCTCTTGCGATTTTGACTGTTGATTGGTTTGACAAGAAAACCAAAGGAAATTATATGATACATGGATGGTCGAAATTGATCTGTAATTTCAAGGAAATTCTCTTTGAGAAAACTTCCATGTGTTACAGATGTGATGTGTAATATAACCTACCTCGAGTTTTAGTGGAGACATCAAGAAGAAAGCCTTGGATTTGTTCAACTGGATATGAATAGCCATAAAAGGAAGCAAATAGTAGGGTTTTTGCATGTAGGTGAAGTTTGAAGAGTGTTGATGACTTGATATAATCCAATGCATTGAAATGATAGAATTGATGGGAGAAATGAAAAAAAAAAAAAAATAAGGGCTAGCTAGGTGAAGATGAACTTTAATATGAACTATGTTTCAACGTTTCAACGTATTCTACATTTGCTGATCTTGTACTTAAGCCGGAAATAACATATAATTTAGTCTTCAATGAACAAAAAGATTCGGACATATATTTGGCCGGAAAAGATATAAGATATTGAGATGTTCAGTTCCTTTTTAGAACGAGACACCGTTTTGAAATTAAAATATTATGTTCCATTCACATCTGCACCGTTCAGTGTCTAGAACATAATGTGTAGACCATTCATGCAAAGTTTCATCTAATTTGAAGATAATTTATGTACCAAATTAAATTAAATGAATCAACTAAACAAAATCTATCCAAACAGAATCTTTTGTATAAATCACAATTACGGAAGCTCAAAGTTTGCAAGAATGATCTACATACTATGTTTTATACATTAAACGGTAAAGATGTGAAAACGTGACTTAAAAGTGAAATAAATAAGGAACACCACATTTTAATTTTAAAGCGATGTCTCGCTCTAAAATTGAACTGTTGAAATGTTAAATTGCTTTTTAAAAATAAAGAGGTAGTTTTACACTTTAACTTGGGTTTTCGACAACATTTTTGGTGTCAATTATAATGCTATCGACAATGTATGTTCCTATTTTGAGGCTTCGCAAGTTCGCATGGTAAGTAGTATTCACTCAACCATGCAAAACACGATTTTGTATGCTGAACATTATCTTACGCATGTGTGCTCCATTTTAGTCACCGCATCTTATGATTTTGTTGAAGTTCCTAGCTATATATGACGTCAATTTCTCAATGCTCTTCTTGACCATTTTGAAAGACTCGATCATCATAATATTTGTAAGACTAGTGTCGTTACTTGAAGAAAACTGGATACAAAGTTTTTCTGATATATTTCTTGATAAATAAAAAGTTTACAGATCTAAACTATATAGAAAGAGTGAGATAGAACACTCTTTTTTCACACTCTAATAGCTGTCAAACCGACAACAAGGACACAAAGAGAAAAAATATACTAGTAAAGTAAAGTGTAAGATGTACATTAGAAAGTAAGACATGAAAATACGCAAATGATAATAGACCTCTACTTCTAATAGTTGTCAAACCGACAACAAGGACACAAAGAGAAAAACTATACTAGTAAAGTAAAGTGTAAGATGTACAGTATAAAGTAAGACATAAAAATACGCAAATGATAATAGACCTCTACTTCCAATACTCCCCCTCAAGCTGGATCAAGGTGATTCATTGAGCCAAGTTTGCCCAAGAGTCGATGAAATTGAGCAGCAGAAAGAGATTTGGTAAAGATGTCAGCCAATTGGTCTTGGTTGCGAATGTAATGTGTATCAATAACCTTGGATTGAACTTGAGCTCGTATATAATGACAATCAACCTCTATATGCTTGGTTCTCTCATGAAAGACAGGATTAGAGGCAATGTGCATTGCAGCTTGAATATCACAATAAAGAGGTATGGGCTGGCTGGTAGGGGATCCCAAATTAGACAGCAATCCCTTCAGCCACATAAGCTCACAAGCAGTGGAAGCCATAGCTCGATATTTAGCTTCGACACTAGAATGAGCAACAATAGCTTGTTTCTTGCTTCTCCAACTAACCGAGTTACCACTTACAAAGGTACAAAAACCTGTAGTGGAATTATGATCAAGAGAATTTCCTGCCCAATCAGCATCTGTGTAGCTCATGATGTCAGTATGACCGTTTGGTTTCATCAAGATTCCTCTCCCAACAAATCATTTTAGGTAGCGAAGGATGCGCTTGACAATATGAAGATGAGCCATGGTAGGAGCATGAATGAATTGACTCACTATGCTTACTGCATAAGCTATATCAGGTCGAGTGATAGTAAGATAGATAAGCTTACCCACAAGTATTTGATAAAAGATGATATTTGGGAGAGACTCACTGGAAACATCCAACTGAAACTTGTTGTCGAGGGGAGTGCTAGCAGGCTTGATATCCCATTTGCTGTCAAGGGGAGCGTTGGTAGGCTTGCTATCCCACATTCCTGCATCTTGCAAGAGATCAAGAGTATACTTCCTTTGATTGAGAAACAACCCTTTGTGAGAAGTGGTCATCTCTATACCTAGGAAATACTTAAGGAGCCCCAAATCCTTAATAGCAAACTTGCTACGAAGAGATTATTTGAGAACATTAATCTCTTCAAGGTTATCACTTGTCACAATCAAATCATCAACATAAATAAGCAAAAAAACTTACTAGTTGAACCGATCTGAACAAATAGAGAGGAATCAACATTGCTTCTACGAAAACCAACTTCTTCAAGGACTGAACTAAGCTTGGCATACCATGCACGTGGAGATTGCTTTAAGCCATAAATTGCTTTATGAAGTCTACACATCGCATCCGGATCATGAGATTGAGAATGAGCTGGAGGAAGCTTCATATACACCTCCTATTCGAGATCACCATGTAAAAAAACATTTTTTACATCCATTTGGTAAAGAGGCCAAGAATGGTTCACTGCAATTGATAACAAAACCCTCACAATGTTCATTTTCGCAACAGGAGCAAATGTCTCCTTGTAGTCTACTCCAAAGGTTTGAGTAAACCCACGAGCTACCAATCGTGCCTTGTGTTTATCCACACTCTCATCAGAACGAAACTTGGTCTTGTATACCCATATACTACCAACAACCTTCTTCCCCTTATGAATCCTTACTACACTCCATGTCTTATTTTCATTAAGAGCATGAGGCTCATCAATCATAGCTTGTTTCCACACATCATGATTATTGGTTTCCTCAAAACTTTGAGGTTCATGATTATTATTAAGAATACACAAAAAGGCAGAATGAGCAGAAGAGAACCTTTTATAAGAGATGAAGACAATCATTGTGTCATGGGACGACTTTGCGAGGGTGCAAAGAGGACCGTGCGGCACTCGCTAGCCTTGAAAATGTAGCAAGTCAACCTTGTGCGCACTGTTTCTACATGTCCCGAGGTCACGGGTCGGGAAGTCGAATCCTTGAGTCAGGGGCTGATACCTACATAAGTAGCAGTGCGTCAGGAGTCGGAACTGGAGTGGTCAAGTCTTCGACTCTTTGATGCTTAAGTTAATGTTCAGACGTTACTTGCAAAGTGCGGGAGTTGGGAATGAGTTTTATGGACTTACCTCTTTTGGGAGTTTGTGCCTATTTTATAGGCCAATGTTAGGCTCTGTGGCCTCAGTCTCCGATACGAGACTATCTACGGTCCTCTGCAGTACCTCTTTTTTTTGGGGTGTTTTGCCGTCGGAGAGAGGGTCTGGCATGTCGATTGTTTTCAGACCTTCACTCTTTGGAAACCCGTGAAGGGCTCGCCAGTGCTGCCTCGCCCGTAATGATCTCTGGCGACTGGGTAATTGTGCTATATTCCCGGCTTGGCCATGTATTTTGGCTATGTACTAACATGCACTTTGCAAGGAACAATGGAAACCACACGATATTAATATAATCCTAGCAACAAGCAAGAACACAGTTTTATATAATTGTGGAGCGAGCTCAAACAGCGAGCGAGCACTCGAATGAAAAGTTGAAATGATCTCACGGCACACAGATGATTGAATAATTCCTCTCTTTATTGATGGTAAGACGTTTACAGGGACTAAAGTACATGGCCTTACCTATACTAGTTTCGTAGTCCAACTGTCGCAGACTAGGAACTCCCTGTAAAAAGCATATCGGACAAATTCTTACTTGGCTGTGGGAAACATAAAAAAGCCAAGGAGGACCAAGCTAAATAAAATAAAATATAAAAAAATAGAAATTACAATCATACCACTTGCACACAAGCAACCAACCATGAACTTGACTCATGACCCTGGACAAGGTTGCTTGTGACATTACATCTCTTGGCCCTAATAACCATAGCTTGCTTCCACATATCATGATTATTGGCTTCCTTATAACTTTGAAGTTCATGATTATTATCAAGAGTACTCAAAAAAGCAGAATGAGCAGAAGATAAACTTTTATAAGAGATGAATGCAGTCATTGGATACCTTGCAACATATGTCACATAATCCTTAAGCTTTGCTGGAGGACCTCGTACTCATGTAGGATTTCTACGAGGTACAATTGGAGGTGAAGGAAGCGGCTCAACAACATGTTGCATATGTAATTCAGATTGATCAACATCTAGATCAAGAGGCATTGCCTAAACTTCTGAAACTGGAGCAGTAGGATGAGTAGATTGACTGGAATCCCTAACAATAGGATGACTGAAAATTGAAGCTAGAACTGGAGCAGTAGGATGGAAAGACTGTTTGCTATCCTCATCGACATGAAGATTAGGTGTTGGAAACAGATCAAATAAAGACTCCCCCTGACTGTAATCATCTGATTTCCCAGCAAAAAAAAAAGAGTATTTTCATCAAATCTAACATCCCTAAAAACAATAATCCTTCTAGAAGAAAGACTGTAGCATTTGTACCATTTTTGAGTGGATGAATACCTCAAAAACACACATTTTTCAGCCCAATGATCAAGTTTCCCTCTTTTATTAGCTTATATGTGAACAAAGCAAACAGAACCAAGGTGAGAGATATCAATTTTCCTTCATTTCAACACTTTAAGAGGAGATTTGCCACCAAACACTCTACTAGGTAATCGATTAATGAGATAAGTGGCAGTGAGCACACTTTGAGACCAGAAAATCTTTGGTACATTCATTTGAAACATTAGAGCTTTTGTTTTCTCAAGGAGATCCCGATTTTTCCTTTCAGTAATTTCATTCTGCTGAGGAGAACCAACACAATTAGTCTGATGTAGAATTTCATGTGCGCTCAAGTATTGACACATGTTATTGGACATATACTCAAAACTATTATCAGATTTTAAAATATGAATAACTGATGAGAATTGAGTCTGAACAAGATCATGAAAATCCTTAAAAACATTTAGAACTTCATTTTTGAATTTCAAAATATATAACCAAGTAATTCTTGTGAAATCATCAACAAAGATTATAAAATACTTAAAACTATCATGTGACTCAAAAACATGACCCCAAAGGCCAGAATGAACAATTTTAAAAGGTTTATGAGTCATAGAGGAAAGAAGAAATCAAATATAATCAAGAAAAGATGCAGAGATATGTCTTGGATTCATGCTTTGATACCATGAAGAAAACTGGACATAAAACTTTGTTGAAGTTTTTCTGATATATTTCTTGATAAACAAAAAGATTACAGTAAAATAATTCTCGCTGTGTCCGTTTTTGGATTCTCTCATTCTCTCATATATACATTTCTCGCTATTCTTCGATCTTCTTCTTTCCTAAAAACAGTAAAATATGTACGTAATTTCTTTATGATCGTAATTACTGGAGAAAAGAAAATGCAGACTACGCATGCATGCAGTACGTAGGCTTTAATTTCCAGCAGCAAGCTGCAGCAGTACGATATGATTGCACCAAACGTTGCCAACACTTTCCTACCAAACGTTGTTTGCACTTCGTTGGATTTTGAGTCTTCTTGGTTGGATGACAAATTTTGTTGCCTCATGGTGTACCGGAGATCTAGAAGATCCAATTGGAAGTTATGTTCGGGCCTTTTTGTCTGATTTGGTCCATTAGCTAGTAACTTTGTTTGTATTCTTCCATATGAATGTATTTATTTTTCATACTTGTAGCATACCCACGACATAACCGCAAACATATTTCATTTCATGAAGACAGTATATATCCAGAAATAAAAGTTTCTAAATGGCGCTAAAAACCTCTTGAGATTCAATGAGGAGGTGAAGTGGAATATGAAATGTGAAATCATGAACTTATATGCTTTTGAGCTGTGTATGGCCCAGATAATTTTAGCCCAAGTTAGTGGATCATACTATCTTCAGCCCTGAGCTAGCTCTAGCCCAACGCAAGTGCACCTTGTTAGTAAACCTTGCTTTTTGGCTCTAGTTTATGGTTTAGCTTGATCTGAGCTAAAGGGCAGTCGGGCGCGCAGAAGATATATATGATCCACATGAAGACCTGAACAAGACCTCATCTTGGTCAAGTGGATCTCTTCAGTCTTCACATCATCATCTCTGAACATGAACTGGTTAACCTGTTGGAGTCACTCACATACTACCAGCTTGTTTCAAATCAGTGAATGCGCTAGGATCATCAACATGCATAGGTCGCACTCGATCAGTTGTTTGCTTGTCATGATTGTACCACCACAACTGATCAGATTTCACTTTTCACACTCAGTTATTGACAATTTCAGTGTGATTTAATTGTTAATTAGTTCCTTCCATAACTTGTCGACCATGGGATAGAGTGGGATCGATCTAAAGTTATCGATCTGTGCCCAACCGACCAAGCTGCACTCTGCTCTGATTTAGCTGTGCAGATCCATCAAAATAGAAACTTTGATTATATAAACCACATATATTCACATTACCGGCTTTGTTGCATAAAAAGGGATTGCTCAATACGTATATGAAGTATATATACTGAAATGCAATTAGTGTCTCGCATTGGATTAGTAATTAATTTATGAAGTATACTGGAAGTGAGATCTTTTTCTATATATCAATTTTTAGTTTTTTACCCATCAGAGTGATTCCAGATATGTTTTACCGTTGTTGTTGTTGTAGATATGACCGAAACTCTTTGAATTAAAGGTACCAAATCATCGACTTAAAAAAAAAAAAAACCAAATCATTCGAACAAAAACATAAATTAATCTTTCATATGAAAACTATGTATGTATATCCTTCCCTTGTTCTAAACTGGATTTATACTTATATAGGATAGGGGCCTAGGGTTGATGTTCCGGTTCGAGGCGCGCAGTCACGAAAGGTGGATCAATAGAATGATAGATGCTCTTGGTAATCTCCTCGTAACCTAAATTAGGGTTTCCAACAATGCGTCATACTAACAATCGCAATAGCAGAACAAATGGGGAACCTAGTAATGTTAGTTTATTAAGTGTTACATAACTATGGCTTAGTACTTCATCAAGAAGTAGCACAACGGCACAGCATGTTATACCAACCGATATCTTCAGCAGATATGGATTCCTTAACAAAATGCCAGATCCTAATTAATCCCTAATTATTAATATCAGTACAAGCTTTACAAGATGCCTGGACAGTATTTCTAATTAAACTAAACTTCTTATTATTCCCCAAACCCATCAGATGCCAACAAGTAAATCATACTAGCCTGCTTTGGAAATTTTAAAAATCCATCCATACAGAGTAGGATACCAAGTTCTTAGTAATCATTGGGTGCCACCATGCACTAATTTAACTTAGTCACTACTCACTAAGTTTACTTAATCTGTTTAAAGTGGTAATACCAATTGTCCTTTCTCCCTAGCAGTCTAGCACAACATCCAAAGAAGCTGGATGTCCTTATTCCTTTGTCTTTGATATGTTTTTGCGCTTCTTACTGGTCGAGCTGGTATAATATACGTAACCTCAACTCTAACCTAGTGTGCTTATAATGCATGTGTTTATAAAACGCAGAAGGAGATCTCTTATAAACAGATGCATCTCAAGCACATGGTAACATTCCTACATTCATGCTTACACCTTTTGTTTTACGTCTTGTCGAAAACTATGAAAGAAACCAAGGCCAAGAGAGCACATAGGTGCCGGAGAGAATTCCCGAATTAATGAGAAATTTCCAAAAAGGAAATGCTTCATGTATTTGCTTTGGCCAATATGTCGTCTGCTCTTTGTTTTCTCAGGGTTGAGGATTCCTCCTCAAAACTCCAACACCCCAATTATTTAAAATTGAACATCCTTAACTTACTTCATTGTCCTTATCACTACCAGAAAAGGAACTTTAGCCGACGAAAAATTTTCGTCGGCCTGTTAAAAAAATTCGTCGGCTAAGACCTTAGCCGACGATCCTTCGTCGGCTATAGTGTCGTCGGGAAAAGGCCGTCTGTGATGATTTTAGCCGACGAGCTTTTTTTTTTCGTCGGCTTTAGTCTTATTTTAGCCGACGAAAAAAATGTCGTCCGACGAAAAAAATCTCGTCGGCTTTAATCCCAGACTTTAGCCGACGACATTTTTCGTCGGCTAAAGTGCGTAATAAATAATAAAAAATAACTATAGCCGACGAAATATAAAATATTTCGTCGGCTAAACCTTGCAAAAAATTAAAAAAAATAACTATAGCCGACGAAATATTAGGTTATTCGTCGGCTAAACCTTATAAAAAAAATTAAAAAAATACCTATAGCCGACGAAATTTACTATATTTCGTCGGCTAAACCTTATTAAAAAAATTAAAAAATAACTATAGCCGACGAAATATTAGGTTATTCGTCGGCTAAACCTATAAAAAAAAATTAAAAAAACTATAGCCGACGAAATATTAGGTTATTCGTCGGCTAAACCTATAAAAAAAATTAAAAAAATAACTATAGCCGACGAAATATTAGGTTATTCGTCGGCTTAACCTTATTAAAAAAATTAAAAAATAACTATAGCCGACGAATATAGTGTTTGAATATCGTTGGCTAAAGTTGCTGGGTTTTGAAAAAAAAAAAACTGCAGAAACTTTCGGCTAAACTTTCGGCCACCCAAATGCAAATGAGATCCCCTCCCCTCGTGTCGCCTGCTTATCGTCCTCGTCGGTTCCCATGCTTTCAAGGTGAAGCTAGCGCCATGGCTGGCAAAGATGGTGCTGCACCTCGTCGGCATCAGTTCTTTTCCGATTTGGGAGTGAGAATTCGCATCTAGGATCCTGGCTCTGTTTCTTCTCATGTTGGAGAGGATCTGGGCTTCGTCGCTCAAGGTGGAGGTCAGGTGGCGCTTTGTTTGGAGACCGGTGTTGGCGGCTGGTTTGCAAGGTTGGCCGAACAGTGCTCAGGCTAGAGTGGCGATGGCGATAGGTGGTTGGTGATGGGTGTCCAGGAGGAGAGGCGGGAGTCGGGGTCATCGAGGGAGGACTTGAGGGAGAGGAGGGCGCGTGGGGGTGGAGAGTAGACGGTGGGGTGAGGAGAGAGAGTGGCGGAGGTGGAGGAGGAGAAGGAGGAGGAAGAGGAGGAGGGGCCGCATTAGTGTTGGGTTTATTTGAGGTGGTTGTGTGGAGGAGGAGGATATTTCAGTTACCCTACGCTGCGGCTATATAAAGAACCTTAGCCGACGAAATTATTTATTTTCGTCGGCTAAACTCTTTGGTTGACCGCCAAAAAATTTTGGTTCAAAATTTTGAAAATTTTCGACCTTAGCTGACCAATTTTCATATATTTTCGTCGGCTAAAGTCCTTTGAAAATTTTGGTTTCCCGCCAAAAATTTTGGTTGAAAATTTAGAAAATTTTTCGACTTTAGCCGACGACTTTTCATATATTGTCGTTGGCTAAAGTCCTTTGAAAATTTCGTCGGCTAAAGATACCAATTTCGTCGGCTAAAACTTGTAAATTCGTCGGCTCAACCTTCTAAACTCGTCGGCTAAACTTTATAAATTCGTCGGCTAAACCTTTGAAATTCGTCGGCTTAATGTATTTTTATACATTTGGCATGTTATGATTGTGATGATTAAACTTGAGAAACAGAAATCCAACCGTCAGATCTGACCATCATGATAAAATACATGTATGGAAAAAAATTCAACTTGATCCGAAAAGAATAAGGGCTCGATCGGGACGGTCAATCTCGTAAGTCAAACCCTTAAACGCACGGAAAAGGTCGTTCGACCGTCTAAATTACGTATTTTGGCCGGACCTCCAACTGAAAATAGTTTTAAACCGATGACACGCAACAATTCGTATAAAAATTTTACGCAAAATAACCACCGAATATTAGGGCTACTCATAGGGGGAAAAAATGAAAAATTGCATTGACCGCAACTATCGGCACCGAATATTTATCGAAATAGTGTGATTTTTCAACCGTGGATGTATTTCAACATTCTCGTCATATCTTATTTCATGACTTTTTAGCGTTTAAAGGTTTTACGTATAGTTTGTTTTTGAAACGGAACATTTACATAACACTTGGTAAACAAGTTATACAACATTAGTATGCATGTTGTGATTGTGATGATCAAATTTGAGAAACAGAAATCCGACCGTCAGATCTGACCATCATGATAAAATACATGTATGAGAAAAAATTCAACTTGATCAGAAAAGAATAAGGGCTCGATCCGGACGGTCAATCTCGTAAGTCAAACCCCTAAATGCACGGAAAAGGTCATTCGACTGTCTAAATTACGTATTTTGGCCGGACCTCCAACTGAAAATAGTTTTAAACCGATGACACGCAACAAGTCGTATAAAAATTTTACGCAAAATAACCACCGAATAGAGAGCTATAGTAGGCAATAGAAAAATTTTAAGGTTTAGCCGACGAATACCCTAATGTATTCGTCGGCTATAGTATGTAATTAAAAAATTTAAAAATAACTATCGCCGACGAAAGATTAGGTTATTCGTCGGCAAAAACAATCTTAGCCGACGAATTACAGTATATTTCGTCGGCTATAGTTATTTTTTAAAACTTTTTTTACAAGGTTTAGCCGACGAAATATAGTAAATTTCGTCGGCTATAGGCATTTTTTAATTATTTAACCTAAACACTTTAGCCGACGAATATCTTAATTGTTTCGTCGGCTAAAGTCTGGGAAAAAACCGACGACATGTTTTTCGTCGGGTATCTGTGAGACTATAGCCGACGAAGCAAATTTCGTCGGTTAAAGAATGTTTAATGTCGTCGGCTAAAGTCACAGACTTTAGCCGACGAAAATAAATTATTTAGCCGACGAAATTAAAATTTCGTCGGCTAAAGTTGATTTTAGCCGACGAAAATATAATTTAGCCGACGAAGAAAAGTTTCGTCGGGTAAAGTCTACTTTAGCCGACGAAAAATTGATTCGTCGGCCTGGTTTTTTTTTTTTCGTCGGCTAAAGCCTTTCTTCTAGTAGTGTATGTGCTTCATTCGAATATTCTGCTCATGCTCTTCTTTAGATGCATTTCCCATTATGAAATGAAAAGCCTGGGAAAATTAGAGAAAGGTGGTTCACTTTTTGTCGAGCTAGATTCGATACTCCTCTTTTTCGATTCATTTGAACATGCAGCTAGTTCAAGTTTCACGTTAGGTCGCATAAAAACCATGGGAGCTAGCTAGGTAGCCAGGGAAAAGAACCTGATGAACCCTTTTTGCGACCTTTTGAAAGCTTTAGTTGGTAACAAAATATTTGCATGATTTCTTGTCTTGATGACGCTAATGCCATGAATTAGAAAATGAAACATTGTACTATATAGAAGCTTCAAACTATCAAGGATCAGTGTAGTTGGCCTTCTCAGTAATGCAAGACCTTGTGGTAAGTAATTGGTTTGCCCAAATTAAGAAGACATAAACAATATACATGTAGGATAACATTTGTTGTAGTACTCATAGCATTTTCACAGTATATTTATACAAATTCCTTGTTGTGTATTTGAAATTCATTCAAGTATATATACACGATTGTACGAAGCTATATATTACTATAGTCGGTTACTGATTCATATTAGTTACCAACGTAGGTAACTAATATATAAGATGAAAAATATATACATGATTGTGTTTTCGAGCTGTGACTGATTTGTCTGTGCTTCTCAAGGTTGAGTGGTCAATTTAAGGTGGGGTTAGGGTTAGAAGGAATAGCAGTGACTAGTCCTTGAACAAGGAACAAAATCGGGTTGTGTTTTCACGTGTCCATTTTAGCAAAGCCAGGTAATATTATGAGCAACATATATATAAATCGACGAGCTCTTCACATGCATTATATATTACCTCTAGTAGATTCCATATATTCCTTCTCATACTTCTACGTAATATATATTACCTCTATCGATCGCTTCGCTTTGCTTTGCTAAATTCAAATTCCCGAAAGAGAGTATCTGAAACTGGTCCTGGATAAGATCCTCACACATCTGTTTGCAGAATTGAGAGACAGAGAGCTTGGACCGAAATAAAGCCAATGTATTTCCTGGCCTGGAGATGGAGGATCCACCTCGTGGGGCAGAGAAAGCTAGCTGACGATGATACGAGTTTCGAATTCCCATGAGTTTTATAAAAAGGGGTGTAGCATATATAAGAATAAGAACAAGATTAGATAATTCTAATATTCTACGGAGTTGGGGAAGATGAATCATCTAATGGCTTAGAAGGAGACAGAAGTAGGGATCAAACTACTTGTGTTTCTTTCATGAACTAACATAATCATGCATAGGATTAATTAATCAACTGAGTCTTTATTTGTGTAATGACAGCTAACTTGCTGATCAGTACATATTATAGTTGTAAGAACATTACGAAAACAAGGTCTTGTTTTAGACGCTGGATTAGAGTACTGCAGGATGGAATTTTTTTAGGTGTTCAACTGAATTAAGATTAGGTCCACTATGAGATTTAATTATAACTCAATAATTGATGGGTTTAGTTGATCCGTATATCATCCATGGCAATTAGCTAGTACTAAACCATAAATTTTCATGCTCACTGAACATCTTAAGTATCTAATAGAGCTAATAAAGCTCTATAAACATATGTATTAATTATTAAGCTCTCAACTTAACAAATTTGTTGTCTATTAGTGGATCCATTCAAAAATGAATATGCGATCGATGTGCATAATTGTAATGTTAAATACACGACAGGATTCACATAATATCATACTCTTTTAAAAAATGTCAATTAACGATGTACATGACGCAGAGACTAGATAAAGAAACGAACGGCATAGAGAAGTTCCTAAATACTTTGGCAGCCAAAATTTTCATGTACCGATGAGACAAAGCAATGGTCATTGTCGACGACAATGAGGTATATATACCTTCTGCTTAATTTCATATTCTTTATATTTGCTCTCTCTTGTACTCTAAATTAGAGTTAACCAATCAAGTAGCCAGATCCATGATACGTAACACATTAACACATTAACACGCACACATGTCAATATTATAATTTGGTTCATGATTCTTTTCCAGATATATTTGCACAAATTAAGTTCAATGTTACTAGACTAGTACGTACATATATATTACAATCATTCAAATATGTTATCAGAAAATTGTTAAAGGAAGACTAATCTAGTTGTGTGTGCTTAATTAATTTGTAGACTAATCTCACTAAATGTATGTTAATTGTTCAACAAATGTATGTGAAGTGAGTTTATAAAGCCAAGCCAACCGCTCAATCGTGATACTCGATTAATTAAGAATCTTTCATAACTACTGTTGCCTATTTATCCAATTATTGAGTTTACCATACAATGCTAGCTAGTTATTAGATAGAATTCGTAGGGCAAAACTTTGTTTCAATTGGGTATTGTGTGAAGTTCGTTTTAAGTAAATAGCGATTCAAAACGATAAGAACTTGCTAAGCTAATTAAGGTTAGACAAACTCCTACTCAATAAACTAATAGTTTCAGTCCAAATATGTCTACTAGTTACCACAAGCTTGCACCAAAGCGTCAGTGCTGATGAAAGGAGTTCAGTTCATACATTATGCAGTAACAAAACAAAACAAGAAAGAATTAAATCCTGTGGCAGAAAAAATGATTCGTTGATGATATATATGTATGGAAGTAGTTACTAGTTAGTGTGATATGCATGACGTCTGTCCTATAATGATCCTATCATTCACATATATATCAAATATGATAGCCCGTGATCATGAATATTACGAAGTGAAACAAAAACATTATTACTACTGCCTCCGATCCCCACCAAATTCTCAGTCCATGACAAAATCCCAACCCCCACATCCAAACAACTCCATGGCCGGCTATCCTCACATGCCAAAACCCACAACATACAATTTAAGCCACCACAAGACTCATCCTCCTCCTTCTTCTTCATCATCATATATGATATGATACATCACCCTCTCTCTCTCTCTCTCTAGCCTGACTCTTACCTGATCAAGAAGAGCAGACATGAAAAGGGATGAGAGTCATCAGACCCTTTTTGTAGCTTGAAAAAGGTTTTTGAACTGTTAAATCATATCAGTCCCTTCTAAAACCCTATTGCACCCGCTACCTACCTCACTAGCTCCTGCATATTACCTTGCAGAGATCACAGAGCTGCTCATCAAAAGCCTGAACAAACTGCTAGCATGAGTCCTTTTGCTCAATTTTGACTTCAAATCGAGCTTCTGTCTCTTGGGATTAGTGCAATATTATCACTCATCATTCTTGACCAGTCCCTTTTCTGCTTCCCCCCAAAAAAGCTGAAGTGTCTGTTTTCTTCGATTCATTTGCAGAACCACCTGCTATGGCAAATTTTTACCAGCTCTACATGGATCGCTTCCCAATGCTTAGCTAGCTAAGGTAATACTAATACCCACTACTAGTCTCTCTCGTCTCTTTCCTGGCCTCAGATTTTCTGACTAGCTCTAGCTTCTTCCATTTCTCTCACTCCCAAATGATGCAATTTACCGAAACACCACCCCAACCCTTACACCAAATTGTGACCACACCATCGTTCTCTCCAAATCTTCCCATCATGAACAAAAACCAGACGAACCGTACGCTTCCCTGGCCTGGTTTCCCTACGTCGTCGAAGCTCACCAACTTCGGCGACGCCAACTGCATGGAGCAGCTACTAGTCCACTGCGCCAACGCCATCGAGACCAACGAAGCCACCTTGGCTCAGCAGATCCTGTGGGTTCTCAACAACATTGCTCCCCCGGACGGTGACTCCAACCAGCGTCTCACCTGCGCTTTTCTTCGAGCTCTCATAGCTCGTGCGGCTAGGAGCGGAAGTCTTAAGCTCCTAGCTGCAATGAACGCCGCGCAAGCCAACCTTGCCATCCACACTCATAAATTCTCCGTCATCGAGCTTGCAGGGTTTATTGACCTCACACCTTGGCATCGGTTCGGCTTCACCGCCGCAAACGCCGCCATTCTCGAAGCGGTGGAAGGTTTCTCCGTTATCCACATCGTTGACTTGAGTTTGACTCACTGCATGCAAATCCCAACTCTGGTTGATGCCATTGCTTCTCGTCAGGACGGGTTAACCACTCCTCCGCTGCTGAAGCTCACCGTGGCCGGAACAATGGAGGACGTGCCGCCGATGCTGGATCTTTCGTACGAGGAGCTCGGTTCGAAATTGGTTAACTTCGCAAGATCCAGGAACATAATCTTGGAGTTTAGAGTCATCCCTTCGAGTTATACAGATGGATTTGTAAACTTAATCGAGCAGCTTCGTGTGCAGAACTTGGTGTACCCGGAGAGCGGACACGAGGCTCTAGTCATAAACTGTCACATGATGCTCCATTACATTCCAGAAGAGACGTTTCAGAATTTCGAGCCTTGTTCTTCATCCTCAACTTCCATTACTACTTCCTCAACTTCACTGAGGTCAATGTTCTTGAAAGCAGTTCGGGGTTTGGACCCAACCGTCGTTGTTTTGGTGGACGAGGACGCCGACTTGACTTCAAACGACTTGGTGGGGAGGCTGAGGTCGGCTTTCAACTATCTGTGGATACCTTATGATACTGTTGACACGTTTCTGCCGAGGGGGAGCAAGCAGAGGCAGTGGTATGAAGCCGATGTGTGTTGGAAAATAGAGAATGTGATTGCCTACGAGGGGTTTCAGAGGGTGGAGAGGCTCGAGCCGAAATGCCGGTGGGTGCAGCGGATGAGGAGCGCAGGGTTTCGAAGCGTTCCGTTTGGGGAGGAAGCGGTGAATGAGGTGAAAGGTATGCTGGATGAGCACGCTGCAGGGTGGGGCTTGAAGAGGGAAGAAGAAGATCTTGTGCTTACTTGGAAGGGACACAATGTGGTTTTCGCCACAGCTTGGATGCCTGCTTGAATTCATGAGTTAATATTCTGATGATGATCTGACAACTGAATTAATATAGAAATGATCTTACTTTTGTTGTTAGCTCTACTGATTTGGTTGGTCGATCTATCTTTTCTAGTTAAGTAGCTAATGTTGATTTGGTTAATCTTCTTCTACTACTGCTTTTTAATAGTAGATGTAAGAGTGATGAGAGGGAGCTTTAATATATGTGATGATGAAGGTTCAGTTCGTATGTCGAACGAATAAACTGTTTCTTTGCATTATGCGTTTTCTTCTGGGTCACCATGCCACTCATCATGTAATTAAGGAGTCATGACGGACATTTCACACAAAAATAAAAAATAAAAAATGAGTCATGAACTCATGATGGCCTGACCTCTGAAGAATGTTTCATTCGTTAAGTTTTTTGCATGATTATTTTCGTACATTTTCATCAGCCTCAAGTTCAAGAAATGGATCTTCTTTCCTGATTGGTTTCCTGAGTTTGACAATGGCGGGAGTCCAAAATTTATGTTAATGGGGGCATGGAGGTCATAGACCAAAGCTTCATTTTCACAGCGGAGGTGGTGTTGTGGTGCATGCTGGAAGAGAGAGTGGGGGTGAAGGATTGATCATTGTTTATTGGGAACTATATAGCTCTGTAGTAGCTCGACCATCTATTGAATACGAAAGGCGGGCAGTAACTGCAGATTCAACTAATTTGTAGTAAGATGGTGAGACATGTAATTTTTTCTACTCAATTCACATCTGGTAAGTCCAACATTGTCCAGTAGTTTATTTTGCCGTGCTATGTTTACCAGGAAAGGAAATAAAAGAAAAGAGTTCAAATGCATAGAACACATATGTCGTCATGTCGAGTTGAGATTTGAGAACGGACGAGTTAAGTTTTCCGTAATCATTTAATTTCTCCATACTTGTAGCTTTATGATCTTATGTGTTTCCTTTGAAACGACTTGATGAGTATAGGACAGGACTTTAAGTTCATGTAAAGCGATCATTTTGGTTACACCTTGAGAAAGATCCGACAAAAGAGCTAGTGTTGCTCAAGAAAAATCCTAGTTATCACTGTAAACACGAAAATATCTGCAACAAATGACAGAACAACACGTGTACAAAGAATAATTTAATTTAATCAATGCGAATGCGGGTTACAATCTTTATGTACCTCCTCTGATTCTATCTCCGAATGTAGGTTTAACTCAAGGGTGACAAACACTTGTTCTTGAGACGAATTGTTTGTAGGTTGGACTTCTTGTCGTGTTGACAATTTGTAGAAGTCGATTGACCAAGGGCCGTAGAGGCTTGTTCTTGATCAGATTTGATCCACGAGTGGTTTCATGTGGTGGTTTATTCTTTGACTTGAAGTTGGTGAAGATGTCGGCTATTTGACAGCTTGATGACTCTTCGAGATTTGATAACTTCTAAGCTTGAGGTTGATGAAGAATCAGCTATTTGGCAGCTTGATGATTCTTCAGGATTTGACAACTTCTAGACTTGAGGTTGATGAAGAACAGGCTATTTGGCAGCTTGATGGTTCTTCAAGGATTTAGTGAAGAACTGGCTACTTGGGGAACTTGATAATTCTTCAAGGGGGGATCTGGATTTGATGAAGAACTGGCTATGAGCTTGATAGTTCTTCAAGGATTTTGAGGAGACTTCTGAGCTCGCGGGAGGGATTTTTCTCTCTCTCTAGTCCGCTGCTTATGTTTCTTGCTCCTCTGTCCGCCTTTGTTTCTGCCCCCTCCTCTTGGTATGAGAGAGGGTATTTATAGTGTTAACATTCCTCCACTTAAGGCAAGTAATGAAGATTATGAATTAATAATATTTCTTTAATCGAATCAATGAATCTTGACTGATTGATTTACTTGCCAATTTTAACACAATCAGATCAATCAAATCTTAAGATTTGGATATGCCCAGATCGCTTTGGATTGAATGTCCTGTTTTGATCAAGATCTTCAGTAAGGGGCGAGCCATCTCGCGGATAAGGAAGGTATCCCGCGAGGAACCTTGATTTCCAAGCAAGTGGTGATTTCTGGTTTCACCTCGCGGACTTATCTCGGACGTACAACCAGCCCTGCATGCAAACTCTGTCGTCTAGCTTCTTCGCGAAGTGCCTTCCGCAGGCCATCTCGCCTCGCCTTCATATAAATCTACTTGCGCGGGGCTTTCTCGCCTCGCCTTTATGTAAATCTACTCGCGCGGAGCCATCTAGCCTCGCCTTCATGTAATTCTACGCGCGCGAAGTCATTTCGCCTCGCCACTGTTTTACTTCTATGCGAAGTCACTTCACCTCACCACTGTTTACTTTTACGCAAAGTCATTTCACCTCGCCACTGTTTACTTATACTCGAAGTCATTTCACCTTACATTCAAAACAGATACATTAGATAGGCCATGGTGTCGACCAAGTTAGAGGGTGAAAATTCATTACTACACCCTAAAATCTTACTCTTATTGCTTCAAATTCGAATCGACTTCTTACATGAATTATTCTTTCTTACAAATATCCCTAATCCATGGTTGCCAACTTTACAAGCACTGCTCCAAGATACGAGTTTGGTTTGGTCGGGCTCAAAAACCCGTTCAATGTTCAAACCCGACCCGAATGCTTGGTTGACAACCAGGCAAGTCCGTACGTGTGAGTATGACTTCGAGTAAACGAACTATGTACTCAACCCATCATATGATTGGCAGTTTGGCTTCGCTCAGCCTTAAACGCACGTGTGTTTGACCCCAAAAATTAACCTAAGAAACTAAGAAGCTTCTGAAAAAAAGTGTCCTCCCTAATCTCTCTCTTCCTTGCTCGCAAAGCAAGTCAATGGCCCATTGATCCCAGAACTATGCTCCTGCAGTGAAATTGTGCTTCACAGTATCAAAATTCAGGTTGGTTTTCGTTTATTTGCTCTTCTGGATTTTTTCCCCTGTTCGTTTCAGTGTCTGAATTGCTTTGTTTTTGGATTTTTATTGTTCTTGGTCAAAATTTGAACTGGGTCTGGGATTGAACTCGAATTTGTTTACTTGGAAGTCTTTAAAGCTTGAATCCTCTATGGGTTTGTTGTTTATTTTGTAATCTGTAATTAGATCGATTGAAAACTGTGTGTATTGCGAATCGTGGTTCTGCTCTCAGTTTAGTGTGATTAGTAGAATTAAGTGTTTTGGAAGTTGAATGAACTTGAAAGATTTCTGTTTTAGCTTAAAGACTATCTGGGTTTTGTACCACTGGTTTAAATTTTCAGTATTTAGACACTGTTCACTGCTGACGAAATCAGACAAATTTTAATTGGATTTGGGACGTATGATTCTAATTACCCGGGATTTTTTTTCAGTGTTTCAGTTCTTAGTTCTATTACTCTGTATCACAGTGATGCTTGATTTAGCTTTTAATTGAGATGCCTGGTTTGATGTGAAAAATTGAAAATTACTGGCTAGATTCGAGTTTTAGCTGAATGCTGTAGTAGGAATTTGTCTCCTTTCTTATATCCTTCTGCATAAATAATGAGTACTGTTGAAGTATTAGCTTAAATTCACTGAAAGTGTAAAAGTAGATTTTTTATTTAAATGGGGAGGAATGTGGTTGTTTTGAATTTCTTAAGGTTCTGATTTTGGTCATTGGATTTTGATTTTGATGATAGTGAGGAATTTGACTCCAGAATGCCAGCAAGCATGCAATTTTCTCGGATAGACACTTCAGAACTAAAAGATCAGATTGTGAGGAGGGTTGGGGGCCCAAAAGCGGATAAATATTTCAATCTTCTCACAAGATACTTGAGTCTCAAGATTCACAAACATGATTTTGACAGGCTCTGCATTGAAACAATAGGGAAAGAAAATGTCTGTCTTCATAATCATCTAATCCGTTCCATACTGAGAAATGCAAGCCTCTCAAAGACTCCCCCATCAAGAAAAAGCAGCTTTGCAGGTTCTCTTAATGTAAAAGTGGCAAATGGATATCAAAGAAGTAGTCTTCAATTGTTATGCAGAGACTTCCCCAGATCGCCTAAAAAAGAGAGGACTCCAATTCTCCGTGATCGGAGGGCAAAGAATCACTTAACCAGTTCTGAGGCTCTTATTGCGAAGATTCAAGTAAAAGAAAGGGCAATTGAGCTGCTTTCTTTGGGTGGCAGGCCCCCAGGCTCAGACGAAGACGGGGAAGAGGTTGATCAGGCTGCTGACAGTCCAAGCATCCACTGTATAAGACCTCTTTCTGCTCCTCTTGGAATCCCACTAAACACCGGAAGGGCAAAAAAACTGTTAATAAAAGGATCAGCACCTGCTAGTTACAACGAGACTTGTCTGGACAGCGGTGAGTTACCTGATACTAGTTCTTTAAGGAAGAGGTTGAAGCAAAAGCTGGAAATGGAGGGAATGGAAATGTCTGAGGATTGTGCCAACTTGTTGAATAATGGTCTTGATGCTTTCTTAAAGAGATTAATAAAGCCTTGTTTGGAATTAGCTGGTTCAAGGTGTCCGGACAAACACATGGATAGAGAACATAGCCATGACATGAGAAACGTACAAAGACCAAGCAGGCCTTATTCAGCATCTGTACTAGACTTCCGGACTGCACTTGATTTGAACCCTCAATTACTCGGAGAAGATTGGCCAACCAAACTTGAGAAGGTTTCCTTGCATGCATAGAAGACAACTGAAACACTACTACATGTTTTGGTTCAAACCGGAAGGTTATGCTTATTATGTCGAACACATTCTAGCACTGATCCTGACATTGTTGTTCCGGTAACCACCTCCACAGTACATAAGTAGATTTGATGGAAAATTTTGGGTTGAAGGCGTTAGATTTGTACAAAAAGAGAGCTGATTATATCTTGACAGTGTAAGGTATTAAACACAGTGGCCACTTGAATACACCTGAAACAAACAGGTCAGTAGCACTCGTTTGAGAGATATTTATTATCTTCTAAGTCTCCAGAACTGTAATAGTTGAGTTTCTTGCTACATTTGATTCTGGGTTTCTTTAATGTAAGACAGCATTCTACTGAGATACCATTCTACTTGTTTGGTGTTTGAATGGTTGCTGCAGCATAATTCTTCAGTCAATTCAACTGTTTTTGCCAAGTAGAATCATATGCATTTTGTTTTATACAGAAATTGATCGCAATGATTATTGAAGATCATTTATGTGATTGGAAATGTGGCCCAAAGGGAGACATGAAGTGATATGCAATAATTTCGTGATGAATTTTTTTTTTACCCTAATAAGATTCTGAGTTCAACAACACCCTAGCACCTTGCACACACTTCATACCAATCCATGTTGGAGACTATATCTCATCACCTGATTAAGATGAAGATTAGGAAATAGTAAACCCTTTTGTGCACTATTTTCACCTGATTAAGATATGGAATACAAAACTATTTCTGGATGGATGAGATGATGAATATTTGACTGCCAAACTGGTTAGTCTTTGTATAGTTGTATGTGGCTGCATACACATCACCTCACCAAAAGATCAGTTGATGTCTTGGAAGAAAATGACAAAGCTATAAGCATCTTGCATAATCAAACCTCTCGTGTCAGTGACTCGGTTTTGGGGTCTACAAGACTGAAATTATAAAGAAAGACATCTGAAGATCAATGCATCAGACGTAGTCAAAGCCGGAAAATGATGGAGTTTCATGCAGCAAACCGAAACAATGCGGCGAAAACGCATCTGAACATATTGATCAATAGCAATTCCTTCGAGGTCGGATTAGGAACGGACTAACTTTGTTCGGTTATCGCTAAATTTGATTTGATTCGTTTTCCACCCTTATGTAGTGCGTTCTTCTAGTCCTAGCTGAAACTTCAAGTCTAGTTTTAACAGCCTAACATGTTTTTCACCTTCGGATTTGAGGGTGTAACTCGTTCTTTAAATTGTCTACCCTATAAGCTAAGCTAATATCATCGAATTCTTTATTTGTTAAAAAAAAAAACAGCAGGAAAGCCCTCATTACAGTTCAAGACACATACCGATACTCATATACAGATAAGAAACGAGACTAAGCCAACATTCAAACTCAAATCCACTTTTGCTTTCACACCCAAGATTTTTTCACTTTGAACTTCTGTTCATTATTCAATATAATTTGGAAATTATTGAGATTACAAAACCTCATTGTATGAGTAAAATCTCCTACTTTCACTTCATAATCAACATCCACTTTCACCATTCCTGTTAATTAAAAACAGCACAATCACGTCGAATATTACCATTGCTGCCGGTCTTGACTCCGACCCGGCCCAATTTTGTCATGGCATTAATAAAGGCCTTTTGGAAAGCTGCATTGTTTGAGGCCCAAGTATTGACAGTGGACCGGGTCCTGGTATCAGTGAAAAGTACCTGATCTGAGGTGAACAAGCCTTTGCCCTGCTGAAGGTTCTTGTAGTACATATTGTCAAAGGTTCTGGGCGTGTTTGGGTCCATGTTGACGGCTATGTTAGGGTCGACGTTCGTCGGACACTGTTGTTGCAATTGTGCAGCGTAGGTTTTGCTCATCGTGGGGTCAACCGGGTTCCGGATCCGGCTAGCGAACTTGCTGCAATGAGAGAATCCGACGGTGTGCGCCGCTGCAAAACAGATTGAATTTAGTTTTGTCCGAAAATTAAGTTTGTGCTCGAAGAATAGTGTGTCACATTTAAAAAAAAAAACTTTTTTATTAATAACTCACACATCCTACATATGTCAATAAAGTTTGAATCCATAACTTTAAAATTGTCAGTTAAACATCTTAACCAACCAAGTCACGGCTCACCAACAAAGAAACATGCTACTATAATTCCTTCAAAGTAGACAATATAGGTCATATTGACAAAAGTGTTGTATAAACCAAAAGCCATCACAAACACATAATTAACATGTGTCTTCAATTATGGTCTGTCCCAATCACGAGATGATGGGAACGTTATATTCATTTGGGACACTCGTATTTTTGATTACCTTCTGTCCCTTCACATCATAAAGTTACCCCCAGAAATGGTGAATGAACTGATGTACCTGAAAGAGCAACCATGTCCGTCTGATCTAACCCGTTTGCTCTAAACATGGAAGTGAGCTGATCCACATTGAAGGTTGGCTGGGGAAGCTTTCCATTTACACTCGATGAAGTCGAGCGCAGTCCATCCAGTCTTCCCAATTCAACTGGATATGAAGGCCCCCCAGACTGCATTAATTGTATTAGTATAGTAATTAGCATCAATCTAATACGAAGCTTAAATTCTTTAAGAATGAGTCAACAATATACAAAGCTAGAAGTTTTAATTGCATGCCACGACCCAAAAGAACAAAAATAAAAACGTAGGAACACAGACAAGTGGAACACAAGCATGATGGGAGGATCTGAAATTTGGCTAATGCTGTATAATCACTAAAATGAGTTAAAAGTGAAGAGATTACCAGAACTATGGCGTCTCTGGTGGCTAAAGCAAGAATATCTGCACAAGAGACTTTGTTTCTGCACTGTGCAACTGCATCGACGGCTGCTTTTGCTTTGATCACAGTATCGAACCCATCTCCGGCCAGTGACAGATTATCAGGGTGGTCTTTCTCAGCTTTGTTGCTTCCACTTGAGGCAACTATGACTGAAGCATCACAGCCCTGTACAACAAATTAAGCTCAGGTTTTGATTGATTCCTTAAAAAAGCCAGCATCCTTTTAGTTTCGACAGAATTTCGAGTTACCTGGACAAAGCAATCGTGGAAGAAGAGACGAATTGTGGCGGGAACAGTCACAAACGTTTGCTGGAACTTCTTAGTGACAGCACTTTTGACGATGGATTCGACATTGGGGCAGATATTGGCGTAGAAGTTTGTTTTCAACTGCGCCGATGTGGGAGTAGAGAACATGCACAAAGAAAGGAAAAGTGACCAAACCAGAACAAGACTGAACCGATCCATTTGAGCAGAGAAATGGATTCTCAAACACAGAGAAGGAAGAGAAAGTTGCAGAGAGAGTTTATATAGGACTGAGTTACAGTAGCGGGCTTGACATGAAAACTAATATATAAAGAAGTAGGTGATGGAGCTACATGACTGTGTGCCAGTTGGTCTAGAATCTTTTTGTGCAAGAAGCATATGTAGTGTTTGAAAGAGACTTGGATTTGGCTATGTGAGATTGTCACGATGCCGCCCGTCTTCTTGTTACTGCTCTGCAACACTTTGTACCAATTCTTTCTTGTTGTGCTAAAAATGAGAAAAAATGGAGAACGTGGTCCAAGTGAGAGAGAAATATAGGAGAAAAGCTTAGAACGTAGCATCCACGTTAACCTTCCTGCGGGCTTCTTTTGGTTTACCAGAGAACAGAACAAGAGTAGTGAAATACTGGACCAGCTACTTGACAGAGGTTTTTGATAATTGAAAAACATAATAGATGGTATGATTGAAAATGACTTGTGGAGTTTTTAGGGCAACAAGATGAGATTACATTATTTTAAAAAGTCCTTCTTATCTTCGTAATTCTTAGATATTGATAATAAGATTTGTCAACCAAACCAAGCTGATGGACAATGCTGAATATCACACCAAGCTAATCCTATTTTCCTCATTTTTTAGGAAATGGACAAGAAAAGATTTTGTTGGTAAACATAAATTGCTATACACTAAATTTAATATAAAGTAGTTTAATGGTTCTTGTCTAGTTTGGTGTGCTTTCCAACCTATGTTCAAACCACAACAATATCAAAAGTGGTCAGGAAAATGATTGCAATGTCTTGTTGTCTACCCGTAGCGGATTAATCTTTTAGTCTAGAAAACATTTGGGAAAAAAAAATCTGGTACTGAGAAACCTACCAACAAACACTACCAGAACAAGCACTTTAGCCGACGAAAAAATTTCGTCGGCCTGTTAAAAAAATTCGTCGGCTAAGACTTTAGCCGACGAGCCTTCGTCGGGAAAAGACCGTCTGTAATGACTTTAGCCGACGAAATTTTTTTTTTTGTCGGCTATAGTCCCACTTTAGCCGACGAAAAAAATGTCGTCGGCAATAGTCCCGGGCTTTAGCCGACGAAGTATTCGTCGGCTAAAGTGCTTAATAAATAATAAAAAATAACTATAGCCGACGAAATATTTTATATTTCGTCGGCTAAACCTTATAAAAAAAATTAAAAAATTACTATAGCCGACGAAATATTTTATATTTCGTTGGCTAAACCTTATAAAAAATTAAAAAATAACTATAGCCGATAAAATATTAGGTTATTCGTCGGCTAAAAAATATAAAAAAATTAAAAAATTACTATAGCCGACGAAATATTAGGTTATTCGTCGGCTAAACAATATAAAAAAATTAAAAAATTACTATAGCCGACGAAACATAAGGTTATTCGTCGGCTAAACAATATAAAAAAATTAAAAAATTACTATAGCCGAAGAAACATGAGGTTATTTGTCGGCTAAACAATATAAAAAAAATTAAAAAATACTATAGCCGACGAAACATTAGGTTATTCGTCGGCTAAACCTTATTTAAAAAAAATTAAAAAACACTATAGCCGACGAATATAGTGTTTGAATATCGTCGGCTAAAGTTTCTATTTGTAATTTTTTATAGGGCTCGGCAGGGGGCTCGGCAGGGGGCTCGGGGGGGCTCGGCAGGGGCTCGGCAGGGGGCTCGGGGGGGGGGGGGGGGCTTGGCAGGGGCTTGGCAAGGGGCGCTCGGCAGGGGGCTCGACAGGGGGCTAAACTCTTCCTGTCATCTTCGCCTATATAAAGAACTTTAGCCGACGAAATTATTTATTTTCGTCGGCTAAACTCTTTTGAAAATTTAGGTTGACCGCCAAAAAAATTTGGTTTAAAATTTTGAAATTTTTCTACTTTAGCCGACGACTTTTCATATATTTTCGTCGGCTAAAGTCCTTTGAAAATTTTGGTTGACCGCCAAAAAATTTAGGGTTTAGCCGACGAATACGTTAGGGTATTCGTCGGCTATAGTATGTAATTAAAAAATTAAAAAATAACTATAGCCGACGAAATATTTGGTTTATTCGTCGGCTATAGTATGTAATTAAAAAATTAAAAAATAACTATAGCCGACGACTTTTCATATATTTTCGTCGGCTAAAGTCTATAAATTCACGAAAACACTCATATCTCCCCCTATATTACGTAGTTTGGTCAAATCTTCCACACAAAAAACTGTCACGTAGATGAGACGCAACCACCTATATAAAAATTTTGAAACATTTACCTTCCGACGATAGGGCTCCCCATAAGAAATAATAACGGTAAATAAGGTTGACCGCTACTATCGGCTCCGAGACTTTACCCAATTTACGTGATTTTTGAATCATAGCCGTATTTCACCATTCTGAAAACATCTTATTTCACGAGATTTTTAATAATTTTGCTTCCTATGTAGAGTTGGTTCACAAAGTTGTATAACCTACTAAACAAGTTATACAACATTAGTAGACACGTTGTGATTCCGATGACTAAAATTCACAAACCAAAATTCGACCATCAGATATGATCATTATGACGAAATATGTCTATGGTAAAAAATTCAACTGGATCCGACAACGTTAAGGGCTCGATCAAAATGGTCAACCATAATCCATCGTCACTTGTCACGCGAAAACGCTCAGGCAGTCCGCTATATTACGTAGTTTGGTCAAACCTTCCACACAAAAAACTCTCACGTAGATGAGACGCAACTGCACATATAAAAATTTTGAAACATTTACCTTCCGACGATAGGGCTCCCCATAAACCCGAATAACAGAAAATAGTAAACACGTTGTGATTCCGATGACTAAAATTAACAAACCAAAATTCGACCGTCAGATATGATCATTATAATGAAATATGTCTATGATAAAAAATGCAACTAGATTCGACAAAGTTAAGGGCTCGATCGAAACGGTCAACTCTAATTAAAAAATAAGAAAACTGCATTTTGAAGTCCTAAACGGACTCGGATGGCCAAAAAAGCCTATACGTCATGGCAAAGCGATGAGTTTGACTCGTAGCGCCGTTACGCTTTCGGAAAGGTATCACAATAGTCAATCATACACCAAACGCCAAATCTGCAGCATAGTGAATAATAAGGGTAAATCAACTATCGGCACCGAGAATTTATCGGAATACCGTCATTTTTCAACCGTAGACGTATTTCACCATTCTGGTCATATCTTATTTCATGACTTTTTTGCGTTTGAGGGTTCTACGTATAGTTTTCTTTTCCAGATGAGTTGTTGTCCACATCTGTAAATATAAGACACTTTGGCTGACGAAATTATATTTTTCGTCGGCTAAACTTTTAAAAATTTCGTGTGCTAAACTCTTAAAAATTTCGTCGGCTAAACTTTTGATAATTTCGTCGGCTAAACTTTTGAAAATTTCGTCGGCTAAAGTTCACATTCCACTTTAGCCGACGAAAATTTTTAATTAGCCGACGAAGGAAAATTTTGTCGGCTAAAGTGACGAAAAAAAAATTCGTCGGCCTGGTTTTCTTTTTCGTCGGCTAAACCCTTTCTTATGGTAGTGAAATTAAAGCACCATATTGAGTACGTACCATGCATGAACAAAATTTAGCTAAAAAAACTTAAGATTCGCCACTAATTATAATTATATATATATATATATCTAGCTAGTTCTTTTGAAGTGTAAAAAAATAATCTACTTGTGTATTTTACTGCCTAATTGGTGAATATCAGAGAGTATTTGTTTTGTTATGTTTTTTTTTTTTCCGATGAAATTCAAGAAGACCAAACAGTTTATGACAAGACCTAATGATGGTTGGACTGGACATAGGAGTACAATTAAACATAAACATTATTGTAGTTGGTGTTCACTTCACAATTATTGGTATTATTGGACTTTAATATATGAGTCATTATTTCTTTGGGATATAATTATATATAGCAAGCAAGATTTGATGAGATGGCCCATCAGGGTACGGGTAGTATATACTAGAGTTGTCAACTTAAGCATATGAGACACTAACCATGGTGGTAAGCCTCTCATGCACGTAACCTCGATATGTATTCTATCAATCAAGTTAATTAGGTACAGTGTAAACTGGAAAAGGAAACTGTTGTTTATAGGTTTGGAGTATTTGAAACAAAGACCAACACAGTACATGCACTGACTACTTCTTTAAATCCAAAACACACTTAACAGGAAATTACATTAATTAAGAATGGTCATAGGGGTGGCTAAATTGTTAGCACACACCATGTTAATAATTTCACAGAAAATAGGAAAAAGGAACAAGGAGAGTAGTGCATGTGGATTGATGTTGGATCATTGCACAGAAGATATATATATATATATATATATATATATATATATATATATATATATATATATATATATATATATATATATATATATATATATATATAACAAATGCGAGTGAATCGTAGAAACTTTTTGCATGTTTGTTTCTCTTTGGTTAAAAATCTGAAAAGTCTTATTGCTCGAACATGAATCTGAGCATGAGATCGATATATATATAAAAGGTGGAAATCAGAATATGAGAGCAGGTGTGTCCAGCTGCAGCTACTACGAACATGCGCCTTTGGTCAAAGTCAGAATCCTGGAATCAAAATCTGCATCCTCGATTATCCCTTTGTCATTTTGCGCATGCTCCATCAAGATGAAGTTGGACATATATCTATTCATGCATCGTTGAAAACATGAAATACTACTTTCTATACCAATTAACTCGATCAAGAAGGGAAGCAAACGTAACTTTAGGTGTTAATCCTCTATAGCCACTTCCAGTTCAGTATATAACATCGATGCTTATAGCATACAGTAAATATGTGTCACTGATGAAAGCAAACGTGCATGTTGCTATTCAGGATTATATGCATGTATATGAACGTGCATTATAGGCCGGAGTTCCATTTACTCAAAAGAATATGTAACTGACATCATATTGCTGGGGCAATCAAGATTTGGTTGAGGGGAGAGAGATAATACAAAGTATTGTTATGGAGAACGAGTTAGCTAGGTTCTTGGTCAAGGGCTTAGGACGAAACTGCATGTAACTCAAACGGTAATTAAAGTAATAAATTGTTCCTTTGCGGAGAAACGTTATCCAATTCTTAGTTTTGCTATAAAAGCATGCAGGTAACCATGGAATATGATCAAATTAATAGAGTCGATTGAGAAACATCGATCGTGTTACAAGGCATTAGCAAAATGAAGGGAAATATGGCATGGCACTACTTGTTCCTTTTCACCCTCTTCTTCCTTGCATTAGCCTCATCGGTGCAAAGTGCTGAAGAAGAAGAAACCATAGCCCTACCGGGGCACAAGTATTTCATTCGCCTTACCAACAATCTCAGTGGTTCAGCAGTACTCCACTTTGCATGTAGATCAACTGAGGATGTAATTACTCGTGACCTCGCTCCCAATGCCCAATTTGAGTTCGAATTTCGCTACAATCCTGTTGCTACAGACTGGAACTGCTATATGGGGTACAATATAACTCAGGGTCAGCTACGTGCAGGTGGTTTTCATGCATGGTCATCCGGCAATGTTCCTAAGTATGGGGGAGTCCATGCGATATGGAGTATACGAGACTCTGGATTCTGGTTGTTCCACATAAAATCAGGTCAATATACCCTAGAGAACAGCTGGAGGACAAGCGTAGCTGTGTCGCCAGTGTGATATTGTTGTAGGAGGAAAGTGTTGGCCTCAATATATGTGTTTTGGCCACGATCCTCAGCGTGTGGAACCGAGGTAAATAGCGATCCAAAGAGGATGGAGAGTTGCGGGCGTGCCACCTCGCGGACGAGGAAAAGGTTGAGTGAGTGCGCAAGCTTGACTTCTTGATCAGGCGAGCGGAGTTCCATGTGCCACCTCAGATGAGGAATTTTACAGCACAAGCGATCGATACTCACGGTGGGGTGAGCAGAGCAACAATAGGGAAGTTTCTGAGGGTCGGGGCGAGTTCCGGAGAGCTCTGAAGGGTTCTAAGCGGCGAGGCGCTTAGAAACAGGGCTTCGAAGAGGTTTCGAAGGGATATCGGCTCCTGGGAGCGCTGAAGGTTTCGACGAGGTCGAGAGGGTTTTCAACTAGATTGATTGAAAGTTGTTTTGTTGTTGTATTTGAGTAATTGTTGTTGATTTGTTGTGTGTCCTTCTGTAAGCCGTGGAGCTTCTTTATATAAAATTACTTAGGGCCACAGATATTGGCCCAAAGCATGTCAAAGACTTGTAGGAGTCTTCAACGATAAATGTGGCGTAGGCGATGTTAATCACTTCGTGATCGTCGCTTTGTTCTAAACAGTAGAGTTTGCCTAGAACACTTCTTGGACGTATGCTCCTTCTAAGCACTGTATGAGTGCCCTTGATTACTAGAACTCTGAACGTGCATGCAAAGTAGATATGCACAGCTTGCATGTATATCTCCTTAATCAACTAGAATTAGGAGCAATCATATGCTTCACATCTGGGTATGCCTCACCTCTATTGGATAACTATTGCATGGGATAAGAATCCTTGCCATGCACGTACAATATCAACCAGTCATCATTCTCTTCTGCTTTATTCAACCAAGGATAAGACAATGATGCCCTCACCTTTAATTAAACAAGCATTCAGTAGTGAGGTGCCCCCGAGCCAGCGTCGAAATGCCTTTCAAGATACGAGTGAGATGCTTTCCTCATTAAACACTGGCGAGGTCGCGCCAATCTACAAAGTCGAGGCGTGGCTGCCAGGTCGATGGCGAGATTCCATCAAGATGCCGTCGAGATGCTCATGTAATTAAAGGACCACAAGCCATGCACATGCTCTTGTATATACAAGTTGGCGTACGATGCTAAGTCGGGGCGAGGTGTTCCCTCATCAATTAAACTCCTCTTGTACGCAAAGTCTGTTACGCGGAGTCCATTCGTACGCGGACTGTCCAGCTCGCATGACTTTCTGACGGGCCATCACTTGTAAACCCATTATTTCGGGCTCGCCGGCATGAAGTGGATCATTAATTTAATTAATATTCACTGAGACAATTACTGTCCAGTAAAATATTAATTTGGGTGTAAACAATATGTACCTGAATGAAAATTTATAATATTTTTTTAGAAATTTCCTTACAGTATTAATTTGCTTTTAGTTTTTGCGCTACTGTTATAACTATATAACTCAAACGGCAAAGTAATAAGTTGCCCCTTTGCAGAGAAACGTTAACCCATTCTTTTGTTATAAGAGTATGCATGTAACCATGGAATATGATCAGATCGATAGAGTATAGTTGATTGCAAAATATCGTGTTACAAGGAAGGAAGGCACTTGTCAGATAAATTGCATACCCTGCCTATTGAAACCCGGTTCCCACACTCACATTCCTAACTATGCTATGTATCCAATGCACTACACACACCGATACATACACGGTGCGTTTAGCCAACGAAATCCCCACTTGTGTCACATACAAAATGGAAAGAACAGCAACCAGAATCAACATAGTAACAAGACTCGGTTCATCGTACTCCTTCTCGAGCTCTAGAGCAGCATCGAACTCTGCCCGGGATTTCGGGTCCTTGAGTATCTCATAGGATGACCTGAGCTGTTGAAACTCGGCGTTGGCCCCGGGATAGCCTGGTCTCTTGTCTGGATGCAACAGCAACACCTTTGCTTTGTATGCCTTCAAAATCTCTCTCTGTGTGAGTTTAGCACCTTCCTCACCGAAGGGTAATTCTAGAACCTTATAATGATCTACTTTGACTACCCCCTATTTGAGCCCAGTGGGCATTTTCGGTCCAAGACTCGAGAAAGACTTTGGATATCATTTGGGCCAACGCCTTTGGCCTTTTTAGCCCACGAAGGGTGGCGAGGTTTGGCGGCACGTGACGAAGACTTTGTCAAAGATTCTGATACCTCGCGAGATTCGATGTCCTCATGGGTTCCGTATCTCCAGTTCGCATGGGACTCTACAGTTTCTGACGAGGGTGAGTTGGAAATAAACGATAACGCCATCAGGATAGGGTCGCTTAGTGTTTGAGTTCGCGTACGACACGACAAATGAAATGATGCAAAGCGGCGAACGAGACCTGAGCGAGATAGGTTTGACACGTGTTGCATGGAGCGCACGACTGGCGAGTTAATCGTATCCTTGTGGGATTCTAATTGCAAGAGTCTGAGTGGGTTGTGATTAGGTTTCCGTGGTGTGTTTACGGATGAATATATAAGGAAGCTCCATGGCTTTCAGAAAAACACACAATCAATCAATCAACAACTCTCTCAAAACAGACGAACACAGTCGAAACCTTCGAGCCTCCTCAAAAACCCTTACGTTCTAAGCGTACCCTGCCTTAGATCCCAGAGCCCGTCAGGACTCGTCTCCGATTTCCCTATTGTTGCTCTGCTCGCTCCCACAGTGAGCATCGATCGACAGGTGACTAGAAGATCGAGTAAGCTCGTAAATATTTCCTCATCTGAGGTGACGCCGGAGCCCTCTTTTGCCTGGTCAAGAAGTCAGAACGCGCACCGTTCTCTTTCCTCATCCGTGAGGTGGCACGCCCCGCACACATCATTTTACTTTTGTTCCCTCTCTACCTTCGCTGAGGACGTGGGCCAAAACATTGGCACGCCCAGTGGGACCGGGAGTTTACTTTTCTAGCAATCATTGGGAAGTCTGACAACTCCCCATACCGGAGACCTTTGCTTTCTTGTTTGAAACATAAGGCTCCGCAATACAAGCCCCATAACAGCGCGGCTTGCAGATCTCTCGCTAAAGAAGAGATTCTCACTCGGTTCGGCAACCCCGACCATACTAAGTCCACAATGACAAACTCACAACCAATCCCAGAAGCAGGACCTACTCTGTCCACAGAGGAAGTCCGCAGAATGTTTGAAGAATTAAGGAGCGATCTCAAGAATGAGATCGGCGCGCTCAGGAGAGAGTTCGGCTTAAAAGTCGAAGATACTCAGCAAACTGTCATGGACCTCTCCGCGCAGGTCGCTAAGGACAAAGAGATCTGGCTCGCAAACCAGAAGAACCACGCTAGCCTCAGCGAGGAGTTCAACTATGTGGTTGGCACGATCAGGGAGGACAAGGACATAATGACCGGCTCTCTGCAAAGGATCCAGACAGAACTGGAACAGAGCAAGGTGGCCTTTACAAAAGCCTTGGAGGTCCAAACCTGTCGTCTGAATGACCATGACACCAAGCTGCAGCAACAGCAGGACGCTTCCTTCTTCGGGAGCAAGAATAGCATGGAAAAGCTCGAAGACTACAAAGAGCGCCATGATACCCTGAACACAAGGGTTCTGCAGATGGAAGACTAGATTCGGGCCCAAGCGCCAAGGAATCACGCTATGAACTATGCCAGTTCAAGCACAGCGGAGGGCTCAAGGTACATCCCGCCTAATGAGCGCCCTAGAGCAAATCCGAGGGTCGGGGCCCAGAAGGCTCCCCAATTCTCATTGGGAGCCAGTTCATCAAAGACACCGCCCCGTCTACCCTCGCCATGCAGCCCTGGAGTCACACTCAGGGCGCCGGTGCTCTTCCGCCGCAAGGAATAGGGACACCAGATGACCCGATCGTGGCTTATTCCAGTTCGACCCCTAAAAATGTCGGGCAGGCCCTTAGCCTCTCTGCATGGCATGGCCATGACCAGGGGGCAGAATCTGCACCAGTAACGGCGGCCGACTGGCGCCAACTCATTTCAAGCATCGTCAAGGAGCACACCAGAAAGGGTGATGCTAACTTGCACTATCGTGACCCCTATCCAGATAGCGTGGCACAGTATCCCTTCCCCCATGGGTTCAAGAACATCGTCTTCACCACATTCTCTGGGGAGACAAGGGAAGATGTAGCGACTCACATGGCCCGTTTCAAGGTCCAATGCGGCCAGTACGGGAATGATGACATGCTCAAGCTCAAGCTCTTCAGGACTTCTCTGTCCGTAGCCGCTTTCACCTGGTACTCCAGATTGAAGCCAGGGTCAATAGCAGATTGGCCCACCATGGAACGTCTCTTCCGAGAGACATATGGCACAATTGAGCCCGAAGTTGGCCTCGACTCCCTCACGCAGCTGAGCCAGCAGAGCATAGAGTCCGGAGTTTCCTTCCTTCAGCGCTTCAAGATCCAGGCCAAATGCGATTACCTGCTGCCTGAGCAGGAAGCCATTAAGTTGGCTATTCGGGGTCTGGAGCATCGCCAGCGGCTGAAGCACCATGGAGAGCGTTTCAGTTCCATGGGTGACCTGATCAACAAGGTCGGCAGCTACGAGCTCATCCTGAACGAGTTGGACGACAAGGCCAACGCTTCCAAGGGAACTTACGTACCAGGGAAGAACCGGATAGTGGGGGCACTCAGCATGCAAACTCCCGCTCATGATCCTTACTATCAAAGGCCGGAAGCAGTCCACGCAGATCAGGACTTGGACGATATTGGCGCGGTAGAACTGACTGGCAAGCAGGTAGCTCACAAGCTGAAGAATCTGAAGATGACCCGCGAGCCGATCACCATCCAGTCCTTTGCCTGGACCAAGCCAGAATACGAGTCGTACACTTACGACGCCAAAAACGCCCATTTGGTCTTTAATGACCTAATCGAGGCGAAGTATGTGCGCTTGGACCACAAGATACCGCCTAAGGAGGAGCTGAAGGACAAGAAAGATTGTGCCTTCCACAACGTATACAATCATGACACCAAAGATTGTGTCAAGCTCCGAGACCAGCTGTAGACTTAGTTAAACTCAGGCGAGCTGAGGATGAAGGCACCGGGTAGCATGGCCTCATTGGTCGATGTAGACCCTTTCCCGCCCGTAGTGGGCATGGTAGAGGCCAACTCGGCTGATCGGGCCCAGGACGACGAGCGACATCGAGCGCCCAAAAAGGGTCGCGAGGAAGGAGACGACAGTACCTGTCAGCCGCGTCGTCGGTACACCTACAACGAAAGTCTGGCACACGAGGTCTTAGAAGATCTCAAAGAGGCCGGGCTCGTCACAATCAACTCCTTGCCCTACATCGAGTACAAGGAGGGACGCGTTCATTGCAGTTTCCATGACAGCTGGGGGCACATGACCAGTGAATGTCGCCAGCTCCGAGACCAGATCGAAGACTGGCTTGATCTCGGATACGTCTGCTTTAAGGATGAGGGCGGCTTTACAATCGCAACTGCTGGTTTCGCTTGGCCTCGTGTTGGCCAGCGAATGATCACATTAGACAGCCGGACCATCAGAGCCGCCGGGCCGAAATCGCAAACGGCCAGCGAATAACTACATGCTCCCAGACAACCAGATGAGGAGCACAGACGACCTAGCTCGACAGTTGGTCGCTAAGCTCGAACCAGACCGCCCTTCCTACAAAGATAAGGGCAAAGCAATCATGAGGGACGATAGACCGTTCCCCGTCAAAGGTTCCCAGCCTACGAGCCCTAGGACTCGCGAAGAGTTGGAGAAAAGGATAGCGCGTCTCGAGACGTACGTCGCCGCACATTGGGCAGTAGCGATACCTCCATCCCCTACCGCAAGCGAGATGGACATGTCAGACTCCAGCAGCGAGAGTCGTAGCAGCGCCTCCCCGAGCCCTCGTGATGACGTTTTAACCAACCCTTACATTCCCCCGACGTCCAAATCGGCGATCAAGGAAGGGGTCTGGTATACGCAGCAAGGGGGCAAGGCAGTAACCATCAGCAGGTCCAAGAAGCGCAAGCTCCAGAAGCGATACGGCAGCATCCTACGCGCCTTACGGGCTGTCGACGAGGGCGCTATACGCCCCTCACAGCTCGCACAGACGCCTGAGCGAATATGGCGAGAAGCAAAAGGTCTTCATGCAGTCCTCCAAATGCCGCCAGTCACACCTCCACGGATCTGCGAGCAGTTCAGTGACGAGCCTGCACCCAAGGCAAACGTCTTCTGCCGACTCACGGTTCCACCCAAGCCGGATTCGCAGCCTCCCAGGCGCAGGCAATCACCACCACCTGAACAAAGAAGGGATCCGCAGCCTCCTAGGCGCAGGTCATCCCCAATACCTGAAAGGAGAAGGGACCCGCAACCTTCCAGACGCAGGCCGTCACCCGTACCTGACAGGAGAAGGGATCTACAGCCTGCTAGGACCAATCCGTCACCAGAAACTGACAGGAGGAGGGATCAGCGGCTTTCCCGGCATAGGCCGTCACCGGAGCCCGAACAAAGCAAGGCTCCGCCTACCGGCCTTAGGCGTAAACTGTTCATGACTCCGGACTCAGAGACTAAACGTGAGTCGTCTCAGTCCTCACGACGACAAGAACGTCGAAATCCAGAGGCTGACGCCAGAAGGGAGCCGCCATCGCCACAACAGCCTCGGCCACGGCGCACCCCGGAACTCGAAACTAGGATGGTTCCTCGAGTATCTGCCCTGCAGCGGTTGGCGAAAGAAGACAACGGTAAGGCTCCTGCAGCAGCAGACAAACAGCCAGCCAGGGACCATCAGCCTTCACCCAAGCCAGTATGGCGTCCCCGGCAACCCGAGGCTTCAGAGCCACCAGCAGCGACACCGGTACCCTCCAGTCCTAACCTCGCCGAGCAAATGGCCCAGCGTTTCCTTGAGAATGAGGAGGCCGACGAGGCACACTCAGAACCTCGCCTCAACCTCGAGGAAGACCAAGACGAAGAGCAGGCAGAGTCATTCACCTGCAATATGGTAGAAGTCTCTGGATGGGATGCTGCTGATGAAGGGTTTAGCCGCGAAGCAGATGCCTTCGCAGTGCTCGAAGGGGAACACGGGATCATTGACACACCTTTGGTCCCCGTCCCTGAACAATTATCTTTTCAGGTCGGGATGGTGTTCTTCATTTCAGAACGATACGCTCTTTCACCAAACACAACCTGCAGCGCGGCGGACATCACCATCAGCAGCGAGGATGACAGCGTACCCCCGCCATGCAGCAGTGAAATGGGCCCAGTACTGGCCCCAGCCGATGACGCTCCACAAGCAGAAAGTTCGAGCAACCTCACCCAAAGGCCAACTATGACCTTTTCTACGCCAACTCTGGACATGGCCACCCACATGCGGCCACTGTATATCACGGCAGAGGTCCAAGGGAATTTGATCAACAAGGTCATGATCGACACCGGTGCCGAGGTTAATGTCGTCACAATCCGCACCATGGGACTCCTCGACATCCCGCGCTCGATGATCCAAACCACGTCTTTAACGGTGAAGAACTTCACAGGACAGGTGTCCAGAACCCTAGGCTTGCTGTTCCTACGGGTCAAGGTCGGGCCAGCATCGCGGGTTTACATTTTTTTTTCGTCGAGTGCGTCTCCTCTTACAGCATGATCCTCGGCCGAAACTGGATCCACAGAAGTTTTTGCGTGCCTTCCTCAATGCACCAAGAGCTCATGATCTGGGACACCGAGAAACGCGAGGCAGTCATCATCAAGGCCGACCCACGGCCTTTCTCTATTTCCGCCAACCTCAACGATGCCCGATACTATAATACGGACTTGGGCCCGTTGGATGTTCAAGGCGTCGACCACAAGGGCCGCCCATACGGAGTAACGACCTCCAATCTAACGCGATGGGGACTCACCCAGGCAAAGGACGATTTGCAACGTCCGCACACCATTGCGACTCTCACATCCCATTTCGATGGATAGTGCATTTTCTGAGGAGGCACGCGAGGCTGGCGAGTCCTTGTGCGAAAGACTCCTTTCATACTGGGCCGAACGCGAAGCCTACGACAAGGTCGCGACTATGGAATATGTCGATGAAGTGGTGGATTATTCTGATACCAAGGAGGAAGTTATTCAGTTAGCTCCTGCCGCATTGGACGACACTACACCTCAAGTCCGTGACCCCATTTTACAAGTTGACGTAGGGACTGCAGCAAAGCCCTTACTCATTTCCATCAGCGCAAAGTTGGCGGAGGACAAAAAGGCAGCCCTCCTTGACCTATTACGCGAGTACAGGGATTGCTTCGCCGACAAATACGAAGATATGCCCGGCTTGTCCCCGGACTTGGTCTGCCACCGACTACCAACTTATCCCGACCGGCGTCCAGTCCGGCAAGACGGCCGCTTCATGCGAACTGAAACCCAGATCGTGGTTAAGGAATAGATCGAAAGCATGCACCGATCGGGTATTATTCGCGTGGTGAAATATAACGAGTGGTTGTCTAACGTCGTCCCCGTCCGCAAGAAAAATGGCAAGATGCGTGTCTGTGTTGATTACCGAGATCTAAACAACGCAACACCAAAGGACATATACCCCATGCTTGTGGCTGACCTACTCATTGATGTCGCCGCGGGGCATGATGTGTTATCCTTTATGGACGGCACGGCCGGGTACCATCAGATTCCCGTCACTGAGGAGGATCGCCACAAGACCGCTTTTCGCTGTCTTGGTTTTGCTGGCGCGTTCGAGTACGTTGTCATGCCCTTCGGCCTTAAGAACGCGGGGGCAACGTACCAGCGCGCCATGAACCTCATCTTCCACGACATCTTGGGTAAGTTGATCGAAGTCTACATCGACGATGTGGTGGTCAAAACCAAATCGCGAGCAACCCACGTGGAAGACTTGCGGCAGGTGTTCACACGGATGCGCAGACATAACCTCAAGATGAACCCCGCCAAGTGCATTTTCTTTGCGGAGGCCGGTGACTTCCTTGGTTTCCTAGTGCATCAAAGAGGCATCGAGATCCCAAAGGACAAAGCACATGCGGTAATCACCGCTTCGCCCCCCACTACCAAGAAGGAGCTACAACAGCTACTAGGGCGAATCAACTTTCTCCGCCGCTTCATATCAAACGCGGCAGGGAAGGTCCAACCTTTTTCACCCCTCCTTAAGCTCCAGGGGGCAACCGAGTTCGTATGGGAACCACAACATCAACAGGCCTTCGATCGAATCAAGGGCTACCTTACGAACCCACCAGTCCTGATCCCGCCTCGCGACGGCGCCCCGCTCAAACTTTATATCGCCGCTGCCGATTTGTCCATCGGCGGACTCCTGGCCCATGATGATGAGAACGGGGTAGAACATACCGTCTATTACCTTAGCAGGGTTCTAACGGACTGTGAGACACGCTACTCGCCCATGGAGAAGTTATGTGTCGCCCTATACTTTGCAGGGTGCAAGCTGCGCCATTACATGCTTGCCTTTACCACGGTCGTCATCGCTCAATCCGACCTGGTCAAATACATGCTTTCTCGCCCTATCTTGCGGGGACGTATCGGCAAGTGGATCCTCGCCATGTCCGAATTCTCGTTGCAATATGTTCCGCAAAAGGCAGTAAAAGGACAGGCAATAGCGGATTTTCTTGCCCATCACCCACCATCAGAGCTCACAGCGTTTCGCGAGTTGGACTTCGCCACGGTAACACTCGCTCCCTGGACCCTGTACTTTGATGGTTCACGGACTGATACCGCAGCCGGAGCCGGGATAGCCATAGCCAATCCCGCTGGAGATCGCTTATCCTACTCGTTCCAGCTCGATTTCAAATGCACCAACAACCAGGCCGAATACGAGGCGTTGATCATCGGTCTAGAGATTTTGTTGGACTTAGGAGTCCGCGAGGTCCAGATCTTTGGTGATTCTCTGTTGGTCGTTAACCAGTTGGTGGAAAAGTTCAAATGCTTAAGCTTGTCAATTGAACCATACCTACGCAAGGCATTCGAGGTGTTGGATCGATTTGACGACGTTTACATCGAGCACATACCACGTGAATTTAACTTCGCCACCAACGAGCTCGCCCAAATAGCGTCTGGCCTCAGCCTGAGAGACGGAGTGCGCGAACGCCTGCTCAAGGTCGAATGCCGTACTCTTCCCTCTTTCGTCGCCAGGGGGAAATTTCGGGACACCATCCCAGAAGTTGCAGCCTTGGACCCCATCGACGAGGATTGGCGGCTACCATTTATCGCCTACCTCCAGAACCCCAATGACGCCGCTCATTCCAGGCAAATCCGCTTCCTCGCCTTAAACTTTGTATTATGCAATGGCGAACTCCGGTGGCGTAGGGAAGACGGCAACGACTTCCGCTGTGTATACGGGAACGAAGCTAAACGTCTCATGCGCGAAGTCCATTGCGGAGTTTGCGGCTCGCATCAGGCCGGGCCCAAAATGCGCTGGCTAATCTGCCGCCATGGATACTACTGGCCAACCATTCTGAAAGACTGTATTGCCTTCGCCAGAGGTTGCCAAGACTGCCAGACTCATGGACCAGTGCAACATATCCCCAACATCCCGCTGCAGCCCATCATCAAACCTTGGCCGTGTCGCGGATGGGCAATGGATTTCGTGGGCATCATTCATCCCCATTCCTCTGAGCAGCATAAGTTCATTATCGTTGCCACCGATTTCTTTACCAAATGGGTCGAGGCTGAACCACTCAAAGTCGCCTCCGCCAACTCAGTGCGCAACTTCATTTTCCGCAATATCATCTCACGCTTTGGTATCCCGGAGTGCGTTGTCACGGACAGGGGGGCAGCTTTCATGGCCGATTCAGTTGTTACGTACTTAAACGACTACGGCATCAAGCTTCTCCACTCTACGCCCTATTATGCTCAGTCAAACGGTCAAGCGGAGGCTAGTAATAAAGTCATCCTTGGCATCCTCCGCAAGATGTTGGAGTTGAACCCACGTGTTTGGCACCAGGAACTTTACCACACTTTGTGGGCCTACCGCACCTCCAAGCGAGGCCCAACGGATACCACACCGTACGCTCTCATGTACGGTCACGATGCCGTCCTTCCCCTTGAGATCAATATCGCTTCGCTCCGCGTTCAGGAACAGCATCAATTACTTGGCGAGGATTACGTCCAAGCCATGTGGCAGGAGCTTGAAGATCTAGACGAGCACCGCGTTGCCGCTTTCAACAATCTAGTCCTTGAGAAACAACACATCGCCCGCTCTTATGATAAGATCACGCGCGGACAGAGCTATGCTGAGGGCCAGAAAGTGTGGCGTGCAGTATTCCCGCTTGGGGACAAAACCGACGGTCGAGGCAAGTGGTCCGCTCGCTGGGATGGACCCTTCATCATTCATCGTATACTTCCCAAGGGGGCATACCACCTGCGCGACTTGGACGGTATTATTCATCGCAACCCGATTAATGACCGCTTCCTCAAGCGCCACATTGCAGGAGTCTGGGAGCGCGAGGATCCTCCACCTCCACCAGATCCCGCCACTACAGTCAATAGTGCTACGCGCCATCGCGTATTCACTCAGCCGCCCACCACTAGGGGGCAACCCGGGACAGAAGACTAGTAGAATACATTGTAACGTACCAGCCTAAAAAGGTCAGTATTAGATTGGGGCCTATTCCAGAGGCCCTAAAAAGTTCTATTGTTTTCTTTAGTCTCTCTAAACGTGCAAAGTCTACACAAAGACTAGTACAAGATTAGGGCCTACTCCAGAGGCCTAAAAAATAAATTCATTTATTTTGCCTTTCTGACTCTGTTCAATACATGTTTCGAACTGTGGCTTTGCGGCCAAAGCAATTACATTGACAGAAAGTTGAACTTAGACTATGTTTACATTTCAAAAGCATAGATCTACAAATACTGGAAGCCTCGTCCCGCATGTTTCGCAAGGCTAAAGAAAGGGCTACCGTTGCGTCCTTCGCCCAAAATTGACAAACGTCTCGTTTCTTTAGACCAGCGCGAGCCTTGACACCGGCCTGGACCTAAGACAAATTGTTGGGAAGCTAGAGGTCCAGTGGGTCAAAGATCCCTCATGCTACCACCGGTCTTCGTTTGAAGGGCCGGTAGAGCCTCACGCGCTGATAGTACGGCAGGCGCAAGGCAGAGAATACCCAACATTTGGTCAGGCCAAACAAAGGCTTGACCTGAGAGTAGATTTTCAGAATCACTCTCGGCCTAAGAGTAGATTTTCAGAATCAGCAAAGGCACAAAATGGGAATGTATGGTTGGGGGCTTTGCTCTAAGCATGGACAAAAGGATGAACAGAAGAGAAAAAGAAATCATGGCGAGGGGGCAAAGACTTCACTGATACTTCACCCCGGCCAAGCGTTTCTTTTTATAGGCAGAGAGGGCGATTGTACATTCGACAGTTGTCCTCCACACAATGTTTGCTCCGAGATACGGGCTTTGGAGATAAGGTCAGACACGTTTTTCAATAATAACTACCCGCGTTCCGAGCGAGTAGTTACATTGGAAACCGTCACCAAATCTGGGAAAAAGATTGTTTCCTGACAGTTATTGCACGTAATAGTTGGCAAAGAGCGGGGAAAGTTCAATCAGGCGACATTATCATAAAGTTCGTACATAGGGGGGGGGCAAATACATGTCAAACCTAAGCACGCCTACAAACCCTATACAAATCTAAGAGCATGCCTTCTAAGGCTAATTCTTCATCATAGGTCTGGGCTTGAACTTCTTCGGCAGCAGCAATGGCCGAGTCCAAAGCTTCCTGGGCCTCCTCTGCGGCCTGTAAACGGGTTTCCACCTCCACAGCGCGGGCCAAGTCTTGGCGAGCTTGAGCAAGTTGAGCCTGCAGCTCTGCTATCTGAGCTTCCAGGGCCTCCACTCGCCGAGCATGGCCAGAACTTGGATTCTCTGAAGACGCTCCCGGGATGCCAAAGTCACCAAGCTCGGCCAAGAGGTTTGCCATCTGATTGTCTAAGTTTTGGCGAGCTTGCTCATGGGAAGCTGATTGAGCACCGATATCCAAGACTTGGCGAGCCTGCGACTCGACAGCGCTGGCCAACTCCAACGCTTGGTCCAGAACAAGATTGCCGCCAGTGAGATGTCGATCCAAAGCTTCATGAGCCTCGCGAATACGTCCTACCAAGTCAAACACGTTCGAACGAGAGCCGTGGTGCAGCAACCCATGAAGGAAAGAACGAGCTAGGCGAATGGGCTCCGGATCAGCAGGCGGAGTAGTTCGGGCCCAAAGACGAGCGGCCCGGGTGCCGAAGGAAGAAGACTCCTCGCCAGGTGTTCTCGTTAGAGCCGGAGTGGTTGGTTCAACCTCGGCAGCCGCCTCAATCTCTGGAGAGGGAGGCGGAGTGCCACGAGCTGTTTCTGTCTCCACCAAGGGAGCAGTAAGATCCTTTGTTGGAACCGCCGGAGGCACTTCGTTGGTACGACCCGCTCGGCCCAACCGCAGAGGAGGGACCCAAAGTATCAATTGGAGGCCTTCGGGCAGAGACGTCAAGGGGGCAGTAGGATCGGAGACCTGGTTAGACTGGTCAAGAGCTGCATTTTCAACAGGAGTCAAGGTTGGCTCTGGGATTGGACCAGTTTCGCCCGAAGCGGCGGTTGGAGAAGACGGTTGTACGACTTCCTCAGTAACCTTGCCAGCCCCCTCGATGATCGTGGCAGTCTCCTCCGCGGCCGCTTCGACAGTTTCTTCGAAGATCGTCTCCTCGCTGGCTTCAACATCTTCTTCGAGGGCGATCCCCTCGCTGGTCCCACCAACTTCTTCGAGGACTAGCTCCGCACTTGCCATAGCGACTTCCTTGATTACCAAGGGTATTTCTCTAAAGAGTGGTTCTGGAGACGAGACTTCCGTCATCACGGGCGCCTCTTCAACAGCGAGGCGAGGACGAGTGCGGCGGTCCTGTCAAAAGCAAGGTTAGCGAGTCGCTCTGACTTAGGAAAAATTAATCCGAAGATGATTCGCTTACCGGGTTGCTTACCAAGCCGTACTCTCGCTGGTACCACGCATCCTCCAGCAAGTCCTCTTCATCCTCGATAGGACGCTTCCGCGAGCTTTCGCCGCTCGTTGGCCGAGGAACGACAGGAGTAGTCTCGCTGTCGTGGCCCGCCACAGTTTCCCTCCGGACAGGTGCTTTTCCTCTGACAACTTCAGACCTGTCGACGTTTCTCCTGCGGGGGGGGGGGGGGCAGACTGAGAAGAAAACAAGAGGGTTAGAGAGAAGCATTTTATCAATATGTCAAAGGAAGTTCGAAATTTACACACTTAGTGACATACCTCGAGTGCGAGATCGCGTTCTCGAATGACGACCCCCGTCGGGCGGCGAGCAGCATAAACTGGTGGGAGCGCGAGCCTAGTTCTCGTCGCAGCCCCTGAACCCCTCTCCGCACGGTCGCGCTGGCCATCGAGGATGACACGGTCTGATTCGCCCAGAGTGACGTATAAAGGACGAAAGACGGTGGCGAAGACAACATCGTCTGGGAACTCCCAATGGTTGTCAGACAGGGACCGCCACCAAGCGAGGTAGATAGGGTCGACACCATGCGAAGGCTCGATCTCCAGCAAGTTGGGAGAAAGAGGGTAGATGTTTTGCAACGGGGTGACCCGGTTGGACTCACCAACTTTCCTCCACAAGGTGTACTTGTTGACCGAATGGAGAAGCGGATAAGGAATCCCTTGATGGAAACCAAGTTGCCTTGCGAAGTGATTGGGGGCATACAGCTCGAAGCCTTGTTCATCCTCGGCGAGCTGAAGGTCGCAGCACGAGGTTGCTCTCACGAAGGCAGTCCTCGCATCGATGTCCGAGCCGTGGCGGGGGAAGAAGCCGGTCTATAGGACTTCAGGATGGCGCCGGCGAACCATCATATCCAGGGTCGGAGGCGGCTCAATGTGGTTGTAGAGGATGGAAAGGCTGGCGAAGAAGGACAGAGGAGTCCGATTTGCGGCGTTCCTGCACACAACAAAGCCAAGCAGCTGGTCCTCGGGCAGGAATTCCACCGGGGCTCGCCGGAAGAGCGGAAAGTATAGCTGCGTCCACAGGTCCAGGATCCATAGAGGGCCGCCAGAAAGATGGAAAGGCCTTAGGGACAGCAGGTGCAGGGTCCGGTAGAGTGCGCCTAGTACAGGTTGCCCTAGCCCGACTTCAACCCCGTTGTACAGTGCTTCGGCCAGCTTGGTCCATTTCCCGGTTGGTTTGTGAGCACTGCCGCAGAAGACAAATTTGTCGAGCCAATACTCCAGGAAAGCGATGCCTCCTTCGTGCGGCTCCGCGTGGCCTATGTAAAATTTCCCCAACGCCCTATATGAACTTCTCAAGGCGCGGCGGGCCCCCAAGTTGCAGGCGTATGTGAACTCGGTCGACGCAAAGTCGTCTGGCGCATACGGCTTTGCGTGAGTTGGCAGTCCGGTGATGGCGAGGATGTCCAGCAGAGTGACGCCCATCTGCCCGAAGGGGAAGTCGAAGGTGTTGGTGGCACTGTTCCACAAACAGGCCGTGGCAGCGATAGGCGCTCAGTCGGTGTGAGGGGCAGTGAGAAACTCAGGGCAATAGCTTCATGAATGCCAGTCGCTTCCCAGATCGTTTGGTCGGTCCGGAGGCACTCCGCGTACCACGCTCGATCCTCTGCAGTGGCGCTGGGCCACTCCCCGACCCGGACATTTATATGGGAACGGGCTTGCCAAGTAGAGAAGTTCCTCGGTTCGCGCCGTTGGGCCAGGATTGGTCGACGCACAGAGGCATTGTAATGGTTGAGATCGACGTCGGACAGAGGCTTTGAAGGAGTCGGACCGAGCAGGGCCGCCCCTGTGTCAAGGAAGTAGATAGGTGTTCCTTGAGGCGGGTTGTCGGTGAAGCGGCGAGCAAGGCTGGTCGACCAAGACGTCGCCGCCGTAAGGCTGAGGTTCGGGTCATTGGCAAAAGGTTTGGGAGCCATTGTTTCCGGTCGAAGTAAGGTCGGTGATGGAGTTTGGTTGGTTGCAGAAGGCAAAGGCTGATTTGAAAGTGATGGTAAGATGTGGGGACCCGCATCGAGGTTTATAAAGGAGACGAACCATAACGTCCCTTTCAGTCAGTGGCCGCAACGAACCGTAACGTCCCTTTCAGTCAGCACGTTTCAAAATTCAAAAAGCCGTAATGATGAAGGGAGGCGATGACGCCGAAACATCAGCACCTTTTGAAATACGAGTTCCCGTAAAGAAGCTCAATTAGGCCTTTTCGCTTATCCGTTACGAAATGGATTAAGCTCAAGGCCTAGGGGGCAATGTTTGAGCCCAGTGGGCATTTTCGTTCCAAGACTCGAGAAAGACTTTGGATATCATTTGGGCCAACGCCTTTGGCCTTTTTAGCCCACAAAGGGTGGCGAGGTTTGGCGGCACGTGACGAAGACTTTGTCAAAGATTCTGATACCTCGCGAGATTCGATGTCCTCGCGGGTTCCGTATCTCCAGTTCGCATGGGACTCTACAGTTCCTGGCGAGGGTGAGTTGGAAATAAACGATAACGCCTCAGGATAGGGTCGCTTAGTGTTTGAGTTCGCGTACGACACGACAAATGAAATGATGCAAAGCGGCGAACGAGACCTGAGCGAGATAGGTTTGACACGTGTTGCATGGAGCGCACGACTGGCGAGTTAATCGTATCCTTGTGGGATTCTAATTGCAAGAGTCTGAGTGGGTTGTGATTAGGTTTCCGTGGTGTGTTTACGGATGAATATATAAGGAAGCTCCATGGCTTTCAGAAAAACACACAATCAATCAATCAACAACTCTCTCAAAACAGACGAACACAGTCGAAACCTTCGAGCCTCCTCGAAAACCCTTACGTTCTAAGCACACCATGTCTTAGATCTCAGAGCCTGTCAGGACTCGTCTCCGATTTCCCTATTGTTGCTCTGCTCGCTCCCACAGTGAGCATCGATCGACAGGTGACTAGAAGAGTAAGCTCGTAAATATTTCCTCATCTGAGGTGACGCCGGAGCCCTCTTTCGCCTGGTCAAGAAGTCAGAACGCGCACCGTTCTCTTTCCTCATCCGTGAGGTGGCACGCCCCGCACATATCATTTTACTTTTGGTTCCTCTCTACCTTCGCTGAGGACGTGGGCCAAAACACCCCCATCTCGGAACTAATATATACAGTGGGACAGAAGCTATACGGACTGAGAAAGAAAGAGAAGAAGAAGAAGAAATTTCTTGAATTTTTAGTTGAATTAGTTCTCTATCTATTGAGTTGAATTCTGAGTTAAAAACTAAGGAGATTGGCTTTATATCGAGAGCTAACCAAAGATCTTCAAGGAATAAAATTAGCCTATTACATTAAGGAATAACCAAATCAGGAAATCTATATCTGTCTATCTGACTCCATTAGCAAGAAAGCCTTACTCAACATTAAGGCCGGAAATTTGCAATATTAAAACTAAGGGAAAATTTTACGCAGATATGCTTGGCTTGCTAGCTACTTTTGCGAGCCAGGCTTAAGCTGAACAAGTTTTAGTGCGCATGTATAAATTACAAAAAGAGAACTAAAAATTATAACCCATATATTGTACATCCTAGTTATAATGTACCAAATAAGTAACAAATCAATGATCAGTAATAAAGCTTGCTATCAAGGGGTGTATATATAGAGAGAGGCTGTTGTATGATGGAGCAAATTCTAAGTCACATAGCTGTGCTATATATTAACGGGTGCATATATAATTATAGAGGCTGTTGTATGTAACCATGATGGATCCATAAGCTTATGTTTTCATTATACTACCTATGAATCATAATCAAAAAAAGATTTAAGAACAATGATAACGAATTCACTAATAATACACCAGAAACATGCACAAAAAATAATTCGTTCAATCTATATTGATTATTGAGATAATGAAAGTTGAATCCTTTGGTCAAAGGATCCTGAGATTGGAACCAGAGACCGGTTTGGCTAAGATCATGTCTAAAGGCAAAACAAATCCAATACTGCAATATATAGTGCCATACAATATATTTAGTCGATCTCTCCGACTTCACATATTTTTACCTCTCACATCCCAGAAACATCTGCTGCACTCAGTTGGAGCTATATCTGCAGTGCTATTAAATCATCTCCCATTCCTACAACAACATGACAAAATCAGCTGGAAAACAAAAACAAAATTTAACCCGTGTCTAAAAATCTGAGATGAATTAACGTTTTCACCTCGATATTATTTTCTGGTTCTTTTTTATATCTGATAACCTTGATCACAGAATCGCATGCCGAGCCTATTGAATCCGCAGTTCCCACACATACATTCTTAACAAGGCTACAAGTACCATTCACTACACACACTGCACTAGCAGCAGCCAAAACCCCCCACCACCAAACATGTAAAAACCAGTTGCGAAGACGAACATGCCACCATATGTTATCTGATCGCAACTTAAACTACGGTGAAATTCTTCCCGGGATTTTGGGTCCTTGAACACCTCATAAGACTCCTTGAGTTGTCGAAACTCGGCGCTGGCGTAAGGATAGCCTGGCCTCTTGTCTGGATGCAACAGCAAAGCCTTTGTTTTGTATCTCTTTGTGATCTCTTGCTCTGTAAGCTTAGCACCTTCATCCCCCGATGGTAGATCAAGAACCTTATAATGATCTATCAACACCATATCAATCGATTCTTTCTATTGAGTTATAGGGTTATGGACCAGAGAGAAAGAATCGAACACGAACAAGAACAAGTACAAGTACAGGTTTTCCAACGTAATTTGTGTTATATAAAGAGACCTAAAGCCCGAGGCAAAAGAAAAAGAAACACCAAATACGACAAATAAGGATAATTTTTAACAATTAATGACAATATTTTTTCTGCATGTTATGTGTCATGGTTTAATTTACCAAACTAACCTTATATTAATTAAATATGTTTGTAAAAGAGAAAAGTCTCTCCTTTTGAGACTACTTTTCAGTTAATTCCAATAGAAATTAGTAGTAGTATGAGTTAACATCCTAGTAAAAGTAGTAGCATGAGTTAACAAGCCAATAGTAGGTCCTTGAACACCTCATAAGACTCCTTGAGTTGTCGAAACTCGGCACTGGCGTAAGGATAGCCTGGCCTCTTGTCTGGATGCAACAACAAAGCCTTTGTTTTGTATCTCTTTGTGATCTCTTGCTCTGTAAGCTTAGCACCTTCATCCCCCGATGGTAGATCAAGAACCATATAATGATCTATCAACACCATATCAATCGATTCTTTCTATTGAGTTATAGGGTTATGGACCAGAGAGAAAGAATCGAACACGAACAAGAACAAGTACAAGTACAGGTTTTCCAACGTAATTTGTGTTATATAAAGAGACCTAAAGCCCGAGGCAAAAGAAAAAGAAACACCAAATACGACAAATAAGGATAATTTTTAACAATTAATGACAATATTTTTTCTGCATGTTATGTGTCATGGTTTAATTTACCAAACTAACCTTATACTAATTAAATATGTTTGTAAAAGAGAAAAGTCTCTCCTTTTGAGATTTTTCAGTTAATTCCAATAGAAATTAGTAGTAGTATGAGTTAACATCCTAGTAAAAGTAGTAGCATGAGTTAACAAGCCAATAGTAACACAAGTATGCTTGAGCAATCCTCTAGTTCTACTACTACTTGAATACTAAACAATAATGGAGTTATGGAGGGGGCGAAAGCTTTACTATTGCTACTTTCTGTTATTGTTGTTGATACGGAAGTTCAACAACAGGCAGTAACAGCACATAACAACAGCAATATGAATCAACACTTTGCAATAGTAGCACACAACAACATCACATGCAGTAACAGCACACATCAACAATATACATAGTAGCAACACACATCAACAATAACATGAATCAACAGCATGCAGTGGCAGCACACAACAACAGCACACACATGAGCAGCAACATGAATCAACAACTTGCAGTAACAACACACACACAGTAGTAGTACACATCAACAACACACACATTAGCAACACACATCAACAACAACATGTAGTGACAGCACACAACAATATCACACGCAGTAGCAGCATAAAGCAGCATGCAACAGTAGCATATAACAACACACAATAACAACACATGCAGTAGCAGCACATAACAACAACACACGCAGTAGCAACAAAAAACAACACACAGTAGCAGCACGCAGTAGCAACACACAACAACAACAACAACACACGTAGTAGCACTACAAAACAACAACACACACAGTAGCAACACATAACAACAACACACGTAGTAGAACCACACAACATCACATAACAGCACACAGTAGCAACACATAACAACAACACATGTAGTAGCAGCACACAACATCACATAACAGCACACAGTAGCAACACAAAACAGTAGCACATGCAGTAGCAACACACAGTAGCACCATATAACAACACACAACAACACATGCAGTAGCAGCACACAACAACACACAATAACACATGCAGTAGCAGCACACAACAACACACAGTAACATCACACAACAACAACGGATGCAATAGCATCATGCAATAACACACAACAACAACACACGTAGTAGCAGCAACAACACACAACAACACACAACATCACACAGTAGCAGCACACAATATCACACAACATCACACAACAACAACACACGCAGTAGCAGCACACAACAACACACAGTAGCAACACACAACAATACACACCAACATCATATGCAGTAGCAGCACACAACAGCACACAACAGCACACAGCAGCAGCACATAGCAGCACACAGTAACAGCAGCACATAACAGCACGCAGTAGCAGCACATAGCAGCACGCATGAGCAGCACATAGCAGCACGCATGAGCAGCACATAACAACAACAGATGCAATAGCATCATGCAACAACACACAACAACAACACACGTAGCAACATCAACAGCACACAACAACACGTAGTAGCAACACACAATAACACACAACAACTACAACACAAGCAGCAGCAGCACACAACAACACGCAGTAGCAACACACAACAACACGCAGTAGCAACAACACAAGCAGTAGCAACACACAACAACACGCAGTAGCAACACACAACAACACACATCAACATAGCAGCAGGCAGTAGCAGCACATAGCAACACGAAGTAGCAGCACATAGCAACACGAAGTAGCAGCACGAAGTAGCAGCATATAGCAGCACGCAGCAGAATGTAGTAGCAGAAACAAGCAGTAGCAGCAGCAGCACGGAGCATGAGCATGAATTAGCTACAAATGATCAATTTTTGCTATCAAATTCAAAGCTATGAGTTTTAATTCTAATGACTCTTTGAGTAAACCAAGTTGTAGAGATCGAAGAATAATTAAAGTTGGATTCAGTGAAGCTTCTTTCATTCTTCATCTTCTCCTCTCTTCCTCGCTTGCTTGCGATTTTGGCGCTGACAGACCTGGTGAATAAGAAGGAGAAGAAGAAGAATAAGAAGAACCAAATCAGATTTGGTATGATTCATTGAAGCCTTGATCACCATTCATCCTTTCATTCTTTGGTTTCTCCTCCCTTCCTCGCCTCCTTGTAATTTCGACGCCGGTAGATCTGACCGGAGCGGTGACCGGCGAGGTCCGGAGTTCGAGTCTTGTTAAACATGGTCGTTAGAGAGAGAGAGAGAGAGAGAGAGAGAATCATATCCGGGGAAAGATAAGAGATTGAGTGACATGGTCTATAATTTTGTCAAAATTCTGGATATTATGGTTATTATGTATTTAAAATTTAGATTAGGCTTGATATTGTATTGTTTTGGGTTTAGACTTCCGTCCTTATTTGTATAAATCTTTTGAAATATGAGTTTTCTGTGTTTTACAGCTATTTATAGTAGTGAGATGTTATTTTCTAGAGAAAATTAGACAAAAACCAAAAAAACCAAACCTCTTTTAAAATAAACCCATACTCATATTTCATTTTAATTTATACACAACTCTATTATTGAACTTGCCTTATATGTTTTATTTTTATTTTTGGAATTTGTATCCCTTTTTTTCTTGACTCTTTTGCCCTTCTGTTTTTTTTTTGTTTTTTCTTGTTTTTTTTTTGTTTTTTCTTGAGAAAATTTTTCCCTTCTGATTGAATGAGAAGACATTCCCTAAATGTGGCTCTTGACTTTCTTCTATTTTAAATAGGGTTAGGGCTTAGACTAGGGTTTAGGGTTTAGAGATTAGGGTTTAGGGTTTAGGGATTAGGGTTTAGACTAGGGTTTAGGGATTAGGGTTTAGACTAGGGTTTAGGGATTAGGGTTTAGACTAGGGTTTAGGGATTAGGGTTTAGGGTTTAGACTAGGGTTTAGGGTTTAGGGTTTAGGGTTTGTGGAACCGGGTTTAGGGTTTAGGGTTTAGACAAGGGTTTAGAGTTTAGGGTTTGAGCGTAATATGTGGAACTGGGTTTTCAGCTGTCGGGTAATTATGTTTAATGAGTCGGTCAAACAGCTTGTTAATTGCAATGATTCAGTTGGTGGCATTTCAGCAATTTCCTTCAACAACAAGTTCTATTGTTTAGATAAACAATATTAATATTTTTACTAAATCAACCTAATTAATAAGTTGGGTGTATTTCAAAATAGTATAACATGTGGGTGTAATTTAAAATGAGTCTATGATTTTGGGTGTAACATCAAATTCTCCTATTTTCTATTCATAATTCGGTATCAATTGGGATATATTAGAGTTCTAGGTGATTGAGCAATACCTATTGCAACACGTACATGTCCATCACCTTAAAGAACATGGAAACCCTAAAGTCCTAAACCTCTGTAATTATGCAAGGCCGTATTTCCCACATATCTATACAAATATTTATTTAGATGTATTTTCTTCTTATAAACATATGAACTCCCCTGTTTAGATTTTGCAGGAATCTAAATCTTTACTTGATTAAACAAAGTTTCTTATTTTTTCTTTTCTTTTGAGAATGAAATCGGGGTTTGTTCTTTACGAAGGTGTTCGTGAGATAAAGTAACGTTGCACGTACTCTGCACGTAGTGCAGGCTACATCTTCATTCGTTGGAGACAATAATTCTTCTCAGATGGCTAGCTATGAACAATGTACTCTCCTATAGCAATCGAAGTTTTTGAAACTAATTAATCTTACTGCAATTCGTTTTTATTTACTAACACACATCGCCTTATTGTATGTTCGATTCAAATCAAATCCGAGTGGATTTTGGAAAACTCCAACTAGTATTCGCTTGTTTGAACTTGAGTTGCTTGAAGTTGATGAAGAAACATATCAGGGAAAACTTGGAATGGAAACACACACTTTTGATCGAAACAGTAGATTCTTGAAGTTGATTTCTTTTTAATAAGATTTAGAGTTTATGTAAATCCCTCAGAATACGAGAAACAACAGATCACTACAGAAGAATACTATAAGTTTACAAGAAAAGAAGTGCATGAGTGCAAACTAGCAAATAGCGATCACTGGATATTGATTTTTCCTTACATTATTCTTTGACCCAAAGATTACAACGATTTATAACCGTACCCTCAAAATACTTCTTATGCAAAACTATCAAGGAGCAAGCAAATATTCTTCACAAGGCATCGGGTATCGGCATAAAGGACACAAGTGACCGGTCATTAGCCACTGGACGCTGCAATTTTCATGGAAAATGTGTGAACAAGGCAAGCGAATAGCTTGAACGCCATCCTCAAAACACTCCATACAAATAACACACGACTCTTTTGCATCTTCCGAATCGTCAAGGCTCACTCTCTCCAAACCTTCAATGATTGATTTAGCTGCAGGAACAGGCCTCACCTCATATCCATCCATGGATTCATTAGTAACTCTCTGAATCATCTGATCGGATCGATCCCTGATTGATCGAATTCGGTGAGTTACACGATAAATGACCACACAAATAGGCAGCATAGTTTTGGCCGATTCGAGCACCGTAAGTATTTCTTTCACGATGACTGGTCGCTTCGCTACCGGAACGTCCATGCGGGAAAGAACCTCAGACATGAGCACGGTGGACGCACTCCTATCAGACAAGAGCTCGGCAAGAGGGACCTCTGTGATGGTTTCTTGAGCTGTAAGGACTTTCGGACTTGGAAACCTTAGCGTTGGGACAACATCATCTTCCGAGAACCAACCGGTTACTGATAAGTTGTAGCGTTTGAATGTGATGGGAAGAACTGCGTCCTCTGGAAGCTGGGACTGAATGTTGTTGATCAAGGGTTTCCTAGTCTGCCATACACGCCATTGATAGTTGACAAACATGGTTGAGAAGTAAAAGTGGAGGGAGGCTAAGTTCTTTATCGAGAAAATTAGATAAAAACTTAAAATACTATATATATCTTTTAAAATAAACCTATATATAATTTTCATTTATTTTACACTCACTCCACATAAGCAAACTTAACGTATAGAGAATATGTATATAATTAATATTTTTCTTCCTTTTTCGGTTTCTCTGATTTGCCCTTCAGACTGTAGAAGAAAGCTAAATTTGGTATCTTTATCAATTTGAAACTTCTTAATTTTAACATCAATTTGAAACTCAAATACTGAACTAAAATTTAGTTTGATTTAACTTTGACATAATCAATTACATTATTTAATTACATAAGCAGCTAGTAGATAGACTAGAGAATGCATATTTACATTATTTAATTTTTTACCTTATTATTATTATCTTTCTCCGAAATGTAGACATGATCTTATATATTGTATGTCTGCTGGTTCTAAATATTGTAAAAGAAGATTAGGGTGAATCTTTACGAAGATGTATTTCCTTCTTTAGAGTGATTGTGATATGTAAAAGAGTAAGTTACACAGTAATACATAACTAAATAACAAAACACAAAAAAACCTAAATTCTATAATTTATAGACCCACCATAAAAATACCAGATTTGAGTCACGTAACTATCAAAATTTGTCATATATGACCAAAATATCCAACTTTATAACAAAATTACACGAATTGTCATCGGGTCTTCCTTCTCTCCCTAAGAACCCCAAACCCATGATTCTCTCTCTCTCTCTCTCTCTCTCTCTCAGGGCTTCTTCCATCATCGGATCTCCGTCTTTGGCAGCCTCCAGCCAACGGCTTGGCTTCGATTCTCGATCTGGAAAACCTCGCCTCACCGAGATCCATAAGGATTGCGATTCCGCTCATTCTTGACTCTACAAGAGCTTCAAGGTCTCTCCCTTTGCTTTCACGCTCTCAGAGAATCAGAGAAGCAATGCCCCAGGGTAGTAGCATCAGAGCCATCTGGATCCTCAACGACCTCGACGCCGTCGTCTTCTCTAGGTTCTCCTCTCTTCCCCTTATTACAGGCCTGTTCTCTGATTGTATTCACAACTTCTCCAATTCAATTTTATCACCATTTGGTGTCCAAGCCCATCTACTCGTTAGTGTTTTTTTTCCTTCACCTGAAAACTACAATATTTTCGATTGATTTTAATTTGTTCTGTGCCAAAAATTTGATTTGGTTGTTCGTGAGGATGTGATTGTGCTTTTGGAAGGACAATAACAACTTCTATTATGTTAGTAGCACCTTGCAATTCAGCAGTAGCAGTCCCTATCAATCGGCAGTAGCAGCAGGCCTTGTCAATCTGCAGCAGCAGCAGGCCAGGCCTTGCCAATTGGCAGTAGCAGCCTTTTGCCAATCGGCAGTAGCAGCTTTTTGGTAAAATTATAATGAGAGATGATAAACGAATATTAATTTGTTTTAATTTATTAATTTTTGTCTTTAAATATATATAAATTAAAATTTAGTTACTAACTCGAATATAATTTACTAGAATTAAATTCAGTTTATCCTCTAAATCTTTGGTGTCAAAATCAGTTCAGTCCTGTAATTTTTTTTAAAATCAATTCGCCCCCTCAACTTTTGTAAACACATCAGTTTGGTCCAGTTTGGTCCAATTTTTGAACTGATTTTTGAGGGGGCGAACTGATTTTAAAAAAAGTTGAGGGGGCGAACTTATTTTAAAAAAAGTTGCAGGACTAAACTGATTTTGACACCATAGATTTGGGGGGTAAACTGAATTTAATTCAATTTACTATCTTCAAAATTCTACTTTCTCATTAGATTTTTCTTAATTTTTTTTGTTTGCGTAATAAATTCTTTGCATTATGAAAAGAGTAATTCTAATAACAAAAGGGCATGCAAGCACATTGTGAATGTACCATCATATCGAGTGAAATAGGAAAAGGCCGATAGAGTGTTGCCTCATTTGATATTCATGCCGGCGTGCTAATAGGCTACTGTCCTAGACTATGGTTTTTTTTTTTAAAAAAAATTTATCAAAAGATGTTAATATTTTATTAATTACAACTTGAAAGTAAGTACAACTACATGAACCTGATATGCCCGTTGGGACAATCCTTCGAGACTATCTAGTAGACATCAAGCAACAACTATACTGAAGATTATATGATGAAGCGTTATGATCAATCTTTTGTGATAGCAAAAGAGACAAGTAATCAGCCACCAAGTACAAGGAAAAATGGACAAAGCCTCAACCTATCATTATTTGACCACTTCTGGAACCACCCTACGTAGAAAATGCTACCCCATAGCATCAACAAAGCCTAGTTAAAGGCCATAGCCTAAGAACTAAGAAAATACTCTAGACCGCAAAACAGTCCTAGCATAAAACTGAAAATAAAATAAATAAAGCCGGAACCAAAACCAAGGCCCCATAAGAAACCCTAGCCCAATTTCTGCTCATCAAGAGTCCTTGCCCAAAAGATCAAGAACAGAAGGGCCAAGCCCAAATATCTCAGCCCAAAAACCTCAACCTCGTCGCCATCACTCACCCATGTAGCCGGACCAGTAGCATAATGATGTCGCCGATCAACCCACACGCCGCCGACAACCGCCCAATGCCACAAACCGCCGCCACACACCGAAAACTCCAGAACCAAACAGAGATCAAAGCAGCCTTTGCAAGCTTGCAAACAACATCTGAACGAAAATGAACAGATCTAGCCCACATGACTTAGAGATCCTCCCATCTCCAATCCGGCCATGTGCAGTCTCCGACAACCTCCGTTCTTCCCTCACATCTTCGACTCAGTCGAAGTCTTCAGCCAAAAGAGAAAAGGCAAGCGCCATCCAGTCAGCGTCTCCGATTCAAGGACTCAAACTATCAACCCATCCGGCCGAACCCATCATACGTCAACTAGGCCCGAGGCCGTTGTCGACGATGGGCGCAGCCGGATAGGCATGAGTTGCCTCTGCGTGTACTCTCTCCCTCTAGGGTTTGGAGAGAGCGGCGGTAGAGAGAAAAAGGCGTCCTAGCATGTGGTTACTTGTATTGTTTATTACAAGTATTCATTATAATACTTGTATTGTTTTTTCCTTTTTTTGTTGTAGGTTAGGTTTTGTATATGCATCATTCAAGATATTTTTTTTTTCGATTAAGATCTGAGAAGATGAATTATTGAGATTGGTTTTATTTTTCTTTATGTTCAACCCTCGATGCCACAAGAATATCTGAGCATGCAGTCATGCACCCTGCGCTTCCCTTGAACCTGATCATCCTGTTCATCAGTCAAGCCATGCCAACAATTGCTCAAGAAACCTGCGCACTTCTATTCTGTCCAGTAGCCCAGTGTGTTTGCCACTTCGGCCCAAACTCATTATTGACAGCAGCCAGGTTATACTCCTTGATCTCCAGCCGTTTTCTTGCACTAATAAACTTATTCTCTTGCACCTTCCTGCCGATGCGGATTAAAGTTTTTATTCTTAATTTATACTTGATGATGACAGAAGAATAAGCGTTTTCACATAACTCATCAGATGGGATTAGTCTTTAGGCCTAGATAGCATTTGAAAAAATTGTGTGTTGGTTCACTTATTGAGGCAACAACCCAGCCTTCCCATATGCTCTAATAACGCTATTAATATGTTATCAGGCATCAAACAAGATAATCGTTTAGACTTCATTTTATAGTTGAGCATCAATAATTAGCTCATTCTTGTTGGCTACAGTAAATAAGTTCACGCCTATTAGTAATTCACACACTGGCAGACAGCGAGGGTAGACTGTAAGAACAAAACTTTGTGCATCAGAGAGCTCCATACAAGTGTGTGTGTGTGTATCACCACTAACTACATGTTAATCATGAATCGCTTAATTAATTTCTATGATGATAATACCAATGAAACAAAAACCTATCTAACAATATACCCGGATCGAAGATTCCATCCACAACATCATCATTAGCATTTGGAATTATTTTACAAGATTATTGGTGATTTGGTTATCCCGGAAAATGGCCAAGTGAAATTATTGCTCAATAGTTTTATAATTGATTTTAAACTTTAGTGTTATAAATTGTACAGCCCGTGATATATAAATAGAGCAAATAACCAATAATTTGTATTGACAGGTGGTACAGTGCTACTTAATCTAGATGAGGAACAATTAACATGAAAACCATGACATTCCCACGTCTCAAGAAGAATCTTCATTATCTAATTCCCTATACAACTACACAAAACTAAAGTACAGACTAAACAATATTTATACATATGTGTTACTTTCTACTTTTCTAGTATGCACTATAACTTTGAGGAAAAAGTTAGCTAAAATAGGAAATTAGGAAACAATTAAAACGAGAAAAGATGATGATGCTCGTGTAGAAAAATTTGCATCTTGATTAGCATTGTATATATAGAAAAATTAACTTTTGTCTTTACCAAAGAATGAACTTGTGTATGATGTAGTTCTTTGACATCTTTAATCTTTAGTCATTAGTCAACAAGCATGGAGTATACATATAAGTTCCTTTCTATACATATTCCTATGAACACATCTAGATCTATAATTGGTTATGGTGGATAATTTTATGATAAAAATGAATTAGATGTTAAAAAAAAAAAACCAACACCCTACATATTTTGTCTTCTCCACTTGCATGTATACCCTCGAAATCTATATATACAATGATGGTATATATTTCAAAAATGCATCACTGAATTTCAAAACGTGGTCACAATTTCTATGTAGAAGCCAAAACCTTATGGAAATTATTATTAATACTAGTTGAAATATTTATTCTCAATTTGGAGAGAAACACAATAAACTAGCTAGAGATAGGACTAGCATAATATAACGACGATGGTTAATGATCAACACTATATGTATGCAATTTCAAGTCTTAAAATTTGAGAAACAATTGGAATACTAAAGAAACATGAGAATAGTATGTCATTAGACCAATACTCTACTATCGGGCGGTCAATATTTTGAAAACAAAAATGACAATGTATATCAAACTTTCAAACTTATGAACGAATCCGAAAATTGTAACCCTAGCTCATTGGAATCTGTCTTTCAGGGTTTCACCCTAGCTAGCTTGTTGGTTGTTCTAAAAAGAAGTTAGGGTTCACCACCAACTCCAACCAATTGCTAGGTGATCGAAAAATCAAAACTAGCTCCGGCATGGAATCAAATTGGAGGTCGTGGGTCCGACCGAGGATGGACCAAAGAAACAGAGCAAGGGACCTTGTAGCTGATCACTCCACTCTCATCTGCAAGAGTCTGCAGGCTTTTTCGGTCAGCAAACCCAATGGACCCACCGCCCCATACGGCTGCTCCTCCGAGCACCGGCAACGCGTGCTTCCATCTTCACTCACCCACCCCACCCAGACCCATCTCCTCTCTCTCTCTCTCTCTCTCTCTCTCTCTCTCCACATTTCCACGATGGATCACGAGATGACAAGAAAAAACAATGTAAAGAGTATAAAATACCTGGAGCTGGAGATCGAAGATCACGAAACTCCACACAAGCTTACACTAACAGCAGCAGCTAGCCTAACAAGAACAACAAGAAGAAGAAGAAGCATGCACTGCATGTTAACACTAGTATACATTATCATATATCTATCGTTTTCTTGAGAGCCACGACTGAGCAGAAAGGCCGGCTGACGTACCGACGATCAATCTCATTGCACTTGTTTAATTTTAGTAGTTCACTTAAACATGCAAACCTAATCCGCGGCCTGATTCATTCTAGATTTCTAAACTAATTTGGCCTAGCTTGTATAGTTAATTGATTTTAGATCTTCTTCTATTTCATTATGTCTTTTTGTGAAGAAAATAAGATTGCGGATGCTTTGGCTAATCACGGTACTTCATTAACACAGCTGGTTTGATGAGATTCACCTCATTCTTTTATGTTGTCATATTGTAGTAGTGACTTTATGAGTCTTTCCTAATTTCGGTTTTTATAGTTTTATTTCGTTGTTATTTTGTTATGAGAGGTTTTTGTCTAATCTCCATCTCTTGATGTTTCTCTCTTTTCTTTTTTAATACATAAGAGTGTTAGGGGGTCATTCATCTCTCACTCATCTTTCAACAAAAAAGAAAAAGAAAACATTATAAGCAACCGAGGAACCTAGCTACTGCACCAGAAACAGGAAAAACATTTTATCCATAAGATTATATCCATTACTCTTAGCTTAATTTGCACTTATTTGATAATCATTGTGCTGTGTCTTGCTTATTCTTAGGCATTTGAATGCACATCTATTGTTTTACTCTGAACTAACAATATACATTCAACTTACGGTTAATTACTAAATTTGAAGTTATTTCAAAAACATATTTGAAGTGCTTTATAAGTGCGATTTGAAGCCGAATAACTCTAAATCATTCAAAAACATAATTTAGAAAGCAATATAACCAAAATCGTACACTCGAGGAGATTGAAGCTGGTTTAGAAAAACAATATGAGGAGATTGAACCTAGTTTAATTAGAACAGCCTCCCCGGCCCCTAATTCATTGCAATTTTTTCTTGCTATTAACAATCTGCATTGTCGGTTCATCCTATCTATCCCTCTGTTCATTATTATTGTAAGATTTTGAAAGAATATCAACAACTCAGCACAAACCAACCATGATCTAACAGCATAACAATGTACACATACAAAGAATGCATGATTTCTTAAACTTTACCCTTTGGCTTTCTTCCATTGAAATAAAGAATGAGAAAAATCTAGGATGACACTAAAGAGCGAGAGAAAATCCCAATTGATCCTCTGTGTGTGTATAATTGGATTTTTAGATCCTCTGGACAGTCTAGGCTTGTTTGATGCTGTTTCAAAGGTACCCACTTATCGTACCGTCCTGATCTATACGTCGGCGGGCCAGCCCATGCCACTTTATCCATCATAATATTTTTAGCACAAGAATTAATTTAATTTTCTATATAATTAGCATGCCTTACATGTACTGTTGTACAAAATTATAGAAATCAATAATCTAAAACCAAGACAACTGTAGTCAGGGATATATAATTTTTGGGTGCATGTGATTCACAGAGCTGTTATTCTAATCATTGTCTTGAGTTTAGCAATGTACCTTGTGATCATCCTTAACAATTATACACTTATGCATATAGTTTTTAGAATATTATCTTAATTAAGTTTTCTTTAGTCATTTAAATATGTTGGCTTTGCTGGACTTGTCTGAGCTAGGCATCTCTTTCAGAATAGCTTTCACAAACACTACCAGAAATTTCACTTTGGGCGACGAAAAAAAATCGTCGCCCTGTTAAAAGATTTCGTCGTATAAGGTGACGACATGTCGCCTAAGTACTTAGGCGACGACACGTCGTCGGCCAAAACGTCGTCGGCAGAAGTGCGTTGGCCAAGAACTTGGGCGACGACAACTCATACCGTCGTCGCCTAAGAGTAATTCTTAGGCGACGATACAAATTTTGTTGCCTAAAATATATTTCTCGTCGCCCAAAAATATTCGTCGCCCAAGATTTAACACCTTGGCCGACGAAATTTTTTTTCGTCGCTTAAGATGTTATAACCTCGGGCGACGAAATTTTTTTTCGTCGGCCAAGACGTCGTCGCCAGAAGTGCGTCGGCCAAGAACTTGGGCGACGATAATTTTTTTTCGTCGTCTTATATGGTAAGTCCTTGCCCGACGATTTAGCAATTTCGTCGCCTAAGATATATTTAATTTTTTTAAAAAAATACTTAAATAATTTTTTTAAATATATAAATAATGTTTTTTTAATTTTTGCTGGAATTTTTTTTTTTGACATTTCTTTAAATTTTTGTAATACTAAAATTTAATTAAAAATAACAGAAATTTATAAATTTATAAATAATTTGTTACATAAATTCAGGATGTAATAAATTATAAAAATTCAGGTTTAACGGTATCGTCGGAGGAAGGAAGAGGTCGGACGGCACCGTAGGGACCCCGGATGACCCGCCATCACCGTCGGTCAGGGACGACTGTGTGGGGGCGGTGATAGATTGCAACCGTGGAAGTATCTAGATGACGAGGGGCCGTCGCTGCGGGGCCCGGCTACCCAGCAGAACGCGAGCCGCTCGCGCCACCCCTAAGCGCCGCATGTCGGGCCGTCATCTGCCACGGAAACCCGATCGACGGTGATTCTGACGGGTTGTTTGAGGTACCGTCCGAGGAATATTCGCTTCTCGCACCCGGACGTTGTCCAGAAGTTCTCCTCATGCCCATCCTGTTTAAAATAACCATAAATTTATTAAAAATATTTTACCGTCTTATAATTAATTTAACAAAAAATAACCATAAATTTCGAAAAATTTATCAACAATAATAACACAAATAAAAATTAATAGTTATTATAGGATTTATTAATTTTTTAATTCACATAACAAATTATTTACATTAATTCGTAATTATTATATCATAAAAATTAATTTACGAATATTTACATCCTTACTAAAAAATAATCCATTATTTTTTACAAAATTTCCACAATATATTTACAATTATAATTTATATTATTTAATTATTTAATCAAAAATTATTTAATCATTTACAATATATTTACAAATTATTTCCACAAATCCTAAACCCTAAACCCTAAACCCTAAACCGTAAACCCTAATATTTTACAATTATCATTTACATCACATTTTACCATAATTTACCCTAAAATCCTACCATAATTTACACAAATTTACCCTAATTTACCATTAATTTCCTAAATTACAACAACAACAATAATTTCACCAACAATTTCACAACACAACAATAATTTCACCAACAATTTCAAATAATTTCAAACAATTTCAAACAATAATTTCAAACAATTTCAAACAATTTCAACAATTTCAAACAACAACAACAACAACAATTAAAATTTTCATCAACATAACCAATTTAGGGTTTTAGGGTTATACCTTAAACCGTGGGTATAAGTCGGGGTCGGGGCCGGGGCCGGGGTTGGAGAGAGGGAGAGAGAGAGGGCTTGAGCGGATTTTCGGAGAGAGAGAGAGAGAGAGAGGGCGGCTTGGATTTCTGTTTTTGCAACGCGAATGGTTAGGGTTCCGAATTTTTGCCTTTTATATTGGAGTTCTTGGGCGACGATTTTTGAAAAATCGTCGCCCTGTTTTTTGAAAATCGTCGGCCAAGATAATCTTGGGCGACGATTTTTTGAAGTCGTCGCCTAAGAGACCATACTTAGGCGACGATATTCTTCACTATAAATATCGTCGCCCAAGATGAAGAATATCGTCGGCCAAGAGTTCTATCATAAAATTCAGAATATCGTGAGTTTGGTAATCGGAGAAGAGGAACTTAAAACCGACCGTCAGATATGACCAGCATAACGAATTACGTGGGTGGGAAAAAATTCAGCTCATCTGACAAAGATAAGGGCTCGATCCGTTCGGTCAATCGGCGCGGTCAAACCCCTAAATGGACGGAAATGGCTATTCGACCCTCCAAATCACGTAATCTGGCCGGACCTTCAACTGAGAATAGTTTCCAATCGACGAGACTCTTATGGGGCTATAAAAATTTGGTAAAAAATAAATACCCGGGATAGGGCTACCACTAGGTAGAAATAAGAGAAATTTGTTGACCGGAACAACCGGCATCGAAATTTTACCGAAATATCTTCATTTTTTACGGGTTGACGTATTTCACCGTTTCGGTCATATCTTATTTCACGACTTTTTGCGTTTGAGGCCTCTACGCATACGTTGTCTTCAAAACGAAACTTAAACTCAACACATAAAAAAGTTATACAACATTAGTACATATAACGTGAGTTTGGTGATCGGAGAAGAGGAACTGAAAACCGACCGTCAGATATGACCAGAATAACGAATTACATAGGTGGGCAAAAATTCAGCTCCATCTGACAAAGATAAGGGCTCGATCCGTCCGGTCAATCGGCGCGGTCAAACCCCTAAACGGACGGAAACGACTATTCGACCCTCGAAATCATGTAATATGGCCGGACCTTCAACTGAGAATAGTTTCCAATCGACGAGACTCTTACGGGACTATAAAAATTTGGTAAAAAATAAATACCCGGGATAGGGCTACCACTAGGTAGAAATATGAGAAATTCGTTGACCGGAACAACCGGCACCGAAATTTTACCGAAATATCTTCATTTTTCACGGGTTGACGTATTTCACCGTTCCGGTCATATCTTATTCACGACTTTTTTGCGTTTGAGGCCTCTACGCATATGTTGTCTTCAAAACGAAACTTAATACTTATATAAAAAAGTTATACAACATTAGTACATATATAGTGAGTTTGGTCATCGGAGAAGAGGAACTGAAAACCGACCGTCAGATATGACCAGCATAATGAATTACATAGGTGGGCAAAAATTCAACTCCATCTGACAAAGATAAGGGCTCGATCCGTCCGGTCAATCGGCGCGGTCAAACCCCTAAACGGACGGAAACGGCTATTCGACCCTCCAAATCACGTAATCTGGCCGGACCTTCAACTGAGAATAGTTTCCAATCGACGAGACACTGACGGGGCTATAAAAATAAAAAACATTTCCTTACAATTTAAATGTGCTTTATTTATTTTAATTATTCGGATTATCTTGGCCGACGAAATTTGGTTAATTCGTCGGCCAAGATAATACTTGGGCGACGATATTTGTTAAATTCGTCGCCCAAGAGTAAAAATAAAAAATCCTGTACAATGAAATTTAAACGTGTTTTATTTATTTTAATTATTCGGACTATCTTGGCCGACGAAATTAGGGTAATTCGTCGGTCAAGATAATACTTGGGCGACGATATTTGTTAAATTCGTTGCCCAAGAGTAAAAATAAAAAATCCTGTACAATGAAATTCAAATGTATTTTATTTTATTTTAATTATTCGGATTACTCTTGGCCGACGAAATTTTTTTATTTCGTCGGCCCAGTAAAAATAAAAAAATAAAATACTTAGGCGACGATATATTTGAGTTTCGTCGCCTAAGGATTAAAAAACTTAGGCGACGAAATATTTTTTCGTCGCTCTAGTTTCTATATTAGGCGACGAAATTTAGCCTTAGGCGACGATTTTTTTTCCTTGGGCGACGATTTTTTTTTCGTCGGCCAAGTTTTCTCTTAGGCGACGAAAAAAAACATCGTCGTCCGGTTTTTTTTGTTTCGTCGCCCAAGACTCATTTTCTGGTGGTGAAATCTTGAATCACATTGGCTTAGAGCACTGGGATTTCAGATTTGGTTTGGCATGCCCCAAAACCTTCCAAGTCCAACACAAACAACATCAACAAACACCTTTGGTTTCTGTGTGAAAGAGGGATTCTTAAATTCTTCCCAAGTTACATTATTATATATTTCTGTGATGTGTTGCTTGCAGTATATACTGATGGGGAATGTGAAGGCAAGCTAGATCATATTCCATCAACCAAAGCTGTTGCCTTTACTTGAAACACTACTTTCCTTCTTTTCGTTGGGTTTCTGCTTCTTTTTCTCCTTCTCCTTCTCCTTCTCCTTCTCCTTTTTCTTCAAAAGGAACACACAGAAGCTGTAAGATCTTCTCATCAGCTCTTGAAGACTTTGAATCTCTTACAGTCATACTTCAGGTCAGAAATACAAACCTGAGTGTTCTTTTTCTTTGAGACTTCATTGTTTAAATTCTACATGTCTGTGCTGTCTTGTTTTTCAAGTTGTAGTCTTAGATGTGCAAAATCATGCATTTCATTTGGCTTTTGAAACTTTTGGATTTTGATTAGCTAGTTCTATATGCTGATTTGGGTTTTGATCTATCAGACTTTATTTCAAAAGGTTTCAGTTCGCAGCTCTTTAGTGACTTCAACAACTGTTTGTGCTAAAATTCTCAGATTTTGAGGATTCAGATAAGGCAATGACATGACAAGATAGTAATATAGTAATTATATATCTTTCTTAATATGTGAACTTAATTTGACAACAAAGGAAGGCACTATTTTCTTCCAAGTTGACAATTAAGCTGCACAAGTAAGACAAAATGACCTAATAAATATATCTATCCTATATAGAATATCATACTGAAAATTGTGATCTCATGTATGAGAAAAGGGTGAATAGTAAGTAGTAATTAAGGAAGGTTTAGAAATGTGGTTTCCAAATAATAATTGTCAATCAGTATGTTTTTAACTATACATGAAACTATTGTATCATGATATATATCATCATATCTGGAAAGTAGGGGAATACAAACAGAAAGAATGTTCATTACTTGCTAAATTACCAAGAGGGAAAGAAACAAAATGAATTCCCAAAGTGGGTAGCTGAGAGCCTGATATGCAAGCAAAATCTAAAGAACCTACAAAATACAACTAAGAATTAGAATTAGCCACATAAAATAGGGTAGTACTGTACTAGGAAGATATTTTATTATGGCATTATCACTGTGGTCCAATACTGTTAGCAGCAGACAAGCTATGTGCTAGAAAGTAGTTTTCCATGTTAAATCATCCCTTTGTATTGATCTATTTCAAGTTCATTATCCCAGTCCCAGCATATATTACTCTCTGTCTCTCTTATCTTCTAGGCAGAATATAAACCAAAAACAACATTGATAGGTAAGGTGTCTTGAGCTTTTGCTGCTTTTCTTCATTTGGCAGATAAATCATTGTCGATCGGGTAGAGTTCAAGTAGTATAGAAAGACAAGTTAAGCTTCAATGGAGAAGCTTATAAATCCATATGATAAGGAGTGCATGAGGATGGCCATTTTGAAGCATGAAGAGACATTCAAGGAGCAGGTTATATATAATTCTCAACAACTTCTCCACTTATCTTCTTTTCATATTTTCTTCTTCAGAAATATTAATTTTTAGTAGCATTCATTGTGTGGTAGGTATATGAGCTTCATAGGCTATACCACATCCAAAAATTATTGATGAACAGTTCAATAGATAACAGCAGGCCTAAAGGAAACAAAAGAGAAAACTGGGATTTGCAGAATGAGATCAGTTTCAGTCACCAACTGAATTATGAGCTGCAAAGAAAGCTAGATTTAGAACAGCCTGCAGAAGCAGATGAAGAGTTGGAGGTCATAGATGAGAGTGAGATTGAGTTGACTCTAGGACCCACAAGATACAGCAAAAACAGAAGGAAGAAATCAGAAGCACAACTAACTTCCGATTCAGGGCTAAGTTTCTCTTCTTCTTCTACTGGATCAAGCCATGTGAACAGAACAAGTTCAAGGACTCATTACCAGAGGAGGAGTAAAGAGCAATTGGGTGGGTGTGAAGAGCAATTGAGACAGGATGAGAGGCTTAAAATGCCTCCTTGGTTTTTCCAAGTTTTGAGCTTGAACATGACTTGATCAGAAGTATTATGATCTTCTAGGTTGATATGATGTGATTTTAGACCTCTTCTTATTGACTAATTTGTGATGGATGTTGTGGATTCTAAGTTAGTGGTTTCCTAGTGTGATATCTGGTGGAGTTTTTGTATAAAGATTAGTAATTTGTCTGCATTGCTTTGTTCTTGTTTCTAAAAGAGCAAAAGAATGTTTCAGATAAATAGATTAGAAGTCCTTCCTGAGTTATAGAAGCACCAATTTGCTGCATTATATTATTCTCGTGTTCTTCGAAAACTCTCGCTACTCAGCAAAAGTGCTTCTTACATATGCATTTTCAAAGAAGGCCTAAATGCAATGAATATGATGCACTAAAAGCTGACAAGATAAACTAATAAAAGAAGATTGAAGAGAAGCGTCTCATACACAAACAAGTAGCAGTGGATGTCCATCATGTTGCAAAGATAATTTCAGTTGTATACCAACAAGAAGTTTCATCGTCTCTCAAGATAAGAATCTTTTGATCTCAATGTGATGTGTGCAAACAACTTATGCTGACAAAATAAAATTGTCTTGTAGCTAAAGGTTGTCAAGTGTAAGAGAAAATTATTTCTTCATCAGTATCTTGCTGTCAAACAAATTTTTATCCTGTCAAACTTTTCCATTTGCTATCAAGACATAAGAGGAACAAGACCTTAAAACACAAGCTCATATAATTTGCAAGGTTTGTTAACTTTCAATTCTGGTCTTAAAGCTTCAGCTGTCAAAAAAATCAACCTTAACCCTATCAAGCTAGTATGATGGCTCATGATTTCATGAACATAGGGAAAACATATAATGGTATATATGAAGAGAGATCAAAAGGATATTGATATGGGCGAAAAATTGTGAGTTGGTATTTGGAGCCTGCAGCATTGAAACTCAGCACCTTGTGCAAACAAGACTTTGATACCTTGTTGGACAAACATGGTCCCGGAATGCTTAAGCCTTCATATAATGCTGAATAATGTTCATCAAGCTAGCACTAATTACTGTTCCGTAGAAAGGTTGTTAAAGAATTGCTTAACCATACAGTTCATTACTGCTATATAATGACAGCAAGCAGAGACCAAATTTAGTGTTTTCTGATAGTAACTTTTCATGTTATTGAGCTCAGAATCATCTTTAGGATAGTGGAAATCTGAGGAATCTAGAGCCTGATGAAAGTCAGAAATTCATTAAGTCTGACTTATGAGTGATGTTACATCATGGATTTAAATTATAAGTTCTAATTGACTGAAAGGTTTCATTGTGTTCAAATCAGAAGTAGAACAAGAAAAGGCATTTCAACCAATCAAGGCATCTAAGCAAACAATAATACCAAGCTAATTTATATTTCAGAAAGGTCATGAGCCCTTTCAAAGAGTCATCACATACATTTGAACAATATCATTCGTCTTTTGGATTCCATGATATATAATTTTCCTGTGACATTATCAACAGGCTACACTGCTAGTCTGTCCTTAGAGCTGGTCTTTAACTTTAACAAAGGCCCTTTATCACAAAAGGTTTAATCATTTAAATTCAGTCCCCACTAACAGCTATTACTATAGTCTGGTATTGCAGCTCCTCTGGGCCTAGCATGCATAGAAATTACATTCATAAGTAACCCTTTTGAGTCTTTTGACAGAAGGGGTGTCCAGATTAGTTATCTCAAGAAAACTGGATGAACATCTCATATGTACATTATCATAGTAGCACAAAATTCATAACTGTGCTTACCTATTGTTTAGAAAGTAACATCAATGAAAAACCAAAAACTCATTTTTTATACTCAATACCTTGGAATTATGTAATCTTATTCAATAACACGGTGACATACTGACATTGATATATACAAGGACATTACACAAGCAGAAACATGGGAAAAGAACAAAGATAGTAAATAGATTGAATGTAAGAAAGCAACTAGGGCACTGGATCCTCATAAAATGTGATAGTGCTGAGTGACAAAGCAATGGCATCAAGAAATTGAATGTCGCCGATCTTTGGCAGGTTTTGCACGGGCTTTGGGATTTTGAGGTGTCACTCCGAATGGAGAAAGTTTCCCAAGTCTTTTTGAAACAGAGTTGATAAATGACTTTCGAGGCAGAGGAGGCTTATCACTAGATATTGAAATGTTTCCCATTGGACTACTCGTTGTTGCCTTCATTGTAGATGTTTCAATTTCTTTCAGCTTCATTTTCAACTTTAGCAACTCCATTTTCAGCTCCTCATTCTGTCTACGCAATATGGAGAGCTCATCTGGAACATGGTGGCGGATATCAGTGGAGTACAAGTTATTTCCTTTGGAAGGAAGAACAGATGGTTCACCACCAATGAGGCTACCATCCATGACATCTCGAAGGCGCTGCTGCTCGTAGTAGATCACTTGGACAACTGTTTGAACAGGAAGCCGGTCATTCTGAGCGGAGTGAGCACAGGCCTCACGTGAGAGCTTCTGGCAATCCATCACACTACATACTTTCTTTTTCTCCATATCGCTTAGACTAGGATGTGCCTGTGAAATGTAAACAGATGTATGAACTCAAATGACCTTTAAATATCCTAAAGTATGTTAAATACTAACAATAACCTTTAACAACAGTGTATAATAAGGTTCAACAAAGCTGTTTTATGAGACAAATTTTCCTTTCAAAAGTAACTGTTAAGAAAGTTATACATAAGGATGTGCACCTTTAGGTAGATATCTACTGCTCTATACATCCCATCTTCTGTTATCCTTGACTGTTCTGGAATAAGTTCAGCAATGCCAACGAACTTTGAAACGGGCAAGTTCCGATCAGTTGCTATTTCGGCAAGGTAGTTCTCCATTAACTTTCCCACTCGTTCCAAGTCACTTGGTGGAGGAGAAACATACTCATCATCTGCATTGAAGCTCAAATGGTTCCTATCCATATGACACTCTAGGTAATTCATCATGATCCTTTGAACAGTATCCACATCAAGCAATGTGTCTCCAGTAAAGGAATAAGAGGGAATCAAGAGATCATCCAAGACCGCCTGAGCCAATTGCAATCCCATTCTCTTTTCCAGATCTAGCTGGCAAGCAACTGTTGTTTCCAAATTTTTTGCGGCACGAAGCAGCATAGAAAGAAAGCTAACTGACATTGTATTCTTCTCCCTTGGCAGAAGACTCACAATTGTTTCCAAGACAACTCTCTTTTCATGCTCTTGTCGTGGTTCGATTTTTTTCCTTCCCTTGCCGAATGTTTCCTATACCAGAAGAATTATCAGTTAGATAGAAATTAGTGAATACTAGTTAAACTGAAGAAAGTAGTATTCTGGAGTGAGTCCTCACCAAACCTCTTAGAGATTTCTGTGCATAGAGCATGAGTATAGGTCCAAGAGCATATTGCTTAAACCCTCTTGCCATCATTGCAATCAGAACTCTTTGGAAGGTATCAATTCGAAGAACAGTTAAATCTTCAGCCCACCAATCAACAATAGGTTTTGTTTGATACACCGCTGAAGAACTTAGACTCTCATTGCCACTATCACTCCTACCAGACAAACAGAACTGGCTGTCTTTGCAGGTCATGTAAGCAATTGCATCAATGCATCGGCTCACTAACTTTACTTTCTCCGCAATTGGGAGGAATTTTTCTGTAGTGTGTAAAACTGAAACCGCACCTGCAAGGCTTTTAAGTGCCACTTCATTCAGGTATGCATCAGTTCTTCCCACAAGGTTTCCAATTGCATACTCCTCAGTCATGAGAAGGTACTCTGATACGCAACGAAGCATTGCAATGTTTTCTGTGCTTATCTCAAAATTTATTCCATAGCAGAATTTAGCTGCAAGCTCAAATGCTTCTGCTCCTCCCGGAACATCAGGCAGTTCAATGACAGATATTTCATCATCAGTAGATTCAGACACCAGTTTCCTAATGTATCCACACATTGAAATTAAAGGAAACTGCAATTATGGTAGCTTGAGTTAATATCTAATCATAAATTCTTGATTTATTCAAACATCACACCAACAAAGTTTGGTTAAAAACTAGCCTTCATAGTTATATTTCCATATTTACTGGATGATAATCATAATTCGAAAACTTCAGATGCAACAGAATATTATGTTACCTTGTGTAATGAGAAGGAAGCTTCTCCAACACGAACGCTAACATCACTGGGAATCTCCTGAGAAAAAATCCTGTAAGTTTCAAGATATTGTCAAACAGTTGGAATTAATAGACAAATCTAAGGCATATATGTCTGATCAGATTTGCCAAAAGAAAGACACGAAGCAAACCATTCACTGGTTCTCTTCAAGGCTGAAGTGAGAAGCTCCTTCTTCTTAGAGGACATGTTGGCAGTGGTGGTGGGTGCAGTACTTTTCTCCCCATCATTGATATCCGCCATGGCAGTGTATTTGAGATGTCTAACATGTTCAGTCCTCCATCATATAGTGAGAGCAAAATAATAGCAGAGAGAGAGAGAGAGAGCTTGAGCTACAGTCTTAGTAAACACTGGGCTCAGTAGCACGTACAGAATCCATGGTACATTTTTGTTTCTACTTGCCTCTTATTCAAACCTCATATATATATATATATATATAAGCAGATCAACTTGCTACCTAGCTAGACCATACCATCATTCTGCAATAATGAAAGGAATAGGAACTGAAGCTAGCTCAAGCTCTCACTATTGCTCTAATGACAGCATTATCCATCTGCAGCCTCACAAGTAATCATCACATTATGATCTGTCTACCGAAAATGGCCTCGAGCATTAGAATGAAAATTCAAATTTCTAAGGGTAGAACAGAAGGGCATTTGTGATATTCTTGGCAGGGACATGAGAGAAGAAAAAGACAAAAGATGTGTAGTAGATTACTGGATTATAGCGTGTGGTATGGGCATAGGTTAGGAAATTTGGGTATTGTGAGGATGAGATTGTTGCATAATGTTGTCTAACAGCCTAATAGTTCCATCTTCACGTGGGAAGAAAGTTCAAGAAACATTCCTATCCACAAATGGGTAACCATCTTGCTCTTACATTTCTATGAGGTTCTTTTCACTCCCTAATTCTAGAACCAGAGCTGAGGCTAATATTCATTTCTTCCGTATGCATCAAAGAACGCTTGCCTAACAATTTGGCTCATATTTGGTTTTCTGTACTCGTTGTTTTGAGCCTTCTCTGTCCATGCTAACCAATTCGAGCCCTGAACATAAGCATCTGAGTAACAATTGTCTGATTGGTATATTGGCCTAGTGCAATGGCAAGTTTTAGCAAGGCATGTGAGAAAGAATGAGTCTGTCCCAATCATCACTACCTATAAGGGGCTAAAACCGTGAAAACCGGGAGTTCTTTCTATCATTTTTCATGAACTAAACAAACAAAGAGAGTGACTTGACTAGATTTTCTGCAATAAATGATGCTTCAAAACTTAAAGAAACAATAGCACCTGTTTACATCAAGGCTCCATGCAGAATGTGCCTTCCACGTCAAGAAAAAAAATGAAGGGCCCTTCACCATGGTGATGGATCATTAGACACAAATTGGTCACTTGATCTCTTCACTTTGAAATAGTTTGTGGCTTGTCATTCTTTGGATTAGATAAGATATGAAATAATGCAGAAAATAAAGTTCTCGGTGGCCCGTCGGCTGCTACCAGCTATATCTGTTTGGCATTCTTTAGCTATCAAATTGTGAATCCCTGACCTCTAGGCTAGGCTCTCTACCTTCCTTGTTTTCATTTCTTTGTACCTACTGGGAAATTCAATATCACAATATCAGATAACAGGATGGTTACAGCAATATAATGGTGGAACTTCTGATCTCTTAGAAAGACAAAGTGCTACAAACAGAAGTATACATTTTTTTTTTTTCCACTGCTGTCGAATTCTTGCATACAACCGTTGTCTTACAATCTTTCTCTTCGACAATTGGTCATGTCATCTGGTTTGGAATGGGGCAGTTGGGCACATGAGGGAAGAAATAAAGGCCTTATTTTTCAGACTCAGCATCTACCTAGCTATTAGTAGATATGATAATTTGAACAAATTTTGTTCTTTTTTTTTTAGAAGGATGATAATTCCAACAGATAGTACTACCTAAGGCAATAATTTTCAGATAGCTTCACGGTAAATAAGATTCCTGCTGGGTTTTGATTTGTACCTGATCTACCAACCTGTCCTTCGAGCATTATCCTGTTTTGTGTCCTTACTAAATTGACTACTTGAATGTGCTAGCTTTACAGGTTGAGGCCACAATGAAGAGGAACACCATTGACTCTGAGTAAGACCATATATGAATGATTGCCCCATCCCATGTGATGGTTTGGATGAAACGTTCACAATCAGAAAAAAGGCCGACTCAATTATTGAATAGGAAAATGGTGAAATCTGATACTAACTGATGCAGTAATAACTAATAAGGGCTCACCCTAGCAGCCACCAGAAGATATGAACCGTGGAGTTACTAAGCTAGAATGTGATGAATGATCTGCCGCTGGAAGAAAATACTGTCGCAGATACACAGACATATGTTTAGGCTGATCGGTTGCTATCTTCTTTTCGCATAAAAACAAATTTCTGAATTTGGAACTTCATGTATTAAGCCAAATGCAAATGAACAAGTAACAGAACCTTCAGTCAGAAATATCTTATATAGTTATATCATAACCCTACAAGGGTATTACATAAACATCAAGAACATGGATCAAATATTCAAAGGGGCTAGTGAAGAGGGGATTAAAAAATATTGCACTTCTTATCTTCTCTTCACAAAAAAGAAAAGAAAATCAAGTGTACTGCATAGTCACAGAAACCTAACAGTCTCTTTACACTAGTAGTTTGGTTGCTCTATTGATTCTATCCAATCCATGCAGTCCCTTCATGTTTAAGCATTTCTGGATTCTAAAGCTGGTAGATGATAATGGTATTGATCTTACGCAGAATTAGTGATCGAAAAAGAATAAAGGCCCTTGAAAAAGGGTTACACTCAATTAGTGAGAAAACTGAGACAGGGAACTGCTTGACATATCAATTAGTGAATAAACCTAAATCAATAAAGCAAAGCACACAGGCTGGACTTGAATGACTAATACTAATTCGCATCGTCGGCAACAATGTAAACTGTTAAAATAATTCATAGCGGTGGTAAGCAAGTCTTTTTACTCTGTGCATCCTAGTAACTGTGGGAAAAGAAATAATGCCATATTTAGCATGGTTAAGGATCTCCCTAGCTAGCGATACCTATTAGAAGATGTGAAAATATGTATGAAATGTATTCTGAAGCATCACTGTGTCTTCCTGCTGCTGGGTTTGATTTGTACCTCACATCACCAAACTTGTCCTCTGGCAGATGAAGACGATCATCTCTATAAGCAAGAACCATTATATCTAAGACCATATACAGGAGGCTGCCCCATTACACATGTGGGTGTGGATGAACATTTCAAACAGAAAGAGATTTGGCACAATAAATGATCAGGAAAATGAATTCATCTGCTACTACGTACTGTGCAGAAAGTCAGAAACATATGGGCTCACCCCAGAATATTTCCACCAGAAAATTGAACCAGGAGTCACAAGGCTACAATATGTGATGAAAAACTATTGTCTATGTTCATCTTCTGATGTATATTGTATACATGACATACTACGCCATTTGATTTCCATCATATTTGCTAAATGGCCTATATATATTAAGAGTTTGGTTAGAACAATTCCGATGCAGAAGCTGATTGCACTTGTTTGTTTGGTTTATGATATGACAACAAAGCTAGACAAGGATACAACTGCATCGGATAGTCACAGAAGCCTAACATTCTTGATTGATCCTATCCAAAAAGATGAAGCCCCTTCATATTTGTAACCAATGATTCATATCAAGCAATGACAAATGATGATTTCAATTGGCAAAAACTAGCGAAGGAAATAGACTAAATTTATAAGAGCTTGATTTGTCGACAGAGACCTAATTCAGTGACAGAAATTAAAGTATGCATGAGGACTGACACCCAACTAGCTTGCTTACTATAATACCCAACTAACAATGACCTAATAAGGAAATATGATCATACATATGCAATGTACTATATGAAGATATGATTTTCTGAAGCATTCATTGCATTTAGGGTTTCTGGTGGGGTTTTGGATTTGTACCTTGTCCCATGAGCGTTATGCTATTCCACCTCAGTGTCCTTACTCATCAGGTGCTGTTGAAAATGCTTACTAGTCTTAGCCACAGAGATGAGAAGAAACCATTCGGTCCGAGAAAGACCATAGATAGCATAGGAGACTGCCCCATTGCATATGTGGGTGTGGAACTGTGGATGAACCCTTTGAAGTCTAAACAGAAAGAGATTTGACACGATAAATGATGAACTCATGTACAGAAATATATGGACACCAACCGAGCATCCAACAGAAAATATAGGTCAGTGGTCATTCAAGTCCACTGGTGGAGCCAGCCATGTTTCACCTGGGCTGAAGCCTAGGTGGGATTTTGAGGTAATAGAAAAACACTACTTCATATATATATAAAATAGAGGAAGTAGGGTTTGTCTAAGTAAATATGTTTTTAGCTGCTTAATAAGAAGTATATGTTTCACACATAATTAAAATAAAAATAATTGGCTCAATGCTTGAATATTAATGTGTCAAATAATTATAAGTAGTCTAAAGTAAGCTTCAACCTGTAAAAGCTGACTTGACTTGACTTTGTTAACAGAAGAACAATTTTGGATAGTTAAGTTCTACATATTGCTCTTCATGCATGCTAAACTATCTTAAATAAGTTATGCACTTGGTTTCTTTCTAATGGAAAATCAGTGGAGTTGATTTTCCCAATTTGCTCTAAAAATTGATTATTTAAAATGTGATTCACATTGACAAGGAGTTGGTTAAAGCGGTTGAGAATGACGTTATGTTTAATAATTTGAAGCTTTGAGGCCTTATTTTGTAGGGTTTAGTTAGTTTTCCGTGAAAGTTTTTCGTATTAATTGTAAAGATTTGTTGATTTTTTTTCTTTGTGTGTCACAATTAGCTCAGTTAACTATTTTATTCCGGCTCCGCCACTCATAAACTCATGATGCATCAATCACATTAGCGTTAATCCCTGAAAGATTTCTGCTCAATACCCTAGAAGGGTCACTAAAGACTATTGATTTCTATCAATTTTAAGGTTATTGCTATGGAGCTTTTTCAGTGTTTCTTTGTATGTGAAGTTGAACAACTTCTTGATAAATGGCGTGACAGAAAACCTAGCAACGATAGGTGGTAGAAATATACCTAATCTTGATATAGCCATTCAATTGATGTAAACTGGGATTAATAATTCTTACACTATACCAATACAGAGACATGTTACCTGAAACGATCAGAACTTTGACTCTCTTCAGCAGAAATAGACACTCATATGAGAATCGAACCGACCCCATACAATGGTAGACTAGTGCAACTGTGCAAGACCACTCTAATTCGACAAACTATCTTTATCTCGAAACAAATATATTTAACATTGTGAATCTTTCCAAAAAGAAAACTACATTGAACAGTGTACAAATAGGTTGTTTGTTTGCTCTTGAACAACATTATAACTCTCCGCTTGTACAAATAGGTTGTCTCTAGCTTGACACAATCTACGTGATCATCTCGTATGATCGGAGCTTGATTCTTTTCCCCGAAAAAAAAGAGAGTTCCATTTGTGTGTCTTAAGGTATGCATACCTAACCTGTTTTGACTTGTTACAACAAACTAACGTCGTTAACTCTTCGTTAAGTCTCTCTATATCTACAGTTTTCATTAGAAATATCTAACATTCAGATGAGTTAAATCACACAAAAGTAGACTTTCTGGAAATCAAAATGATTTTTGAGATTGAACCCCTTATGAGGCAAAAGTTACAAAATCTACAACTATCATCAGAAATAGCTGCTACTGTCAAGAAAAATATCATTGAAAATGTTGCAAATCATAAACACATTTAACATCAAACACATCTACTATTTTCATTAGAAATGTCTACAATTTAGATGAACAAAATCACAAAAAAGTAGATTTTCTGGAATCAAAATGGTTTTTAAGATTGAATCAACTGAAGGTAAAAGTTGCAAAGTTTACATATAACATAAGACACATCTATTGTTTTCATGAGAAATGTGTCTCATTTACATGAGGTAAATTACAAAAAAGTAAACTTTCAGGAAATTAAAATGCTTCTTAAGATTAAACCAACCGAAGGTAAAAGTTGCAAGTCTACATTTAATATAAGACACATCTACTATTGTTATAAGAAATGTCTATCATTTAGATGAGCTAAATCACATAAAAATATATTTTTTGGAAATAATTTTTTTTTAGATTGAATCAACCGAATGTAAAAATTGCAAAGTCTATATTTAACATAAAACACATCTACTATTTTTATTAGAAATGTATACCATTTAGATGAGTTAAATCACATAAAAGTAGACTTTCTGGAAATTAAAATGGTTCTTCAGATTGAACTCACTGGAGGTAAAAGTTGTAAAGTATACATTTAACATAAGACACATTGACTGTTTTAATAAGAAATGTCTACAATTTAGATAAGCAAAATCACATAAAAGTAGACTTTCTGGAAATCAAAATAGTTTTTGAGATTGAATCAACTGAAGGTAAAAGTTGCAAACTATACATTTAACATAAGACACATCTACTGTTTTCATTTGAAATGTCTATCATTTAAATGAGCAAAATCACAAAAAATTAGACTTTTTGGAAATCAAAATGGTTCTTGAGATTGAATCAACCGAAGGTAAAAGTTGCAAAGTCTATATTTAATATAAGACACATCTACTGTTTTCATGAGAAATATCTCTTATTTACATGAGGTAAATCACAGAAAATTAGACTTTCTGAAAATCAAAATGTTTCTTGAGATTGAACTAACCGAAGGTAAAAGTTACAAATCTACATTTAACATAAGACACATCTACTGTTTTCATGAGAAATGTCTCCCATTTACATAAGGTAAATCACAGAAAATTAGACTTTTTAGAAATCAAAATGTTTCTTGAGATTGAATTAACCGAAGTTAAAAATTGCAAAGTCGCAAAGTCTACATTTAACATAAGACATATATATTATTTTTATTAGAAATGTCTACAACTTAGATGAGCTAAATCACAGAAAAAAGTAGATTTTTTGAAAATCAAAATAGTTCTTGAGATTGAATCAACCGAAGGCAGAAGTTGAGTACGATTCTTGAGATTAAACCATAGAAAGAGAAAAGTTGTAAATGCTACAACTATCATAAGACAAGATTATTGTTTTCATGAGAATTGTCTACAATTTACATTATAAAATCTATTACAATCATGAGACAAGACTACTGTTTTCATGAGAAATGTCTTCTATTTACATGAGGTAAGTTATAGAAAAATAGATTTTCTGGAAATCAAAATGCTTCTTAAGATTGAACCAACCGAAGATAAAAGTTGCAAGTCTACATTTAACATAAGATACATTTACTACTGTCATAAGAAATGTCTACCATTTAGATGAGCTAAATCATAAAAAAGTATATTTTCTGGAAATCAAAATTCTTCTTGAGATTGAATCAACCGAAGGTAAAAGTTACAAAGTCTATATTTAACATAAGACACATTTACTATTTTTATTAGAAATGATTATCATTTAGATGAGCAAAATTACAGAAAAGTAGACTTTCTGAAAATCAAAATGGTTCTTAAGATTGAATCAACCGAAGGCAGAAGTTGAATACGATTCTTGAGATTGAATCACTGAAACACAAAAGTTGTAAATGCTACAACTATCATAAGACAATACTACTGTTTTCATAAGAAATGTCTCCCATTTACATGAGATAAATCACATAAAAGTAGACTTTTTGGAAATCAAAATGATTCTTGAGATTGAACCAACCGAATGTAAAAATTACGAGTCTACATTTAACATAAGACACATCTACTACTGTCAGAATAAATATCTACCATTTAGATGAGCTAAATCACAGAAAAGTAGACTTTATGGAAATCAAAATTTTTCTTGAGATTGAATCAATCAAAGGTAAAAATCTGAAAGTCTACATTTAACATAAGACACAACTACTATTTTTATAAGAAATGTCTACTATTTAAATGAGATAAATCACATAAAAGTAGACTTTCTGAAAATCAAAATAGTTTCTTGAGATTTAACCAACTGCAGGTAAAATTTGCAAGTATACATTTAACATAAGACACGTCTACTATTTTTATTAGAAATGTCTACTATTAAGATAAGCTAAATGACAGAAAAATAGACTTTCTAGAAATCAAAATGGTTCTTCAGATTGAATTAACCGAAGGCAGAAGTTGAGTACGATTCTTGAGATTGAACCTCTGAAAGACAAAAGTTGTAAATGATACAACTATCATAAGACATGACTATTATTTTAATGAAAATTGTCTACCGTTTATATTATAAGGTCTACTTCTATCATGAGACATGACTACTATTGTCATGACCCACCCCGGATTTCACCTTAAAATCTGGAATGAACTACTGTTAGAATAAATATCTACCGTTTAGATGAGTTAAATCACAGAAGAATAGACTTTATGAAAATCAAAATTTTTCTTGCGATTGAATCAATCAAAGGTAAAAGTTTGAAAGTCTACATTTAATATAAGACACAACTACTATTTTTATGAGAAATGTCTACCATTTAGATGAGCTAAATCACATAAAAGTAGACTTTTTGAAAATCAAAATGGTTTCTTAAGATTTAACCAACCGCAGGTAAAAGTTGCAAGTTTACATTTAACATAAGACACATCTACTATTTTTATTAAAAATGTCTACCATTAAGATAATCTAAATGACAGAAAAATAGACTGCTGAAAATCAAAATGGTTCTTGAGATTGAATTAACCGAATGCAGAAGTTGAGTACGATTCTTGAGATTGAACCTCTGAAAGACAAAAGTTGTAAATGCTACGACTATCATAAGACATGATTACTTTTCATGAGAATTGTCTACCATTTATATTATAAGGTCTACTTCTATCATGAGACATGACTACTATTGTCAGGACCCACCCCAGATTTCACCTTGAAATCCGGAATGAACCCTGCATGGACCATCTCCAAAAGAGATGCTACCGAAAATTCGGCATAATCTCATTTGAAAATGGACAATATTTCTTAAAGCCACCTGCAAACACACTTCTAAAATCATATTTCAACCTTGTACTCCTAGAGTCTTCCTGCTCCTCAAGTTCAACACATCTCTTAAAATATCAATTACTCATCTAAAAGAATCTCACAACCAACAACAAAGATATTCAATAATTTACTCACTGGGTTATCAGAGCATATCTATAATGAAAGAAAAATAATGAATAAAGATTAAACGGAAGCAGCCTCTAACTATGCATTGACTCTATGTACGCTCGACCTTAAATAAACGTAGTCTGCAAACTGGACATTTAAAACCGAAAGGCCCAGGGGAAAGTAGTTTAAAACGTTAGAGTAAGTGGACAAAAATAAATTAAATAATTTAACAAAAACGTAATTTAAATATTTTCCCACATTTAAAGTTTAAAAACTTAGCTGCATGCAACTTTGATCATCCTTAAAACTTTAAACCCAAAATCACGTAAGAATGGACAAACCAACATATGGCAGGTTAATCAAATATAGAAATATCATAAAAAAGATAAACCAGCCATGCTGGTTAATTAATACATAACTGAGAAAATAATACAAGAGGAAGAGATATCACCATGTAATCGGAGCCTCCCAGGCTCGGGTCAGAGTCTCTCAAGCTCTAGTAGCATCCCACGCTAAATGTTCGACTCACCTAGGGTGAGGACCATTAATAAAACTTAGCTAGCAATGAATAATATTTGATTGGTGCCTCTCAGGCTATATTAGCGTCTCATGCTAAGCGCTCGACTCACCTATGGTGAGGACCGCTGATAAAAGTTAGCTAGTAATGAATAAGAGCGACCCTAGTATGGTGACTAAAAACATACGAAATCACTTAAATCCATAAAGCTTTTCTAAGATCATGTGAATGGTACGGTTCCCAACCGTACTTGAAAATTATCATAAGAAATTAAGATAAAACTCAATGACGTGTCTCACACGTCAAAATATTCTCAAAACCATAATTATAAGCGAGATTTATTTATCAAGTATAAATTGTAAATAATATTTCCATCCAAAATACTCGCTAAAATATTTTCAAGGTCAAGATCGATAATCCATAAATGAATGAGAAAATTATAAATGGAGAACTACCGAAAATCCTATTTTTTGTAATCTTTTACAAATCTCAAAGTCAACAAATAAAAACGATAATAATTAAATCCGGAAATCATAAAGAATATCAAAACTCAAATGCCAAATTAATAATCAAAGCTCAAATCCATAAATTATGACCAACAATTAATCAATACCTCAAACTCAAAAAAAATTCAGAACCATATTATAAACTGAAATGATAGAGTGCGGCTATTGGGACCTCCAAAGACCTCACTTTATTATGAATTATTAAATGACATATTTATCCTCTTACACAATGACTATTAAGGACACTAATTAAACAAAAAGTAATATTATATATATATTCTCTCTAAACTTTCTAATTCAATAATAATGGATTAATGCATTTTATTATTTTCCTTATTGATTTTTATTTTCTAGTTTTACCACATACTTATTAAATCATTTATATATTTATATTATCATACATGTCACATGTATATACAAAGTGAAAAAATATTTTTACAAAAATCAATTATTAAAAAATAAATAAATAAGTATCATAATATTTTTTTTAAAAATCTATCAATTATTAAAATAATTTATCATCATGAGGTATAAAAACAAAACATGTAAACTTACAAAAAAAATAGTATATGTAAAATAGAAATTCAAAAGTAATAAAAATATAGAATAATTCATGTAAGAACATTATTTTGATGATCGATAAATAAAATTTGAGACAATATCCTTCAAGATTCGAACTAACTTTTCTCGAAAATTGATGTCATTGAAAATTATTTATTTCAATTTGATAAAAAAATGAATGTCTAGTGACATTTTATGCAAAATAAAAAATACAAAAAATAAAGAAAATCAAGAAATCAAGGTCGGGAATGAAGGTTTGTGTTCAAAAGAAAAAAAATTAAAGAACATAAGTCGAGAATAGATGTTCGCATTCAAAAAGATAAAAGGAAAAAAAATTAGAGATATAGTGAGTGAATAAGTAGTGTAATGAGTAATATATTAATATATATATATATATATATATATGTGAATTACATAAACAAGGCTATTTTAGGAATTTAAAAAGAGATCTAATGAGCAAATATTTATATTTAAAAGTAAAATAGAGATGTAGAGAGAATGAGAGGTATACTGAGCAAACTTAAAGGTCCTAATAGTCGCACTTGAAATGATAATATAAGCTCGAAAAATAAAATGTTAATTTATAAAATCATGCATGCATATTTATTAAAAATCAAAGTGTCCACTCACAAATTTAGGCATAAGCCAGACGATATCTGAATCACCACTCAAGTGAGGTCTCCTCTTATCCTGACACAATAACCATGCTTATAACCAATTTTCAATTTCAGAAAAAAATAAATACTTAAATATAAACACCAAAACTTTTACGCTTAACCCACTACTCAAGCTAGAGTAGTTAAGTTAATTGGATTTGCACCAAACTTCAACAACAACCTCACTTCATCAATTATAGCACTTTAGGACCATAACCAAGGAAATACAATTGTTGGATCTATTCTATCAACCGCCAAGTTCTCCAACCTGAAAAATCTCAAATATAACCAAAACTCCTTCAAAAATTACAAACTTCACACCATTGGACTCCTTTCATCATAAACAGGTTAAATAACATTAAAGCCTACCCAAAAGTGGCAGCGCTGCCGTCTTCTCCGCTGCAGCGGTGGCCAGCCACCGCCAAACTCCGACCACCTCTGATCGCCATCAAAATTTAAGACAATGTTCCTCTCATCAAACCAAACAACTTTCTCAACTAGCACGAAGATCAATTTCAAGCTTAAACATGTCAATCGAAGCAAAAACAGAAAAACCCAATTTGAAAACCCTAAAACTTCAAACCTTCGATTCTCCTTACCTAGCTCGAATTTGATCCTTTGATCGAACCCTTTTGAGGGTTTACTATCTGGGATGAGACATCCCAAACGGGACAATAAGTTCCATCTATGGTGGCCGGAGGAGAGAGTTCCGACAAAGGGAAATCCACTGCACAGTCGTCGTTTTTTGCCCGGATTTCTTCCAAACGGCGGCAATACCATCTTGGCAAGGTACCCAGATCGATGGAGGAGGAGCTAAGCTTCAAATCTTAACCGGTACAGTGGCCTAACTCTGTCGGACTGTGACGAATGGAGGCGGCAAAGTTACCGGGTTGAAACGGGCGCGGGAGAAGAGGGAGGAGAATGTAACTTTCTGATTTCTACTTTTTACTTTGTACCTTAAGACCTTTTTTATACCCACCTTCTCGAAATAGTAACTTCAGTTTTTAGACCGTAACTTCTTCATACGAACTCCGTTTTCGACGTGACATTTGTCCACGAACTCGGTTTAATGTCCTCTACAACTTTCATTAAGGAAGTTTTTTCTAATTTCGAACGGAAGAAAAAGTCAAATTTTGGAGCATCAAATAGTTCGAAAACAACAGTAAAAGTAAAAATGAAGTCGTTTACGGTCCAACTGACGGTAAACGGGTTAATTAAGGTCTGGAGCGTACAACTATTTTTATGAGAAATTTCTCCCATTTACATGAGGTAAATCACAGAAAAGTAAACTCTCTATAAATCAAAATGGTTTTTAAGATTGAACAAACCGAAGGTAAAAGTTGCAAGTCTATATTTAACATAAGACACATCTACTATTTTCATAAGAAATGTCTACCGTTTACATGAGCTAAATCACATAAAAGTAGATTTTCTGAAAATTAAAATAGTTTTTGAGATTAAACCCACTTACGACAAAAGTTGCAAAGTCTACAACTATCATAAGAAGAGTATACTATTTTCATGAGAAATGTCTACCATTTACATGAGTTAAATCACACAAAAGTAGACATTTTGAAATAAAAATGGTTCTTGAGATTGAATCACTGCAAAGCAAAAGTTACAAAGTCTACAACCAACTATCATTTGAAAAATCTACCAGTTTCATGAGACATGTCTTCCGTTTACATGAGCTAAATCATAAGAAAGTAGACTTTCTGAAAACCAAAACAATTCTTGAGATTGAACCCACTTCAGGCAAAAGTTTTAAAGTCTACAAGTCTATTATTTTCATAAGAAATATCTACCGTTTACAAAAAAGTAGACTTACTGAAAATTAAAATAGTTCTCGTCTTCTTGAGATTGAACACACTTAAATCAAAAGTTACAAAGTCTACAACTATTAATAGACAAGTCCACTGTTTTCATAAGAAATGTATATTACTAACATGAGCTAAGTCACAAAAAAAAGTAGATTTCTGAAAATTAAAACAGTTTAATAGATTGAACTCCGTAGAAGCAAAAATTGCAAGGTGTATTATGAGACATGGTCTACCAGTACATCTAACCCACAAACAAAGTGCACCATTCTTCGTTAAATTTAGTTGGAACATCCAACCCTAAACGAACTCTTGTTTTATACTTGATGCAAGGTTATGATGTGTGATATAGGAAACATTCAAAACAGGTAAACGACTTTGTAGGTTGCAGATGTCAAAGTGATACTGGTATTGTCTGTCACATTTAACATAGTAGATCCCTATTCTGCTTATACTTGTGGCATATATAGACCAATTCTGTGGGGTCAAACCTTAAGAATGTGCAAAAGGCAGGTTACAAGTTATTAGACAAGGGTTCATTGGATCTGAATCTATCATATGAGCTAACAACATTGTTCAGCAAAAGTGCCAATTCACCCTTTTGCAATGAAAATCAATCTACAACAAAAAAAACTAGGCATGAAGAGCTAAATGTTTCTAACATCCACGGTATGCTCACTAATCTCCATCCCAGAGTTCCTCGATGGTCTTGAAAAAACCGCGAGTCTTGTGGATGAATGCAGTACCTTTAAGCAGCCTCTCCTGCAAGGAAAGAGGTAATATTTACAACATCAAATCACCACAGAGATCATAAGAGTTGCAACTGGTCAATGATTTTTGATACTGAACATGCACAATGTCACCAATTTTTAGAGACAAAAAAATCATTCATAGAATCATTATTCATGCTGATTCTTAGTCACTAAACTGTGACACAGTTGTAGCCACCAACAAAGAACTACTTGTGCAGGACTCTTCCCATTTTTTCTGCCACCATTTTCACAATAGAATGCTCAAGGACCTTCCCAATGGTGCATATCCCTGAAATAAAATCACAATAAAACTGTACAAATCCATAAGGAATTTGACTTCAACTTCTTCTAATGACTTGTAGCAGATACACTAAAGAAGCTTTGAGACTTGAAATCACCTTAAAACGATTTTTCTTGAATTAGTTATGGATTTTCAAAGTTCAGCTACAGTTTCAGGATTTTCTGAAAATTTTCTGCTAAAATCCTATTTAAAGTATCTGAAAGCAAAACTGAAATTATATGTGGCACAAAACTTCAAGCTATTGAACATAAGCAAAACAATGTTTCAAAAAGACGAAAACACACAAAAATTACAATTTAAATGTAAGACAACATCAGCTGCATTAGATTACTACCAGATAAACTAATGTAAAGTTCTAAATTCTACTCTTTCAACTAACTTTAGGCAACCCAAATCTACCTTCAAATTAAGAAACAAATAACATGTACTAGTACCTTATAATCTATATCTCTACATCTATATAATTTCATACCAAAACAACGAAGATTTAAAGCAAAGAGTGCAACTAAAAACAACTAAAGTCTGAAATCACAAAATGTCATTCTGACCTTTCTGACCAGCAGACCTTTTTGGCTAAAAACGATATAGTTTGGCAAAGAATTTAAGGTTGGTCTCTTCATAACAATTGTAAAAGACAACCTAAAGATTTTTTGAGAACTAGAATCGCAGCAAAAAGATTTTTCTACAAATACTTATCATTTTTCAAAGTTCAGATACAGTACAGAAAAACTGCCGATGTAAGTCTATGTCTCAAGTTCTATATACAGGGTTTAAGACTCTGAGATTTTAACAACAACAACATTACAACCATTAATATAAAGTAATATTCAATAGTACTAAACAAACTCTCAGGTCGATAAACTTATTTCTATGTTGGCTGAAATCCTTTCAATTTACTAACACCCAATTTATTTAATCCTTGCTCATAATCTCACTTTTAATCTTAGCCCCCTATATCTTTCCAGACTAAACTAAATATACTTCCACATGAAGATAATATTTGAACGTATGGGTCACAAGGCACCATAATCATATTAACTTGATCAAATCAACCTGCACAGCCATCACATATACTACACCACAGTACGCATACTGCATGATTCCCATTCTTACTCAATTTCAAAATCAGCTTTTACTTATCAAGTTCTTAACATCTTTGGCACATGAGAGATCTACTAATTAATCTCAACTCAACCAGACTTACATATTTAACAACTCAATTCTCTAAGCATCAGATACTGAAGGTAAGCAAGCACCATAATCAAATGTATAATCAAATGCTCAATGTTGCTGTCAACAGATTCTGGAAACTAACCAGGTAATCTCGAACTCACCAAAGTCAGAATTCAGAAGAACAATTCCCATACAAAGCCACAACCTCCAAGCAAGTCAAGCAAAACCAACTTCACCAAATCTGTTGAACCTCTGCAACCTCATAGAAACCCACACATAGCACTTAGAGTAATATAATCTTACACCAACAACCAAATCTTCAAATATTGTTATGCTTCTCATAACTTCCAAGTTGTCTCAACTCACCTTAGTATCAAACGAAATCCGGGAAACTAACTCCATTGACAAAGAATATCAGAAGCTAAAATTGCTAGCTCATGTCTTCTTTCACCTCGAATCACCATATTCTGCTGTCACAAGAACTATTAATTACCAATGCAACACAATTAATTCACAACACAGAGGTTCCAAATGTACAAAGCTCACCTTGAATCGATGAGTCGTTAACCAAAAACAAACACAGGGGTCCTTCGCCGGAAAACCCAAATCGACGCTATCTGCCTAACTCAGTTCAGCAGCCATGAAGTCAATTCCAACCATGGTCCAACGTCTCTGGAGTCGACTCAGGTCGTCAGGAGTAAGAGAGAACGCCGGCGGTGACGAATTCCGTCAAGGGCAGGAAACATCTTAAAATCCCAAAAACCAAATTCGTTAAACTTCAAGTTAAACTGAAATTTGAATACCCTAGAATGGTGAGGATGACGAGAGAAAGAAAACCAACTCACCATAATCCGATTCAATTAATGCCCAGCAGTCACCAAAACTTTTTCTAATCCTCTCTGTCCTCAGTACTTCGACAACACCCGAGGTCCTCTCCAGGGAACCTTTCCTTCTTCTCCCAGCTCAAGCAGATCTGAAACCAGAAGGCAAGGAGACGAACACAAATACAAGGAAGGAAACAATTAGGGATTCAGGTATGAAATCGAAGTTAACAGGAATCTAAAGTGGAGGGGAATCTGAGGGTTTACCGAAATGAGGCTCAAAGTGGCCGGGGAATAGCAAAGTCACGCCGGGAAAGATGGAATCGAATCCATGTTCCCCTTCGTACATCTGCTCCGATGGTGAATGCATGCGCCGAAGGTAGAGGGAGAGAAGAGAGAGAAATAAAAGAAGAGGCCGTCCGTTTGGCGACGGGGGTGATAAGAATTCGTGGCCGCAACTGTGTTTTCCGGTAGCTTCAGTAGGAAGGAGAATGAGGGAGCGGGGAGGAAGAAAACAAGAGACAGAGAGGGTGGTGTGCGGCTGAGAAAGAGAAGATTTTGGGGTTATCGTAACCCTTGCTCTTACTTATATTTACTCGATTGAACTGTTTTGATCTGGCGTTGTAAAGATGGACAAACTAGATCACATTATTTCTGAAATTCGTAAGTCCCGCTTCACAACCAAAATTGAACTCCAAATTTGGAAATCTCTTTCTCTCAACCTCACCCAAACGTTCCCATTGGTCAAAAAGCAAATCTCACGGATTGCCAACGTGTTTCTCTACACCGTAACAGAAATCTCAACCGTCTAATCTTTTAACTCAAAACACTCATTTGTCCAAACCCTAAATCCTAAACCATAAACCTAAAACCCTATATAGTAGACTCTAGCCCTAAACTTTAAACTCTATACATGAGATGTCACATTAATTAGCTCTATCATTAGGAACAAGTAGCCCTATATACACGAGATTTCATATTTGCTCGATCATTATGAACTATAAACTCTATAGACAAGACATGTCACATTAACTTGATTATTAAACTCTAAACCTTGTTTTGGCCACGGTCCTCTCTGTAGGGAATAGAGAGGTAGATAGCGAATAAAGAGAAGATTGTTTGTTGTGGGCGTGTCACCTCGCGGACGAGGAAAGTGTTGTATGAGTGCGTGCGAGATCTTGACTTCTTGATCAGGCGAGGGGGGGTTTCCATGTGCCACCTCAGATGAGGAATTTACGAGCACAAGGCGATCGATACTTACGGCGGGACACGAGCAGAGCAACAAAGGGAGATAAGAGGGATCAGGGGTGAGTCCAGGAGGGCTTTGAAACTAAGGCGGCGACACACTTAAGTTTAGGGTTTCGAGGTAGCTCGAAGGGAACTAGGTTGCAGTTTGTTTGTATTGTTTGTTGAGAGAGATTGTGTGTTTTGCTTCAATAGGGAAGCGAAGGCAGAGCTCCGGGGAGCGTTGGAGGTTTCAACAAGGTTGAAGGATTGTATTGTGTTTGTTTGAATTGTAGAGTGAGAGTCTTTTCTGTAAACCCTAGAGCCCTTTATATAGTGGAGCTCGACTTGCGGCAGAAGAAAGATAATCATAGAACCCAAGTCGGACTCTGCAACATAATAGCACAAGGGCACTGTTTCACCCGCGCGGACCAACCATCCTGTGACACATGTCTAATTCGCACATTCCATTTAGTATAGGTTACTGCTTCACGCACGTTGCTGAACTGTAGAGTCTTATGCAAACTGGAATTAGGAACATCTGTATCCCGCGAGGTGTCACAATCTTTGTAGAAAACTAATCTCGCGCGGGTCTTTCTAGCTCGCGGGCTTTAGTAGGGCTTTTTATATTAAAAGGGCCACAACGATTGACCCGAAACATGTCAAAGACTTGTAAGAGTCTTCAACGATTAATGTGGTGCGTGCGGACTCCGCCTGTGGCTTCTTCGTAAAGTCTCCTACGCGAGCCATCTCGCCTAGATGTATTCCGCCTCGCCTACGCCTATGCGGGAAGTCATTAAGCACGCGAGCTCTGTAGCCCGTGCGAAGTCATTTCACACGCGAACTTTGTAATTCAGCTCGTGTGATCTTACTAGCGGGCCATTACTTGTAAACCCAAAGAATTTGGGCTCGCCGGTATGACATGAACCAAGAATTTAATTAATATTTACATAGACATTTTACAGTCCAGTAAAATATTAATTTAGCCGTAAACAAACCTTATATACACATGATGTCACATTAGCTCGATCATTAGGAATCTGAAACCTTATAGACAAGAGACTTAACATTAGCTTGATCATTAGGAACAAGTAACCCTACACGAGATGTCACACTGACTCAATCATTATGAATCATAAACCATATAAACAATCATTGACTCAGTCATTATGAATCATAAATCTTATAAACAAGAGATGTCACATTAGCTCGATCAATACAAACCATAAATCCTATATACACGATATGTCACATTTGCTCGATCATTATGAACTCTAGACCATATACACAAAAGATGTCATATTAGCTCGATCATTATGAACCCTAAATCATATAGACAAGAGATATCACATTAGCTCGATTATTACAAACCATAAACCCTATATACACTATATGTCGCGTTTGCTCGATCATTATGAACCCTAAACCATATAGACAAGATATGTCACATTAGCTCGATCATTATGAACCCTAAACCATATAGACAAGAGATGTCACATTAGCTCGATCATTATGAACTCTACTTTTGTATGTTAGTTAGCTTATGTTACTAGAAGACTTAACTCATGTTAATAGTAGACCTCGTGTCTTAGAGTATTTGGTCTAACTTTGAAGAACAATCTCAAAAATATATTTCCAGAAAGTCTACTTTTACATGTCAGTTAGCTCATGTTATTAGTATATCTAACTCATGTTAATAGTAGACATCGTGTCTTAAAGTTCTTGGTCCAACTTTGAAAAACAATCTCAAGAACAAATTTCCAGAAAGTCTACTTTTGCATGTCAGTTAACTCGTGTTATTAGTAGAATTAACTCATATTAATAGTAGGCTTCGTGTTTTAGAGTAGTTGGTCAAACTTTGAAGATCAATCTCAAGAACAATTTTCCAGAAAATCTACTTTTGTATGTTAGTTAGCTCATATTACTAGTAGACTTAACTCATGTTAATAGCGGACTTCGTGTTTTAGAGTACTTGATTCAACTTTGAAGAACAATCTCAAGAACAAATTTCTAAAAAGTCTATTTTTGCATGTTAGTTAACTCATGTCATTAGTAGACCTAACCCATGTTAATAGTAGACTTGGCTCATGTTAATAGTAAATTTTACATCTTAGAGTACTTGGTCTAACTTTGAAGAACAATCTCAAGAACAAATTTCTAAAAAGTCTACTTTTGCATGTCAGTTAGGTCATGTTATTAGTAGACTTAACTCATGTTAATAGTAGACTTTGCATCTTAGAGTACTTGGTCCAACTTTGAAGAACAATCTCAAGAACAAATTTCCAGAAAGTCTACTTATGCATGTCAGTTAGCTCATGTTACTAGTAGACTTAACTCATGTTAATAGTGGACTTCGTGTCTTAGAGTATTTGGTCCAACTTTGAAGAACAATATCAAGAACAAATTTCTGAAAAGTCTACTTTTACATGTCAGTTAGCTCATGTTATTAGTCTACATAACTCATGTTAATAGTAGACTTGACTAATGTTAATAGTAAACTTTGCATCTTAGAGTAATTGATCTAACTTTGAAGAACAATATTATGAACAAATTTTCAGAAAGTCTACTTTTACATGTCAGTTAGCTCATGTTATTAGTATACCTAAGTCATATTAATAGTAGACTTAACTCATGGTATTAGTAGACTTTGCATCTTAGAGTACGTGTTCAACTTTGAAAAACAATCTCAAGAACAAATTTTCAGAAAGTCTACTTTTGCATGTCAGTTAGCTCATGTTATTAGTAGACATAACTCATGTTAACAGTAGACTTCGTGTCTTAGAGTACTTGGTCCAACTTTGAAGAACAATCTCAAGAACAAATTTTCAGAAAGTTTTATTGTACATGTCAGGTAGCTCATGTTATTTGTAAACCTAACTCATGTTAATAGTAGACTTAACTCATGGTATTAGTAGATTTTGCATCTTAGAGAACGTGTTCAACTTCGAAGAACAATCTCAAGAACAATTTTTCAGAAAATCTACTTTTGTATGTTAGTTAGCTTATGTTACTAGTATACTTAACTCATGTTAATAATGGACTTCGTGTCTTAACTTATAATACTAGTAGACTTGGAACTAAATTGAATTAGAATATTCACCTACTATTGTGAGAGGAGTAAGAAGAGAGAGAGCATATAAGATGAGTTAATTTCTTGCAAAGAGATCGATTTTGATTAGATAATGAAATATTGATGAGACAAGAAAGAGAGATCGACGAGACAAAGGTGTTTAAATTGTTTGAGTTAAAGAGATAGTGTGTGTGTGTGTGTGTGTTCAAATTGTTAGAGAGAAACGAAACTAACACCATTAGTGAGAGAGTGAGAGTTAGTTTGAAATTTAAATTTGATGACCAGTCTAGCAAGTAACAGGTCGTCATTAATCTAGCAAGTAACAGGGGGTAAGTGGGGAACCACTATTGATCCTCTTTAAAAAAAAAAGAAAAAAAAAAGAAAAAAAAAAAAAAATAGCAAGTAACAGGTCGTCATTAATCTAGTTGGACCAATCATAAATAACCATGTGGTTAAAGTATCTGTTCTGGCTTGATCTTTGAGGGGGGAATCACTCAGATGCAGGAGTTATCTTCAAGCTCCTCTAACCTGTCAATCAAGGAGTGGACAACGTCAGAGGGAAGACCGGGTGCTCCGGCCTTCAACCCTCCGATGCCTAAGTCAGTGAACAGAAATAAGGTGATAAGGGAGTGAAGATGGAGAGAGAGAGAATGAGGGGGAAGAGTGGTATTTATAGGGATATGGTGGATACATCCTAAAAATACCACTTTGCCCTTACTTAGAGGGTGTATTACCATTATGCCCTCAAGAGATAGTGTCACGCCCCAATTTTCGAAGGATAAATTTCAAAGATTGGGCATGATATAACTCACAAATAAGACTACATGACCTGCTCAACAAAACCCTACTAAACTTAAATACTGGAAATGTAAATGTCAATAAAACTCATCGACTGAGTTAAACATTACATCTCTTTATTTACAACTTCAAAAGTCTAGTAAAAAGAAGATGCTCACACGAGCTTAAAATAACTTACATAATATACAAATAAAATGTACATCATCTAAACCCTAGCCACTATGCCTCTGCCACAACCCTGTTGATCAACACCTGCAAGTCTAACCCTACACCATGAATTGGTGCACCGGGTTGTAAACAACAAACCCGGTAAGCTAAAAAGCTCGTATGAGTAATTCTCAAAATAAACTCCACATTTATCACAGTCCAACACTTTAACACATCCAAATAAATTTTGATAAATGAATAAAAACCACACGTTGACAAGACATGTACCCATGAGTCCCAGATATTTAGTAAATACCAATCATGACCTACAACAACAATATGTGTACCCATGGGTCCCAGATACCTTCAAGTATCTCCCATGACCTACACTGACAGACGGACTAGAGCTCTATTCCTAACCGTATCCAATCACCCGGCCAAAGGCTTGGAATCCCGGTTTGACTGTCTAACATCACCACAATAAAAAAAATGATAAATAGCATCAGAACCGCAACCAATCACCCGATTAAAGGCTTGGAACCCGGTTTGGCTATTAAATATCAAAACATAAAAATGATAAATAACATCTTAACCGTAACCAATCACCTAAATAAGGCTTGGAACCCGGTTAAGCTATTAAATATCAAAACATAAAAATGATAAATAACATCTTAACCGTAACCAATCACCTAAATAAGGCTTGGAACCCGGTTAAGCTATTTATTCAACAGTCATCATATCACAGCTCCATTAACAACATCACAAGATTTACATCATAAAAATTATATCCTTCACAAGGATATAATTATATGAATAATAAAAATTATTCCAACAACATAACTTCTCACAATTTAATAAAATTATGATCATAAGAGCCATAGAGTAACACATAAATAAAAACTTGTTTTACCTTACCTATGAGCCGTTGACGATCAAGCTCATTTATATTTAAAAATAAAATCATTTTCTTTCAAGAACAACTTCACAATTAGCAACAATTATCATCATCATCATCAAAATCATCATCACATTCATCATCATAATAATCACATAATAATTATCATCATATCATCAACATTTCCATCAACATCATCATTAATCTCATCATCATAATCGTCATCATAACAATTATCGTCATCAAAATCAACATCACAATCATCATCAAATCACAATCAAAATCAACATCACAATCATCAACAAAATAAATAGGCCACAAAGTGGACCTTAGTGAGATTTTACTCATCTTAACTCCCGCTGCGTCTTCATAAGCACAAACGCAAGCATATCACACAAAACCACACCACAAGTCACCTATTAACAAAACGTTAACCTTAGTAACTAAGAAAGCAACATTATCCGACTCGAACCGAAACTCAAGTCCTAACCCACAACTTGTCACTTGAGACAAAACCTCTCTCTATAACTCAAAAAGGTCGCCTGAACATCCTACACAACTTATAAAACCACAAACCAGATTTCTAAAAATCAGATATACTCAAAATGGAAACCGAACGAAACCTAGCATGCATCATCGGTAACCAAAACCTATAAACCACATAACAACATGATCGTATCAACAAGTACTACCTAACCAACAACACAAACACCACAACCACCTACGGACGCGCCGCTACACGCTGCCCCTAACGACTGCGCGTGGGCCCCACGCACCACCACACTGACCTTCGAAAACGGACAAACTTCCAACACCAAAAATATAGCTCAGAGCAAGGAGAGCAACTTCCATACCTGAGGTCGAAACCAAATCGACCGGGAAGTCGTCGGAAACTCACCGGAAAGATTGGGATCCACCACCGCCACTCTCTGCCGTGAGTTGAGCTTCAACACCACCAACGATCGAACGAGGACGTCCAACACTTCATATCCCGACCGTTTCCAAGCTGCGTCGCCGCCGCCGAAGGTAGGAAACCGATCGGGTTTCTCACCCAAACTTCTGAGCTTCGGGTCACCACCTCGGGACCGAAACAGCACACATCACCACCACAGGTCAGCTTGGACGGAGGAGAGGAAGAGAACCCGACCGGTGCCGCCGTCTGGGTCGGCCGGAGTTAGCCGGAAAAGTCAGGTCGGGTCGCCAGGTCCGGGTCGGGTCGGCTGGGAAACTCAGATACCCAAGGTGAGGCGCGGGAGAGAAAGAGAAGAGGGAAGAAAAGGTTCCGGAAAAAATGAAAAGAACCCTAACACTTTTTTTAGTTATACTAAAATTTCCCGACAATCACAAACTTCTACTGACCATAACTTCCACATACGAAGTCCGTTTTACGCGTGCCATGTGTCTGCGAACTCGTATCATCGTGCTCTACAACTTCCATGAAGGAAGTTTCTCAAGAAACCCAACAAATTAAAAAGTCAACTCTTGACCCTTCGAAACCATAAAACCAGTTCAGGCAATTTATGCATCCGAACCCTTCCGCTCTTCCTTCAAACTTCAAAACACACTAACTTCTAACTCAAAAATTCCTAAATAAAATTAGAAACTAATATTAAATTTTTCGGGGTATTACAGATAGTGTAGGCTTCTTGGGCTTAGCTAAGGCCCAAGCCCGTTTTATGTGGCGGCACGCGTCTTTTTAGGCGAGTACGACTGATGTTGTACTATGTACTAACAAGTCCCCAAGTCTGCGGTCAAGAGACTCTCTTGGGTGGGGACTTTATCTGATACAATATCGGGAGTACGAGTCTCTTACTAGTGGCGACATAACCAGTCCCCAGTCCCCTAAGTCCCCATGCAAGGGAGGGGATGGACCGGCTCCCTCTGAGTGGGGTATGCCGTGTATCGCTATATATGATTGAGACACCGGGTTGTTGCTCCCATGTAGTGTTTGGAGATAGCAGGGCGATCGAGGGTCGAAGTTGAGGTACAGCTGGCGAGCATCTCGCAAGGGCCACGGGTACCAGCATGTTTGTATGTCTTGATGTTTTAGTAGTCTTTGATATGCGGTTGCCTCTAGGTGAGTGCTAGAGTGCCTACGTACCCGTTTATGGGATCAAACCGAACATAGTTCACCATTTCGCCATCGAGGCAAGTGTGCCATCGAGGAGTGGCGAGGAGTGCCACTGAGGCATGACGATGGGTGCCACTAGGGCATAATGATGTTACCGATAGGGCTTGTGTAGAGCTGTCAAAAAGCACACTAGGGGGCGTAGCCAAGATGCCGATGGGGTAAGACGGGTGGTGCCAAAGTGTATCGAGAGCATGTGATGTGGCGTGGCACAATTACCCAGACGCTGAAGGCATGATGTCGAGTCCCCCAGTCCCTACGCGAGGGTCGCGAGGTGACGGGGGTGAAGTTTCGAGTTTAGTTGGCGAGAGGAAAACGCGCTAATGGCGTTGCGTGCCGCTACAGGGCGACTTAGTTCGCGCTAAGTGGCGAGGAAACGTGCTAATGACATTCGAGTAAGTTCACGCTAGGTGGCGAGACTCTCGGGTGGCTTGCCACTGCTGGGTGAGTAATTCGCGCTAGGTGGCGAGACTCTCGGGTGGAGGGCCGCTGCTGGGAGAGTAAGTCCGCGCTAGGTGGCATTGCTCTCGTGGTGTGGCGGGCCGCTACTGGGCGAATCAGTCCGCGCTAGGTGGCGTTGCTCTAGCGGCGTGACGGGCCGCTGCTGGGCGAGTCAGTCCGCGTTAGTTGGCGAGACTCTCGCGGCGTTACTGGCCGCTGCTGGGCGAGTAAGTCCGCGCTAGTTAGCGAGACTCTCGAGGCATTACGGGCCGCTGCTGGGCGAGTCAGTCCGCGCTAGTTGGGGAGACTCTCGCGGCGTTGCGGGCCACTGCTGGGCGAGTCAGTCCGCTCTAGGTGGGGAGACTCTCGCGGCGTTGCGGGCCACTGCTAGGCAAGTAAGTCTGCGCTAGTTGGCGAGACTCTCGCGGCGTTACGGGCCGCTGTTGGGCGAGTCAGTCCGCGCTAGTTGGTGAGACTCTCGCGGCGTGGCGGGCCAATGTCTATGTATAGGGTTGGGGATAGCTGGAGGCTGGAGTTCGTGCTTTCGAAACTGAAAATTGGGCGAGCTGCAATTTACGTTTTAGGGTTTTGGCGATTCTACAGACTTCAGACTGGGAAATGTCCAATTTCATTCTTGATCGAGTGGGTGCGAGCGCTCGGCTGTTTGCAACCAGTTTCACTGCCACTACGCGAATCTGCTGTTTCAAGGTATGAGTTTGTCGCTTTCTTTGTCTTTGGATTTGTATGTGGTGGTGTTTTTGTTTTTGGGTTATTTGGGGTGAGTGGGATTGTTCACATGTTTGTGATGTTGGTAGGAATTCTAGGGTGAGAGATTTGTTGTTGGGCTGGTTAGGGTTAAGGGGTCTACCTGTCTCGTCCCGAGGTCCCGAGACGGGAAGGGGTGGCGAGCCAGGTCGCGCTAGTTGGCGTGTGTAGCTAGAGGATGCATGTTTGAATGATGGCTGTTTCACATGCTGTGTATGTAGCCTGATATTGATATAGATAGATGTACAACAATGTTTGGCTTGTAATCATGTGAAGCGAGTGTATATGTAACATGTGATAGAGAATGCATGTTTGCTAACTCTATGTTATGAGAACATATTATGATGCATGTGGCATGCTATTTGTACGATAATAACTTAATTGAATAGTGTGGAGTGACACTTATCTGGAGCCGTGTAGAACCGCAGTAGTAATTGTAGAAAAATTAGAGTTGCGCGGGGACTCTGGCGAGACCAGTGAAGTCCGCGAGGAATGGCGAGACAAGAGGAGTCCACGGAGACTGACGTGACAATCGGTGTCCGCGGTGAGAAATAGATGGTCCCGAGGGGGAGGAAGAGAGGAATGGCCTTGGGAAAGGCACTGAGACCTGAGAGGGGGCCCCTCGGGAGAGGGGTGTGAAGCGGGTCACTTATGTTAGCACGTTCCGAGAGCATGGTAAGTAAGGGAGGGGGGCTCGGGAGCTCGGGATGGAGCCATGTTTCCTGCCATGGGACCACGGGTCGGGACAATATCCCGTGTCAAGACTAGACTCCGTGTCGGGAGGGCGGATTCTTGGTTCCGGGTTCTGTAGGAGGGTTCCGAAGGTGAATCCTGCCAGGACAGTGTGGCTGCCGCAACTGGCCTTGCTATTTTGATGGGTGTTCAGAATTTGTATCCTTCGACCGGGGGAGAGGCGTCCAGGGAGGCCATGGAGGTCTTGGGTGTCCAAATCAATTCTGGGCCGAGGGCTGCTCAAGCGGTCTCAGAGAGAAGCATTCAGCTAGAGCCTAGAGTCATAGATATATAAATGCGTGTAGCCCAGAATATATGTGGCTGCTTGTGAGCTCTGCATTCAACCCTTGGTTGATTGTGGAGGACGTGTAACTCAGTCTCAGGAAGGGGAGGTGCTGGGGGCAGGCTGAGTTATTTTTTTTGGGTACCCTTCTGTCAAGATAGAAGAGTCCCGAGTAGTCGGGATGGAGAGCTGTGTGGGGGTGTCCGCCAGGGGAACTACTAGGGATGTCCCCACGCGAGGCTTAAGAACTCTGGCGAGATCAGGGAATGCCGCGAGGAGCTGGCGAGGCGAGACCAGGGGAGTCCGCGAGGGTCTGGCGAGGTCAGCGGAGTCCGCAAGGATCTGGCGAGGTCAGCGGAGTCCGCGAGGACTGGTGAGGTCAGCGGAGTCCGCTAGGGGGGTCCGCGACAATGTGAGTCTGCGAGGGGATGACGGGACCTGCGGAGTCCGCGAGGGGATGGCAGGACCTGCAGAGTCCGCAAATGGATGGCAGGACCTGCGGAGTTCGCAAATGGATGGCGGGACCTGCGGAGTCCGCGAATGGATGGCGGGACCTGCGGAGTCAGCGAAGGGGTCCGCGACAATGTGAGTCTGCAAAGGTTTCGGGAGAGCAGCACCGAGACATGGGCGGGCGTCCCCTGGATTGAAGTATCAAGTGGGTGTCAAAGGTGAAGGCATGTCCTGGGGGGAGGGTGCCGAGATTGGGGTAGCAAGACCGAGAGCGTGTTCCCGCTTCAGCTGAGGGAAGCTGGGTGTCCAGATCAGTTTTTCTGGGCGCTGCTCTCCGGTGCGTGGGCCTTGGCTGGAGGTTGAGGTGGCCACTCTGGATTCATTGGAAGACAGTGTGCATGATGGCTGGAAAGGTGAGCTACCTTGCTGTGGCTCGCTCAAGCGAAGGAGAGAGAGAAAATCAGATCTACTTTCTCTCTCCTCGGGATTTCTGGGCAGATGATGGCCATGGTGAGCGATGTGAGGGTTTCCACTTGAGGACCCTCCTTCTAGCGCCAATTGTTCTGGCGTGATCTCTGAGGGGGGTAATCACCCAGATGCAAGAGTTATCTTCAAGCTCCCCTAACCTGTCAATCAAGGAGTGGACAGCGTCAGAGGGAAGACCGGGTGCTCCGGCCTTCGACCCTCCGATGCCTAAGTCAGTGAACAGAAATAAGGTGATAAGGGAGTGAAGATGGAGAGAGAGAGAATGAGAGGAAATAGTGGTATTTATTGGGATATGGTGGATGCACCCTAAAAATACTACTTTGCCCTTACTTAGATGGTGTATTATCATTATGCCCTCAAGGGATAGTGTAGACTTTTTGGACTTAGCTAAGGCTCAAACTCGTTTTATATGGCAGCACGCGTCTTCTTAGGCAAGTAGTATCCATACCTTTAGACATACAAATATTTGCCAAAAAAGAATGTTGCAAAATTTTCCCAAAGAAAGCTACCGTGGTTAAATTCTCATTTTCCTAATCGTTTCGGCAGGGTGTAAAACGACACCGGAAACTGCCATACGACACTCCCCACACCCAAAACGTCTTCATCATTTCAGAAAGCCAAACTATCCAAGTCACAGCAGAAGCTCACACTCCTAAACTCCTTATCCAAACTCCCAAAACCCTGTAAGAAAAATCTCTCATCTCCCCCAAAATCCTCCATCAATGGCTTACTGAGGCTCCAAACCCCACTGTTAACCCAACCCCACTATCACTCATGGAACTCTCTTTAACCTTCACACACCTCTCAACCCCATCTTCATCTTACTCCTTCTCTTCTTCCTTCTCACCTTTCCCAACCCAAATCCGCATCATAAACCCCAAATCCCACACCCCAAATCCTCTCACCTTCCGAGTCCTCGCCGTCGTTGTCGACCCACAAGACCTCCCCAAGAACAGTCCCCAGCGACTCCTCAAGGAGCTCTCAGAACGCAAAAGAGCCACCTCCCCCAAGAAGAAAGTACCCCCGAAACGCTTCATTCTCCGGCCACCGTTAGACGACAACAGACTCGCCCAGCGCTTCCTCAACAGCCCACAACTCTCCCTGAAATCATTCCCTCTTCTCAGTTCTTGCTTACCCTCTTCGAGGCTCAACAATGCTGACCAGGCCTGGATTGATGAGTACTTACTTGAGGCCAAGCAGGCTCTTGGGTACCCACTCGAGCCGTCGGAGAGGTTAGGGGATGATAACCCAGCTAAGCAGTTTGATACATTGTTGTATATGGCGTTTCAGCATCCCTGTTGTGAGAGGACTAATGCTAGACATGTGCGGGCTGCGCATTCGAGGCTGTGGTTTCTGGGGCAGTATGTGCTGGAGCTGGGTTTGGCGGAGTTTTTCTTGCAGAGGTATCCGAGGGAGAGTCCGGGGCCGATGAGGGAGAGGGTGTTTGCTTTGATTGGGAAGAGGTACTTGCCAAGGTGGATTAAGGCTGCTAGCTTGCAGAACTTGGTGTTTCCTTTTGATGATATGGATAAGTTGCAGAGGAAGGAGAGGGAGCCGCCTGTGAAGTGAGTTTCAATGCTTTTTATGTTTTTGAAAAAGCTGTATGTAAAGCTATTGTATTACTTGATTGAAAACGATACAAGGGATGCCTATATATATAGGCTGTTTAAGATACAAACCAGTAGGGTTTGTATGTATATAGTTACAAAACTAACCTTGTAAGAATAGGAAGCCTAGTTACAGTAGGTAACCTAATAATTAGAGATGATTCTTTCCTTCAATACTCCCCCTCAAGTTGGAATGTATGTTCAGAACATTCAGCTTGCTTAAGAGTTCAGTGAATTGCTTTGGATGCAATGGCTTGGTGAATAGATCAGCTGGTTGATCCTTTGTCCGAATGTGTGCAGTCTGGATGAGTCCCCTTTGTATCTTCTCACGAACGACATGGCAATCAATTTCTATATGTTTAGTGCGTTCATGAAAGACCGGATTTGATGCTATGTACAACGCTGCCTGATTGTCACAGTATAGCCGAGTTGGACTAGCACTTGAGACATCCAAATCCTTGAGTACATTTTGTAACCAAGTTACCTCACAACATGTAGAAGCCATAGAGCGGTACTCCGCCTCCGCACTTGACCTCGAAACCGTTCCTTGCTTCTTTGTCTTCCATGAAACAGGGGCATTGCCGAGGAATATGCAATAACCAGTAACAGACCGTCTAGTGTCTCTACACCGTGCCCAATCAGCATCACAAAAGGCTCTCAAATGCAGTGAACCATTTGAAGGCAGTAGTAACCCTTGACCGGGAGTAGCTTTGAGATACCGAAGCACATTGTAAGCTGCTTCAAGATGGATGTCCCTTGGCTTGTCCATGAACTGGCTGAGAACATGCACGGCATATACTAGGTCAGGACGTGTAATAGTGAGGTATATGAGTCGACCAACTAACCTTCTATAAAGTCCCGGTTCAGTCAATAAAGTTCCATCTTCTTTACTGAGCGAAGTGTTATACTCGATAGGACATTTTGCAGGCTTGGCTCCAAGGAAGCCGGAATCTTCCAGTATTTCCAACGCATACTTGCGCTGACAAAGAACAAGCCCTTGTTTTGACCGAGCTACCTCTATGCCAAGGAAGTATCTCAGAACTCCCATGTCCTTGAGCTTGAAACGGTTTGACAGAAAAGTCTTTACGGCATTGATGTCTTCAAGGTTATTTCCTGCTAGTATTACATCATCAACATAGACCAACAAAGCTGTAAAGTTACCTTGTCGTCGCCGCACAAACAATGAATAATCAGACCATGACTGTGTAAAACCGGCAGCCTTTAGTGCGTTGGAGAGTTTAATGAACCATTGCCGAGATGCCTGCTTTAAACCGTATAAAGACTTGTGTAATTTGCAAACTCTATTCTCCCCCGTTCCTCCAAATCCGGGAGGAAGTTGCATATAAACATCCTCATAGAGATCGCCATTAAGGAAAGCGTTATTGACATCAAGTTGATGGAGGTGCCAACCGCGAATGGATGCAAGACTAAGAAGAACCCGAACTGTTGTGAGCTTGGCCACAGGAGCAAAAGTCTCTCGGTAATCAATGCCTTCAACCTGGCTGTAACCCTTTGCAACAAGGCGTGCTTTATATCGTTCGACGCTGCCATCAGGATTGTACTTGATTTTGTACACCCATTTGCACCCAATTGGACGCTTGTGAGCAGGTTTCGGAACAAGACTCCAAGTATGATTGGCCTGAAGGGCCTTAATTTCAGTCTGCATGGCAGCACGCCACTTGGGATCAAGTACAGCCTGTGAAAAAGAGGTTGGTTCTCGATGCAAGGTCAGTGCAGCAGTAAAAGCCTTGTATGTAGGAGAAAGGCGATCATAAGAGAGAACCGTAGAGAGACAATGAGCAGTACCTTGTGGGGTGACCACGTCCGAGGAAGGTGATGGGACAGTGCGGGAAGGAATGGCTGCCTCAATATGAAAGTCTTGTAGCATGGAAGAAGGTTTGGTTGGCCGGGTGGATCTCCGAGGAAGGGGGATTGTCGTTGTAGCCTCGGTGGATAGGTGGGAAGGTGGCTCTGTAGTTGGAGGAGGAGGTATTTGTGGACTGGGAGGTGTGTTGTCGGCAAGGACAAGTGTAGTGTTAGGAATGGAGACACCTGAAGGTGACGCAGCGGAAGTGGGAAGTAAAGTAGCGGCAGGAGATGGAGAGTCGAAGTTGGATGTGGCAGAGGTAAGAAGTGGACTGGTGCTAGAGTTCGGAGAAGAATGTGTTGGAGTGGGAGTGTCATACACAATAGTGTTTTGTGGCTGGGGGAATGAAGTATCACGGTTGGGAACAGACTCTAGAGATTTGTAAGGAAAGTGAGTTTCAAAGAAAATAATGTCCCTTGAAACATGAGTTTTCTTGCTCTTTAAGTCATAAACCTTGTAACCTTTCTTGCCGTGAGGATAACCAAGAAAGATGCACTCGGTAGAGCGTGGATCAAACTTAGAAGGCTTGGATGGATGAGTGGAGATAAAGCAACGACATCCAAAAACCCGCAAATGAGAATAAGTAGGAGGTTTTCCATGAAGACGTTCAAAAGGGGTTTGTCCTTGAAGAAGTGGAGTAGGTGTGCGATTAATCAGATAAGAAGCTGTAAGAATCGCATCACCCCAAAACTTCTTTGGCAAATTCGCCTGGAAGAGAAGAGCTCGAGACATGTTTAAAAGATGACGGTGTTTTCGTTCAGCGACTCCATTTTGTTGAGGAGTGTTGACACAAGATGTTTGATGTTCGATGCCTTTAGAAGCATAAAATGTAGGCATGATAAATTCAGGACCATTGTCACTACGGACGACTTTGACTCGTGTTTCAAATTGTGTTTCAACGAATTGAATGAAATCAATGAGGAGGTGCCGTGCCTCAGATTTTTGTTTCATGAGAAAAACCCATGTACCCCTTGAATAATCATCAACAATGGTGAGAAAATATTTGGCACCCGAAAGAGAGGGAACATGATAACCACCCCATATATCAATGTGAATTAAATCAAAACAGGCAGTACTTTTACTAATGCTCAAGGGAAAAACTTGACGAGTCTGTTTAGCTAAAGGACATATCAAACAATCATTGGGAACATGACTTGTGGTTGAAAGAAAAGAAAACTTAGACAAGACTTTCGAAGAAGGATGACCGAGCCTGTTATGCCACAGGAGAGGATCGGTTTCTAAGGTGATGGTGTTGGCCATGCTACACGTTCCTTTCCGATCCGACTTGAGGCAGTAAAGTCCATTCTTCTCATGGCCCATCCCAATCGTCTTCCCCGATCGTAGGTCCTGTATAACACAAACATGTCTCAGAAATATGGTGATGAAGAACGAATCATATGCCAATTTGCTCACAGAAATCAGATTCAGATAAAATGATGGAACACATAGGACATTATGGAGTGTGAAATCCGATGTAAGTTTTACTGTTCCAATATGTGTAACTAAGGCTTTGTAACCCGACGGCAATCGAACGGTGTAGTTGACTGCCGGCTTAGAATAAGTGAGCAGTTTTTCATGGCATACAATATGGTCAGTAGCTCCACTATCAACGATTCATGTATGTAAGTCAACTTGTGAAATAGTCTTACCTGAGAGCTCTTCATAATTCACTTTACCGACTTGATTAACCGAGGCAGTGGTGGCATCTTTCAGTAGGCTAAACAACCTACCACATTCCTCTTTCAAGAAGGTGAGATTCAGGTTCTCTTCTTTGGCCGAGACAAGGTTGTTGGAGGCCTGACTGGAACCTTCTCCAGCTGCACGAAGAACGGCTTTTCTTTTCCTGCACTCATCTTGGGTGTGACCTTTGAAAGTACAAAAGGTGCATGTAAGATGAGCTTTGCAGTTCTTGGTTATGTGATTTGTTCTACCACACTTTGCACATTTCGAACCATCAATCTTGTTCGAGTTCTTCTTCCATGCTTCCCGGTCCTCTTTGCTTGAGTAGAAGGCCGCTGCTTCAGCAGAGGATGATCCTCTATTTCCCGACACTGCTGCTTGCTTTTCTTGTCGCAACACCATAGCATATGCCTTATTAAGAGTAGGCAATGGATCAATTCCGATGATGGTGCTTCTCACCGCAGCATAATCATCATTGAGACCCATCAGGAATTTCATTGTTCTCTGCGTCTCAAGGGCAGTAGCGGCTTCGGTTGCAGCCGCACATGTGCACGGCGTAGATGTGCACAAGGCATCCTTCTCGTCCCAAAGAGCCTTCAGGTTGGTGAAGAACGAAGTCACCGAGTTCCCTTCTTGAACACACTCATGAATGGCAGTCTCAATATTGAAAAGATTCACAGTATTGGTTTGTGAAAACCTTTCCTGCAACTCAAGCCATACACTTCTCGCATCCTTGCAATGCACAACTGATTTCCGGATCTGTTTGCTCATTGAGTTTTCCAGCCAGTTTTTCACCAAGGCGTTGCAGCGAGTCCACTGCGTCTTCTCTTCCTCGTTGAACTGAGGACAAGGTAGGGTTCCATTGACAAACCCTATCTTGTTCTTGATTGTCAAGGCCGAGGCCATGGATTGTTTCCATTCGACATAGTTGTCTTCCTCCAAAGCTTGCGACACAAGGACTGCGCCTGGTTGATCGGAATGGTGGAGGTAGAGCGCATGGTTCGAGTTTTCCCATGCTGGTGTTTGGTTTGAGGACTTGGTGTCCTTCGTGGTTTCGTCTTCTCCTGCCATTGGGTTAGGGTTTTGTTTTGTGGTGGTGGTTGTTTAGGTCCTCAAGAACGTGGTTGCTCTTGATACCATGAAAAAGCTGTATGTAAAGCTATTGTATTACTTGATTGAAAACGATACAAGGGATGCCTATATATATAGGCTGTTTAAGATACAAACCAGTAGGGTTTGTATGTATATAGTTACAAAACTAACCTTGTAAGAATAGGAAGCCTAGTTACAGTAGGTAACCTAATAATTAGAGATGATTCTTTCCTTCAATAGTTTTCGATTGTCTTTGTGTGTGGAGGTTCTGCATTGTGTGTTGTTTAGATCATTGAAACTTAGGGTGCTTAGTTGAATACTTTAGTTTGAGCATTGTTAATGTAGACTATATGTTACACCTGAAGAACGTAGCTCAGTGTTATGCTTCTTCAGTGGGAGTCTTGCATGATTTACTATACTGTTTGATACTTGAATCTTAAGGTACTTGTTGGATAGAAAGTTTATGTTGAGCTTATCGATGTATTATGTATTTAATTGATGGAAGTAGAAGTCACTGAGATTGTGATAGAATGGGGACATGAGGCCTACACATGAAAGACTTAGCTCAGTATTAGGCTCAACCGTAATGTTGTGCTGTGCCATATTTTTGGTGCTCAGTTTCGTTGAAGGTTGTATCTTATATTAGAAAGCCTCACGAGATACATTGTGAGATCCTAAGGTTGGTCTGAGTGATGTTGTTAGCATGGCATTAGTGGAGGACTGGAGGTGTTTTCGATTGAAAAATAGATCAAGTTCATCTGAGATAACAATTCATCAGCTATACTGATGATAGATTATGAAGCATTTACATGATGGAGAGTCTTGCCAAAGGAATGGATTGGCAGGATAGGGCGTGGGGCTAGCTTATTTGATCAATTTCATCATGGTTTTGCTAAATAGCATATGTGTTGTACACAAAGAAAAGCAATTCCTTGGGTTCAGAATGGAAGTTCTCAAGAAAAACTTAAACAGATGGAACAATTTTCTTCTCAATGTATTAAGTATGAATGCTTTACATGTGAGGGTATTTATACAAGAAAAAGAATTAAAGAAAACTCAAACTAATTATATCAAGTACACAGCTCCATACTTGTATAAGCACACAAAGTATGGAGTAAAGGACTTGATCACAACCACGCTGCTACAGTAGAAGGTAAAGCCATGCTTTACAATTACTGTAACAGTAGAAACACAATCACAGCCATGCTGCTACAGTAGAAGGTAAAGCCATGCTGCACAGTAGAGCACATGCTTTACAATGACTGTAACACAATCACAACCATGCTAATTTCAACTACAAGATAACAACCATACTCTCCATACCCTTCAATACTCCCCCTCAAGCTGGTTCAAGCGGATTGATTGAACCAAGCTTGCTGAGAATTTTCTGGAAGTGTGCAGCAGTGAGAGATTTGGTAAAGATATCAGCCAGTTGGTCCTCACTTCTGACATAATGAGTTTCAATCACTTGGGATTGGACTTGAGCTCGGATGTAGTGACAATCGACTTCAATATGCTTAGTGCGCTCATGAAATACTGGATTAGAAGCAATGTGCATAGCTGCTTGGTTGTCACAAAAAAGAGACATTGGTTTGTCACAAGGAAATCCTAGATCAAATAGAAGACCTTTGAGCCAAATCAACTCACATGCTGAGGATGCCATGGCTCGATATTCAGCCTCTGCGCTGGATCTAGCAACAACACTTTGCTTTTTACTCCTCCAAGTGACAAGATTGCCACCAACAAAAACGCAGAAACCTGTGGTGCTTTTTCTATCAAGAGCATTACCAGCCCAGTCTGCATCTGCATACCCCATTATATCTGTGTGACCATTTTTCTTGAGCAAAATACCCCTTCCAGCAGAACCTTTGAGATATCTAAGTATGCGCTTGACAATGTTCAAGTGACCAACTGTAGGAGCATGCATAAATTGACTGACAATGCTCACTGCGTAAGAGATATCAGGTCTAGTAATTGTGAGGTAAATGAGTTTTCCAACTAACCTTTGGTAGTAACTCAAGCTTTCAAGAGATTCTCCCTTAGTATCGAATTGAAGCTTACTATCAAGAGGTGTGCGAGCTGGTTTGCACTCTATGACTTTTGCTTCTTCCAACAAATCCAGCACATACTTTCTTTGATTCAGGAAGAGACCTTTTTGAGAAGCAGCCATTTCAATGCCAAGAAAATATTTTAGAGAGCCAAGATCCTTCATAGCAAACTTGGTTTGGAGAGCTTTCTTAAGAGACTTGATCTCATCTATATGATCACCAGTGATTATTAAGTCATCAACATAGATAAGAACAACCAGCTTTCCATGAGTTCCATTTCGAACAAAGAGAGAAGAATCGGCATTGCTTCTGCAAAAACCAACTTCTTCAAGAACTGAGCTTAGTTTTGCATACCAGGCTCGAGGTGACTGCTTTAGGCCATAAATTGCCTTGTGTAGCTTGCAGACCATGTCTGGATCATTTGCTTGAGGATGACCAGGGGGAAGCTTCATGTACACTTCCTCTTGAAGCTCCCCATGCAGAAACGCATTCTTTACATCCATTTGATGTAGAGGCCAGGATTGATTTACAGCAACAGATAATAGTACCCTCACTGTGTTCATTTTTGCAACTGGTGCAAAAGTTTCCTTGTAATCCACCCCATAGGTTTGTGTGAATCCCCTAGCAACCAACCGAGTTTTGTGCCTTTCAATGGTTCCATTGGAATGGAACTTGGTTTTATAAATCCACCTACTTCCCACTGCTTTCTTTCCTTTTGGAAGTTTGACAACACTCCAAGTTTTATTTTCATCAAGAGCATGCAACTCTTCTTTCATAGCCTGCTTCCACACTTCGTGTTGATTAGCTTTATAAAAATCTTGAGGCTCATTAGCACTATCAATAGCACTCAAGTAAGCAGAATGTGAGGATGACAGCTTTTTATAGTTGATAAAATCTGTCATGGGATACTTAACCTTGTAAGCAACAAAGTCACCCAGCCTATCCGGAGGATTTCGCTCTCTAGTTGGATATCTTCTAGTATGAACTGGAGAAATATGATCATCTTGAGCAGCTGGATCCACCAATGGAGATTCTTCTGGTTCATGAGGTTCGTTATCAACCTCATTATTCAAGAGATTATCATGAGAGCCTTGATCTGAGGTAGGCATAGAAACAGTAGGAGTTAAACTCCCTTCAATATCAACAGAAACATTAGGTAAGGGAAATAGATCTTGAAAACACTCCCCCTGACCAGTAGAATCAAGTTTCTTTGAAAAATAAGAAACAGATTCATCAAATCTAACATCTCTTGAGACAATGATTTTTCTGGTGTTTGGACTATAACATTTGTACCCTTTTTGAGTGGTAGAGTACCCCAAGAAGACACATTTTTCAGCTCTAGGATCCAACTTGCCTCGATGAATAGCTTGAATATGAACGTAACACACAGCCAAAAACTCTCAAATGTGATAACTCAATCTTCCTGCCATTCAGAACTTCATAAGGAGACTTTGAGTTCAAGACTCTACTTGGGAGTCTATTAATGAGATAGGTTGCAGTAAGAACAGCTTGCGACCAAAATTTCTTAGGCACGTAAGCATGAAACATTATGGCTCTGGTTTTCTCAAGCAAGTCTCTATTTTTCCGTTCTGCAATTCCATTTTGTTGTGGTGTGCCAACACAACTTGTTTGATGAACAATTCCATTAGAGTTCAAAAAATGAGACATGTTATGAGACATATATTCAGAGCCATTATCAGATCGCAAAATTTGGATTTTGGAAGAATATTGAGTGCTAACAAGGTTGTAAAATTTTTTAAACACATCAAAAATGTCACTCTTGTGTTTCAAAAGATACAGCCATGTAATCCTTGTAAAATCATCCACAAAAGTTACAAAATATCGATATCCGTCAAAGGATTCTAGAATAGGACCCCAAATATCTGAATGTATGATTCCAAATGGATTACTAGCTCTAGACACAGAGGAAGGGAAAGGTAATCTGTAGAATTTGGAGAGATGACACACTTCACATTGCTTGCTATCATGGCTTAGAGTTGGAAACAAAATGGACAACACTTTTTCTGAGGGGTGAGCTAAACGTTGATGCCAAAGATGGTGATCTGGAACACTACTAGAACTAACTTGAAGAGCCTTGGACTTCTTTGAAAGGTAATAAAGGCCATCCAGGAAGAACCCTTCACCAATCTTCTTCTTGGTGGTGATATCCTGAAATATCACATTGTAAGGAGAGAATATGGCTAGACAATTCAGACTTTTTGTGATTTTTCCCACATATAACAATTGGAAAGGAAAGGAAGGGATATATAAGGCATCAGACTTGATGTGATTTGAAAAAAAAAATATTTTCCCTTTTCCTAACACAGTAGCACCCTTGCCATTAGCTACAGACACATGAGATGATACTTTCTCAAAATCATGCAAGTGTTTTATATGATTTGTCATGTGATCTGTGGCTCCAGAATCTATAACCCAATAATCATGCTCAAAGTTCACATCAAGTGCAGTTTTAAAAGCTTTCAAGATACCTGGAATATCACTATCATGCACATTCTTAGCTTCAGCTAGAAAGCCTGCAAACTTTCCAAGTAATGCAGTGTGATTGTGTGCTCCAGTTTCTGCCTCATTCTTCACCTGCTTTTGTTGTAGATATACTGCAAATTCATTGATTAATGCAGCTGGATTAGCAGTGAAGTCCAAAAGACCATCAGATGATGAAGCATTAGCAGTAGCAACCAGGTTTGCTTTGTGAGGATTGCTGCTCCAGCTTTGCAGTGTGCTTTTGTTATCTCTTTGAAACTTTAGCTTCAATTCTGGATGAAGAATCCAACACCTTTCTCTTGTGTGACCTATACCACTGCGTCCAATGCTGCTGCAGTGACTGCACTTCAGATCTGGGCGCTTTCCTTTGTAAGCTCTTTCCTCTTGAGATTTGTGGTTTGAGGCATAAGCTCTTGAGTCTGCAAGATTGGTTGTGACGTCCAACTTCATCACTTTCCTTCGAAACTCTTCTCTCTGAACTGTGGCACACACACTCTTGAAAGAAGGAAGGTCTGGATTCATGAGAATATGACTTCTCAAATCTTCATAATCAGCACTCAAATTGGCAAGCAATTGAAATATCTTGTCTTCTTCTGCTCTCTTAGATAAAATAGTGGCATCTCTGGTATGAGGTCGATAAATATCTAACTCATTCCACATGGTTGTCAAACTCCCAAGAAATTGAACAAATGACTTCTCTTCCTGTTGAAGACTAGCAATGTCTTTCTTGAGCTGAAAGACTCGAGCAGAGTTATTTTGATTTCCATACATCTCGTTAACATTTTTCCAAAGATGCATGGAAGACTCTGAATAGTTGAAAATCTCAGCAATCTTAGGCTCCATAGAATTGAGGAGCCAAGACATGACAAGCTGATCTTTACACAACCAAGCATCATAAGTGGCTGAGTTGATTTCTGGCATTGGTATAACACCATTGACAAAGCCAAGCTTAGACTTTCCTCCAAGAGCTAAAGTGACAGCTCTAGACCAAGAGAGGTAGTTATATTCAGTAAGTAAAACTGAACATAACCGTAGGTTGGGATTTCCCTCAACCTCAGAAACACCAGACATGGTTGAACTGGTTCTATTTTCAGAAAAAGGATTAATCCCATATGTTGAACTTTCTTCAGTCATTTAAAGGAAGACAACAATACAAAATCTCACAATGAAAGAAGAGAAAGATAAACAGAAACAGGACACTAAAGTTCCTGCTCTGATACCATCAAGAAAAACTTAAACAGATGGAACAATTTTCTTCTCAATGTATTAAGTATGAATGCTTTACATGTGAGGGTATTTATACAAGAAAAAGAATTAAAGAAAACTCAAACTAATTATATCAAGTACACAGCTCCATACTTGTATAAGCACACAAAGTATGGAGTAAAGGACTTGATCACAACCACGCTGCTACAGTAGAAGGTAAAGCCATGCTTTACAATGACTGTAACAGTAGAAACACAATCACAGCCATGCTGCTACAGTAGAAGGTAAAGCCATGCTGCACAGTAGAGCACATGCTTTACAATGACTGTAACACAATCACAACCATGCTAATTTCAACTACAAGATAACAACCATACTCTCCATACCCTTCAATAAGTTCAAAACTTACCAACTGTTAGGCACTTTCTTATCTCGAATTTAGGGTCTCTTCTATGTAACTTCAGTTTTGCAGTGAAGTTATTTTTATACATTGCTACTAGCTTACTCCTGCTTCTCAATTAACTTTTAGATCTCATAACCTTCCAGATCATAGACTCATTGACAATATATAACTGATTTTTTTTTTTTTTTTTTTTTTTTTTTTTTTTTTTTTGCAATCGTGCTATTTAAGGGTTTCTTGGAAATCATATGAGCTTCATTTTTTGTTTTTGGTTATTGGGCAGGTGTGTATTCTGGGCATTGTTTGGGGCAATATATTTGTGTTTTGGTATGCCAGAAGTGTATCGTGTTCTTTTTGAAGTATTTGGAATGGACCCAGAAGCTGAGGACTGCCAGCCAAGATTACGGAGACAACTAGAAGATGTTGATTATGTTTCTGTTGAATTTGAAAACAAAAAGCTCAGCTGGCAAGATGTTGCAGTTTACAGGGCAAGCTCCATTTCTTTTCTTCTTTCTGTTAATAATTTATGTTGATAGACCATTAAAAAAAAATTGAAAACACCGCCGAACATTGGTATCCTGTCTCAGCAGTTGGAAAAACTGATTTAGAGCTCATGAAAAGCACCAGCTTTTAATAATGTATGTTAAAGCAGATGTTAAACTTCTAGTGATGAATATATATTGTGGCAACTTTAGGATACTCTTGTTAGATAGATTTTTTACGTCATATCTGATGTTAAAGTGACTTTTTCAGTCTTCAGTGTTTCGATTTTGTTACCGTATAATAAGTAGTGATGTTTTTATCTTCACAATGCTGGTTGGTTCCTGCAAATAACACGTATACTCCTCTGCAGCCACCAGAAGATGCTCTGTTTGCACATCCAAGGCTCTTTAGGGCTTGTGTTCCACCTGGTATGCATCGGTTTAGAGGAAATATATGGGATTATGAGAGCAGACCTCAAGTCATGCGAGCATTGGGATATCCCGTAAAGATGACAGATAGAATTCAAGATATTACTGAGGCAAGGAACATCGAACTCGGACTTGGACTTCAGGTGATCCCTTGTTAACCTCCGTCTCTATATACATACATTTTGCCAAAGATTGAACAATTATTTGAACTGACAGCAATGTAATAGATAAATCTTGATGGGAAAAAGAAAAAAAAAAGGGTAATGTGAGCATATGAAGGAAACAGACTGCTAAAATTTCTATATAAACTCCATGTTCACACGTCTAGCTAGCATTTTGCTTCTGTTTAGAGTTTACTAGGGTTCCCTACATTGGTGTGGATCATTCCTACCAATTATTTAGAACCATCCAAAGAAAAAATTTGTGCATAAATTTGTTAGTCAAGTCATGTTATGCATACCCATAGTTATAGGTACTGCATCTTGATGTGTTGTTTGATTTCTTATTTGCATACAGCTTGCTTTCATGCATCCATCGAAGCACAAATTTGAGCACCCCCGTTTCTGTTATGAGCGATTAGAATATGTTGGCCAAAAAATCCAGGTACCAAGTTACATTCCATCAATGGAATTTCATTTCACCTCAATGGTATAGCAGAATCCATATTTCTATTTTCACATACTTTGTTGACACTTCTGTGGTTGTCGTTCATATCTTGCTTAGGACCTTGTGATGGCTGAAAGGTTGCTGATGAAACATTTAGATGCTCCTGGAAAGTGGCTGGCCGAGAGACACCGTAGACTTCTTATGAACAAGTTCTGTGGAAGGTATTTGAGGGAGAAGCGCCTCCATCAGTTCATAATCTATTCTGAACAGGTTATGGATGCTTACGAGCACAACCGGAGACTAAGGAATCCTGCCACAACTGCTATTCAGCAAGCCATTCATGGCCTCTCATACTCTGTATATGGGAAGCCAGATGTAAGACGCCTCATGTTTGAGGTTTTCGATTTTGAGCAAACACAACCTAAAGCTGTCAATGTGTGAAAACGGGAGTAGTCCTACTGCAATCCCAATACATGATGGAAACCAATCTTTCTCATTTTCTTGGACTTTTTTTCACTATATTGTTGATAGGAATGTCAGGATATATGTGATTGTGCTAGCTAACATGAACAAACACTAATGTAATACAAATGTAACAGTGCTAATTGTGTATCATATGCATTAGATACAAAACAAAGTAGTTGTCAACTTGCCATCCTTTTCTTTTCAAGTTTTGTGCGGCTGCCCTCATGAGATGACTGCCGAATGAGTATAGTCATCCTGCATAATCGCAATTCAGATCCATCAATCTGATCGAAATGAGTCAAATTCCTCCGTGATTAACGAAAGTTTTTAACCCAATATATGCAGGGTGATGCAGCCAAATAAACCATGTTGATGTTTTCGTAGTTTCTGTTGGGTTGATCGTTGGATACGTCGTAAATACGACTGGTAAAACGGTTAACACCACGCAAGGGGTGCCGACCCTACAACGTACCTACTTAAACCGATTTCAGCCGAGGAAAGTCTCGTTCTTTCTTAGCAGCTGGGTACTTTTTTTGGAATTAAAAAAAAACCCAGATCTTGAGGACCAAGTTTAACAAACCCAGATCTTGCTTCACCATTTCAGTTGTTGGGGATCACTCTTTGGCCAATCTACAGAGTTCTGGATCAATACTAATTGGACTACATTCTAGGTTCTGAAACTAAGTTGCTGTTTTGCCTCCACAAAAATGAGCTTAGCAGATGGCTTGGATGTGCCTATCATCAGGGATTGTTTCATAGACCCAGATTTTGATTTTCAAGAAAATGAATTTCGGTCTAAGAAATATTCCTTGATGATGGTCAAGTCTCATTAGAGGCATCTTAAGCTCTGGTTTGTATGTGAACTCAGTAATTCAGTCTCAGACTCTAGAATAGAAGAAACTTTTCGGTGTTCAATTAGTATCAAATCTCTGTACATCGTCCACAAAGTGATCTTCCCTACCACTGCAATGGTTATTGGTTATTACTATTAGAGTTGCAGATTCAAAAGTACTATTGATGTATTCTGATTTTCAATTTTACTTCACAGTTAAGATTGAATGCATGGAAAGATTGATGTCTGAGCATTGTATATTATGGTATCCTTTATTGTAAAGCATTATCAGGCATATATATCTAGAGCATTGCAAAACATTAAGGAAGATGGATCTTGTATCCCAGGCATGTTAAGTGATAAGAAAAAAAAATGAGATTTACTGAATAGTTAACCGAGCTTTTGGGTGTTGAATTGTCACCTCTCACCTATGTTGGTGTGAATTGGTGTGCACATTTGAGCCTGTGAGTTTTGGACTTGCAGAATGTGGTATTTCCTTTTTATGAGAAGTTGGCAGTTCAGGACTATGGGTTCCCTTATAGGACTATGGGCTAGCTGTGATAGTGTGATTTGCTTTTCATTTCACCTTTAAAATGTGATAGTTTTTGAGTTCTACTAGGAATATTATAGTTATGTGTTTTAGTATACATTTATGTGTTTGTATCTCATTTTGAACCCTGTGATGGCTGAAACATTGCTGATGACAAACAAAGGACCAATTTACAGAGCAAAGAAAACAGAAGAGAACAGATTCAAAAGAAGCATCAGACCAGACCCAACAGCTGGAGAATAAGCTCCCCTGATAGTAGATGATGTGTAGAGTAGTCTGCTGAAGCCAGTTGGCCAGGCTCATCCTCCATCTAGTGAACAATGTGGCACAGTTGGGCGGCTTTATTTAAAATTACCCAACAGGAGTGTAGGCCTGTGCAAAGGAGCAGAGGCGAGAGATTAATGGTTGCTCAGGCCAATCCACTGGGAGGTGGTGATGATCTTCAGTACTATGGTGGAAAGTATTTCAATCCAATACATGGTGGAACACATTCGTTTTCACTGTCTTCAACCTTTTTCTCATTCAATTCTAATTTCTAGACAGAAAAAGCACTTGCATGACTGTGTAATATGTGCTAGCTGACATTAACAACACTGATCTATGATTTGTAATGGGAGCACAATCCTACTGAGTGGAGCGCAATGTTAGCTTTGGAGTCCTATTGCTGCCACTCTCCACAAGTGTTTGCACGATCATTGTTATGACGCTGCAACTCATCCTGGATTATGTACGGAGTCCTATGATCATTTAGTTCTACGTGTATGAAAGAGTGTTGTAAACTACACTTCATTTTGTGTATCTATTGAAAGGTTAGAATCAAAACTTGAACCTTACCTTAGACTATATCAAACCAAAACATGCTATGAACTTGTCTATAATATCTATATGTTTTGCCGAGTACTTTTAGGATAGAAAGATATCTATGTATCATAATCTGCAGTCTATGAAAATCTACTAATCTATTGTATGCAAATCACACGTGTTATCCATGTTAGCCTTCTCCTAATCAAACCTTATGTTCTTCAAGTATATAGGACTTGTTGTAAGAACTTGTATGTTTAAGAATGGACTAGATAGACATATATATAGAGTACAGCTATGACAGTTTCATTCATAAAGAAACTGTCATGTTTTTCAACTGCTTGATAACTGCAATTCTTTTTGAATTCAAAAACTCTTACAAACTTATCTAATAGTAATATATAGAGTATAAAGTTTATATCTTAAACTCAGATTAAATAACATGTAAGTATATTAAGACAAGAACATGTAATATGCAGGTTTAATATAATGTCAAGTTCTAAAACAATATAATTGCTTACAATCTCCCACTGAACTCGATATTGTATTAAAACTTACAAGTCAAGCACTAATATACTACTGAATATGAACTCAATCTATAAATATGCGCATTGTGAGTTTATAACACTAAAGATGTTTTGAATTCTGTAAATTCTGTCAATAGTATCTATATACATAGAACCTAAGAATAACATGATGAGTAAGATAAACATCAGTGTTCCAAGATCACTTTGCAAACAGATTAATATCACATGAACTTCAATCACAGTAGTTGTTTAAGTATATTTGTGTTATAAATGCATTCTAACACAAGAATACTCAATGTCATAACCAAAATTTCTAACTCAATAGAAATAAAGCAAATTATATTTTACTGAATTTAACATAACAATCTGCAGATTTTTCATAATCACTTGAATAATTGCTAACTGAAGGTGTACAACTCAATGCAACAACCACATGATAAAATGAAACTTGATAATATAATGGCACTGAATATATCATTTCATAACATAGATACAAACTAAAATACATACTAGTTTGATGATTCTGGAAATTTCTTCTTCAGTTAAACTTTGCTATCACTCTTATGTTTTCAGCATGCTTCATAAATTCTGATATTGGTAAAGCTTTTGTCAAAGGGTCTGCCAATTGTTCTTTGGTGCCAATTTTTACTACCTCAATTTCTCCTTCTATGACACTTTCTCTTACTGCAAAATACTTAACATCTATATTTCTAGAGGCTCACTTTTTTTGTTTTTTGAGAAGAACACAGCAGATGCGTTATTACAATACATCACAATAGGTCTCTCAATGGACTTTATTAACTTCAAATGAGAAATAAAATTTCTCAACCATAAAGCATGTCCTACAGCCTTAAAAATTGCAATATATTCTGCTTGGAATGTAGATGTTGCAGTAATCCCTTGCTTTCCTGTTGTCCATGAAATAGCACCTCCTACTAGCATAAATATGTAACCTGATGTGGATTTCAAATCATCCAAATCATATTTGTATGATGCATCTGTATAACCTTCCACCTCAAGCTCTTGTCTTTCAATCTTTCTGTAAACCAACATATGATCTCTTGTCTTCTTCAAGTATCTCAGTACTTTCTTCCCTGCTATCCAATGTGCTTCTTCAAGTATCTCAGTACTTTCTTCCCTGCTATCCAATGTGCATGTTTAGTATTAGACTGAAACCTTGATAATAAATTCACTGCAAACAAAATGTCAAGCCTTGAACAAATCTGAGCATACATCAAACTTCCAACTAGTCTTGCATAAGGCACATTTTGCATTCTTTTTGTCTCCAATGCAGTTTGTGGGCATTGTCCTTTGTGTAATCTATCACCCTTAGATATTGGAGCATCACCAGTGTTACAATTCTGCATCCCAAACCTTTGCAATATCTTATCAACATAATTTTTCTGAGACAAACCCAAACTATACTGCTTTCTATCTCTGGTTATCTCAATACCAAGCACATAGTGTGCTTCACCCATATCCTTCATGTCAAACTGACTTAAAAAAATGCTTTTGTCTCTTTCAACAAACAAACATTGCTACTTGCAAGCAAAATGTCATCAACATACAGAATAAGCAAAATAAAATTGCTCCCACTAATCTTAATATAAATGCACTCATCAAGTTTATTTTCCAGAAAACCAAACTTAGTGATTACCTTATCAAAGTTGAGGTACCACTGTCTTGATGCTTGCTTAAGACCATAGATTGACTTCTTGAGCTTGCACACTTTCTTTTCATCCTCTATAAAACCATCTGGTTGCAGCATATATATCTCCTCATGCAAATCCCCATTCAAAAACGCTGTCTTCACACCTATTTGGTGTAGCTCAAGATCAAAGTGAACAACAAAAGCCATAATAACTCTGAATGAATCTTTGGTTGAGATTGGTGAAAAAGTCTCATTGTAGTCGATACCTTCCTTTTGATTGTAACCCTTGGCCACCAATCTAGCTTTATATCTCTCAATTTTTCCTTCTGCATCTCTCTTTGTCTTAAACACCCATTTGCAACCAATCGGCTTAGAATCAGATGATTTATCAACCAAAGTCCACACACCATTTTGAGACATGCTATTAAGCTCATCCTCCATTGTTAACTTCCACTTTTCAGAATTTTCAGATTGTATTGCTTCTTCTACTGATGTAGGATCATCCTCACTTTCAATATCTTCCTCTGCAACAATCAAATAAACATAATAATCATATGGTATTGCTGGTTTCTTGATTCTAGTAGACTTCCTCAACGCCATATGTTGTTGTTGAATGCTCCCATTTATCTGCTCTTGCACTTGTATATGAATTTCTCCATCAGTATTTGCATGAACATCAGCTTCTTGATTTTCTTGAACTACATCATTTGCTTGTTGAACATGTGGAACATCAGTAAGTGTCAAAACTGAATCATTATTGCAGTCCTGACTTGTGATAGATAGGGCATTGCCATCCTTAAGTGGGATAGATGGGTCGCTACCATCCCCATACACAAACCAACTTTCAAAAGCTTCATCTGTTTCATTTTCCATCTGTGACTCTCTCACATCTTGTGCAACCTTGCTTCTATCATTTGCAAATAGTTCATCATAAAACATAGCTCTATGTGATTCAACAATTCTTGTGCTTCTTTTTGGACAGTAGAACTTGAACCGCTTAGATTTCTCACAATATCCAATAAAATATCTACTTCCCATCTTCTGCATTATACACTCTAATTTCTACATTACAACCCCACACATGGAAATGATTTAAACTAGGCTTGTATCCACACCATAACTCAAAAGGAGTTTTAATCACAGTCTGGCTTGAAGTTCTATTGCAGATGTAATTTGTTGTTTTCAAGGCTTCTCCCCACATAAATTTTGGTAGTTTGGATCTGAAAATCATGCTTCTAACCATTGACATTAGGGTTCTGTTCTTCCTTTCTAATACTTCATTTTGTTGTGGTGTATGAGGAGTAGTGTATTGAGCCACTATTCCACAGTCCTGCAAAAACAAAGCTAAAGGGCCTTTCTTTTGGTCTTGTTCAATATATCTGCCATACTGTTCAATTTCAACACAGTGAAATAAGTTCATTGACGGTCCACTGTTCCTTCTGAGTTTTGTAGAGTTATTTCAAATGATCAAACTTATCTGGAAGTGAGTTGAGCAGCATATAGACCAGAAAGGGCTCCTCCACAGTCATTTTCAGATCTTTCAGCTTTTCAACAATGTGTTAGCCCTTCATGATATATTCTCTGACATTGCCCTTGCCATCATACTCCATCCTCATGATAGATTTCATCAGTTTTCCAGTTTCAGCCTTGTTGGAAATTGCATATTTTGCAGCAATAGACTCCATGAAATCCTTGGCAAATTCAGCATTAGGGATACTTCCTCTCACACAGCTAGTCATGCTCTTCTTGATCATAATGAGTGTCGTCTTATTGTGTTTGAACCACTTCTCATATTTCTCCTTAGCCTCTTTGATTGCATTTTCAGCCAATGCTGCTGTTGCATTTTCAGCCTCCTTAACCACTCTAATTACTATGTTTATTGATTCTTGATGCATTAATTTAAAGAATTGACCACTCTCTTTGTTGCGTGTTAAGATTTGTAATGTGTGTTACAATTAGTGGTTCTTTTGTTCACTAGCTTCTTGTAATTAGTGTGGTGTGTCAAGTTGTTGTTTAATCGAGAATTAATAATTGCTATGTTTCTACTCTCTTGTACTCTTCGCCTTTAGCCTTATTGTTATGGCCCTAACACGGCATGATAATTGTGATTAGAGAGTTCATTCTTGCCTTGATCGGAAGAGTGGATACAAAATAGGAGAAATTTGACTTAATGGCCTTGACCGGCATTAGGTACGAAACTATGTAATTGTGACATTCTAGGTTATAACTATTGCATGCTTAATCACTAACTTCTAGAACTCTTCGCCTTTGGTTCATGGTTTAGTAGCCCTTGATAAGGTACTAGTCCATGAACTAGAGAGTTCATGTTTGCCTTAATCGGAAATGTGAATACCCTTGAAGTTCAGCTTAGTTGTAACGCCTCAAACTGCACATCCTCAGTTTAGACATGTCACAGTGCCACGAGTTTCAAAAAGAGAAACACAAGGCAGTTAATGTAAAGAAACATTTAAGAAAAAGAAAACATAAGCGTAAAATTATATCTTAAGGTGTAAAATCTTTATTTTTCTCAAAGTACTTCAAAACAATAACTAAGATTACCATAAAGGCAACTAATAGAAAGTAACAAGTAAAAAGAATTCTAAAGTTCTAATGTTTCAGCTAACTTCTAGCAAAACAAATTCTTGATCTCTAACTTCGATTTGAGAAACAAATCACATAAAACAGATTTTTCTACAATTACTTATGATTTTCCAAAGTTCAGATACAGTAGAGAAAAATTGTTGATTTAAGCCTATGTCTCAAGTTCTAAGTACTGTGAGATTTTAACAACATAAACAACATAAACTTGATTCTATACCTGCTAATAACATAAAAGAACTGATTTGGCTACAAAGAAATCAAATCAAACATAACCAAAACCAAAGGATTAGTAACCCTACTTGCCACAGAATTCAACAACAACAAATCCAATTCATAATAGCAACTATTTCAATCAAACAAACAATCATACTAAGATTCCAACTTACCAATCATATATATGCACACTCAACTCCTCGACACTATCCTGTCCCAATGCACAGTACGTGCATCCATAAAATTGTTGTAAGGTGAGCTTTCGTCCTCACTTCTCAAGGAACTTTACCCTTAACTAGGTTTGAAAATCAATAAATAATATGGGCTGCCCAGTATGAAAACATGCTTAAAAAAATTTATAATGAACGACAAACATTTGAAAAGACTTTCATTTTCAAATAAATGTGGCGCCATAAATCTGTACCTGATGACCAGTTAAATATTTAGACCCACTATCCAACTTACCTCACTATATATGTGTACAACAGGTAAGTGTAGTGAGAGTGTCCACAACAGGATAGGCATTTGAAATGGGTGCCTGAGTTATTATATATATGATGAGCGATAGGGAAATGGATCGAGTAATCTCTTTCTTTATTGACGAAAAGGTTTTTTAAGTTTGCATGGTCCAATCATTGATCCCGAAATTTTCTACAATAAAATTAGGTAGGTCACTAGTAGAGTTCCCTATCTATAATTTTGATATTCTAAAAGCAGTGCCACTCCACAAGGCATATAAAACACTCTTTTGTCCATAGAGGCCCCTCCGGAGGTTTAGGGGATCGAACCCAAGGTAGTCGCTATGCTCCTCTCACTCTCAAGCCATCAACATCTCATAACACCGATTACCATATTTTTATCGGATAACTGGATCATGCAATCTCAAACATGAATAAATATTTTATAAAATAAAAACCACCAATCAAGGGAGTTCTGGGTCCCTTACCTGGAATCCGTGGCTTTCCTCACGAACTCCGACAATCTCGAGTCTTCCGGTCCTCGGGTAATTGGAGTCCCTAATGTCCGATATAACAATCGTTAGTCATCTAATGTATAATCATACACAATCACGACGATTAACTAATCGTCCAAATCATATATCATCGATTACCAGGTTTGACCAAATCACGACTAGACTTGTTGTCAACCAATTCCACAATTAGTTCTAAATATGATATACTACTCGTTATTGGTATACCATCTAATATTTGATTATACTTCTACTTTTACTTTTGTATATCATCACATAGTAATAACTAAATTACTATGAACACCCATAATATTACTTTTTATCCACCAATATCAAAACCATCTTAACTTCATATTCAAGATCCCGTGATCACATTATGGTTCTCATCCTGTAAACAACAATTCAGTTTTGTTGTCGGTAGTAAGAAACTACCTTCTCCGCCCATAGACCAGTTAAGAAACTTGTAAACCGACATCCGGGCTACCTCGCCATACTGAAGGATCATCAATGCAGCAACGGGAAGGTGCTCCTCCAAGCTCCACAAGAAGGCACCATGAGAGTATAAATGTATAGTTAGTCCCAGATCGGAAACATGTAAAAAGAGGGAACCTTTCTTAGCTATAAAAGGAAGGCTTTCCATATGTAAAAAGGGGGATCTCTCTCTCTCTCTCTCTCTCTCTCTCTCTCTCTCTCTCTCTCTCTCTCTCCTGGGGAATGGTAACCACTCCTTCCTGGGGGAGTCTTGTAACACCGAAGGCATTGAGGCCTCATGATAGTATAATCTTAAGTGAACGTAGCCGTGCCCTCCGATGGCATGGTGAACCACTATAAATATTGTGTCTTTGTGCGTATGTTTATGTTCTACCGTGCTTCTACGTACCCTACGGGTTCTTGTAGAAACAATTGACGTCATCTGTGAGAACCATTACATAAAGTCTTGTTGCTCTACTATCGGGTTAATGTAGGGAGGTCAGCCTAAAGTAACTAGTATGCATGCCAAAGTATCCAGTAGGCAGACCCATGCCTTAAGGTGGCAATGCATGACCCGCTCGGGTTCTCTTTACCATCGGGTCCTCACCAAAAGCCCGACTACAATGGCTCCAAGCAGCACTCAGAGATAATTAATCGGGATCCTGGAGAAATTGTTCATGTGAGGGGTTCAGCCACGCATCATCGGTGCCCCGTTGGAAACTAAAGAAATCTATTTCCAATGTGGCCTTCAAATTCTCTCACCGCCCAGCATCATCGGTGTCTCGGTGTCCCGCTGCATCATGTTTGTCTGATCTCACCGGTAGCTCCACTCCGTCGGTATTATGTCATCGGTAGCACCTTCATCATGATCATTCTCAGTACAAACCGGCACCCGATCAACCGGGTAAATCCCCTAGAGAAGCTTCCGGGTGGGACCCAATTATCTCCCCCGGTCTTGTTCATCAAATCACCAACCGGAAACAATTCGTCGGGCTCTGGCAGGCTTCAGCAGCCTACAGGTCTTTGTATCCATTTGTTGAGTTCGGTATCCGAGAGCATCCTTCGGCTCGAAGGACAGAGTGAATCATCAGAATCCGCTGGTTTTCGGAGGAAGGGTTATCAAAGTCTACTCGGTGACGTCATACATTGTGCGCGAAGCGAACCAGCTCGCCTAGTGATGTCACTATGTGCGAAGCGAACTCAGCTCGTCTGATGATGCCACTCCGCGGGAAGCGAACTCAGCTCGCCTGATGATGTCACTCCACGAGAATCGAACTCAGCTCGCCTGGTGATGCCACTCCGTGAGAAGCGAACTCAGCTCACCTGGTGATGCCACCGGGGACGTGTAATCGATAATCGATAATCTATCATGGATGGGTGAGACCAATCGGGATCACGACGCCGAAGCTAACCAGAGGCCAATCTAGGGGAGTTCACTCTGTTCACCCAACACTCTACTCTGGCCACCCGTAAGGAGCCTTCAGAAAGCTTCTGGATGACATCTTTATCTGTAATCCTACAGATGACACCCACTTTGCTTACGGTGCCAGGGAGTCGAGAATGCATCTCTAAACGAAGTCATGCCCGGTAACTCGTATGAGGCAGAAGAAAAGGAAAAGATAGGCCCCCAGAGAGTTGCTATAGGCACCGAGAAGTTAATTTGTGCACCATGCGGTAGAGCGCAAGCCACCGAGATCATCCGGACAAGCCTCCAACCTCCTACTCCCAAAGGACCAGGCCTCTGTGAATTTGACAACCCACTGATTTGACAGGTGGCCAGGTTGGGACAGTTCACAGATCCGACGACCGGAGTTCAAGCAAGAAACGACTCTATCACCTGTCAGTTTCGTCAAAGAGCGGGAGCTAGAACATGAAAGTTTCTCATCTTGGTCAGCATGTCCGACAACTCTGATATCTTGTTGGTAGATATCACCCGAAGAACTTGTCTCCTTTCTTGAACGATCACCCCGGGAGCCAGTTGATCATGTTAAAACCGTTGCCGATTGCAGCTAGCTGGACACGCATTGCCCAAGAAAGGATGTGGGGGGTCTTGCTTCTTCGCGTAGTCTCCGGTGGATGAAGTCATCTCGCCTCGCCTCCACATGCATACAGACTCCGCCTCTTGGTCCTCCGCTTTGTCTCAGTATGCAAAGCCATCTCACGCTCGCCTCCACGTGCATGTGGAATCCACCTCTTGGTCCTTCGCGCAGTCTCTCTTTTTGCGAAGCCATCTCGCCTTGCGGACTGCTTCTACAGGAAGCCACTTCTTGATTCCATGCGAAGTCCTCATGCGAACTCTACTATGAGATCTTGCTAGCGGGCCATCACTTATAAACTCATCTATGTTGAGCATGTTTCGTTGTCGAACCAAATTATGACATCAACGCCTACCTTGGTCAGGAACCCGAAAACAACTCTTCGGTATAAAAATGAAATCCCGCTATCGAGAGCACAACGATACATCTCTATCGGAGATCACGTCATCCTCCCGGCGGGCAACAACTGCCAGGAAGGAATCATCGGCTCCCGATGGTTAGGGTCTGGATCAGTCCTATCGATGAGCAATAGGACAATCATTTGCTCTCGAACGGTACGTATCTCGGCACCCCAACTACTGGCAAACTGCTATGGACACCCATCTTACTATGTCTAGAAGAAGTCCTTCCCGAAAGCAATTTAATCTCCCGGTGAAACTCAGTCCCATGTGTTTCAAATGTTCAAATAGCCCGTGATCAAAGCTTTATCTCCCTCTTGTTGTTGGGTTCAATAAGCAGAAGGATATCTGAATTCCAGATCAACGGGACACCAGTATGTTTCTTATACGGCATGAGAACTGATGCATGGACAACTCCATTTACCCACCGAGAATCTACCCTTTGCACCTATCGGGAAGCCTCACCTAATGTGGGAGAAGTTTCTCGAAGTATTGGCCACCCGATGGTAGCTTCCCTATAGGTGATCTTCTCCGGAAGCCTCCATCAAGCACCCATGTCTTTTGGTCTGGACACCCGTCTTCGTGCTTTGGCCACCCGGAGAGCCTGGAATGAATGACACCGGGACTAAAAAACACATTACGGACACCCGGAGCTATTTATCTGGAAAATGTCAACAAAGCCTGTAGGCAGCCCTCAACCGTAATGGCAACAAGGATTCGTCGTCCGGGAATAGTACGGGCATGAATCAACACCTCCTATATGCACCCATTCGGCAGCTCTTTCCATAGATAAATCCTTCAATTAATTGCCTTTTATGAAAGTACAAAGCATGCTTCACTTACAATTATATTATGGTACGGTTGGCTCACCATGCATTGTTGTAACTAAGTACGAGCTATATAACATGCAGTCCATGATCACGTATTGTCGTCCATTCAAATTTAAGAGGCAAATGTACATAGATACTCCTACTTCCCGGAAATTGAATAGAGAGTTCCAAGTCTTTATGATAGTTGTAAGTCTCGGATAGGTGTGGGAAAAGAGCAGGAAAATTGTAAGTCCCGGATAAGTGCCACCGGGAGAAAGCATGCAACAACTGCTTAGGAAAATCTCGATTCCCGGATAAGAACTAACGAGAGGAAGCATGCAACAACTGTTTCATGAGATTCTTATACCTGAGCAAGAACCAACGGGAAGCATACATGAACTAAAATGCATGAACATACCCCTAGAATGTATCACCGGAAAACATGTGCGAAACAACTAACGCCATGGAAACTGTAAGTCCCTTGTACAGCTCCTGGAGGGTGGGGGTTAGGCAGTTCATATCATTCCCTTCATACGGAGAATAGTGGCCTGATAACCCACACGAAGATAATACCCCGCGCTCGAGCAAAAACACATGCTATGAAAAGGTTCGCTACCTTCGTCCATCGAAAATAAAACCTGATAAAACACATCATGAGTCCAAACTTGGGGGGAAACCACCGGGTGGTCATAGAATGAAATTGTATGAGAAGGCAACACCTGAATAAACACCCATATACAAGACCCACCTCGGGTGAGAGTCACCGAGATCATAACACTCAGGTACAAGATGTTTTGGCCACGATCCTCAGACAGGGGGTTGAGAGGTACACTAACGTACCAAGAGCAACATATAAGGTGTAAGCGCGAAAGGAAACAACGCAAGCCGCCTCCCATGCAATTAGAGATAATTGCTTATGCAATTAGAATCATGCGGGGTACCATGCGGAATAATTGCTCCCATTTAGTCCCCCCTTTGGACTCTTCCTCGTGATTTCTTCGTAGTTTCCTACGCGAAGTCGTATACAACTCAGGGATAAGCCTCCTTAATTATGCATAATTCGCTATGTCACACCTTGTCATAATCCAACTTGCATGCAACTCATGTCACTATCTTGATATGTGCTAACCGCTCAGCACACCTGACAATTTCACTCCATGTGCTCGGAGCGAACCGTTCAGCTAGCCCGATCGTAAGCGAACTCCTCAACCCACGGGTAATCATTGTGCGCGAAACGAGCTCCTCAGCTCGCGTATAGTCAAGGTGCGCGAACCGGCTTCTTGTGTGCGAAGCGGACAACACTGCTCACCTGACTATCAGTCTGTGCCCGAACCGCACTCATCCGCTTGGACGAAGTCCATTAGTAGTTCCTCGGCCCGCGTGGCAGTAACTTTATGAGGAGCCCGCACAATATTCCCTGCGTGCGGGGAGTCCTTGTTCCAGCGAGATTCTCATCTCGCGCGGTTGTCCCGTATGAGGAGCAACATCCTGAGCCCGCTTAGTTAGTGCGAGGAATGGACAACACAACTCGCGGGAAGTCCTTGTTCATAGGTGCTCCTCAGCCCGCGACATTACCGTTGGGCGGAGCGGGATCCACAACTCACGCGGTAGTCCTTCTTCACGCGAGCTACATAGCCCGCGCGATAGTATGTGTGCGCGGAGCAAGATCCTCAACTCGCCCTAATATCATTCCTCATGTGTGAAGCGCTCCCCTCGGCTTACACGTGAGATCCTCATCTCGCGCGGTAACCCTTGTACGAAGTGGACTCCTTCGCTTCGCGCGAGATGGATCTCGCGCAGTAGTCTTTATCCGCGGAGCCAACACGCCCAGAAGTGTCAACTCTCATGTGCCAAGCGGACTCTACAGCTCGCATGCGAGCTCCTCGCCTGGTCGAATCAGATTTGAGGCTGTGTGCCGAGAGGACCCTAGCGGACTTCAAGATCAGCGGGCTTCAAGAAAAGAATGACCTGAAATAAACAAGACCCGTTCAACACACGTCCTGAGTACGGACTTGGGGGCGACCGGGACCAGATGCCCGTTTATAAATAACTGGTATATGAACATTTTATATATTAAGTCCACACTCAAGACATGTCTTGAACGGGAACTTGGGGGATTTGTTGTCGGTAGTAAGAAACTACATTCTCCGGCCATAGACTAGTCAGGAAACTTGTAGACCGACATTCGAGTTACCTCGCCATACTGAAAGATCATCAATGCAGCAACAGGAAGATGCTCCTCTAAGCTCCACATATAGTTCCAAGCTTAACATTCAGTAGGTACCTCTCAACATCTGATGATTGACCAAGCATGAAACTTGTTCAGTTCCTTTGTACAAGCAAACAGGGGTTATCTCAACGGTGGCTTTAACTCATTTGCCAATTCAAACGTCATGATTATTTGACCACTTTGCAAATGCTTCATTTCCCACAACAGGTGGGTATAAGTATAGTTTATAATTCAAATTGCAATAGCAAACTAACTAGTGGAGGCCAAGCTCACCACAACGAACAGTAGGAGATATTTAGCAGTTAGCAGGACGTACCGAGTTCACCTGAGCTTACCCCTTTCAAGGTTCCTATGCTATCGAGCTCAAGCGTTGCCGATGACCTAGGAGAACTCAGGCAGCTCCGAGGACAACCGAAGAGATGCCATCAAAGTCGCTGGTGGTGACGATGACAGCGAAGCCGAATAAACCCGGACACCATCCTAATATTAACATGGTCTAAAATCAACCACCAACAACTCTTCAATTATTATAAGAATTCTAGTAACCCATTCAAACACGGCTTCAGCTTATCTCTCCCCTTAATTAAACCCAGTTGGGTTTACAGAGAAGCTATGCTTTTGTGGATATCACACAGAGCACTCAATCGAACTCTTGGTTCCTCTATTCCACCCATTAGTAAAGGGCTCAGCTTGACGTCCATTAGCGTACAACATGCTAAGTCTTCATATAGGCCATGGAGTATTATGATCGCCGCAACACATAGTAACCTCGACGAAGACAGGAAACCACACAACAACAAAACCCAATTCGTTCAATCTCAAGAAAACCTAAAACCCAGAAAATACAAGTCTTCAAATTGAATCGAGATGGAGGGTTGCTTACCCAGTCATATGCAGCTCGAATCGCTGTGGAAGTCATAGGAAAGATAGAAAATACGTCAAGAACACATAGCTATTGCTCATTGATTCTCCTTTCTCAATCGTCGATTGAATTAGCTACCACCACCACCGTGCCGGTGGTGACGAGATGAATCGAGTGGTTCCGGTGAGTCGTCGATCGGTGGCCAGACGGCAAAGATAAGGCCAAGTCAGGTCGTCGACCCTTTGTCGGTCCTGAGTCTCTCTCTCTCAAGTTCTCAGGCTCTCTATAGCATTCTAGGCTGAGCTGCCACATTCCCACTGATTTCTTATTGTCGTCAATCGACTATACACGCCAACTTAGATTTGAAAATGAAGGACGTCCCAGATCGTATCGAAGCGATTTCATTTTATTTGCATTAATATCTATAATTCCCAACTTCGAAAACTCATATAAAACAGTTTGAACCTGTCATGTCACATACTTTAATATCAAACTTTAGCGGTAAGGTTTTCACTTTATAGAGACTTCTGAAAAATATACTTGATTAATAACTAAATAACCGAAATCGACAAGCATTCTCGAAACGACCTCAAGTTGGTGTTCTGGTTGTGGAGTTTGTTTCTTCCTCAAACCCAAAACCAAAACGATATAAAGGAACCAAAACGACCTCAAGTTAAGTTGGTCAACTTTTTTAGGTGTTACATTAGTGGCCTTGACCGGCATTAAATACGGGATTTGGTACTTATGAATATATGTTTATTTACTTAAAATTGTACATTGCATTGAAATTGCTAGAGCAATCCCTAGTACTTAAATCTTTCTCTTTTATTTTCTTTCATTTTTATTTGCCATTGTTAATTTAGTTTTTAGTATTTTCACTCAAAAATTAAAATCACAATTTTGAAATCTCTACTCATTGTAAATAGTTATCACTAGGCATTAGTATGATTAGATCTTGGTGAGAACCGAGGCCGAGCATTGCTAAGGCTTGGTGCCTTAAAGTAACATTTTTCTTTATTTTCTTTTCTTTCTATGTTTGCATTAATGACTTATTGCCGATTACCTAAGGATTGTGGTTAGCTCTTCAATTCCCGTGGTACATTACTTGGGATCTAAACATTACCCTTTCTTTAATGGCCATGCTACATTGCGCGTTAGTTGCATATCTAAAAGCACCAAATTAATACTAAAATAAACTGAATTCCCATATAAGATAAATATATATATATATATATATATGCAGTAATATAGACTTTGTCAGTAATAAGATTCAGACAACCTTTGTGGTGCACACATCTTTATTGATTCATGAATGTCCAACTACACAATGCAGATATTTCAGATATTTGAATCAAACAATCAAACTAACTTCTTTGGAAATTATAGTTTCTGAATTTGTTTAAGTTTCAAAAACCTGTAACTTTAGTGATGAATTTCAACATCAATTGATTTCTGATACAAAAAACCATTTTAACAGTACAGATGTATCATAACCATTTATAAAGATAAGATGTAAACTTATCTGATGCACTATAGGTTACTTTGGCAACACACTATGCATACATATAACTTTAGTATGAAAAGATGTAAACTTATCTGATGCACTATAGGTTACTTTGGCAACACACTATGCATACATATAACTTTAGTATGAAAGCATTTTATGAAATAATGCTAAATCTGTATTTGTTAACATTTGTGTTGTATAATTGTAATAATTTCATATATATCAAACATCGATGGATTAGAAGGCATATACACATGTAATTCAATATTGATATCAATATTAGATATAACAGAAAACACATATCAATGAATAAATCTTAACAAAAGTCTAAATGCGGATTAATAAAATTTTCCCATAATACATGATGTTCATATCTGAATCATGTAAATGATCTAAATATAGGCGCTCTGATACAAATTCAAAGGTTATAATCAAAACTTGAACCTTTCCTTAGACTATATCAGATCAAAACATGTTATGAACTTGCCTATAATATTTGTATGTTTTGCTGAGTACTTTTAGAATAGAAAGATATCTATGTATCATAATCTGCAGTCTATGAAAATCTACTAATCTATTTTATGCAAATCACATGTGATATCCATGTTAACCTTCTCCTTAATCCAACATTATGTTCTTCAAGTATATGATGAGACTTATTGTAAGAACTTGTATGTTTAAGAAGGGACTAGATAGACATATATATAAAGTACAACCATGACAGTTTCATCTATAAAGAAATTATTATGTTCTTCAACTACTTGATAACTGCAATTCTTTTTAATTCAAAAACTCTTACAAACTTATCTAATAGTAATATTTAGAGTATAAAGTTTATATCTCAACTCAGATTAAATAACATGTAATATGTAGGTTTAATACAATGTCAAGTTCTAAAACAATATAATTGCTTACACTACCAGGACAAGTACTTTAGCCGACGAAAGATTTTCGTCGGCCTGTTGAAAAAATTCGTCCGCTAAGATCTTAGCCGACGAACCTTCGTCGGCTATAGTGTCGTCGGGAAATTTTGTGTCGACATACCTTAGCCGACGACATTTTGTGTCGTCGGTTATCTTCCAAACTTTAGCCGACAAATAATTTAAAATATTCGTCGGCTAAAGGTTGTAATAAAAAAAATATAAAACACCTATGGCCGATGAAATATAATATATTTTGTCGGCTTTATAGGGATTTAGCCGACGAATTAAAGCATATTTCGTCGGCTAAAACTTATTTAAAAAAAAAAACTTTAGCCGACGAATTAAGGTTTTTTTCGTCGGCTATAAGTTCATTCCAGTAAAAAAAAAAAACCCCCGAAATTTCTAAATTACCATTCCAAGCAAGCTGCAAAATACACCAAAACAATTTCATATAACCAACAACAAACACATAAAAGTATATATCAACTACATAAAAGTATCAATTACATAAAAGTATATATCAACTACATAAATTCTATATCGTCTAAATTAATATCCGCTTCTGGGGGCTGCTGCGGAGGTTGCGGCGGCTGGGGTAGTGGCATGGGCAGAGGCGGAAGTCCGTGAATCTGGGCAGCTGTAAACTCCTGCATGTACTGGAACATCTGATGTTGTTGGGCCTGCTGGATGACATGTATCTCAGCAACATAGGCTGCCTGCGCGGCATGAAAGGCAATATAGGCTGCCTGCGAGGCAGCCTGAGCAGCTTGTTGTTCTCGTAGTCTCTGAACTTCCGACTCTAGCTGAGTCGTCCTGTTGATCGTGGACGTGGTTCTGCTGCTGGTCGAGGCTGCCATTCATTGAAATCCTGGAGTGGTCTTCAGGACCCCCTCGCCTCTCTTTCCTAGACCCCGGCAGTAGAAGTTGTTTGCTCTCGGTGGGAAGGTTGTGCCCATGATCTTCGCCCCAATCATCAGATCCGAAGTGTCGATCCGGGACATGGCTTCAGACATCTCTTCCTCCCGCGTGTCCGGCCATGTCTCCCTCACTAAGGCACTCATGACCTCGTCACTGGCCTCCCTCACCTTAGCCTATATGGATAGGAAAAAAATTATTAATTAACATTTTTACATAAATTTAAAAATTTAAAAACATAAGGTGACTTACAATATCCTCCTGGGAGTCAGGATATGCCCTCTCGTACGTATAGACGTACTGGTTGACTTCTGGATGTTCCCTGGCCGCCTCGTCCATGAAGATAGCGAACGGTCTAGAACCGGCATGATGGTTCCTTGTGTTGCGTTGTCGGTTCTGAGCGATCACCCGGGAAACCGCCTTCAAAGAAAAAAGTAAATTATTAGTAAAATATTTTAAAACACACGTACTTAATAATAAATTAACTAACTAATTTATTTAAATACTTGTTTACGAGGGTTGTTGAATTCTGATGTCAGAAGCCAACGCCACTCGTACTCCCTGTACTGGAACTCAGCAGGGGTACCAGAACGTGCGTTCCCGTGCGTAGTCCAGAACGTGCGTTCCACTCCTTCTACCTACAGATACAACAAAAATATTAGAAATATTATTAATATCACATACAATTTTGTTTTTCATTAACTTCCCAACGTACCTTCCCCCATGCACAACGTCGGCCCAGCTGTCCCTCAGGTGCTCGGGAACCTCAAACCACACCTACATTTAACCGTTTATTAGTTTAGCTTTTCGAGAAATCAACAATGTAATACATAATATTATTTTGTAAACTCACCGACATCGCGTTGTGGACCATGTCCTTAACCTCCTGCGGGACCTCGCCCCAGTCTGACCACAACATAGGGACTCAATCCCTAATGAGAGCTCCCACGCGGCCGGAGTACGTCCTTGACTTCCCACCCGATACTATGTGGTCATCCCCGTCAGTATCGATGACGATCCTCCCCACGGTACCCACGATCTTCTCGAGAGCCTTCCATGTGACAGGGCCTCTCTTCTTCTTTGTGCCTATCACATGATTCGGCCAAATTGATTATTAAAATATATATGACCCTTTAAAAATAATCATGCATCACTGATTACCTGAGGAGCTCGCGGCGGATTGTGGCTCTGTCGCCGATGATGATACCCTCACAGAAATAAGAGGCGTATCAAAAGGCACGAACCGGTACGCTGCTGATGGAGCCACTGGCGGGGGCAGTGGATAAATCGACGTCCCTGAGCCATCGACTACAGGTAAGGCCGGTATCATCCGTGGAAGAAACAGATGAGGCGGCGGCATCTGTAGCCCAGATGACCCACTATCCGAAGAAGTAGGACCCGGAGTGGGCGGCCGGTGTATCTCGGGCATACGAGGTGCAGACACCTCCGTCTGGGTCTGAGGCCACAGGTGCCTCGAGGAACGAGGGACGGCCGCCTGCCTCGATGAAAGGGGCATCTCCGGCGCCGTCTCCAGAAGGCTCGCACGTCTGGCTGTCATCTAGCCCTGAAAAGTCGTTAGAGGGTTGCTAGAGGTTCCCTCAGACGATTCGGACCTTTGGCCTTTCGAACTCTTCTTCGATCGAAAAAAGCCGCTCATCCTATTTAAAATATTAATTTGAATCAAGGCTGAGGCAACATTGAAAAAGTAAAAATTCAAGCTTATTCTTCTCAAATCTAAGGCTTTAGATTATTTTGTCTTTATTGTATAAAAAATATTACATGTTTAAAATTATACTTATTCAATAAATAGATATACATAATTAATAATTACATAACAATATATATATATATATAGATATACTTAATTAACATAGCATAAAAGTAAATTCGAAATCAAAAATAATTTCATACCAATATATATATATAAATATACTTAATTAATAATTACATAACAATATTATATATATCAACATATAAATTAACTAACATAGCATAAAACTAAATTCGAAATCAAAAATAAATTAACACATATATATTGACACATATATAAATTAACACATATAAATTAACACATATAGCATAAAACTAAATTCAAAATTAAATAAATTAACACATATATATTGACACATATATAAATTAACACATATATATTAACACATATATAAATTAACACATATATTCAAAAATAAACACATAAATTAACACATAATTAAATTAACACATAATTAAATTAACACAAAAATAAATTAACACATAAATTAACACATAATTAAATTAACACAAAAATAAACCTTGGACCGGGAGAGCGAGGGAGGAGGGAGGAGGAGGAGGTGCAGACCGGGAGAGGGAGGGAGGGAGGGAGGAGGGAGGAGGCGGAGACGGGAGAGGGAGGAAGGGAGGAGGGAGGGAGGAGGGAGGAGACCGGCCGGCCGGGAGAGGGAGAGGGAGGAGGGAGGAGACCGGGAGGGAGGGAGGAGGGAGGAGACCAGGAGGGAGGAGGGAGGAGGGAAAAAATTGCGAAAATGAGGGAGGAGGCTAGGGTTTCGCAGTTAAACTCGAAGACTTTAGCCGACGAAATAATTTGTTCGTCGGCTAAAGATACCAATTTCGTCGGCTATACACCAATTTGTCGGCTAAACCTTCTAAACTCGTCAGCTAAAGTTTATAAATTCGTCGGCTAAACCTTTGAAACTCGTCGGCTTAACCTTTGAAATTCGTTGACTAAACTTTATAAATTCGTCGGCTAAACCTTTGAAATTAGTCGGCTAAATCTTTGAAATTCGTCGGCTAAACCTTTATACATTTGGCATGTTGTGATTGTGATGATCAAACTTGAGAAACAGAAATCCGGCCGTCAGATCTGACCATCATGATAAAATACATGTATGGGAAAAAATTCAACTTGATCCGAAAAGAATAAGGGCTCGATCCGGACGGTCAATCTCGTAAGTCAAACCCCTAAACGCACGGAAAAGGTCGTTCGACCGTCTAAAGTTTGTATTTTGGCCGGACCTTCAACTTAAAATATTTTCAAATCGATGAGACACAATAAGTCGTCTAAAAATTTTACGCAAAATAACCACCGAAGATAGGGCTACCCATAGGGAGAAAGAATGGAAAATTGCATTGACCGCAACTATCGGCACCGAGACATGACCGGAATACCATGATTTTTCAACCGTAGACGTATTTCACCATTCTGGTCATGTCTTATTTCACGATTTTTTGGCGTTTGAAGGTTTTACGTATAGTTTGTTTTTGAAACGGAATATTTACATAACACTTAGTAAACAAGTTATACAACATTAGTATGCATGTTGTGATTGTGATGATCAAACTTGAGAAACAGAAATCCGGCCGTTAGATCTGACCATCATGAAAAAATACATGTATGGGAAAAAATTCAACTTGATCCGAAAAGAATAAGGGCTCGATCCGGACGGTCAATCTCGTAAGTCAAACCCCTAAACGCACGGAAAAGGTCGTTCGACCGTCTAAATTACGTATTTCGGCCGGACCTCCAACTGAAAATAGTTTTAAACCGATGACACGCAATAATTCGTATAAAAATTTTACACAAAATAACCACCGAACATAGGGCTATAATAGGTAATAGAAAAATTTTAGGGTTTAGCCGACAAATACCCTAACGTATTCGTCGGCTATAGTATGTAATTAAAAAATTAAAAAATAACTATAGCCGACGAAATATTAGGTTATTCGTTGGCAAAAACATCTTAGCCGACGAATTATAGTGTATTTTGTCGGCTAAAGTGTGTAATAAAAAAACTTCATAAGGTTTGCGGAGTTTCCTTCAACGCTCCTAAATACAACTTCATGTAGGTGACGCACTCGTGCGCAATATATGCTTCAGCTATACATCATTCAGGAGCGGATTTATTAGCCACATAATCTTTGTAGTCTCCAAGTTGCCTGTAAATAAAGTTACAAAATGTTATGATTATTGAACATGTATATATATTGAGGAATTCAGGTGTAAAAAACGTATCTTTCCATGGGATACATCCAAGTGTAGTGTACTGGACTGATAAGCAACAGTTGCTCGGGAAGATGGATCATCAGGTGAGGCATGATGTCAAAAAAATTTGGAGGAAATATCCTCTCAAATTTACACATGATATAAATGATGTCCTCTTGTATTTCACGGAGGTTAGATTTTTTCACTTCTCGTGTGCATAACTTCTGGAAAAATCTTGCCAATGCTACTAACGGCTCCACCACCTAACGGGGAAGGAACGGTCGAATGAAAACAAGGAAGAGATGTTGTAGCAGGATATGACAGTCATGACTCTTCAACCTGTACATCTTATTGTCCCGGAAGTTCACACACCGGGCTATATTTCCTGCATAGCCTAAAGGATATTTCACACAATTCATCCACCTGAAAATTAGGTTCTTCTTGTCAGGATTCACGGTGTAAAGAGCTTGAGGCATTTTCTTTCTTCCCTTCTTTCAACCACAAATGTCTTCTTAGTATGCATTTTTTAGATCAATGCGTGCCTTAGGACCGTCTTTCGTCTTCCCCTCCAAGTTCAGCATTGTGCCCACCACACTGTCGCAAACATTATTTTCTATGTGCATCACATCTAGGTAGTGCATGATCAACAACTTACTCCAGTATGGGAGGTCCCAGAATATGCTCTTATGTGTCCAGAATTTGTACATGTCGGGTCTTTCAGGTATTGCCGCCATAATGTTGGGATGATTGCTGAGCTGCCCAAAATCGTACTCATTAAGCATTGCTGAAATTTCTTCCCCCGTCCATCTTCTGGGAGGCACACCGTGTTCTACGGTCCCATCAAATGCCTTGTCATCGAACCGCCATTCGTGATTATATGGAAGGAAAGCACGGTGACCCAATCTGCATATCTTGTTGCAATGACTGCTGCTCCCCTCATCGCTAAGGCACTTTGGACAAGCCTTGTATCCCCTAACAATGTTGCCTGAAAACATCCCACGGGCAGGAAAATCACTGATGGTACCAACAACTATGACATGCATCTAGAACATCTCGTGCGTGTACTTGTCATAAGTGGGATGACCAACGTCCCACAAAAATTTAAGCTCTTCAATCAAAGGTCTCAAATACACATCGAGACACTTCCCCGGATAACCGGGCCCCGGAATCAACAAACTCAACATATTGTATTCCTTCTTCATGCACATCCATGGGGGAAGGTTGTACGGAACCAAAATCACCGGCCATACACTGTATTGAAGACTCATGTTGCCAAAAGGGTTGAACCCGTCGGATGAGAGCCTGAGCCTCACATTTCGGACCTCTGACGCAAAATGAGGAAACTCTCTGTCTATATGCTTCCAAGCCTCCCCGTCAGCAGGGTGTATAAGGGTATATTCGTCATGCAATTCCCTATCAACATGCCATCTCATAGCTTCGGCCGTGTGTGAAGACATGTACAACCGCTCCAACCTATCCCTCAAAGGGAAATACCGAAGTACCTTTACAGGTTTCCTGTTGCCTGCAGGAGTCAGCTTATATCTGTCAGTGTGACATACCGGACATGCGTCAAGGCCACCAAGGTCATTCCCTTCTAGATCTTTACCCCAAAAGAGAACGCAGTCATATCTGCATGCATGGATCTTGATGTAGGAAAGCCCAAGATCTTTCAGGATACATCAGACCTTATGATGAGTGGTAGGAAGACGATGACCGTTGGACAGCATCGAAGCAGTGTACTGTAGATAATCATCAACAGCCTTCACGGTCGATTTTGTCTCAACTTTAATCTTCATTACGTCAATCACAATTTCAAGAACGGTCTTCTGACAACCAGGGTACACAGGGGTCTGTTGGAAAACAAGCAGTTTGTTGTACTTATCAATACCAGCAGTGTTCATAGCTCTAGGGAATGGCTGCACCGGGTCAGGCATATACTGTCCTTGAGCGCATACACCGCTCTCATAAGGAAACATGTCGTTGATGAATGTCGTTGTTGGATCGTTGGATGTACTAGTACTGCCCGTCTCAGAAAATTGGCCATGATCATGCAGACCCCCTGATGATGTTTCACCGTGATATAACCAACATGTGTACTTCTCCCAAAACCCGTTACTCCTCAGGTGCTGCCATACTTTGTTAATGAGAAATCGATGCATATCGCTGCGACACTGACATTTCGTGCACGGGCAATAGAAAATTGTATTCCCGTTAGCATTAGCCAGCGTATATTTTATAAAACTCATAACTCCTGCACCGTATCTTTTGTCTCATTTTGGAAGCGAAATCCAACTCTTATCCATATCCTGAAAATATAACAAAATATATATTTATAACGCTGCTAGCTAATTATTAATGAAATTTCATGTCATATATAAAATCTCAATTCATTTAGTATATATTCTACGTACTACAACTAATTAATAACAAATTAATTAACACACACACAGATATATATATATATATATATACTTAATAATTACAGAACAATATTATACATATATATATCTACATCATCATAAAATCATCATTGTGGTATATACCATCAACACAATATTATAAATTACTTAACATATATATATATATATATATATATCTACTACTTAATTATAAACAACTTCATATATATTATATCAAATCATCAACCAAATCGATCAACATATATGTATATATATACATTCAACATACTCAAAATCAATTAACTCGATCACAATCAAAATCATATATCAACATCATCACAAAATCATCATGAACTCATATATATCATCAACAACTTCATACCATATCAACACAATAATATTATAAATTAATTAACATATATATATATATATATCTACTATTTATTAACAACAAATTAATTCATATATATTATCAATTTAAATCATCAACCAAATCGATCAACACATATATATATATACACACACACACATCCAACATACTCAAAATTAATCAACTCAATCACAATCAAAATCAATAAACTCAATTAATCACACTTAAAATCGATCAACTCAAATAAAACTCAATTAATCAACATATATATACATATATGTACCTATATATAGCTCCACAAACTAATTATGGACAGATTTCGACAACACCCAAACTTTTTCTCCCGTTTTTTCTTCTCCCATTTTTTTTCCCAGATGAGCTGTTGCTGTCCAGATCCGCAAATATAAAGCACTTTAGCCGACGACATATTAATTTTGTCGGCTAAACTTTTAAATATTTCGTCGGCCATAGTTTGTGAACTTTAGCCGACGAAATAAATTCTTTAGCCGACGAAATTTTTTTTTCGTCAGCTAAAGTTTACCATAGCCGACAAAAATTTAACTTAGCCAACGAAATTTTAGTCGACGAAAAAATGCTTTATCGGCCTGGTTTTTTTTTTTTCGTCAGCTAAAGCCTTTCTTCTGGTAGTGTTACATCTATCAGTTTTGTCAAGTAGTATGAAGCATTCGTCAACTACACTTGATTTTGGATATCTAACCTTGATCTGAGCAGTCTTCCATTAGCATGTCATTTATTAGAAGCAATGTTCAATTCAAACTCATTCATGGTATTTAAGTCTCTTGAGAAGTATGCATGAAGATTCAAGAAGCAAATACGAGAACCGTGTATATACATCAAACAATAATAATATATGTACAAAACGCTACTTTCACGTGACCAACATACGAAGATTAAAGAAGTGAGCCAAAGAATCATGTACGTTCGGACACATCAAATGCACAAAAACATTTCTTTTATGTTATTGGTATGTAAATACCGTGATTGTGTATGTGACAAGAATAATAAATCATACAACATTTTATTTTCACATAGCCGGTGCATAAATATTTAAAAAGATAATAAAATAAAAAAAACCGTAAAACACAATGTAATAAAACTTTCTAGAAAATAACTAGCCAATTTACCACAGCGTAAAAGAGGTTAACCATTAACCACTCCGTAAAAACCCTAACACTAGCAAAAATAATTTCAACGTTACATCCTCAACATCATCCCCTGGTGCCTATCCTGTACGGCAGTCAAGACCACCAAACAAAACCAGAAGACCAAAACCACCACTCACACCTCTCCACGTCACCGACCCCAAAAACCCCCACGACACCCAACCAAAAACACCCCCCGCCAGCCAATAAACCAAAAATAAAAACTTAACCAACCCATCCAGGCGTCGTCGTTTCACTCTTAACGGTGTCGTCGGTTTGATATATGCGCACGCACCACCACCACCACCACCACCAATACTCCCTCGGCTTCCTGCTACTGTGCACCCTCGTTGCTTTGCGTGCGCCGGTAGCGCACCTCCCTAACCTGCGCACCCTTCCTCCTCTCCTTAGGCCCAGGCCCACTCAGATCTCCTCGCATCCTCCTCCCAATCTCATCGCCATGTCCAAGGCTCGCGTCTACGCCGACATCAACGTCCTCCGCCCCAAGGAGTACTGGGACTACGAGTCCCTCACCGTCCAATGGGGGTAACCTAACCCTAATCTGATTCCTCGATTCCTTCAATTTCGTATTCCGATTTCTTGAGGAACTTAATTAGGTTTTGTGTGTGTTTGCAGTGAGCAGGATGATTATGAGGTTGTGAGGAAAGTAGGGAGAGGGAAGTACAGCGAGGTCTTCGAAGGGATCAATGTCAATACCAACGAGCGCTGCATAATCAAAATCCTCAAGCCTGTGAAGAAGAAGAAGGTACGAAAGATTAGGGTTTTGAGTTGGTGTGGTTTGATTCTTTATGGTTCTGTCAAGTTTGATCTTGATTGATTGAGGTGATTTTGTGCAGATTAAGAGGGAGATTAAGATTCTGCAGAACCTGTGTGGGGGACCGAATGTGGTCAAGCTTCTTGATATTGTGAGGGATCAGCACTCGAAAACTCCCAGTCTGATTTTCGAGTATGTTAATAGTACAGATTTCAAGGTTCTGTACCCTACGCTCACTGATTATGACATTCGCTACTACATATATGAGCTTCTGAAGGTAATGCTGTTGTGTTTGGTGTATACTTCTTGAATAGCAATCAGTTTCTGTAATAGGGAGTATTAGGGATGGTAGTTTGTATTCAGTTCGAATGCATTAGCAGGGGATTACAATACATGAGAAATGTTCTGACTATTTCAAGAACACATGGATTTAAGTGATGTGTTTCATTATGATTATTATAGGGTTATCTCAAAAAAAATTAAATCTACTTTCTCTTTTGACTTTTTAAATATCTGGTTTTGTGGTGAAAACAAGACATTTCCTTGAAAATCATCTCTTCGGTATGTATATCAAACTGATTTCATACTGTGTGAAGGTTTTTGTAACCAAGCTAATATGCTCTTGTTCCATTTTTTGTTATGAATCTAAACAAAAGGAAATAGTTTTTGAGCTCAGACTTATTTCTTGTTTCAAAGGAATTATCTTTAGTTGTGTAATGTATGCTTACATTGTTTGATCAGCATATTTCTCCGGACCTAATGTGCTTAAGATCTTGTGGATGTTAATAGCAGAATTATCTTTCGTTGCAGGCGTTGGACTACTGCCATTCACAAGGAATAATGCATAGAGATGTTAAGCCTCACAATGTTATGATAGACCATGAGTTGCGAAAACTTCGCTTGATAGACTGGGGTCTCGCCGAATTTTACCATCCTGGCAAGGAGTACAATGTCCGTGTGGCATCAAGGTAATAGTTTAGAGCAATCTAGATCCATTATATTCTGGTTTCTATTCACCCCAAAGCATGTTAGTGGATGAAAGTTGAAACACGAATTGCTTTAGCGGACAATTTTGATTTTTTTTTTTAATAATTCATGGATTGTAATACTCTGTGCATGCTAGTTTAAATCAGAGGGTAGTCAAATGTTAACATGGGCGCCACTTTTAAAAATGCTAGAATACAGACAGTGAAGTACCTAGTACTTATAAGTCATCATCCATCTTCAATGCTGTTACACTTTAAACTTTCCATTTAGTTATGTTGCCTCCTTCAATTATAAATTCGTCTTTGTAGAATGATTTATATATGTTTCCTTGTTTTGTAGATACTTTAAAGGTCCTGAACTTCTAGTTGATCTGCAAGATTACGACTATTCCTTGGACATGTGGAGCCTTGGTTGTATGTTTGCTGGAATGGTGAGAATTTTCCTGCTTAAGAGTTCTTTGTCAGGACTAATTACTTTTACGAATGTGTTTATTTAGAGAAGATTGTAATCGCGTTCTTTTGTAACATGTCTAGATATTTCGCAAGGAGCCTTTCTTTTATGGTCATGACAACCATGATCAGCTGATCAAAATTGCCAAGGTAATGCTAGTATATATATATATATTTTTGGGTGAATGGCAGAATATGCATATAGCTAGATAACATTGCTGCTGCATGAGCAAAATAGAATGTATGGTGACCAAACACTTCCACATGAATGTTTGTGTAGAAACTTAAGGATTCTCTCGGTACTACTATTTCTCATATACTTTCCATGGGTCACGTGTGTTTTATACTATATGGGGAAGATTCTCCCACACCCATGCGTACACATATCTATGGTCTGGTGGTGTGTTACAAATGTACTGTCTACTCAGTACCATTTGGTTTAATGAGTTTCATTTCATGTGCACTTCAGGTACTTGGGACTGATGAGTTGAATGCATATCTGAAAAAATATCATTTAGAGCTTGATCCTCAACTGGATGTACTGGTTGGGAGGTATGTCCAACATTAGTCTCTCCTTCTGTGTACATCATGTTCTCTGTTTTGTTGTATAATGTCAATGTCATTGTAATGAATTCTTCGTAGACATATCTTAGCATATGCCAAAATGCTTCTGGTTAACTTAACAGAAAAATACTAAATAATGCAGTTCATAATTACAAATAAATTCATGTGAAGTGAAAAGTTGGATCTGTGATTGTCATATGTTGGTACATTGTATTGCAGGCACAGCAGGAAGCCATGGTCAAAGTTTATTAATGCAGACAATCAGCATCTAGTTTCTCCAGAGGTCATTTATCTATGAGCATTATCTATCAAAGCTCTTTTAGTTTGTTCACTTTATTTTCAGATGACACTTCTACCTTTAAACTAAAGAGTTAAATTCAGTTTACCCCCCTAAACTTTTTGTCTAAAATCAGTTCAGTCCTGTAACTTTTTTTAAAATCAGTTCGCCCTCTCAACTTTCGTAAACACATTAGTTTAAAATCAGTTCGCCCCCTCAACTTTTTTTAAAATCAGTTCGCCCCCTCAAAATCAGTTCAAAAATTGGACCAAACTAGACTAAACTGATGTGTTTACAAAAGTTGAGGGGGCGAACTGATTTTAAAAAAAGTTGCAGGACTGAACTGATTTTGACACCAAAGATTTGGGGGGCAAACTGAATTTAATTCTAAACTAAATTTATCTTTGACAATGTATCACAACTAAAACTGCCATTGATTATTCTAATGTATTTGACATGCAGGCCATTGATTTTCTGGATAAACTCCTCCGGTATGATCATCAAGACAGGCTAACTGTGAAAGAAGCCATGGTAATTCTACATCTTTATTGTTAAATATGTTACTTTCTCATTTCATAGTGAAGCTGAATATAAGGGTTATTGTGACACGAAAGTGGTTTGTTCCCCCAGATTAATTGAACTTTTAGCCTTGTTTTGAGGTTGATGATTCTGCTTCATTATTTTAGAGGATGACATAGTCGTTTCATGCTTGGACTTGAGCAGGGCCATCCATATTTCTCCCAAGTGAGGGCAGCCGAAAGCAGCAGGATGCGGACACAATAGCTTTGATAATACTTCATCCCATGTACGGACTAGAGTCCGTGTTACTTGGAAGTGTATTGTATACTTGATAATGACTGGTTGCATTTATGTATTGTCGGCAGTTAAGTTATTGGGATTGTTGAATGGGATTCTACTGTATGATCTTCCGGTTACTGGCTTTGTTTCATAGATAATTAAATGAAGTATTTGAAGCTTGTTTTCCCTCTATAAATTGTTGTTGATGTGATCTTCTAAGAGTCTGAAGGCGCTGTTTACACACACTGTCTGACCAGACCTGAATACGGTGCTTTGCGCAGAGTCTGACCTGAATACGGTGCTTTGCACAGAGTCTGACCGGACCTGAATACGACCAATTTATACCCATTTCTGATGCCGGTCCTGTGATGTATGCTCTTTGCTCCTTTTTGAAATTTAATCAGGTAAAAGCACTGCTCTGCAGTAATAATCCTTGTCATGCAAGTGATCCTGTTATGTATGCTCTTTGCTCCCTTTTGAAATTTAGTCAGGTAAAAGCACTGCTCTGCAATAGTAATCCTTGTCATGCAAGTGATCCACGCACTGTTAATGAAAAATTGCAACTGGAGATCCAATCTGATTTGTGTACTAAACAAATTAGTTTCAAAATATGAAAAGAATTTTGTACCACCACACATGGCTGACACTCCTGACGACATAGGTAGCCTGTGTACAGTGCAACTTTCTAAGAAGGTAGCCTGTTTACAATGAAACATTCTGGACTCCGTGAGGACCCTTTCAACGGCTCCAGAATACACACCATCATCATCCAAAGCATGCAGAAAGGGAAAAACAGAGAAAAGATTGTAAACACTGGCTTTTTTAAGATTAATAGCAATTGTCATGGTCATTAAGACCAAGCTTAGTTAAACAAGGGGATACCTCCCCCAAACATTCCCACAACACATGAACACTTCCTTAAATAGCTATTGATCTAGAAAAACTCTCAGGAGAATCATTCTAGAAAACATACATAGAGCGGAATAACATTGATAACATTCTGTTCCAGCAAGCACCAACTTTCTTCTCTAGATGTTTGTTTCTTCATGGCTTGAGATGGGGGAAACAGGCGTACACATCTGACTTAGGATGCTTTGCTTCAGCATGTTCCCTGCACTTCACCTCCGAAGTGGTGCACATAAATGTTTGCATACACACCTTGCACTGCATTCAACATTTGGTACTCAATAAGATTATTATGATGGAACAAGCTCCCAGGATAATAACTATGTTTGGTTTACTCATGGAACAACTTTACTGTAAGATGCATACACTTAATCATGATGCAAGTTAATTATCCGAGCCTTGAAAAAAATCGCACGATCTAACAACCAGGCTCAACTACAAAAAGCTTAGCTAATGCATTATAACAAGCACAGAGTAGCTGATTTTAACTGCGCCCCCAAAAGATAAAAGAACAGGCTGCAACTGCACAAATCTTAACCCCAATTTCGATTCTTACATTTGACATTTAAGCATGAAAGTATTTATTTCAAACTCAACCAGATAACACCTAAACTTACTCAGATGCACACACTAGCTTTCTATAAAACCACATTGCTCATCAAGTAAGCGAAAAAACTACAGAAAAAAGTAAAATTTACCTGGATTGACATGGCTTTCTTGTTAGTTTCAAGCTGGCTTCCTGTGAAAATCAAACATTGACCAAGTTACATAAGTTAATAAACCAAAAAATAAAAAATCAAATTAACACAGCAGCACCAGCTAGATCGAAACCCTTATCTCCACAGAAACTATAAACCCGACCTTCTAAGCATAAAAGAAGAATAGTTTCAGCTAATCAAGAAATTTGATCTGTGAAAAACACGAAAGGCGCCAAATCTATACCCTTTCCAGAATTTTTGGCCTTCTCCTGGGCCTTCTCACGTGCCATCTTGGCCTTCTGACCGTTGCCTCCTCCCATGGCTCTGGTAATTGGAGAACGAAGAAGAGGACCTGAAAACCCTAATTTCTGCAACCAGCTGTGTGAATTTGGGCAAGAAGAGGAGGGCTTATATAATCCGGGTTATTTATAGCTGAGGAGGACATTATTACCTTCTCTACCAAAAAAAAAAAACATTATTACGTTAGCCTTGGAAAGTTCGAGATGGGTGGTTGAGTCGGATCATGAAACGACACAGTATTCGAATTTATTGCGAGGGCTTGGGCTCCCGGCCCAACATCGTGTGTTTTGGGCCTCTACAAAAAAAAATGATCTAACTCATTTTCGCAAGCGTCAGATGCAAAAAATCATAGATACTCGAACTCTATGACTTTCAAACTATGTGTTCGATTCTCGCACTTATTTTATCGTCTCTCGTGAGGGACGTATATGCTAGCGCAAAACGTCCATCAAGTTATGTACTTTTTATTACGTTGATCAATCTTGTTAACATGTCGCTTTTTAAAATCTCCATACCCATGACTAATGTTCATAGCAAACTTCGTACAAATAAAGGAAGGTGAATAGATGGAGATAGAACTTCTTTTGTGCATACATTATTAAAGTTCCTCTTTAATTTCGAGATTTAATCATCTTAGGTGGTTAGTTGGTATGACACTATTGTAACAATGACATTCCTAGTAGCACAACTCAGCACTAGTAATTGGGTCCTCGCTTTCAATTCAAATAGGCCTATCACGAAATATGGTCACGTAAAAATGTCTATATCATACTCGAGAAAATGTCATAAAATCTATTTAGCATAATTAAGGTGCCTCTTGTTCTTTATCAATTATTAGTATTTACTCCCACGGTAAAAAAAAAAGAAGAAGAAGAAGAAGAAGAAGAAGAAGAAGAAGAAGAAGAAGAAGAAGAAGTTTTGCATAGTATAATTATGTAGCAAAATCATAACGTGAAACTTGAGTTTATGGGTTTGAATATTCAACCTCCATTAATTGGAGACTGGAGTCATCAAATATATAGGTCATTTTGTTAAAAACTATATAATGTGATCAAGATCTAGGGGTGGATATAATCGGTATACTGTTTTGATAGACTTCTTTTTCATGAAAATTCTATACATGTCACCACCCCACCAACATATTTTTATTCATACGAATTAAGTTTGGTTAGAAATTGTCATGAAAGCTTAGTCAAGTATACCTCACCTTGTCTTTGAACTTATCTAATGATGATGAATTGACCTCTGATGGAGATTATGATCAATATTCTTGTAAAATTGCATATCCAGTTACCATGAAATCATTTTTGATCACTAGCAAAAAAGTAATTTCTGATGAGTTAAAAATTATTGTGATTGATTATATATGTATGTTCTCTTTCAAAGTCGTTTTTGTTCTACATAATTAATAATCCAAAATAGTAATTATTTTTCGACACTAGACCTCTCTCGATACCTTTTAACTCTAAACATGCACAGCTAAACATAACTTGTGATCCCTTGAGTATAATAATATCATGTATGAGCATATCACTCAAAGCATGTTTTGAGCTTCATATCACTCCCAAGTATAAAACCCTTTGTGATCACTGCTAGGTAAACAAAAAGTCATTTTCCAAACACCTCATTTTTACCAAAACCAACAAAATATAACTGAGAACAGAAAGAGCTTACTTTATGAATGGGGACCGACAATTCAACTGTAGCAGCAGAAGCAGAGCAAACATTGCAGAATATACCTTGCTCTGTTCTGCAAAAATCCTCCTTGCTCTCTCTGTTTGTGTGCCTCATCATTATCACCATCGAATTAAGCTCTCCAGTTTTCTGGGTGTCTCTCTCTGTGCATAACGCTATGGACTTTATTTCAGATTTTGTATTGACAATTGTTCTGTGTTTCCTGGTACCTTTCTTGCTTTGCTTCCTTTTGCCTGTGATTGTTGTTGCTTTGTGTCCGAGCAGGGATGACCATGTGGAAAAAAGACGGGTTCTTTATGAGTGTAAGCCCAGAGTTCATGGGTGGGAGAGTGAGGTAGGTAGTGGGTTTGTTGAGAAAGCTGTGGAAGTTGATGAGTTTTTGGGTGAGCCCAAAAAGGAAAGTTTGGTTCTTGATGAGTTTTTGGATGAGGGTTTGGATGAGAAGGAGGTTTTGAGAGGAGTTGGAGTTGGTTGTGTGGAGGAGAAGAGTGTTGAGGAAGAAAGGTTTGATGGGTTTGGTGGTTTGTGTGAGTGTGTGGAGAACGTGTTTGATGAAAGTTTGGAGAGGTGTGAGTATGGGGGAGTTGAGTTTGGTTTGGGGGAAGATGAAGTGGGGGTTGTTTGTTTTGGGGAGAGGAATGTTGAAGAAGAAGGCCTTGATGGGCATGGTGGTGTGGAGAACTTGTTTGAGGAAAGTTGTGTGAGGCATGAGTTTGGTTTGGGGAAAAATGAAGTGGGAGTTTGTTTGATGGAGAGGAATGTTGAAGAAAGTTTTGGTGGGGGTGTTGGGGTATGTAGGTATGTAGATTACTTGGTTGATGAAAGTTCTGAGAGGCATGAAAATGGCAGTGTTGAGTTTGATTGGGGGAAAATCCAAGTGGGAGTTGTTACATTGACTGAGAAGAATGTTGAACAACAAAGGTTTGAGGGGGATGGTGGTGTGTGTGAGTGTGGAGAGAACTTGGTTGATGAAAGTTCCGAGAGGCATGAATTTGGCGAAGTTGAGTCTGGTTTGGCAAGAAATGAAGTGGGGGTTGTTTGTTTGCCAGAGAAGGATGTTGAGGAAGAATGCTGTGTTGGGGACAGCGGTATATGTGGCTGCAGGGAAAACTTGGCTGATGATAGTTCGGAGAGGCATGAATTTGACGAGATTGAGTTTGATTTGGCAAGAAACCAAGTGGGAGCTCTGGAAAGTGAAGAGATCAAGGTGTCAAAATGTGTTGGAAATGATGAAACTGATGAAGCAAAGAACAATGTAGTTGATGGTGAAGCTAATGAGGGGTTATTCAGTGAGGATAATGATTGGGAGGATATAGAAAGAACTGAATTGGAGAGACTCTTTGCTGCTGCAGTGGTGTTTGTCGGGTCTAAGAGTAATGCTGATAGAGTTTCAAGTCTTGGGAGTGATGTGAAGATGAGGTTGGATGGGCTTCACAAGATTGCTACTCGAGGGCCTTGCTTGGAACCCCAGCCTATGGCATTCAAGGTCTCAGCAAGAGCAAAATGGTAGCTTTTCAATTCTCTTGTGCCTTTGTTAGTTTTTTATTATCCATCATGCTAATGAATTGATTATGTTCTTCTGCTTAATGATTTCTCTAAATGAACCTCTGGTATGTCCACTGATAATAATACTTTGATGCATTAGTTATATTTTTTTAGACCTTTATTTGGTGGTTTTCATATTACTCCTATCAAGTAACACATGATATTACTGAAGACTCTGATAGGTTAAGGTAGGATATAATGGTTTAATTTACATGAGTTAATTTGAAATTATTGATTGTGTCGGGGGTCATATTTTGAAGTATTTATTTTTTTCATTCATTTGTTGGCTAACGATGAAGATCAACAGAGTGAAGTATGACAAGGGTAGGCACCAGTTGTTCAGTTTCCATATTGTATGCATAAATCCCTCATACAGTTCTTGTTGGTTTAATTTCACCTTCCAAGTTCCAACTGCATGTTGTACTTTTTAAAGCAGAGTAAATGGAGAATTTATTTTGTGTGACTTTTTGACATTTCTTAGTGCTCGTGCATAGAAACTTTTTGTCCAGTACGCACACAATAACATAGTTGAGTGGTATCACACCAAGGCTTTCACCTCCACAATAAAGTTTAATAGTGGATAGTAATTTGCTACTTCATGAAGTTGATTACGGATATTGGTAACCTTGTTCCAGGAATGCTTGGCAGCAGCTTGGCAACATGAGTGCAGAGGTAGCAATGGAGCAGTACATCGCCCTTCTTTCAGACAGTGTACCTGGGTGGATGCAAGATGTTCATGGTGTAAGCATTTAACTTTTAAATCCTTAGTGCTAGTGCTTCAGTTGGTTGATCTTACCGAGCAATATAAGGTCATATTCCTTTCCTATTTCATTGGAGCAGGATTTTGTAGATTCCCAAGTGCATAAGAGTGATAAGTCCGTAACTGCTGATCTGAACACAGTGATGCAAAACCAATCAGAAGCTGCAGGTGTAAGGTGCTAAGTGTTTCCTTAACTACTAATCATAGCACTTTCAAGTTTGGTAATCTTTCCCTAACATACAGAACAAAATTAATTTCTGACTTTGCAGAAAAGTAGAAGAACTAAAGTCTGATGCTGAAGGTTTAGATGAGATCGGGCTGGAGGTCATAACTTGTTGAGCAGGTATCCATTCAGTTAGTGGTGTATTTAAGTTTTCCCATAGTCAATTTATGTGTTCTGCACTTCTGCTACATGGAAAATTTTGGTTGGCAATGTTTTGATTCTGTTATTCCTTAATTGGTAACTTTGTATTGTGTAAATGATAGATTGAATGCCGTAGTTTCCGTGTGCACAGTGAAATGAATTTGTGTAATATAAAAATCGAGTTTTCAGTCATGGCTTGGAACTGGTTCAGTAACTCAAAGGTTCCTTGACTAGTTTTAATTTTCTGGTAATCATAGTTTCTTGTCACATATTATCATCAAGTCTGCCAAACATTTGCCAATTTTTTATTTGCCAAGGAATTGAAATTCTTACAGAGATTTAACCAATTTAGAAGTTTACCATAATATTGCTTTCAGCATCTTGGTTTCTTTCAAATACAGGTTTTTGCCGATTGTTCATAAAGGCAGTAGGCACCTTCAGGATATATTGCATTGGTGCCAACTGCCAAGGCCAAAAGCTCACGTCAACGATTGGAAACTCTAAACTATGATTTGTACATATTGCATTGGTGTTGATAATAAAAATTTCAACCTTGTTCATGGTTTTAGATATATTGATCCCAGTCATCATGTGTTTACATGAGTAAGTGTGCATTGTATTGTTTTTCTTTTCTTTTCTTTCTTTTTTCTCTTTCTATGTTTTGTACTTTTGTTAATTGAGGAAAAATAGATCTTGTGAACATCTTGACACAACTGATGCTTTGTACAACCAAACTAGCCAAAGCGGTTCATTTAATAGAGTTTGAGTGTTGAAACTGCATTTCGTGCTAGGTTAATTTTAACATTACTGGGACTATGTGATGAGATTGTTAGTATGAGCTAGCCATGAGGTAGTTCTTCCGACTGATGTGAACCAAGGGATCGTGTTCGAGTGTTTGACTCAGTTCTTCTGACTGAGTGCAACCACAGAACAATTGACAATGATCCATACACTGAAAGATTGGTTCAGTTCCACCATCAATATACCTTCTTTTCCTTTTCCAGTATAAAAACATGGGGAAACGAAAATGAGAAGTTTACAGAGAACAAGCAGTACGTATTTGTTACAAAGGAACTCTGGAATGGAAGCAAGAGAACATATGCTACTGTTCATGGAATCAAAAAATAAATCTTGGACATCAGAACATGGAAAGGAGCCTACACGGCTACAATTCATCCGTCTTAGTCAACACAGCAATACTTGGGACACTTCTGCTTAATTTTTTTGTTTTTTCCTTTTCAAAATAAACCAAAAAAAAAAAAAAGCGATCTTGAAATTGTGGAAGATTCCGAATCTATATTAACAATAAAAATGAAATTGTAAGAGAGGTTTGGTGTTCAAATGTCATGGATAGAAGTTTTGTCGCCCACTACTACAAGCAGATAGTATTTTATAAATCATGGAGAGAGTATTTTGGTGCACTTGCACACAATCTTGTATAAGACTATCAAACCACTAGATTAATCCAACTCAATAAAATATACTCAATCATATGAGCAAGTAGGGCTGCGTTCGGGTCGGTCCGGGCCGAAAAAAATCAAAACCGAGCCCGAACCCAAAAGTTTCGGTCCGGGTCGGGCCGGTTTTTTTATCTCTAGAAACAGACCAATTCGGGCTTTTTTCAGGCCTGGTTTTCGGGTTTTCGGGTTGACGGGTTGTAAAAAAATGATCAAAACTGAACAAAATCGGTCCGATCCGGAACAAAATCGGTCACAGACGAAACCTGGCCCGATCCGGAACTTTCAAAATCGGTCCGGGTTTAGCCCGACCCGCTGTTTTCTGTGTCAAAACCTGACCCGATCGGGTCGGTTTCGGGCCAAACCGGTTCTGGTTTTCGGGTTTCGGTTTTAAAAAAACAGCCCTATGAGCGAGTGAATCAAAGCGAGCACCATAAATACCAAAATATTCTCAAGTAATGTTTTAAAACTAGCCTGTCTAGATACTTCAAGTCAACCATATGTCTTATATAGTGTCCAGCGATATGCAATTTCTAAACAAAGTCGCCCAACTTGCCGCCTAGGCGGCTTTTAGGTGTTCAAAGCCTGCCCTCCGCCCTAGGAACGCATAGCGAGTTTTCAAACTTTAAATTAATTAAAAAAATTCAATGCAAAAATAAATAAATAAATTTCACGTGGCAATGTATCATTGGCTAGTCACACTTGGCTGATGACTTATACTAGTTGATCAATGATTTTAAAGCATCGTTACTCTCAAAAGCTCAAAATTTCGAGTAATTATTTTTTGTACCCGGAACACCACGTGACACTGCTAGGTGTTGTACCCGACCAATCATATAACTCAGATTCATGTGGGGACCAGCACGGGGTGGAAAAAAAAAAGAAAAAGTAATTAAATACACCAATCAGAAATAAGAACAAAACACGTGGACCAATGAGATTAAAGATGAACATAAAACATGTGGTGTTCCGGATACAAATAATAATTTTCCCAAAATTTCATAACAAATCTCAACGCATCCCGGTCCAATCGCGCGGTACTTGTTTAAAGAACGGAAAAGGAGAAAAAATCCCCCGGGAAAACGACACCGTTCCGAAGCACCTGAGCTACAGTGCTCACTGTGTATATATACGTATACATAAACACAGAGACAGTTGAAAGAAGATAGTTACAGGCTTGGAGCTCTCAATAATCTTCATCTTCTTCTTCAAACTTTGAGATCTGAAGCCCAATGGTGGCTGTGGCTCTCAATCTCTGAGCGAAGATTCGAGAGAAATCTGAATCAGAATCAAATGGCGGTGGTGATTGAGACCTCCGTTTGGGAACCGAGCCCGGCGCTCTACGTCTTCATCTTCTTCGCCTGCCTCTTCTCGATTCTCTTCTTCCCTTACGCCTCCGGCACCGGCAACAGCACCGCCTCCTCCGCCGCGAAAGCTCCGTCGCTGTTCGACCACGGCGGCTCCCCCACCGCCTCGTCGTTCCGGTTCCAGCGCAACTTCCTGCTGCTCTATTCTCTCGCCTCAGGTAAAAAAACGACGCCGTTTCGAGATCTTTAGTGTAGAAATGGTTAGGTTTTGATTTGGCTGATCGGAGTTTTTGGTTGCAGTTATGGAAGGACTGTGGTCGGTGTTCGGTGAGTTTGAGCTGGCGTACTACGGATTAAGCAAAGAGAAAATGGTGCTTTATCTCTGTGTAGGATTCGCGGCTTCGATTTCTCTTGGTTCTTTGTTAGGTGTGGTTTGTGATTTAATGTGAGTTGCTTTATCTCCTGGAGCTGAAATGCTAGTCTTGATTTTGAAGTTTGTTGCTGTATTGCTTACTGTTAAAAGCTTGAATTTGATTTCGTTGTTTTGTTTTTCGTGATTTTCGTGTAGAGGTCCGAAGAAAGTTTGTTTCTTCTTTTGCTTGCTACACCTCCTTGTTGGCTTGTTGAAGAGAATCATCCCTCATCCAAGTGTTTGGATGGCTAGTATTTGTTTGTCTATCACAAGTTCTGTTTTTTCATTCGGTTTCGAGACGTGGATGGTAGTTCAACATGACGAGGTTGGTGCTAGATTTTGGTTTGATGTATAATGCTCATGTCTTGGAAGGGTTATAATGCTAATTATGGTGAACTTTCATTATGTTTTGCAGCAAGGGCACAGGCAGGATATGCTGAGTGAGACATTTTGGTTGATGAGTTTCTTTGAGTCAGCATGTCTTATTGGAAGCCAGGTTTTTTCAAATTGGCTCATCGGTAATAATGCGGAGAGAAGTATGACGGCTCATTCCACTGCAGCTATCTTCTTGGCTTCAATAAGCTTAGTATGTCTCACCAAGGGATGGAAAGAAATCCCACACAAAGTAGCTCTTAAGGAGTATAGGGCATCTTTTCGTGCATACATTGTTGGCGGTAAGAGTTTTTAGCTTTGTGTTACTTTTTACTGAAGTGTACTATACTGCTTGAATACTTCCAGTTTTGAGAAAGCAGTTGTTGAATGAGTCTAAGTGCTGTAGTTAGAGATACCAGAACAGTGAAGCATGTATTCTACTCCAGCTGTCCTCGGATAGGCAACTTCCATTTCTATAACCTTCTTGAATAGTTAAGTCACTTCTGGGAGAAAAATACATCAAAGATGAGAACTTGTGGAGCATTTTGACAATCTTTAGCTGGAAGTTTCGTGTACAATATTTTTACCCAGCCATCAAATTATTATTTGTAGTTTAGTGCATTGATCTTATATATGGTGTAAATTTATGATGCTTAAGCTGCCCTTCTGCAAAGTGCTTTCAAAATTACAAGGCAGGATGTGAGGGTCCTTACCTATAAATTTGGTATTTATTCTTACTGGTGCAACTTTATATGATTAACAGATAAAAGAATATGGCTTTTGGCATGGGCACAAGCTTGCCTTCACTTCTCTGTAGCAGTATTCTGGATACTATGGGCCCCAACAATAGTGGTATGGTATCTATATTCTGAAGCAAAATTCTCATTGAAGTAAAGGTTAGGTTGCTTAATAATGTAATTGCTTTATCTTAATGGTATTCTTCTTGTTGTTCTCCACTAATTGTACCATTAAAATTCTAGTTAGTACCTTTAATCTGGTGGAATATGCCAATTGATCTCTCTCTCCCTCTTTCTTTTTTTAGCTCCCCTTAATTATCTTTATCTGCTTATGATTTAATTTCTTTGTAAGTTTTAACATAATGTGATTATAGGCTGATGGACGAGAGGTGCACCTAGGGTTGATATATCCATGTTTTCTGGGATCAAGAATGCTAGGAAGCACAATATTCCCATGGCTCATTAGTGGACTTTCATCCCTTAGAACTCAGGATTGCCTAGTATATGCATTCATTGTTCTGGGGCTAGTAATGTCCATAACTGCTTATGACTATCAGGTAAGGATTTTGTTGTGTCTTTGGAAATATGAAAATGTATGCGTCAGCTATGGTTGATGCTAGATATTCACAAGCTTAAACTTTTAATTGATGACATGCAGGAAGTTGGGATGCTAGTTACACTATTTTGCATATTTCATGCTGGCCTTGGCGTGGTACTGCCTTCACTTGCCAGATTGAGAACCATGTAAACTAACGAGTCCTTTTCAATGATCTGATATCTCTTCTAACACACATCAGATTCAACTATTGTTTCATGGATGTCAATCTGATAATTTTCCTACTTCTTGGTTCAAAGGTATGTGCCAAATGCACTGCGTGGAGGGATGATAAGCCTTTCTCAAGCCCCCGCAAATGCAGCAATTCTACTTTTTCTGGTGCAAGTAAGTGTTTCATTCTACGGTCACTCGGTCAGGTCATTATACAAAACAGATGATCAAGTGTCTTTCCTTCCCTTGGGATACAGTGGAGTATAGATATTGGCGAATGGCCTTTGTAACAAAAAGATATGATTTCCATAGGAGTTATTGTTTAAGTTTAAACTGCCATCTACTGACTTTTGTTGCTCCCATTACAGGGAAAATACCACAATAACATTGGAAACTCAACGATCATAGCATTTTCTGCCCTTGGGTTATTCACAGCAGCCGGTTGCATGCATGTCTTGAAGCGATGGGGGAAGCAACCATATCAGAACTGGCACAAATTGTCAGCTGCTACCAATCATCAGCGTATTGGCTGAGTTAGACATCATCAAACAATTTTTGACTAACAGAAGAAGAAATTATGTGCCAAACAGTTAACTGAGGTATGCCACTCTTGTAGTATGGGAAGACAAACAAAACACCTGTACAGTCTTAAGAATTGTGATTCATGTGGTCTTATATATTCTGTAGGGAAAGCTGAAGTATTTTCCAAGACGGAAGTCAGCTGTCGATTCTTTGCCAGTGTGTCCAATTCAAGTTTCCCGACCCACCTCAGCCTCCTAAGTTTCTGTGCACATCTGCAGGGTTAGCCAGGATAAGAGAAGAGGGACGTACATGCTTACTACCAGCTGTGTAGACTACTAGTTCCGGTTTAGGGATTTAGAGCATTAGCAGTAGGCGACCCTCTGTCATCCCCATCTCGATGATTTTTTTTTGTATTTTTTGTTACTCTTTTTAAGTTGGGTTGTAATTCTTCCACTTACAGTGGCATAATGACAAGTATAGTTTGTCAGAACCTTGGACTAAATAGAATGGTGAGTCCAACCATCAGGCTCAACCAAATAGTATTTCAATATATGGCTCAGCATCATTTATCAGTTTTTACGGGTCAATTGATAATCAGATTGTATTGCTGCATACCATTCCACAAGATAGGTACCAGCTTCATACAGAACACCCAGCTAGAGGATCAAGCTGACACAAACAGAAATGAAAGGTCTGCGTCATATTTTTCCCATATCAGTTAAGCGTTGAAGGCTTGGTGTAGTAGCAGTGCTCTCCTCATAAGCATCATCATCATCTGTGACACTGGAACTGAGACTGGGATAGATTGAATATGGACCCATTGAAGCTTATTTACAGTATAGATGTAAGCTTCATGGTCTGCAGAAAATGGTTCCCTAGAAGACATGGATTTTATACAATAGCAACTTTGGGTACTGATCCTGTACTCCTACATGGACCAGGAAACCTAAGGGCACTCAAAGGTGCTGCGTGGGAGCCTTGCCATCATCGTCAATGCCCTAAATTGGGGTGGGGAGCCATTCACTGTGGTCAATATCAAATATCTATCTTGGGATCCATCATCACCATAGGCAAAAAACACCACCTTGGCGGAGGACCACTCTCCCCCCAACTACTGGCCCGCGTTTCGGAATCATAACAGTGCATGTCATTTTCATGGACTTGCCTCAAAATATTTTCTGCTAGGTAAAAATGATCAAAGATTTATTTATTTATTTATTTATTTTTCCGGTTCTTCTTTTGGTTCTGTCATGAACTTGTGATAAGAGATATTGTAGGATTCCAATAAGAAAGAAGAGGGTTTTACTCCAATGAACTAGTTTGCGAGGCTCTTGGCTGGTATCAAATGAACTTTCTTTCTTTTATTCAAAGGAACTAGATATCAACACTCAGAAATTTCTCTAAAATCCGATTACAGAAGGAAAGTAAGGCCCCAGGGAAAATTGGGGTGGTTTGTGTGCTCAATGCTCAAGTAAAGATGAAAATTTGAGCATTGCACTCGCATTACTGTGTGTTCAACACTATTCAATCCTCTTGTACTTGATTCCTGATCCACTTTGTAGCCACCCATTTTGTGCCTTTGATTACAGGGCAACTCCCATGTATTGATAACTGGCCAACCAATAGTAAAATCAGAATACAGTAAGGAGAAAAACAACTCGTTCAATAGTGAATATATAACACAACCATTCTGTAATATCAGTAACGGCGACTAACTAAAATTTGATACAAACCTTTCCAACATGATCTGTATAAAAATCCATGTTGCACAGAGGAAAGGAAAGGGACAAATTGCAATGACGAGATGGGAAGAAAGACTAACCGGATCAATTGTACCATTAGGGAGCAATGAATAAAACAGAAGACCATCTCCTCTGCGTGGCTTCACTCTCAAACCCATACATTCCTGAGCATCATGTTTTCCATCCAGGTTCAAGCCGCTCTGCAGATAAAAAGAACAGGGTGATCAGCAAGGTAAACAACCAAAAAGAGCCACATTGAAAGACAGAAAGAGGAAAAAAGAAAAGAAAAACAATCTTGCCTCATATGGAAACATTGTTTCCCCGCCTTCTTCAACATCGGTTAAATATAACAAGAATGATGCAAGCTGCACAAGATGAATTAGGACTCATGTAAGGATTGTTTACAACCTTTTGGTATCATTACAACTTCTTGATGGTTTATATGAAGTATTTAATCATTTAAGACCCACTTGACCACTAACTGAGAACAAATGTTAACCAAATGGAAAACTGAATTTTAAACTGAAGATGTACCCTTTGGCTTGGCTGTGGACCATATTCATCTGGGTGGAAAGCATCATAATGAGAATTATACTTCTGCCCAATCTCATAACGCAAGACGTTGAATGCCTGAAACATGATGATATCCTCACAGCTCAGACAATGTTACAAATTGGCCTGAAATAAAAGGTTAACTAATTCAACAAAAGATAAGTCATCATTGTGATTAAGACAAAAGTTTATATTTTAATGAGTTCATATCACTGTGAATTCCTTTGGTGGGGGGAAGGCACACACATATAACCTCATAAAACAGGTTCAAACATAGTTATTAGCATACGAGAAGATGTCATTCTGAGAATAAGATAGTGTCATCATTGCTTGGTATAATTTACCACTAACAACCAGATCATGCCACGATGCAATATCTACATATTCATGTGAAATTGCCAACACTGACAGCTACGCAACTTTTCTACAGCTCTGAGGCATGTCAAGAAACAAAACCTGTTACCATTGCCCATTACTCCCCTCATGTTTATCTAAGGAATATAAATCACTTTGGCAATGCAACAGACCAACATTTCTTATAATTATGCGGACTGATCATGATCATAAGCTCTAGGCTACCGAAGAAACACTAAATAGTACCTCTCCATGGGTCCTGGGAAGCATTGTTGCTCTTGCAATCTTTTCCTCAATGACATCCAAAGTCCCAGACTTGTCTTGAGAAGCCGAAACAAACATCCCAGAACTGTTCGAATAAAAATAGATAACCAATCTTAGAAAACCAACACCCAACAAGTTCCCTCATCAGATTCAAGTTACTAAACTGTACGCTCAAATCAACAATCACACTATCACACTTACAGTGCAGTCTATGATAAAAAAAAAAGTGGGGATTCACTACCAACACAAACTATGATCAAAATTCAAAACCATGAAAAGGGTTTATCATACTACGTACCTTGTTCTAATCCCCTTTGTATTCTCCTCGGTCTCTCCATCTCTCAAAGCCAACGTCGAGGGTTTAAGCTCCGGCTTTGCCAAATCAATAATAGTCTCACATTGCTCCGCAGAAGCAAAATTAGGAAAATACAGTGCTCTTGGATACCAGCTCAACACCTTGATCAAACCCAATTTTTCATCAGCACAATAAAAATCCAATCTTTAATCCAACAAGTACAAACACAACTCAAAACTGATCAAAACATGAACCTGGAAGGGCATTGAAGTTAGAGACTCGTCTCCAGTCTCCCCAAACGGCATCGTTTCGTACTCTGTCTCCAGCTGCCTCGTTCTGGGTGAACTGCCACCACCATCTACATCCTGCCAAGAAATAACATTTGTTAAATTCAACTCAGAAAAAAACCAAAAAAGAAAAAGAAAAAAGAATCCCATGAAGTAAAAATGGAAACTTTACATGCCTGATAGAAGAGATAGGAGATGAAGAAGCCGGCAAGGAAGCAGAAGGAGCACAAAACGACGACGGTGGGTAATCGGAGCTTGGCTTTGAACTTCAACCTGGAGCTCCAATTCCCTTTGAGGGATTTGGGTCTCATTATTGGGTCGATTCTCATAAAAAATGCGTACTGGGTTCTGCTGGGTTTTCGTTCTTCTGTGATTTGTGTTTTGACAGATGAGAGTTAGTCAAGCAAAGACTAATGGAGGGAGTTTGCATTTAAAGGTTGAAATGTTTGGTTGATCAGATTTGGAATCCAATGGTAATAGAATTAACACCGGTCATTTTTGGTTGTCAGGAAAATATTTGGTTACCTTTTGTAGAGAGGAATAGTTAGATCCTAAAAGTCTTTATACTCAGAGTATGTCTTTGACCAGGTTCGTTCATCATATACTCTTTTACCAGTCAGTCTTTATTTGATCATTTCCCACTTGGGAATTTTTGTCCAGTTCTGGTAATGATCTCACTCTCTAGATCATTTCCACATGGTATGATAAACTCGCTTATTTGTGTAATTATGTGATTTCGATAATAGTTTATCAGAATTAGGCTAATTATCTGTTTGCTTGGTACCAAAATAGTTTGTAAGATTATCTTCCAAGTTCCTACACAGTAATATAGCAGCAGCAGGTGAAATTGTAGAAATTGATATGATGAGAAAGAAAAGGGATGAGGCTTGTAGGAGCACTCCAACAGTCCAAGTCCTATATAAATTCAACTTTTTTTAACAAAATACAAAGAACAATCAAAGTAAACCCACGGTCTGGTGAAATATCCCCTCATTGTAAATTGATGTTGTAAATTTGACTCGCATAAACTAGTTATAGCATCCTTTCAAAAAAAAATAAAAAAATTAACCATAGAGACGTAATTGAGATTTTGGTAAGATGAACTCAGCCAATCACAAAATCAATTGTATTCGGTGATCGATCGACACTCCACCAAGTGACCCCTTCGTGTTAACTTAAGAATTAGCTAACGTACAAGCTGGGGATTACAATCTCCAGTTTTCACCGTTGTTAAGCCAAAAGGATTATACGGACAGAAAACCGATCCGTGATGTTTTGGGCATATGCTTACAATTCTTGTTTGCTTTTGGAAACTTTCACGTTACAACCACCACTCTTGACTAATGCGCCCCCAATTTGATGGTGGATCTCTCCTCTACCTTTTGTCATTTCTATACTGGAAAAGAGAAAGGCTGTAAAGCATCATCTTTCATGTCAGAAGAGTACGGCAAAGAGTAAGATGCCGGACAGGAAATATACATAGAGATCTGAGGATCACATTGCACACACCCTTTGCCATCCCCATTGACAACTTTAGAGTTTAGCCATGACCATTTCTTTCCATGGTTTCGACCGGTCGGGTCGGGTTCTCCAGTCGAGCCTTAGCCTTTAAAGCATCCTGGAACGTAGCATTTTGGCACAATTTACATCCCTCGGCAATGTTTTAGCCTTTAAAGCATGAGGAATACACAAATAGCTGCGTGGAAGGTAGCATTTTGGCACAATCAACATCCCTCTACAATGTTTCTCCACACGCAAAATTAATTTTCATGAATCCCCAGAAGTTTGGATAATGTTGCTTAAAAACCCAGATAACTGACAGTCCAAAATAGTAGACACAAGAAAGGCTTGCATACATGTCCAAATGAGCGGGTCCAAAATTCAACAGTCAGTTGGTACTTATCACACATTGGAGTTCCTAAATTGACCCTAAATCAAATGTTCTCCTCCACGTAAATAATGCATGGTCCCTGAAAAAAACACAATCATCCTTCAGCTCAACAAGGTCCTTCCTCATTTCACAGCCATTTGAACACAGAAAGTTACATTACTCTCAGCAGCTCAAGGTTCGGTTCAAAACTTCTAGGAAATAGATGCTCCGGGTGGATGTGTATTGCTCTCTACTTTCTCGTTCTCGACAAGTCAAGTTGGTAAATGTCGGCAGCAGAAGTTTAGGGTCATGGCAGATACAGCAGCGTAGTGCTCAAAGACTACCCAAGGGGATTTCTGTCAAGGCGGTCAAAGATGGGATGGGAGGGGAAACAAGCGGATTTCGGGGTCAGAATTGGGAGCCTGGGTCAGAAATTGAGGTTCCTTTTGAACAAAGACCGGTATGTTTTCAGTTATCTTATATGCTTAAGGTTATGTAGCACTGGGTGTCTTCATTGGTATACAAAAATTAATGATAATCTAGAAGGCATAGGTTGTCCTTAGCTTGGTAAGCTAGCAATGGTTGTTGTGGCTCACTACCCCTAATGAAGATGTGATATGGCTATCAGGACAAAAAATCTATACTACTCTGAATATACAATAGGAGGCATAAGAAGGATAACCATGTATGAAAAGTGAGTGAAATGTCCATATGCTGTGGTACACTTGTAACAAATCATGTGTAGTGATTGTCTGATTGAATCTAAATACTAATCCCTTGTACTGCACCCCGGACATTAATACCCAGAAAATTATTAAGAGGGAAACAAATTTAACTAGATCCCCTTAACAGGGCTTGTATGCAATAATACATTACACTTCCGTACTTACAGTTATTTGGTTCAATATAGGTGAATGAGTACTCATCTTTGAAGGAATCAACCTTGTACTCATGGGGCGATCTGGGACCAGGGCCTTTTTTCCTTCGTCTAGGAGGTTTGTGGTTGGTAACGTTCACAGTTTTAGGAGCACCTATAGCAGCTGCAAGCTTTAATCCATCAAGGGTAAGCTTAAAATATCTTCTTCTTTTTTAAATCAACATCAAAATATATGAAAAGTAGACATAAACCGATATCCTATGTATAGTAGTCTTAAAAAAAATAAAAAAATGTTTTAAGAACAGGTTTTGCGTAACCTAGAACAACTTTATGACATGTTACTACACAATTATAGATAGAATGATTCTACGCCTGCAAGACAATGTCATATTTTTTACTCTCCTTCCATTCCAACCTTGCAGGACCCTTTAAGATTTGTGCTCGCAGCTGGAACTGGAACTCTCTTCCTGGTGTCATTGATCGTCTTAAGAATTTATCTGGTATTTATTTATTTTTTTTAAGCTTACTCTTCTCTTACATCACTACTAGGAGGTCTGACCTTGTGAACTAACAAAAACCATATTGATCACTAATATCACAGGGATGGAGTTACGTTGGTGATAGACTACTATCAGCTGTCATACCTTATGAAGAGACTGGATGGTATGATGGACAAATGTGGGTGAAACCACCTGAGGTCAGCACCTTTTCTGTATCCTTTCTTATATTGCTCCTTGTTCAGTTCAATTTTTGTTTCTTTGGAGAGCAAAGGTAACAATATGAGAGAGGACAGTGAATCCTCTGTTGTTCCGTGAGTAAGGAAATCAGGAACGAAGATGAACCTCCAACTGGAAAAGTTAGCCTTCCTATTGAATTAAACTACTCTAGCAGGTCAAATAGAAAAACCAGAAAATGATAGGACTCACTGAAAGGAGTCAAACAATCACCTGGACTAGCTGGTCATGGATGTATTGCCTCTGTAGCCAAAATTTCAAAATTAATATATGAGTAAAGGTATCCTCCCTGCATAAGAGATTACTGATAGAGCAAGGTCTCCTAGTTAAAATTTGGTTTCAGTGCCTGGTTACTACATGATAAGAAGGAATGGGTACGGTACAAACCTTGAGTGCACATTGTACATACTATATTAGTAAAGATGGGAAAAGAAAAAAAAAACAATAAAGTCAAAAACATGTCTAATGGGAAGATATAACAATAAAAAAAAATAGAAAATCTCTATTCCTGTGGCAACACTTAATTGAGGCAGATGTATCAGTAAACCATAATCACATTACGTATAGAAATAGATAGTATTTTTTTATTTTTTTTTTAGAATGTAAATAGATATATAGTATTCTACCAAATAAGCATATGCTGAAGCAAGTAGAGAAAAAAGGGCAAGTAATTTATGATACCTGTTCTGCCTTGAGGCATGTTACCAGATTGCTAGAAGGGGACCAATACATCTTGTTGCCAACAACTCCTGATATAGCTGACCAATGTGAAGCATCAGGGCTTAATTTGAGATTTTGAAAATGCAGATAGAATATGGCAACAAGGGACAAGATCATCCATCATTCTGTTACTCATACAGATAATGCAGAACACACATATGTGTCAAATTTTGCAATTGAAAACTAACCACTCTTAATTTTCTTGTAGGTCCTGGCTCGTGACAGACTGTTGGGCTCTTACAAGGTACTAACAACTGTATATCCATCCAAATAGAAGAGTGTGCATGCTAAAGAAAGTTACTTGAGATAACAGATAAATAAAAAAGCACACACAATACATATAATAAGAATAACATGAATATACATGCGGTATAGACTTTCCTTCCTAACTTTAAAAGGTACGCTACAAAAGATGTGAGCTAGGATTGATGAAATTCTTGTGCAGAATATTAGATTCATATGGAGAAGTGGAATTTATGTCTGTAGGTTAAACCAGTCATCAAGTTGCTGAAACAGACTCTAGTCGGAACAGGGGTATTGCTTGTTTCAGCAGTGATGCTATTTATCTTTGCTACACCAGTGGAGGATTTCATTCAAACCACATTTTCTACAAAAGAAAACTCATCAAATGTTTCCGTCTCAAAAATGAGGTTCAACCTAACTTCCTACAGACAGATAGAGGTTTCAGACCTCTAATCAATTCTGTACATAAGAATGCTTTCTACTTTGGTTACTCAATGCCAATTATTAATCTTGCAGAAGAGAAGAGCTGCTTAAATTGCCTATAGAGGTGAAATCTGATGATGACCTAGCAGCAGCTGCTGCTGAGGCGGCAGATGGAAGACCAGTGTACTGCAGAGATAGGTTTTATCGTGCACTAGCAGGTGGACAATACTGCAAGTCGGATGATCTACTGATGAAGTGATGGGTGAAACACAAAAGCATAGTTATTCTTATGCATATTATAACTGTAGGTGATGCTAGAGGCAAAACAGGTGTTACACAACTGTTTCCCCAAACTAAGCAGGGACATCCCTGGCAACGCACATGAACCAAGGCACTAGTAGCCCCATATACACAGGGCTACAAGGGTATGACACAAGGGAATGCCATCTTAGTCAACCCATCATTTTGCAAAACAGATATTTTTTTCTGTACAAGTCTTTGAACAAATAGCATTTATCTTGTAACTATCTATGTAATTTGTAGCTATATATATCCATATAAAGATGTGATGTTTTTACAACTTGGTTGTACAGTATATTACTTATGGTAGAATGAAACTAGAAAGATGACCAACTTTGCAGAAGAGCTGGCAGTTGTAACAGGAAATATACATGTGAAACCAGTAAAACAAAAACAAAAATGTATATATAAATACGTATCTGGGCCAACATCAAACTGCCATCGGTGTGCTCCAATGCCTTCAACAACCTCAATGCTCTCAGCAAACGATTCCTGAAAAAGATTTGTCTCTTCCATGCGAAAACAGCATTTCAGGAAATAATGTTCACAACAATGGCTGCAGACACAACATGGCCGCTACGCTCCTTTAATGTCCAGAAGATAGTTATTAGAATATCTTGGTAGCACTAGCAGGATGAGATGTCATATCCCTAAACACTAACAGAAGGATAGAGATGATCTGGAAATCATACGTGGAGTCCTTGCAACCTTAATAACTGATGTTTGGATGAAGACAAAACCAGAGCCTCCGATCACAAATATCAGGAATTCTACCATGGCAGATCACTCACCAAAGAAGAGTAAAGCTAGAAGCAATTTCCCCTTCCAAAAAATCTCTACCACCAATTCAGGTAAACAGTGGACTTCAATAATACGCCAAGAGCCATCCTTCTGAGCAAGAATACCTAACCATAGTTTAAGAGAGGCCAAACTGGCATTCCTCCCAAACACGTTTTGCATACTCTACACCAGTTTCCTCAAACACATGCTAACATGAATCTTTACTTGGTGAAAGCTAAAAGCAGGAGATTCTTTATCCGCCTTGCATTACTAATACTCTCTGAAACCCTGGTTAAAGCGAAGCAAATTCAGTAACCATTTTTGGATCTCACATACAATGGACTTTTCTGTGCAAGCGCTTAAGCATCCAAGGGGTGCAAAACCCAAACTAGTATGCCTGTTTCAGTCTTAAACAAGTCTTTTGCACCAATTGAGTATTTTAAACAGGTTTCTGTCAACAGCATCCCTGAATGTATATTTCTTTCTTTTTGCATCTTCAAGATCTAAAGTTCTATATGCCATAGCAAGAAGGTACATCGCAGGATGGAGTCTCCTGCAGATAACATAAATGGGATAGTGAGCGTACTGCATCAGGTATGTCAGTATGTGATACCATTGAAGTCCGTTGGGGGAGAGTGTACTAAAGATCTTTCTGAACGATTTCAGCTTTTAACAATAAACATATACAGATAGCACTGTTGGCCGTTGGTCTGAATGGATTTTGATAAAAACAGATTTTGATTGGAATCCCTGCTCTATTTGTCAATGTAAATTTATTACTAGACTTGAAAAGAAAAAAAAAATAGATTTATGAGAAGACCTGAAGCTGCGAGGCTATATAAAATTACTTACTTTTCAGATTGTTCCCTTGCATCAAAGCCATCCCAATATCTCTGTGATGGTGATAACCGTCCTTTCTTAACTTTGCCAAATGTTTCAACATACCAACCACCTATGTCTTGCATGCCACAACGAGGCTCAAACAACCAAAATCTGTTAGCATCAGCAAGTCAAGACTTGTGGAACTAATTTTGAAACAGGATGAAATTATGCATGAATTAACCATAGCATTTTCTTGCAAGGCAGAAGGAACATGGAGACATTCACTTGAAAATCAAGTATCAAAATTAACTATTCACCAGCATATGTCCAGCTTACTTGCTTGGTGGTAATCGCGCTCTCGTGCATCTACACTCACATACAGAAACATTGTCTCCCAATCCATACCAATGCATGTGTTTCACCTGCAAAAGTTTTAAATAGATATTTTATTAGCATTACTGCTTCAAAGTTCAAACACACAGCCTACACACTTCAACACACCTACAGTGCACATATAACAAATATATACATAAATCCTTGATCGACGAGAATGGAAAATTCAGGAGGACAGAAATGGCAACAAATAACTCTTAACAAGATATTTCATGCAAACCATAGAGTCAAGTAGTCAACAAATCTTAGCATGCACCAACAATGTATGATATCCATGAAACTGCTCAAACTCATGCAGAACCAGGAACCTACAGATTTTTCCCTCTAATAAAGTACACTGTGTTGAATAGTTGTATAAACTCTATGCAACAAACTATAAATCTCAAGGAAGAATTTAAGGGAACCAGGTTCACAAACCAGCACTGTTCTATGCTTCATAATCACATGGGTTTTGGTACCACTGCTATTGTAGACAAGACAAGACCCTTCTTCTGAGCTAGTCTGTAATCCAGTTATAGTTCCCAATAGAATCCTTGATCCCACAGCACTGCCTGAACTCGAAGCTTCAGTAAACCCTTTGCTGGTATGCGCAGGGTTATCATCAGAGCTCAGAAAAACATGAATGTGATCAGTGTCTTCACTCTGTACCCCGTCACAATAGCTTTTGGGGGGGGACTCTAGTGGCCATAGCAACCACCCTTCCAGATATATGCAATTCTAAATCTCTAAAAGGATCAGATGTGTGGGTGCCACCAGAGCTCATAGAGATTCTCAAATCCTCAGCAGATTGACAAAAACCTAAATGCACTGATGTGGAATAGTTCAACCTGTTATTGCTATATGCTAACTCCAGAACTTTATCTACTACACAGACCATCCCAAAAACATCTCGCCCTGAAACCAAATGCAGCACCTCCGGAGTTTCATACACAGACCTCTCTTCAGCTTCAAAGCAGTCAGGAAGACAATCAATAGACTCAATTTTGGGACCATAATACACCGCATGTATGGCGGAATAAAAATCCCTCTCGAGCACATCAAAATAACCTGTTCCAACAACCACCCTCCTCTCAGCCAACACATCACTTATCGCAACTCTATACCATTTCAACCATTCCACAACTTCCATCCCCCTATATGTACTATGAAACTTATACAAATGCAATGCACCACCTCCCCCAGATTGCTTCTGCATAAGCTTTCGCTGCGATAACAGATCCCTGTCGTAATGCGCCCTCCTTTCGCAATCCGAAAGAATCTGCATTCATTATGCATTCAGGTCATCAATTATTCTACTCTCTCAAATTATACAACCTGCTTAGTGTGATTTTCTACACTACTTCTTTCACCTCTGTTGTGCTTAATTCCATTTTTATGCTACCAAAACCTAATTACGACCTTAGTTACAAGCAAAGCTCCACAGCTTAGGTGAAAATTACAGTAACAAAATTGCGGTAAAAAATTGGAGAACTGAAATGAGAGATTGGAGCGGCGGAGATAGAACCTCATAGGCAGCGAGGATTTGAACGAATCGGCGAGAAGCGTCGGAATCGTGATCGGAGTGAACGAGGTCGGGGTGAGTCTGTTTCGCCAATTTGTGGAACGAAGCTTTGATTTCGGCGAATGAGCTCGTCTCCGACACGCCTAAGAGCTCGTATGCGTTCTCCTCGGTGAACTCGATCTGAGTTGACTCGGCGCTGCTGGTGCTGAACCGCCGAGTATCGGTGGTCCGGTGATAGAATAATAAGAGATAACGCCGAGGAAACGGTTGAATTTGACTGCGGCGAAACAGAGACTGGTCGTAGGAGAGAGAAGCCATTATCTATTAAATAATTTTATGATTTTGGATTAATTTTCTATCGGAGTATTTTGGAGAATTCGGAAATGGTGGAGCTGAGACTGAACTGGTTTCAGGTAGTTGAGGAAGCAAGGAGGGTGTGGGTTAAAAGATAGAGTGACTGACCGGTGTATGGAAAAAGACAGGTGGCAGTCGCGGGTTGTAAAGCTTGACACGTGGAATACAGGTTAAATATTAGTCCGGGTCGGGTTGGCGGGATGGAGAACCGATTTACTTTGAATTTGGTATTGGACTAACAAGTGAGTTCAACCGAATAGACTGACGAGTGTGTAGCTTATTAGGCCATTATATCATAGATGGATTACAAGAGATTTTTATTTTGGGAAAATGCCTATTTGCACGTAAACAGGATAGTAAAACTATATCTAATGAAAATCATTTATTTTGTCTCATTCCAATAATTCTTATCAAACAGACAATTATGCCCTTATTTCATATGCAGTCACCTCTCTCCTTTAGTCATCTCTCTCCTCCAAGATCTGAAACTAATTCAATCTCCCCGCCGATGCCGCCCCACACGCTAGCATTACCTCTTCATCTCCTGCTCTGACGAGGTCCCTGAGCGAGCGCATCCACCGAGACCTGAGTGGTCGGGCTCGTCGTTCTCACCGACGATGTCCACGTCGGTCAAGTCCAGCGAGCTCCTAGTCGGTCATCGTTGTCGGCGCCGTCGTGGAGGATGCTTCCCGAAGGCTTAGTACTTCGGTTTTCTTCTTCAGCTTCTCTTCCTCGATTTTATGGTGATTGATGACGGCTTCAATATCTCACTTCTCACTTGGGTGTCAACGAATAGCTCCTCATCATTCTCTGAGCCCCAAAATTGAGGTCGATGTCTAATAATCCTCAACCGCGAGGAAGATCGTGAAGCGGAGATGACCGAACATCGGTTTTTGAGTAGGTGATTACCTTTTCCTGCTTTTCGAGTCCTCGCCCCCGATTTCTCCTCTCTCTCATTGGCGCCGTCGTCAAGGTTTGACGTTTTCTCTCTCCTTTGGTAATAGCTCTGGTTTGACTCTATCTCCTTCGCCGCCTCGTCGTTCAACAACCTTTGGTACCACCGGCTGCTGGTGGAGGAAGTGGAGGCGTCAAGGAACTCGGTTTCAGGAGGAGGAAAAGCTATGTCACCGCTGCATGTATGTTTGGTTTAAAATGCATGTAAAGTGGTTATATTGTTCAATTGTTGTCTCATAATTGAGTCACTGGAGGTTAGTAATTGAGTTACTAGAGATCAATAATTGATTATTAAAGGTCAGTAACCAAGATTATGAGGGGTCAATAACCGGTTATCGGGGATCAGTAACCGATTATTGGGGGTCAGTAACCAAGATTATTGGGGTCAATAACCGATTTACCGGTGACCGAAATCCGGCGATGAGAGAAAATCTAAGTTACTAAGGGTCAATAACCGGCTACCGAATAAATTCTGGCAACTAATGACCGGAATCTGGTGAGGTTCCTACAAAGTCTTCTCACTCTTTCTCTTTCTCTCTCTCTCTCTCTCCTTATACATGTTGAAGTGGTGAGGGTAAAATTGTTTTAAAAATATACAAAAATTAATATTTTATTATGACTTTAATATAGATTTGTGTATTTTGACACAAATAAGAACACATTATATCTGAATGGGCTTATGTCTATTAAATTCATTGAAATAAGCAATAAAAATGTTTAAATTAGTAGTAAATGGGCATTTTCCTTTTTTTTAAAAAAATAAAAAATAACTTACACACATTGCATGTGTCATTGAGGCTTAAACATATAACTTCTATAAGTATATTGCATATTCCTATTCAACACAAGATTTCCCAATTGCACTAGGAGAGAGTGAAGAGACTCTACCCCTCGACAAGATCAAGAGAAAGTGGAAAGACTCAACCTCAACAGGATCAAAGGTATCAAGATTTGCATGTCATCAATATGATCCATACAAGGTAATAAGATTCAAGTTTCTTATTCTATGGTATGTTGACTTCTCTACATCTTGATTGATGTTTTTATTTAAGGAAATATGGTTAATGACTGCATGTGCTGAGAATCCTTTATCTGTAAGATTTATGGTTTGATTTCATATGGTTTCTGTCATTGAGATGATTCAGCTAAATATGTGAATTCGTAGGAACTTGAGTGCTTGATCATATTGATTGTTCTATGTGTATATCAATGTGTGATTGCAGGATTAAATGTGGATCAGTATGAGTTTTTGGAAAGTGTAAAATGATGGTCGACTGATTGCATCTTTTCATAGATGCAAATTGATCTTGTCATTGAAGTGCATTAATTGAGGGGGAGAATTTCATTATCTATAAATTGAATTGATTGTTGTTATTCAAAAACAAGTTTTTTGTATGTTTTGAGAAAAGACTTTGATAGAATTGTCTCTAAGTTGATATTGTGTTCATCCTCATCTTACAAACTGCTTGTGCATGTTTCATATAGATTAAGTTTCTCCTTGTTACTTGCATTCAAGTTATATTTGAGATTGCAGAAGCTGAGATATAGTGGAAGAGGATAGTTGGTTAATTTGCATAACCTAGCTGATTGGTTGTGTAGAAGAACCAAGAAATACTGACTGTGTTAAGAGTCAGTAGACAATGGTTAAGAGTGGTTAATTCTTAGTGTGTAAAGTGTGAACCAGTTGTGTTTAATAACTAGTTGAACTGAGAGTGTTGTAAGTCTTCGTGCTCTAGATTCAGTTTCTCTTTTGTAGAATCATATGAATTAGAGTAACTTGTGTTTAGATTTAGAGTCGCAAACATAAGTGAGATTTGTAATGTTAAAGTATAGTGAGAACTATACCTATTGTAAACTCTGATTTAAAGATTAAAGTAATAATCTTATTTGGTGCACCAAACCATTTGAAATTCAGTGAGTTGATTATATGTGTATACTTATTTCATTTTAGTGTTAATAGCTTTAAAGCTGTCAGTTAAGTTACTTAATAAACCAAACGACGGCTCACTGACTTGAGCGTGTAAATACCTGACATTGAAGAGAAACCCAAGTAGCTACTGGGCCATCACTTTTTAAAATGATTGGGCTATGCCACAAGTGATCCTAAAGAGCTACCAATTGATCCATTGAGGAGTGCATATGCAAAAAATAAATGAATCACAAAAACAAAAATGGAAGGCAGTGTGGAGATATAGCTGCTTGGAACATATGGTGGGCAATGTGGATAAACATAATGCAAGTTTGGGGAGACAAATGACTATCAAGGATACCCTTGTCCTTCGGTTCACTAGTTTTAGAACAATATCTCATAGGACACCCATTATTAAAACTCCGTATTATCGGTGTGTAGTTCTTATATTATTACAGCTTTGAGTGTAATAACAGTGGCACATCACTTACACATGGTCAAGTTAACACAAAATGGTAGTGTAACACAATTATTATTTCCACCCACATGTAACCAAGTTCAACCCCACTAAGACTTGAATCTCTGTCTACCCGATTAGAGACATTTACGTACGATAGCTTATAAGGGTTTCCTGTTTCATCACTCATTTTCTTTATTATAGGTTAACTTTCTCTAATATCTTTATGAATGGCTATCACTCCTCTGCATAATTGTATCAGTAAATCTAACTATAACATTCAGTATAAACAGTCAGCTGGGAAGTGAAAACGGACACAGAATTAATGTTACCATTTCAAAGAAGAAACGCAACCTGCTGCTGCATCAGCAAGTCTGAAACTGAAACTGCAGGTCTGAGGGTACACAACTACCCAAACGATGAAGACGACCAATCTCTTGGATTCTACTATCCTAGATAAATTAAAGTGTACTCTTACCTGACGCCTTGTTGTTTATTGCTTCTATTATAGCATTATCCATCAATTCTTTGCCTGCCAATTTCAATAGCTGCATCCTCATGTGATCTTTGGACCCCAATCACCCAAATATAGATCAAGTTGTGCGACTCCATATAAATTTGAAATAATTGAAAGAAATGTATAATATAGTAATGACATATACAAATGAATGCTACGGACTACAGGACGAACTAAATAGTAAGAGTGAATGTACATGAAGTGCACTTGAATTTACATAATAAGTTGTGTTTCGGGAAAGAACCGAAGAACAAATCCGTACATATATGTTCATTTTCATCAGTTGTTCTTGACTTCTTGTCACAATCTCAGTCTATCTGTGAGACCGAAAATGGATACCGTCTTATAGACAGACTAAGATTGTGACAAGAACACAGCTAACAACATTAATATATAGGACAAGCAGTATGACTAAATGCTCTTACTTAACTTTGGAAACCCTTTCTTTTCTCTTTAATCATCATCAAGTAAAACCCGTGAGATTGGTTTTTGTTGAGTAGTTGGCTGATAAGAATGAGCACAGTATATCACTCACCCACCAAAATCAAAGATCATAAGAGCATCTGCAGCGGTAAAAGAGGATTGCTCCTCCTATTTGAGGAGGAGCAGGTACTATTTGAGGAGGTGTAGCAAATAGAAGGTGCAGTTTAGGTTTTGTGTGCAGCAGTGCAAATAAATAGCACCTCCTATTATTGTTCATGAATTATTATTTTTTAAATAATTATTTTTAGGTGAATTTTCAACCAATATGTATATGACACGTGTTGTTATCTTCTAAATAATTGAATAAGATTCTCGGTGAGATTTCCGTCCAATAAGTGAACGACACGTGTCATCTCCACGTGTCGTTATCATTGAAATAATCAGATAAGATTCCCGGTGAGATTTCCGACCAGTTAATAGATGACACGTGTCACCATCTTCAAATATCAGATGAGCTAGAATTGGCTATATATACAGCTCATTGTATATTCACTCACACCATCTACAAATTACTCGATATTCTACCCCAAAACATTCCCAAAATTAGATAAAATGAATCCTTTCAGTTTCGACAATTTTTTCAGGAGGAGGCGACAGCAACGCCGGCGAAATGCGGAGATTGCTAATTCCTTCATCACTGAAGCGATCACGGTGGATGCAATCGTCGATGATGAGCCACCTCGGCGCCGTCAAAATGTGGAAAGGCTGAGGGAGTCAAGGGGACATAATCTGATGGAAGATTACTTCATCGAACGCCCTATCTTCGATGAGCAAGCCTTCCGTCGGAGGTACCGAATGAGCATGAATCTATTCAACCGTATATTGACGGATCTCTGCAACCATGACAACTTTTGGCGTCAAAGGTCAGATGCCACCGGACTAGTCGGGCTTCATCCACAACAAAAGATGACCGCCGCTCTTCGAATGTTGGCGTACGGCTCAGCCGCAGATCAGTGTGCTGAAATCACAAGGATGGGTGAATCTACAACACTGGAATGCATGAAGAAGTGGTGTATCCAAGTGTACGAGCTTTACGGTGACATTTACCTCCGTGCTCCAAATGCAGCAGACATAACTCGACTTCTAAGGATGGGCAAGCATCGAGGATTTCCTGGTATGATCGGAAGCATCGACTGCATGCATTGGGAATGGAAAAACTGCCCCACAGCTTGGCAAGGGGCATTCTCCGGGCGAAAGAAGCGGCCCACTATTATCTTGGAGGCGGTGGCTTCATATGACACGTGGATATGGCACAGCTTCTTCGGGGTACCTGGAGCACAAAATGATATCAACGTGCTCCACCAATCTGATATCTTTGATTCGCTCCTTGCCGGAATGAGCCCAAATGTGAGGTATAAAGTCAATGGTATGACGTACCACAACACTTATTATCTAGCTGACGGAATATATCTGAGGTACTCCTCGTTTGTCAAAACGATTTCTAATCCCCAGGAGCTACCAGAGAAGTTGTTTGCAAAGAAACAAGAGGCATACCGCAAAGATGTAGAAATGTGCTTTGGTATCTTGCAATCTCGTTGGGCAATTATTCGTCATGCAGCAAGGTGTCACCACCAATCGACATTAAAGAACATTATGTTGGCTTGCATCATAATGCACAACATGATTGTTGAGGAAGAATTTGTGGAGGAAGAGTTTGAGGAGAATGTAGAAGAAGATCTACATAACCCATCAAGTGCTTTCACAGTTTATGATGGGCCAGTGGATGAACAAGGTAATTGAATTCCATTTGAGCCAGTTGGAAGAGGTGGACCGTGTTATGAACAACGGTTTCAGGACCGTGTTGTAGATCTTCAATCTTCTTATATCCATGGAGAGCTTCAAAAGGACTTGGTTAAGCATAACTGGTTTATTGAGACCGGTGAACGACTATAACTATGTTGTTTTAATTTTATCTCTATGCTTTTTTCTTTGTTGTGTTTGTATCCAAGTGTGTTTGCATTATGTTATTTGATTTGATGGAATAAAAAAGGTGTTTTTTTATTACTTGAAAGTACATAACTAGAAATGAAATTACATATTAAAAGTACATAACTAGAAATGAAATTACATATTAAAAGTACATAACTATGGGAAAAGTGGGCGATAACAATTTGAAAAATTTTCCTCGCTATCATCTCCTTCCTCGTCATCCATTTGCTTAAGGATTGCCGCTTTCCTCTTCGAAAAATATTTCTTTTTTATTGGGGTCATAGCCTCCGTATCCATTGCCATAATCCTTGATTCTTCCGCTAAAGCCCTTAATTTGAAGTCTTTCTCTTTAAGGCTAAGTTGTTTTTCGTATAAAGCAAGCTCCATCGCATCACTTGTTTGTTGTTTGGCGAGCCAAGATTTTTGATTTTCCGCAATGCTTTTCAAAGCCTCATCTCTTGCCTCATTTGAAGAAGTCATGACCTTCTTTCCCTTTCTTTTAGCTTCCTTGGCCGCCTTCACTCCTATTGGTCTAACCGGACTTGAGGAACCTTCAAGGTTGCTTTGTGGTGTTGGAATCCCTTCATCCTCATCCACATCGAATGTAGGAGGCATTGGGCTACCGAGCGGAGTAGAGGCGGTGTCGGAATATGAAAAAGGGGGAGTACTAGTTGAGACTTCTCTAAAAGTAGGATGGTTCTTCACCACTTCCCAACATTCAAACCTCGTAAACTCTTTCTTCATTTTCGCCACATACCATGATTGAGCTTTTCGTCGCTAATAAAAATAACAAATTTATATGTCACAATAATATATATCTAATAAATACATATTACAAAATTTATGTAATAAATCAAATAAAATTAAAGGAGATGACAATATTATAAATACTTACCTCATCTTGCAAATTTGAGCCGGATTGTAAATTCCTTCGTGCATAAGCAAGAGCGGCACCCCAAGCTTTGAAAGTCAGCTTCAACTTTGTAAAACGAGATGAAGCTGCGGTTTGGCTCCTAGGCTCCGGCCTTGATTCATTAGGCGCCATCTCCCAATTTTCGCGAAAATCGGCATATATTTTTTCCCGCAATTTATCGGACTTTTGCATGTTGCCGGTGATAGGACAAACGCTAATGCGACAATAAGAAATGCATAATTGCAAATCTTCGGAAGGAAGCCAATTGGCCATTTTTCAAGCAAAAAAATACAAAGGAATGAGAGAGGAGATGGAAGGAGGTGATGAATTTGTTGTGCACAAATTGGTGTGAGAAGTGAATGAATTTGATGTGGTATTTATAGAAATTTTCTAGGGTGTTGTTTGCAATTTTTTAGGATTTTTTTGCAATTTTTTGGGATTTTTTTGCAATTTTTTAGGGTTTATTTCCCCAAAAAATGGAATCTGACAAAATTTTTGCCTTCATAGCCGTTGTCTTTGAATCTGGGCCGTTCGATCAAATTTTGGATTTTAAATGGACAGTCCAGATCAACTTGACCGTTGGGTCCGAATCTGAAAATTGGGTGGACACGTGTCAATCTGTTATTGGACCTTCCCTTTTTTTTTCAGACCGTTAAAGGCGTGCATTGCACGCGCCTAAAAAAAAAAAAAAAAACAAACCCAGGCGTCACCCACGTGCGTGGGCTCCGCCAGACAGAACGAGCAGGCCGGCGAGCAAAGCTTGCTCGAGCTGTTGCTCGAGCTCCCGGTCAACGAGCGGTCTCCCTCGCCTGCCCCAACCGTTGCACGTCTCTTTTCTGCCTGCTTCTTCTCTTTTCTGGGCTGGCCCACTGTTTTCTTCTATGCTCGTGCTCAAATCTGCTCCCGCTGCAGATGCTCTAACAATCACTAGCAGGGTAAAGGACAAGTACCCGTGAACCAGAATTCAACGTTTCCGACTACATATCTCTACTTGGTTCAGGCCGTTGGATTATAGCTCGGAAAAATGGGAAAAATCTAGGTCTGGTGGATCCCACATACCCTAGATGTGCATGGGGTTTCTCATCTCTGGGTTTTAATATGATATTGGAATAGTAGCTCACAGATCTTTACTGGTTAAGTTTGAAGAAAAAAAGGGGACGGTGCTCTGCGGCCAAAGTAAATAAGGGGATGGAAGAGGAATCTGCAGAAGCATAGAAGCATGGGTTAAAAGTAAAATTAAAGAGAAAAATGCATGTGATGAGAGCTAGGGTTTATACAATTCTGGATTATATTCTAAAGCTGTGAAACACCGGAGGAAATAATAAAAAGGATAAAAAAAAAGAAAAGACTGTGAGACACCAACACTGAGCTTTTGTCTATAAGCAATCATTCAAGAACCGGACAACCACCCACCGTCTTTTACTTTACTCCGCTCGGTTCGATCTCTGTGTCACCACTCTCATCCAGCTGTCCATCTCTCCTGTATTAAAAACCCAACTCAGCTTTGAGTAAAACCTTCTTCTATTCCATGGTCTCTCTCTAAACACAGAGAGCCTGAACTCAAATTTAGTTTGCTTACTTAGCTCAGCCACAACCATGGCCGTGTCTACTTTCTTGTTGGTTGTTTTGCTTCTGGGTTTTTCCGGCTATGCTGCGGCGGAGGTAAACAGCCGGAGCACGTACATTGTCCACATGGCGAAATCCGAAATGCCGGCGAGTTTCCAGCACCACACTCACTGGTACGACGCGTCGCTCAAGTCTGCCTCCGACTCGGCGGAGATGCTCTACACTTACTCCAACGCCATCCACGGCTTCTCCACGCAGCTGACGCCGGAGGAGGCGGAGATGCTCAAGTTCCAACCCGGGGTGCTCTTCGTACTTCCCGAGCTGAAGTACGAGCTCCACACCACTCGCACCCCCGAGTTTCTCGGCCTCGACCAGAACAACGAGCTTTTCCCGGAGTCCCAGTCGGCCAGTGATGTCATCATTGGAGTGTTGGATACTGGGGTGTGGCCCGAAAGCAAGAGCTTTGACGACGCAGGGCTCGGACCTGTTCCGGCGACCTGGAAGGGGACGTGTGAAGTCGGCACGAACTTCAGCTCCTCGGCGTGTAATCGGAAGCTGATTGGCGCGAGGTACTTCTCCAAAGGCTACGAGGCCACATTGGGCCCCATCGACACTTCCAAGGAGTCCAAGTCCCCCAGAGACGACGACGGCCACGGGACCCACACCTCCACCACCGCCGCCGGGTCCGTCGTAACCGGAGCCAGCTTATTCAGGTACGCGCCGGGGACCGCGCGTGGGATGGCCACGCGCGCCAGGATCGCAGCCTACAAGGTGTGCTGGGTCGGCGGGTGTTTCAGCTCCGACATCCTCATGGCCATAGACCAAGCCATCGACGACAATGTCCACGTTCTGTCCATGTCGCTCGGCGGCGGAATGTCTGACTACTTCCGGGACAGCGTGGCCATCGGAGCTTTCTCGGCGATGGAGAAGGGGATCTTGATCTCGTGCTCAGCCGGAAACGCGGGCCCCAGCCCGTACAGTTTGTCCAACTCGGCTCCATGGATCACAACAGTAGGGGCCGGCACACTAGATCGCGACTTCCCCGCGTTCCTCAGCCTCGGTAACGGTAAAAACTTCTCGGGGGTCTCGCTTTACCGCGGTAATTCCGAGGCAACGGCTTTGGAGATGACGCCGTTTATTTACGCCGGTAACGCTAGTAACTCTACTTCCGGGAATCTCTGCATGATGGGGAGTTTGATACCTGAAAAGGTGAAGGGCAAAATAGTAATGTGCGACCGCGGAGTCAACGCTCGGGTGCAGAAAGGAACTGTAGTCAAAACTGCTGGAGGAGTCGGGATGGTGCTCTCCAACACCGGCGCAAACGGCGAGGAGCTCGTGGCCGACGCTCATTTACTTCCGGCGACGGCGGTGGGTCAGAAGAACGCCGATTTGATAAAGAGCTATCTGTTTTCAGATCCGAATCCGACGGCGGCGATTCTCTTCGAGGGCACCAAAGTCGGAATCGAGCCTTCTCCGGTGGTCGCGGCGTTCAGCTCCCGCGGCCCGAACTCGATCACGCCGGACATTCTGAAACCCGACTTCGTCGCTCCGGGCGTTAACATCCTCGCCGGATGGTCCGGCGCCGTCGGCCCCACAGGTCTGGCGGTTGACTCGCGGCGCGTGGCGTTCAACATCATCTCCGGCACGTCAATGTCCTGCCCGCACGTGAGCGGCCTCGCCGCGCTGCTGAAGGGGGCCCACCCGGAGTGGAGCCCCGCCGCGATCCGATCGGCGTTGATGACCACCGCCTACACGGCCTACAAGAGCGGGAAGAAGTTGCAGGACGTGGCCACCGGAAAGCCATCCACGCCTTTCGATCACGGTGCTGGACACGTGGATCCGATTTCGGCCCTCAATCCTGGGCTAGTGTACGATCTGACGGTGGAGGATTATCTGAACTTTCTCTGTGCGTTGAACTACACCAAGACTGAAATAACCAGCTTGGCTAAAAGAAAGTTTACTTGCGACGAAAGCAAGAGTTACAGCGTTAGGGATCTGAACTACCCTTCTTTCGCTGTGAATTTGGAGACCGGCTCGTCGTTTAAGTCTACCGTGTTGAAGTATACGAGGACTCTAACCAATGTAGGCCCAGCCGGAACCTTCAAGGTGACCGTGACGCAGGACAACCCGAATGTGAAGATTACGGTGGAGCCAGAGTCGTTGAGCTTTGCCGCGACGAATGAGAAGAAGAGTTACACGGTGTCGTTCGCTGTAACAGGGTCGTTGCCGACAAGCACGTTGAACAGCTTTGGGAGGCTGGAGTGGTCTGATGGGAAGCACATTGTTGGAAGCCCAATAGCAATCAGCTGGAGTTAGGTGCGAGTGTAATGCAACACATAAAGTGTACATTTCATCGCTCAAAGAGTGATGTGAATGTATGGATTGCATAATGCTTAATGCTCTTAGAATTAGAGATCGGAGCTGTATGATTCTGAAATTGTGATGGTGATTGTTTCCAGCTAAAAATGGAAGCTGGGAATGATTCTCAGGGTTGAGGTGCTTAATTTTTCTTAGTTTCGTGGTGTACAGTGTTTTCTAGTTTGACAATAACCCAGTGTAATTTTGCGTTCATGTCTTTGAATACTGCAAGTTAGAGTCACTAGGTTGCCTGGGTTTGTCATTGTCCTCGATCTCCTTTCTATAAAATAGTTCACAAGTCCTAGTTATATTTAATTCCCTTAATGTACCACACAAGATTACCTTGCTTCTATGCCTTGTTCTTTCCTACGTTTGCAGTTATGAAATTCAGAAATTGGACAACTTGGTTTTCTTTAACGACTATCTCAGATCTATGTGCCTCTTGAACGTTGTCTATGTCCAGCTTACAATTAAACTGTATGTCTGGGAATCGAAATAAAATGAAATACTTGCTCTGAGTTTTCAACTTACGAGTGCTGTAATTCTAGTACTGCTCATAGATTAACATGCTAATGTTGGGCTTTAGGTTCTCTTTTACTATGTCACATCCGGAGAAGTTGGTTTTACACAGCCCCAGCTCATCATGTTGCCCAAACTCATGACCAAACCAAGCCATATAGGCCCATTCTCAAAACCATACCCCAAATAGTGACTACCAAATATGGTACTGTTGCTTCTGATTTCTGAATTTGACATTCCAAGCTCAGTCGCATTATAAGTAACGGTGGTAATCAAAATCACCATACTAGCTTGGTTGAGAGATTGAAAACATGTATGGGGTATAGTTGATTCTTCTCTTATTCTTGACTTCTTTCGATCTCCCTTGGTGCCTTGCCACCTTCGAATTCAATGCAAGAATTGTTTGTTTTGTATTTCCCAAATGCATTTCGATCCAATCCCTTCACGTATTTCACGAGCAAAATCACGTTGCAGAAGCTATAGTACGGCCCACTTGGATCTTCTAAAGTTTAGAATTCGTTATGATATCATAGAGGATTGAACATAGTTACGCGCCATGCTCCATTGTCGTAACTTCTATTTATCTTTTAACAAGATTTTCCATATGTATAAGGGTTCATGCCGTGTGAATGGAATCTACCCACCAATGTGCACTTGCACAGTTGTACCATTAATGTGTAAGTGTTCAAATCGTCGTATTAGAAAATCGAACGAAGACTAGAGACCCCTAAATTCTCATATCGCACCCTACTTCAGCCAAAAAAGAAGATTGAGAAGCCATTAATTATTATGTTAGGTTTCTTCTCTTAAAACATCAATTTATTAGGGTAAATCATCAAAGAGTCGGTTATGTCATTCTCAACCCGAATATACTAACATCATCGTCTTGATGAATGAGATCCACCACTTCTGTGGTCGGCTAAACGGACAAGATAACAGATATAACTTATCCACCTAACAACCCGTACAGCATCGGTGGCTCTTCCATTGAGAACAGTGAACCTATCTTCAACCTTTCAGTGCAATCACATCCAAGATCCTATTTCATCGCCCCCATTCTTCCCTTTTAATAAAAAACCAGCCGACGTCCCTGGTACCTAGCTCGGCCACGTAAAACGATGCGTCAGCCAACACCTTCTAATCACATAACACGTGTCCAACCATAACACGTGTCGTGTTCTCAAGCAACTCGAAACCCAATAAAAACCAAACCACCCCATCCCACATTTCTCAGCAAAACCGAATCAAACTCGCACCTTAAGATCTTCACCATTTCCTTGAGCTATCATTCTGTGCTGTGAAAATGGCGAGCAAGGAAGGAGGAGCAGTAGAGAAGAAGCCAGCGAAGGCTGAGAAGGGAAGGGACGCGAAGCTAGAGCAGGCAATGAAGGACAGTCCTTACCTCCAGTACGATAACTTGGAGGATTACAAGCGCCAGGGGTACGGAACCGAGGGGCATCAACAGGTGCAGCCGGGTCGGGGCGCCGGAACGACCGAGGGTCCGACGGAGTCCGGGGCCTCCAAGGCGGATGTTTCCGCCACTGAAACTATCAACCGCCAAGGCGTTAACTAATTATTAGGTTTCTTAATTTCTATCAATGCAAGGCATTTGCATTTGTACTGTAATACTGTTTCACGAAGTGTTTATGCGTAAACTTGGTTTCGTTCTGTTGTGCATGTATGGAATCAATGATCTATGTATAACACCCCCATTAATTATGTGTCGTTTATGGTTATATGAAATTTCCTTCATCTTCTTGTAAATCTGGAGATCTCTGGAGAGGGTTGCGCGGATTTATGAAATCATTTCTGTTCAAGCAACTAATTGTTGGATTCCGTGAGTCGTAAAGTTAGCTTAAGTTCATAAAATATACCCTCTCTATCTAATTAATGGTTCTTTAAATTAATTTAGGCTAACTCATTGTTAAGTACAAAAAAAAAACAGAGGATTTTTTAACGTCTCTTCTGTCGTATTGCACTCCCAATCGTACAGGACCTTCTTTTCTTGTTTATGCTCTGGAGGTCTTTGTTAGATGATCACGTTTATTTTGTAACGACCGTCACAAATTTTACCTTGAAACTAGAAGTAAGTTCTACATAGATCACATTCAAGTAAAATTTACTGAAGAACTTGGCAAACCGCCCTAAAAAATGGACAACCTTAACCCGGAAAAAATTATAGAACCACATTTTTAACCATAAATTAACATCTTCCACAACAACCTAAAATTATCCAGAACAAGTTATACAAACACTACCATGACAAGCACTTTAGCCGACGAAAAATTTTCATCGGCCTGTTAAAAAAATTCGTCGGCTATAGTGTCGTCGGGAAAAGGCCGTCTGTGATGACTTTAGCTGACTAAATTTTGTTTTCGTCGGCTATAGTCCCACAGTTAGCCGACGAAAAACATGTCGTCAGTTTTTTCCCAGACTTTAGCCGACGAAATATTCGTCGGCTAAAGTGCGTAATAAATAATTAAAAAATAACTATACCCGACGAAATTTAGTATATTTCATTGGCTAAACCTTGTAAAAAAATTTAAAAAATAATTATAGCCTACGAAACATAGTATATTTCGTCGGCTAAACCTTGTAAAAAATTTTAAAAAATAACTATAGCCAACGAAATATAAAATATTTCGTCGGCTAAACCTTATAAAAACAATTAAAAAATAACTATACCCGACAAAATATTAGGTTATTCGTCGGCTAAACCTTGTAAAAAAATTTAAAAAAATAATTATAGCCGACGAAATATAAAATATTTAGTCTATAGCCGACGAAAAATAACTATAGCCGACGAAACATGCCATAATTCGTCGGCTAAACCTTATAAAAAAATTAAAAAATAACTATAGCTGACAAAATATTAGGTTATTCGTCGGGTAAACCTTATAAAAAAAATTAAAAAATACTATAGCCGACGAATATAGTGTTTAAATATCGTCGGCTAAAGTTGCTGGATTTTCAAAAAAAAACTGCAGAAACTTTCGGCCACTTCCAATCACGACCAAAATTTGACAGAATCTTCCTCTCAACATTTCGAACAACTTTCTAGAAGAAGTTGAAGCTCAAATCTAAGCCTAAACAGGTCAATCGACTGAAAATATAAAAATCCCCAATTTTAAACCCTAAAAACTTCAAATCTTCGATTCTCTTCACACACACCGAATCGAGTTACCAAATTCTAGGGGAATGTAGTACTAATCAAACTCAACTTATCTATATATAGAACTCACCAAATGGTGATCTAAGGAAGGAGAAATTCGATCGACACCGAATCCGAACCGGCGGAGTTTTAGAGCTCGATTTATCCCTCACGGCGGCGCCACTCGATGCACCACCTATCCAGCAATGAAGTAGAGACGACAGCGAAGCTTTTGGGACAAATGTGACGGTCTCCAGTGGCTTGACGGCGGAGCTAGGCCGAGAAGAAAATCTGGCAGATAATAGACTTCTTATCATCCATCTTCGGCTATATAAAGAACTTTAGCCGACGAAATTCTTTATTTTCGTCTGCTAAACTCTTTGAAAATTTTGGTGGAAAATTTTGAAATTTTTTTGACTTTAGCCGACAACTTTTCATATATTTTCGTCGGCTAAAGTCCTTTGAAAATTTTGGTTGACCGCCAAAAAATTTTTGTTGAAAATTTTGAAAATTTTTCGACTTTAGCCGACGACTTTTCATATATTTTCGTCGGATAAAGTCTTTTGAAAATTTCGTCGGCTAAAGATACCAATTTCGTCGGCTATACACCAATTCGTCGGCTAAACCTTCTAAACTGGTCGGCTAAACTTTATAAATTCGTCGGCTAAAAGTATTTTTATACATTTGGCATGTTGTGATTGTGATGATCAAACTTGAGAAACAGAAATCCAACCGTTAAATTTGACCATCATGATAAATACATGTATGGGAAAAAATTCAACTTGATCCGAAAAGAATAAGGGCTCGATCCGGACGGTCAATCACGTAAGTCAAACCCCTAAACTCACGGAAAAGGTCGTTCGACCGTCTAAATTACGTATTTTGGCCGGACCTCCAACTGAAAATAGTTTTAAACCGATGACACGCAACAAGTCGTATAAAAATTTTACGCAAAATAACCACCAAATATAAGGCTATAGTAGGTAATAGAAAAATTTTAGGGTTTAGCCGACGAATACCCTAACGTATTCGTCGGCTGTAGTATGTAATTAAAAAATTAAAAAATAACTATAGCCGACGAAATATTAGGTTATTCGTCTGCAAAAACCATCTTAGCCGACGAATTATAGTGTACTTCGTCGGCTAAATGAAAAAAATACATTAAAAAAAACAGACGATATTAGTAAACCATACTAACTTCCTGTCATCTTTAGAGTCATTGGCTAAAGTTGACTATAGCCGACGAAAATATAATTTAGCCGACGAAGAAAAATTTCGTCGGCTAAAGTAAATTTCGTCGGCTAAAGTCTACTTTAGCCGACGTTAGCCGACGAAAAATTGATTTTTTTTTTTCGTTGGCTAAAGTCTGCAAATATAAGACACTTTAGCCGACGAAATTATAATATTTCGTCGGCTAAACTTTTAAAAATTTCATCGGTTAAAGTTTAAAAAGTTCGTCGGCTAAACTTTTAAAAATTTCGTCGGCTAAAGTTCACAGACTATAGCCGACGAAAAAAATTATTCAGCCGACGAAATATTAATTTCGTCGGCTAAAGTTGACCATAGCCGACGAAAATTTTAAATTAGCCGACGAAAAAAAAAATTTGTCGCCCTGGTTTTTTTTATTTTTGTCGGCTAAAGCCTTTCTTCTGGTAGTGAAAAATCTCAAAAGTATTCAGAGCTACTAAAAATAAAAACAACGGAAGCTGACAATCTCCGAGTAGATTAAACAGATAACCTATTGGCGAAAAGTAGCGGAAAGAATGGTGACTATGCCTCAACGTCTTCTTCTAGACCCCACTCGAACGCTGCAGACTGGACATTTTAAAACGAATGACCCAAGAAAAAATATTCAATTATGTCAGAGTGAGTGGATAAAAGTAATTTCGACAAAACATTAATATTTTCCCAAAAAATATTTTCATGGAAAATGCTTTGCAAGCGACAGCTTAAAAACTTAACTAAAAAATTCTTAACTGGTGTCCACCCTCGTTAAACTCCCAAATTTTAATAAATGACCTCTCAGGCTATGATTATATATATCAGTATGTATTTACACTCGTCTATTCCTTATACGATATCTATAAATAAGCTCGAAAATAGATAGTCATACAAGGCTACGATGTTGGCGTCTAACGCTCACGTCACCCCATAATGAAATTGTACCTCATTATGGGGGAAACACACGAGTATATATATATGTGCACATTCCTTATACGAATTTTATGAAGGAATACGAAGAATAGAAAGTCATACAAGGCTACAACGCTGGGAAACGCTCACGTTACCCCATAATGAAATTCTACCTCATTATGGGGGAAAAATACGTATAGCTAGCTAGCATTTATTTATATACATACTGTTCTCATAATCATTTAAATATGAGTATAATCACCAAAATTCTCAATTTCGGTTAATTTTCAACATAAAAATTTATTCAACAATAAAACATTTCAAACACATTATTTAAAACAAATGTCCACTCATAAATTAGGCCTAAGCCTGATGTCGGTCGGAGGTTTCTTCCGCTCGAGCCTCCTTACGTCCTATTCTAATAACATAAATAAATCCTTAACTAAAACACCAATGCTTAAAGAAAATAGACATAATTAAATATGAGCTTCGCGAGCTCAACTATGCCTGTCGCCCTAAATCTTAATTTCACTCCCAACCATAAATCTCCACAATTTTTACTGACATTCTGAAAATCACATTCCACCATAAATAATCAAATGGCCGGATTCTAACTTATTAATCAGCCAAAAATACCGAACTTTAAAAATTCTCAAACCTATCCAAAACTCCTCCAAAAATTCTAAAACTCAAACCATTAAACTCCTCATAAAATTTCCTGCTAAAAACACTTTTTCAACGGCGGCCAGCTCCGGCGACCTCCAATGCCTACCAAATTTTGACAGAACTTTCCTCTCAACCTCCTCTACAACTTTCCTAACTAGCATAAAACACAATTTCAACCCTAACTATGCCAATTGAACGGAAACAACAATAAAGCCTAGAATTTTAAACACTGATTTCTCCTTACCTAGCTCGAGAGGGAGGGAGCCCTTTGGAGGGAGTTGCTGCATGAGAGGAGAGCTTCCTTTTGAGCCAAGGATCGCTAGCTATGGCGGCTAGAAGAGGGAGTTCCGGCGCCGGGAAGTTCTGGGCTTGGTTGCGACTTCTCGGCGGTGTTAGGGGCTCGGTCACCTACCCAGAAATGAAGAGGAGAGGATGGTGGTTCGAACGAGACTGGCGCGGCGGTCTGGGGTGGTCGGACGGCTGGAAATTTCCTGGCGGAGGGAGAGTCAGGGAGAGAGAGAGAGAGTGCGAGCTGGAGGAGAGAGGGAAGAAAAGAGAAAAGAGAAAAGAGAAAAATGGTTGGGCTCGGCCCAGCCAGTCCACCATCAAAAATATCCACTCTAAAATTTAACACCTAAAAAAATAATACCCCAATAAAAATCACATTTTACTAGCAAAAATTACTATTTTTATCGTCGTCATAATTTCTTCCTTCGAATAAATCCTATGAAAAATTGTCTCCCACAACCTCTCTGGGGACCAATTAAATTATACACTTAATGACGAAGACGGTAAAACTCTTATTACCATTATGCTAGTAATTAAGGTAAAAATTAAGGGTCGGGGTGTGACATATCTGGTACTCGATGACCCTCTTTTGTGCACGCATATCTGACTGTAGTAATTTGTTCATCTTTTCGATTCATGTTTGCATATATTTTTCGGACCCCAAAACCAGTTCGACCTCCGTAGTTCTTCCAAAATTCAAATGCAACATCTAGGGTATGAAATTGAATCCCTATTCGCTCAACCATGCCTATCGCGCTAAATCTTAATTTCACTGCCAACCATAAATCTCTACAATTTTTACCGACATCCTAAAAATCACCTTCCACCATAAATAATCCAATGACCAGATTCTAACTTATTAATCCGTCAAAAATACCAAACTTTAAAAATTATCAAACCTATCCAAAACTCCTCCAAAAATTCTAGAACTCAAACCATTAAACTGCTCATAAAATTTCCTACTAAAAACACTTTTTCAGCGGCGGCCAGCTCCGGCAACCTCCAATGCTTACCAAATTTTGACAGCACATTCCTCTCAACCTCCTCTATAACTTTTCTAACTGGCACAAACCACAATTTCAAGCCTAACTATATCAATCGAACGGAAACAACAATAAAGCCTAGAATTTCAAACATCGATTTCTCCTTAACTAGCTCGAGAGGGAGGGAGCCATTTGGAGGGAGTTGATGCACGGGAGGAGAGCTTCTTTTTGAGCCAATGATTGCTAGCTATGGCGGCCGGAGGAGGGAGTTCCGGCACCGGGAATTTCTGGGCTCGGCTGCAGCTTCCCAGCGGTGCTAGGGCCTCGATCACCTACCCAAAAATGAAGAGGAGAGGATGGTGGTTCGAACGAGACCGGCGCGGCGGTATTTGTGTCTTCTTGTAACCATGGATAAGTTTCCATTGTCGCGAACAAAAGAACAACGCAGAAGCAAGACAACAGTTTATCTGTTTTTTTTTGTTACTTAATTGACGACAGTTTACTAAAGTTAACCATGTGTTAGCCATGAGTTAGCCTAAAATGATTTAAGAGTGATGTGTCATGCTCATAACCCTTAGATTAGATAAAGAATGAATTTTATGAACTTAGACTAACTTCACGGCTTCTCACTTTAGAGGAGCCGGATCCCTAATTGTTCTCATATGCACTTTCTTATTTGTGTTGTTGTTGTTAGCTTTTGTCATGTAAATAGTACGTTTTGAACAATTTGTATATAACTTGTTTGTATTCCTTTTACACGTCACTTAATTTATCAGATGCGACCAATCGCCACTTACGATTTAAGTTTCAGGTTTTAACCATTGGAGAAGGTAAATGTGGATAGCTAGCTACCTAGTTGCTTGAAGCCTCTAAAATTACCTTACTGTGATAAACACAGCTGATAGACTTGGATAAGAGGTTGAGAATAATGATGTTTTGGTTACGAAGAGTTCTCTACACTACAAAACAGACTTTTCGCCAGAAAACATGTGCAAAGCAAACTAGTTATATGATATGATAAATCAGTGGACCTGCAGATTGGTTGGAGACATTTTTTTTCATTTTCTTTCTCTTTTCCTAAGATTCGTCAAAATCAAATATTGTATCTCATTTGCGTTGGAGCTATAGGTTTCATTTGAGATTGGTAAAATATTGGGCCTCTTGCTGAATATTTTTCGACAAGTGAAAAGACAACATAACGTCAAAACTTCATGTACATCTCTTCCCAATTGATTCAAATGGAATGTTGCGGAGACTAATAGTGGAATACAGTGAAACCATATTGCCGATGAAGGATGATCGATGAAAAGCATATATAGTTTGCTAGTCAATCTACAGTTAAATTCGTTTCTCGGAATACATGCCTCAAAACATTAGACTCGAATTAGCTAGGAAGACATATGCGCAAGATGTCATGGCTTGTCTTCTTTTTAATGACTAATGAACCGAGAAATATGATTTGGTAGTGATAATTGTTTTCTTAATTAATAAGCTTTTTGTGGGTACATGCAATGATTAAAATATTGGTATTGGTGTATCTATCGGTCTTTAAAAAAAATGGAGATATTGGATATATTGGGGAAATCCGGAAAAAAATATCGAGATTTTGGGAAGAAATTTTTTTTCTAAAATATTTAATTTATTAAATTTACATATAAATATTACAAACATCAACTTCATATACATCAAGAATGAGAATCTATGTGTTGATAAGACGCACGCTGGTCCACAAAAGTAAAATAATTAGATCAAGACATATGACTCATATAGTACGAATTGTAGTGTTGAATATAATAATCATATATGTCTTTGGAGCAGCCGACTGTTTCCCCTTATAAGTGGATAGTAAGGATGAATCCAACTGGATGACTGCTCACTGACTTCCGCGCATTGATTATAGCCATATTGATTGTTGTCTTCTTGAGATTCATTTGAGATTCCAGTCCCACTACCTAAACTGATAGACTCAAAACTTAGCGCAACTGAAGTAACATCTTTATCATCATTTGGACCTATAGTCCTCCTCTCATACATGATATCCTCTTCTCCCCTTGCGCTCAGTACCTAGTACTTTTATAGCCATGATCATAATTTTCTTCAGATGAAAAATTGTTCAATCCACCAACTGTAGAAGATTGTCCATATACAAACCCGGTATTTCCACCACCTTTTCCGCTTCCACCGTCTTCATCATCATCTTCTCAAGACCACCATTTTTCATTAGGACACACCTCGAGGGAATTACTTCTCTTCTGGAAATCACTCAAAACCCTCACTCTTCATTGGGATATACCTCGGGGGAGTTACTTCTATCCTAAATATCACTTCAGACCCACACTCTTCATTGAGATATACCTTGAGTGAGTTACTTCTATTCTAGATATACCTCAAGGGAACGCTCTTCCGGAAATCACTCAAGAGTCAAGACCCTCACTCTTCATTGGGAAATACCTCGAGAGAATCACTTCTATCATAAATATCACTCGAGACCTATACTCTTCATTGAGATATACATCGAGAAAATTATTTCTCTTCCGGATATGTTTCTGCAAGATCCCGCAGACCTCGTAGAAGCTCTTTGACATGATCTGTCCTTTACTGCGTTGACTTGCTATCTGCAAAAGGAGATTGACCAGAAATTTTCGTCTTTCTCTCTCCGATGATCAAGTCAGATACGCGGTTGGTATAATATTAAATACTAGGAGATTTCTTACCATTTTGGTTGACTTCAGCATTGTATTTATAGCCCCGCATTGACTTATGACATGCCTGTTATTCGATGTGGGACAAATATACTGTTGAAGTCTGTTTATTTGGCCTTTTGTGGAGTGTCTCCCTCCCGGCCCAGTCTGCTGTAGCCTCCAAGATGAGGTATGTTCGATTTACCTCGTGCTGGGCTTCATAGCATCGTGGGTCAGGGAAGGTATTTATCGACTATCGATTACAAGTCTCCCAAGTTCTCGTTCAAGACACGTCTTGAGTGGGGACTTGAAGAAATAGCCCATGATGCCAAATTATCAACGGGTATCCAGTCCTAGTCCCCCCAAGTTCGTACTCAAGACATGTTTGAACGAGTTGTTGTTGCTCGAGCGCGGGGTATTATCCATGTGTGGGTTATTAAGCCACTATTCTCCTTGTGAAAGGAATAATAAAACCTGCCCAACTCCTTTTCTACGGGAGCTGTACAAGGGACTTACGGTTGTCATGGCTCTAGTTGTTTCGCCCATGCTTCCTGGTGTTACGTTTTTGAGGTTGTGTGCATGCCTTTAATTCGTGCGCATGTCTTTCGTTGGTTCTCGCTCGGGTATAAGAATCTCACAAACAGTTTGTGCATGGTTTTTTTTTTCAGTTAGTTTTGATCCGAGATTCAAGATTTTCGTGTTGGCTTTCTCCCAGTGACACTTATCCGAGACTTTCATTTTTTTCCTCCGGGTTCTAATATATTCTCGCTAGCTTTTAATTGGTGGGTTTGTCTGGTCTCCCTCTCGGCAATTATTTCCCAAGAGCTTGGGGACATCTGCAAAGGTCCTTGGTGTGTTGCACAAGACTGCTGGCAAGGGCTACAGGTCTTGGAGAGTTGAATACGGGACCCTGGGCTTTGGCATTGGGTTGGTAGCCTGGGTAGGTGGTGGTTTGTCAAAGTATTAATTGCATGTCGGCTAGGTGGCGTTGTAGGGGGTGAAAAGACGTGCAATTAATGCACGTCGTTTCACTCCTCTCTTCTTTGAGAAGTTACCTTATAGTGGGACACGTGTCATGATCCTGCAGTGGGTCGCGATGGCTCCAATTTCCTCGTTTACAGTAAATGCTTATTTAATGAGTTTAGGAGGGGGGGGGGGGAGAGAACCGAGGCAACCTTTCCCTCTCTTTTGCATATAAGCCTCAGTCTCCCTCCCGACCCTTTTGTTCCTCTGTTTTCCTTCCTCTTCTGCATTTTTGTTTCGCCCTTTCGCTCTCTGCTCTGCGCTCTGTTTTCTTCTCCTATTTTCTTTGTTTCTTCCATTTTTCTTTTTCGGTTGCCAGAGCCAGGTCCAGAGGAGAAGGTTTTTCAAAAGGAGAGGGAAGTTCTGTTTCCCTACCACTGTTGGTTTTCCGATTGCGAGGTGTGCCCCATTTCTTGCTGCGGCATTCCTCCGGCCCCTTTTATCGGGTGACTTTCCCTTTTTTTGTTTTGTTATTTACTGGAGCAAATTTTGTATGGTGAATAGATCAGATTACTTCTAGGTGTAGGTTTTGGGTTTCTAGGTTTGTTGTGCTCTCTGCTTTGTGTTTGGATGGGTAGTGTTAATCCTCTTGGTTACGGTGGCGTACAATGGTAGGCATCTAATAGTCCTTAGGGTTATCTTTTTTTTTTTTTTAGGGTTAAATGGAGTCTAGGGCTACCGATGCCAATGTCTCCAGTTCATCTCAGCGGGCTCTCGCTGATAATGATGAAAGAATGGAGGAGTATCTGTAGCGATCGACTCGTAGGACTACCGTGCGGGTGGAATCTCTTTCTGAGTCCTCTTGTTCAAGTCCCAATCATCAAGTTTTCAAGGTGATCCCGATCACACAAGCCCTTCACCGTTTGGAAGACAACATGGTATGCGATGAGCCTATTTGCAATCTCACGCCCGAGGAGATTGAACAGTTCTTGGAGGAGTAGGACATTCCATCTGATATCCCTATGCGTGACTTGCATCCCGGAGAACTGGCGTGCGCTCCCCAAGACAATTATGTAGCAGTGCACTATAACATGTTCAGAAATGGATTCTCGGTGCTGTTACCCTAGTACATGCAATACATGCTGGAACTGGCTCCCTGCCAGGTCCCACCAAATTAATGGTGGTAACTCCTAGGGTTCGGATGCCTGTATTATTTATCAAACATAGGGTGGCCGACAATCAACGAGTTCAGTGCACTCTATAGATTTTCATACTCAAAGAAGGTGGGGAGCTCAGAGTGTGTAGGCCTTACCTTGCGGGACTACGAATCCGTCGTCACCGACCTCCCTTCATCTATGAACAAGGAATGGAGAGCCAAGGTAGTCCTGGTGGGTGGCTCGTGGCAGCGAAAGACGAGACGACACACCGTTTCTAACTATTTCTTGGCTATCAGGGATCAGGGATATTCGTTGACTCCAGTCGAGCGGGAATGCATTGCACAGATTTATGCTGCGTGACTCAACGAGGAGGATCGTAGCTCGTACCACATAACTCGGTGGGCCGTACTGGTACACTATGAGATTGGTAGACTACCTGGTGGGTTAAATATCTTGCTCATGTTGCTTCAGCTTTATTTTGACAGTCTTATGCACTCGGTTGGAAAAATACACTTATAAATCTTCTTGCTTGCAGGAAAAATGCCTAGGCGTGTTCCTCGTCCGAACCACCCGCTTGACATAGAGAAAGATCAAGACCTTTTAGCAAAGCTATTGGACATAGGGGATGTTGCTGTTTTGGCCACGATCCTCAGTGTGCAGGCGAGAGGTAAATAGCAAACAAAGAGAAAGGAGATTTGCGGGCGTGGCACCTCGCAGATGAGGAAAGGGATGAGTACGTGCAAGATCTTGAGTTCTGATCAGGCGGGGGGGGGGGGGGGGGTTTCCAGGTGCCACCTCAAATGAGGAATTACAAGCACAAGGAGATCGATACTCACGGTGGGACGCGAGCAGAGCAACTATAGAGAATCAAGGAAATCATGGGCGAGGCCAAGAGGGCTATGAACTAAGGCGCGGACGCACTTAGGGTTAGGGTTTCGAGGTAGCTCAAAGGGTAACTGGTTTGCAGTTTTTCTGTGTTGTTTGTTAGGAGATTGTGTGTGTTGAGAGTTGTGTTCGACCCATTTATATAGTAGTTTGACTTGCGACAGAAGAAAGATAGCTTAGAATCCAAGTCGAACTTTGAAACTCTAATCCCACAAGAACACGGTTTCTTTCGCGTGGACCAACCAACTTATGACACATGTCCAGTTTACACACTTCATTCTGTATAGGGCATTGCTTCCGCGCCGCCCAATTATAAACTCTTATACGAACTGGAGTTATGTGCATCCTTATCCTGCAGGGAGTCACAGTCCTTGTGCAAAACCTAGCTCGCGCAGGCCGTAGACTCAAACCATCTTACGGGCCTTTCAAGCTCGCGGGCCAAAAGAAGGCTTTTTAATTAATAAGGGCCACATGGATTGGCCCAAAACATGTCAAAAACTGGTGAGAGTCTTCAACAATTAATGTGATGCACACGAAGCCTCATACGTGAGCTAGTTCGCCAGCTCGCCTCAATGTACCCCGCCTCGCCTAGGCCGAGAAGTCATTCCGCGCAAAGCCTACTCTGCACAAAGTCTGTATTCCGCTTGAAGTCCACTCTGCCCGAAGTCTGTATTCCGCTCGCGTGGACCATTGACTGGCCATTACTTGTAAACCCAAAGTATTTGGGCTTGCCGGTTGTGACGCGGACCAGGAATGTAGATAATATTCATATGGACATGTTACAGTCTAGTAAAATATTATTACAACGATAAAAAAACTTTTTGACTCAAACATTGCCCCCTAGGCCTTGAGTTTTGGGACTAAGCGAAAATGTCTTATTGAACAAGTCACGATGATTCTAAATTTGGAAGATGCTAACACTTTTGGCGCCATCGCGACCTTCATCTCCCTACAGGGAATGCGCGCTCACCCTCTAACCCGCGAGACAACTTGACTCTGTCTAAGGAATGCCTTACTCACTGCGTAGTGAGCATGTATGTATCCTGATGTAAGGTTAGCGAAGTGGACTGCATCATCTCGCTAGTGAACATAAGAATTATGAGGTGAACCATCGAGAGAAACGGACCTCGTTCGCCTGCTCTACTTCCGTATTCGCCTGCTCTTCATTTGCGTTCGCTTGCTCTACTTCTGCATTCGCCTGTTCTTCGCTGCCCCCCAGTGTGAACTAAAGAGATGCAAATAAAAGGGTCGGCGAACGGCCGCATAAAGATACGGATCGAACTTTGAAAATTTGGTGGCCACAAAGATTGGCCTAAATAATGACTAAGATACTTAAAGAAGGTCTGAAGTCTGAAAAACTGAGAAAGGGGAAGAAGATGTAATGTTTTTTTAGGGCCTCTGGGTTAGGCCTCAATCTTGCACTTGTCTTTTGGTTAGACATTGCATGTTTATGATGAAATAGAAGAGAGAAATGAAGAAAAATTAGCATGACTAAATGGCATGTAAAATATTTAGGGCCGCTGGAATATGCCCCAATCTTGTACTAGTCTTTTGATTAGACCTCGAACGTTTACAAAGAAATGAACTAATTAATCTTCTCTCTCGTGTTGCCCCCTAGTGGGAGGCTGTAAAGTGCTAGCGCGAAGGTGCGGAGCACTATGAACAGTGATCGCAGAGTTAGGAAGAGGTGGAGGATCCACGTGCTCTCAAACGCCAGCAATATGACGTTTTAAGAAACGACCATTAATAGAATTGTAATGGAGGCTGCCATCAAGGTCGCGCAAGTGGTATGCCCCTTAAGCCAATATGCGATAAATAATAAAGGGTCCTCCCCACCGCGCATGACTGGAGACAAACCAAGCATGTCTTCGTATTTTTCGGCGAACCAAGCCCTATATTCGCATAGTAGGGCAAGCAATTCTTCTCGTTCTTCCTCTGTCAATTTAGAACTAATGGAAATGAGCAAGGGATTTTTTGTAGTCCCCACGTCGATTTGTGAAATGGGGTTACGGACCTGAGGTGGTATGTCGTCTAAGGCGGCAGGAGCTAACTGAATAACTTCCTCCTTGGTATCGGTATAATCCACTATTTCATCTACGTATTCCATGGTCACAACCTTGTCGTAGGCTTCACGTTCTACCCATTATGAAAAAAGTCTTTCACACAGGGACTCAATATTCCTTGTGGGCCTCGTCTGAGGAGGCACTATCCATCAGATGGTTGTAGGGGATCTGCGATGGTGTGAGGACTTTGTAAGTCGTCCTTCGCCTGGGTGAGTCCCCATCACGTTAAGTTAGAGGCCATGACCCCATAAGGGCGGCCTTTAGAATCGACGCCCTGGACGTCAAGTGGACCTAAGTCAGTATTGTAATAGTGGGCGTCGTTGAAGTTGGAAAAAGGACGTTGAACCGCTTTAATAAGGACTGCCTCGCATGTTTTATTATCCCAGACCATGAGTTCTTGGTGCATAGAGGAAGGCACGCAAAAACTTATATGGATCCAGTTACGGCCTAGAATCATGATGTAGGAGGAGGAGCATTCAGCCACGAAGAATGTATAAACCCGTGATGCCGGACCTACCTTGACCGGTAGAAATAACAAGCCTAGAGTTCTTGACACTTTTCCGGTGAAGTTCTTGACTGGCAAGGATGTGGTTTGGATCATTGAGCACGGGATACCAAGGAGTCACATGGTGCATGTGGTAACAACATTTACCGCAGCTCAGTATCGACCATGACCTTGTTGACCATCATCCCTTTCAACTTTAGCCGTAATGTACAATAACCTCATGTGAGTGGCCATTCGAGGGTCGGTGCGGAGAAGGCCAGAGTCCACATGCGTGTGACGCTGCTTGTAGCTTCCAGTTGTGGAGCGTCTGCGGGTTCCGCCAGGATTGGACCCATCTCGCTGCTGCAAGGCGGGGACATGTCACAGACATTTTTGCTACTGTCTGGAATATCCGCCCCGTTGCATGTTGTGTTTAGTGGGAGAGCATATATTTCGGATATGAAAAACACAATTCCGACCTAAAAAGAGAATTGCTCGCGGACTGGGATCAGTGGAGCCTCAATTACCCCATGTTCACCTTCGAGCATTGCGAATGCACTCTCCGCGGGATTGACCCCTTTATTTTCAGGCCATGCAGAGACTTCAACCAAATTGCAGGTGAATGATTCCTCCTGCTCTTCTTCTTGGTCTTCATCTAAGTGAACACGAGGCTCGAAGTGGGCCTCGTTGTCCGGTGAGTTTCCATGAAGAAGTTGGGCCATCTGCTGGGTGAAGTTAGGGTTGGTAGGAGCACTGTTGGCGACTGGTGGTGCCTCAGTCTCCATCTGCTGTGGCAACCACACGAGTTTGGTTATGGATTGCTTGTCCTCGACTGTCTGCTTTGCCGCGGCTAGAAGAACCTTGGCATTATCATTTTCCCTCAACCTAGGAAGGGCTGGGACTCGTGCTTCCCTCTTTGCCTCAAGTTCCCGGCGAAGAGGCTCCTGGGACTGTGATGACCGTTGCGACTCGCTCCCTGGCTCAAACTCTGAGTTGGCAAACATTCTTCGTTTTACTGGAGGAGGTGGTTCCCTTCTTCTTTCGTCCTTCGGTGACTTCCTACACCTTGGTTGAGGAAGCGTGTCCTTTCTCTAGTCAAGCTCTGGTGAGGGCCTGCGCCGGGAGGGCTATGAATCCCTTCTCCTTTCTGGCCCTGGAGATGGTCTGTTCCTGGCAAGGCGCGGATCTTGTCTTGGTGGTACGGTGAGGCGACATATGACATTTGCCTTTGGGGAAGGATCATCTGCAACCTGTGCACACACTCATGGAGGCATGACATGAGGCCTTTGGAGTATAGCGCGCAGGCCTTCGGCTTCTCTCCACATCCTCTCAGGTGTCTGTGCGAGCTGTGAAGGTTGGATGACGCCATCATCGATAGCTCGCAAGGCACGCAAAATGTTGTCATACTTCTTCTGCAGCTTCCTAGCCTTGGTGATGATAACTGGCCTGCCCCCTTGCTGTGTGTACCATATCCCTTCCTTGATAGTCGATTTGGATGCCGAGGGAATGTAGGGATCGATCAAGATATCTTAACGAGGGCTTGAAGCCTCGTTTTCTTGGTACCCATTGCTAGAATCAGATATGTCCATCTCGCTTAAAGCTGAAGCTGAAGACGAATGTGCTTCTTCTGTCCAATGTGTTTGGACGAACGTCTTAAGGCGTTTGATCCTCTGTTCCAGCTCTTCGTGAGTCCTAGGAGTAATGGGTTGGAATTTCTCTACGGGGGACTGTTCATCGTCACACACGATAGCTTTGCCCTTATCTTTCCTTGAAGGGCGATCGTGTTACGGTCTGGCGACTAACAGCCTCACCAGGTCATGGTTCCTGCTCTAGTTCGCCAGAAAGGTATAGTCATTCGCCGGTCTCTTACGGTTTCAACCTGGTGGTTCGCACGGGTTTGCGTTTGGAGAGATATCCAATGTGATCGCGCGCTGGTGGATGCGAGGACAAGCGATGTCAGCAGTTACGATCGTGAAGCCGCCTTTATCCTCAAAGCGAATTTACTTGAGGTCGAGCCAGTCCTGAACTTGCTCGCGAAGTCGATAGCACTCGCGAGTTCTGTGTCCCAAACTATTATGGAACTTGCAGTGCACACGGCCTTCCTTGTATTCGATGTAGGGTAGGGCCCCAACCACTGTGACAAGTCCATCATAGATAAGGTCGTCTAGAACCTCGTGTGCGAATTTTACGTTGTATGTATATTGGCGAGATGGCTAAGCTGCATCAACATTGTCCTCCTCACGACCTCTCCTAGATGTCCGGCATGGATTGTCATCCTCTAGGTGTTCAGATAAGTCCAAGGTGACTCTCTGCTAGCCTGGCTTTGGCGCGCGACGGCAGCTGTTCTCTTCTGGCTGGTCTTTCCAGTTTACTTCGATCATACCGACCATGGCTAGGAAGGGATCCACATCCACCAGAGAGGCTGTGCACCCCGGCGTCTTTATTTTCAAGGCATCAGAGTTCAACCAAGTCAGTAGTTGGTCGCGGAGCTTGACACAGTCTTTGGTGTCGTAATTGTACACGTTGTGGAAGCTACAGTACTTCTTGTCCTTCAGCTCCTCCTTGGATGAGATCTTGTGATCCAAGCATATGTACTTCGCCTCGATCAAGTCATTAAAGACATGATAGACGTTTTTTGCGTCATACATGTACGACTCGTATTCGGGTTTGGTCCATGCAAAAGACTGAATGATGATTGGCTCGCGGGTCATTTTGAGATTCTTCAGCTTGTGAGCCAATAGCTTCCCAATCAGTTCAACCGCTCTGACATCTTCATAGTCCTACGCGGCCTCAGTCTCCTCCTGCCTTTGGTAATAAGGATCGAACATAGAGGATTGGAGGCTTAGAGTCTCCACTGTTCTTTTTTTCCTGGTACGTATGTCCCCTTGGAGGCATTCGCCTTCTCATCCATCTCATTGAGGATCAACTAATAATTGTCGACCTTGTTGATCAGGTCACCCATAGATGTGAAGCGCTCCCCATGGTTCTTCAGCCGCTGGCGATGCTCGAGGCCACAGACAGCCAACTTAATGGCTTCCTGCTCAGGTAGGAGGAAATCACACTTGGCCTGTTGGATCTTGAAACATTGGAGGAAGGAGACTCCTGATTCCATGCTCTGCTAACTCATTTGAGTAAGAGAATCGAGGCCAACCTCTGGCTCAATGGTACCGTAAGTCTCTCGGAATAATCTATCCATGGTAGGCCAATCTGCAATGGACCCTGGCTTCAACCTGGAGTACCAGCCGAAAGAAGCACCGGACAGAGAAGTCCCGAAGAGCTTGAGCTTAAGAATGTCATTGTTCCCATATTGACCGCATTGAACTTTGAAGCGAGTCATATGGGTTGCTGCATCTTCCCTTGTTTCCTCGGAGAAGGTGGTGAAGACATTGTTCTTGAACCTATTGGGCAAATGGTATTGCGCCACACTATCAGGGTAGGGGTCGCGATACTGCAAGTCAGCATCACCCTTTCCGGTCTGCTCCTTGACGATGGAGGAGATAAGCTGGCGCTAATCAGCTACCGTCACAGGTGCGGACTCAGCCTCTTCCTCATGGTTCGGCCATGCAGAAAAACTGGCGGCCTAACCCACATTCTTGAGAGCTGGGCTGGAATGGGTAGTTGTTAAATCCCTTGAAGGGAGCAAAAGAACCACGCGGGGGCGGATTCTTTGAAGTGGTAGCCCCTAGCGCGAACTGAGGGGTCTTTTGAGCCCCGATCTTCGGATTTCCCCTGGCGCGTTCATTGGGCGGGATGTACTTGGATGATACCTCATTCGCGCTTGCGCTAGTAGGATCTAGGGCAAGGTTATTTGGTGCTTGCGCCCTCATCCAATCTTCAACTTCAAGAACCCATAAGATCAGCCGGTCCTATTTCTCCTTGAATTCATCTAGTTTTTCCAGATTGTTCTTGCTTCCAAAGAATGAAGCATTATGCTGGTCATGCAAGTTGATATCGTGGTCGTCCAAGTGGCGAGTTTTCTCATTCACTGTCACACGAGTGAGCGACAGGATCTCTGCAAACTGCTTTACGGTCACCGCGTTCTGCTTCACGGTCTCCGTGTTCTGGTCCAAATTTATTTGGATCTGTTGAAGGGAACCTTCAACTAGGCCCTTGGTTTCCATGAATTCGCCTTCTAAGTGGCCATAATCCTCATTGAGCGTGGCGTGTTTATCATGGTGGGCCTTCCAAAGGGCTCTATCTTGTTTGACATGTTTAGTTAGGTCAGCAACGCTTTGTTAAGTGGTCAGATATTTCATCTGACCTTTGAGCTCCGCGAACATCTGAAAGACTTGCTTTATAGATGAAGCAGAGCCCATGTCTTGGGTCGATTGAGAGCCTACTATGGTGGTCTCGCTGAAGTCTGGGTCACCAAACTGAGCAAGAACTTGTTCTTGAGTGAGGGAACGGAAAACCGTGCTGTTATGGGGCTTGTACCGTAGTGATTTGTGTTTAAGACAAGAACGCTGAGGCTTTTGGTATGGCGGTTCCTCTGGTTTCCCTATGATGTCTCGCTTGTACTCCCAGTTCCATGGGGCGTGTCAATATTTTGGCCAGGATCCTCAAGGCGCGAGCGAGAGGTAAATAGCGATCAAAGAGAAAGGAGATTTGCGGGCGTGCCACCTCGCGGACGAGGAAAGGGATGAGTGAGTGCGAAATCTTGACTTCTGATCAGGTGGGGGGGGGTTTCCAGGTGCCACCCCAGATGTGGAATTACGAGCACAAGGCGATCGATACTCACGGCGGGACGCGAGCAGAGCAACTATAGGAAATCAGGGAAATCGGGGGCGAGTCCAGGAGGGCTTTGAACTAAGGCGCGGACGTACTTAAGGTTAGGATTTTGAGGTAGCTCGAAGGGTAACTGGTTTGTAGTTTTTCTGTGTTGTTTGTAAGGAGATTGTGTGTGTTAAAAGTTGTGTTCGACCCTTTTATATAGTAGTTCGACTTTCGGCAGAAGAAAAGATAGCTTAGAATCCAAGTCGAACTTTGAAACCCTAATCCCACAAGAACACAGTTTCTTTCACGCGGACCAACCAACTTATGACACATGTCAAGTTTGCACACTTCATTTTGCATAGGGCATTGCTTCCGCGCCACCCAATTATAAACACCTATGCGGACTGGAATTAGGCGCATCCTTATCTCGCAAGGAGTCACAATCCTTGTGCAAAACCTAGATCGCACAGGCCGTGGACTCAAACCATCTCATGGGCCTTTCAATCTAGCGGGCTAAAAGAACGCTTTTTAATTAATAAGGGCCACACAGATTGGCCCAAAGCATGTCAAAAACTGGTGAGAGTCTTCAACGATTAATGTGATGCACGCGAAGCCTCATACGTGAGTAGACCTGTAAATGGACCGGATCTTAATCCGGACCCGCTCCGGATCCGTGGATTTTAAACGGGTTTGGATCGAAAATTAGACCCGTTGATCCGTTAAGGACCCGGATCCGTTTACCCGTTTATTAAACGGATCGAATACGGATCGAGGTTGATCCGATCCGTTAAGGACCCGGATCCGTTTAAAAATAATTAAATAATATTTTTATAAATATAATATTATTGATAAATATTAAATTATATAATAATTATTTGGATAACCTAAACGTCTAAATTGCGTCTAAAGTATGATCATTTGATGAAGTTGAAGGTTACGATGCCTATGTTTTTTTTATGCTCTTTGCTAAATACATTGGAGGTTTAGTATTTTGAATATATTAATTTATTGTTAAGAAGTATTTTGGCCATGTAATTCAACTTTTGATGTAAACATTTATTTTGCTATAATATTTCATTAGTGTTTTATGAAAATTTATGATAAAATTAAGAAATTATTATTTAAAATTTGAAAATATTTATAATCATAAACGGATCGAATTAACGGGTCGGGTATCCGTTAACCCGCCGGATCCGGATTTGGATCTAGCTATCAAAGATCCGGCGGGTAATGGGTCGGATCCGGATCCAAAATTTCTATTACGGATCCGGATCCGGATCTAGGTAGATCCGCTCCAGATCCGGTCCATTTACAGGTCTATACATGAGCCAGTTCGCCAGCTCGCCGCAATGTACCTCGCCTCGCCTACGCGGAGAAGTCATTCTGCGCAAAGCCTACTCTATGCGAAGTCTGTATTCCGCTCGCGTGGACCATTGAAGGGCCATTACTTGTAAACTCAAAGAATTTGGGCCTGCCGGTTGTGACGCGGACCAGGAACGTAACTAATATTCACATGGACATGTTATGATCCAGTAAAGTATTATTACAATGACAAAAATGCCCTCTAGCTCAAACAGTTGCCTCTCGTACAGAGGTGGACTTGAACACGCAATCTGTGCGTGTCCCGGAAAACCTAAAATTGCTGGAAGTCCCGGATGAAACCCACGGTACAACGGCTACTCCGCCGCCGCCGCCTCCTCCCATATGCTCCTGGGCCACAGTGAATCTAGGCAAGAAGAAGAAGCGCCATCACCATTCGAAAAAGAAAGGTCAGGGTGCTCTGGATTCCCCGGTGACTTACACCGAGAGGCAGGTCTTCGGGGACCTAACCCCAAACCTAAAGTGACATAAGATGACATCCGGGGGCTCAACTCCCTTGCTTTCCATGATAACCCCTCCCCTTCCTACCATCTCGAAGACCCCCATCAGGCAGGTCCTTGATGAATAAAACTGTGCGGACAAGAAGTTCGTGCGCACCATGATCCGTAACCTGAAGGGGATCGACCTCGACTAGGTGAGGTTCAAGGAAGGCTCTCCTACTGAGTCCTGACAGATTGCTCGGGAACATCTGATGAAGGTTAGCGTACGGGACATCTTTGCTTTGTGTTGCTCTCGTTGTATCTTAATTTGTTTTTTTTGTTACAGGCTCTCTTCGCGGTGTATTCTATTGACGCCAGCGAGGATACCCCTGAACTAAAGGAGCAGGTGGCCAAGCTGAACGGTCACGTGAGCTATCTCCAGACCAAGAAGGGGTCTCTAGAAAAGGAGAAGAATACGCTGGCCGAGAAGCTAGCGATGCTTCATCTACACATTCAAGAGGTGGAGAGCAAGGCTAATCAGGTCCTGGAGCTTGAAGTCAAGGGAGTCACTGCGGTTGGCGCTCGAGAAGCTTCACCTATTGGAGGGTAGGCTCCGAGAGAAGGAATATGAGATCGCGGAGCTAGAACGTCTTGTTCTCGTACGCTGTGAGCAAGCTGTGGCCGCGTATAAGGATTCTCAAGAGCTCAAGGACCTTTTGCAGGCTGCCCGAGATAGGGCCATCACGGAGAAGTTCATAGAGTGGAGCAAGCATGGGTACCTTGACAAACCCCGGATGGTTGTTGACCTGCTCGCCGCAAAGGCAAAGGCCAAAGCTCAGGACTCTCAGCCTGTCCTCTCGGAAGGTCTTCCTGAGACCAATCCTGAGACTGTCAAATATGACATGATTGTGTCCGAGAGTGAGGATGAAGAGGAACTAGGCGACTCCGGCGAGAAGGACCAAGCTTATGATCCTACTTTAATTTGGATTTTGCCGAACTGTAATTTTTTGGATCATTTTTGGACAATGGTCTCGAGCCTACTTCTCATGATGTAAATGTTTGCCCGGTGGTCCGGTTGTTATATTTACTATTTAATTTATTGGTTCATGTTGGTCCGCTTTTCTTTTTGACTGCCTCTGTGGATCTTGGTTTTTTTTCCTTGGTATTTTGCCTTCATTTATTTTGCCCCTTGAACTTGGTGGATCCTGTCGGTAACAGTTTTACTCTGAGTGTTACGAATTTAACTTCTTCATTTCTTTATTAGTTGTTGTCAAAACAAATGAAGGCATCCTCCCGGGTTAACTAAGCAAACCCGGTGGGCATGATTTACAATTCTCAAAACCCAACTTCGATTAAACAGGGTAAAACCTAAGGTGTTCGGTGTTCCACGGGTGCCCAGTGACTATGTCATCTTGGTCCCTCAGGTAGAATGTTGTCGGGCCGACTTCCTCCACTATCTCGTAGGGTCCTTCCCATGTTGGATCAAAGGCCATTGGTTGGGTCATCACTTGCTTCATTACCCAGTCTCTTAGGCCCAAAGATCGGGCCTGACCTTGTTGTCGTAGTGCCGGGAAACTCGTTGCTTGTACTCAGTTGTGTAGATCGACCCTCTCCATTTTCTCCTCGATGAGATCCATGTTTAGCTGGACTCCCTCTGCATTGGTTTCCTCATCGTAGCCTTCAATTTTTCCCGATGGCACTGTCAGCTTAATTGGGATGACAGTCTCTGTATCAAAGGCCATGCTAAAAGGCGTTTCTCCCGTTGATTCCGTCGCGGTGGTCCGGATGGCCCATTATGCTTCCGGGAGCATCTGTGCCCATAACCCTTTGGCTTTGTCCAATTTCTTCTTTAGCGGTTTCTTGATGATCTTGTTGACAGCCTCCACTTGCTTGTTGGTCTTTGGATGAGCTACCGATGTGAACACCATCCGGGTTCCCATGTCCTCGGTGAACTCTATGAGTTTCGGGTTATTGAATTGGGTACCATTATCTGTTATGATCATCTCTGGGACACCAAACTTGTAGTAGATGTTCTTCATGAGGAACCTCATTACACTGTCGGTGGTTATTCGACTTAGCGGTTCTGTTTCAACCCATTTGGTGTAGTAATTCACTGCCATAATGGCATACTTGTACTGTCTGGAAGCCGTTGGAAACTTCCTGATTAAATCTAGACCCCACTGCGCGAAGGGTCACAGAGACATCAGGATCGAGAGGGCAATGGATGAAGAATAGACTTTGTTAGCGTGCTGGTGGCATTTGTGGCATCTCGTCGATATCTGGTCTGCCATCTTCCCCATATTGGGCCAGAAGTATCCTGTCCTTAGGGCCTTGAAGGATAGGGATCTTAATCCGGAATTATTGCCACAAACTCCTTCATGGATGTCGCGGAGAATTGTTTCACCTTCCTCTATCGATACACATTTGATGTTAGGGAAACAGTAATCCATGCGATACAACTTATCATCTACCAGAGTGTATCTGGCACACCTCAATTGCAACTTCCTTGCATGCTGCCTATTCTCCGAGTGGACCTCTCCCCTAATGAACTCAATGATGGGGTCCATCCATGTGGGCTCCTTAGGGCCAATGGTGATGGTGAATATCTCTGAGATCGTCTTGTTAATGCTAGGCCGGTTTAGGATTTCGACTTTGACCTTCTTGCGCCCTTTTTGGCGGTTATTGGTGGCAAGTCTAGTTAAAGCATCAGCATTCCTATTCTCCTTCCTGGGGATCTGAGTGACCGTTATTGACTCGAACCTATACAAGAGAGTCTTTACTAGTGCTTGGTAGGAGTTCAGATGCGGCTCTTTGGCCTCAAAGGTCCCGCTAACCTGGTTCACCACCAAATACATGTCGTTGAACACTTGCACCCTCTTCACCCCTATCTCTTGTGCCAGCTGTAGTCCCCCGATTAATGCCTCGTACGCAGTTGCGTTATTGGATGTGGAGAACTTGAATTCCAGAGCGTATTTATACTTGAACCCATCCGGGCTGATCAATAGTATTCCCGCTCCACTCTTCTCATTAGTTATAGAGCCATCTACGTATAGCTTCCAACTCGGCTCGACACCCTGGGGGGGTCACCATTTCCTTACACTCAATCTCTGGGCGCACCTTGTCGCTCTTCATAGGGGTCAGCTCCGAGATGAAATTTACGGTTGTTTGCCCTTTTATGGCTACTCTTGGCATGTAGTGTATATCGAATTCACCCAGCTCTCTCGCCCATTTGGCCAGTCTCCCACTCGTTTCTGGCTTCTGCAGAACCTACCGAAGAGGGCAATTCGTGAACAAAATGATGGAATGCGCTTAGAAGTAATGCCACAACTTCTGAGCAGTCACAATGAGTACTAAAGCCAACTATTCGAGGTCCGGTTACCTGCTCTCTACCAAGATATAGCCCTTGCCTACATAATACACCGGGAGTACGACGACATCATCTTTCCTGATCAAGGCCGAGCTCACTGTTATATCGGACGCTGCCAAGTAGAGATACAACATCTTTATGGGTATCGGCTTTGACAACATTGGCACCGATGCCAAATACTCTTTGATGTTCCTAAAAGCCTCCTCTTGCTCGGGTCCCCAATTGATTAGCTTGCAATGCTGACTTTCCAGCAGCTTAAACAACAGTGCACACTTGTCTATGAGCCTGGAGACAAACCTAGCGAGGGCCGTTATCTTGCCTGTCAGGGACTGCACATCACTCCTGACCTTTAGGACTTCAATATTAATTATAGCCCGGACCTTCTCTAGGTTCGCTTCGATCGCCTGCCTGCTTATCATGTGGCTCAAGAACTTCCCTTTAACAACTACAAAAAAGTACTTGTCCAGGTTCAACCTCATGTCGTATGCGTGTATAATGTCAAAAACCGCTGGCAGGTGGCCTACATGCTTGACATTGGTGAGACTCTTTACCAACATGTCATCCACGTACACCTCCATGGTAACTCCCAGCTGCCTAGCAAACATTTTGTTCATCAGGCGCTGATAGGTTGCTCCCGCGTTCTTCAGACCGAACGATATCCTCTTGTAATAGTACACTCCCTTGTCAGTGGTGAAGGCGGTATGCTCTTCGTCTGTCGGGCCAATCATTATTTGATTATAGCCGGCGTATACGTCCATGACCTGGAGGTGGAGTCAACGAGTTGATCTATTCAAGGCAACGGGAAGATATCTTTAGGGCAAGCTCTGTTAAGACTGGAGTAATCCACACACATCCTCCACTGCCCTACTGTTTTCTTAGGGACCATGACCACGTTGGCCAACCATTGCGGGTACTCTACTTCCTTGATAAATTGGATGTCCAACAACTTATGTACCTCTCCTTTGATGATGTCATATTTAGCCAAATCGAATGATCTGCACTTTTGCCTTACTGGGGGCACGCCTTTCCGGATTCCTAATATGTGCGTAACTATGTCTCCTGAGATGCAGGGTACATCTACGTATGACCAGGCAAATGCCTTGATGTTGGCCTTCAGGAAGTACATGAGCTCCTCCCTTACTCCATGAGGCAACCCCTTTTCTATCATTGCTGTCCTCACGGGGAACTCGTCCGAGATGCAAATCAATTCTGTTTCTTCAACGGATCCCGGCCTCTCAGCCTTGGTTCCCTCAGTTGCACTATTGACCCTGGGATCCTCATAGACATTCGTCGAGAGTGTCTTCGGGCTCCCTGAGACTAATACCTCTGCCCTTATCCTCCTATTAACTCGGTCGATGATGAAACATCCTCTCGCGGCCAGCTGATCCTCCCGGATAGTAACTATACCCGCCGGGGATGGTAGCTTCATCATCAGCATGTGACCAGTATCCCGTTGTATGATGAGTTACAATCGACGACTATGAAATCTATCCCTGTCCTCAACGTGTTCCTCTCTACACCCTCTAGGATCACGGGAATATGATTTGAGCCCAGAGGCTGCACCATATCCCCAGAGAAGTTTATCAGCGGCTCATTATCCTACGTGAGCTTACTGCTCCCCCTTTTTAATGCTTGCCATGCGTTCCTAAATAGCACATTCACCGATGCCCCGTCAATTAGGATCGTCCTGCATAGGTAATGATCCAACTGCGTAGTGACCAGGAACGGGTCCTCGTGAGGCTGCTTGATCCCTTGCTCTTCTCCTTCCTCAAATGTCACCGATCTCCAGCTCACGTTGACATTCTGATTGTTACATCTTCCAAAGGTGATTATCTCTCGCCCTTCCCAGATCTCGGTGCTCTGTTTCTTTGCTTTGTTACTCCTCTAGTCTAACCGTGCTCCCCCGCAAATTGTGTTGATCATCCCATAAACGGGAACTCCTACCGCCTGTCGCTGATCTAACACGTACTACTAGAGTTTTCCTGCTTTTAGCTGGCCCTCGATCGCTCTCTTTAGCTCTATACAATTGTTTACTGCATGAGTGGCTTCCTTGTGGTATCCGCAATACTTCCCGGTGTCCTCCCTGGTCAATCTGGACGGGAGGAATTTCCTCGTCGGGGGCCCTAAGATTGCACTCTTGTTCTCGTCGGGAGGAATTTCCTCGTTGGGAGTGAAAGCTTGTCCCTCTTGATCTCATTTCCATGTTCTTACTTCTTGGATCGTTTGTCCTTGGGATTCGGACCTCTTATCCTCCTTTGTCTTGCCCGCATATTGATCCTCATACATATCATGGTCCGCTTGAAAATGTCTAATCGCCATCTCCATTAGCTCATCATAACCCCGTGGGTTTTCAATTCTCACGGTATACCCAGGCAACAAGGCTTGAACAAACGCCTCTTCCGCCACCTTCTTGTCAAAGCTCCTGACCTTGGATGTGGCTCCCTGTCAATGATTCATGAAGGCTTTAAGCCTCTCACCGTGCCCTTGCTTTACCTTGAACAGCTGGACGGTATTCTGCCCTTCTGTACGCAATATGAAGCGGTTCAGAAATCTGTCCGCCAGTTGCCTAAAGCAATCTATCAAGCCGGCCAAGAGCTCATAAAACCAACTCAGTGCCTCACCCGACAATGTTTCCTGGAACATATTGCAACACACAGTATCCGTGTAACCTTTCGCGTTGATATAAGATAGGTCTGCGTAATGGTCCTCGTGAACGATCCCCCTCTTTCTTCGAATCTCATGCCGGGCGAGTTGTGTGCCGCCCGTCTTTCTACTTCGTTCACTCTTGTGGTTAAGTTCACCACACTATCACATATGGCCATAAACGCCGCCTCTACTCCGGTTGGCTCTAGCACCCTTTCTTCGATGGGGGTTGGGAGTGGTGGCGGGCCCTCTCTCTCCATGCTTTCTGGGAACAAATTGGCCTCGACATGGAGCATTCTACGGGTTACTGTCGGCGGCGTTATGGGGGATCCCTGGCCCTCGGTCTGTTGCTCTCGGAGGGTGGCGGTTGCCCGCTCAATTGCCTCGCCACTCTCTAACCTTCACGCCAAAGCGCTCATTATCGTTGCGTTATCTTGTTCCAACTTTTTCTCCCGAGTTACTGCTTCTACACGATCATGGGCCCTTTCTCTCTCCAAGCGTGCAACGTTCGTCCTCAACCTGTCGACCATATCCTCAACTTCTTCCTGCGTGAGGTCATGCATCATTCCATCCAAGGTCTTTTCCCGGTTATTCCCTATGGGTGTGTGTTCCAACCTCTCACCTGATCCTTCATTTCGAGCAATAGTCCCAGTCGTTCTATCCTCACTGAGACTGCTTTTGTCTTCCGGCATTTCCCTGCCCCTGTCTACTACTTCATTTGACTTAGCCATTGAGACTCTAGCTTTTTGTAAGACTTCCCACAGACGGTGCCAATTGTTTCTGCAAGATCCTGCAGATCTCGTAAAAGTTATTTGGCGTGATATGTCTTTGATTGCGTTGACTTGCTATTTGCAAAAGAAGATTGACCGGGACTTTCCGGTCTTTCTCTCTCTGATGATCAAGTCAGATAAACGGTATGTATAGTGTTAAATACTAGGAGATTTCTTACCATTTTGGTTGACTTCAGCATTGTATTTATAGCCCCGCGTTGACTTATGTCTTGCCTGTTATTTGATATAGGACAAATATACTGTTGAGGTCTGTTTATTTGGCATTTTGTGGAGTGTCTCCCTCCCGGCCCAGTCTGTTGTAGGCTCCAAGATGAGGCTTATTCGATTTACCTTGTGCTGGGCTTCATAGCATCGTGGGTCAGGGAAAGTATTTATCGGCTACCGATTACAAGATATTTTTTTTAATATATTGGTGATATATCGGAAATATCATAAATATCGGAGATATTTAACGGTATCGGAGAAATATTAGGAAAATATCGTAGATATGGTGGAAGATAAGATATTGACCCCTATAGATATATCGGTCATTTGAGAGAAAAAAGATATCGGAGGATATATCGGATATATCACAGAGGTTTTAATCCTTGGGTACAGGTACTACAGTAGGTGTGTAACACTCTTAACTACGACTGAGGGTTTAGTTGAAGTGAAATACGTATGTGGTAAATATCGTAAATACATCAATATACAGTATTCTGATAATATGGTCATCGACTTAGAGGCGTAATCAGCTTGGGGCAAGATGGTTCAATTGAACCCTCTCACATTTTAGAAAAGTTTAATTAGTCATAATGAATATTGGATATTAATTGAATGTAACATAAATTGATCATTCTCCTCTTTAGTATTCTTCAACATTAATGATGAAATACAAATTTGTACTAGTAAAATACTCAATCTAATTAATAGAAATTGTGTCAAGGGTTTCTTATCTTACTAATTTAAATTTCATGTACGATTTTTTTTTTTTTTACAAATAAGCTAAATGAAAGCACCATATTAATATGGGTTTGTCTATTGCCACCTCATAAATTACCTTACAAAAATACTCTGATGTAAAATTACAGTAGAACACGATAAGTTGTCACAAATTACAAATTACAAGTTCTTTCTTTAAAATATATATATATATATATACACACACACATATGTATATGTATATATATATTATTAATAACTCACACACCATATATATTTTATTACAAATTACAAGTTCTTTCTTTAAAATATATATATATATACACACATATGTATATGTATATATATATTATTAATAACTCACACACCATATATATTTTATTACAAATTACAAGTTCTTTCAATTGGTGATTACTTACCTCGGTACAAATTACAAATCCTAAACTCTTAAGTTGGTGATTACTTCACTCGAACTTAAACTTTCAAAACAAATAATATTAATGTTATGGTTTTTTTCAGTTTTTTTTTTTAGTTCCAATGTTTATTGGAATAGCATGATATTATGTGTATTACAAATGGGTGAGAAGAGAATGTAAGGTGAACAAAATAGAATTAAGAAAATGATATTTTAGGTATTGTAAGTAGGTGAACAAAGTAAACTTACAAATAAAAATATATAAATGAGGTGTGAAGAGAATGTGTGGTGAGTAAAGTGGTTTGTGGAGTGACAATAGACGTACTCCATTAATATTTATCGTGCATTGACATTATCTCTAAGAAAACCAAACATTCTTTTCAATATTTATTGTGCAATATTCAATTTAAGAATCAATGTAGAAAAAGAGAACCCGTATAGCTCTCTCGCCGCTCTCTAAACCCTAGGAGAGGCAGACGTAAATTTTCAGATCACGCTTGTCCGGCTGTGTCTTGTTGCCGGCGATGGCCTCTGGCCTAGTTGGTGAACGTTGTGCCTGGCCAGGCGGGGTTTGATGGAAGAGTTCTCGGTTGCGAGACTATGTTCGGCTGACTTCTCTCTTTTCTTTTTCTGCTGAAGGCTTTGTCTTGCCGGGGTTGTGGGCGGCGATCAGAGGTCGCCTTGGACTTCTCAGGGATAGGATAAAGGCGATTGGATCTCAAATTCTGGCAGGTTGGGTCTGATCATTTTGATCGGATTTTGTTTGCAAGTGATAAGAGAGACTTGATCTCTGCCTGGGTCCTCAAAGTTTTAGGCGAGAGGTAAAGGTCAATGGCAGTCGATGATGTCGTGGTTGGTCGGCGTTGACGACTTAGAAGACGACGACGGCGTCTTGTTGCTGGTCTAGCAAAGGTTGGAATGGAAGGACAATGATGAGGCAAAAGTTTTGGGATGGGAGAGTTGAGCTTATTCCAACTAATTAGTTTCTTCAAGCTTGGGCTCTTGTTGTGCAGAAGTTGGGCTAGGGTCCCTATTGAGCCATGGTTTAGTTTCTATTTATTTTATTTTTAGTTTTTAGTTTAGACTAGACTGCTTGCGGGTCTAGAGCATTTTCTTAGTTATTAGTTTTTAATTAGGTGCTTTGATGCTCTAGGGTAGCCCCCTCTGCGTATGGTGGTCCGGAATTGGTCAATAATGATAGGTTGTGGATTTGTTTCTTCCTCCTTATGTCTCGGTGACTAGTTACTTCTCATGTTTGCTACCACGGAAGATTGATCATAGCGCTTCATCTCATGGTCTTCAGCATAGTGATTGCTTAGTGTCTACTAGGTAGGTTTACTAGGTAGTTTCGCATAATTGTCCCAATGGGCGGATCAGGTTCATGTTGTTGTACTTACTTTCAAGTTGTGATCAATAAAATATTAACATCCTTGGATAAATAAATAAAAAGAATCGATGTAGAACAAAAGTTACGTTTGAGTCATTTGTTTGTGTTTTTTTAAAACAAAATTATGTTATTACTAGAGAGTAACTAAATATGAATTGAACTTTTTAATTAATAAAATTTTACTCTTCTAAGCGGGAGTTTTGGCTACGTCAGTGCATCTCGACTATTTCTTTTTCTTTCCTCCAAAATTTTATATTTAAAACGTGTGAACGTGAGGTTCGGCGCTCTGGTGCAAGCGTCAAAAGTTGTGATATACGTTTAATTTGCATAGTAAGAAGTTTGAAACTAATATCTGATGCAGCTACTGATCGCCGGTAACGTAAAGCAATCATACTTCTCCACTAGAGTCGAGCATGCAAATCCACTTGGAGTTGGGTATATCGTAAAACAGAGTAAAGACAAACCGGCTCAGTTAGTGGCCGCCTGCCACCGATGCAACTAAGGCCAGAGAGTCAGTAGTAACACTACCTTTCTTCACTCCCAAACAAGGAAAAGAGACACTGTTCAATTGGGTAGTCTGCCCTTTGTTTTTCCTTAAATTTCACTATATTCTTTCTTTAATTTGGTTTTCTCGGCACTCCATTTGCTTTATTCCTTTCTTCCTTTCTATATAGTTCCACGTGTCTCCCTTCTTCTTCCCTATGATCGTCCGAGATCCTCTCTCTCCCCCTCTCACATTTTAAAATCATCCACCACTCAGATTCTTAAATTAATTTCTGAAAATCTCAGTATCTTTGTCCTCATTTCTTGAATAGTTTGAATCACACAATATATAGGAATCCAACCTCTTCAAGCATTAGAGCCAGAAATGGCAAGAGATTAATCGTCATCCTCCGAGCAACTAGAGGATGAAGATGTTTCACTCTCCGATCTTCCACATTTCATCGAACCAGATCAAAGCCACGCAACTATTACTAAACCTGATAGTGGCAACGTTATCGACGCTGAAGAAGAATTCGACTTTGGCTCATCCATGCGCGGCAGCTCTTTCTTGGCAGATACAAAAATGTGCGCTGCCGATGAGCTCTTTTTCAAGGGCCAGATTCTTCCCCTGCGATTCTCCGTCAGCTCCGACAGCGGCTTTACAAAGCTGAACCCGGCACAGCGCTTGTCTGTGTTGGGTTCAGAGTCCATGGACCGACAACACAGTCCATGCTACATGTCAGGTTTCAAAAGCATTAGCGATGGAAGAAGAGCAGTAGCTGCAGCAGCACTAGAATTAGCCCCAACTCTTCAAGAAGCAACAGCAATAGTAGCAGCTTCACCGCCACAACAAACACTAGCATTGCGAGTGCGAAGCCAGGAGTAGTTCCTGTCCGAAACCAATTCTACACACACCCCAGCCCGAAACCCCAGATTCAAATTTCAAATGGGGCACGGCTAGAAAATGTTGGCACCCGGCGGAGCAAGAAATCGTCGTCGATATGGGACTTTTTCCTATTGGGATTGGTACGAACACCTGAGCAAGACCTTAGTAAGGTACTTCGTAGTAACAGTGCTCGTGTTAATAGCACCAGAATTAGTGTCAGTCGCAATAGCAGCGTTAATAGCAACAACAGTATCACACTAGGCAACAACAACAACACTACTAGTACGGTTGCCAATGGTACCATTAGTGACGGTGAAAAGAACATTGTCACTAATACTACTGCAGCATTGATCTCGGAGAAGAAGAGTCGGCAGAATTTTTTCAGCGGTTGCAAGTGCTCATTCAACGCGGTGGCATCCAATGCGGTTGTGCCAAATAGTCATGTCGATAAGGAAAGCGAAGCTAAACATGAGAAGCAAGCCGATAAAGTAGCGGTCGACTTGAAGATGAAGAAGAAGAAGAAGAGGAAGAAGAACAACGGAAATAAGCAAAAGCAGCTAAAGCAAGACATGTCGCATCAGAGAACGTATGAATGGCTAAAGGGGCTTTAGATCAATCGCATGCAAACTTGATCATCTTCTAATTCTCTTTGATATATAGATGTTTGTATAAAGTCGATGTCTTAATCATTATCAGATAGTAGTACACTAGTAGTGGACTTCAGAACAATATCATCTCGCATGCTCTGCAGTTGCTTTTATTTCACTATCATTTTGTTTTTGTCTTTATTTTTTCTGGTTTCCGATCCCTTTAGTTTGAAATGATAGTATCTTAATACACATGTATTGAAGTTTGAATTTTAAAGTGAGGGTTGGCTCCATTAACAAGGATTAGTGATAATAAGCTGTCTTTCCTAAGAGGAACAAGAAAGAGGCGTCGATGTTCTTGAATGAGAATCCTGAGATGATATAAACTTTCGGATTAATTAGTTATTGCAACATAGTCTCTTGTCCAACAAAAAAGGATATGTTTGTTGTCTGAAATACGTGTCTTGAGCCAAGGACTTAAAAATCGATAATTTCGCCGAAATTTCGGCGAAATTTTCGTTTTTTCACAACTCCGATATTTTATCTTCCCACAAGATTTTTTTGCTCGATTTTTTCGATATTTCGTCGAAATTTACGATTTTTCCGAAATCGGGCGAAATATCGCGATCTTACATATGTTCTTCTGAAACTTGGCGCCAAATTCCTTAATTCCCGCGCTGACCCCCCTCACTCTCCCAAATTTCGCCATCTATCCCTCATCCTTCCACTTGCCCACCCATTCCCGTGCTGACCCCCCTCACTCCCCCAAATTTCGCCATCTGTCCCTCACGGGTCAGTTTTTCCTTCCACTTACCCACCCAACTAAAAGTCTAAAATTCAAACATAAAATTACACCCACTAGCAATCGAACCCTGTTTGTGTTAACCAAGATCTTCATATTAACAAGACAAAGCCAACTCTGCTAACCCCCATTCTTGTCCATATTAGTAAATTTATAATATATAAAAGGTTATTTTGCAAATCTGAAAAAGAAAAACTTAGGTAAACGTCTAATCTTCATCTACAATTCTAAAATCCTATTCAATATACTTATTTTAATTCCATGTAAAATGTATAATATGTATATAAGGCGTGATGTCCTAGCCTCCTTTTGGGTTTCCAGCCATCAAAAAAAAAAAAGATGTTTAAAGAAAAGTTTAAGCATTATTTACGGTTTAGCACTTACATTTTCTCCTTAAACTACCATAATTCCATATGAATCAATGTTTATTCAAAGTTTTATTTTCAAATATAATACATTATATTGGAAACAAACATCTCTTAAAATTTCATTTAAAATTTCCATGTTTTTCTTCAAATTTCTGTCAATTTCCTTAATTTTTTTACCACAATCGATATTTCCCCGAAATTTCCATCGATATTTCCCCGAAATTTCCATCGAAATTTCCATTTTCCGAAGTGTCGAAATTTCCAAGATTAGCGATATTTTAGTCCTTGTCTTGAGCTGAATGAAGTTGATGTCCCGAGAAAAACTTGATATAAGAATCCTTCTCTTGAGATGTATAAATTGAGGAACTGCTATTATAAGTGAAATCTAACATGTCATTTGTTGTTTTTAAACAATATGTCATTTCTAACAATCATTGAAATAGAATGATAAGTTGAATGTAAAAACATAAAATGTATGTAGGTTAACACAGTTTAACTTCATGTGATTACTAACACTTTAACTTATTATATGTTAACATAGATTGACTTCATGTAATAGTGTATGAAACTTCGTAAAAGGAGTCTTCAATAGCACAAAGTTGATCTATACTTATGTGTAAATCAGTAAGTTGCACAGTTTAAACGTAATATTGTGCTAGTATAGCTATTTATAAAGAAAATTTATGTTGTGCCGTATGCAACAAGCCATGAACCGTCGGATCATTTTGATTTTTAAAAATTATTAAACGATCGACGATGCACAACTTATAGCATAGCATGCGATACAGTACAACAACGAAACCCATTTATGAAATTAGTTTTTGAAGTTTATGTTTAAAATAACTAAGAGCGGAAGCTATCCAGAGCACGGGATGCGGTGCTGATAGTGCTTGGCATAGTATTGTGCTTGTCATGATTAAAGTGTGAATGTGTTGTTCAAGCTTTTTATTTGGTGGGTATGTGATTATGGGGGTGTACGAAGCAAGAAATATATGGCAGTATATTTCAAATTGTAACGTGACTGTCACAAGACGGCAGGCAAAAAGGAGAAAGAGACAGGCGACTATGTATGAGGGCTGCCGATGAAGCTTCCAACAAAGTTATAGCAGTAAGAGAATGCGAAATGGTGGTTGGTTGAAAATATCTGATGGCAAATTTCGAAGGCGTATGTTGTTAGGAACAAGAAACTGGAAATCGAGGTTTGTAGACAGAAATGAATATGTTGTTTAGATTTTATATTCATAATTTTATGGGTCTAATTAAATATCTAATGACATATTACTTATGTAGAATCTTCGTTAGAAAATCGAGAGTTAGGCCGAGTTCCAAATTCCTTTCAGGGAAGAAAACGTATGTTGCAAATGGTCAGCGAGTTGTCTTCCCGAACCCATATTTTGGATATGAGAAACAATCTTGGATAGCCAAAATTCAATAATTCTATGAATAAACATACAAGTTGTTTGAAAATTTTTAAAACTAGGTCTGTAAATGTAATGTTAAATGTCTCATTTTTTAACGGTTGAAGGTACGTATATGATTCTATATTTATTATAAAAGAACAATTACATAACAAAAATTAGAATACTTGCTTCTTCCGATCCGCGAATCGAATGAATAACCAACATTTTCTTTTGTGAAGAAACTGCAAAAACGTGCACTGATCGAATGAGAAAGCATACCAAAGCACAATCCACAACTCTTAAACAAGCAAGAAGACGTCTGTTCCTACCTAGTAATACAAGATGCAAAGTCCAATTAAGTTCATAGCTAACAGCCGAAAGTTAAAAGACAGAAAGACAGAAAAGAGAGGGAGGTCGTTGCTCTTGCCAATTAAGGTGACGGTCTCTTTCTCGCGGCCGGGATTAATGTTTGAAGTCTTCTATACCTTCCAACAAAACAAAATGTAAAGAATTTCATGAAAACAAAGCTAATTGGTACGTGTGTATATATATATATATATATAACACATAACATATACCTGAATATATAGAATTGTAATATATAGTGGCGGATCCAGATCCGAAGATGGGGTGGGCTATGTATTAGGCCGTTTTCGTGTATTTGTATGTTGGGCAAATACCAAATATTTTTTTAGGTATAACTATGCAAAAATGTAAGACGGGATGAGCCGAATAAGTATTATTGAAACAAACATAGCAAAGTATCATTAAACTTGTGTTGTTATCCAATGAAATAGTTAGAAAAAGAGAGCCAAACACTTCAAACTTCAATCATCCAAAGCTCAGGTGAACTTAACAAATTAAGTCAAACACATACACTTACAAGAACAAAAACAACTTATACTTGTTTTTTTTTTATCATTCCAAATTCTCAATGGGTTTAGCCCTACCAAGCTTGCACTTGGCTCCGCCCGTGCTAATATATAATCTAACTTAACATTTACAAGATGCCGTAGTTTCTTGGGTTCTAAGTCAAGATTGGTAGAACTTGTAAACGTCGGCATTGTCATGACGGGGCCGATCTTGCTAGCTTTAGGTTTACTATGAAGCCTGCCTCTATAAGCCCTTAGTCTTATATGGCTATTTTCACCACTGCTCGTCGTCACTTGGTTCATAGTTTCGCATCCGTCATCTCGCAGTCAATGTTATACTTATACTACGTTCTGCATTTCGAGGTATCGTTGAAATGATGAAGAACACAAAGGTCGAAAATGTGTTGGTATTTCATTGATGTATATATTGTTAGTTTTATGATCGAGTAGAGCTAAGTACGTCCATAGCATTAAACACGAGGCCATGAGGGGAATTGTTAACAGATCTTCTACAATGCAGACCTACTGAGAAAATCATTCGCGTTACTAAAATCATAGGTCTCTCTCCAATTGTGATTGAAGATATATAATTCAAATTAACAAAACAGAGAATGATAAACGAGGAAGTGATTGGAACAAAACAAAACAGGCTCGGTTTTGGCATATAGTAACCGAAGTTCAACAAATGATGAGATGAGCCAATCATGCTTGTATCAATCAGAGAAGTCTAAGAAGATACCAAACTTGCAATAGTAGTCAAAAAGTGCGGGATTTTCCAAAGCCATATATACGTCCAATTAATCAAATTTTGATGCCTTGCGCTGAAAGGGATTTGGATTGCTTAGTGTCAAGTCTTTCTAACAACTTGGTTACTAAACCACGATGATTTCGAATCCTAATTTTCTCACTTGGCCGAAGGTGTTTCCTAATTAATCACATTCCATGAAAATAAGGTAATTGGAATCTAAGGCTTTCACACAATATATACGTGTGAGTTATGACCAAACCAAAGATTTGGATAAGTGTCTCTGAATTTCTTTTTCTTTTTCTTGAAACATATAATTTGTAGACTTATAACAGTTTAGCTCAGCATGCACACATGACTCGTCTTTAGAATGAGACTCTTAAGAACAACATATATAGTGTGAGCCATGACTCAAAAAAGACGATAAAATTTAGTCGTGATTTAGGTAGGATTATTAAGGTGACACATACTTCTGTTCCTTTTTAGAGATGATAGATCTTCTTTTTGCAAAAAACTCTTCCTACACTCAATTTCCTATTCATTTGCATGAATTTTGTTCGTTTTTTATTTTTCAGGAAAAAAATCCATCAACAATAGACAATGCTTACAACTTACAAAAATATCGGCAAGGCAAAAAAAATTAGCATGAAGAACAATTAATACATTGTAGTTGTGTAACAAGCTTACTTTCAGAAAATTAACAAAATTGTAACCGGATGTAAGATGAAGATGATCAAGAACGATGGTCCCTGAGTTATACAAAACATGTTTTAACTGTGATATACTCGTTCATCTTATGTAGCCAATGACATACTGAACTTAGTTTGCAAGAAACACCAATCTCCTATCTAATGTAGGACTATTAAAAATGAAATCTATGTGACATGAAATTTAAGAATACATGCAATCTAATCACATCAATATTGTTATGCGCTATACACACACGGTCCTTCTTTGCTAAGGATGTCCTTATTTATTCTTATGGTGCAGATTTCCATTTTAGACTCACTTTTCGATCGAATTTTCATATTTCCATCGTTTAATCTTTATATACTAATGTATAGATCATCTATTCAAAATTTCAGCCAATTTGGCTATTATTAAGGCATTCAAATTCGATTAAATCAATGGATTAACATAATTCTGTCGAACTTAAACCGTTCATGTTTATAACAGAAAAACGCAATTTTGAGTGCTATAATGATAACCAAATTAGCTGAAATTTTACAAAAATGATCTATACATTAGTATCTAAAGACTAGACGGTGCAGATGTGAAAATTCGATCGAAAGTGAGTTTATAATATAAATCCACACCATAAGAATAAATAAGGATATCCTTAGCAGAGAAAGACTATATATATATATATATATATATATATATATATACAGCCCCCTTCCATTGAGGGATCCCTATTTTTGGCCACTTTCTAAGGATAGGGCATTACACCACTTCCCAATTGAATTTTTACATCTCCACCGTTCATATCGTAGGTCTATATGAGTAGATCACCTCTACAAAATTTTATATGATTTGGTGATCGTTAAGGCTTTCAAAAGTTTGATTTAGTTTTAATGATCTTGAACGGTCCAGCTTATGTCAAACTAAAACCGTTGAAGGTCATTAAAACTAAATTGAACTTTTGAAAGCCTTAACGATCACCAAATCATATGAAATTTTGTAGAGGTGATCTACTCATATAGACCTAAGATATGAACGGTGGAGATGTAAAATTATAATCGGGAAGTTAGTGTAATGTCATATCCCTATAAATGGTTTAAAATAGGGATCCCTCATTGGAAAGGCCATATATATATATATATAAAGAGAACCTTTTTACTTTAAGAATTTAAGGATTTCTACTATTTTACAGTAGTATATGACTTTATTTAACGATTTCAATCATTGATCCTCTAGATTCATATACAAGAAACATGTCAACAAAATTTCAACTAATTTCATAATCATTTGGTCATTTAAATTGACGTAAACAATTGTAGGCCGTTAGATAAAATTAAAATGAATATTGTGTTAATCAAATGGTCAAATGTTTTTCATTTTGGTTAATTTTTTGTAGGATTTATATGTGGGTAAATAACTAGGGAATGAGTGGTTTTGATTGTCAAAATACATGATAAAACTGAAAACATCCTCATTTTAAGAGTTTAAGAAGGTTCTCTTTAGATCCGAACTCTCTATATATACATGTATGTTCAGAAGCGGACGTCCGCACAGCCCTTAAAATGCAAACATCTCTGATTTCTCCACCTTTAGATGTCGATGACAACGCTTCTCTTGCCGGATGAACAATAGAGGCCTCCCGGACTGTGTTGACATGAAGAAGAAGGTCAAGGAGGTCGGGATTGGAGCTCTGGGTAGTAACCTCACTGAAAACTTCAAGACTGATCAAAGTTGGCTACAAATTTGTAGCCGGCGAGTCCAACGGCAAAACGAAGCTCAATATCAGGTTCTATTGTCCGTCCGACAAGAAGAAACGACATAGTCGACGCCTGAAGGTGGAGAAATCAGAGACAACCACACTTTAAGGGTTGTGCGGACGTCTGTCTCTGAACTCTTTTGTGTATATATATATATATACAGTTCCTATTCATAGCGAAGTTTCACTCTAAAACTAAAGTGTGAAGTTTCTTATTTGGCTAACTTTTCGATCATGTTTCCACATCTCCACCGTTTAATTCGTAAAACCTAATGCATAGATCACTTATGCAAAGTTTCATCTAATTTGATGATCGTTTGAGTTTTCATAATCGTGATTTACACAAACAGTTATGGTTAGACATATTTATGATCAATTCATCGATTTAATCTAATTAAGTACTTAAACGATCATCAATCTGAATGAAATTTTGTATGAATGATCTATACATTAATATCAATAAACTGAACGGTGGAGATGTGTAAATATGACCAAAAAGTTAGTTAACTAAGGAAGTTCACACATTAATTTCGTAACGAAACTTCACTTTAGATATGAATATATATATATATAGGCACACACACATGTCTTTTCAAATAAGGACCTCCTTACCTTAGTTAAGGTATATATTTCCTTAATTTGACACATTTTCCGATTATATTTTCTTATCATAACAGTTCAGTATTTAGATATATATGACTTAATCATTTATGCAAATTTTCAGCTAATTTGGTAATTATTAAGGTATCAAAAATGTATTAAATTAATGAACGAAGTGAATCTGTTCATCTTGAACCGTACGTTCTTTTAACTCTAAATCACAGTTTTGAATGTCTTAACAATTATTCATTTGGCTGAAAATTTGTATAAATGATCTACTCATATATACCTAGATATAGAATGATTAAGATGATAAAATGTAATAGAAAAATAGGTTAAATAAGAAAATTCGTACATTAACTAAGATATAGATATCCTTATGTTAAAGTGCAAATTTTCTTATTTAAAAATGATTGTATATACACACACCATGTTAGATGTCTTCCAAAACCATAGAATATACCTATGGCTCTTATAATCTCACGTTTATAAGCTTTTGTCAGTTTGTGTAATTTCGTTCTTATTACCTATCAAAATTTACGTGTTGGAAGACATATTAATATGCAAGAATTCCTCTTGTCCTAGACCAGTGAGAAAGATCTATAATGGGAACCTAGGAAGTTTCATCAAACTAGAATAAAAACAATTCCTTTTTCTCATAAATTCGTTATGGATCATGGATTTAAATATAAATTTGTCAATGACCCAAAAAATGAAAATTCCTCTTCATGATGTTATCCTCGGAAAATCAAACGAAACCAAATGGTCTCCTACTCTCCTGTCTCCACCTCCATACTGGTTGCAAGCTCTATCCATCTCCCGGGATTCCTTCTCACTCCGACTGACTCACACTTTGATTCTTTTCCCTTTAAACAATTCGATTCCCTTTCCCTTTCCTTTTTGTTTATCTGTGACAAGAACACCACATGAGTTTTCTCGTCCATTCCAAAACCGCTACTTTGAACCATTCGATGTCAATGCAAACCTCCACATTCCACGAACCCTCTAAAAATCTATATTCCTCTTCACCATTTTTATATAATCCCTCAAAGTCTTCATCTTTAAAAAGAAAATTAAAATAATCCACACGGAATCCCCACGTCCCTCTCTCTCTCTCGGTCTCTTTATTCCAAATTCTTGAACTACCAAACCAAAACCCACGTCTACTTTTCCTCTATAATCTCTCATCTCTCCCAAAACCACATTTTCCAGAACCAAAGTTTGCAGCTTTGGGAGTCAAAGCAAATAAAACCAGAGTGACCCAGAACCAAAGATTGAGACTTTGGGGCTTTTGAGACTGAAACAGAGAGGCCCAGGTACCCAATTTTGGAAATGATGTTGGAGATGTGTAGGAGGCCATTGGAGAAGTGCTTTGGAGGTGGAGATGATGAGCTTCTATGGCACATGGACTTGAAGCCTCACTATTCTGGGGAGTATTCTATTGCTGTTGTTCAAGCTAATTCAGCTTTGGAAGATCAGGGACAGGTGTTTACTTCTCCTTCTGCCACGTATGTTGGTGTTTACGATGGACATGGTGGTCCTGAAGCTTCTAGATTCATCACTCAGAGGCTGTTGCCCTTTATTCAGAGTAAGCAGAAGTACCCTTGTTCATGTTTTTGGATTATACCATGTAAATTAGTTAGGTATTGAATTTTGAAGAGTTTTGTGATTGTTATATTTTATTTAGTTTAGGTTTGATCAGGAAACAATGAGATTCAGATGGGTGTGTTTTGATTTTTCGAAGTTTGCAACTTTTTGGTTAAAAAGATGAGTTTTGTACTTTTGCTGAAATTTCAACTTTGTTTTATTGATGTTCAGGGTTTTCAAATGAGCAAGGTGGACTATCAGAGGATGTGATTAGGAAAGTGTTTGATGCAACTGAGGAGGAGTTTATGGACTTGGTCAAGCAGTCATGGCGGACACTGCCAAGGATTGCTTCTGTTGGTTCTTGTTGTCTTGTTGGCGCAATTACGAATGATGTTTTGTATGTTGCTAATCTCGGAGATTCGAGGGCAGTTCTTGGTCGGAGAGCAATGGATGGGCCGACGGTGGTGGCAGAGAGGTTGTCTACGGATCACAATGTTGGAGTGGAGGAGGTGAGGAGGGAGGTTAAGGATCTTCACCCGGATGATTCACACATTGTGGTTTATACTCGTGGGGTTTGGCGAATTAAGGGCATTATACAGGTAATAGGTGTGGTTTTTACCATATTGATCATGTTAGAGATGAGTATTGATTAGCTTTTCTGGTTTTGAGTTCTGTTGGATGCAATTGAATGAGTAATGAAATATCAGATTGGTTTATCTGTTACTTTTGCTGTTGTAGAATATGGGATTCATGCTTGGTCTGGTATTGTTATGATTGCTTTGATGCTAATAGGTTTTCCATCACTGAATTAGAAGTTGGGGGAATCTGGTCAGCAACTGCTAATTTAGTGAAACATTCTGATATGAGCATTGTGGAAATGAGTGGCTCATACTCCGCATTCCGTGATTATCAGTGCATGAAGAGGAGATTGATTGTAAGATAATGCTATGTTAATCTTCTCATGATTTCCATTATTGTTGACTGTTCCAAAGCATGAACCTCGTCCTATAATGATGTGATCCTGCTCCGCTTAGGTGCATTATTTGAAGATATCTTTTCTAAGGCTAGATCCTTTGCAACCATATTTTTTCTTTCTAAGGTCCATGACGGAGATATGGTATTGTTCCTCCGTCCAGTTGATGCCCTTCTATCTGTGGCTACTTTCTAGGCAGCCAACATTCAACTGCTTTAGGCAAACAGTTGTGGTTTTCATGGAATTCACATGAAAAACTGATAATAGGTAGTGACTGGTCAAAATCATGGTTGAGCTGATATAACATGTGATCTTTTTGGAGTGCACTAGCATAGGAAATTGAGTGCCACAACAAATTTCGGGCTCATTATGGAAGCAGACATAAAGTTACATGAATATAATGTTACGTATCGCTTTCTCTGAAACATTTAGTTCCTGTGTAGTCAACTTTAGTGATTCTATGAATCTTGTAAACGTAAATGAATTATTGTTGAACTATGTTGCTATCTTTTTGTCGGTATTTGTCTTGTGTATGATATGATTAAATGTTCACCTTGTAGGTCTCTAGATCAATCGGAGATGTCTACTTGAAGAAACCTGAGTTTAACAGAGATCCGCTCTTCCGCTTCGGTATACCTGTTCCTTTAAAGAGGCCTGTAATGACAGCTGTACCCTCAATATTGGTTAGAAAATTGCGACCCGAGGATATGTTTTTGATATTTGCAACTGACGGTCTCTGGGAGCATTTGAGTGATGAAGCAGCTGTTAAAATCATCTCAAAAAATCCGAGAGTTGTAAGTATTACCTCGATTTTGTTCAACATTTTCCTTGAGATCCGGTCTTTCAATATTAACAGCAAGAGTTGCAACTATTTTTTCAAAAAGATTCAAGAGTTGTAGTTGATCAGATATTGATACTTTATTAAAATTAATGCCAGGGAATAGCAAAGCGACTGGTAAGAACTGCCATTGAGGAGGCTGCGAGAAAAAGAGAAATGAGATATGACGATATAAAGAAACTTGAAAAGGGGGTAAGGCGCCATTTCCACGATGATATCACTGTAATTGTGATATTCCTGAATCATACACAAACTTCCCTAAATACAGATAACAGCCTTTTTACCTGCACTAGTGTTCCTGTTGATATCTTTTCAAATAATGATGATGAAGCGGTTGGCTCCCTTAATTCATTTCCCTGAGAAAACCAGTCGCTCATGAATATGCACTTGTTTTTGTTTATAAGATGAGAACTTAAAAAATGAGGTGCATTTTGTAGAAGAAGCGTGGTTTTTATGTGATTTTACATGAAAGTTTATTGTACATAGATTGGTAGATGAGAGATGACAGATTAAAGGTGCTGTTGATTTCTCGGCTCTGAGCTTTGACCTCATTTTCAGCTTTCTCTGGTCAATACATAATTTGTTTCACTTGATGTATATTCTAGGATATTCATATATTCATATCAAATTTATGTTACTCCTGATAAACCAGATAAGATAAATTCTCCCACTTTATTTTGCACGAGGAGCTTCAACAACTATTCTTTCAACTGTATCGTGCTGCTTCTAGTTTTTGTTCTGATTCTGAAAAGAAATAGGGATGATCAGATTCTCATTGTCCATGGTGATCGAAAGACCAGAACCCTAAGAATAGAGAATATCTTATCTTTTACAATGCAATCTATATGACGTTTTACTACTGTAATCGCAATGTTTTTCCATTCTGTGCCATTGTCATTCCAAATCCCAGCTTAACCGCGACCTTCACAGTACCGATAGCTTAGGCGAGTGGCTGCATTTTTAATTCTCGCACGGTTCACTCTCAATTATCGCTTTAGCTCTAGGCAAGGTGTTCAGAATACACCTCCACACTGCAACCATTATGTAACTCATTAGTCATCTTTGTTACTTGTATATATGAAAGATTCAAAGGGGAACATCATGTGCTTGCTCGATTCATTTGCATGTGAAGAACCATAAATTTCGAACCCAAGAAACAAAAAAAAATCAGACGCAATCTGTTATCCTCAAATGTCCCTATAATAAGAAAAATCTTATAAGATCTTGCTTCCAAAACTCAGAAGAAAATTGCAGCACTAGAGAACACCCCCAATAATGCTGGCGGCTCATGAGTATGATTGTATGAAATCTCTGATCCACTGAGTAGCTAAAACAGAGCTCCACGTGTAAAACAGATTACACACAAATATCTATGAGCTGTGGCAGTGAGACGCAGTTGCCCCACATGCAAGCAAGCCCTGGGGTTTCCCAAAATAGAAGTCCCCCCACCCTGCTTGGAATCGTTGGCGGTTTCACAGGAGGGCAGTATCAGTAGCCATCATCGGTCTCACTCTAAACTAAAATTATTAACACTTTGTACCCTTCTGGTTTGGTTGGCGACACGTCAAATATCCAAGTGTCTCTGTGTCTGTTCAACTCCTACCAATAATTTTGTGATCGGATGTAATGACAGTAGCGTTGGGTACTAATTGGGTTCATCACATCAGATTAGTTAGTACGATATGTTTGAGTTCAACCACACACTAATCCATGACTAAGATCATCTGCATTCGCTAGTCCAGCAAAACAGAAAAAGATCGTTCTGCTAGGGTTGTTGTTCTACCAAAACCAGGCAATTAACCGTCGCAACAGTCGTTCGGGTTTAGTTAGGTGTTCGGCCGGCTTGAACTCCCTCACCGATCGTGAACAAACAAGTTTTTCTCTTCTTCTTTCTTCTCTCATGGACATGTATGGACAATGATCCCAAAGTCTTCAATCACACGTATATATAATGGTATAATTCTAGCTGTATAGAACCAATCGCGAGAAGTTTATGATAAAAACGAACAATTTAGTCGTTTTTGTTCGTAATCACAAAATATAATTACTTAAACAAGTTTTGAATGCTCTTTTAACCTAATATTCTTGTGTAAACTTCACATCTTAACTAATATTCTGTTAGCGAGAAATGTTTTATCATTAAGCTAAATGTTACTAGATGTTTATATTTTACTTCACGCACAACTTTACGTAAAAAATGATAATTTTTACGAAAACAAACTTATAAATTCGTCGCAATCAAAATTACATACCCAATAAATTGTTCGATCGTGTGGTTTCGACTCCGGCCGGCAGTACTTAACACCGTAAGGTCCATACCACGTCATGTTGTTCATACTTGATAGTCAAGTGGGATGGTTGCTCTAGAGCCTCCTCCTCTAGTGTCCGTATATAAATACGTCCAATACTAAACAAATGGTATAGCTTTGACACCCTACTCTAAGATTCCCTACACCAAGCCCCAACCAATAGCACCTCTCGTCCCTCTACCACCTCGATCAGGCATCCTTATGTGGTGCCAGTTCTTCCCCGTCTACCCAAAACGCTGAAAGATAAAACCCAACAAAACCACCTCACCCATCAATCCATCATATCAGATATTCAGAGAGAATTGAAAATGGGAATAGTGGAGGAAGCTCACAACGTACGGGTTCTCGGGTCGGGTCAGCAGATCATAGTCCTCGCCCACGGGTTCGGAACCGACCAGTCAGTCTGGAAGCACCTTGTCCCCCACCTTGTCGACGACTACAAGGTTGTCATGTACGACAACATGGGCGCCGGAACGACCAACCCCGACTACTTCGACTTCGACCGCTACTCCACGCTCGAGGGCTACGCGTACGACTTACTAGCCATCCTCGAGGAGTTTCAGGTCGAGAGTTGCATCTTTGTGGGCCACTCTGTTTCCGGCATGATTGGCGCCATCGCCGCCGTCATGAGGCCGGAACTTTTCACCAAGCTTGTTATGATCGCCGCCTCGCCAAGGTAGATGCTGGATCTGTTTATGTTAGTTAATTTATTATAGTTGTTAATTAGGTCAATTAGTATATAATGGGTGCAAAGCCGGTCCGTTAATCTTTGAATTGGGATTGGATTTATATATTGGGCAACTGTCAGATCTCAATCATTTTTATTCTAAACTATTAGGTCTTTTTCCTGGATTTTTCTAATGCTGAATTAAAAAGATGATTGATGAGAACGTTTGGTGGTGATTGAATCCTAATTACTCAAGAAGGTTAATTAATTGTGTTGTTTTTGATTTTACGTATACGGGTTAAACCGTGATCTTGCTACACGCACCCTTCAATCATTTACATCTTATTTAGCTATAATTCCTTCTTCTTCTTCTTCTTCTTCTTAGAATTATTTAGCTATGATTCTAAGCATCAGTTAAGTGCTTAGATCACTTACGAGTCTTAATTAGTTAATTACTTCCTTAATTATGTCTCCCTTTTAGGTATCTGAACGACTCGGACTACTACGGAGGGTTCGAGCAAGAAGACCTAGAGCAACTCTTCGAAGCCATCCGCTCAAACTACAAGGCCTGGTGCTCCGGCTTCGCACCGCTTGCCGTGGGCGGCGACATGGACTCGGTAGCCGTCCAGGAGTTCAGCCGGACCCTATTCAACATGAGGCCAGACATAGCCCTCAGCGTGGCTCAGACCATTTTCCAAAGCGACATGAGGCAGGTCATCGGCATGGTCACAGTGCCGTGCCACATATTGCAAAGTGTTAAGGACTTGGCGGTGCCGGTGGTGGTGACAGAGTATCTACACCAGAATTTGGGGGGTGAGTCAATCGTGGAGGTGATGTCGTCAGACGGGCATCTTCCCCAGCTGAGCTCGCCGGATATTGTGATCCCGGTGCTGGTCCGCCACATTAGGCATGATATTGCGGTGTAATGAATTAAGTTTAAGTCAAATGTTACGTGTTTTTGTGTGAAATGAGGAGGAGTGGTAATTAGGTGGTCTGGGGATAGTTGATTTTCGTTTTGCATATGATGGTGTTTGCAGTCCCTCGTTGGACAAGTGTTCAAACTAGACTTTCGTGGAAACGTCATAGGAAGGTATGGAAGCTGTTGTGCCACGTCTCACTCCTTCCAAGAAATGATATCCCCATCTGCATTTGAACGAATAAAAGTGTTTTAAAAAAATGTATTATTGTAGGTTTTGTTATTCCCAAATGAAATTGAATGCACTCATCGATCCTAGACACTGAATCAAGATATCTGCAATCATGTGTATATATATATAACGATATTTAACGTTGATAAATAAGAAAATAGATGATAAGAGTGAAGATAAATTTGTATCTTAAATACATACTACAATAACATACATCAATTTTAATATATAAATGATATTGATGAACAAACTTGTGAGAGAGGTTTGCAAATGCAATGTCTTGAGACAAATGTTCGTCCCCACACATGTATGTTTGATTGATTGTAGACGATTATACTGTAAGATAAAACTCTCGATCTAAGGTTATAAAAAAATGAAATGTCCTAACTAAATCATGTGCGTAAATGATCTTTTAATCAAAAAAAAAAAATGATCTTAATAAACAAGAATCGAGCGGCATCAATTTTCAGTGCAAAAGTGATTTTCTATTTTAATTCATGAATGAGCTCGTAGTTCTGCATTTTTAGTTTTGATGTAATAAAATTGATAATCATGATGTATTGGATCGGTACTTTTGTCAAGACCCGTCTCGAATTTCATCCTGAAATCCGAGGTGAGTCCTGCGATGACTACTTCCAAGGAAAATTTAACGAATGACTCGGCAAACCTCTCTTGAAAATGGACAACCCTAACTCGAAAGAACAGAATAGAACTACTTAATTAACCAAAATAAATTAAGATTCTCCGCTACAACCCAAAAGTAGCCAGAATAAATTATACAGAAAATCCCAACAGTATTCAGAGCTACTAAAAATTTAAAAACACAGCGGAAATTAATAATCTCCTAGTAGATTAAACATGTAACCTACTGGCGAAATGTAGCGGATAGATGAGTCACTATGCCTCGACGTCACTTTCTAGACCTCATGCGAACGCTGCAGACTGGGCATTTTAAAAATGAAGGGTCCAGGGGAAAATATTTAAAAACGTCAGAGTGAGTGGACAAAAGCAAATCCAACAACAAATAAATATTTTCCTAAAAATACTTTCAAGGAAAACGCTTTACTAGCTGTAGTCGGTAGTCGGTAAACTACCTCCTCTGCCCATAGACCAGTCATGAAACTTGTAGACCGACGTCCAGGCTGCCTCGCCATGGTGAAAGATCATCGGTACCACATCGGGAATGTGCTTCTCCAAGTTCCACAAGAAGGCACTATGAGAGTATAAATGTGCAGTCTGTCCCACATCGGAAATGTAATGTAAGAGGGAACATTCCTTATCTATAAAAGGAAGGCTCCCCCTCTAGATATAGGATCTGGATGAAAGATAGTATTCCACCCCGCGAATCTAGAAAAGCAGTATTCCACCCCGCGGGATAGGCTCCACCATCCTTCCCTTATTCCACGCCGCGCGGGATCGATGTACTTGTAACACCAAAGAATGATAATTGATTCTAAGTGGACGTAGCCATGTCCCCCGAGGCATGGTGAACCACTATATGTCCTTGTGTTGTCACTGTTCATACCGCACCATGATTCCACGTAGACCTCCCGGTTTATGCAAAAACATTTGACGCCGTCTGTGAGAAATGTTACAAAAAGTCATGTTGTTCAATCGCCCGTGAGGCAGCATAGATGCGAGGCGAGATGACTCGCATGAGATGAGCGGCGAGGCAGCCCGCATAGGAGCTAGGCGAGATGGCCCGCCCGGGATTATTTTTGTCAGCAGAACAGTGCCCGGGGTGTGAAGCAAGATGGCCCACCCGGGTTGAGAGATTATGTAGCCCGCATGGATGCGAGGCGAGGTGAGATAGCTCGTAGGGCGAGGCGAGATGGCCCGCCCAGGGTTAAAGGGCAGGTAGCCCACGTGGGAGTGAGGCGAGATAAATCGCATAGAAGTTAGGCGAGATCGCTCAAATGGAAGAAATGCGAGATGGCCTCGCGGGGAGGCGAGGCGAGCTAGCATGTATGGGTGTGCTGCGAGCTGACCCGCTAGTGTTCTTTCTGTTGGCGAGATAGCTAGCTAGTCCTCGAACAGAGTCCCGCCCGGGGTGTGAGGCGAAATAGGCTGCATGGATTTGAGGCGAGATTACATTGGAAGCCACGCGAGAATCCCGCCCGGGTTCTTTTGTGGGCGGGACAGGCAGTCCAATAGCGGATTCCCGCCCGAGTTCTTTTGTGAGCGGGACAGGCAGTCCAAAAGCAGATTCCCGCCCGGTTCCCTTTTGTCAGTGAGATAGGCACTCCAAGAGCAGTATCACGCCCAGTTTATTTTTGTCAGCGGGATAGGTGATTCGTGAGCAGAAACCCGCCCGAGTTCTCTTCGTCAGCGGGATAGTTTATCCAAGAGCAGATCCACAGCATCACATGTCCGATGCCTCCAGCCATCACCCAGAGATTATTCACCGGGACCCAGAGCTCAGTCTTGTCGAACGGGAGTTTCACCGGTGACGATCCACTCTCGCTGCTCGACCATCTTGTTGACTTGACCTTTTTGGGAATTGAATATTAGAGCAAGCACCCGGGACCCCAGGTGACAACGATTTGCTGGTTCAATGGTCATGGGATCCGGGACGAAAATTGTTATGGACACCCGATATGAGACGTATGGGGAGAAGAAAGAAACATGAAAGATTGACAGTCGCCCGGGAGATCGGTATTCCACCAAGAGGCATAGATCACTAGAAATCTCGAGTAAGACAGAGAGTTAGGCATTCGACCAAGAGATTGGAGGGGGTGGCCTCGCGTAGGAGATAGAGGCCTAGTATGGAAGCGAATGGAGATGACCTCGCATGAAAAAGGGGGACAAGATGAGGCGAGCCCCGCATGGTTTGTTGACCGGATAAGAGCAATTATTTGTGGTTCGCCAGTGGAAGAGTTGGACCTCGCCAATGTTATAAGGCGAACGGGAAGTGGACCTCGCCAATGTTCTATAAGGCGAGTCGGACGTGCTCCTCGCCAATGTTATAAGGCGAGCGGGATGTGGACCTCTCCAAAGTTCTAAGGGATGTGGACCTCGCCTAGGTTATCAGGCGAGCGGGATGTAGGATTTGGGAAAGTTCATAATATTCTGGTGCAGCAATCTTGGCTCTGCAGAGCAAGTGTAGTCCTCATATGCGGAGCAGACTCGCAGGGTAGTAATGGCACGCAAGCGGACTCCTCATCTCGAGGGGTAGGCAGGGTACACGGAGCGATGTGAACAGCTCGCGCAGACTTTGGTCGCGGAGCGAGATCCTCATCTCGCGTGGTAGTCATGGCACGCGAAGCGATGTCGACAGGTCGTATGGTTGTGGGGCGCGTAGAGCAAACTCCGTAGCTATTGCGGTTGTAATGGCACGTGAGCGGACTTCTCATCTCGTGGGGTCACCTGAAAGTATGTGAAGGCGGAGCGAACTGAGCTGGCGTTTAGGCAATGTATGCGAGGCGGACCAGCTCGCATGGTAATCGTGGCACGCAGAGCACACGTGTCAGTTCGCGAGGCGAACTCTTCATCTCGAGCCGAACTCTTTATGCGCGAGGCGAACTCTTCATCTCGCGCGGTAGTCTTGGTGTATGGGTCGGACTCCTTGTATGCGGAGCCGAGCCCCACAGCGTGCGGAGCGAAGTTCTCGGCCCGCGTGGTTGTCGTGGAGCGCGGAGTGAACTCAACAGCTCACGTGGTGGTCTTGGCACGCGGAGCGCACGTGTCAGTTCGCGTGTCCTCAGTTTTTTGCACGAGGCGAATTCCTCACCTCGCATCAATAGGTTTTGGCATTCGACCGAGAGAGGCATTCCACCCAGATTTTGGCATCCGACCGTGAGACAAAATTTTCCCCTAGTAAGACCGGACGAGATTGGTATTCGACCAAGAGGCAAAAAAAAAAATTTTCCCCCAGTAAGACCAGGCGGGATGGGTAATCTACCAAGAGGCTAAGTCAAATAAAATCCTCTGTAACACTAAGCGGGATGGATAATACATTAAAATCCCAAGTAATACTAAGCGGGATGGATAATACATTAAAATCCCAAGTAACATTAAGCGGGATGGATATTCGACCAAGAGACACAAGTCATCGAGTTCCCGAGTAACACCTAGCGGGATAGGCATATGGCCGTAAACCATAAAACTCATCATCCCTTTAAAAACGGAGCAAGTGGATTGATAACCCATAGACGGCGTTAACACCACGTCACTCGAGTCGTAACACAGGAGGTAACACCCAGGTTCAAGATTCACCTCGCGTGTCTCCAATATCATAAAACCTAGTTCGCCAGGTACGAGATCCACCTCGCGTGTAATGTCGAGTTTTAAGAACCATCTCGCACAGTTGTGCGCGGAGCGAGCTCTTCAGCCCGCGCGGTTGCCCGCTTGCACAGAGAGAGATCCATATCTCACAACAGAAAGAACATTGGCATTCCACCAAGATTAACATTCGACTGAGAGAGTGGCATTCAACGTTCTGAATTTGAGCCATTTTTCTTTTCGATATCATTATGCCATAACCATACTTGTGTTGATCTAATGCTTACCGCTCATTTGTTCATTGTGAAGGTACAACATCCCTAACCCCGCCGAGTAAGTTTTGTGGCCGGGGTCGCGAGGGGAAAATTTTATCTTATTACTGATTTTTTTAGCTCGCGCGAGCGGACTCTTCATCTCGCCCGGTAATCGTGGCACGCTAAACGCACGTGTAAGTTCACGGGAACTGTTAGTCATTATTCGCGAGGCGAAGCAGTAGTCTTGGTGCGCGGGGCAGACTCCTTGTGTGCGGAGCGCAGTTAACAGCTCGTGCGGCTTTGTCGCACCCGGGGCGCAGTCAACAGCTCGCGCACTAGTAATGACACGCGGAGCGAGCTCCACAGTTCGCACGGTAGTCATGGCGTGCGAAGCTAAGTTCTCATCCCGCATGGTTGGAACGCGGAGCACACTCAACAGCTCGCGTGGTATTCCTGGCACGCGGAGCACACTTGAAAGGCATTCCACCCAGAGAGTGGCATTCGACCGAGAGGCATAATTTTCCCCCAGTAAGACCGCGCGGATTCGCATTCGACCGGGAGGCATAAATTTTCCCCCAGTAACACGGGGCGGGATGAGTAATCCACCAAGAAACATTGTCAGACTGGTCGCGGAGCGGACTCCACAGCTAGCCTGAGTGTCAGTCTTTATGCAAGGAGCGGCCTCCACAGCTCGCCCGAGTGTCAGTCTTTGTGCGCGGAGTGGCCTCCACAGCTCGCCCGAGTGTCAGTCTTTGTGCGCGGAGCGAAAGCAACAGCTCGCGCGTGTTCCTTGTGCGCGGGGTGAAATCCTCAGCTCGCCTCGGTATTGTAGCCTGCGCGAAGTGAACTCCATTAAAGAACCAAGGGAACTCAGCTCAGCTCGTGCGTTATCCTTGTGCGCGGAGCGAAATCCTCAGCTCGCTTGTAGCGCTTGCTCGCGGAGCGAACTCCTGGGCTCGCGCGTAGTCCTTCTGCGCGGAGCATACGACTCAGCTCGTGCGTTTTCTTGGGGCGCAGAGCGAACTCCTCAGCTCGCATGAGTCATTGTATGCATAGCGGACTCAACAGCTCGCCTAATTAGGTTCATCCTTTCTGTGTGCGGTGGACCCCACAGCTCGCACACTTCGTTAGAAGACCCCACGAGGCCGAATCAGTTTTAAGGCTGGGGTCGGGAGGGACCCGGCAAACTTGAAGATATCAAGAAAAGCAAGACCCGTTCTCCACACGTCTTGAGTGCGGACTTGGGGGGACTGGGACTGGGACTGGGCAGCATTGACTGGTCTATGGGCATTTTGTATATTAAGTCCCCACTCAAGATGTGTCTTGAACATGAACTTGGGAGGACTTGTAGTCAATAGTCGGTAAACTACCTCCCCTGCCCATAGACTAGTTATGAAACTTGTACACCGACGTCTAGGCTGCCTCGCCATGGTGAAAGATCATCGGTACCACATTGGGTAGGTGCTTCTCCAAGCTCCACAAGAAGGCACCATGAGAGTATAAATGTGCAGTCTGTCCCACATCAGAAATGTAATGTAAGAGGGAACATTCCTTATCTATAAAAGGAAGGCTCCCCCTCTAGATATAGGATCTGGATGAAAGATAGTATTCCACCCTGCGAATCTGGATGAAAGATAGTATTCCACCCCGCGAATCTGGAAAAGCAGTATTCCATCCCGCGGGATAGGTTCCACCATCCTTCCCTTATTCCACCCCGCGCGGGATCGATGTACTTGTAACACCAAAGAATGATAATTGATTCTAAGTGGACGTAGCCATGTCCCCCGATGCATGGTGAACCACTATATGTCATTGTGTTGTCACTGTTTATACCCCACCATGATTCCGCGTAGCTCTCCCGGTTTATGCAGAAACACTAGCAATAGCTTAAAAGCTTAACTCGAAAATGCTGAACTGGTGTTTAGCCTCGCTAGATTCCCAAACTTTAAGAAAGAATGTCTTTCAGGCTAGAATATCATATATATCAGTATGTATTCACACTCGACTATCTGTTGTACGATATCTATGAATAAGCTCGAAAAATAGATAAACGTACATGACTACGATGCTGGCGCCTAACGCTCACGTCACCCCATACTGGAATTGTGCCTCATGGGGGAAACGTCCGAGTGGTATATATATATGTATATGTGCTGATTCCTTGTACGAATTCTATGAATGAATTCAAAGAATAGAAAGTCGTACAAGGCTACGACGCTAGCGTCTAATGCTCACGTTACCCCATACTGGAATTGTACCTCAGTATGAGGAAAAATCACGTATAGCTAGCTAGCATTTAATTATATACATACTATTCTCATAATCAACTATATATGAGTATAATCACCGAAATTCTCAATTTCGGGAAATTTCAAACAACAGAAAATCATTCAGCAATAAAGCATTTTAAGCACATTATTTAAAAGAAATGTCCACTCACAAATTAGGCCTAAGCTTGATATTAGTCGGAGGTCTCGTTAGCTCAAGCCTCCTCGTGTCATGTTCCAAAAACATAAATAAATCTTTAATTAACACACCGACGCTTAAAGAAAATAGGCGAAATTAAAAAGGAGCTCCTCGCGCTCAACCAAGCCTATCGCCCAAAATTTTAATTTCATTACCAACCAATAAAACTCCACAAACTCTTACCCGACATCCTCTAACACGTTTCACCTTTCTAACCTTAAATAATCACGTGGCCGGATTTTAACTTAATAATCCGCGAAAAATAGCAAACATAAAAAATTCACAAACCTATCCAAAACTCCTCCAAAAATTTAGAAAACTTATTTCATAAAATTCCCTACAAAAAACATTTTTCCCGGCGGCCAGCTCCGGCGACCTCCAATGCCCACCAAAATTTGACAGCACCTTTCTCTCAACCTCCTCTACAACTTTCCTAACTATCACAAACACCAATTCCAAGCCTAACTATGCCAATCGAACGAAAACGCACAAAAAACCCTAAAATTTCCATTACCGTTTTCTCCTTACCTAGCTCGAGATGGAGGGATCCCTTTGGAGGGATTGCTGCACGGAAGGAGAGCTTCCTTTTGAGTTAAGGATCGCTGGCTATGACAGCCGGAGGAGGGAGTTCCGGTGATGGGAAGTTTCGGGTAGTTGGAACTTCCAGGAGAGTTTTCTTCCGACCAGCGGCGCTAGGGATCCTCTCACCGGTCTAGGATGAGAGTTGGGTTGGAGGCCGACCAATTAGGACCGGCGCGGCGGTTTGGGGCTGCCGGACGGCGACGAACGGACGTCGGATGTTTCCGGGCAGAGAACGGGTCAGGGAGAGAGAGAAAGAGGGATGCGCGGAAGAGAGAGGGAGAGAAATGGGTTGGGCTCGGCACAGCCGGGTCCAACCTCCCATATACCCAATCCAAAATTCAACACCCTAAAAAAATTCCCTAATAAAAATTACCTTTTACTAGCAAAATTTACCATTTTTACCGTCGTCACTTTTTCTTCATTCGAATAAATCATTCAAAATAATCATTCCTTAACACCACTCTAGGGACCAATTAAATTAAACTTTTACTGACGAAGACGGTAAAATTTTTATTACCACCGTGCTTTTAATTAAGGTACAAATTAAGGGTCGGGGCGTGACAACTTTCATATCCCAGGGTTACCATATGCTATAAAGTTAGTCCCAAACAATACAATAATGTGAATTTTGTGAGAAATAGGGTAACACAATATTTTTTTTTAGAATATCAACGACTATATCCTCAAAGGCTTTCTAGGCCCAAAGACTAATCCGCGTCGAGGGATCTTGTCAGAACGTTTCCTCCCCTCTGGCCACCAAGAATGAACTGAGATTTAACTCCAATTAGCGTCGGTTGAGATTCGAACCTGGATATGGGGGTTCAACACCTAAGCTCTTACCAACTCGACCACTGTGGTGATTGTGTAACATAATACTTCGTTTTGCCTCAAACATAACAAAATATGATTTCGATTATGTCATAAGTGGATAGTGAATCGATCTTCTTTTGCTATTTTTATTTCCAAGGATCAAGCTAGTGATGAATTCATCTGGCTTTAAGATTGTGTTCTTGTTTCATTCACGTAGCCCTTCTTGTCCTCACCTTTCAATTTTTCACCTTATTCTGTCCTTTGTCATATTGGTATTATGTTTTGCCAATTCACCATGAAAAACTATTATCACAACTCACGTGAGTTGGTTTAGTTGATATAGGCATGCTTGTACTTGACTGAACCCTAATTCAAATTCGATCATCCCTACCAACAATCATGCATTTAGTCTCGCGATGTGTAAATCCTATTGTGAGAATTATTACACGAGGGCTCTAGATAGAAACAAGTACGTGTTCCACATTAGTTCTTCACGGTCGAGGATGTAGGTTCGCCTTGACTGAATTTCTTTTTTATGTGAGAATGCAGGCCCAATAATAGCATAAGGTCGGGCATTGAAGCCCAAGCTCCTTGTAGGAAAAACCCTATACAAATGATACAAAATGAAGCCCAGAGTTGGTCCACATTGAAACTTTTACCCGGATCTTCCCATTATAGCCCTGTCCCTCTTTTAACCCCCCAACTTTTCCTCCTGCGCCAGAAGCCGTTGATCCTAAGAAACGAACATCAGCATCAACAAGCTAAACAAGAAGAGAAGAAAAAATCCACACACACAGAGCGAGCGAGTGCCGCTCCCTCCTCCCGATCCGTCCAACTCAACTCGCTCCGGCCACCGCGAAATGGCAGCTATCTCCGAGCGGGTCGAGCTCGCCAACCTCTGCAGCTCGCGCGACTGGTCCAAGGCCATCCGAGTCCTCGACTCGCTCCTCTCCAACTCCTCTTCCATCCAGGACATCTGGTTCGTTCTCTCTCTATGAGCTCCAATTCAATTCAATTCGCCGGAGATTCTCGCGCATTCCGAGCTGCGCTGATCCTCGATTTTACGGATTCGATTTTTTTCGGTTTCTCTGATCGATTTGAGTGGTGGTGTTTTTGCAGCAACAGAGCCTTCTGTTACAGCCAATTGGAGCTGCACAAGCATGTGGTGAAGGATTGCGATAAGGCGCTTCAGCTCGACCCCGCGCTCCTTCAAGCTTACATCCTCAAAGGTTTTGCTCCCTATTATTTTCGGCATAATTTGAGCTACAATTCTTCTGCAAATTTATTTAAGCTTCACGAAATTCGGATTATTAGAGTAATTAATTAGCTGATAATTAAGTTTGATTATACAAATTAGAGTACAGATATCACATTTTGTGAACTGGCATTACGTCACACTATCACACAGAGGCACACTGTCCAGCTATGTTGTATGAATATGAATTTAGTTGTATGGCATAGCTGATCGGATTTGCAATTTGATATTCCTTTTTATTAGTTTTTTATTTCGAATTGTGTATGAAGATGGATTTAAGCATGAAAAAGAGAACGGAAATTTTGATTCAAGTATGTGATAAACTTATAATATAGTGTTATGAGGAATGTGAAATGAAATATAACGGAAACTGCAGTTATTTTAGCCGAAGTTCAATTTGTCAGGATTATAAGTTATCAAGGCTATTTCGTTTTTTTAGTTCTGTTTCTTAATAATTTTAGCGGCATCTATGTAAAGAAATCAGTAGATGAATCACTGTAATAGTCCTGGCCAAGTCATTCTTGCAATCTTTGTCCTTCAGGTCATGCGTTTTCTGCTCTTGGAAGGAAAGAGGATGCTATTTTGGTTTGGGAGCAAGGGTATGAGCATGCATTGTGTCAGTCTGCAGATTTGAAGCAATTGCTAGAGCTGACAGAGCTCTTATCAACTGCAGAACAGGAAAAAGGGGAAAACAAAAACCATGCAACAGAGGCTGTGTCAGCTATGCTTTTATCTGAATCCAGACCACATGTGAATGGGATATTAAGTGAAACTTGTACGGATCAAAGTAATTTGAGTGATCAATCCCAATTACACAGTGAATCAACCATTTCCTCTGAGGTTCATAGCAAGTCTAATGATAACATGTGCAATGGAGAAGTTGATAAGGCCAAGGGAAAGAAGAAGTTTGATAGCCCAACAAATGGAAACCATGACAGCTCTTGTGAATCACCTAGTACATCTGAGGTTCAGAGCAAGTCCATTGAGAACAGATGCAATGGTATAGGTGCTAAAGCCAGAGGGAAGAAGAAGTCTGATAGCCAAATGAATGAAAATCATTATACTGACAGAAAATTGAGTAATGAATCTGAAGCATGTAATGACTTAAGTGATAGATGCAACAAGTTGCCCTTGATTTGTAGTAAATCAAGTGATTTAGCTGAAAGTCCCCTCACTCCCCCCAAGTTAAGTAGTAAATCTGAAATGCGTGATGAGTCCAAGAAAAATAAAAAGTTATGTTTTACCAGAATTTCAAAGTCCAAGTCAATAAGTGTGGATTTTCGACTGTCAAGGGGTATAGCGGAGGTAATGACACCTCTATTTGGTACTTGTTTTTGGTTGCCACGCAGTTAGTACATTATCAATTGGCAGTGTCATGAAGCTGATATTCTGTTCAATTCACTATTGACCTCTTTTACAGGTTAATGAAGGGAAATATACTCATGCCATATCTATATTTGACCAGGTAAAATTTCACGCAATATCAGCCCTGATGAAATTTGTCTGCTCTGTGAATCTTGCCTTCCCATCTGTTGTTTTCATTGGTTCCATTCTTTTCCCTGTTTCTTTACTGGTGTGTCGATGGGAAGAGCAGGTCTAGAGGTCAGAGATTGATTTATTTAGTTTAATCTTCTGGGGTCCATTAGCAATTTATTGAGCTTTGTATAATTTTATGTACAGATATTGAAAGAGGATCCTAACTATCCAGAGGCACTAATAGGAAGGGGAACAGCATATGCTTTCCAACGAGAACTTATAGCTGCAATAGCTGATTTTACAAAGGTATTGACTAGATAATCTCTGACAGAAAAATAAATAATAGTTTGGCTTTACATGCAAGTAGTTGATCTGGTTTATCTTTCAGGCCATGGAAACAAATCCATCAGCTGCTGAGGCGTGGAAAAGGAGAGGGCAGGCACGAGCTGCCCTGGGAGAATTTACAGAGGTGCTTATGCTACTCCCAATTTTTCATCTCTTTGTAATCCTGTGCTGCTTGTTAAGATTTATGTATTTATGTTTTGTGTTATCATCAGTGGAGGGCTCTGTTTCTATTCCTGTGCAAGAATTACTTTTGTTTAATGAGGAAAAAAGTTGGTAGTAGACAAACTGGCAAGAGATCTTTTTATTGTATATAAAATAAAAAAAATTTGGGTCTGCCTTTACAGTTTACACCATTCTCTGACTTAATTTTGCTAAGCTGATCATGCTTGTAATGCTTGTTATGACAAAAGTTCTGACATGTATGTATCACAATTTATTCCCTCATAATTCCAGGCAATTGAAGATCTGTCCAAGGCATTAGAGTTTGAACCATATTCAGCAGATATTCTACATGAAAGGGGTATCTTGCTCAAACCCAACACCTTTGTTTTTGTTCATCTATAGTTATGTTTCATAATTCTCTTCGAAAGGTTTTAAGAAGGAATTTAAATAATGTTTTTCGGTTCTTATCTGCATCTTCTCACCGCTTATCTTAACTTCATAAGAATAAGACATGTACGCGAACAAGTTATACAGAACCTGATATTATAACAGCCGTAAGAGTTTGCAATTCTTGTTGTTGCAACTCTTACAGCTTAACTTTTATAAAATGAATGCTTACTGTGTAAGACATGGATACTATGGGAACACTAGTAACATGATAGTCAATATAACCACATATATCATAATGTATACATGTTGAGTTATGGCCAAAATGAATCATGTTAATAGACGATCTCAGGTAAGTGAAAGTGCCTTAACATTGTAATTTATTGCAGGTATTGCCAATTTCAAGTTCAAGGATTTTTATACTGCTGTTGAAGACCTATCTGCCTGCGTGAAACTTGATAAGGGTAACACATCTGCATACACATATTTGGTGAGCCTAAAAGATTCAAATCCTGTTGATTATGTTGTCTGGTATCCCATGTAGCATATCCTGGAAATATCGTGTACTTCTTACTAAACTACTTCTGGAATCTCTAGGGTTTGGCGTTATCATCTATTGGTGAATATAAAAGAGCTGAGGAGGCGCATTTAAAAGCAATTCAGCTGGATCGGAATTTCCTTGAGGCATGGGTGCAGTTAACCCAGGTATCCATGAGAAACCCCTTGTTTACCCATGGAAAATATTCCATGAAGCACTCTGTGTGTAGTTCATCTAATTGCCTATTCTTATTCCTCAACTCATGGCAGCATTACTGATGGAAAGCACTTTCTTATGGAACTAAGGCTCAGTAATACCATAGTGCTCATGTAGATATTAGAATCTGGGGATAGTTGCATATTTGTTCAAGCATTTGTAATTTTATATACTTACTTACGTAGTATTGCTCTCATGGGCAATGCGGGCAGTTGCAGTTATAGCAACAATAGAGTGAAAAAGATTTGCCATTTTTGTGGGTTTAAACTGAGCGGTTATAACAAATATTGTTCTTGGGCATGTCAATTGTTGCAGTTCTATCAAGATATGGCAAACCCAAACAAGGCTTTCGAATGTCTTCACCAAGCTCTACAAATTGATGGGAGGTAGCATATTATCTGAACCAATTCACCTGCTCTTTTAATGTTTAGTATTACCTTCAGGTTTGTGATTGATTGAGACGCTGTTATTGATCCATATGTACTCTACATGTGAAAGGTTTGCCAAAGCATATCATTTGCGAGGTCTACTGCTGCATGGGATGGGAGAACACAGGTATGTGCTTCCAAATCATTTTATCTTTAAAATTCATTACTGTATGATGTAACCACGAAGCAGTATGTGCACACAAAATGTTTGCACTATGTTGTAGGGCATAAGTAATTCCGGATATCAATCTGTATATGGGAACACGGTAGATTTAGTATGTTGAAATGAATTGTTATCATTATAGTTCCATGATGGTATGCTTGATTAGGAATAGTGATTTTGCCATATTTATAGAGATGTCTTATTGATTATATGATATATTCTTGTCGCAAGTTGCATATAGGATAGGCTGTTTTCTTAATTGCTGGATTTCTTTTGCAGCAAAGCTATTAAAGAGTTGTCAACTGGGTTGAATATTGAGAGTACAAATATCGAGTGTTTGTATTTGCGGGCTTCCTGCTACCATGCGATTGGAGAATATAAACCAGCGGTATTACAATGTTTCTTAGGTTCAGTTGGAATATCAATTGTATGTTTTAGTCATTTCACATTGATCTATTGGTCGCAGGTTAAGGACTATGATGCCGTGCTAGATTTGGAACTAGACTCAATGGAGAAGTTTGTGCTGCAATGCCTGGCTTTTTATCAGGTTTAATTTTGATTTGAATTTGTATCCCTTATATTAGGTCCATGTCTTGCACTTTTGAGCACTATTGATAATATTCAGAAGTAACTTAAAAGCATTCTGTGTACTGCAGCATTTTTAGATGTGCATTTACCATCATATAGCATATGTATTCTGCAACCTTGGAAACTATAAGCTTTGTATTTCATTTTCTTACACAATGTTTATTGCTTGACAAACATTAAGTGTGAAGTCAAACTAGTCATCTCTTATCCTGACCTGTATGATAGGACTTGAGTTTATGATTCTGTTTTGCTTTCAGAAAGAGATTGCTCTGTACACGGCATCAAAACTCAACAGTGAATTTGTCTGCTTTGATATTGATGGAGATATTGATTCTCTTTTCAAGGTGATAACTTGTGGGGATTACATTTCATTTATTTCTAGTTGATTGTGATACCTTTGTTTTTTTTTTTTTTGCCAAATTCTTTGAGTATGATACATGCTTGTCAGTTCAAAAAACTTTCACTATTTAGCACAATAATATCAACAAAAATAAAGCATGCTGCTGACATTTTGTAAGTCATAATATAAGTTATAAGAGACATGAAATGTAATCAATGAAGTATAAAGTGGTAACTGGAGAAGCTACTCCAAAGTTCTTAGCAATTATGTGTGACTGATGAGGTTAGAATGTGAAAAATTATTACTCATCTATGTGTAAAAAAATCCATCCACTAATTGTGAAATTGAAGGAGCTAAAATGTGAACTGACAAAATCATTGTTTTTTTATTTTGCTCAATGAAGAGTATGCCCAAAAAAAATCCTTCGATTTCATGGAAGATCCTCTTGGGGAATCTGCACACAATCACAGAGACCAATATGAGGTGTTTAAAAAGCACTTTATGTTGACTATATATGCAACAATGCTATTACAAATAGAGGCTAAAACATTTTCTTCTAAATCAATAAACTAGAATCGGCAACAAATTGTTTCCATATATTTAGTTCTCCTCTTTTATGTATATTGTGTTTTCACTATCAAATTTTCAGGAGTACTGGTGCAAAAGATTGCACCCCAAGAATGTGTGCGAAAAGGTTTACCGGCAACCCCCCCTGCGTGAATCTTTAAAGAAGAACAAGCTTAAAAAACTAGATTTTTCAGTCACAAAGCAGAGTACTGCTCTTCTGCAAGCTGCTGATTGCATTGGGGAGAAAATCCAATATGATTGCCCTGGTTTCTTACCAAATAGGCGACAGGTGATTTTAATGTCAAGTAATTTTTGAAGTTAATTCCATTTTTGTGACTTATTATTGCATTTCTTTGCTATTTTCCAATATGTTTTTAGTACTAATTGCATTTCTGTAATTAAACCCATTGGCTTGAGGAAAAGGTTGAACTGGTTTGTCACTAAATTTGAACAACTTAATCATATATTCATATATTCATATATATACACAACTGAAGTCCTTTTTTTTTAATAAAATAAAAATTACAACTGAAGCTGCAGATGCTGCAGTGAATTTGAGCCCTGGTGTAGAAAATAGTATAAAGGCTATATTAATTACAGTTATTCAGTAGTGTCTGCAAATTTCTTAACCACAAGTGCATCAAGCAAGACTCAAGTTCTTCCTCATGGAATATTCTGGAGCTTGTCCACATTATCGAGGCACCATAGTCCCTAGTATAGATTTGATGATGAGATACATTCAAACCAGTTTTAGTGCCAGAGTGTGTTTCTCTATTTGTTCTCTCTAAAACCATCATACGGTTATAATTTAGACATTTTAGTTGGTTATATTTTTGTCTGAAACGTCCAATTCAACATATGTATAACTTCTTCTGGGTCAAACGTGTGTATAACTCAATACATGCCTATGCTCTTTAATTTTCCTCTCTTTCCTAAAGTGCTTTGAAACATTCAATCGATAATTCTCCTAATTTATTTTCATTATGTCTCCCAGCATCGTATGGCAGGATTGGCTGCTATTGAAGTTGCACAGAAGGTCTCCAAGGCGTGGCGTTCCTTTCAAGCGGAATGGAAATACTCGAATAAAAGCACATCCAAGAATGGCAAGCGACCGAGGAGAAGGGAAAGAATCAATTTGCAAAGCCAGAATAGAGGTGGTGCTGGGTGTAGCACTAGCAGCTCCTCAGACACAACTTCTTATGGCATTACACAGTCAAAATCAACCGGCCGGTTTATGATGTCATGGCATGATGTTTATTCAGTGGCTGTGAAATGGCGGCAGATTTCTGAACCTTGTGACCCGGTTGTGTGGATTAACAAGCTAAGGTACATGGTGTGCTTGTTCATTTTCTAATAATTTGCATGCTCAATACCCATAGGACATCATGTTGGACTATAATTGATTTACTTCTTCTTGAATGATTAAAATAATAAAGTCCTTTTTTCTTTTCTTTAATTCAGTGAAGAGTTTAATGCTGGATTTGGGTCTCATACACCAATTATCCTTGGACAAGCAAGAGTTGTTCGCTATTTCCCAAATTTTGAAAGGTATAAGGTTTTTACTATTCTATTTGGTATTGAACTGTTTCCAGATCTCTCTCTCTCTCTCTCTCTCTCTGTGTACTGCTCATCACTTGAGTCAATGTGGTAGGACATTTGATGTCACAAAGACTATCATGAACGACAGAAAGTATGTGCATAACAAGGCAGATGGCCTGATTGATCTATCCAGGGACGGGAAATTGCGAGACGTGAGTTCATTCAATCCATCATCTAAACTTTTTGAACATGTTATATTTTACTATTATTGATCAATTCTATGGCTATTTGATGCTGCCACTTCGATTCACACTAAAAAAAGAGCCATGGACATATTCATTTATCTGAAAAACAGGAGGCATAATTGTTTTCCTTCATTTCATTTTGTTATTTTGCGGAAAAGTTAGTCCGCAGTAATGAATGTAATCTACTTTTTGTAAGAATTGCCTTTTGGAAGAATCATGAAGAGTGAAACTGACAGTAACATTCTTTGGAAAGCTTTTGCCTTAAAAGCTACTCTGAGGCAATAAAAAAGAGTAATTTTTTGCAATAGATGGTTGGGTGTTTCAAGACTTGGTTTTTTTCTGTTTGTAAAAAGTTGTGTGTGGATTGTATGGGTTCAGTTGGAATTGAACTTGAAGAGAGAATGGCTTTTGGGTTGGAATTTATTGATGAATGGTTATCAATAAATTATGTTGAAAATATGCAGCAGTTACTGTCAAACAGTAACTGATTGTTACATTCTTGAGAAACCTATTGTGTGGCTTGATTTAGAGTTGTAGCTTTCCCATTTTTGAATAATTATGTCTTCCATGTATGGATAATTGATTACTAGTGCAATTATACTTGTAGGTTATGCATGCAAAATCTTGTGATGATCTGTATAAAGCTGTTGGTGAGGACTTCTGGTTGGCTACTTGGTGTAATAGTGCTGCCTTTGAGGGGTAAAATTGCATATCTCAAAAATTTGATGTTCTCCCAATAGGAAGAATTGCTAGTCCGGCCTAATTTATGGTTAACTTTTGCCTAATTTATGGTTAACTTTACTTGTTTCAGGAAGTATCTTGAAGGGACGAGGATTACCCTCGTAAAATTGTATAGCACTTTTACTCTTTGCTACTTTACCTTCCTTTTTGTTCATTTCTTCTTTTTTATATTGTATTCTCCATTTTAATTAACGTGTTTTGTTCCCAAACATCTGGATACATAAAATCAATTTTATAGGGCGGAGCAGAAATATGACTTTGCAATCAGAACACCTTGCACACCTGCTAGATGGGATGAATTTGATGCAGAAATGGCAATGGCATGGGAAGTATGTTATGCTACCCATCTACATGATCAAATTATTTATATTTGAGTGTAGCTATGTTCTCTTTTACTGGACTTTTAGGAGTTTTTACACGAGTGGCTTCTTCAATTGGAACTTGTTCATGCACACTCTTTTTCCGCAATTTTGTACCTCATATGTGAGCAGCAAATTGTCTAGAAAGAAATACATATATCTACATATTAATACATGGAAAATGCCTGGATTACCTTTTACTATCCCCTACATGTAAAATCTTCCCAAGCATTATGTTCTTGAGTGAAGATATGTACTCGTACAAAGACCTATCTGTATGTTCTCTAATTAATGCTTACCTAGATTTAAAATAGTGTGAACTCCCGTGATGCCTTCCTTCGAGTTATAGAAAATTGTTTTTGGAGAATTTGTGCCATAAAAACTCCTCAATCTGAGTAAGCAACTTGATCACTTATATATAAGGAGAAATTGGTATTTGAGAAAGATCCCAAAGATGGTAGTCTTCTGGATAAAGTGGGCTTTAGGCCAGTGCTAATGAATAAGTCTTAGCTAGTAGTGTTAACAAACAGATTTCTATGAGCATCTGTTCCTGTTTCTCTTGGTGTTTCTGTGATCCTCTTGGATTTTTTTTTTAATTGCATGGTTGAATAGACTACTAACATTTGCATTTACCAACTATGCTCTGGCAGGACATATGCAATGCCTCTTGCGGTGGAAATTATGGGTCTACCGACTTCAATGTGCTTGAAAAAGTGAGAGATGCAATTTTAAGGATGACATATTACTGGTATAACATTTGATCTCTGTGGCTGGATTTGGCATGCTTGTCCTTTGATAAAATAGTCCTAAGAAAGTATATCCATATATAATTGTATTTCAGGTACAACTTTATGCCCCTTTCAAGAGGCTCCGCAGCTGTTGGGTTTGTGGTTATGCTTGGACTGCTTCTTGCTGCTAATATGGAGTTCACAGGAACTATCCCTCAAGGTTTACAGATGGACTGGGAAGCCATTTTGACCGTTGATCCGAACAATTTTGTGGATTCGATCAAGAGTTGGTTGTATCCATCACTCAAGGTAACGACATCCTTGAAAGATTATCCGGATGTGGGAACGACTCTTCAAACAACAGGTTCAGTTGTTGCTGCTCTAAGCACTTATAATGATTAAGCTTTGAGCAGTCCTGAAGAGGTAAGTTCACTTCATCAGTAAGTCATCGATACCATCTAAGAAGACATCATTTCTCACCTAACAATTTTGTGCTGATTTTGTAAAATTTGACTTTCTTGCAGCAGTTTGTAAGCGAGAATGTAGTTTATTCTTGAAGTCTAACTCTGCAGCAGAGAGAATGGTCAAGTCGAGGCGTTCAAATCTTACACCAGCTTAAATGTATGCTCTATGTTTGTTTGCTGTACAGGTTAATCTGTAATTTTTCTTTGTTTTCTGATTTACATTCAAATATATTTCTTCACAATATATCTGCTTCCATCGGTTTGCTTCACAAGAAATAATCGGTCATTATCATAATATGATATTCTCATGTTGATTTTAGTTTGTTACATCAACCTGAACATATCAGATATAAAATAAATCCCAAATTGTGTTCATGCATTTATTTGTTTGGATCTAATCTTGCTTTCTTTCTTGTTCTGTTTGTGTGTGAATCTCATGTGATTGAAATCTTTCTATTTCATTTCATCCGACTGCCTCAAGTAGCCAATAACAAGAGGACACGCCACCGGTTCAAACTACGTGATGGTAATGTGATTTCTTGGCTCTAGATTAACCCAGTTCAATAGGAAAAGGTGAACAAAACAGGGCACTAACATCAAATTCGAATTAGTGCTGTTTTACTTGATGTTGAGCCGAAAGAACATGAAGTCTAAACATCTCTCCTAGCTTCGCTAACCACTAAACTATTCTGTAGGGTGTCCAATAGTGCTGTTTACCCTAATGGGTTAGCTTTGTCAACCAAATCTAATCAGAGATATGCTTAGCAGCCTTAGCTTGTCATATCTAACCACCTTTATACTAATCTCTCCACTAACAGTGAATCCAAACGATAGTTGTCTTTTTCCCTTCGTAAGAACGCAATCAGTGTTAGGTAGAAATCCATATAAACCAAAAGTGATATGGGTATTAAGGTTTAATAATGGTATTAGTAGCTAAAGTGTGCGAAGGTTGTTAATCAAGAAAGCTGGCAGGTTTGGTGTTGTCGACTTGACGACGTTATTTTCTGTAGTACCCAAATTCAAAATTTAAGCAAAGCTTCATTGTTGCTGTAACACAGATGAGCACGAAATGCGATTGAGTTCTTGTTTCTTCGATGTTAACTTCCTAAAAAGCTTACAAACATAAGTAATGTCTACTAATTTACATACATCTCTAATCTCTTTGATCATATGCACGGGAAATTCACTGTTATATTATTGATGTACGAGAGAAATTATATCTAATTTCTAAACCGTGCATGTAAAAATATCCCCTACCCTATCTTGCATTGGCATTGACAATGGCACCCTCTTCTATTCTTCTCTCCCTTTTTACCTTTCTCCTTCTCTCAGTGAACTTTTCTTCTACAACGGTAGGCTTGCCGGAAAAAGAAAAGCCCTCCTCCGGTATGTTGTACATCCACGTGGCGCTAAACTGCTTGCTGATCATCCGTGCCGCGTAGTAGGGGATCCTCCCATCTTTTCCCTGCTCAGAGTACTTCAACCTTCTTCCATTAACAAACTCCAAGCAATCCATCAAGCTCTCCCTTGCCAACCCTTGCATCTCATAAGCCTGTGACCTCCTCCACAAGCTCTTACCATGAATCCTCGCCGCACCTGAGGACAAACACAGAGCTCTAGTTGTGTCACTAATGGCTGCCTCTGGATTCTTCATCAACAAGTAACACTGTGCCCTATTACTATAAACCACAACCCTTTCCCTCCTCATTTTCAGAGGGCACAAATCCAATGCCTTTGAGTATTCTATCACTGCTTTTTCAATATTCCCTGCCCGAAAACTCATATTCCCTTGCTTTTTCAACTTCCCCACCAATGATTTTCTCTCTCTGATTTCTTGTTTTGACAGTAACTTCTCCTTCTTTTTTCTCTCTACCTTCAAATCCCATGTCTCCTCCAATGCTCTCTCAGCTTTCTTGCTCCCCAATCTCAAATCCCCATACTTGATTTTATGGTAATCTTGCAAAAGCGTCTCTGTGATTCTGTCTCCCAGTTTTGGCCTCATCCGATGAACTCATCGTACACCCTCTTCAAACATGTAGTGGCTATCTTCATAGCCAACTCAACAATCTTGACTTCATGCTTCAAAGCAATAATGGACTCGACAATCTTGTCATGACTAGCCATGTGACCAAGAGCTCGAACTGCCACTCTTTGCTCAACCCAAGTGATCTTACCTCTCATCAACTCCATTAGTGGCAGAACCACCCCGGATTTCAAAGCCTTTTCTGCAAACTGAGCCTTGTTCATGGTGTAAGAGCCAATGATATGAGCAGCATAGTAAGGGATGTAGATGTTCTAGTCACTCAGCAGCCATTTTCTGTCATTGATGCCCTTGTTGATGAGCTTTGCCATGCATTCGAATATTCCGAGGGAAGGGAATTCAGGGTCGTTTGGTTGTTTCATGGCTATGTTCCAAAGAGAGCTTAGTGCAAGGACTTGTTCTTGGTCATTTCTGAGAGGCAAGTCCTTGAAGAGCTTACTGATTTTGGATTTTCTAAGAGAAGGGCTTGGCTCATTCATGGTGCAGAAGAAGCAAGAGGCTTTAGTACACAAAGGCTCGATCAGAGGGAAACTTGGGAGTCATTTTAGTCTTGTGGTTTTGGGACTGTGATTTCATGGTTGGGTGAAGAGAAGTTGGAGCTAAGCTCTGTTAGGTATTTTGAAATGGTATCAGAAAAAGACACTTGATCTTTCTTATAGTAAAATGAAAAGTGGATGATCTCCTCCATTGAAGTATCTAACAAAAAAGTATATGATAAGTTTTAATAAACGGTTATATAAGGTAATAAATTGGATCGACAGTTTAACAACATAATATATTACTATTTATTTTATGATAACTTCATATATTTGATTCTAAATACCCTACGGCTGTTATAATTATTCTGAATAGATACATATATTCACATGTTAAATTGGTACCCATATTTGAGTGCGAATCAAATTCAAACAATGTGTTTCCAGAACAGAACCATTTGGAAAATCTATAGTTTTAAGCTGTAGATCATGAAGGAGAGGTTAATGAGCACAACCAAGTAGTTGTGCACTTCTACCATGCTGAACCACCTGCACACTAATGATTGACTAGAAGTACGTTCTGTTAGTCATGTTTCCTCAAAAGGGGTGTGTATATCACATGTTTCTCCATTCATTCTAAATTTGCTAAAACAAGGAAGACAAAGTGAAGCAAATTCACTGCAGCGCGCTTCACTATTTTGATTATTTTCTGCAGCCAAATGGCTAACTAATTCTCAATATAATTGGCTGAATGTTAAGCACTTGGAGAGTAGGAGATCATCGGCCCCAAAGTGTTTTTAAGTTTTAACAAACTAGTCAGGTCCAGATATGGAGTAGTATCATTTTCCAGCAAAAGAATGTGATATATATACTGCAATACTGATATAGATCTAATAAGGGTTACTGTTAACTACTCCAGGCATCATGTACTCCATTCAATTCTATAGCTAGCTTCAAAGTGAAGTAAACAATTTTGGTCATATCAAATCAAACAATGAGTGTTAAAGTTGCTTGGGATGCAGGCTTTCTAGGCTTCTAGCTAGGATGAACTAAAAATAAAACAAAAAACAAAATGCAAGTAAAACTGGGTTGGTTCCAAGAAATTGCGGCTGTCATATGAAAAATATAGGATCAGCATGATTACACTAGACAGAATATATACTTCTACTTTATAGCTGTGCAGCCTGTGTTGCTGTATTGGTTTCATGATGCATTTCTTCCTTTTCTTCCTATGACTAACTGCATTTTGAAAGCCTTGCACAGCGATTATACTCATGATTTGTCTTGGTTTAGAACTTTTTACACTTCTGTAGTTTTTGATTGTTTTGTGAGACAGATTCATCATTATTGGCTACAGCTTGGCTCAATGAAACAAGAAGAAACTATTTGAACCAATCTGAACTTCTAATATCTTATAAAACTAAAATTTAGGTGCTTTCAAAACTCACCTTGTTTATACTCAATTACTCATGCCCTCCAAGTCATCAGTATATCAAGGTAGCTAAGAGGTTTCCCTCAAAAAAAAAAAAAAGTAGCTAAGAGGCCCACTAGATCCATCCCAAAAGAAGAATTTAGACTCCAAGGAAATTTGGGCCTTAACATTCTGCCACCATTTACGAAGTCCATGTAGGCCCATCGAATACCAGAAGCCAAAGTCCAAACCTTTCCTTTTTCAGTTTCGACCGATGACTATACAACGATTAAGCACATGTTGCATTGACACTTTATACCAGTAGAGTGTCGGAGTGTCTGACACGCCCGACACGCTTTCGATACGGTTTGACAGTACGTGACGTGACGTGCCGAAAAATGATGACTTTTTCGACACTTCCTAACACTTTAACTGATACACCATGTTACTCTCCGGCATATCACGTCATCAATTGTTATTTTTTAGAAAAAATAAAAATAAAGAAAAGAAAACCCGAAAAAATAGAGCTTCTCTCCTTTCTCTTTGATCATTGACAAATGTGTGTATTTCTGGGAGGGAGGACTAGAGAAGAAAAAGAAGAGGTGAAGCACAGAGAAATGAGATTTTGGGAAGAGGTGAATTAAGCAGAGAGAAAGGGGATTCTTTATGTTTTTGGAGTTTTATATATGTTTAAGGAAATTTTTTGAATTTTTTGGATTGTGGGAATTTTTAAAGGGGAAAAAATTATGGGGTGTTTTGTATAATAAGTAGCTAGTTTATGTCATTAGTTGGACATGCCCTAAAGTTGGAACACGGGGAGGAGAGTGAAAGGCTTTGGTGTTTAAGTTTATATTGAGATTATTAGAAGACAAAATTAGGATCTTTCTTACCAATAAGTTAATGACATTTAAAAAATTTAATATTTTTTTAATGTATTAAAAATATATAAATATGTTAATTATTTACCGTGTTCAAGCCGTATCGGATTTTAAATTTTTAAAAATTACAGTGTCAGCGTCAGTATGAGTGCAACATATAAACAGTAATGCCATTGTATTCCTTGTACGTAATGGATTCATCTATAAAGCTTTCAGGCGTTCATGAATAGGAGATATCACCCTATCAACATCCATGGTTCGAGGTGTTACCATACTATTCCTTCAAGCCAGATAGTTAGGATGCTTTAAACTCGAGCATTGTCTACATGTACTGTCATGTCATCCTCTTGTTTCTTAATGTGGTTCGAAATTATGAAATTATATGACGGGGTCTTCTTTGAAACACAATCTGGGATTTGCTTGCAACAAACCATTAACCACACAGGATCAATTATATTGTACCATGAGCAAATCAATCATGCCCCCCAGTCATATAATTTCATAATTTCGAACCACATTAAGAAAAAAGTGTTCGATGTACCCACCTCATTTCTCATTGTCCTATTACACGTGTCATATCAATTATCAAGAACATTACTAACAAACGTGACAGGAAGTAAATATTATTCCAACCCAAAATCAAAATAATTAAATCTAGAAATCTAGAATAAAAATAAAAATCATTAAATGGGTGAGAAATTTAGTTAATTTCGAAAAAAGGGAAAGAACTAATCCAGCTGCCAAAATATGCGTGCTTATAACAAGGCGGGCCCACGGTTTTTGGCGGTGGGCTAAAGTTACCGAAGCACCACACAATTATTGCCACGGCGGCTTTCGTGGCTTCCATTTATTGGGTTGTCATTCCAGGCGAGTGACCCTACATTTCACACATCCATCTGTAAGATGGACCCCACTTGTACAAACTCGAAAAGCCAAAGTGTGTTTAAGTGGACTTGTGTCAGTGCAGTGCTCTAACTTAAATCTCTTTCGGTTTTTCATTTCAGTCATTCTTTGTGTTGCCTCAACTTTCAATTTAACCCACGATACTTTTTAATTTACCTTTTTACCATCTTACAATCTTAAATGATACTCAAAATAACAAATTTGACCCCACAAGCCCGTTTATTTTCAATCTTATATTTTCTTGTGACGAATTATTAAACCTTACAACGAATTTTTTGTCGTATCTTGGGATAAATATAAAATTAGCAGCTGTAATTTATATTCAATTATGAATTCGTTCATGTGGTAACGATAACGAAATTAGATGATAACATAACTGAATTACATGAATGGTTTAATGGACAACGAACACTTCCTTAGAAGAAAGGTCAGGCAAGGAGACAACGGGTAGAAGTTGTTGGTTAGCTCAATATGCATATGTGAATAAACTTATATTGAAATTTGCTATGAATTATGAACTATCAATAATATGAAGAAGTTACGGTGATCCTTCTATCTCTTTTTTTTTTGTTAAATTGTGAACAAAATAATAGACAACTAATATTAAGAAAGAAGGAAATCTAACATGTTAAAAAAATAAGGATATCAAGCAAGGAGTAAAATACAGATGATTATGGAAATATCAATTATCCGAAAAATGGAAATTTTGAGAAATATCGATAGGAGTAAAAAAAAATTAAGAAAATTGACGGAAATTTAAAAAAAACAAGGAAATCTTCGATGAAACTTTTAGAGATGTTTGTATTGTCAATTATCTACTGTATCTAAAAAGAAAAATTGACTAAACATTAATCTTTAATGAGTTGTAGTAATTCAAAATGAAAAAATACGTGCTAAATCATTAATAATTTTTAAAAGGGGTCATAAAATTTTCTTATAATTTTAAAATCTAAATTTTTTTATGGTTGGAAACCAAGAAAAGGGCTTGCTCATCACACCTTATACACATACGTTACAATCATATATGAAAAAAAAAATTAAGAGTAGTAAGTGACACTAAGTTTTCAGATGAATATATAATGAAATAATGCTTATGTTGGTCAAGTCATTATGGTGTCCTTGTGCCAAGCAAGGTTCGAATCTCCTCGGCCTCAACAACTTGGGATTTTTCAGGTGACTGGCCTCTGTCAGTTTGTTATATTATCTCGAGATTTTGGGGAATTTCGAGAATTTCGGCGAAATATCCCGAAATTTCCAAAATGTCAGGCAATAACCAATTCACTCCTTGATATCAAATTTCACAAATTAGGAAGATCAAAACCGTGATTAGAGCCTTGCTAACATAAGACCCGTGAGACTAGAGACAGCAAACCGTGTGATTATGGCCCATCTTGATTCTTAATACCCAGTTAATCACTCTCAAATCACATGCCCCCTAACCGGCTAATTGCACCAAAAGTGGGACCCAGCCAGTCTGTGTCGAGTCCGTACTCCAGTGCCACATTATTCTCCATGGGCCCCTCGAAAAGGCCGAACCTTCTTCCCCGCTGATCCAACGGCTAGTCAGGTCCCATCCTTCCCCGGGTCCCACCTTATTTGGCGGTCCAGATTAACCCTCTTCTTCCCGTTGAAGCCTCTCTTCTCCTATATATATATATATATATATATATATATATATATGCCTGTCGGTTATCATCGCCACTCTCTCTCTCTCTCTCTCCATCTGCAACTGTGAGCTCTACCCTAGCCATGGATCGCAGCAACGCCTTAACCTTCGCATTCATCTGCATTATCGTCGCCGGCGTCGGCGGCCAAGCTCCGGCTGCCGCCCCCACTAAATCCCCCGCCACTCCCGCCCCCACCACCACCTCACCCGCCGCCGCTCCATCCAAGCCCAAATCCCCAGCCCCAGTCGCCACACCAGCCGCAACCCCAACCGCCACTCCACCTACCCCCGTCGCCGCCGCTCCAGCTCCGGTAGCCACTCCTCCCGCCGCATCTCCCCCGGCCACAGCTCCGGTGAGCTCACCTCCCGCCAAATCTCCACCCACCGCTGCTCCCACACCCGCCGTCGTGCCTGTAGCACCGGTTTCTCCTCCCGCCACCACACCTGTGGCCTCTGCTCCTGCTCCGAGCACTAAGCCTGAAGCTCCTTCAGCCGCTCCCGGCCCCGCTATTCTCGGACCACCTGCACCGCCATCTGAGGCTCCCTCTGAGGGTCCCTCCGGCAGCGCCTTGTCTCCCGGTCCTTCAGGCACCTCAGCCGATGAGGTACAACTCTTTTTGCATCTTGTCTTTTACTCTAATCGGTGTAGTTTGCGCAATGCGGACCCAGATCTGGAGCTAAGGGTTCCAAATCTACCGAAATTATTGACAGCAAAGATTTAGTTTAGCATTGACACTAGAGATTTAGTTTAGCACCGTTTTCGGGTGGCTACCAGATAGAGACTTCTGGTCTCTGAGATTCGGTGAATCAGTGTAGCTTCCAGGAGTAAACGATACCAGAGGTTAGATCTGGTAGTAAGCCGATCCGTGAAGATGGTTAGCTCACGCGCCACCGTCGGTGGTTGTTGGTGTTGTTGGCTAAAATAAAATCGGTGAATTACTTAACTACCCATGGAAAAGAATCAAATTATAGCGAGCACCTTGTGATGCACTTAAATATGTGTCCTTTGCTAAACCTTTTTATGAAAATTTTGAAAAATTAGAATATCTGGAATTTTGATTTTGAAATTTGGAAAAATTGCAGAGTGGAGCAGAGAAGGTGGTGGTTGGATCCATTGCATTGGGATGGGGTTTGATCATGGCTGTGTTGTTCTAGAGAGGAAGATGAAGAAGAAGAAGAAGATGAGGGAGGAGGGAGGAGGACAGAGATGTTGTAATGTTTGTCCTTTATTATTTTAATCTTTTTTGTTACCGTGTTCTGTCCATTGTTACAGACCCCTAGGATTGGATATTTATTTACCATTTGTTATTTCTATTGAATTATTATTATTTTTACTCCTCTCTCTCTCTCTCTTGGGTGCCTTGATTGGTTATCTTTGTATTCTTCACTGCTTTTGTCCTCTTTTGACAACTTGATGAATGCTTTCGCATTTGCTTGTTATTTTAATTTACATTTAGATCTGCAAACATGTTCAATAAGTTTGGTGGCCAAAGTAACATGTATCATTTTTTACTCTGCACATTTACTTTGCCACCAAAATTGGATTCTCTAAGGGGTTTGGTGGTAAAGTAATTTTCCTTAACTGGGTTATGATATTTTATTAGTATCACATCTAATGCGGTAGTGAGTGATTGCGTGTCCAATATTAGATTCTGTATTCATTTCTGGTTTGATTTTGTTTGGTGAGACTGATTGCAAATCAAAAGCATTGGGCTCCATCTGCTTCTTTGGGAAACCCAATTTCATTATGAATCCAGTAACAACACTTGCATGCCGTCATGATTCGCCCAAATGCCAAGGTTTCCATTTCAGATGAAGGGGAACTAATTTGATGAAGGAAAAGAATCACCGTGTGGCCTAGCCTAGCTTGCTGTGAGTCATCTTACATGTAGGGATTTCTCCACTTTCCATGTGCTGTGTTGAAGTAATATGGAACAATTCAAGCTGTTTTAGACGACCTCTTGAGTGGAGGAGCTTGTTCCGGTGTGTTTTGCAGTGAAATGTGTTACCAATGTTACGTATGCACGCGGGGTGCGCCTAAGAGAGTTGAGAATGGAGTCTAATCTGATCTGACCAAGAATAGAATAGTGAGAACTATTGAGTGGAGGAATATATATTCAGGCATGTGAATGACGACGCTACGAGTAGTATGCGGTATAAAAGCATTGCAAAGACAATAGAAGTAACTGTGTATACATGGATCGTTGTGTTGTTACACGCCAACTATAGTCCAGTTGATGTATGTATCGATGCTACATGCTACAACTTACATGATAGCATCAGAGCCACGGTGGTATTTTTAAGGCTATTCAGCTGAGATTTTAGTGTCCCGTTAATTGGGATGGGAGTTCTCTGTTGAGAATTTTAGCTTGTGAGAGTAATCTTCTGTTTGGCTAGTGATTTACCATCATCATCACTCGAGGATGTATGTCCAAGTGTTTTGACCGAATCTCGTTAAACTTCTTGTGTTTACTTGTATTGTTTCTTATTGTTGTCTTCGTTCGGTTTCTTGAGCTAGGGAATTCAAAAGGTGACCTGAACTTTCTATACACGGTCTATGCTTTTGTTTTTTGGTTTGTCAAGGGAAGATGACGCACGGCAGGGGAACAAAATTTTTTGTTTTTGTTTTCTAGGGTTCTTGGCTACAGCTTCATGCTTGACAACGTGTTTCTGGTTCTTGCTTTGTGTAGAAAGTAATTTTCCATTGCTTTCTTTGAACAAGATACAGCTTATATAACAACAAATATATGTCAGACCTAAACTGATTGCAGCTAAGCCTTGATTACAAAGTAATTACAAATCAAATCATAATCAGAATGCTAGGTTAAGGCTTGATTGTTGCCGATGTTGTATTCAAACTGGGCGGTTCCGGACGCACAATTTTGGTACGGAGTAGAAGATGTCGATGCTTATGTAGTGGTTTAGTGAGTATGTCAGCAGGTTGATCCACAGAAGTGACATGGTGAACACGGTGGCTACCAAGGGATACTTTTTCCTGGACAAAATTATAGTCTAATTCAATATGTTTTGTGCGGGCATGGAAGACAGGATTGGATGCCATGTAGGTTGCACTAAGGTTGTCACAGTGAAGAATGATAGGGAATTGAATATGAGCACCAAGTTCATATAGAAGCCTAACTAGGTGGTTTCGACACAAGCATGAGCAAGGGAGTGATATTCAGATTCCGCACTTGAATGTGCAATGGTGGGCTGCTTTTTGGAGAACCAGAAAACTAAATTGCTACCAAGATAAAAGAGATAGCCAGAAGTGGAGCGACGAGAGTCAAGACAGCCAGCCCAATCCACATTCGAGTAGGCAGAGAGATGAAACAGGTTGTCGTTGAGGATTGAAAGACAAACCGTGATCCAATATGCCTTTGATATATTGAATGACACTATAGAAACATATTTTCCTTGATTCAACAATGAGATGAGGAACACAAGGCTTGCTCATAAACTGTGCCACTGAATTAACTCAAAAAAGCAATATCAGGGCGAGTAATGGTGAGATACTATCTCGCGGAACACAGTAGGATTATCAAGTAAAGCCCCATCATTGGTGTTGAGAAGAGACTTGGCAGACATGGGTGTGCTAACAGGTTGGCTGAGTAACAAGTCATGCTTGACTAGGATGTCATGAGACTTTTACTTGTTTTGGGTGAACTCTGTTGGAATGAGGGGTAACATGTAAACCAAGGAAGTAATGCAGAGAACCAAGATCTTTGATATCAAAAACACGACGTAAGGCATCAATGAGGTTTTGTAGAAGCTGATCATTACTTCTCATAACCACAATATCATCAACATATAGTAAAAAAAAAATATGGTGTGAGAGCCATGTTGATAGATAAATAAGGAAAAATTTGTTAAAAGTATCGAAGAGAAATAGATCTCACATTAAAATATAACTTATATGTTGATAGATCTTATCTAATTATACCGAGACCTTTTGTAATTAAAATTCAACAACTTAAAATAGTTAAGTTGAGACAATATTGGTACAATGTGATCCACATGCCACGCTTGTCGTTGTTTAACATGATATCAGAGCGGGTCCCTCTCCAATTACTTTTTCAATTCTCATGGGCCCAATTTGAGTTCATTCTCTCTTCCGGTCCGAGATTCTATTTTCTTGCCCAGTTCTGGCTTCTCATCTCACCATCGAAATTCCGATTGGATTGTCACCAGGTGTCCCTTGGTTCGTTCCGTCCCAATTCATTTCACTTGCAGACCTTGAGTCAGGTTGCACGTGAGGGGGCGTGTTAGAAGTATTAGAGATGAATATATCCCACATCAGAAAAATGACAAATAAAATATAATTTATATGTGGATGTATCTTATCTAATTGTACCGAAGTCTTTTGTAATTAAAACTCAACACCTTAAAGGTGGTTAAGTTAGGACAATATCAGTACAATGTGATCCACGGACCATGTTTGTCGCTGTTTAACAGAATCAGCCTTACTGAGTTGGAACCCAACTGATAATAGAAACGAGCTCATGCGGTGAAACCAAACGCGAGGAGCTTGTTTTAGTCCGTAGACTGCCTTATGGAGCTTGCAAACATGAGAGGGCCGAGAGGGATCGACAAACCCAGGTGGTTGTGTCATGTGCACATCTTCCTGGAGATAACCATGGAGGAATGTGTTCTTGACGTCGAGTTGACGAAGTGGTCAACCTCTAGAAACAACAAGATATAGAACTGTACGAATAGTTGCTGGCCTGATAATAGGGCTTTAAGTTTCAGCGTAGTCGATACCTTGTTGCTGGTGAAATCCCTTGGCAACAAGACATGCCTTGTACCGTTCCACATAGCCATCAGAGTTGCGTTTGATACGAAAAACCCATTTACAGCCAACAACATGTAGAAAGTAATTTTCCAATGCTTTCTTTGAGCAAGATTACAGCTTATATAACAACAAACATGTTGTTGTTACACAAAGACAGTTAAGAGCATTTACAACAAATATATGTTCATATCTAAACTGATTGCAGCTAAGCCTTGATTACAAAGTGATTACAAATCAAATCAGAATCAGAATGCTAGGTTAAGGCTTGATTGCTGCCGATGTTGTATTCTTACAAAGGGATTACCTTATTTTCCAGAAGCTTTCCATTCCGTTTACCGACCAACTCAATCATTCCCACACTGACTATCGCATTTGCACTACTTTAACTCTACTATCAAGCAAGCAAGAACAAGCAAGCCATTGCCATGGCTATCTCCTCCAGCTTAGAAGCTCGGTATGGATCTCTCTCTCTGCTTGTTTTTCCGGTTTGGGTTGCTTTACGACAGATCATTCTTGCTGCTTAGAGATACCCATGTTTTTGCTTTGGCAAATTTGGTATGAGCTATTCTTAGAGAGATCGTCTGTTTGGCTATGAAACTTTTCCAGTTTCATCTTTGGGTCTAATCAGCTCTGTTTTGTGGATCAGTTTGGTTGGTTGACAAACAGATTCGAGAGGTTCAGTAAGTTGAGCTTGGATCAACCAGATTCCATTGTTTATTGTGTTTCTTTCCTTGACCAATATCCAATTTGCGTAGAATTCAGAAGATTCCGTCACGTACTTAATCAAGTCGTTTGTAAAATACTGTAATTAGCGTCAGACTTTACCATCAACACTTTTCTTGTTTGATATACGAAAGAACAAGTTACAAACATCCAGATTGCAAATGAAAGAGAAGATCATGATTGGTTTCTTTAACAAGGGAAGTGTGAGTGTGACGTTGTAATTATCTAAAAGCTGTCTTTAAAGATCATAATTTTACTATCTTTTTTCACTGTATCTCGGATACCCATGACGCCCTTGTTCAGGTCATGCACAACCCTCCGGAAACTAACCCAACTCCACGCCCACCTCCTGGTCTCCGGCTCCCTCCACTCCTCCCTCCACCTCTCCCGCTCCTTCCCCAACCCCGACCCCTTCATGTGGGGCGTCCTCATCAAATGCTTCCTCCGTAACCGCCACTTCCGCCAAGTCATCTCCCTCTACCACCAAATGCTCCACCACCTAATCCCCATGACCCGGTTTATCTTCCCTTCCGTCTTAAGGGCATGTTCCGGCTGCGGGGAGTTGATCCTTGGGAGGAAGGTCCATGGAAGGATAGTGAAATGCGGGTACGATGAGGATTGTGTTGTCGAGACGGCGTTGCTTGGTTTGTATGGGGAGCTGGGGCGGTTTGGGGATGCCAGGAAGGTGTTTGATGAAATGTCTGTGAGAGACGCCGTGTCGTGGAGTTCGGTTATTTTGTCTTGTGTGGAGAATGGGGAGGTGAGTGAGGGGCTGGAGATGTTTCGAGGGATGGTGCTGGAAGGGTTGTACCGGATTCGGTTACTATGCTCGGTGTGGCCGAGGCTTGTGGGAAGCTGGGGTGGTGGAGGGGAGGTAAGGCGGTGCATGGTTATGTTGTTAGGAGGGAGTTTAGGGAGGATAGTTCTCTGATTTCAATGTATGGTAAGTGTGGTGACTTGCAGAGTCCGCAGAGGATTTTTCGCACTAATGTAGGTTGTCGGGGCACTGCGTGTTGGACTGCCATGATTTCGTGTTACAATCAATGTGGTTGTTACGCGGAAGCGCTGGATGTTTTTGGTGGGATGCAAGAGTGTGGAGTGGAGCCAAATTCTGTGACGTTGATGTGTGTATTGATGTCTTGTGTTGGGTTAGGCTTGCTGAGAGAAGGGAAGTCTGTTCATGGATTTGTTATTAGAAAAGGTGTAGACCCTGACCTTGATTTTGTAGGATCTGCATTGTTGGAGTTATATGCGGAAACAGGGGGAGTAAGCTATTGTCAGAATATTCTGGATATGATTGGTGGCAGAAATGTAGTTCAGTGGAATACAATTATTTCAGTTTACTGTCAGAAAGGTCTGCTGAGAGAGGCATTGCTACTCTTTGTGCGGATACAGGCCCATGGACTAATGCCAGATTCGTTCAGCATGTCAAGTGCTCTCGCAGCTTGTGGAAAGATGGGTTTGTTAGAGCTTGGGCATCAGATACATGGTCATATAGTCAAACGAGGGTATTTGGATGAGTTTGTGTTGAACTCACTAATTGATATGTACTCAAAATGTGGGTTTGTAGATTCAGCATACGTAATATTTGACACGATGAAACATCCTGGTATCATAACATGGAATTCTATGATCTCTGGATTTTCTAGCAGTGGTAACTCTGTCATGGCTATCAGTCTTTTTGACCAAATTTACCTGAACCGTCTTGAGATTGATGAAGTCACAATTTTAAGTGTTATTCAAGCTTGCTCTGAATTAGGTTATTTAGAAAAGGGAAAGTGGGTTCACCACAAGCTCTTAACCTCTTGTATGAGGAAAGATCTTTTTATTGATACAGCTCTAACTGACATGTATGCTAAGTGTGGTGACCTTCGATCAGCTCAAGGTGTATTTGATACAATGATAGAAGTGTTGTTTCTTGGAGTGTCATGATCGCTGCGTATGGAATGCATGGCAAGATACATGCAGCCATATCACTGTTTAGTCAAATGTTAGAAACCGGAATCGAACCAAATGAGGTTACCTTCATGAATATTCTTTCAGCTTGTAGTCATTCTGGTGCTGTTGAAGAAGGTAGGTTATATTTTAGATCAATGAGGGATTTCGGCATTGAGCCCAATGCTGAGCATTTTGCATGTATAGTTGACCTTCTAAGTCGAGCAGGTGATCTGAATGGAGCCTATGATATCATCAAATCAATACCAGTCTCTGTTGATGCCAGTATATGGGGCGCCCTGCTCAATGGTTGTCGAATCCACCAGAGGATGGATATGATTAAAAGAATTGAAAAAGACCTTTTAGATATCACAACAGATGACACTGGCTACTACACCTTATTTTCTAACTTATATGCTGAAGGAGGGAACTGGGAGGAATTTGGAAATGTGAGATTAATGATGAAAGGTATCGGTCTGAGAAAGGTCCCTGGGTACAGTGTGATTGAGATTGATAAGCAAGTGAATAGATTCGGAGCTGGTGACACTCCTCTTCCTCAAATGAAGGAGATCTACAGGTTTTTGGAGAACTTTCAGTGTCTAACCCATGGACTAGGGATAAGATAGAATTTAATATGTTGACCATTTGACTCTAGTATATTACAAATTTACAACTCTGAGTGTGAAGCTGCAATACCATTTCAATCAGAACACATGCTTGTGAGTGTTATGCTTTCATGGAGTTCGTTAACGTGTTTGTTTAATGCCTTGATGCGTAATTTGTTTCTGTTTGTTAATATTTTACCCAGGATTTTTTTACCTTATTTATTTAGATTTAGTTTTTTGATGAAGGATTCTGTAATCCTTGTTCTATATGTAGGTACCTTAATTCTTGCAGAAAGCATGAGATGGAGCCCAATTCAGCAGTTCTCTCATGGTTTACAGAGGTACTCTTCGAAATCAAAAAAATTCTTCTTTCCAGTTTTAGTATTAACTTTCTGTTTGTCTGTTAATATTGTCCAGGCCAAAGTTCAAAGTTCTCAGAATGAGAAGTGTAGCATAACAGTTTTGTTAGACCAGCTTAAGGATGCTGACATTTTGCCACTAAAGGATGTGCTTATGTCAAGTGACTCATCTCATATTCATGCAGTTGACTTATTTCTGGAATTCCATAGTGACTTGGGCACAGAAAGTGTTGTGGATTTGATAAATGGAATCAATGCAAAGCTTCGAGTTGTCGATCTCCAGGATTTGTCTTTGGGGAAAGAATTTCTGCGGTCTGTATCCATAATTTTATAGATCTTCATTTTTCACATCCACAAATTACACTAAGAATATGTCTTTTTTTTTTGTTACCTCACTAAGAATATGTCTTTGATACACAGATTGATTCACCTCTTTGTATAATATTGTCATTCACTGAAATGTTCATTCTGCCATTACTTTTTCAGTTTATATGATTGTGAAATTTTGGAATGCTTTTGTTGATGAAGTGCACATCTTTCTTATATAAAACACTCTTATGACTTATTATTGTTTTGGATTCTCTACAGGGATCTTTGTCGGGCTTCTTTGGCTTGCCAAGTGTTCAACTTGAGGTCTATTCATATCCAGAAACTCGACATGGTTGGAAGCTTTTTGCGACTACACACCCTTAATCTCGACTTTTGTACTTCACTCGGTAGCTTGCGAAGGGACTGTTTTTCTTGCATGCCAAATTTGACGCGTCTCTCAATTTGTGAGACAAGAATTTCCAATCTACTGACCACGACTGGTGCTCTGTCAAGACTTCCTTGTTTGCTAGAACTACGGTTCCAAAGCTGTTTATGTTGCAAGGGACCTGGATCCTGTCCTGGTTTAGAAGGGCAACAGAAATTGCAGACTGAGGTAAGAATACAGCTGAAACTGTTATTTGTTGGTAACTAACAGTTTGTTTTGCAAATTGTAGAGTCAAGAAAAAGATGAAACCCTTGTAAGTGCGGGTAAGAAAGCCTCGAGAAATGCGAGTAATACATTAAAGAATTTTGTAACTCATCATCCTTCACCCATATGCTTTGAGAAACATTACCGGGAGTATATCATATCTTCGCTGCCTGGTCTGGAAGTTCTAGATAATTTTCCTATTAGAACAACGGAGAGAGAATTGGCCAAGATGAAATCTGAATATCTACCTTATAAGAGACTGCACAAAGAAAGTGTTGTTAGTGTTTTGAATAAGCGTGAAATGGGAACAAGCGGTATACACTTCCAGAAACCATTCAAGCCAAAACAATTATATCCTCATCGAAATGGTCAGAATTTTTTCTTGAGGTCGCTTTGTGCTGCCAAACTTGGGTCTTCAACTTGGCCACTGTTACATCCACTATGTAATTTCAACCACACATGTAAAGCAGAAAACAAGAAGCTTCGTCCGAGGCAGTTCGAGTATCATCCATCAAATCCAAGTCTTATGGTTTTTGGAACTCTGGATGGTGAAGTAGTGGTTACTAACCATGAAAACGGGAAGATGGTTGGTTATATTCCATGCATTGGAGCAATGAGTAGTATCTTGGGACTTTGTTGGCTCAACAAGTCTCCATCCAAGGTATGTGATACCCTGTAAGCAACTATGCATTAACAGTCTATTCTATGTTTCAGATCTAGTCAAAGCATAAATGGTTTTAATTCTTATTATTTTCTTGTTCTACTCATCTGTGTTGAACAAGTAGCTTGTTGCTGGTTCAGATAATGGTTCCTTGAAGTTACTAGACTTGAATAACATGTCACCAGAAGTTGCAGACTCTTGTTGCAGCTCTAGTGGTGCAACTTTTGAAGATTTCGAGCAATTGACTTCTCTTCATGTAAATTCAACCGAGGACCACCTTCTCGCTAGTGGATACTCCAAAGGCGTCGCTCTATACGATGTTGGCAGTGGAAGGCGTTTACAATTGTTCAGTAATCTTCACCGAGAACCAATCAATGTTGCCAGATTTGCACACAATTCCCCTTATTTGTTTGCTACTTCATCCTTTGACCATGATGTGAAGATGTGGGATTTGCGACAGAGCATAAGGAAACCTTGCTATTCAGCTTCTAGCTCAAGAGGAAATGTGATGGCTTGCTTTTCTCCTGATGACCATTACTTGCTTGTTTCAGCTGTTGACAACGAGGTACACATCTATTACCAGGGTCTGGTGGTTTTTCAATTTTGTATTTGGAGGCTTAATTTCTAGTTGTCACTTGCCAGGTTAAGCAACTTTTGGTGGCAGATGGGAGGCTGCACACAAGTTTTGAGATAGCTTCGACAGGAAGTCCTCAAAACTATACGCGGTCGTATTACATGAATGGAAGGGACTATATCATCAGTGGAAGTTGCGATGAGGACGTGGTTTGCATCTGTTGTGCTCAGACTGGAAAGCGTCTTCGAGATGTTTATTTGGAGGTAAATTCGTACATGAGATTTGTGATTGTCATATCTAAAGCACGCATGCTCACCATAGCGTCTTTTTTGCAGGATGAATCAGGAAGTTCAATATTCGTGCAGTCCTTAAGAGGCGATCCTTTCAGGGTGAGTTGTTGTTGCAATATGATTAGTTATTTAGTTTTGTAATTATCTTCACTGGGTTTAAGAAATGTTCTGTTACGAAAACCCACTCCATTAAAAGTTGCTACCTGTCTTATGTTGTCTTAACAGCACTTTAACATGAGTATATTAGCCACTGCTACCCGTCCTAGCTTCAAGTGGGAGATTATCAAGGTAAAATGTAATTTGCAACCCGTCATTACCTTGTTGTTGAAGGTTTAACTGGGGGATGACTAAATTCTATAAGAACGTATGCAGGTCAACTTACTTGCATCGAGTGACTATGCAGAAGAGCACTGTTATGGTCAGTGTTTGCAGCCTTCTTGCTGTCTGGGAGGTTAAATCTAGGAGCAGAATTGTGTTTGTTTGCACTGTATATATTGGAATAGTAAAGGATCATATGGGATGGTTGAGTTTTGGACCAGAAACCAAGTGGTACTCAGGTTGCTTCGGTAGATAACACTATTCTGTAGCCTAGGTGGTTACACATCAGTGCAAAGCCTTTCCAATGGAGCCCTATGGTGATAAAGGGATTGAATGAAAGTTGAAATTCTGGAAGTTAAACACTCCAACAGCTAGTTTCTGTGTTTCTGACCAACAGATTCAGTAGTTAGTAAGAAAATACTCTACAATTCCATTGTCTTGAAATGCACTGGGAGGTACATGTTTTCCTTACTATATCGGTTGTTAAATTAAGCAGTTTCGGCCACTTCGAGATGTGAACTCTGTACGTTCGTGAACTCATGCAACCCATTTTGCAGCCTCCCACACTCCAAAACTGAAACATGTCAAACAGAAAGATCATAAACACCCAGCTAACTCTTTTCATTTGCTTGCTGGAAGTACCAGTTGAAACTTGAAAGACTCAACATATAGGGAAGCAAGACATCGTCTCTGGCTCTTTTGGGGTGCCAGATTGTGACAATACTACCAAAGTCCTTCATGAAGCACCATACTACATCGTTTTTCACTATTGGTGCAGAGCTGCAAAAGAGCAGCACCTGCATTCTCCTTGCCTCTTTCTGAAACTACAGTACCTCAACCAGACCGCTAATCCCACCTTCCTCAAGAATTGCTATCCTCCTTTCATGACTTGCAAAACGTTAGCCAAGACAGCAACAGCCTGGTGCCCCTGGCCAACTGTTCTAGCTTTTGGATGCTGCACAAACTCCACCAAGTACTTCACAGCACCAGCTTGATGATCTGTTCCCTGATCTCACGAACTTTCGACAAACTAAACAATGCTGTAGCTGCATCTTCCAGAACTCTCTCCTTCCGTAGTAGCTCAACTGGAGGCCTAATAACCCTGGAACTTCCGACCCGAACCTTGTTTCCTTTGGATCATCAAAAGGCTAAACAATGTGGCAGCTGAAGTTCTCATCATTCCCACTCTCAAGTACATGAATCAGGATTCAACTGCCTCAGCAATAGCAATTCTACTCTTGCTGTCAATATTGATCGACAATTTAAGAAGTGCTGTGACAGCATTGTCACAATTTCTTGTACCTTTTTTGAAGTTTTCTTGTGGAGCTTAGCAATTCCACCAACAAGCTTTTGGTTCCACAGTTTGCACTAACAGCTCAGTTGGTTATAGTTTGATTATAAGCTTGATGATTAATAATTGATTTTTTCTTTTATCAGTTAAACAACTCAAATGTAACGAGTATTTAAGTTGAACCTAGACCTCTCATTTATAAAAATGATTATACTGCTAGACCAAATACTTTAAACTTAATAATCGATTATTGATAATTAGGTAATTGTGAATAGAAATATAATTCTGTTATATAGCATGACCAAAAATTAAAAATATCTGAAAAACATTATTTGGAAATTGAAATCGGAATATTTCTTGTTCTGCTACAGGATTCACTGGTATTTGGCATCTGTTTGATACTCAGTAAATTGCTCCAATTGAAGCAAAAATGCCTGTCAAAATGTCGATGAAACCACAATGGGGATGAATATATCAATATAACATTGTAACTACATCAAATGGCCTAAGGAGTAAGATCAACAGTAACGAATTGTTCAACAACTAGACCCACAGGTATACATTTCTTTTTCCAACATTCACATAACAAATACTTTACAGAAGAGATTCAAATCCTCTATAAACCATTTGTTTTTCCACACAAGAAGACCTTCAAATGAATTATTCGCACCAACAATTTATACATTAACAACCTCTTGACAGCAAAGATTATATTTCAGCAATTATCCTCTACCGGCATTTCTATGGTTTCTGAAGTAACTAAGTAGCGTCTGAGCCTGCAAGAAAACCAAAGACTTGGTTAAACACTACTATAAGACGCATAATCTGCGGTGAAGTCTAATAACTAGGCTAAAAGAGAGGCAACCATTGAAAACATGAAGAGTATCATACCTTTTCTTTGGCCCTTGGTGTGCCAGATTGTGACAATACGACTAGCGGCGGGACAGCTCCTTCTTGGAGCACGATACTGCAATACCTATTACTATTTGTGCAGAGCTGTAAAAGAGCAGCAGCTGCATTCTCTTTCCCTCTAGCAGAACCCAACTCAACAACCTCAACTAGAGCAGGGATCCCACCCTCCTGACCAATTGCCGTCCTTCCTTCAGGAATTGTAGAGAGATTAGCCAAAACAGCAACTGCCTTGTCAACCATTCCAGCAGCGGGGTCCATCAACTCCACCAAGTACTTTACAGCATCAGCTTGAACAATCCGAGCCTTGTTCTCATGGAATATTGACAAATTAAACAAAGCAGTGGCTGCATCTTTCCTCCCTCTAGGAGTTCCATTTCCTAGTAGATCAACTAGAGGCCCAATAGCCCCTGCCCTTCCAATACGAACCTTGTTATCCTCAATCACCGAAAGGCTAAAGAGAGTGGCGGCGGAGTTCTCCTTAGCCTCAGCACTCCCTGTCTCAAGGACATAAATAAGAGGTTCAATTGCGTTAGCAGTAGCAATTGCAGTTTTGTTGTTATCATTGATTGACAAGTTAAGAAGTGCCGTGACAGAATTTTCCTGAACCCTAGAATCTGTAGAACGGAGCAATTCCACCAACAAGCTAATGGCCCCACAGTTTGCAATAACGATCCGATTATCCATATTATGCTTTGCAAGCATCCGGAGTTCATATGTTGCATCTCTTTGAGAATCAAGTGTAGTGCTTTTCAAGTCCTCTACCAGAGTCCGAACTTGGGCTTCTAGTCCAGAAAGGTCAGGTCTTGTTTCAGTAGGTGGATTCGACACCCTCCTTGGGATTAAGCTCCCAGAAGGTCGACGCCACATTGGATTATGTGGTCTTGCCTCCGGCATTCTGGTTGGCAACTCAGGTTCTCTCTGTTGAGGGGTAGCAGCCTGTTGTTCTGATTTAAACTCCCCAGAAGCATCAGTGCTGTAGCCTGACAAGTTACCTGATGTCTGTAAGGACTCATTGGCATCTAATGCAGTTTCTAGAGGGCCATTGGTATTAGACAGTATGCTGGAGGCTGAGGCACTTCTATTATGGCTTTGCAACAACTGGTTAGCTTCAGTGGTAATAGGAAATTCACTTCTGGATGGTGATGTAGACTGTTGGCTCACTAGATCTGTAGTCCTATAGTCTATAATGGCAGATCTATCTTCAGAATTTGTTGATGATACTCTTGCGACATCCAGAACCTGCCCATTTCCTGCTACACCATACAAGGAACCTTCTGATGCAGAACGAGGATGGAATGGAGAACTTCCTCCCCGATGAACTCCACCAGATGAGATAAAGTTTTTAGTGGGGGAACCCATAGACCGAGTTGAGTCAGGTGACATCGATGGGTTGACCCTAGAACGAGGATGAATAGGTGAGTCCTTTGGCACACCAGGCTCTGCATGTCCAAGAAGGTGAGTTGGCTTATTTAAGTCCATAGACTTTGTGGGATCAGGCAGTTTAACATTGTTCGACTCGCACCAATTTGCAATCAGTGCCTTTACAGTGTAATTAGGAATCAAATTGGTGTGAGCTAAAGTCTGCCGTGTCTTAGGACAAACTGTGAGGCCAAGATTAATCCAATTCTTGATGAAAGTTCTCTCATACGTTTGTCCTGATGCCACAATTACTGGATCTGTCATCAGCTCCAGAGAGAGAGGACAGCAGAAATCAGCAGGTATTGGAACTGTGCTGCAGCTTTCAGACTGCTTTATCGTAATTAGACGCTCATGCATACGAGTCATGAGGGCTATCATATGCTCAATATACTCTGCTTCCTCGATCTTTTCAGATTGTTCAGCATTCTCTTTCAGCTTTTCAAGAGCCACAGCCTCGATAAGAATCTCCTGATTCGACCTCAAGCTTAGGCCCTCGGCAATTTTCACTAGGATCTCTGAGCTGGGCCCAACACCCTCCACCAGATCACTTATAGCATCTTTAATGACAGTTGATGTTTTCTCATAGCTCATATGCTTAAGTTTTTGTATACAGAGCTGCAATCCACCATGGTGAGTCTTAGACATCATAAAATGATAAATCCAACAAAACGATATCAATTACTTCACTGGCATTACAAAAATTTAGTGCTAAGATTTCACCATCTAAGTGGGGATTTTTAGCTCTATTAGTTGATACTGTTTACTTTAGGGCATCTCCAACAATTGATCTAAAACCCAAACCTACATTCAAATTTTAGGTCACCCAAACCTATAATATTCATATAGGTTTTGCATCTCCAACCCATTGAAGCAAAACCCAAACCTATTTAATCATTTTATATTATCATTTAATCACACATGGAGTGAAACCCAAATCTATTTTAATAATTAATCATTGTTTAATCATATTTTATCACACATAGCTATTGTATATTAATAAAATCTGACAAGAGGCCCACACCCACTCACTCTCATAAATTATAGGTTTGGTCCGATTTGGTTGAGTCAAAATAAGACACATTTTCGGTAAATCCTATTTTAGCTCAACTTGGAGAGTGGGTTGGAGATGAAATTTTACAAAACCCAAACCTATTATAGGTTTTAGACCAAGGGTTGGAGATGCTCTTATACCCAGAAAATATATTACATGTTACCCCACCCCAACAATGCTAACTACAAATAAACACTGTGATTTCACCTTCTAACAAATGACGTTTCATCTAACAATGAACTTTTAGTAGACGATAGATTAAAGAAACTGCGTGGCATGCTCTACTGTAAATATAAATAAAGGTAGAGAATTAATCACTTGTCTCACACATTTCATACCTCAAGAGATGCTGAACCCAATTCATCAGGAAGATGTTGCTCGGAAGTCTTCAGCAGCTGAAAGACATCTAGGCTACATGTCGAAATCTTTGAAATCAATGATTCAACTTGCAGAACCTAAACAAAAGAGAAGATCATTAGGGAACTAAAATGATTCATCTTTGAAATCTTTGAAATCAATGATTCAACTTGCCACTTGGGAAACACAACATCCATCTCTATCCTTGGGGAACTAAAATTATCACTATCTAATTTGGGCCATAAGTGGACAAGAGTGTATAATTTCAGAGAATTTTGTCTCTCTCACTAATGATAGTGCAGTAGATCTATCATTTCAGAATTCCATACAAATTTTGCCTAAAAGCAAACAGGCACAAGGAAAAAACAGAAGAACAAAACAAAAACAAATACATGCCGAGTTCCAGACAAAGATTGGAGTGGCTTACACTTCGAGTATTCACATTTATAGAGAAACCTTCTTGAATTCAACTCTCAAAAACCAAAACTTTTGATACTCTTAAAAGGAAACGCAATCAGCAAATCTGATGACAGGGAAGTGAAACATGAGAATAAGCCACATAGCATGTGGTTTAAGATTTTAAAGTATGGATAAAACACAGGAACAAACATAGGGTAACAAGAAAAGAACGGTAGATAAAATCTCTATTAACAACAGGAGGGGAGAAACCCTATTAATTCTAACTAAAGGCTTAACCGCACTTCAACTTGGTCTAACTTACGACATGAGCCTGTGACCATGGGAGGTCAGTCTTGGTAAAATTACATTATTATTCATGACAGACTACAACTGAATTGTGTAGTAACTTACAAGCTTCACTTTACTCGACAATGGTTGCCAGTCTTGAAATTGCTCCCTCAATTCCTCAAGATAGTGACCCAGTTCTTCAAATGGCTTATTAAGCACTTCATAAGAAGCTATCTCAGAATCAACAATGGCATCAAGTACAGTCTTCAACAATTTTAATATCTCTTCTGCTTTTTGGTAGTACTTCTGAACAGGGTCCAAATTTATGTTCTCATGGGATGAAAAATGGAAAAAAGAGGAGACGTTATTAAGAAGTGCTTTGAGCATTGAGATCTCCATCCCACCTGTGTCAATATAATAAGAACACCCATGTTAATATATAAGATTTAGAAAATCTATCTACAAGGGAAGGAACAGAAGAAAAAGAAAACAGATTACTAGTAAAGGAGAGGCATGCATAGCACATAGTTCATATTGACAATGACAAAATGAAAACTGATTTCATATGTAAGTTGAAGCAAAAGGGTAGACCTTTCCAAACACTGGAATTGACATATGAAAAAGGCAACACTAATTTCCACTCTTGCCACAAATTTAATCCTCAGGAAAAGTCTGAACTCAAAAAGATTGCACCAAGGTAAACTGACAAATTTCCAGTGGTACACGGTGCCCATTCTTTAAAAAAATCTCATTGTCAAAATTTTACAATTATTTAATCTCAAATATGCACTTGGTATTAATCATTAATTCATCAAAATTTCCGGATAAGTTGGGTAATCTAATTTGCTCAAGCACACTGAATACGCAACTATGAAGATGAAGCAAGCTAATGCTAATCAACACCTCTGATGAAGCTGCCTATCTGTTTGAAACTGAGGGTCCCTTCATTATTCAATCACGGGCATATAAGATTTCGTCATACATCTAACTGCTTGTAGAAAAGAAATTAGAATGAAATGTATGATATAAAGAAGCAATCAATAGGGTAGAGGCTTATTTGTTTACTTCTAACTGCTTGAAAGGCATACAATATAATTGAAGTCAGAATCAGCATATTCCTGAATAAGCTATCTTGTTATTACATTTTTTAGAAAAATACACATTTTGCTTTACATGTAAAATTCACCAACTTTGGTTTTCTTCTTTATTTCTTTCTAGATTTTTAGTTGGCTTGGCATGTGATTGGAATACTGTGGCCTTCATTCACTTAACTATTAATCTAGAAATTTTCCGAAAAAAACAAAATCTAGAAAAGAAATAAGTACAGCAACAGTTCTAGTAAAACCCCCTATATTGTATTGGTTGTCAAACAAGCATAATCTCAACAAGCGGATCATATTATTGAGGAACACGCCAATATGTATATCTTCAATTCTATTAGTAATAAGAAATAAAAAATAAAGAATGAATGCGCACCTTTATTCACCATAAATACACAACTTTCACACCAAACCAAACTTTCTCAGTTCTGATTCTTCAAATCCATATTCCATAAAAATGGCGAAAAGACTTCTTAACAACCCTTGAAAATCTACGTACACTCACTATCAAGCGATACAACCAAATCTTCGAAATCAAATATCCAAAACTGGTGAACCCTGCAAAAAGAGAAACCGAAAGTCAAAAACTCAAAATATGAGCTAGATATATATTGTAACATAGTTGATGTAATATTGACATTTCAAATCATCAAATTTCTCCTCATGACCTCAAATTTTTTTATGCCTAAACAATTTCCTCACAAATTCATTCTGTCAGCTTTCCTACATGAAGAGACCTAAGTAATGAGCACTTTCCTCATTCTGCAATGCTTCCCTTGTTATCCCATCTAACTATCCACATGGAACATATGGAAAAGATATGACAAACATGCACCAAAGATATCTTCCCTGCTTTTTATTTCCTCCTTTTCCAACCTAACACATAAACTCAGTCTACCGCCTAGGAAGTTTATAAATTCCAATCATCATAAATATGAATGAGGAAAGAATAGTAGTCATTTTCCTATCTAGACTTTTTCCCTAAATACAAAGTCGGATGTCCCTCAAACATGCTGTTGCACCCTTTAGCCTTCCCAGCTCCCATACATTCTGACATGTGTACAACATTTGGGCAAATAATCATTTCCGAATTCCAATTTTCGTTAATCAATTACAGCACCCAACTCCAAATCATAACCATCTCCCACTTCCCACCTCGGATAAAAGCTTCACCAAATCAGTAACCATGATCTAAAGTTAGAAGTCCTCAAGAACCATAAGCCTAGAAGTCTAGAACACTAAAGCATTGATCCTCATACCCAAAATTTTCTACTTTTCACTTTTCAATCTCAAACATGTCTTTTCACACTACCCACCCATCCACAAATACAACTACAAACTCAGCAAAAAGAATACAAACTTTTTCCTATACACTATCTATCTGGGCATGATCATTAATGCAAAAAAAAAAAAAAAAACACTCAAATTTCGAATACAACTCAGTAGACCCAGAAAGGGATTCCATTCCCCGAAACGAAACACACTCCAATTAAGCTCCCACAAAAGCTAAGCACAGTGCAAAAAACCAAAATTGATCAAAATCAAAGCTCAAATGCAGGTCCAGATAGTCAAACAAGCAGTCAAACCAGCAAACCAACCAAAACCAACCACACCACAAACCTCCCCACAATTCAAAACCCCTAAACAGATCAAGCTGAAGATGAAAGCTGAACAAATAAGTAACATAAAAATCGTACCTTGATTTGGGAAAAACGAAAAACCCAGAGAGCAAATGAGGAAGTCAAGGCCAAAGTTGTCAGCTTTCTCCAAAAGGGTATTCACCCAGAAGCGTTTGCCTAATTCTCTCTCCCTGCCCAGTTTTGTGTTTCTGAAAATCTTGTGAAAGAGGGGTTATGCTTTTTTAAGTAACTTTTTCAATTTAGGTTTTTGGAATTGGAAGAGAATTATATAGAGTAGAGTTTAGCTGCTGCTGCTAGTTTTGCCTTAGCTCGTTGGAGACTTAGAGGGGTAGTTTGGTCATTTCGGTTACTGTATTTGCAGCTTGGTTTGGAGAGGTTTTTGACTGGAAATGGAAGTCATTTGGGTAGCCGCCGAAATGGCCGGTTTACCTCTTTTTCGTGCCATTTCTTCTGGTCTCTTTTAAAGAAAATATTTCCTTTTCAATTTGTATTTGGCTATTTTGCAAGTGACAAATACATCCTAATTTTATTTTAACATTATGCGTTCAAGAACAATGATAGAGTCAGAACCGTAGGTTTAGGAGGCCGAAATATAATAAACGTAAAAAGTTATATATAATAATTTTAAATCGTTTGACAAAATTATGTTTTAATTGAAAGTAATATTATTGTTTTTTCATAATCTTAATATTACATGGAAATGAAGCTAGACCTATATAATTATAATCATAACTATCACTACCAGAAATTTCATTTTGGGCGACGATTAAAAAATTTCGTCGGCCAAGAACTTGGGCGACGACAGGTCGTCGGCCAAGACGTCATCGCCAGAAATGCGTCGGCCAAGAACTTGGGCGACGACAGTTCATACCGTCGTCGCCTAAGAGTAATTCTTAGGCAACGATACTAATTTCGTCGCCTAAAATATATTTCTCGTCGCCCAAAAATATTCGTCGCCCAAGATTTAACACCTTAGCCGACGAAAAATTGTTTCGTCGCTTAAGATGTTATAACCTGGGGCGACAAAATTTTTTTCGTCGGCCAAGACATCGTCGCCAGAAGTGCGTCGGCCAAGAACTTGGGCGACGATACTTTTTTTTCGTCGTCTTATACGGTAAGTCCTTGCCCGACGATTTAGCAATTTCGTCGCCTAAGATATATTTAAATTTTTTTACACTTAGGCTTAGATGATATTTTTCCTTTATTTTTTTTCTTTTTTTTGATATTGAAATACTTAGGCTTAGATTCAATATTTTTCCTATATTTTTCATTGATGAACACAGATCATTTTGAATTGAATCATACATTTCAAACCACAACACATCCTATTTACAAGTACCATATCCTTTGCGTTATACAATCTTGAATCATTACATAAACACATTACATAAACACATTACATAAAATAGAAACAAACTCTAGTACAAGAATTTCAGAAAGCGGAATGGATCTGGGAAATGGATTGGGTTGCAGACTTGCAGATGGACGTCGGATCTGGGAAGCGGAAGCGGAATCGATCGATTGAGAGCGAAACCCCTTCAGAAACAGAAAAGCAGAGAGAGAGAGAGAATGGTTAGGGTTCCGAATCTCTGCCTTTTATAATCGCGTTCTTGGGCGACGATTTTACAAAAATCGTCGCCCTGTTTTTTCAAAATCGTCGGCCAAGATAATCTTGGGCGACGAACTTCTAAAATCGTCGCCCAAGATACTATACTTGTGCGACGATTTTCTTTACTATAAATCTCGTCGCCCAAGATAAAGAAAATCGTCGCCCAAGTATAGTATCTTGGCCGACGATTTTTGACGTCGTCGCCTAAGATACTATACTTGGGCGACGATGTTCTTCACTATAAATCTCGTCGCCCAAGATAAAGAAAATCGTCGGGCAAGAGTTCTGTCATAAAATTCAGAATATAGTGATTTTGGTGATCGGAGAAGAGGAACTGAAAACCGACCGTCAGATATGACCAGCATAACAAATTACGTGGGTGGGAAAAAATTCAGCTCCATCGGACAACGACAAGGGCTCAATCCGTCCGGTCAATCGGCGCGGTCAAACCCCTAAACGGACGGAAACGGCTATTCGACCCTCCAAATCACGTAATCTAGCCAGACCTTCAACTGATAATAATTTCCAATCGACGTGACGCTTACGGGGCTATAAAAATTTGGTAAAAAATCCTGTACCCGGGATAGGGCTACCACTAGGTAGAAATAAGAGAAATTCGTTGACCGGAACAACCGGCACCGAAATTTTACCGGAATATCTTCATTTTTCACGGGTTGACGTATTTCACTGTTCCAGTCATATCTTATTTCACAACTTTTTTGCGTTTGAGGCCTCTACGTATACGTTGTCTTCAAAACGAAACTTAAACTCAACACTTGTATAAAAAAGTTATACAACATTAGTACATATAACATGAGTTTGGTGATCGGAGAAGAGGAACTGAAAACCGAAACGTCAGAAATGACCAGCATAACGAATTACGTGGGTGGGCAAAAATTCAGCTCCAACGGACAACGACAAGGACTCGATCCGTCCGGTCAATCGGCGCGGTCAAACCCCTAAACGGACAGAAACGGCTATTCGACCCTCCAAATCATGTAATCTGGCCGGACCTTCAACTGAGAATAGTTTCCAATCGACGAGACGCTGACGGGGCTATAAAAATAAAAAACATTACCTTACAATTTAAATGTGCTTTATTTATTTTAATTATTCGGATTACTCTTGGCCGACGAAAGTAGGGTAATTCGTCGGCCAAAATAATACTTGGGCGACGATTTTTGTTAAATTCGTCGCCCAAGAGTAAAAATAAAAAATCCTGTACAATGAAATTTAAATGTGCTGTATTTATTTTAATTATTCGGATTACTCTTGGCCGACGAAAGTAGGGTAATTCGTCGGCCAAGATAATACTTGGGCGACGATATTTGTTAAATTCGTCGCCCAAGAGTAAAAATAAAAAATCTTGTACAATGAAATTTAAATGTGTTTTATTTTATTTTAATTATTCGGATTACTCTTGACCGACGAAAGTAGGGTAATTCGTCGGCCAAGTAAAAATAAAAAAATAAAATACTTAGGCGACGATATATTTGAGTTTCGTCGCCTAAGGATTAAAAAAACTTAGGCGACGATATAAATATCTTAGGCGACGAAAAATTGTTTCGTCGCCCTAGTTTCTATATTAGGCGACGAAATTTAGCCTTAGGCGACGATTTTATTTTCGTCGCCTAAAGTTGAACTTTAGGCGACGATTTTTTTCCTTGGGCGACGATTTTTTTTTTCGTCGGCCAAGTTTTCTCTTAGGCGACGAAAAAAAAAATCGTTGCCCGGTTTTTTTCATTTCGTCGCCCAAGATCTATTTTCTGGTAGTGTATTTAATCATACTGATAGAATATTATTAATTGATATTTTTTTAAAAACTTTAGAGATGTCAATTATAATAATAACCATATAATCTTACTAATAACATAACATTAATTGACATCTTTCAAAAATAGGGTGCCTCCTAAGCTAGTTCAGCCAGTGTTACAATATAAAGAAAAAATTCTTTTTACTTAAACGATTATGAATTTACCGATTATTAATGCAATCATGTGTTTGAATTCGATTGCTGGTTTGTGATTCAAAAAAAGAAAATGTAATTGAGTAGCATAAAGTCATGTTGGACAGTCTAGCATTCTGTTAGGGGATCAATGGCACTAGTCAAGGATGTAATCATTTGAGATTGTTGAGAATGAATGAATGAATGAAAATAAATAGACAAGACACAAATAATTAGAACTGACAGAAAAGTAGCTATGTTCCATTTTCTTCTTAGATATAATGTATAATTCTTGCTTTGCTGTCCAACAACATGGCAGGGATATCATTTACATGCTCTCTCATTCTTTCGTTCAAAGTCTCAGTCACCACTCACTGTAATTTTTCATACAGGTTAAAAATGAAAGTCCCATTCCAACATCCAAATTTTATAAAAATCTTCCAATTTGTTTCATTTACTTTAAATTTTTTTTTTGAAAATATATCTTAATGCCAAATTTGGAAGTTCACTTTTCTTTAAAGAATTTGGTGGGCAGTAAAAGATCAATTTGGGAGCCCTTTGAATGAAGACCTCTATAATGAGGATTAATTGAAAACTTTTCGATTAATGGTTTAAAAGACTATTTTTCGATCACATTTTGGTATCTTATTCGTTCAGTTTTTAGGTCTATATGAGTAGATCACTTCTACAAAATTTCAACCAAAATTGCGATTGTTAAGGTATTAAACTAGATCAAATTAGTAAACGAATATAATATGTTAAACATGAACCGTTCAAGTTCATAATTAGTAAATCACACTTCAGAATATAGTTGAAAATTTGTAAAAATGATCTACTAATAAATATCTATAAACTAAACGGTAAAGATGTAGATATAAGATCGAAAAATCGATGAATCTGAAAAGTCTTTAACTAGTCCTCGTTATAAAGGTCCTCATTAAAATGGCTCTAACATCAATGATATACTAAAATTTAGCTTTCCTATGTTTTCACTTTTCCGAAATGGCACCAAAAATATCAGACTTTAACAGCCATTTGGATTTTATGCCCTCTGCAATGGAAATAATTTTGATTATTCTTCTTTGCCAAACAAAGCTAGAGAAAGATGGCAGCAGCAAGGGATTCAAATGTCAACTATCTATTCTCAGAAGCTTCTTCGAACTTTGTTTTAGGTGACTCATTCCAACGACTCTTGTTGTCCTGTTAGCTACAATTTCTTGAGGTTTTGGCTCATTGGATGTGCCAAAGGACATTGGTCAACAATCTAATATATTTTTTCCATTTGGATAAAATAAAAAATCTAATATTGTTGTGGAGAATAAACATTATTGAAACAATTTAATTTACTGTATCATACATCCAAAGAGGGATCCTCCTTATGATGCTACTGAACAATCTGTGAATCATTTGACCAAATCTAAAAAGAAGAAAATTCTATAAGCATGATGGAATGTGACAAGCTGACAATAGCTATAACAAATATTCTAGATCACCTAGTGGAGCTGAAGAAAATAAAAGAAGAATAGAATAGAAAGATAAACAGCTCAAAAATGGGGGCCTTATTGGGCATAATTTTGATTCACTTTTATGTTGCCACAGCTATTCACATACAAATTCAATGAAGTTTACAGAACCAAAATGTGAGTAGTTCTATGACTTCTATCTATACCTCTCTACTGTCTAGGCTTTAATTATGAGCATCCTTTTCGTCGGGTCTGCAAAGAATGATTCATGATATTGAACAATAATCTTTATCACTTGGAGTACTCTGTGATTCCAGATAATTTTGTTGTCATGTGAGTTAAAAATGCAGATGGCAGGCATTTTGTTCCATCAACCACCGAGCAAAGGCAGCTTCCGGAGTTTCATAGCGGCTGGAGTTCTGCCTCTGTAACAGTCACATCCACAGGCTTGTATGGATGGACTATCCGTTGTCGGTGTCTCCAGAAAAGCCACAACCCAGAAACTAATAATCCAATAACAAGAACGACCAATATTGATACAACCACCACATGACTCTTCTTCCACCATGTCCTGTGCAATTTCAGAATATCAAAATATCAAGAGGTAATTCTACTTGTGATACTGTTATCTGATGCACCATTACATGATGACATCTTATCAATCATCATTATTCTCAGTGGAATATAACCATTGCATCCTATCTCTTAAAATAGTTTATAAATCATCTACTAGCACTAGATCTCTATGTGATGGAGCATCACTGTCTTATTTATATATGCATGATAATGTAATGTTATCTCAGATGAAGGGAGTGAAATATAAGTTACCGTTTTGCCTTGGGCTCAACCTTCCATCCAACCAATTGATAACTACCAAACATGACGGGAAACTGCAACCTATGTTCAGCAAGCTTGGAAATAATAGCCTGTGGGAAGAGCAAAATTGTCAAGCTAGTAACAAAGTTGGTAGACAGTAGCTGCAATTCTACAGGCTTACTTACCACAGCTGTTGTATTAGAAAGGTACTCGGTAGAATCTGCAGGGGTTATTTCCCATTTAATAATGGAATGATTTCCACTGGGAGAAAAGTTCACCATATTGACCTGAGAACATCCATTCAAATTAGCAACCATAACACTTTATAAAATATCTCCCTACCTGTATATACAGCAGTATTGAACTAGTAGCCAGGAACTATGAAGTAATATCAATCAAATTTAATGGTTTTCCCTGACCTGTGAAGTGCTAACTTCTAATTCCTGAGCTATGAATTCACCAAGTTCTGTAATGTGGGGCTCCAGATCTGAGTAGCTGATGTTCAAAGACATGTCAAATGTTATGTGTCCAATGTGGAGGTCTCCTGTATGTCAAAGTTAACAAGGCAAACTTAATAGACAGTTGTAGAAACAGATCAAAATAGAAGATAGCATGATATGTATTTTTCTCAGAAAAAATGCAGCATAAAATCAAAATTCACATACTGATTTTGAGATTTAGAATTTTGAGCTATAGACTGACATACTCTATCATGAATATGACAGCAACAATACTAATATAAACAAAATTATTTACTTTTCAGGTCAAGAGAAGAATGAGTTATTCACACCAGCCAATGAAAGAACTTGATACTGAAAACATTGGCTGAGCACCATAGTACCAAACCACGTTAAACACTTAAAAATTACTTGAAATTCTGTAACCCGCACTACCTGGAAGAACATATGGCGATCCAGACGGAGCTACTGGAGGCAATGCTTCGGCAGTTGGATTGTTTTCCTCTGAAGTAGGAGGCATTGGTAGAGGTGAAGGAGATACATGAAGTCTTTCCCATAACTCAGAACAATTAGTTTTCCAAAAGCCAATCTTGGAATGCTCACGGTCATACGTTACAAGAGTATTTCAGACAAGAATTCCTACATTAAAAATCATTGATAACATGACAGTTAATTGAAAGTAGAAAGTTAACCGGAAAAGTACTACAAGATATAAGATGTGCAAAACTGAGGAACAGTTGCAAAATCATCTACCTCCCAAAAGTGTAGTTGGATCCTTTCCGTTTTGGAAAATCCCAAGACAATAAGCACCGCGAACTTTTGAATGCTTCATAGTTTAATAGAGTAGAGAAATACTCAATTAGTGACATCAAGCAACCAATGGATACTCACAAGATTGCATGATAAAAGATTACAATTTGTTTGCTACATTTCAAACGCAAGTGTATTCAGGAATAAAGGGGTCGGTTTAACTAAAACCCTAAAAGTTTCAGCCACTTACTCGGAATAAGTAATTTTCAGGAGATAGACCAAACTTTTTCCCATTGCCAAATATCATGTCAACTTGTGGAAAGGTGCTTGAAAGTTTGGACACATCACTGAATTAAAATCGAGAAAATTATTAATTGCATAAAGGCAAGTGATGTAGGACAATCAATTAAGTTCTCAGTTTCCAATAATATGTGATACCTTCCATCAGTAGCAAAGCATATATCATTATAGTTGGGATCAGGGCCACTGATCTGTTTGAGTGAATTAAGTTCCTTCATGATCTACATGCACATTCAAGGAGGAGAAGAAAACAGAAATTAGGTTAGAGGCTGAGATCTTGACAGTACTATAGACGTGCAGCTTAGGTATGAGGAATAAATGAAAGAACTAAACCTAGGAACATAAAAAATATATACAGAAAGGAAATTTTTAGGAAACAATGCCAAAAATTCATATGCAGTTAAGGAGCTGCAAATTCTTCTACCCTAACTACGACTTAGATGTACCACTGAACTTCTAATTGGTCATACATATCATTGATTCTATTATATTCACAATTTATTACCATCTGTCCTCATTGGAAATTCTAGAAGACCATTTGCACAACAAAATAAATATTCAAGAGGAGTATATCACTTCAAAAAGCTGATAGTAGTGGATAAAGTTAAGCATTGCCAGAATATCATATTATATGGTATTGTAAAAAGCTTAAAGCGCTATTTAAGTCCTAAACTCTGAAAGTAATTAACAAGGGCAGAAGAGAATCTTACAGCCTCTTTAAATGCTAGAAATGCTTCTTCCGGGAGGTACGCGTACGTTGTGCCACTATCCAGGACTGTTCCCTGTTTTCCGTCAAAAATGCTTGGATTCAGCTGCAACTGCTTCCCAGCTACATGTATCTCCTTCAAATCAATATTGTAGTATGGACTGTTGCCATCCCGAAACTAGAGTAAATGTGTGAGATGTATAGATTGTATTTCTTTTATCAAATTGGACATGCTGCACTACATGTGCGAGAGACAAAATTTTCTAAACAACACACCTTCGTCCAGGGTTTGATTGTGTAAAGACCATCTCTTCAGGAGCTGAAATCCCACCAAGAACCATTGCACCTCCACCAATATCCATCCCACCATAACACAACGAGAACGAATCACTAATCACACCCTTCTCCACAAGCTGATCCACCACACTCAAATCCCCACGTCCCAATCCCATTATCCCATCAGCCGGCTGGCTAAACAGGTCACCGGTCTCCACATTCTCACACCCGAAAACTGCCCTCTGAGGCTTGAGATCACTCCGGTTCCCAAACGATATAACATCCTCCCCCAACACACCACTACTACTGCTCATTTCGGCATACTGCCTCTCATATATACAGTTCACCCTCTCACTGTCACAAGAGCAATCTATATTGCACTTCACAGCTTGATACGTGCTCGACGATTCCGGATCAAACTTAGGATCCTAATCAAACACATTCCAAATTCACAACATCAACACCTAAACGAAACCTAAATTCTACAATCTAATAATACCAAGTCCAATACAGCAAAATGAAATTGAGCTTTTGATTTAGAATTTCAGATAGTATTACCTGGTGTCTACCGCACTGTTGACAAGAAGCGCAAGGCACATAGGTGACGGTGCTGCCAGTATCAACAATCAGAGCGAACATCTGCGGCGGCGTTCCGATCCACAGCCGCGTCGTATAGTACCTAATCCAAAAAAACGACACCAATTCGAATCCGAAGTTCGAAAAACCTAGAAATTAAACGACGACGGAGGAACGTACCCGTTGCGGAGGAGATCGTCGTAGAGACTCATCCTGGCGTTGGGGCGCTGAGGCGACTTGGATCCCTGCAGGTGACGACGCGAATTGAACGTCGTCGGAGAAGAGGGGGAGGAGGAATCGGGAGTGGAGTGGTAGAGAGGTAGCACCATCGCGGGGACCGGAAGTGAGTGAAGAAGAAGAGCAGGGATGCTCGGATTGGCCGAGACATGGATGAAATCGATAACGAAGGTTACGAAGACGGTGAAGAGGACGGTGAGGTACGCCGGTGAAGCCTCCTCCGCCATTTGAACCGGAGCCGGAGATGGTTTCAGTTTCAGATCGGAAATGAGAACAGAGATGAGAGCTGAGAGGAGCTTTGAGCAAGGAAGAAGAAACCAAAGCTCTTATTTCGTTGCTCACCAAATTTCATATTCAAAACAAAAATATTTTTCCAATTTTATTTTTTATTTTTGAAGTAGACCTGCTACTGCTAGGTTGCTTGCGCATGCAGGAGGTTACGAATACGACCCACGAAAACAAGTTATAGTGTTTGAGCGATCAAAATAACAAATTCAAACATAAATTTTCAGAAAACATATGGCAGCATTTGGCAAAATTTTCACTTAGAACCTGTGTAATTTGGTTCATGATTTCTATCAGAACTCCATCTTTACAAAAAATATTCTGACCTAAAGATAGTTGGGTCTGGAGTGGGATAGCAACTGCTGAGGAGCAAGGCGTATCAAAAATACAAGTCCTGATGGGAAAGTGTTGGTTAGCAGACACGAGTGTCTCACTGTATCGGAAATTTCACACCGTCGTAGCGAGGAGTCTACAACAGTGGTGTGAGGATTACATGTATGGTTGGTGTTGAGGCTGCAACTGAGTACCAATGTAGCTGCTGTAAGTGGGTAGTGGAGCGGCGTTATATGAGGTTGAGCCAGCTCTCTCTTCTGGGGCGTAGTAATATAGCCTTTGGTCACTACTAGCTTGTGAAGCATAAGCCGGCTGAGTTGGTGCTTGAGGTGCTTGATAATCATAGGTGCGTGGACCGGCAAGACCATACCTCTCTGACATCCCGGTGTATGCTGGCCTCTCACCATAAGCAGGTTGCCCATGCCTACCAACAGTGGGGGACGAGGCAATAAGGAGACCAGGCCCACCACGGTATCCATGCCATCTTCCGGTGGCTTTTTGCTTCTTTGGAAGTTGTTGGCGTTTACCAGAATCACCACTTCGCTTCCTGTCAGCTCTGGATCTCTCTAGTTGAACAAGCCTCTTCTGCAGTGGATCAAGGGGGTACTCTGCTTCAAGCTTGTACTCTTGAACACACCCAACAACAGCCTTCAGACCAGAAAGCTCCTTTGCATTAACATCCTCCTACAATTTATAAGAGACCATCAGTAAAGTAGTACTGTAAAACATCTGGTCATTTGGTCGACTTAAATCTACCTGTGCATCTCCATTGCTGTCGCCTTGTGAATTTCTCCTCAGTTCTTTCAAATATGTCTTCAAGAGTGGCACAGGGGGGAAACTTTCAGTAAGTTCGAAGGCATGAATAAAGTGCACAGCATCAATTTGTTTCCCAATTCTGATAATTGATTCAACAAGACCTGTAGAAAGTAATTAAGTATAAAACAAACCTTGCATCCAAAATATATAATTAAGCTTAACCGACAATCAGCAGTCTTTATTTATTAACCAATTTTGCTAACTACTTGGGGAACATTTTATGGAAACAGTGCTTAGCCTCCAGACTGCATCAGGTCACAGTTAAATTAAAGATGACCAACCTGGCATTTTGTGTGTTAAACCAAGGGAGCGGCAGAGCTCAGGTGTCTGCCTGCGGTGAGTAACTGCTGCAAGAACAACCTTGCAGAGTTCTTCTTCATCAAACTCAGATCCAATCCTAAAAGTTGCAAGAAGCTGCAAGAATGCATCTGCTTCCAATGAATTTCCATTAGCAGCATCAGTACCTCCACTAAACAACTTAGGCCCCCACTCATCAGCAATTGCTTTGGCTTGCTGCTTGGTCTCAGGGTTCAGAAAGTGATCAGCACATGGATCAGCCTTTGCAACTAAGGTAGCCAAGGCTTCCACAAGCATGACACAGGATCTACGCTTGCCCCGAAGGACAGGATCCTTCTTACCCTCTGGTTTGTTAGTTTCATCAAGAGGGTAAAAACCATCCAGTGAATCCAGCACCAATTGCGCTGGTTCACTTGCACTTTCTAGTGCAATAGTAAGTTCTTGACGACCAACATTTTGTTTTTTAAGATTGTCAACAATATAATTCAGAAGCCCTTTGGCATCCATCTGCTCACAAAATTGCCTCAGTTCTGGGCGTGGCTTAATGTCACTAGCCATACCCTTAGCATTATCACCTTTTTTAGTAGGTATATCTTCCTGTGGTGAATTTGTATCACCAAGTGAGCTGCTTACCTTGCTGTCTTTGTTATTCCCATCATTCAACGGTTCCATAGTTTTTGGCTGGTGAATGTCTCGTGCCTCTGCAATAGCAGCAACCGCCGCATCTTTTAGCTCCTGCACCCGACCCAGCAGGTCTTGCTCTTTAGCAATAACAGTAGCTTCTCTCTCCACAAGCAAAGCACAGGTTTCAGCTTCCCGCTCCTCAAATTTCTTCTCCTCGGCTTCTAGCTCTTCAGATTGTTTCTTCAATGTCAATTCAAGGTTGCGGAAATGCTCTTCAACTTCTGTCCACTGGACTCTGTCCTCAGCAGTATGATTATGAGCATTTAGTTCCAGTAATGCCTTACCAAGCTGATCTATCAGGGACTGAGATGCCTCATTTGCCACCACTTGCTCTGCATTAGCCATTATTACTGCAAATGTACGTTTCAGTTCAGTAAGACCAAAACTGTTTAAGCAACGCTTATAGAACTGATTCAACCAATGAAAGAAGGTCAAGGTTCACTCTATGTTGGCAAATATAATCAAGTATGGAACTGCTCTGTCGGTCAACATAATGGGCATTCCAAAAACATTCAAAAAGAAGGTACAATAAACTCAATATGATGCATGCTATCTTAGATTTAGACGAATTGACATGCAACTTGACCCAAATAAACTGATTTCAAGATGAAAACCGGAAATTCTTGGCACTGAAAGGAAGAAATAACACCAAGAAACTCATGAAAAGCTTCACCAAGGAAGGTGTCCATTGACTCAAATTTAGGTGGAAACACTTGGGAGTCGGGACTAACTCAGAACTTACAAAAAAATGTGTCAATCCAAGTGTACCTCCATGGTGTGCCCTCAAAAAAGAATAGGTTAGTCATGTTTAAAGGACCGGTTGAAGTAAGGCAAGTCTTGACCCCTGTCAATTGACTTTCGCTCAATAGACAAGTTCATCGAAGGACTCAATCAATAACCAACTATACTAGCACACAGTTAATCAACACTAACGATACTTTTAGAGAAAATTGTAAAAGGAGGATAACACCTAGAGTTAATAACTTTAGATCTCAATTATCATCTCAATCTTGAAGCCCTAAGATGTTTTTAAGTTAGAATCTCCATCTCTTTCTCATTGTGACTATTATTGAGATTGGCCTAATTAAACTCGTTTCCATGACTAAAGTAGTCCTTTTCCCCTTGATTTTTCATTACACAAATAAGATTCATTTACGATCTTTCTTTTTCTCTTTGTAGTTGCATAACCGAAATCCAGTTCAGCAAGCAAACACGACAACCTAACTGCCAATCTGCAACCCAATCCTGAATCCTCCATACAAAATGCATCACTCCCTTCCTACAGATACAAGCATTGTTCACTATACCTTTCTCAGCACAACTTCTATCTGTAAATGCATTAGCTCAATTCCTAAATTCTACACTAAACTACAATCTCCGGTCCAATAAACAATCGTTGCCATTAAACATTGTTCAGCCGAGCAATAATGTCACTAATATTGGTCTCTCGTATGCCTCTATAACAAACATTACAACACACAATTCAAAACCTAATTCAAATAGCATTCAACACCTAATTCAAATCAAAATTGAGGCAATAACATGTTTGGTCTTCATCGATTTCAATTCCAAATTACAATATGCATGAAACTGCAGGGCATTCATTACAAAACCTAATTCCAAAAACCCAAGCTCACTGATCAATCGTTATTTTCACTATCAAAGAATCAAAGAAAACAATCAAACCTAGGTCTCCAACAAAACCTCAGACCTCTAATCCATGCAAAGATTGAAAAAGAATCAAAATTAACAAAAATGAACAATAAGGAAAGATCAAAAGGAAGTATTACCGCACCTTGAGAAGAACAAGCACTGAGAATTTACAGAGTCTCCGGCGCCGAAGCCAAAAACGAGAGGAGACCCAGAAACGAGCAGCTGAATTTGAGAAATGGGTAAGGATCAAAATGTAATTAGAGGTAGATGAGTGAGTGGGATTTTTCTGGGGAGTGAGGTTTGGTGTTATAGGCAGCAAGGGAATGAACCAACCGTTTGAGATTCTGATTGGGAAGTCCAAAGACTCCAATGGCCCAACCAGTTCAGTTCGGGTCGTATTGACCCGGCTCGGCCCAGGTTGACTTGATTCAAAGGGATATTCCATTTGATAAATAAAAGAAAAATGCTTACTTAAAGGAATTGGAATGAATCTGGTGGAAGCTTTCATGCGATTACTAACACGTCAAGGAATCTGAGCTGGTGTGTGTCTCACTCTTCAACCTCTTCTCATAGTATGAGACTCGTACACTGTTTTGCGGTTTTCTTCTTCTCAATGCTACGTACTTAATTTCCTCGGTGTCTGTAGTTGACAGCTTGCTTAGGGGGACTGTACGTTTCGATCAGTTTCTCGAAACCAAGAGTTTGTTCTTACTTTAATCGAATAAATATTCGAGGGAAGACTTGAAGCATTGACCTGTGGGCACTTGCTACCAACTAGCTGCTGCAGATCTGTCCTCAAATACATTGCAGGTCTTTCTTCAAACACATTGGAGGTTTCCTTATTCAGGGTAAGTGAAAGTGCTTTCTCACTTTTTGTCAGTAGCTATTGACACAAGTCTTCAGGACCTTTTTCGGATGTAGTCCTTATATTGCTTGGTGTTTTATTGACAAGCTTGGAGTTGTTGCTAATCTGTCTTTGGCATGTGTTCTATATATTCAGGATGATGCGTGTAACTGAGAATTCGTGATTTAGCAGAAAATGTTTCTCAAGGTGTGACGTTGTAAAGGGGATATGGAAAGTTATGTAGGAGCAATGAGATCTTATTGCCGAGTTTTGGATGAAAAGATACTATTAATCAAGCGGAATAAGATACTTATTCTGTGTGCTATCGCTCTCTCATTAGACCCTCTGTTCTGTTATATCCTGATCGTTCATGATTGTTGAGATATAAATCCCTTTATCGGAATATGGGACATTGTTTGTGGATTTATAAGAGTTTAAGTCACTTCATCCAGTGGCAATTGATTTTAGATGTGAACCCCAGACTATTTTATCATGATATCAGAGTGGGTTACCCAAGTCCACGTGTGAAGCCTAAAGGCCACACAAACTTCACGTTACCTCAAATGTTGTCTACGTGTTAGGCTTGAAAATTCGTCACACGTGCGGGGACGTGTTGAGATATAAATCCCACATCAAGAATACATGTCACTCCATCCATTGCCAATTGGTTTTGGATGTGAACCTCAGACTACTTTATCAATGATGACAAGAAGTGCCTTGATTTGGACAGATCTTTGCGTACCATAGCTATTGTTTCAATTCTGTGCTACCATTTTATTTTTCGATTTGAAATCTGGTATAAGCTATGAGATGGAAACTTCTTTTCAAGCATTTTCTACACAGGACTTTTGGGTTGTAAATTACCAGTATGTTGAATATTCTCATGTTGCTGTATCTTTTGGGTTGGAAATTCATCTACATTGTCATCCTGAGTTTACAATATTTGATATGTTCTTGTCTTTTCTTTTGCTGCTTATGAACTGCTTCATTATTTGATTTCATCTGTTACGTTCGTGCATTTTTTGTATCACCAGCTCTACTTCAGGTATACTTTTATTGTTCATAGTTTGATAACAGCATGCTGTGGACTAATGAACTCGTTCTGAAATGTTCCGGGTGCTAATTTTTGCTATCATTCCAAAACTGAACAACTTGAGGGTTTAAAAAGCAACGAGGTCATTGAATTTTATATTTATCTTTCAATACGTGCTGAGGTTTCTTCGTATTTGCTCCTTGTTGAAAAAAGATCTGGGGGCTTCTGGCATCCTGGCTAAATCTTCTTGGGCTAATCTCTTCTTTTTTATGCTTGCCAGCCATGTAAGTTATTTTGATGTAATCAGTGAACTTCTACTTGAAAAGGCTTGCACATTTTTATGTTTATGAGAAGTTGTAGTTTTGTACGACGTTGCTAGCATAAGGAACTCGGAAGTTATAAGAAACATGAGAATGACTTGTGCACTCAGTTCCTTATAATTCCTAATTCCCAATAACTGTTACTCAGAGTTAAAGCAACTTATTCAGTTTCAGATTTCTGTCCATCAAGTGCTAATTTACCATTGTTAATTTTCCTTCAAGATCATTGGAGCGTTTTGGTACTTGTTTTCGATAGAAAGGAAAGCAACTTGCTGGATAGAAGCCTGCAGTCATGTTGGTGTTCATTGTTCTTTATATTGCAATGATACAAACAAAGCTAGCCCATATCTTAACGATTATTGCTCTAAAAATTCCACATCTTTTGATTTTGGAATATATGTTGATGCCCTTGCATCTGGAGTTGTGGATTCAGCGGATATTGTACAAAGGATTTCTGACTGTTTCTGGTGGGGGCTGCAAAATCTGAGGTGCACATGTTTGATCCTTGCACTGAGTCAACTATAGTTTAGAAGTACCTTCTGTTAAACAAAACCATAGAACAAAGTTAGGAACTCAGGTTTTTGTTCTTGTTTATTTGTTACAACTTATAAATGAGTATAGTAGCTAGTAGAGATACACCTTGTCTGCTTTTTACATATTTCAAATTTACATTGTGCAGCTCTCTTGGTCAAGGCCTCAAAACAAGTACCTATGTGTGGGAAATCTACTTCTCCATCTTCATCTTAATTTCTGGTCTGCTATCATTTGCATTTCTTATTGGAAATGTGCAGGTTGGTGCTAAAACAATTATTTCAAGCTTTTGGTTATCTAGGAAATATGCCAACACTGTTTTCATATACTTCTTAGGTCCTTTAAGATCTGATGAACTGTTTTCCTCTGCCAAACAGGCATATTTGCTGTCGGAAGTTGCGAAATTGGAGGAAAGGAGAGTAAGAGTTGAGCAAATGAGATTGAAGAGGCAAGAGATGGAGTCATGGAGGCCTTTCCTTTCCTTCCCTGATAATCTTAGGGAGCAGATCTTGCAAAACATTGAATGCAAATTACAAGAAAATATACTAGTTGATGTGCACAATTTTCTTCCCATCTATCCATTGACCTCAGAAAAAATACAATACGACATCTTGGCATGGATTTATTTAAGAAGGTGAGTTATTATATTCCTACTTTGTTATTCTATGGATTGGAAGTTGTGTGATGCTTTCATTTGATATCATTCTGTTTTGTCTACTACTCGATTTCACAAAAGGAAGGTTGTGCATTTCCATCAGGAAGGCAGGGAGTTCTACATTGCTGAGGTCTATCTAGTAAACTGATTTTATGAACCGAGTTACTAGTGTTAGGTTAACACTTGCTTTTTTTTATTGCATTTCATTTGAAGTGCCAGCGTTTGACAAATGGGATAGGCGACTGCTGGATGCAATGTGTGATAGTCCCAAGCCAGTAATCTATACAGAGGAAAGTTACATTTTTCAGGAGAGAGGGACTGTGGATGCAATGCACTTCATTGCTCTAGGAAGGTTAATGAGACTAACAACTTATGGTGCAACAACTGAGGCATTCTTGTACAGATACCTTGGCTATGGTGACTACTGTGGTGAAGAGCTCATCTCCTGGGCATTTGATCCCCACTCGTCACCTAGTGAACTTCCCTCATCCATCGCAACTGTCCAGTCTCTAAGTAAAGTTCTGGCACTTGTTTTAAAAGCAGATGACTTGAAGCTCATAGCCTCCCAATTCCGGCACCTTCATGACATTCACCATGCCCGCCACACATTCTGGGTTCACTCAAATCAATGGAGAATGTGGGCAGCTTGTTACATACAAGGAGTGTGGCGCCGTTATTGCAAGATGAAACTTGAGAAGTCTTTGGAACAGCAGAATGGAAGGTTGAAAGAAGCACTGGCAAAGGATGGGACTAGCTCCTCAAGTCTAGGTGACAACATATAATGTCTGACCCTTAGCAACCAATGTACTTATTTCCTGTACGGTTTTATGGTGTGCCAAAGCCAGTAAGATTGCTTTCTCTTGAACTGAAACTCTACACTTGAATATCAGCAGTCAAAGGAACACTATGCTTGATACTTGTAACAAGACTGATTGCTATTACCCTTGTTCTAAGGTTAATTACTCAGCATGCTTCAAATTTTAATACATTCGTAAGTGAAGTGTTAAAACTAAACTGTTGTTGTGACAAACATCACTTATCAGAAGAGAGACCTCGAAATTTATTGAGACTCAAAAGCACGAAGAGAATAAACCGTTATCATATGGATGATCATATATTCATCTTATAGTGGCAGAGCCTTGGAAGCGCCTTCATGATCATTGAAGTACAGACTACAGAGTAGCCTGTTGGAAGGTGGAATCTAATTGTTTGATTTTCTTAACTTCGGTTCAAGCCAAAAGGATATTTCTTTGATGATATAAATCCAGTACATTGTGTCCAAGGCCGATATCAATCATGTCGACTACTTTAACATGTATTGGCTAGAACAAGCATCAGCAGCATGACCAGCTTCTCTAATCTAGCCTCATCTACTCTCTGAATGCAACACAACTATATTACAGAAGAAACACTGAGCTTATGTTTCTTAATCAGGAAAAGCTGTGGAGAGGCAATAGTATACAGCACAATTCTCTTGCCACTGATTTTTGTTTTGATGATTACTCAGTTCAGTGCGTCTGTGACACTCTTTGATTTGCACCACCTTGGAAGGGTGATACCCTGGAAAACAAGGTAGACTATAAACGCCGCATATCCAGCAGTAAAAGCACACACAACAGAGCCAAACAACACCCCGTTCACTTCATTGGAGAAGAAGTCCAGCAACAGATAGCCATTGATCACCATCACCAGTGCAGCCACAAGCCATGCAACCATCTTCACAGAAAATAAACAACAAGATGTGAGCAACTAAACCATTACTTTGCTTAATTCTAAATCATAAATTAAAGAGAGAGAGAGAGAGAGAGAGAGAGAGAGAGAGAGAGAGAGAGATTACTAGCTGATAGTTATACAAGGAACTAAGAACACACAGCATAATCAAAACGTGATATCAGATACAAATGCAGTCAGAAAGCTGATACATACTCCATTTCAGAATGTCCAATAGATTGACAAAGTTTCTTTTTTAAAACCATGGAGACTAATAACTGTAAACTGGGTAAAGAGAACGACACTCAACAAAGCATTGCAGAACAATTAATTCAGTTAAAATGCTGTTCTATGCAGCACATAGTTTTTGGCTTAGAACATCAGCAGATAACAACAAGTAGGAGTATATCACATGGTTACAATTCTGGTCACTTGGAGTTCTGGTGATACAAACAGGAAGCAAACAGAGCACAAGGCACCATCCTTACATACACTCGTATAAAAATGGGGAAAAACAGACGGTCTTAATTTGATTGAATTTGGATAGGCAAAAAAATCATGAGGCATCATTGTTCAAACAAAACCTATAAAAGAGTTGAAATGCAAATGCATTGGTAAATGCAAGCATACCTTGAGAACATTTCCAATCTTGAAGGATCCCATGATTCGCTCGCTGGACACCAAGAAAAGCAAGGGAATCAAGGCAAAAGGAATCTGAATTGACTGAAGCACATTAAGCCACTCATTCAAAACATCCAATGTATCCTCAGATGTATCAAACACAAGAGCAACAATCATAGTTGGAATGATTGCGCAGCTTCGTGTGATCAATGCCCTCATCCATTTCTTCAATCTCAAATTTAAGAAACCTCCCATGATGAACTGCCCTGCGTAGGTACCTGTAATAGTACTACTCTGGCCAGCAGCTAATAATCCAATAGCCCAAATATAGAGAATAGGGAACACACCACCCCCATACTTCTCTTCCAGATACTGCCCTGCATTCACAAGGCCTATACTATCCGCCAGTGGGGTACCATAAAATCCCTTGGCAAACACAGTGGTGACAAAGAGATTGATAACAAAGGAGATAACAAGAGCGATGGTGGACTCAATGCTGTAGTAATTCAGAGCTTCCTGAACTCGACCTTTCTTACTGTGATCGATATCTCTAGACTGTACAAGAGCCGAGTGCAAGAACACATTGTGAGGCATGATAATGCACCCCACAACTCCAACAGCCTGCTTGATTGTCCTGGAGCTAAGTTTCGGAATCAGAATACCTACAAAAAAGATCCCAATGACAGTGAATCAGACAAACTTCTATCTAAAAGCGATCCCATTTTCTGAAAAAAAAGAACGTGTAGAATTCCACACCAAGCAGAAGTTCAGTGCCACTAGGCTTTGCTTCACCAAACATCCACGCAAACGAGAGCGCCATCGTTGCAATAAGAACAGCAAAAACTGCTTCCAGTTTCCTCACACCATAGTTCTCCAAAAGTAGAAAGATAAAACTGTAAAATTTCAACAACAATCATATCAAATTTTTTTTTTTGGACATAATATCAAGTTAACAACGCCAAGATAGTCACATTTTCCAAGACCATGCACAAAAATAAAGAAAACTCAGACCTTATCCTAGAAAGATCAGTCAACAAGATCGTATATATCTGTTCTGCTACAAAAAAATTTAAAAACCAAAATGAAAAAAAAAAAAAAAACAGAGTTCAACTCTTCCTGGAGCCAAGAATCGAGGACAAGCCATACAAATTTGACTATCAACCAAAAACCAACTCTTGCAACAAAAAAAAAATAGAGACAGACAATTCATAAAAAAAAAAAAAACCAAACCAACTGAGATCAAACAACAACATAGTACACTGTACATACCAATCCAACGCGGTGATGACGACACCGGCCCAAAGTGGCAAGGCCCCATTACTCAAAATCTTAATAGCAATCGCACTTCCAATAACCTCCTGAATATCCGCCCCAATAAGCGCGAACTCAGCCATGACCCACAGCACATATCCCGCCCATCTCGGATACTCCTCCCTACACAGCTCCGCCAGGTGTCTCCCCGTCGCCACTCCCAGCCTCGCCGACAAAAGCTGCACCAGCAGCCCCATGACCGTCGCCCACATCAGCAACCACAGCAGCGAGTTTCCCGCGATCGCTCCCGCCTGAAGATCCCCCTCCAAGTTTCCCGGGTCTAGAAACGCTATGCTCATCAGGAACCCCGGACCGGTGAACAGCCAGAGCTTCTTCCATGAAAACGGCGGCGTCTTGGAACCGTCGTCGTCGCTGGCTTCGGCGTCGTTTATGACGATGTGGACTTTGTCGTCTGAGTCGTAGGCTGTCTCTTCTAGGTCGTCGTGGTCGGAGGAGTCGTTGGTGTCGAGGAGGAGCCGCTGGTGGTGCTCCTGTGGCGTCATCGTCGGAGATTGTATTGTCTAATGGTGAGTTTACGGTGGAGTGTCACGGCGGCGTTTCTGAGCTTTTTCACGACTCTGGAGAGAAATGAAGGTCGGAGCTAAACTACCAGTGTCCCTCTCTTGCTTTATTCTCTTCCTCTCTTTTTTTTTTTCTTTTTCTTTTTAATTTTTAAAATTGTGCGAATGTGTGACTGGCACGTGCAGAGGTTAACTGATTTTGGCGACTAGGAAGTTTGTATACACATTGTTTTGCTTGGTGGAACGGTAGATCATGGATTTTCTTTTTTTTGGTAAACAATTTTAGGTTAAGGTAAAGATCGAGCAAGTGTAATTGCATCTAAAGCATCGATTATTCTTACTGTTGTTGACTGACAAATACATCTAACTTACAAAATAATAGTATATAGCAATAAATAGCATCAAAACTGAAAACTTGTCTATCAGTTTGTCATAAGTTAGGTTTATATGACATTATTTTTCACCGTATGGTTATGTGTGAGGAAATGCATGAAAAATGTTTATCGTAAGATTATAAAATGTAATGAGAACCACATGATAAAAAGAAGTTTGAATTGAATAGTTCAAATTCAATCCCCAAACTATGCAAATTTGTACCACAACCAAATCTAACTAATTAAGACTAGTTACAAATTTACAGGCTATATGAACTGATTAATGAAATCATTATGAGAGTAATCTTCACCTGGGTCACGAGATTGCACCACATGCTGCATGTTTGTAGTTGTTTTTCTTTCTTTTCGATGATGCATTGATGCCATTATACCATTATTCTATCTTCAATCTGATTCTCAACTACACCCTTTACATACCCTCTTGTTTTGTTTTTGTCTTAAGTTCATCAACTCCCTTGATGGTCAAGCAATAACAACTTTCATATACAGCAACACAAGATAGGGTTATATAATGACACCGCAACCACAGCGATTGGCCGCACAACACACCCAAGTGGAATCGGAAGTGCTAAACGGATGCCGTGTTATCCCAAAATTCTCTGTAACAAGCAACGCCAAGTGTGTGGTGGCTGCACGCCAACTGACGGTTTTGTTGTGGAGGACTCGTGCCTGCGTGTGACACCAAAACGCGGGAACGACAACCAACTTGAAATTCTTTACGGTTTCCTTTTTAAATTTTCCGGTGTCCGTACGCACGAGGAATGCCATCATTATTGACGTCAGCAGGTTTCTGATTATGGATAGTGGTGTCGTTTTTGTACCGTGCTTCAGGCCAAAAGAGGAAGTTTCCCTCTCGGGTTTGTGTCGTTTTGATACAACCATGAATCATGCAGGTTTTTGTCTTTTATTTATTTCAAAATTCCTTGTTATTTTTATTTTATTTTATAAGACAAAATGCATGGAATAAGTTTTGGACCACAGTTTTAACACATCCAACCGTGGTGAGCTAGTTGAAAGCTAAGTAATTGAAGCAGAGATGAAGGAAGAAGTAGATAAGAGAAAGAGAGATAGAAAACGTAAAAGACAGAATGAGTAATGATTTTTTACTGACTTGAAGTGAATAATACATTTTGAAGAGCTTTTATACTATTCTAAAATAACCATATCAACCTATTACCTATTATACTCTTAACATCCCCCCTCAAACATGAGTTTGGGTACCAAACTTGTGTTTGCAGAATTGCAGCAACAACAAAAGATTAGAAACTCAGAATTCAAGTGCAGCAAAACATATGTAAACATATCTGCCAACAAGTTGCATCTAGCTGCTCCTCAGAGTGGTTGTAAATATATGTGAGCTGTGACAAACATGCCCTTGATGAAGATAGAAGACCAAGTACGTAATTACTTTAACCAGGAGGAATGAGTGGCATATACTGAGAACAGCTGATATATGGCAAGAAGGCACATAGACCTGGCTGAAAGGAGAAGGAATTAGTCTCAACTTGAGGTTGTATGTAGTAACAGCTTTTAGCAGAATGACCTCTCTTCTTGCAAATTTGGCACTTGATGAATGAACTTGATCCAATGTTTTGAAACTGAGATTTTCTTTGGTAACAATTGTATGCATAGTGTCCTCGTTTGCCACAAAATCTGCACACAATAGAGCCACAAAAACCTTGATTTTCATTGCTGAAGTGTGGTATTGAATTCCCACTGAAGTGCATGTTGTTCATATCATGCTTATCATATTTCCTATTGTTGGAGTAGCTAAAAGTATTGTTGTGACCAACACAAGAAGAAGTTGGAGTAGATGAAGAATGCAACTCATGTCCATAGCTTTGCATTTGTGGCACATAATTCAACAAATAACCAGTGGTAGGTGAGAGAGAACTTGTTCTTGCAGTCATTCTTGTAGATGCGGATACATAGCCAATTTGAGAAATAGAACTAGCTGGAGGTATATGTGGATTCCCAGTCATTGCAGAAGAAGGAGGAGCATGGCCAATATGAGTAGTGGAGCTAGAATATAAGGAACCAGATGCATCATACATGTCTTTTGGGAGACTAGAGCCACCGATTTGAGTTCCTTGTGATATACAATTTCCACTTCTGAAACGATCAGCATGAGCCACCATCTCAATCTTTGATCTCTCAAGAATGGACTTCACATTTTGTTCAATCTCGTATTCAGCAATCAATAAAAGAGATCTTAATTCCGCCATTGAAACAGAGGAAGTAAGTGTTTTTATTCTTATAATAGTTTTCATGGTAGCATATTCAAAGGGCAAACCATGAAGAACTGAGTCTATTATATCTTCATCAGACACAAAAACTCCAGCTACAGAAAGTCGATCCCTTATAGTTTTAAACCGGTCCATATACTTGTCAATACTATCATTACCTTTCTGAATTTGCTGCATAGAGATCTTGAGCTCGTAAGCTTTGTATTTCGAAAGCTTACCATATCTCTCCTCAAGCGAAAACCAAACTTCTTTTGATGATTTACTCCCAACAATGAATGAAAGAGCATTAGATGACAAAGTAGACGCTAGTAAAGTAATTAAAGCAGAGTCATTCTTCCTCCAATCCTTGAACTCTTGCGTAAGCTCTGAGGTAATATCACCCTCTTTTGTTGTTTTGTATTGCAAAGGACACTGAATGGACCCATCAATGTATCCCATTAGATCACACCCTACCAACATTGACTCTAGCATGAATCTCCAAGTGACATAGTTAGTATCATCTAACTGTAGATTGATGAGTTTGCAGAAGTTTGAAAGGAGATAATTGTCCAACTTATTGGTATTCATGGTTTACAAAACGGATGCTCTGATCAACTCTAGTCAAATACCAATACTTCAGTTCTAGACAAAAGTTCCACTATGCTGCAATTATTTATCCAAGAAATCAATTTTCAAAGAACAAAGCTCCCTTCATTCTTCACAGAATATACTTCTCCCTTTCTATTTTATTTGGCAATCTTCAACCACAGACAAAAAAATCAACCAACCAAAGACGTCACACTCTAATTAGATTATCACCGATTGCCAACTATCAACCAAATTCTAGAGCCAAATCATATCAAATAAGACTTCTGAACCAAAATCCCCAAAATTTAGGGTTTTTTTTTTTTACTTTTCGCCAATCTTTGACAAATCCATTAATAACTTGCTTCAACCAGCAGTAGAGTACTCAAAACACAAATCCGAAGCTTCGATGTATGAATTCACAGCCAAACAACAAGGATCTTCACAACTTCAAATCGGACCAGAAAAGCAAATTTTCTAAAAATTGATGAGAAACACTTATCTGAGTGTGAGACAAGCTCTATCTGAGCTAATATGAAGGAGAATCGTCACTGTTGTTGCTCCAAAATCGCAACCAAGGCTCTTGATACCATGAAAGCTAAGTAATTGAAGCAGAGATGAAGGAAGAAGGAGATAAGAGAAAGAGAGATAGAAAACGTAAAAGACAGAATGAGTAATGATTTTTTACTGACTTGAAGTGAATAATACATTTTGAAGAGCTTTTATACTATTCTAAAATAACCATATCAACCTATTACCTATTATACTCTTAACACTAGTGACGTGTTTATGCCAAGAATTGAACCTAACATGTCATTTTCAAATATTCAAATTGCTCAGTTTCGTATCTACAGACATTTATCGTCTGAATTGATATACATTCAGTATGATACAATTTAAAATGTCTTTATTTCGACTCGTGTGTAAATAGTTATCAAACATTTCAGTTACTGTGATTATCAAAACTGTGAATGCCATACCAGATTCTCAAGTGCGGCATTAATAGTTTTGGCTCTCCTACATTAATATCTATCAACAATTTTGGTGTCTATTGTTACTATTTTTCATTGAAAAGTGTGTGTTTTGTTTCTTTTTAGTTGCAAGTTGATAGCATAAAGGATGAGATATATTCTTCCATCATAGATCTATGAAGTATCAGACCAATTTTTCCTGCGTGGACCCAAAGGCAACCCCTATTAAAGTGGTTTGGTTTAATCTTGACTTGTCTTTCTCCCAAGTTCAATGGTTGATACTTCTCTATCGATCTGTTTCGGTTTTCAAGTTTTTGCTTCATGATTGCATGTAGATTTTTATAAAGAGACACTAGGCTTTGAAATTAAGCGAAGACTAGGTGGCTATCTAAAGCATGCATGATGATTCTAACATCCCGCTAAACTCAAAGTCATCATGTTTCTGTTTGGCCAAAATGAAAATGATAATGTATCAACATCATGTTACATTTTATTACTTTCTAGTTTTTTACCCTTGTATTTACAAGGACTCACAATTTCCTAATAATACAGTTATTTTATCTAGTTATACAACATATTGCCTATTTTCATTTCCTTAATTTTCTCTTTATTTTTATTTTTTATTTACCATAATATCCTTTGTTATTAATAGTATGAATTAGCTTAATAAGGATATTATTGGTAAAACATAATTTGGTAATTTCCAACTTGTTGGCTTTATAGTAGTAGAGATTTAGTATATGGGTCCGTTTTTTTTTTAGAAGAATGAGAGAACTTTTATTGAAAAGAAACTAGAAAAATTACACGATTGGAGAAATATTAGTGGTGGACAAAGACTGTCCACTCTCCTTTCCTCTAATAAAACTAGTTACGGGTCTCTGTCATATAAGATAACATCTATAAGCCGGTCGGGCCCAATTTCAAACAAATAACAATGCCCTTTTAAAATTAAAATTAAATAAGTTAAAAAAAAGTTAGAAAATAAAATTAAAACAATGCACAGTGTTTTCGAATTCATGACCTTTGAATGAATGAGAAAATAACCCATATACACAAATGGACAAAATGAATCATGTCTCTCAATCCCAATTCAATTAAAGAAAACCCTAGTGAGAAAGGATTAGAAATTGGGTCACTAACTAATATAACTAAAAAGAAAATTCACCGTGAAAAGAAAATTCGCAAACCATCGAATGTATTATATGCCCGGTGCCCAATCCAGTAAAAAAAAAAAGGGCATCTAAATAATTACTTCCTGCTCAAGAGTACAATCACATGAACCAAGAGAAGAGACAAAGTGGAGGTCTAGGATTCAACACACAACTTTCTTACTATCCCGATCAATCTTCTGCAGATTGGACATGTCCTATTTTCACCTTCAAAAATTCTGCAACATGATTAAAGGTATACCATTAGCAGTTACATCATGCACAAAAAGTAAAAGCATATGTTGTTATGATGTCAATTTCACATACCTTTGTGCACAATCATAACAAGTAGCACAGTGACCACAAGGAACCAAGAAACAATTCCTGGGGTCAGTGTAGCAGATCACACATATTTTCCCATCGTATAACTCCTCGGAGGAGCTAGTGATGCTGCTAGTACTGCTGCAATTTCCGGATTCGGTATCTAAATGATCGCAAGTGCCGTATGTCACCGGAATTGTCTTTGCGGGCGGTAATACTGGGCTGCTTTCGGTGTAATCAAAAGCATCCTCTGTAGTGCTCCTCCCATCTTCATAATCACTTATGTACTTCATTATCATGTATACAACAACTACAAGCAATGCTGCATAAATGGGCGAAAAGGACGTTAGATCACAGATTCAAAGTTAGGATGCAGCCTTCATAAAAAATAAAAAATAAAAACGTTAGGATTCAGTCTTTGACATATGACCCTGAGCAACTGTCGTTTGCTTAGATTGTTCATGCCTTAATATAGTAAAACAAAAAATATTTTTACAGAAGCTTGAATCTTTTAGTTCCAATACTCGTATGATGATATAACAGAGGACAAAGTGATTGTTCAAACCATTACAAATTAGTTAAGGGTACAGTTAGATAGGAGAGAATGAAACAAGATTGTTTGAAACAATACGTCTCGTCTCCTGCTTTTTAGGAAAATTCTATAATATGTTAATACATGTAATGCATCAACTTTGTCCTAAAATTGTAAAATGAGTCATCAAAGTAGTAATATTAGTCCTCGAAGTTGTAATATGAGTTCTTAAAGTTGTAAATTTTTATAGTTACTTAAAGTGGTAAAATATGTGTTTAAAGTGATAATTGAGTTCTCAAAGTGATTAAAAAAATATTGTTACAACGTTAAGGACTCGTATTACAATTTTGAGGACTGAATTACCACTTTAAGGACACATGACGAGGACTAAAGTTATAACTATTTTTTTTACAACTTTAAGGACTCATATTACAACTTTGAGGACTAATATTACTACTTTGAAAACTCATTTTACAAGTTTAAGACAAATTTGATGTATTATATGTATTAACACACCATCTTTACTTCTTTAACGATATAATATGAAACAGTTGCACACAAGACATGTATATAAATTAGTTCAAAGATTGAAAGTAGTCAAATACTTACTTAAAATTGTAATGTATGCAAGCAAACGTGTCAAAAATGCAAGCGTGACGTACCAATCTATGAAATCATCCTGCAAATATACCAAGCAATTTTTACAAAACTTGGAATATTTTGAAAAGATTCGGATACTAATATATCAAAATTCAAGAAATTTCACAGATATATAATGTCTTACATCGCTTGAACCAACAATACTGGTAGTCAGATTGTAGGATTGAGAACTGGTCGATTGAAGAAGCTTCCTTGGCAATTCTAGTCCATCCATTGTGGGAAACATACTTACAGCTCTGATATGGTTCTGTATTTGCCCTGCATTATATAACGTACAGAGGGATTAGAATAGGATTCTACAAGAAAGAATTTGCTAATATGTTTTCTTCTGAAAAATGGGCCGGGGTTGAAATATACCACTATATCAGTTTATAAACTCATTTGAAATTAATGTAAGATGCATCAATGTGGGTTCCTAAACACAAAGTAACAGACGTTTTAAGATTCTGAGTTGTATCCCCAAACGTTGGAAGTACGTTACTCTTAAATCTGAGTGGCATGAGATAGATGATGGAAAAATAAGTTCATAAGAAGAGACGTAACAAAATCTATATTGAAGGCCATTATGCATTACCTCAAAACACCTTGAGTTCATTTCTGAGTTGCATTCCTGCTTCTGCAGAATCCATGGCGAAACGACAGATTTCGAGTTAGATCTCAGAAGGGATGAATGCCAACGCCAACAGTTTTTCCAGACCTTCACTGAGATTTCAATGAGAAACTGGAAGAAAGGTTGTTGCTGGGTTGAAATACTGGCTACTTATTGAGATGAAATACTAACTTATTAATTAGCACGTCTAATGGTGACATACTAGTCAATGTGGTAATGTACACAACCTGTACCAATAAAATTGGGTGAAGCATAAAAACTAGCTTGAACATGAGGAAGGTGTACCAGGTTGGAAACCAAGAAGATATGAATTATGTAAACTTACTTGTATGCATGCTTTAAAATTAATAGAAGCTAGAAGGTGGAGATATAGAATGGTAGTTAAGTTTACAGTACCGGACAATCTCAACTAACCATCTTTCAGTTTCAGAAGAGTCTGGTAATGGAAATGCAAAGAGTTTCTGCATTGAAAGGTAGCAGTAAGTTTTTTTTTTCTGGTGGGAAGTAATCCAAACTCCAAATTTGGAATTGGGTACATGGTCAAGTTCAAGTTGAAGTGGAAGAACAAAACTGAATGGCTTTATTATGATTTTGGTTTCAGTTTTAAGGTCAACTGGGAATCATATCAATTTTGAATCTGCTTTGAAATTAGGATGCAAATGTCAGTTTGAGTTTCTAAGTCAAACTGACAAAGCCACAACTTTGTATGTGCTTGGGCTTTCCAATTGAATGACATACAAGATCAACATGGCAGATATTTATGGAATTATGGGCAGTTAAATAGATAATCCACTTTCTTTCTGTAATGGACCGTGCTACATTTGGGTTTTCTTCCATCAAGATGTCTTCAGATCATTGGGCTTTTCAGAAAGACATTTAAGCTTCATTTGTGGTTTTGGGCTATTTGTATCAACTTTTGTTGTTCCATAATCTTTAGTCAGCAGAATAGTTCGATCATTAAATTTGTCCGACCCTTTGATTACATGCTTTCAAATAATGAAGTGTATCTTTGGTTTTTTAAGTGACAAAAGAAGGTGTCTCGTATATAAAACTTAAATTTATAAGTTTCATCGGCATCATGGCGTGGCAGACGGGCCACCTCTTTTAAGAAGCGAAATGTTTAAAAGAATATACGAATGAAAAACAAATTATCATCATATTGTTAGAATCGTATGATCCTAGTAATGAATTAGAGCCTTAAAGTTGTGGGAGATCAAGAAAATTGGGTGCTTTTTTATGAAATTAGATCCCAACAGCAATTAATCAGTCGTATAGCTGGTGTGTACGTAACTACTTAATCAATGTGCAATCCATCCAACAAATAAAATCAGATATACAGAAACCCTAACGGGAGAGATGGCTCTACGCCTCCCTCTCATCTCCCAACTCTCCAATTCTCTCCCAAACCGTAACGGGGTCACCCAACTATGGCATTCGGCGCCAACACCAAGGCGCTTATCGCCAATTCTAAGGCACTTGTCGTCAATTCTAAGGCGCTTGTTGCCGATACTAGGGCTTTTTGTGCCGATTCTATGCCGCTCAAAGTCGATGCCAAGCCGAGCCACCTCGGCCTCTATCCATCCTCTTGCTCATTTGAGGATGATGCCGGTGAAATTCAAACGAAGAGGGAAAAGGGAAGTGTTTGAATTCCCAAAATCCTAGTGGAGTCGAGAGCAAATTTCTTCTTATACTCCAATGCTATTTGCAGCCAGCAAGATGCTTGATAGTAACATGGAAATCGTGAACTATGGCAGGGATATGCTTGTCATCAATGGCGATGATAAGGTGGTGAACTATAGAGGCGCTGATGGGATGATGGTGCCTCCACCGGAACAGATGGCTGCTAGAAAGAGGCAACACCATGATCCTAGGGTTTGGGTGTTGTAGTCGGTAGTCGGTAAACTACCTCCACTGCCCATAGACCAGTCATGAAACTTGTAGACCGACGTCCAGGCTACCTCGCCATGGTGAAATATCATCAATGCGACATCGGGAAAGTGCTTCTCCAAGCTCCATAAGAAGGCATCGTGAGAGTATAAATATGTACAGTATCCCACATCGGAAATGTAATGTAAGAGGGAACCTTCCTTATCTATAAAAGGAAGGCTCCCCCTCTAGATATATATAGCATCTGAATCGGGAAACCTAGATACTGGAAAGATAGTATTCCACCGGGATGAATCCCATTGTAACCCCTAAGATGATACTTGATTCTAAGTGGACGTAGCCATGTCCCCCGAGGCATGGTGAACCACTATACGTCCGTGTTGTTCACTGTTCATACTGTTCATATCCCACCATTAGCTTCGGCATATCCCGTCCAGGATTATGCGGAAACATTTGGCGCCGTCTGTGGGAATCATTACAAAAAGTCACGTTGCTCCACCCGAGAGGAATTCCACCCGAGAGGCATACAGGGAGGTAGACCAACCAGCAAACTCATGTAGGAAAGTCAGCACATGGTGTCTGGTATGCAGGCTCAGGCCCGACCCAACCATCAGGCGGAATAGCTTGACTCGCCCGGGAGCCCTTCATCATTCGGTCTTAAAAAAAAATAAAAAAAAGTATACAAGGCGAAGCCCGGAGATGGCTCGGGAGCCGTATACTCCTCCCGCCCGAGTGTACTCCTCAAGCCCGGGTTCATGACCGGCTCCAGCCATTGCCTGTGGATGACATCCAAGACCTGAAGCTCAGTGATGTCGTCCGGGAGCTTCGCCGGTGACGACCCACTCTCGCTGCCCGGTCATCTTCTCCCGGTGGTTACTCTCCCGGGTGCAACAGCAGCTTCCCGATGGCTCAAGCTCGGCAGCAGCTTCCAGGTGGCCTTGCCTCAAGCTCGGTAGCTGCTAGCCTCTAGTTCTCCGGCGAAGGAAAGAAGAGGAAGTCGGTCTAGACACCCACGATTCTACTCTGGGCACCCAGCCAGGCAGCAGCCTTCGGGAGCCCGGAGAGAAAGGGAAGAAAGAAAGAAAGGGAAGGAAGATGGGAAAAGAGAGAGGAAGGGGGGTCTCGGGGGGCTTCCAGGAAGGAAGATGCAAAGGAAAAAGGGCGGGAAAGAAAAATCAGAAAGGAAGATAAAAAAAAAAAGGGAACGAAAGGCAGAAGGGAAGATAGGGGCAGAAAGAAAGGAAGATGCAAAAAAAACAGGCTCCCGGTTCAAAAAAAAACCCACTATGGACACCCGGAGGGAAGGGCACCCGACCTGGAGCTATTTTATCCCTTGGTCTCGAGTGGGATATGCAGTAGCAGTGTGAGCAGCTGATAATTATTCATTGGATCCCGGAGACCTTAAAAAAAAAAGTTGGTGGGGGTGAAAGAAAGAAGAGGGAAACCTATAGCAACATGATACTACCCTCTCGAACCCTAACTAAGTGTTCACAGTTCACACTTCTGGTCTACTGGGTGCACCCATTCAGCAGTTATTTTCACAGATAAGTCCCTATGTCGTTGGTTTGTGAAAGTTCATAATATTGATGCCAAGTATGTATATGAGTATGCATGCTAGTCAGTAGGTTTTGGCATTAGACCGAGAGACATAAGTCATGGAAATCTCGAGTAATATCAAGCGGGATAGGCATTAGACCAAAATGCATAAGTCATGGAAATCCCGAGTAATATTAAGCGGGATAGGCATTAGACCGAGAGGCATAAGTCATTAACATCCCGAGTAATATCAAGCGGGATAGGCATCCACCGGGAGATAGGCATTCGACCTAGATTTGGCATTCGACCAAGAGATAGGCATTCCGCTGAGAGATAGGTATTCCACCGAGATTGGTATTCGTCCGAGATAAGCATTCCATCAGGAGATAGGCAATCCACCAGGAGATAGGCATTCGACCATGATTTGGCATTCCACCAAGAGATAGGTATTCCACCGGGAGATAGGCATTCGACCAAGATTGAAAAATTGACACTTAACCGAGAGGCAAAAAAACAAATAATAATAATAATAATAATTCCCCCAGTAAGACCGGGAGGACTTGGCATCCGACTGGGTGACATAAGTTTTCCCCAGAAAGACGGGGCGGGATGAGTAATCCACCAAGAGACACAAGTCAATGAAATCCCCAGAAAGACGGGGCGGGATGGGTAATCCACTAAAGAAACAAGTCAATGAGATCAGCAGAAAGCCCGGGCGGGATCATGGCTTTGAAATCTTCTATCTTCCTTTTAAAAACGGAGCAAGTGGCTTGATAGCACACGGACGACGTTAACACCTCGTCACTCGAGTAGTAACACCGGAGATGGGAAGGGCATGCTACCCTTGGCCATGAAAGTTCCTTGGTCGCGGAGCGAAATCCACAGCTCGCTCGAGTGTCAGAATTTGGTCGCGGAGCGAAATCCACAGCTCGCCCGAGTGTCAGTCTTTGTGCGCGGAGCGGACGCAACAGCTCGCTCATGTTCCTTGTGCGCAGAGCGAAATCCTCCAAAAAAAAATCTTGCAGATAGCCCGACCGTATTGGCACCAAGGATTCATCATCCGGGAGTGGTACAGGCATGAATCAACACCTCCTATGTCCACCCATTCGGCAACAATTATCACAGATAAGTCTCGTCCATTGGTTTGTGAAAGTTCCAAATATTTTACTTGCAAGTCTACATGCATGTTTGGCATTCCACCGAGAGTGATATTCCATCGGGAGATTGGCATTCCACCAGGATTGAAAGATTGACATTCCACAAGAGTGTTACACAATTGAATGAACCATTGTGCTTTTCGATAAATATTATAATTGTTATGTCAATGCTCATCGATCATTTGTTCATTGTGAAGGTGCAACAATCCTCGCCCGGCCGAATAAGTTTTGAGGCCGGGGACCGGGAGGAGCATTTCTTATCTTGTAGGCGGACACCTCAGCTCGCCCTTGAAGAAATCAAGAAGAGCAAGACCCGTTCAACCCACGTCTTGAGTGCGGACTTGGGGGGACTGGGACTGGGTCCGTGTTGGGGGCATATGACTGGTCTATGGGCATTTTTTGTATTAAGTCCCCACTCAAGAAGTGTCTTGAACGGGAACTTGGGGGGACTTGTAGTCGGTAGTCGGTAAACTACCTCCACTGCCCATAGACCAGTCATGGAACTTGTAGACCGACGTCCAGGCTACCTCGCCATGGTGAAATATCATCAATGCGACATCGGGAAGGTGCTTCTCCAAGCTCCACAAGAAGGCACAATGAAAGTATAAATATGTACAGTATCCCACATCGGAAATGTAATGTAAGAGGGAACCTTCCTTATCTATAAAAGGAAGGCTCCCCCTCTAGATATATATAGCATCTGAATCGGGAAACCTAGATACTGGAAAGATAGTATTCCACCGGGATAAATCCCATTGTAACCCCTAAGATGATACTTGATTCTAAGTGGACGTAGCCATGTCCCCCGAGGCATGGTGAACCACTATACGTCCGTGTTGTTCACTATTCATACTGTTCATATCCCACCATTAGCTTCGGCATATCCCATCCGGGATTATGCGGAAACAGGTGTGGACTTGGGTCATTGGGCCTTGGCCTAGGCTCACTCCAAAACAAGTTCAAACTTGGGCTTGGGTCATTGGGTCTTGCCCTAACACTCTTCTAAGCCCTGATCCAAATGGCAAATACAAAATTGAGTAAGTGTTAGTGCATGGATAGCTTGGCAGATTGTGCGAGCTAGATGCAGCGAGATGGTCTCATGGAACTTGGAGTACCGCAATTGAGCGTCTTGCCTCTAGTTTTATGTTTCTGTAGTATCTTGTGTGTAACTAGTTTTATCCTCTGTTAAGCTTACAATAAATGAGCTAAATGTCTAATGTAATTGTACTATTGTGATCTTTGTGATCATTATAACCTTGTTATTTTGGCTTACGATATATATGAATGATTTATTACTTTAAAAAAAATATATTGAGATGCCAAGTGGCTAACCCAATAATGATAAACGATTCCCATATGATCCAATTCGGTTAACTTGTGACAGTCATACATCAAAACTTCAGAGAGGAACTCCTGCACAAATGGAGGTCCTCCTCGATCAAAAGGAATAGCCTTAAGGCGGCAAAAAGAGAAAGCTCACAACAATTATGCAAAGTGCTTGTGATGTTTATAATGTCAGAGAAGAGAAAGAATGTGGCAGCAGCTAGCTGTGATTTTACAAAGAAGCCGATGAACTGCCGCCTAAAATTGTAAAGCTAATTAACAATAACACCAACAGAACGGGACAAGTACATATGCTACTGTACGTTCTGCTTTGTTTGCAACTTTGCATTGAGCGTTGGATTTCATATAAATTGGGGCTTCCTTTTCGGCATGCTTTTGATGAAAGCACTATTCTACATGTTGTTCTAGTCACTACCAGAAAATAGTTCTTGGCCGACGAAAAAAAATCGTCGCCCTGTTTAAAAATTTCGTCGCCTAAGTACTTAGGCGACGACATGTCGTCGGCCAAGAAGTCGTCGCCAGAAGTCCGTCGGTGAAGAACTTGGGCGACGAAATTTAATTCCGTCGTCGCCTAAGAGTAATTCTTAGGCGACGATACTAATTTCGTCGCCTCAAATATACCTGTCGTCGCCCAAAAATATTCGTCGCCCAAGATTTAACACCTTGGCCGACGAAATTTTTTTTCGTCGCTTAAGATCTTCTGACCTTGGGCGACGAAAATAAATATTTCGTCGCCTAAGATCACTACATCTTAGGCGACGATATTATTTTTTCGTCGGCCAAGGTGTTAAATCTTGGGCGACGATTTATAGATTTCGTCGCCTAAGATATATTTAAATTTTTTTAAAAAAAATAATTAAATAATTATTTTAAATATATAAATAATGTTTTTTTAATTTTTGACATTATTTTTTTTTTCGGCATTTCTTTAAAGTTTTTTAATACTAAAATTTAATTAAAACTAACACAAATTTATAAATTTATAAACAATTTATTACAAAAATTCTGCCTATGGATCGAGAAACCCAAAATCTATCTCATCATTCCCGTTCGGAGGGTCCTGAGGCGGCGGCTGGTCAGGCTGAGGAGGCTGCTGCTGAGGCTGGGGCCACTGAGGATGCCACTGAGGTAATGGTATAGGCGTAGGCATGGGCGGAAACGGCTGTCCGGCCGCAAGTGCAGACATGCAGGCAGTCATCCACTGTCCCATAGCCGCCTGGTTGGCATTGGTGACTTCATTCACCCGCTCCATATGCGCAGCATTGGAAGCCGCATATGATTCCGCCATCGCCGCCATCTCCCTCGCTCTTTGGGCTTCCAGCTCAGACTCTCTCGCTCTTTGGGCTTCCAGCTCAGACTGTAGGCTTGCGAACTGATCCTGTAGCCGAGTGGTCTGGCTGTTGCTGCTTGAGGCTCCGGCGGCTCCCTTGCGCTGAAATCCTGGCGTCGTCTTCAGGATCCCCTTTCCAGCGTCTCCCATACCCCGGCAGTAGTAGGTGTTGGAACGCTGCGCGAAGGCAGTGGCCATAATCCGCGCCCCAACGGTAGGATCTGAAGTGTCGATCCTGGACATGGCCTCTGACATGTCATCCTCTGCCGTGTCCGGCCATGTGTCGTTCACCATGCCTCTGATGACATCTTGCTCCGCCTCCCTCACCCTCGCCTAAATGGATATATTATAAAAATATATTAATATACATTTAATAAAATGTAATTAAAATTAAAAATTAGTAAATATAAGGAACTTACAAGATCCTCCTCAGAATGAGGATATGCCCTCTGAAAGGTCCCCACATAGGGGTTCTCCTCTGGCCGCTCTCGCCGCACGTCGTCCATGATGGCCGAAAACGGCCTCGAACCGGCACGATGGTTGGTTGTGTTCTGTTGCCGGTTCTCAGCGTTCACCCGGGCGAGATGCTTTTTAAAAAAAAAATTATCGTTAGTAAATATTTAAAAACATACAATTATAATTAATTCACTAATTTAATATTCAAATTTGTTTACGAATTACCTGTTTGTGAGGGTCGTTGAACTGTGTGACAAGAAGCCACCGCCACTCGTACTCCCGATACTCGAACTCCTTCGGGGTACCCGAACGGTCGCTCCCGTACTTCTTCCAGTGTTCCCGGAGGTCGTGCTTCCACTCCTTGAACCTACATATACAAAAAGAATATTAATAATTTTATTAAAAAAATTATAATTTAAAAAATTATTAAATAGCTAGAGGTACCTCTCCCTATGGGTCTTGTCCGCCCAGTCACGTCCCTCCTCGGGAACCACAAACCATTGCTGCATTACCACTTGTTAGTATTTTTTTCGATAATGAAATAATTTATTAGTTAAAAAAATAGTTAAAAAAAAGGTAATTTATTGAGTAAACTCACCGACATCGACTGATGGAGCATCTCCTTCACTCCATCAGGAACCTGGCTCCAGACTCCCCACAACATAGGGAGTCTGGAGCGGATGGTGCCTCCCGCGGCGCGCGTGTACCGGTTTCCCAACGCGGCGTCCACCGGTTTCCCGTTGGAAAACGGGATGGCGATCCGTCCAGCGGACTCGACCGCCCTATCGAGTCCCTTGTTGCTGACGGTGCCTCTCCTGTTCCGCCTTCTCGTTCCGGCGGCTGTGACATTGTGAATCAAATTTAATATTAATAATACATTTTAACAAAAAAAAATTGTAAATCAGAAAAAAAGTAATAATAAATTACCTGAGGATGAGGCTGAGCCGACGGATTCGTCTATGTCCGCCTGCTCGGAGACCCTCACGGGATGAAGAGGCGTGGGAAACTCCCGGTAGATATAGGCCTCGTGCGGTGCCACATGCGGGAGCTGCTCCCGAATCGGTCGACCCTCCTCATCGACGCGAGGTATCGCCGGTATCGTCGGAGGAAGGAAGAGGCCGGACGGCACCATAGGGACCCCGGATGACCCGCCATCACCGTCGGTCGGGGACGACTGTGTGGGGGCGTCGCTGCGGGATCGCGAACGGCGAAGTATCTCTGGATGACGAGGAGCCGTCGCTGCGGGACCCGACTGCCCAGCAGAACCCGAGCCGCTCGCGCCACCCCTAAGCGCCGCATATCGGGACGTCAACTGCCACGGGAACCCGATCGACGGTGATTCCGACGGGTTGTTTGAGGTACCGTCCGAGCCGTCTTGTCCAGAAGTTCTTCTCTTGGCCATCCTGTTTAAAATAACCATAAATTTATTAAAAATATTTTACCGTCTTATAATTAAGTTCACAAAAATAAAGGCTCGATAAACTTCGAAAAATTTATCAACAATAATAGCACAAATAAAATTTAATAATTATTATAGGATTTATTATTTTTTTTATTCACATAACAAATTATTTACATTAATAAGGGCTTATTATATCACAAAAATTAATTTACGAATATTTACATCCTTACTCAAAAATATTCCATTATTTCTTACAAACCCTAAACCCTAAATAAACCCTAAACCGTAAACTCTAAACCCTAAATAAACCCTAAATTATTTAATCATTTACAATCCTAAACCGTATACCCTAAACCGTAAACCGTAAACCCTAAACCGTACATCACAATTTACAATTATCACAACAACAACAACAACAATTTACAATTTACAATTATCACAACAACAACAACAACAACAACAACAACAATTTACAATTATTATAACAACAAAAACAATTAAAACCAATTTAGGGTTTTAGGGTTATACCTTAAATTGTGGGTCGACGTCGGGGTCGGGAATTGGAATTGGGGTCGGGGTCGGGGTCGGAGAGAGGGAGAGAGAGAGGGCAGAGAGAGGATTTTCGGAGAGAGGGAGAGAATATGCTTGGCGGCTGAAGAAATGGTTAGGGTTTCCGAATTTTTGCCTTTTATAGTGGCGTTCTTGGGCGACGATTTTGTAAAAATCGTCGCCCGCCTTTTTTAAAAATCGTCGGCCAAGAGTATCTTGGCCGACGATTTCGAAATCGTCGCCCGCCTTTTTTAAAAAATCGTCGGCCAAGAGTCTACTTGGGCGACGACATTCTTCACTATAAATGTCGTCGCCCAAGATGAAGAAAATCGTCGGCCAAGATAGTATATTTGGGCGACGACATTCTTCACTATAAACATCGTCGCCCAAGATGAAGAAATCGTCGGCCAAGATAGTATACTTGGGCGACGAGATTCTTCATTATAAATTTCGTCGCCCAAGAGTTATATCATAAAATTCAGACTATTCGACCCTCCAAATCACGTAATCTGGCCGGACCTTCAACTGAGAATAGTTTCCAATCGACGAGACTCTTACGGGGCTATAAAAATTTGGTAAAAACTAAATAACCGGGATAGGGCTACCACTAGGCAGAAATAAATGTGTTTCGTGCGACCGGAACAACCGGCACCGAAACTTTACCGGAATATCTTCATTTTTCACGGGTTGACGTATTTCACCGTTCTGGTCATATCTTATTTCACGACTTTTTTGCGTTTGAGGCCTCTACGTATACGTTGTCTTCAAAACGACACTTAAACTAAACACTTATATAAAAAAGTTATACAACATTAGTACATATAACGTGAGTTTATTGATCGGAGAAGAGGAACTGAAAACCGACCGTCAGATTTGACCAGCATAACGAATTACGTAGGTGGAAAAAAATTCAGCTCCATCTGACAAAGATAAGGGCTCGATCCGTCCGGTCAATCGGCGCGGTCAAACCCCTAAATGGACGGAAACGGCTATTCGACCCTCCAAATCACGTAATCTGGCCGGACCTTCAACTGAGAATAGTTTCCAATCGACGAGACTCTTACGGGGCTATAAAAATTTGGTAACAAATAAAGACCCGGGATATTTATTTTAATTATTCAAATGAAATTTAAATGTGTTTTATTTTATTTTAATTATTCGGATTACTCTTGACCGACGATATTTGTTAAAATCGTCGCCCAAGAGTAAAAATAAAAATTTAATATAATGAAATTTAAATGTGCTTTATTTTATTTTAATTATTCGGATTACTCTTGGCCGACGAAATTAGCCTAATTCGTCGGCCAAGATTATACTTGGGCGACGATATTTGTTAAAATCGTCGCCCAAGAGTAAAAATAAAAATTTAATATAATGAAATTTAAATGTGCTTTATTTTATTTTAATTATTCGGATTACTCTTGGCCGACGAAATTAGCCTAATTCGTCGGCCAAGATTATACTTGGGCGACGATATTTGTTAAAATCGTCGCCCAAGAGTAAAAATAAAAATTTAATATAATGAAATTTAAATGTGCTTTATTTTATTTTAATTATTCGGATTAATCTTGGCCGACGAAATTAGCCTAATTCGTCGGCCAAGATTATACTTGGGCGACGATATTTGTTAAAATCGTCGCCCAAGAGTAAAAATAAAAATTTCTTTACAATGAAATTTAAATGTGCTTTATTTATTTTAGTACAAACATATTCTTTTAGTATACAAACAATTACAAAGCTAAGGCTCAATTATAACTAAGCTAAGGCTCGTAATCTGAGTCATCCGATGAGTCTTCTTCGGTATCGGAATTAATATCTGGTAATCTATGCCTTAATTCGTCGTCAGAGTCGTCGTCTGTTTCTTCATTTGGATCAACATCAATAAAGGTTGAATCTTCGTCACGAATTCTGAGCACTCGACCATGTTTAACATTATTTTGACGAACAGTAGCTACATCATGAATACCTAATGCGTTCGGCTCCTGGTACGCATCAGCCTCTGGCCCTGGAATGGTCACTCCAAGTGTAGCCGCCCGGTAAATGTTTCGAGGATGCACAATGTTCGCTATTTTCCACGCGTCACCCCTGGCGAGGTCATCAAGATAAAACACTTGTTTTACCGATGTCGCAAAAACAAACGGGTCATCTTCGTAGGCGCTTGTAGCAGTGTTGACCGATAAATTGCCGTACTGATCCATCTTCGTGCTCTGTGCGCCTGTATCAAACCATCTACACTTGAACAGATGCACTTTCATGCCTTCCGCATAAACCAGTTCGACCACTGAATGGAGAACACCGTAATAGTCAAGGCCATGACCTTTCGCCATCACCCCAGAATTCTGTGTTCTTCGTCTGCTGTCTCTCTCTTCAGATACAAATTTCACGCCATTCACTGTGCAAGTGGGATAAACTCTAGCCCGTTGCGGTTGCATCGCAAGAAGTAATAGTTCGTGCGACCAGTTTGGATTATCATCAGATTTTATCATGTCCATCTGTAACGGATATTGAACTGTAAATATCCGAAAATGTATGCAATAGAAAATAATTACATATATATATATATATATATATATATATATATATATATATAACAGGGAAGATTAAATTACGTACCCAGGTGCGAAAATAATTTGCGAACGTCATGTTGTGGTACTCGAGATCACCATCAACTTCCGGAAAAGATAGGTGCAACTCTTTCCAATATTTAACTTCTTCACAATTGATTAGTACCCACCAGTGCGCTATGGCTATCTCTTCATCCGACAATGCATACTCGGCGGACAGTCGTGCTCCACCAACTTCGACATCACTGGAAACTATAGAGAGATTGAACCGCGGCGCATGTTCCTCCATGGCTTGCGGAGCTCCCAACGACGCTCCTAAATACAACTTCATGTAGGTGACGCATTCATGCGCAATATATGCTTCAGCTATACATCCTTCAGGCGCGGATTTATTAGTGACATAATCTTTGTACTCACCAAGTTGCCTGTAAATATAAGATTGCAAACTATACGTTATGGTTATTGAACATGTACGTACATATATGTATTCTGGAGATGTAAGTGAATAAAACATACCTTTCTATGGGATACATCCAAGTGAAGTGTACTGGACCGGTAAGCAACAATTGCTGGGGAAGATGGATCATCAGGTGAGGCATTATATCGAAAAAATTTGGCGGAAAAATCCTCTCGAATTTACACATGATGTATATGATGTCTGCCTGCATTTCCCGGAGATCGGATTTTCTCACTTCCCTTGTGCATAACTTCATGAAGAATCTTGACAGCGCTACTAACGGCTCCACAACCTGGCCAACCACACATCACAAATTTAATATAAAATCCATTTACGACAGCTTAACCGTAATTTTAACCACAAATTTACCTGACGGTGAAGGAACGGTCGAATGAAAACAGGGAAGAGACGTTGTAGCAGAATATGACAGTCATGACTCTTCAAGCCGTATATCTTATTCTCCCGCAAGTTCACACACCGGGCTATATTTCCTGCAACGCCTGAGGGATACGTCACACAACTCATCCACCTGAAGATCTGGGTCTTCTGATCAGGCTTCACGGTGTAAGGAGCCCAAGGCATCTTTTTCTTCCCCTCTTTCAGCCAAAGATGTTTTCTGATTCCCATTTTCTTAAGATCAACGCGTGCCTTAGGACCGTCTTTCGTCTTCCCCTCCAAGTTGAGCACTGTACCTACCACACTGTCGCAGACATTCTTCTCTATGTGCATCACATCTAGGTAGTGCCTGATCAACAGCGTACTCCAGTACGGGAGTTCCCAAAATATGCTCTTATGTGTCCAGAATTTGTACCTGTCTGGTCTTTCAGGTATTCTGGCCACAATATCGGGATGATTGCTGAGCTGCCCAAAATCATACTCATCCAGCACTGCTAAAATCTCTTCCCCCGACCATCTATGCGGCTCCACACCTCTCTCTTCGGTCCCATCAAATGCCCCGGTATCTATCCGCCAGGGGTGATCATGTGGTAGGTAAGCACGGTGACCCATCCGGACTATCTTGTTGCAATGATTGCTGCACCCCTGGGAGCTAAGGCACTCAGGACAAGCCTTGTATCCCCTAACAACGTTGCCGGACAACATCCCACGTGCAGGAAAATCACTGATGGTACCAACAATCATGGCATGCATCTGGAACATCTCCTTTTTGTGGGAGTCATAAGTGGGATGACCAACCTCCCAAAGCAATTTACACTCTTCAATCAGCGGTCTCATATACACGTCGAGACACTTCCCTGGATAACAACAACAACCACAACAAATTCAGATAACGACTATATATGACCAACAATATAGAACAAAAACAATAAATGGAGAGGTGTTGAACCAACAGCAATATATACAATATGAAGGGAAAGTAGATACCTGGATAACCGGGCCCCGGAATCAACAAGGTCAACATGTTGTATTCCTTCTTCATGCACATCCATGGAGGAAGGTTGTAAGGCACCAAAATGACCGGCCATATACTGTACGAAAGACTCATGGTCCCAAAAGGGTTGAACCCGTCGGATGACAGCCCGAGCCTCACATTCCTCACCTCTGAAGCAAAATGAGGAAACTCCCTGTCTATATGCTTCCACGCCTCCCCGTCAGCAGGGTGTACCATGAGGTCTTCGTCATGCACCTCCCTCACAGCGTGCCATCTCATAGCTTCGGCCGTCTTTGAAGACATATACAACCGCTCCAGCCTATCCCTCAACGGGAAATAGCGAAGTACCTTAACAGGTTTCCTGTTGCCTGCGGGAGTCCGCTTATACCTGTCGGTCCCACATACCGGACAACGATGAAGGCCTTCAAGGTCATTACCGTCTGCATCTTTACCCCAGAATAGAACGCAGTCATATCTGCATGCATGGATCTTGATGTAGGAAAGCCCGAGATCTCTCAAGATACGACGGACCTTATGATGCGTGGTGGGATGACGATGACCGTCGGGCAGGAGCGAAGCAGCGTACTGTAGATACCTATCAACAGCCGTCACGGTCGATTTTGTGTCAACCTTGATATGCATCACCTCCATCACACACTGAAGAACGGTCTTCTCATGACCTGGGCACAGAGGGGTCTGTTGGAAAGCAATAAGTCTGTTGTACTTGGCTATACCGGCAGTGTTGACACCTCTAGGGACGGCCTGCATCGGCGCCTGAGGAATGTGCTGTCGTTCAGGGCATACACCGCTGTCATGAGGAAACATGTCGTTGATGAAGGTCGTTGTTGGATCGTTGGATGTACTGCCCGTCTCATCAAACTGTCCATGATCATGCGGGCGTGATGAGGTTTCACCGTGATATATCCAACATGTGTAACGTTCCCAGAATCCGTTACTCTTCAGGTGGTCCCATACTGTCCCCAACGGAAATCGATGCATATCACTGCGACACTTACACATCTTGCACGGGCAATAGAACATGCCACTCCCGTCAGCATTGCCCTGCGCATATTGCATAAAATCCCAAACTCCTTCAGCATATTTTCTGTGATATCTTGGAAGAGAAATCCAACTCTTATCCATATCCTGAAAATAACACATATATATATATCAATATTTAATGAACATATCTTTTATATATATATATATTAATGTAATACAACATACTAATTATTAATTATATATATCTAGTTCGAGCGGATTCCGTGGTTTCAGAAGGCAAGTGTCAATGTCACGGAGGGCGAACCCCCTACAGGAACCAGGCAGGACTCGTTTGTGATCACGGAGGCGAACCCCTATCGACCCCTTCACCGAGAAGAGTGGTCAGTTTGTGATCTTGAGATCCAGTTAAACAAACCTGTGAACCATATCTATGACAGAACGGCCCCTTACTCAGCTTGGAACAAACTCTATGCATATATATATATATCATTAATTCAACTCAAATAAAACTGAAAATCAATATATATATATATATATGCATATATATGTACGTACCTGGGAGTAGCTCCACAAACTATGTATGGACAAATTTCCACAACACCGAACGATTTGAAGAACTAGAGAAATTTATGTTTAAAATTTTCAAAGTTCTCATTCTTCATATATAGAAGAATCTTGGGCGACGAAATATTTGAGTTTCGTCGCCTAAGAATGAAAAATCTTGGGCGACGAAATATCTCAGTTTCGTCGCCTAAGGATAAAAAACTTAGGCGACGAAATAAATATCTTAGGCGACGAAATATTGTTTCGTCGCCCTAGTTTCCCTCTTAGCCGACGAAATTTATTCTTAGGCGACGATTTTATTTTCGTCGTCTAAAGTTGGACTTTAGGCGACGATTTTTTTCCCTTGGGCGACGAAAAAAAAAATCGTCGCCTAAGTTCCCTCTTAGGCGACGAAAAAAAAAATCGTCGCCCGGTTTTTTTTGTTTCGTCGCCCAAGACTCATTTTCTGGTAGTGAGTGTACAAAAATGATTGACAAAGCTCATGAAGCAGATTCAGATGCTGCACAGGCCGGCCATGGTTGCACGGTAGCACTGCATGTCCCCAATAATTGGCTTTAGAGCTAAAGACCGGTCACTGAATACTGAAGCATAATATGGAAATCATACTAATTAATAAAATTCCCTTATGAAACAATCATCGATTTACAAGAGTACGTGAACTACCCAATTCAGATATCCTGAGATCTCAAGTCAGTCTTCAATCCATAATATGGCTATGAGTATCGTGTATGTAGCGGAGCTGCAGAGGATGCTATGATGAAAGTAATCGGTGATTTAGTCAGATTTACGATGGTGGCGAATTAGAAACTAAACATGAAAGTTGAATGTAAGGGAGCGCTTGTTAATCATATGTATCCCTAAACTACTTTTACCAAAGTGCTTCTTTCTTTTCTGGAAGGCGCACACAAACTTTACACCATTCATCTTCTTTTCGATGCTGCATACGAAAAAACTTGCTGAACTACTCAATTATGTCTGATCGATATTGGCATTGTTTTCTTTTTCTTTTTATGCACTACTCGATCAATTACATTCCTTTTTCTTTTTGAAAGAGGTAATTAAACTCATCATCATTCGAATTCAAAGTCCACAAACCCAAACCCTAGCTTTACATGGGATCGACATAGAGAAAGCTAGAATTGGTTGCTGTAAAAGATAGCTTAAAAGCTGAGATAGAGAAAGAACAAGAGCAAGAAATGGTTGCAGTAAAACGCTGGAAGAATAATAACATAAAAAGCAGTACTTATTTTGGTCATTTTTATAAAAGCCAACTAGAGATGCAGCTTTAGCTGCTGTGCATGCTATCCAGTTGTACATATATAACATCTGAAATAGAAACCCGTACAATAATGTCCTTGATCGAATATGTCTTGGCAATAATGCTTTTCTCTTTTGTTTTCTAACAGAACCAAAGAAAATAGCTTCCTACCTTTTTCTGTCTCTACCGACTGAGCTTGCAAACCATACACCAGCAGATTCAAAACTGGTTTAGTTTGTCTTTCATTTAGATACTAAGCAAGAAAAATGATGCAGACATATATACTTTTTCTTTTGTATATATAGCGATATTGACAGCGTGAAACGCATCATGTACATTCATTCATTCATTTCGGTTGGATCTACATATAATTTTATAAGTTTCAGCTATATATATATCCAAGCTTTAGCTAGCTCCTCTAAATTATAGGTGTGATTGTTAATAATTGCTATCACTATACATAGGTATGGTGCTGGTGTGATATATGCAGTTATTAATTTGTCTTCAAGTAATTGTACACAGAATCACATTATAATTAGACACTGATGAAAATCCAAGTTGCTTGCACTAGGTTTTAACTAATTGTTAGATCAGAATTTGCAACTATTTTAAACATATTTATTAAAGATTAATCCCATCCCTGTGCCACAGAAGATCAGGTTTTATACTGCACCGAATCATGTTAAGAAAGTATTTCTGATCCAACAAAAAAACGAGAGGAAGTCTTTCTATATTTGTAGAAAGATAGTCTTTCTAAGAATTCCATAGCATCACACAATACAATCAACACATAATATTGCAACAGAAGATTATGGTTGTCTCCTTGACTATCTCACTATGTGTTTTACATAATCAAACCAGAGTTAGTTAATATATTGATCAGTGATGCAATGCATTCGATCAAACTAATGAGTGACGAGAGTTTACTTTGGAACTTTGTGGCCGGCCGGATTGTGTTTAGCGTTAGGGTTAAACCTTTAAGCCTTTTCAGCCACCGACCACCACAGCACAGTATGTACAGTTCAAATATAATCACTTTTGCTGGAGACATACTGATTATTCACCTCTTTATTGTTACCTGTTCAAGAAACTAAAAGAGCAGCGCATATGAATTGTGCTGGTGTTTAACAATTTAACAACCTGGTGTTACCTCATGCATATTCAGCAAATTAACATTACATCATCATCAACCATTCAACCCCGAATGAATGATAAACGAGTACGTATATATATATATATATATATATATATATATATATATATATATATGGAGGATCGAATAGTCTTTGAAATTAAACTCACGTACTAGTTTACTTATTAGTTAATTAGATTCAGCTGGGCTGTTGTGAGGATCGAATTATCAGAAGACTAGCTATCATATACTTGCAACAAACAAACAATACCACCCGCTAAAAGCTTTATGATGTGATTCCAAACCAATAATACCCCAAACACGTACTGATTAGGCTCGACGTAACAAATCTGAATCTCTTATTTTATATATGAACATCGAAGTATTAACAATTTAGATCTATATGTTGGTGTATAGCACGTGTCCTACCATCCTTGCACGAGGCCTTAATTTGGATATTCAAATGATCATTCTCATCAATTATTTGTGAATTAACCTCATAACATATTAACATTCCACAGATATTCATCGTGTAATTCATTTCTTCCATAAGTTTAGTGGTACGTCAAAATATGGATGTGGTTAGGCAGACTTGCACGAAAAGGATAGTGTTAAACTAAGCTAGGTTCCTACATAAAAGTCTTGCATAAGATATGTAAGTATGTCTTATTGTAGAAAATGAGACTGATATGAAGAAGAAGGTTTTCTGTATATAATCTTCAGGAAACGATTACAAGCCTACCTCTATTTATATAAAGAGAGAAAACAAGCTAAGAACCAACTATACAGAGTAAGAACCATCAGTCCCTAATAACCTTCCATGAATTGTGGATCTGAACAACTCTAAACTGTAGAGATTGAACCAAAACTGTTTCACAGTTTTGACCAGAAGACATGGAAGAGAGAAGTAAGGGAAGAGACGTGTGACACACAAGTAAGCTATCTCAATACTCCCCCTCAAGCTGGATCGAGGGAATTCCTTGAGCCAAGCTTGGACAGCAGACGCTCAAACTGAGCGGAAGCAAGAATCTTAGTGAACACGTCTGCAAGTTGATCACAAGATCTTGTGTACATAGTCTCAATGAGCTTTGACTGCACTTGATTTCGAATGAAGTGGCAGTCAACTTCGATATGTTTTGTGCGCTCATGGAACACTGGATTTGCTGCAATGTGCATGGCAGCTTGGTTGTCACAATGCAGAGGAATTGGAGATGAATGCTTGATGCCTAAATCTTGGAGAAGAGCTTTAAGCCAAATAAGTTCACAAGCAATGGATGCCATTGCTCGATATTCTGCCTCAGCACTGCTTCTAGCCACCACTGACTGCTTCTTGCTCTTCCAAGTGACGAGATTGCCTCCTACAAATGTGCAGTAGCCTGTTATGGATTTCCTATCAAGGGCATTGCCTGCCCAATCGGAATCAGAGTAGCCTTCAATCTTGAAGTGATCATTTTTGCACATCAAAATTCCACGACTTATGGTTCCTTTCAAGTAGCGCAATATTCTCTTGACAATGCTCAGATGATAAACAGTTGGAGAGTGCATAAACTGACTAATCAAGCTGACTGAGTATGTAAGGTCTGGTCTGGTGATGGTAAGATAAATCAACTTACCAACCAGTTTCTGATAAGTGCTAGGATCAGTGAGAGTTGTACTTGGTGAGTCCAGCTTCAACTTGCTGTGCAATGGAGTTCGAGCAGGTTTACATGCAGTCATGTTTGATTCATCAAGAAGATCAAGGATGTATTTGCGTTGATTTAGAAACAGACCTTGAGTTGAGAGGTCCATCTCTATCCCCAAGAAATACTTTAGAGAACCAAGATCCTTGATGGCAAAAGCTTTATGTAGAGAAGCTTTTAGATTCTGAATTTCTTCTGTGTTGCTGCCAGCAATGATAAGATCATCTACATATACTAATACCACCAATTTTCCAACTTGACTGTTTCTAACAAACAATGAAGAGTCTGAATGGCTTCTTGTAAAACCTGATGCTACAAGAACTGAACTCAATTTAGAGTACCAAGCACGAGGAGATTGCTTCAATCCATATAAGGCCTTGTGAAGCTTACAAACCATGCCAGCTTCATGTTCACGAGGATGTCCTGGAGGCAGTTTCATGTACACATCCTCCTCTAAATCACCATGCAAAAACGCATTCTTTACATCCATTTGACACAAAGTCCAACCATGATTCATTGCAACTGAGAGTAGGACTCTAACTGTATTCATTTTAGCTACAGGGGCAAACGTTTCTTTATAATCAACACCAAACGTTTGAGTAAAGCCACGAGCAACTAACCTTGCTTTGTGTCGTTCGAGAGTGCCATCTGAATGATATTTGAGTTTATAAATCCATCTAGCTCCAACCAGTTTCTGTCCTTTAGGAAGAGGGACAATACTCCACGTCTTGTTCTCATCAAGAGCATTCAATTCATCTTTCATTGCTTGTTGCCATGCTACTGATCTGTTGGCTTCTGCATAGGTACGAGGCTCATATTCTGTGAGAATCTTGCTTACAAAGGCACTGTAAGCATGCTGAGTGTCACTCAATCCGAGCTCAATGGGATACCGTGAAGAGTAAGTAACATAATCTTGCAGCTTTGGAGGAGGATTCCGATCTCGTGGAGGATTCCTTCGAGGTAAAGATGGAACTTGTTGAACTGTCTCAGGATCTACTTCCTGGTCACTTGTTTCTGCACATGGCTGCTCAGTGTCACTACTGTGAATGACTTCATCATGAGTTGGAGTTGATGTGGTTGAAGTGGGGGTTGGAAGAACCTCAGTCATAGGAAACACTTCAGTTAAACACTCCCCCTGAAGATCACCAGCTGTGCACTGATAAAAGGACTCATTCTCATGAAACACAACATCTCTAGACACAAAAAATTTTCGTGTCAAGGGATTGTAACATTTATATCCCTTTTGTGTAGAGGAATAACCAAGGAACATGCACTTAATTGATCTGGGATCCAGCTTGTCTCGTTTATCAGATTGAACATGCACAAAACATGTGCATCCAAATGTTCGAAGATGAGAAATGTCAATTTTCCTACCCTTGAGCAGCTCAAATGGTGACTTAAAATCCAGAACACTACTTGGCAGCCTGTTGATCAGGTATGCTGCTGATTGAACACTTTGGGACCAAAATCTCTTTGGAACATGGGATTGCAGCATAAGAGCTCTTGCTTTTTCCAGTAAATCTCTATTTTTGCGCTCAGCTATCCCATTTTGTTGTGGAGTTCCCACACAGCTTGTTTGGTGTATGATGCCATGATCACTAAGATACTGTTTCATGATTTTAGAAGTGTACTCGGTCCCATTGTCAGACCTTAGAGTTCCCAATTTTGAAGAAAATTGATTCATGATCAAATTATGGAAGTCTTGAAAACATTTAAACACTTCACTTTTGAGTTTGAGCAGATAAACAAAAGTAGATCGAGAGAAATCATCAATGAAAGTAACATAAAATCGATAACCATCAAAAGAGTCAATAGAGGCTGGACCCCATACATCAGAATGCACTAGTTCAAAAGGCTTAGTTGATCTTGAGTGTGAGAGTTTAAAAGGAAGCCTAGTCTGCTTAGATAAATGGCAGATCTCACACTCATGAGCAACTTTACAAAAATTTGGAAATAGCCTAGACAAAACAGGAAAAGAAGGGTGTGCAAGTCGTCTGTGCCACAGCTTTTGTTGAGAAGCATTGGAGTTGAGCAGAAAACACTTTGAAAGACTTGAGTTGGTGGAAATGAAGTAAAGTCCATTTAGGAAGAAGCCTTCACCAATCTTCATCTTTGTGACTCGATCCTGAAAAATGATATTGTCAGCAGAGAAAATAGCAAGACAATGCAGGATTCGAGTCAATTTTCCAACAGACAACAATTTAAAAGGGAAAGAAGGCACAAACAATGCAGAAGACTCAATGACGTCTGAGAAAATTTTAATTTTGCCTTTTCCAGAGATGGGAACATTACTGCCATTAGCAATAGAGACATGAGAAGGTGTTTTTGATTTTTCAAAAAAAGAAAGATCTTTGAAATCATTTGTGATATGCTCGGAAGCACCAGAGTCTACAATCCAAAACTCTCCATTTTTACTCAAATCAATAGCTGTTGAGAGAGCGCAAATGATACCTGGGATGTCATCAGTAGAAGCAAAGCTTGTTTCTTCAAGGAAGCCTGCAAACTTCCCAAGTAGAGCAGTTGAGTTTCCTCCATTCCTTTCCAGACTTCCCTTTTTGCTTTGAAGAAAGTTTGCAAACTCATTTATGAGTGTGATAGGATTGGAGGTGAAATTGCTCATTTCTTCTGATGTGGTGCTCAACTTTGCTCTAGGATTGGATGGGTAAGAGTTTCTGCTAGTTCTTGGGTCATCATTCCACTTTGGCTTCAGATCAGGGTGAAGTATCCAGCAAGTTTCTTTCTTGTGTCCTACGCCAGTTCTTCCAATGCTCTCACAATGAGTGCATTTTAAGTCTGGCCTCTTCCCTCGATAAGGTCTGTTGCTGGAGAATGCTCTAGGCTCAAAGTTAGTTGCATCAGTCTCTCCAACTGCAACATTAGCATTCATGACCTTTCTTCTTACTTCTTCTCTATGAATAGTGCTACACACCATTTCAAGGCTGGGAAGCTCTGGTGTCATCAACAGGTAACCTTTGAGATCTTCATATTCAGATCCAAGACCAGCTAGGAGCTGAAAGACTTTATCCTCCTCAGCACGTTTGAGAAGAGTTACAGAATCAGTTGTATGAGGCCTGTACAGATTTAACTCGTTCCACTTTGTTTTCAAAGTTCCCAAATATTGAACAAAGTTCGAGTTACCTTGCTGAAGTTCTCCCAACTCCTTTTTTAGCTGAAAGATTCTAGCAGCATTGTTCAGATCTCCATACATATCTTTAACAGCTTTCCACAAGTGTAGAGAAGATTCGGAGAAGTTGAAAATTTCTGCAATCTTTGGCTCCATGGAATTAAGCAGCCAAGACATCACCAGCTGATCTTGAGATTGCCATGCTTCAAAGTCAGGTGATGAAGATGCAGGAACTTTACTCTTTTCACTAATAAAGCTAAGTTTGGATCTTCCTCCAAGTGCCAGAGTAATGGCTCTTGCCCAGGAGATGTAGTTGAACTCATTCAGAAGGGTTGAGCTGAGACGTTGATTTGGGTTAGTATCAACCATCTCAGGCCTGGAAGAGGATGAAGACGAAACTTTCTCACCGCCTTCAGACATGATGCAGGCCTTTTATGAACGAAGAGTCTATGAAATGAAACAGAAGCAGGTCCTATGAGGATCACTGCTCTGATACCATGTAGAAAATGAGACTGATATGAAGAAGAAGGTTTTCTGTATATAATCTTCAGGAAACGATTACAAGCCTACCTCTATTTATATAAAGAGAGAAAACAAGCTAAGAACCAACTATACAGAGTAAGAACCATCAGTCCCTAATAACCTTCCATGAATTGTGGATCTGAACAACTCTAAACTGTAGAGATTGAACCAAAACTGTTTCACAGTTTTGACCAGAAGACATGGAAGAGAGAAGTAAGGGAAGAGACGTGTGACACACAAGTAAGCTATCTCAATACTTATATACGCACTAAAGTTCAGAGTCGTAATAGTTGATCTAGGTGGTGGGTACGGTAGATAGACCCAAGAGAGATTGGTTTCATATTGTTGGTGCCAAAGAATTATAACATCATGTACGAATGCGGTCGTATTAGTCCTTCATAGAAGGTTTTGTCTCGGCTGTCGACATATAGAAAGGGCAAAACCGAAAGCTGAACTGGAATTCTGATCGATGGACTACGACGAAAGCTAGATTTGGTTATATATGTGTTTGATTGAGCCAGTTATTAGCCCAATATAGTATGTGTTAGGAAGATACTGTTACATCAGTTGAAACTTACAAGCATCGATCGCCGTTTAGGATCTCAATTTGTGATCAAAGTCCTTATCACTTGAGCATATATAGCCTCATGTTCATGCTGGAATATTTAGAACAATTCAATTAGAACCATATATATATTAAGAGACGTGATAATACGTAAGTCTCAAAGTTAATTGGAGTTAGCTTTCTACTTGAGCAATAGATCGATATGGCAAAACGATCCATGTCTAAATTCAACTCGCCAAACTTGTCTCTATTTGTATTTGGCCTTAACTTATGCACTAATCATCGATCATATGTAAACTAAGAATATCCAATCTCGTTACGAGGCCTAATTAATTAATTTGATCCATCTTCATTGCAAATAGGGTTTAGCTTGAATGCATTAAGATTCAACTTTAATAACCGATCAATTTTGTATATGAACTTAATTTCCGCCCGTCATTTTGAGTCTTCATCTAATTTCAATAGAAAATTAACTACATTTCGTGCGGACAATCACTTTTTTTATTTCTTAAAAGCTAGTCAATTCAATCATTTCCCCCATGTACGTATTGTGTTGACATAATATAAACCAAAAGAAGAACAAAACAACTACACAAGTATCTAGCATATATGAGAAACTATATATAGTAAATATCCATGTTCAATTGAATTCTAAGTTTCTAACTAGATACATATATTCACCATAAGACAGAGAGTCATACCTTCGTAGATAGATGAGAGAAATTAAGTTCAAAACAGTAAGCTAGTATTAAATTGATATGTGATGATGATGAGATTCACTGACCAAAGGCAAAGACTTCATATATAATTAAAAGAAAGCAAAATGAGAATAATTGTTAGGCTTGTGATTTCAATTAAATGAGTCACGCACTAGCTGCCACTGTATTCTTGTGGGAAAAAAAAAAAAAGTAATGCACATTTGGTAAGGACAATATTACATTGCTTGAACATTTCGAGTCATATATATATATATATATATATATATATATATATATTCACATGACGATAGGTCCTATTAATCTAAAAATATACGTAGATTCTTATATATACTCATGTTGGACCTTTCTTTTGTATATTATTCATAATGTTAAGATGTTTTAACATTTTAGTTAATCAGAATCTTCAATTTCCAGTAGACACCCATCATTTTCAAATCGAGCAGCATCGATCTAGCTAGCTATGCATGACAGGCCATTCACACCACACCTCGATCTCCATCCTAAACTTCATGAATCCATCAACATATAATTAGCTGGAGAACACAAAACCCAGCCTTCGGAGTACTTATTAGGGACAAAGAATGTCAAAGAATCGCCCCCATATATATGAAGCAGCTCGTGATATATATATAATATATGCTTCCAAACATAAAGAAACCTAAGCCAAGATTAGCTAGTTGTGATCGATTTAACTTGGTTAATCACTCACTCATTAACTTAATCATTATCAGGGGAAAATGTCCAAATACCCAAAAACAGGGTTCTTAAACCCTAATCCAATGAAAATCTTTTCTCGTGTCCCATTTCAATGATTTTTAATAAAATGTCAACTTTACCCCTACACCCATCTTATCTCTCCGATCTAAAAACTCTCTCATCTACTCTCTCTCTCTCTCTCTCATCTACAATCTGAAACTTTTTCTTCTCTCTCTCTCTCACTATCTCTCCTTCGCCGCCGCCCTCATTCGCCGATGCCGCCCCACCCGCCGCTTCATCCCCGACTCCGACAAGGTCCGGGAGCTTCCGAGTACTCTCTGTCTCTCTCTCATCTACGATCTGAAACTTTTTCTTCTCTCTCTCTCTCACTATCTCTCCTTCGCCGCCGCCCTCATTCGCCGATGCCGCCCCACCCGCCGCTTCATTCTCGACTCCGACAAGGTCCGGGAGCTTCCGAGCTCGTCACATCGATGAATTCCACGTCGATCAAGTCTAGTCAGCTAGTCATCGTCGCCGCCGTCAATCAAGTTCTGCACAATTTCACGTCGGCGTTACCGCAAGGATCTGCAACCGAGAGGGAGCCACTGGCATTGAGGAGGGTGGCATCAGGGCCTCAGCTTCCTATTCCCATGAACTCGATGAGCAAGATAATGAAAGGGCAGTGGATGGATTGCAAGATAGAGTCAATTTGCTGAAGAGATTAAGGCCCTCAACCCCTAATACCTTGTTTTGTATCGCTTAGAAACTTCAAATTTATAGTGCAATTGTGATTGTGGTGGTTCCTGACTGGCTTCAGCATAGAACAGTGTTAGGCAACAATAACAAGTTTCTTACTGTTCTTTGGTCAATACGTGTTTTCTCACTAATAAGTAATTATTGGGTGATTACTGAGTGTCAGTAACTGAAAACTAAGTGATTATTGGGTGTCAGTAACTGAAAACTAAGTGATTACTAGGTGTCAGTAACTGAAAACTAAGTGATTACTGGGTGTCAGTAACTGAAAACTAAAAGTTATTGGGGGTCAGTAACTGGTTACTGGGTGTCAGTAATTAATCAATAACTGGTTACTGGGGGTTAGTAACTGGTTATTATGGGTCATTAACTGGTCAGTAACTGATTATTGGGGATCAATAACTGGTTACAGGGGAAATCCGGTGACCGGAATCCGGCGGTCGGGAAAAATCCGGTGACCGGAATCCGGCGGCCGGTGACCGGAGTCCGAGGTTCCGGCCAAGTCTTTTCATGTTGAAGAGGTGGGGACAAAATAGTCTTGAAATAACATGGTTTGTTAAGACTTTAGTAAAGATTTGTGCATTTGGGCATAAAAATGATTACCTTATATTGGAATGGGCTAATGCAAAAGATTATCATTGAAATGGGAAATAAGAGGTTTGAATTAGTATTAAATGGACATTTTCCCTTATCAGAACCTAGTTGATTACCACCCAGAGAGAAGGAATAATTAGCACGTGCACTAAAATCCATGCAAGTAAAACAATCCCATATAGACATATATATCTAAAATAAACAATAATATTACATGCATTCTATTCATCAAATAGGTATTTTAATTTACAAATTCTGAACCGGATCGGACCGGTTCATCATCATCACCAACCTCAACTCTAAAGAGAAAGCTGGTCATGGTGGAAAAAGCAAAGACAAAGATACCATTGGACAAGCAAACACATATCATCAGATTACTTAAACTTATTACACAGACAGACACAGAAATATCATATAAGAAAAGAGACTTTCAAAAAGCTAGCTCGATCGATCAGAATCACCAAAGCAAGCCGCTACTGTCCGGCCTTTTCCTCTTTTTGCTACCTTCAGTGGCGTCGCTCCGGGGTCCAATGCGGCAGCGCCAGACTGAAGTGCACCGATTCAACCCTAGAGTCCAGCAACTCCATGATGGGCGAGAAGTTCACGCATCTCGGCGCCTTGTACTGATTGATCGACGCACCGCGGGAAATAGCGTAGTCCATGAGCTCCTCGAATGTGCCACTCTTCACAACCCTAATCTCGAGCGGCCCGATTGTTTTGTCAGAAACTCGGTATTGCCGGTACACAGAGTTTAGGGACTCCTCCATTACGAGGCAGCACCGGTCAAGAACCTCGTGGCTTGGGGCACTGATCGACGGATCCTTCACCATCAACTCCCAGTAAATGACGTAATGTCCCGGGAATGTTTTGGTATCGGCGTAGCTTGTGTACTCCACCACAGAAGTGTTGAACTCACGGAGGAGTTCGGCGGCGTTGTCAATGCCCTTCTGGAGCTCCGCCTCGTCGGTTTTATCGGCGTCAATACTCAACAAAACGTTCTTCCTCCTAATAAACCGGAACTGTGGCGCGGCGTTGTAGAAGCCGGTGACTCGGAGAATATCTCCGACTCTGTAACGGCAAAGTCCTGCGTATGTGGAAATGACCAACTCGTAATCTTTTCCGACTTCCAGGTCCGCAAGGTCTAGGAGCCTTGGAGGTGACTTTTTGGACAGAGGAGGAGCAGATGGATCGTGTGGAATGAACTCGAAATAGCCCATCATCGGCATGATGGTGTACGACACTTCGGAAGGGTCGCACATCGGCTTAAGGTTCAGGCCAAAATAGCATTCGGAAGAAGCGTACATTGTGCAAGCCTTCGGTAGGCTATTGCTGTAGTAGTCGAGTGTTGGAATATACTGAGCCATTGCACCGGTGACGATCACATCAAGGTACTTCGTGTTGGGCCAAATCCTTGGGATTATCCCCTCTAAATTCTCCCCTTCACACTCTTTTCTGATGAACTCGGCGAGCTCCGCGTCGGGTTTCAAAATCTCCACCATCTTCTCTCGAATAGATGCATCTGTGATTTTAGGGTTTAGAGTTCCCGTTTCGATGTCGTGAGCTAGTTGTTGCCAGTTGAGCTGGAGGAACCGGATGGCTCGGAGAAGGCCGGAGGCGAAGACCGCCCCGACTCTGAGAACTTCCTTGCGCATAATGAGGCCGCAAAGCATTTGTGAGTACATGCTTTGGAACGAGTCGAAGCAGAGAATGGCCTCGTTGGGGCTGGTGTAGACATTGTATGGGTCGTGTGGCCTGGTCTTGAAGTGCTCACTCTTGTAGTAACTCGTCAAAACCGGACGGGCAACAAGCCCGCCGGGAGTCTTGGTCTCTGACTTGATGAACAAGAAGTACAGGCCCTTCCCCTTGTCCAAGTCCGGTACATAACTACAAAGATCAACAGTATATTCCAAGATTAGTTACATATATTCCAATTAAGTATTTGAAATAAAGTTTAACAACGAGAAAATTATCGCACGCAAAACTGTAGCAAAGGAAGTTAAATTACACAATACAAAAGCGTAGAAATAGTCAATTGATTAAGGATTATACAGGTTCATCACAGGTTGGAGCAAGCTGTACAATAGTGTGCGGCGGTCCAATTCTTCATGAATTGTAGGCATGAGTTTCCTTTCACCGGCGGAAGTACCAGAACTGCATGCAGATCATTTGATGAACAAACGCTACATCATATATAACATCCATGAAAGAAAACTGAAGGAACAAAAGTAGTTCTTGCTGAATAATTACCTGGTGAGAAATTCAGAGATGGGACGAGAGCTCAAGATGGGAGAGCGGTCACCATTAGCGATACGTTGAATCTCAGGCTGGAGATCTTCATACGTGACCACCGGGATTTTGGACTTGAAAGTTTCCCGGTCAGTCGCTCCGTTCATACCGAAACGTTTCAGGTACTCAGCTTCGGCGTTTTGTCTCAGAATCTCACTGAGAACCCTCTCTTGCACAGCGTCAGTGTTCTTGGTCGTTTCCTCTATGAACTGAAGCGCCTTGGCGTCCTTCTCGGTGGCCAGCGGGCCGAGAGGAGATGAAGTCACTGAATCAACGGCCATGATCAAATCTGACGAAAGGAAATGAAAATGATGAAGATGATACTGATCGAAGCTATCAGAATTCGAAGAAGAAGGAGATCGGTGGTGCAGACCTTTGTGAAGGAGGAGGGTTTATATAGCGTGCTCATCTTACGTCAGCGTCCACGGGAGCCACGTCAGCTTTGCCACGTTGACAGCCGGACCAATTGTTACTTGGACGGACTCTGACGGATCCGAGTTGGTCGTAGCAGACAATGGAAATATTTTTTTCCGAGAAAGTGTTGGTTCTTCAAGGAACACGATGGCCCACATCCACGTCAAATAGTTAAGCTGAGCCCGACATATGGTCCCAGGCCGGAGCTGCCATGTCAGCTTAGGCTTAGTCGGGGCCCACCAGTCACCACTCGAAGAGGTTGTTGGATTTTTTTTTTTTTGGAAAACTAATCTGCCGGCGGACAGAGTGGTAGTGTTGGAAATGAGGGAGGAACACCAAAAGGCTAAGAGGAAAATTAGAACAAGGATAATTAATCTTATTACTTAAATTAGCGTTTGTTAATTGGTTTAATTAGTGGGGTGTTTTAGAATGGTGATTAAGATAATCACCATGAAAATGACCTTTAATGATTTTGATTTTGGGGTTGGCCGGGCTAGCTAGGGAGGGGGTTTTGGTGTCTAATTGTTAGAAATGTCTAACTAGCTATAGGCTTTTGTATGTGGTAATTAAAATAGTTTAATTTTGGATTAGGGGGGTTCATTAGGGTAGGTGAAGATGTCTTGCATTTTTTTTTGTACGTAATGACAGTTGCATGACAACAACATTGTTTTCTTCGCTATCTTTTGGGAATGATTAAGTTAAAATGGGTGTGATTAGTTTAATGATGGATGATCATCTGTGGAGATTATGTTAGTGTTTTTCTAATGGTGATGTTACATTGACATGGATGGAATCCTATGGAATAGTTTTGGTTTAGGTTTTTGATCTCTTAATTGATTTCTCATATTGAATATATATTTACAAGGTTCAGCCGTGCGTTTATTGTTTGCTTTTCTCTCTATTATGAATGAAATTTTATGGTTTAAGTATCAAGAAGGTCATTTGTTCTTTCCGGATCGGAATCCCATGACGCCGGCGGAACTTGATTTAGATTTATGAAGGGGCCAATGTTTACAAGATGTTTGAACTTGATACTAACAAGTACATAATTGTACAATAATTACGAGGAAGTTTAGGATCACCCGGGGACGCCCATAACCCTCTTCCGCCCCTTAAAGGATCTGCCACTGCCGGAATCAATCGTAGTGAACATAGTATCATCAGGTTTGGTCTATTTGAATGAATGAAGAATAATAAAATTTACCAATTACAATTACTCGATCTGAGTCATTATGTCTATGGATTAAAAAAAAAATTACGAATATATATGTGTGTGAAGATAATATCTTTCATTGATGGATTGTAAATGTTGCAAGAAAGGGTTCAAGAAAGATTTTGTATCTCCTTTACAAATGAAAGATAGTCAATAACTCAAGCAAAACATTACATATATGTACACTATTGTAGTTTTTTCCAGCATTGATCAACGATCATTATATATACTTTAGCTAGTTCATTTCTAAAACACTAGAACTAATATAACTTCTTGTTGCAGACTAAAAAAATAGCGGTATTGAGATGGAATACGTCTCCAATGTCATGCTGCATGACTCATGCATGTCATTAGAATGTTATATTATCTATTCAGTACTATTTAGCCTGAAGAAGAAATAGTTACGTCGGAGCAAAGAGAAACCAGATATATGAAACTATGCAATTTCTGGAAAAAGAAAATATGGGGGACAAAGACTATGTTGTAGTGTTGTGCCAATCATATTCCCTTCACTAATCTAAGGTTTTTGAAATTCCTATCAATATTTAACTTGGATAAAGTTGAATCAAAACCATGCCAAATTAAACACAAAGAAATCATACGCATCGAATCATCATATTACATGTAGAGCACAAGCCACTAGATCAAAACCAATGAGCTTTAAGCCATTGGGACGTCATCAACGACATTATAAGTGTACTGACAGAGATATCTAGGGCATAAATATATTGCACCAAACCACCAAAGATGATAACAAGACAGAGATTAGGTATGGATGTAGCAGAATATCAAGTTAAAAGAGATAAGGCATGATGATGACACACATTAACCCATTCGAATCCACTGGAAATTTTGGCAATGACTGATAGATAGGAACTGGTATATATAGTCATTCTTATGTTGCTAAACACTACTGCTTAATATATAATCAAAACAATTAACTATACCGCCTTACAAATTGTTTGACGTTTATAATAAATGGAACTGGCGTGTGAGGCTGAGCCTCCTAGTTAGACTGAGTTCCAAACACTATTCAAATAAGAGTGCCTTCTTAGCTTTGCAAACTCTGTCATATTTTTACGCCAAAGAGATGATGGCCGCCGGAGATGAAGGAGGGCAAAAAAGTAAGTGCCCGACTCCATTAACAACTAAAATTACAAGTCTACATACATATACGTAACAATCTTGTATTCATTGCTCGTTAATCGATCTGAATATGAAATATTAACCTTATTCAGACAGTATATAATTGGTTCAATTTGGTATGAAACAGGCCACAAAATATCATAGTACAATATTACATGTATAGTAGTCTGGTATACGTGATGCTCATGATTCAAATGTTTCAGATTAACAAGAATATCATAGACATTAGGAACAAATTTTATTCAGATTGACCAGCCAACAAACTATATACGTATCTAGAGCAAAGACTTGGGGTCATGGACATGTAAGAGCCAAATACAATTAATTTGCTCACGAATGTTTTGACTAGTGACACGAACCAACGTTTTCCTTTCGTGTGGAAGTTTCAAGTGAAAAGCATATATTCAAACAGATAATCTGAGGAACACAGTTGTAAAATTACGATTTAAGCATTTATATGTACTTTAGACAAATTACTGTCCCGAAATGTAACAACATTAAGCTTGACCAAAACTCTTTCGATTTTCCTAATATTAATTGACTTTTACCGTTTCAAAGAGAAACAAACATCATAGATAGTCAAGATAGTTGGCTGATCGAAATGATGGATTCGGAGAAACAAGATTAATGGCATGGTCAGAATGGAACGACGACATGATCAAACCGTAAAATGATAATTGTTAAACCAATTAATATATAATCAAACATATATATTCGCTATTATAATCGAAGTACTAGGATATATAGAAAAACACGTACAGTTGCCATGCCAGCACCATTTGAATTACTGTCCCTAGAATATATGGCCGTCGACCCATAAGTAAGGCAAGAGACTCGGATCCACAGCTAGCTTGGTAGTCTAAAAAACAAAAAGCCTCCACCATCAAATTCACGTTTCCAATATCTAATACCTAAAAAACATGATTCCTGCAATTCAATCCAGATTTAAGTGCCAAAACAAGTATCAGACATATTCAACAATCGAAGAGCATTTTCATCACATTCATGCTTATAATGGTTGGCTGATCGAAGAAGTATCACTGTATCAGACATATTCAACAATGCAAGTATATATAGCCGCGCCCTTTTGTAATTAGTTTAGAGCATTTTCACCATATTCCGCCTCAAAATGCATAGGCATCTGGTTCAATGTCTTGCCACATTTGCATTGAGAGACACTATGTCAAAAACCAGCCTTGCATTTGAAATCTAGCGTAAGAACGACCATCCATCCAACTGAACCTAGAATATCACGTTAAACTGAAAACTTGCTTCTGCAACGTAATGTACGTACTACCTACTGGAAGTAATAAAGTTTTACGGTAAACTTCACCCGCCTAATTAACTACTGCTAGCTTCATTGACTGATTATAAGGCCGGCCCTGAGGGCTGCACCTTGAGGCGGTAGTCTCTGGCGGCCGGCCACTCGTCAAGACAGTCAGATTACAAAGTCACACAGAGCTATAGAGGTTGAGCAAGGTACGTCTTGTACTTGTACCATATCAATTTAGGTGTACGTGGTAAGTAGGATTGATTTTGGTAGCTTGGTAGAAGCAGTAATATTAGTAGTTTAAAACTTGATCCCTAGCTCTGTTGAAACCACGCAGGAAATGGAATGACATATTTAACTGGATATATTGCATGTATCAGTAATCAGTGTTGTGGCATGGGGTTGATGAAGACAAATTTGATCAAATTGCGACTTGTATATAGATTGGGATCCTTATGTCAATGGTCTAGCTGCTAGCTAGTTTAGGTGCCCCCATATAGCCAGGAAAGAAAAAAGGAGAAAATGAGATATGAACAATTTGATTGGCAATATATGGTATGGAGTGCATTGATATACATGTTTTTATTGTGGTCAACATGCATGTAGTCATCTATCAAAGTCACATCCTTTGTTGATTATGTCCATTGCAATCTATGAAATGATATCCTTCAGTGAAACTCAAAAACAAAAAGGTAAAAGACAAAGACAACTATATGAATAATGGAAATCCTTGTAATGGCATTATCATATTGCTCGATTCGAAGTGGAGCTAGGTTTTATGAAGTACAAGAGATCTGTACGTTTGGATACAAATCACTGAAATCAGATAGATGAAATAAGAGGTTTTCCTTTTTGTTCTTGTAGATTTCCCAAACTAGAAATTAATCTTAGCGTGATGTTACTGCGCGCATATATACAGATCACAATGATCGATCAGAACATCGATCAATGAACAAGAGTAGTGCTCGATTACTCTGTAAATTTCCTGCAAAGATTTTACCTGCAGCTCTCTCACGAGTACGTTTTAAACCTTTGTGAAAGGTAAAGTTATCCCTTCTCGCTCCTTCAACTTGTAGCTAGCTTTCCAAGGACAGATTGTACAGCTAGCTCGTTTCATTTCTGTAGTATAGATTGATATTGCTAACAGCAAACATGATGATCACACAGAGTTCTTGTTTTGGAGAGACATCCTTCCCATCGTCATCTCTGACAAGTTGATGTACGGTTGGTTATTCCTGCTTGATCTTATATACGCATTCATCAACTTGGGATGCTCGTACTTTTTAATTTCTATCTATCTTTCCCACCCATGTAGCTAGCATCGATCAGAGGGGTGATAATTTTATCTGCCCAATTCTGGTCAGACCAGAATGGGCACTCAGTAGTGCATTATCCTATCGCAGCAGATGCTACTCGATCTGCTTCAAACTTTAGTTAGGTGATGATATCATGCATTCTGGACCTGAAACCATCTCCTTTATTACCTTTTGGAATACTATGCTATCAGGATCGACTGTACTTCCATATTTTGGTGCTCTTGGGGCCCTAATTTCCTGAGTTGCTGTTTCCCTCGACAACAGAAAGGAAAAGGATAGTAGCTAGGGTTGTGGATATAGTTTGTTTTTATGAAATTGATCGTGTGTGAGTTGCAGTTGATTAAGTTGGCATGTAAATGGTGATCATATATATCGAAAGGAATTTCAATTCGACTTACAAAATGAATGTTTTGGTTGTGAAGATTGGATGCGCGCTTACTTAATTGATCATATTGAGTGTAGGGATTAAAAAGATGAAAAACTATCTTTCAATGATATCTAAGCTGTTGAATTCAAGTTCATATACAAAACTAAAATATATTTAGTCATCTAAACGGCACATAGAAACACAATCGTCAAATAACATTATCATGAGAATGGGGCCGGGGTAATGATTCGACTAGCTAAATGTGTTTTTTGAGTAAACGTGTTTTTCAATGTTTTTTTATCTGAAACTACAGTAAAACCTCGATAATTTAATATTTGATAAATAAATAAAATTGATTAAATAATATTTTTATCGGTCACAATATTATTAATTTATAGAGGTTTAACGTTCAAAGGCTATATAGTATATACATATATAAATATATAGTTGGCTACATTTGTAGACCTTGACAAATAACTAGCTGGTCTAAGCCAAACATTGTATATTGTGGACTAGCTATTACAAATGCTGAAAAATATGGGATTTGTCATGCACAGAACCAACATGAAACGCAAACCAAGTCACAATACAATGATATTCATCCCAACAAGATCGAAGACTAACACGTACTGTATAATACCAGAGTCTTGATCGAATGCATGGCCTCAATAATATTTAGGGTTTCGATCTTTCTAGCCAAGGCATGCAACCTAGCTAGCTAGTCTAGAAGCTTTACATCTCTCTCTCTCTCTCTAGAAGCTTTATATATATATATATATACATATATATATATATATATATATATATATCTTCTGCACTATGCACATTCAAACCCGGCAGGCTCATGAGTCATCACAATTGGTTATTGTTTCCTAACCCTATCTTGATACAGTAGCTAGGTTTCAGACTTTCAGAAGGTTGGCTAAGTTTTAATAGCTAGCAGTGTTCGTTTCGTATTCAAATGAATAGCTTAGGTGGGTACTAGAACTGAAGCTGAATATTGCAGAAGCTTGCTGGTTCAAATATGGCAGTATTTTAATGGCACACCAAACATGCATCCTCATCAAGGTCGACTTTGATCGAGCTAGCTCTCTGTGTGTGGGGCTTTTATAGTATATATGAGAAATATGAAATTATCATCTACGATCGCCCTTCCTGATTCTTGTTTCCCTGGTCATTTGCATTAGGAATCTAAGTTTTGTTTAACTTCTCATGGATGCTAAGACTGATATGTAGCTAGTTTAGAGTACATGAGAGTTAGTTAATT